>CM061551.1:9834808-11125386 GCA_030864225.1 Capsicum baccatum var. pendulum
TGATAATTTCCACAGATAACCTAAATTTTACAACATATGCCTAAATCTTTTTTATATTTTCCAACAGTTACGCTTGAATATCCATATGCTCGTCGACAACAAACCAGTAGCAAATACACACACCACCATACAAATTTCAGCAATTAGGCTTTAATATCCATGTGCCCAACAACACCAAAAGCAATAGCGGCAACAATGTAGTATCATCTTGCTCGATTTTATTTCTCTTCATAAGCCTTGACTTTGTTCAACAAATCCCAGATTACACGATTGGCTTGTGAAGTGTGTCATTCTTCATACCAATCAAAGTAATCGCATCCACCCAATTTTTACAAAAAAAGAGAATACAATTACAAAATAATTATACGTCAATAATTAATCAATTAATTAAATAAAAAATATTACCTTTGAAATTTTACAAGTAAAAAACCTATGACCTAGATTTTATTGAGTCCAAGAACTCTTTAACAAAGCTTCATGACCACACTTACAATATCGAAAATCTTTATCACAAAAAACAATGGAAGATGCGCTCGTATTATCAAGGTCAGTTGGAAAAAATGAAAGTAATAATTTGAAGAATTTTGATAGATAAAAGAAGATGACAATGAAGAAAAAGATTTGGAAATTTAGGATTAAATTCTAGGAGGAAGATGAATATATAAGACAATGGGGGGAAAAATGACCGTTGGGGGCCAAGTGACGGCAAGTCAGCGAAATGTACCAGGACTGCCACTAACACATTTGATGCCTATTTTATTTTACGTGTTTAAAATAAACATGTCTACTTGATGCCTATTTTATTTTAGGTGTTTGAACTGAACACCGTCAATGTATTGTGCCTTTTTTATTTCAATTCACTTTAACCTTTTTACGCATAGTGAAAATTTTTTTTGTCCAACGAAAGTTGAATTTTTATAATACAATAGATTCTTCATCCGTTGTAATAGCTATCTTACCTATTCTGACATATAGTTTATCTGTTGCAATAGGTTAGTCATCTGTTGTATTATCTCGATGTTTTTATCTAAAGTCCATCTGTTACAACAGTGGGAAGACCTGTTTGATAAATTCCAACAGATAACCTACTTGTTGCAATATATGTATAAATCTGTTCGATTATTCTAATAGATGTGTCGTCTGTTGTAACAGATAAAGTCCATCTGTTGTAATATATGTATAAATCTGTTCTTTTTTTTTCAATAGATGTGTCATCTATTGCATTATCTTGATGTTTTTATCTAAAGTCCATTTGTTGCAATAGTGGAAAGACCTATTTGATAAATTCCAACAGATTACCTAACTGTTGCAACATATGTCTAAATCTGTTCAAATTTTCCAATAGATGTGTCATCTGTTGCAACAGATACATTATCTGTCGCAATATTTGAATCTAGTATTTATTTTCAATTAATAAGTTCAAATCTAAGGAATAAATAAAATTCATAGACAAAATAAAATAAATCGAAGTCTTCATAAATTAGCTGAAATAAGTCAACGAATAAAAGAAATGTAAAAAAATTGTTATGAGTACAGATCCCAACAAATACATCAACAACAATTTAAGTATACTGTCAGGGGTTGCTTTGACAGTCTCAATCTATAAAGATCTACTCAGTATGGATAAGTTGTTCTTCTCCAATGCTATGGAATTTGGCTTTGCTCGTCGTGGATCTTCATTGTCACTTGCATACAGTTTTTGCGATTTCTGTTCTCTGTATTTCCATAAAAAGAGTAGCATATTGTCAATGTTATTCTGCAGTAGCTTCTTCTACATCCACCTAGATAGCCAGAATTGGTCAATGCTAATCACGGAGATACAACAAAATATAAAAGGACAACTCATCTCATCTAACAAATCAAACAGGTCTTCCTCCCATTTTAAATTTTCCCAAACATATTATATTTTTGTTGCAACAATGAATCAACTGTTGGGACAAATTTTTACTTGAGGAAGACCTTGTGTGATAATTTCCAACGGATGAACCATCCGTTGTAACATATAAATCATCTGTTGCAGCAGATAGGTCATCTGTTGGTACAAATAAAAGTTGTACGAAGAGCTGTTTGATTTGCTAAAATAGAAGAGACATATGTTGCACCAGATAAAGTATCTGGTATAATGGGTTAGTCAACTGTTGCAACAGATGTATATATCTGTTTGATAATTTTTAGCAGATGTGTCATCTGTTGAAACAGATATGTGTCTGTTTGTTTTGTCAGTTGAAAGACATAATATATTCACCTTATTCAGCTCGTGCTGCTCTCCTTTGGACATTGTACGTTGCTCAGTGCAACAAACAAATAGAGGAGTTATAATTTCGCTTGTTTGGATGCCTGATAATGCCCTAGAAATCACTCTCCTTCTCCTCTTAGCCCTAATCTCTAAGGGAGAGGATAGAAATATAATCCTCTTTGATGGAATGAGACCCCTCTTAGATGTCAATTCCTTTACAAAAGCAGTTAATGCATTAATAGCATTAATCACTAAATCATGTTTCACCCTACAGTCTTTACATTTGCATGCAGAACATTCGCTAGGAGAGATAAAATCTGTATAACCAGTATGATCATACTCATAATGATTTGCTTTAAATACTGTAAGAAGAGCATCATTAGTACCAACAGTAGCACCACTACCACCACTAACAGCTCCATCAACAATAATAAGCTCACCCTCTAAAGTTTATTTTCTTGTAATAGCTGTTGCTCCAAATAATTTCATTTTTATTCTGTCGATGACCTTAAGGTCCGATAAAATTTACACAGACTGTAAAGTAAGAAAAAATGACATCTTCAACTCTCGATTGGTCGGAACTAGCGACGGATGTACATTCTAACATAAATCATTACATATATTAGAATGATGATTAGATCATTCAAAAAAACACATTACTTAAAAGAAAAAATTAATTATAATTATACTTACTACATCCTTTGGGAGGTTGAAGAGATCAAGAAATTTTGCATTTTTATGAGTTTTGACCGACAACCATCTCAAGATTCTTGGACAGGAAACTCGTTCCTGGTAGTTCACTTGTTGTCTCAAATAAGGAATGGTTTCAAACGCCCAAGACTACAAAATAACGTCAATAAATCAAAACCATTATTGAGATCATAATAGAAGCAAGAAATATTTACCATGAAAGCCCATGAGAAGCCCTATAAGTTGACTGTCTTTGGCTTTAATAGAGTGAACAAATATTTGACAGTCATTTTGAAGCTTTCATACCCCCATGGATAGTTATTAAATGCCTCAAGATCCTCGGAGAACTTTATTAAACCGAGGCTTATGTTATTGTTACTGTCTCTCCCCCAAAGAATATTATGTACAAACCAAACCAAGCACAATTACTATTTGTGTTTCTTTGAAAGTCCTTTACCTTTCAATGCTTCTATAAAAATTTTATTTTTGAAGCTTGGACCAACAATGGACACCATGTCACCACAATCACACGACTTGTCTTTGCCTTTTTGGGAGGTGCGGAGTGCTTTTTTGGGTTAGAATAGGTATAACTTGAGAAGGAGGATAACATTTTAGTTCAGTAACTATGGCAAAGTCCTTCCAACCAAAAAAAAAATAGGCATGCCACAGTAATTTATCCACACCTCATCCATCTTATCTTTGTTTTCATGCATAAACCTACACTTGTGAAGTTCATATACCATTTTCATTTGGAAACGAGTATTGCTGTCCTCCGATAAATCAAGATATTTTCCAAAGTCGTTGTCCTTGAAATAAGCATCCAATTTTTATTCTTGAAGTATTTTTCTGAAGGTGTCGAAATATTTTCTCATGGCTGACTTAACCACGAAATCACCCATTAAATCTGCGACACCATCGCACTGCATTCTCACAGGATAACGATCAATGCTGAAGGAGTTGACCAGCTCTTCGGTGGAAGGACTATTAGCATCTGCATCATCTCTTTTGAAATATTCCTCCTCCCCGTGTTCATCATATTATGCTTCCGATTGAGATAATGTTTGTAAAGCAAGCTCATAGAGTAGTGGATGTAGCCTAGCTGCTTCACTTGTTCCTTTACCTGGACTTGATTTGGTTTCCATTTTTTTGGGAACCATATTATCTAAACTTAATAGAAACATAAAATAATATATTATTGTAGATAAATGCATCGTTAAAAAATGATAACAGTAAATCAAACAAGCAAAATAGTAAAATAACATTTGCAACAAATCATCGATCTGTTGCACCAGGTAGTATATCTGTTGTAGCATATAACCAAACTATTGCAGCGGATGAGTAATCTGTTGCAATAATTCAAAACATACCACTCATCTTTTAAGATAGATGAATGGTCTGTTCAACAGATCACACAACTATTATGACATCATCTGTTGTAATATATGAGTGATTTGTTGGAACGGTTAAATAATTCATAGCAACGGCTGAGTAATCTTTTGCGATAATACAAAATATATCACTCATCTGTTAAGAAAGATGAATGGTCTGTGCAACAGGTCACACATCTGTTGCAACACATGATTAATCTGTTGGAACAGTTATCAACGGTTAATATTATTTTGATTTCTTCCAACATAGGGTCGTCTATCGCGGCAGATGAATGATCAGTTGGAAAAATCAAGTCTTGGACTTTTCCTGTAGGAAGAGTTGGTAGGATTTTATCCAACAGGAGGTATATCTGTTACATCATATCATTAATCTGATGGTTCTTCCATTGCACCAGATGGTTAATTAGTTGTATCAGATTTTTTATCCAAAACTTAATCTGTTGTAACATATGGTAAAGTTGTTGCATCAGATTATTAATCTGTTACATCAGAATTATAATTTGATGGTTCCTCTATTGCATCAGATGGTTGATCTGTTACATCATATGATGAATCTGTTGCATCAGATGGTTAATATGTTGCACCAGATGGGTAATCCATCGGAGGAAACTATAGCACGATTTTGTTAAACAAAAAACAACAATTTCACCATTTTTACCAAGAACAAGAATGGAACAAATCAACCAAATTGTCCTTTTGTTTTTATAAACACAAACAATAAAAATCAAACTTCAAAAAAATACAATAAACAACAAAATATCATAATTCACTTCGAAAAGAGAAGAGAATAAATACCAGAAATTAGGGTTTTATTCAAATCGCATTTCAAATTAGTGCAACAAATATTGAAATTGTTAATCGATACTATAAGAGAAGTTGGCTCAAGTTCCTCATTTTCTTCAAAACTAAAAAGGCCATACATTTTTACCTGTGAAAGAAGAAAAGGACCGATAAAGAATTCAAAGCTATTGTGGCCGGAGAGCAAGGCTGTCACGTCGATTGAAGTCAAAAAGGAACTGGAATTCCAACTATTTGTAGTCGGATGTTGAAGTCGTCGAGGATTGAAATAAGAAATTTACAGAACAGTTGGTTGGGAGAGAGTTGAGAGAAGTTGTCGAGAGAGGGATGAGAAACAAGTTGATTGAATTAAAGAGGGGAACTCGAAGCCCAACTATTTGTCGTCGGGGATTGAAGGGAGAGATTTTACAGAACTGTTGGTTGGGAGAGAGTTGGGAGAAGCTGTCGAGAGAGAGGAAAGAGTGGTTGGTTTGGATTGAAGAGGGTGTGGGTGGGTTGATTTGTATTTTTGAAAAGATTAGAAAGTTTTGAAAATATTAATCAAGTCCACAATTAACTTGATCAAGTTTCCTAATAATGTTTGACCCTATCTGTTGGTCAATGTCACCAATCCTTCATTCAAGATTTAGAAGACATCTATCCTTCAATTTTCTCTACATTCCTTCCATCATTGTTACTCTACGTTACACAGATTTTATTATAGTTGATATTTAATTTTACGACGTCTCATATTACAATATTGTAATATGTTATATCATTATTATTAAAAAAATAATTATTTTTCTTTCAAAAGTTTTCACTCAAAATTGTTGAATCGTTATTGCCACATATATTTTAATTGAACTAGTGGGAAAGAAAAAATAATTGTATGACGTCTCATATTATAATATTGTAATATGTTATATCATTATTATTAAAAAAATTATTTTTCTTTTAAATATTTTCACTCAAAATTATTGAGTGGCTATTGTCAAGATATTTTGATTGAACTTGTGCGAAAGAAAAAATAATAGTGTTAAAATTAGGAAGTTTCTTTAGTGAGAATATATTTTCTACCATCTATTTTTTTAGCGAGCTAGTTCGGCGAGAAATGAGTGAGAAAATCATATTTCGTTGGAGAAAATTTTCATTTAATGCGCTAGGAAACCTCTTTCTAGTAGTCCGTATTTTATTATATTATTTTAATGAATATAATGTTTCAATAAATTATTGTATTGTTTTCCACTATTACATAATGTCATACATCAATAATTTGAAGGATAAATTTATGAGAAAAATAAGATACTAAGAGCTACGATATAAAGATAGCATAAAAGATAAAATATGATTATTAAATACTAAGTAAAAATATTTTTCTAAAAAAAAAAAAAGATAAGAATACGATCACACCAAATCAATCATCATGCAAAATGAAAATTTTATCATTACTTGATGATGAATTTAATATATGATACGATAAAATTTAAATAACAATTAAAATAAATAATATATTTAAACTAACGATGTAATAAATAGAATAAATAACAACCATTAGACAAGCTGTTAGTGGTCCACTGCTTCTGGTAAGCCGCCACGCCATGAATTATGAAATGATACAAACGACTTACCGAACAAACCTACAGATTCTAAAAAAAAAAAAAAAAAAAAAAAAAACAGATTTTATTTTATGTTAGCATTAATAATTAAAAGAAAAGGAGAATTTTAGTAGCCAGTCACTGACTATCTCAATTTTTATTTGACTAATTTATGATAAGTATGTTACAAGTGTGTATCATGTTAATCAGAGGTGAACGAAATATTTTTTTTTACTTATCACAAATTTTTAGCTTAAAGAATATACAATAACTCTCATTCTTTTAACAATATTATAAGTTCTAGATTAATAATCAAATTTAAATAGACTCATCAAATCAATTCCACAATTATTACCCATTTGCCATGAATAATATTCACTTTTTTAAACAAATTATTTTATTTTTTTCTTCAAAAATTAGTGTTTGACCATGAAAATTCCAAATGCAACTTGAAGTTTTATTTGGAATTTGAAAAATTATTTTCACTCTTTGATATTTTTTAGTCAAAAAAATCCTAAATTTTTTATTTTAGAAAAACAGCCCCATTTAAATTATATTTCATGTTCATATAATATTTTATATTTTTTAAAATAAATATATTTAAATTTTAAATATTTATTGTTGAATCTATGGCCAACACAACATCAACTTCAACTTGAAAAATTTCAAATAAAGTGTTTTTTTTCATAACCCAATGACTACTTAGAACTTTAGTTTTAAGAGTATGTTAAATTGGATTAGACCTTATTAAAGGTATAAAATTCAATCAATATTTTAAGCTTATTTCACTCGTTCAACATTATTATGCGAAAAATAACTTATACGACTCTTCACAAATATCATAAGTATTTTTCTCCTAAAAGCTCGGTCAAATACCTTACTTTTAAAATAAACACTTTTAACCTTTCAAAAATTCGGTTAAACAAATACAAACGAAGGTATGTTGAAAGTATACAAAAATTTGAACTAAAACAAAAGACATCATGAAATAAATATAAAAAAAAAAAAATTAAGACTTTGAAAATGGACAATATAATTCAGAGATATTTTCTCGGATTTGCTCAATCATACTTACTTTCTTTGTAGTTTACGATATTACTCTTACCTTCCTTCTTTTTTGATTTCTTTTTTATAATCATTCTATAAACTTAGTTAAATCAAATATAAATGAAATATGATTTGACAGATTTTTCCTTCTTAATATTACTTTCTTCCAATTAATTAACGTTATCAAAAACCTATTTAACAAATAAGAGATATTAAGAAAAAGATATTTACTATTTATTTTTACCGAATAAAGCTCCGTGTGCCTTTATCTAAAGTAAAAGCAAACTAAATACTTGATCCCTGGTAATAAATTTTCTCATAACTCTTTCATATACTAATGGTATCAGAGCCCAATTATTTAAAAAATACAGCACTAACATATATGTTTGAATTTATGTTTGAATTTAGATTGGATTGGATTAAATGAATAAAGTACAAAAATACAAAGAACTAAAACAAATTATCTCTGAAAAACGTAAAGAATTAAAAATAAGAATAAAAAGACTACATTATAATATATTTGCCGGAGTTAGTGAAAAGTCAATAAATACACAAAAAGATGAAATATCAAAACTAGAATCACAAATAGATAGTTTAGAATATATATATATATATATATCAACATGAACTATTTACAATAAAATGAACAAAGAAGAATTTATAATAGATGAAAAAATGTATGAAAATCACGAAGGATTAAAAATAAAGATAGTATTTTCTAATGTATGAAGAAGATATAAGAAACTTGGTGAACATTTATATTTAATGTTAGAAAAAGAAGAATTAAAATTAGAAGATAAATTGACAGTTATGGTAAGAATAGAAAGAGAAAATGAAGAAATAGATAGGAAAAAGAAAATAGAAAAATAAAATAACAAACTACAGAAGAAATACGAAAAATAGAACAAACTAAAAATAGTAGGATTGCTGAATTAGAAAAAGAACTACAAATGTTAAAAGATTTGTATGAAGAAAGACAAAAGGAAAAGGGAGAAAAAGATAAAGAACAAAAATTACTAAACGAGATAAATCAATTTAAAGAAAAATTAGAAATAAACAATAAAGAAATAAAAAACAAGGAATTAAAAATAAATAATATAGATGTTGAAGAGACAGATAATTATGATTCAGAAGATAGTGAAACATATACAGAAATATTAACAAATACAAAAAATTTAAAAATCAATGAAAAACAAGAAGTAATTAATGAAGAAAACTTAGAAAATATCAACACAGAAATAAATACTCTTGATAAAAAAGAAGATGAAAATATAATACCTAAAACATCAGAAATAAGAAAACCTACATATTATAAGAATAAGTTTAAAAGATATACTCTAAAGAATGAATATGATAAATGGACACCAAATAAGTTTAATATAGAGTTAGAGTTAAGTTCGCCATAAACACAAAAAAAGTAAAAATATTCAATTAATACAAGCATTAAGCATTAAAAGCTATTTTGAGGCTACACAAGGATAATTTTGGAATAAGGGAGAATTTTGAGGGATAAAAATGTCTTTTAATTGATCGAATTAAAATGGCTTAAAAGCAAAAAAAAAAAAATAAGTTAGTAATTTGAACTTTTAGTTTTTGGCATTTTTTAAGTCAAAATTAATTTTTTTTAAGCAATTTTTAAAATTATCAAACACTTCTAAAAACAAAAATGACTTTTAAGTCATTTTGATCAATTTATAAGCTATTTCAAACAAGTCTCTGTCATCCTCATACATGTTAAAATAGCTTACATGATAAAAGAAATAAGCTAAAACCGCCTCTAATTATGAAAAAGTACTCTGCTTCATGGACATTACACTTGGTGATTTAGAACCACTACTCATTTTTTCGAATTTCTTGTTGTCTATTCTTGGCAATTCATAAAACGCATAGTTGAATCATTACATAAACAGACGCACCTTTGATTCTATCTTTAACTGTACTATTTGATTGCCTTGGTTCAAGGTACTCCGTCTTTTCGGGAGGTGCATGTGATTTTCTTGCATATTTAAAGTATGAAATCAAAAATGGAAAAGCCTGACTTGTCATAAAAGTTTCTGAAGTTTTTTTCCCTCACATCATATTACGACTTGTACAAAACTAAAGATCAATCAAGTGCTAGAGTTATACTCATTTGAAATATAGAGTAGCAGCACCTCGGTAGGGAAGCACTTCTTTGATAAGATTGAACCTAACAACCGAATCATCCCTGGAGATGTACCATAAATTTGTTCATTTAGCTCTCTTAAGTTTTCCGGTAACCCCTAAATTGATATTAAATTATCATTCAAATTTGAAATATAAACAATTTACTGAAGGAAAAAAGAAACGAAAAACTGATACATTTAAATAAAAGTGCAATCCAACAACAACAACAAACTCAGTGTATTCCCACATAGTGGGGTCTGGGAGGTAAGATGTACGCAATCCATACCTCTACCTCTAAAGAAGTAGAAAGGTTGTTTCCGATAGACCCCCGGCTCGAGACACAGAATAATAAACAAATTCATAGTAAAAGCATGGGACAAATGGCTAACATAAATACGACACCCACAAGTAATAGTAAACAGATTCGTAATAAAGCATGAAACAATGTATCATAACAAGAATAATACCCCCACCAAGTAATGCCCTACACTAGCAACCCAACTGACCCTAGCCTTCTGCCCTAATTCGCATCCTCCAGATCTTCCTATCTAGGGTCATGTCCTCAATGAGTTGTAACTGCTCCATGTCCCGCCTAATCACCTCTCCCCAGTACTTCTTCGGCCTACCCCTACCCCGCCTAAAACCATCCAAAGCGCGCCTCTCACACCTACGAACCGGGGCATCCATGCCCCTCCTCATCACGTGTCCGAACCATCTCAATCGGACTTTTCGCATCTTATTCTCCACTGAAGTCACACCAACCTTCTCCCTGATAGTCTCATTCCGAACTCTATCCCTCCTAGTCATCCCACACATCCAACGCAATATTCGTATTTTCATTACCTTCATTTTTTGAATGTGGAAGTTCTTAACTGGCCAACACTCCGCTTCATACAACATGGCCGGACGGACTGCCACCCTGTACAATTTGTCTTTAAGCTTGGGCGGCACCTTCTTATCACACAACACCCCCGAAGCGAGCTTCCACTTCATCCATCCCGCCCCAATACGATGCAAGACATCCTCATCAATCTCACCGTTACCCTGAATCACGGACTCGAGATACTTGAAACTATCCCTCTTACATACCACCTGTGATTCCAACTTCACTACCACCTCATTCTCCAGCCTCACGTCATTAAACTTGCATTCCAAATATTCTGTCTTGCTCCTACTCAACCTAAACCCTTTAGACTCAAGAGTTTATCTCCACGCCTCCTAGTCAGCCCACACATCCAACGTAACATCCGCATTTCCATCACCTTCATTTTTTTTAATGTGGAAGTTCTTAACTGGCCAACACTCCGCTCCATACAACATGGGCGGATGGACTGCCACCCTGTACAATTTGTCTTTAAGCTTGGGCGGCACCTTCTTATCGCACAACACCCCCGAAGCGAGCTTCCACTTCATCCATCCCGTCGCAATACGATGCGAGACATCCTCATCAATCTCACTGTTACCCTGAATCACGAACCCGAGATACTTGAAACTATCCCTCTTACATACCACCTGTGATTCCAACTTCACTACCACCTCATTCTCCAGTCTCACGTCATTATACTTGCATTCCAAATATTCTGTCTTGCTCCTACTCAACCTGAACCCTTTAGACTCAAGAATTTATCTCCACACCTCTAATTTATCATTCCCACCCCCACCCCCACCCCCACCCCCCACCCCCACCCCTGCGTCTCATCAATCAAAACTACATCATCTGCAAAAAGCATACACCAAGGCACCTCTCATTGAATACGCCGCTTCAACACATCCATCACCAAAGCAAACAAAAAGGGACTAAGAGTAAATCCCTGATGCAATCCTATCAAAACAGTGAAATGCTCTGAGTCTCCTCCCGCCGTCCTCAGCTGGGTTTAAGCTCCATCATACACGTCCTTAATTGCTCTGATATATGCCACCAAGACTCCACTCACCTCCAAGCATCTCCAAAGCACCTCCTGGGAATTTTGTCGTATGCGTTCTCCAATTCGATAAACATCATGTGCAGGTACTTTCAAATTTAATGTGCAATCCAAATTTAGCAATTTAATGGTGCTTTTGCCAGCACTTGTTGGCAAGTTCAAAAAAAAGCTTTGAGGGAAACTAATAAAGGGGGAAAATAAGACTTGTGCATCTATATTCCAAAGCTGGTGAGGGAGCAAATGTCTGGAACCGAAGCCACATAATTTTCTTCATTAGGAAATGCTAGAAGAAACATAAGGAGATTAACAGTAGTTCAAGCGGACACGCTCCAGAACTTACCAACAATATGAGACTTTCCGCAAGCCAAATCTCAGGTCAACCACGATTGTAAGCATAATCTACAATTTCTTAATCTCGTAGTCAGTTGAAACTAAAATGACTGACAATGAGACACGAGAACAGCTTTTCAATAACCAACCTCAAATATAGAATGATTATGACAATGAGGTTGTTTTACTTTTCTTTTCACTTTTAACGGAAAAAAACAGTCATGAACTTTTTGTGCGTCATCTAAGCTCTTTATTAAGAGAGCAATGTTGATGCAACTAAAGCCCACAATGAATTCAAATTTGTGGATATTTAACTGTTAACCAATATGGGGGTGAAAATCTGAGAAAAAATAGGGGACCCAAATTTCCACAGGACAATTAGTTTACCTCCGAAACAGCAAGAACAAATTATTTATAACAAAAATTACAAATATCAAACACATCATAAAACAAAAAGAGAAATATGAAGCACAACATGAATTATAGCAGTGGTAAGTGATTAGCGACTAATCATGAGAAATCTAAAGGAGGTAATAGAAGGAGAGGGAAAAAATGAAACATATGAGCAAACGTAAAATCAGTAAAAGAGAAATCAAAAGAGAGAAAAATGAGACAAGGAAGGAGAAGAAGCAGTGTGTGGCTGAAAGGCATAGATGCCACCGTGTTGTACGTGGAGAACCACACGAATTGAAATGACAAAGTTACCTTCAATTAATTAAAAAATACTCCAAGCAGACCCGTTGATATCTCAGATTATGCTCACACTTCTACTTATTTGGTCAAACTTCCACGTATTTAAGATAAAAAAAAGGTTATAGTTGGGCTATATCCAACATATGATTGTTTTTTATAGCTTAAACACTTGCTGTTTGCAAACATCAAGAAGGTTATAGTTGTGCTATGCCAAACATATGATGTTTTTTTTTTATTTATTTAGCTTAAACACTTGGGGGTCGTTTGGTTGGAAAAGTGTTATCCCAGAATAATTAATCCTGAAACTAGTTATCCCACCATGTATATGGGATACCTCATTACATTATTATGATGTAAATGGCGGGTAAATAATCCACGTACTAGCTAATAACTCACACCAAACATGGGATAAAATAATCTCACTTTATCCCGAAACTACTTTTCCTTATACCTCACACAAAACGCCCCCTTAGTGTTTGCAAACATCGAGACAGATTAAAAAGTGTTTTAAGCCAATCCAAACGTCCTCTAGGAGGCCGCTTGATAAAAACCCACCTAATTATCCGAAAAGGTCATGAAAGAAACCCATGAATGATACCTCGAGGAACAACCATCAGCCAGAGGACATCAACTCAGTTATTCTCCTTTTTTTGTGGTAGTACAAGTAAATAGGCTTTAAATTGTTTATACAAGGATCATGCAAAAGCACAATAATAAAATGACTTATACATTATGAGAAATGTTGAGCAAAATAATATCATGGGATTTCAACGATGGAAGGAGCCAACTGAAGAAGCCAGCTCCAGTTTCTCCCCTCAATCTTTGGACTGAATATTCCACCAACATATTCCAAAGCTCCCCAACAGTCCACCCCTGTGAAGAAATCCACTGAACCACCTGCAACAGGTTGTCAACAAAGAAAATCTCACAAAGAAATATATACATACAATCCCAAATCTTGAAGATTGTACTTTATGATGACACGAGAATATACAAGACAGGATAAGCTAATACAACCTAGCACAAAGTTGGAGATGAGCTACAGAAAACAAGAAGTCCAGATTTCCTAATTTGCAAATCCACACATCTATTTTATGCACCAACACAAAGGCCAATATGAAAAGGCAATACCAACATTTCCAGATTTGTTTAGGACAAACCTCATTTACCACTTCTAGCATCAGTAACCATCAATTAGGAAGGGTGAATCTATCATTCAGAACTATCAGTGATCGCAATTCTTTTGTCCCCAACAAGCAATAAAAGATAAAACAATGAGTGGCGGAAAGGTGAAACTACAAACCTGGTCAGGATACAAATACGAGGAGTTGAAAAACATGGTAAGTATTAAAGATTTCCCAATTATATAGCAGGGAACATCTTTTGACATAAAATGTCAAAGAAAGCAGTCAGATACAGCAGTTCTGACCCTATACCAAAGAGATTCACAATTAACAAATGGCAAACGTACTATGGAAAGAAGTTCAAAACTGTTTTTCCTTTGAAGAAGAAAACTTCATAAGTTTAGAAGACTGGCACCTGACCCAGCATCTGCAATGCTTCCAAATCAAATGTATAATACAGGATGAAAGGTCGCAATGCCTGTCAGAAAGAAAGGAGAGAAAAATTGAAGAGAAAAGAAGAAGAAATAATCAAAGTGAAATGAATTGGGAAAAGTAAGTTTATGGAAAAAATCAGTGCTAACGCCTGTACATGAATATATTCATTAAAGAGTTGATGCATGGGATGTAAAGTGTTTATACGTTACCACCATCCATTTTATATGACATGATGTGCATGAAGAATGGAGAAGTGTAGAAAATAAAAAAACTAAGGCATCTGATAAAATCTTGAACATAAGGCATGAGAATTATATCTAGAAGGACGAAAGCAAATGACTAATCTTTGCTTCAAATGACAGCAAAAATGTATGTAACAAAACGCTGGAAAAAATTTCCAAGGAGAGAATAACCTGAGAAGCAGCAAGCCATTGAAGCACAGCTTTAACTTGAGGATCCCCACCAAAAGCACCACAACCCCAATTTCCAGTCACAACTCCAATTTCTTGCTGATAGCCTAAAGGTGAACAATAGTGCGCCTCATGATTTCTGAGTAACTGGCTAGCCAAAGTTTCCTCAATTGTTTGAGATGATGTCGAAGGATTTCCAAGAGACTGTTTACAGGATACATAATAGCCAAGAAGTAAGTCAATCAAAAAATAAGGATTAAAAATATTGACGTGGATAGTATAACTGGAGAGATTCTGGAAAAGAGGCGATAAAGGGGAGAAGTGGTGAAGAAAATGAGAAAAATAGGAGGATCTAAAATTATTAAGAAGGGAGGTACTACCAAATGATAAACTTCAGAATGTCTAGAAGATCCTACAACATTTGGATCATGCTGACTTCCCATGAAGCTAGCATCTTGCAAAAACTTTTGATATTGATGACACTTAAAATGATCCAAAAAACCACAAAAAGCCTTGTTAATTTCCCTACAAAATGAAAAAAAGGACCCAGGGTCGTCAAAGGGTGAAGGGGGACAAAAAAAGCACCAAATATTTATGACTCTAAAGATGAACGCAACTACAGCTTAAGAAGCACGCAGATGAAAAAAGTACATATACATATTTAATGTAAGAAAATAAATTGCAATTCAGCCAAGTCACATGTAAGGAGCGAAAGCATATGAAACCCTAAACTCAATCAAGTCATTTACCAGCAAATTTACTACTCCCTCCGTCCCATTTTATGGGTCGTCATTTCCTTTTTGGTCCGTCCCAAATAGAATGCCACCTATTCTTATTTGGTAACAATTTAAAAACACAATTCCACTTTTATCCTTATTGGCCCCACGTAATGAAAGACTTATTGGTCCCACTTAATTAAAGATAATAGTAGCACATTTTTTAATAAAGGACAATTTGACATCAACAAGTCTTTCCTTATTTCTTAAACTCTGTGGCCGGTCAAACTATGCCACATAAAATGGGACGGAGGAAGTAAACGAATTCCACCCCGCTTAATTTGATTTCTGGAAGTAACACTATCCACAAGGTTTTATCAAAATGAAAATTGTGCATCGCTCTTGTGAGAAATATAGGAGAAAAATATTATTGAATTGTTGTGTCCACATTATTACATTGAGACCTTATTTATAGACACTACATCACAATCCTTTTCCAAGTAGGATTCAATATACTATTCATATTCCTACTCATATTCTGACACTCCCCTCAAGTTGTGAACAAAACATGTGCTCCCAAAAACACTAGGGAGAATAGATTAGAGATGTGACTGAGGAAATAGTATGGAATGGGAAACCTGATTCCAAATCGAAGATGATGACATTCTATTAATGAGATAGCAAGATGCGAGGAATGTATCACCCCAAAAACTCAACAGAACATGGGATTCAATAAAAAGAGTGCGAATAGTCTCAATGAGATGCCTATTTTTCCTTTCTGCTATATCGTTTGGTTGAGGGGTGTACGGACATGATGACTGGTGAATAATTCCTTGGTGAGTTATAAACTCCTGAAATTGGGAGGATAAGTATTTTAAGGTATTATCACCACGAAAAGTACGGATAGAAACACCAAATTGATTTTGTATTTCAACATAAAAACTTATAATATAGAAAATAACTCAAAATGATTTTTCATTAAGAAAACTCAAGTACATCTTAAAAAATCATCAATAAAACTAACAAAGTAACAAAATTCTAAGGGTGAACTGACTCTACTAGGACCCCAAATATCAGAATGAACTAATGAGAAAATAGACTTTAAACGACTCTCAATACTACGTGAACATGTAACACGGGTGTGTTTCCCATGTTGACACGACTCACAATCTAATGTGAATAAATAGACAAACTAGGCACCATCTTATGTAGCTCATATAGACTCAGATGTCCCAAATGTTTGTGAATAAGGTCTGAAGGGTTTGTAACGGAGCATGCTGTGAAGGAATTTGAAAAGATAAGATGGTAAAGACTTTGTAATTCATGTCCTGTGCCAATCGTCTATTCCGTACTGTGGTCCAGCATTAGAAAAGAATTATCAAAAAATGTTATACTACAATGAAGGGTATGTGTCAAATGACTAACAGATGCAAGATTAAAAGGATAACCATGGACATAAAGAACTGAGTCTAGAGTGGCAGAGATAGGGGTTTGGCTTGTCCAACTCCTTTTGATTTTGTTCGGATCCCATTGGCTAAAGTAATAGCAGGAAGAGATTGTGAATAAACAATATCAAACAAGTGATTTGTTAATAGAAATATGATCGGAAGCACTGAGTCCACAACCCATGATCCAAAGGAAGGAGATTGTACAGTTGAGGCTATTAGTAGATATATATGTTATTTGCTCGATATTGAAGATACTCATTATATTCCTTGTCAGATAAATGCATTCATTCATCACATGTGGTGTTAGACTGAGCAACATGAGCATTTTCAGGTGGTCAACCATGCAAAGAATAGCATATTCCACGAGTATGTCCAAGCCTTTTACAATAACTATTCCTAGGCCGAGATCTTCCAAATTGACCTCCCCCTCGTCAATTCTTCATGGACTGTGACATTTGATTTTCTGATCTCCTCATTAAGGGTTCAGATTTAATCATAGGACTAAACTAAGCAAAAATGGTCAATCACCAAAAAATTGGTCAGTTGATAGAAAAAAAGTCAGTTGCCGAAAAATTGAATTTGATTATCGAAAACTGGCCGGAATCAAGAAATAGCTAAAGGGACGGCCTTGGTATGAAGGAGCGACCTCACCGGAAAAAGGAATCTTGCCGAAAATAGCTACATGTGTCGACGTGTGATGCGCGTGGTGACGCAGATATGAGACTGTCGACGGCACGTGGATCACCAAAACTTAGAGTGGATCACTGGATTTGCTAGCCCGAGTGTTTCGCACGTCGTGATAGTGTTGGTTTTTGCACAACACTTATAAAACAAACGATGGCTCAAATTAGCCTTGACAGTCGTGAAAATTGGCGCACGGTGACTGTCTGATTGAGTTTTCTTCCCCGTAAGTTTCTCACCAAACCTGTTATGGATACCTTGTGAGAAATATAGGAGGAAAATATTATTGAATTGTTGTGTTTACATTATTACATTGAGACCCTATATATAAATACTACTTTACCATCCTTTTCCAAGTAGGATTTCATATACTATTCCTATTCCTACTCATATTCTAACAGCTTTCTTCACTCAACCCTGTACAGTATTTTAATCCAAACAAGATGTTCACCTCACTTTAAATATTCATGACCTATCAATTCAGCATAAAGCCTATATGAGCAAAACAAAAGTGCTATTCTTTTGAACAATTACCCTTTTCTTTTAGGATGTCAACAGTTAGTCTATATATATATATATATCCACATATATATCCAAAGGGAACTACATCCAAAAGATGTCGCACCAATTCAAAAGTATTACATACTACATCAGTCTTTCCTTCTCTATTTCTTACAAGTAGTTTAATACATCAAAAATGTCTTCGGTTTGCACTACTTTATCCTACACCAAAAATAAAACAAAGCTAAGCAGTTCATCTTGAGACTTTGAATGTCATTCTGCTTATCTTGAAAACATCTCTGATTCCTCTCATTCCACACTGTCCACCAAACGCACGCTGGGACAATCTTCCATCTCTTTAAGCATGTAGATTTTTTATTCGAAGCAGCAAAAAGTAGCAGAGAAAATAGAAGCCTAAGAATTCTCACTTCAAGAAAAAACTTGAAAATTGGTGAATAAAAATTCACGACATGTCAGTGCAACTATAGTAACTACAATGCCCAACTATACTTGAGGCTTGGATTGTTGTAGAAATCAAACATCCAACAAAAATATGCAGATGAATTTACCAAACACTGAATTTTTATACAATAATCAGGAGAACAATGAAAGTAACAAGTACACACCAACTAACCTGCACAACATTATAAATACAAACATCATGAACCAATAAGGAAGGAGATATGTTCTTTATTTGATTTTATGTTGATTCTATATGTAAGACAAACTAGAAAACCTTCGAAGATTGTAAAGAACGGATCTTGGGCTTAACTCAACTTCAAAAGCTAGCTCATGAGAGGAGGATTGTCCAAGTCCATATAAGGAGATCAATTACCTAACTCTTTTCCGATGTGGGATACTTGACACACTCCCGCACGCCCAGACCTCGTTAACTAAAGCGTGGACAATATAATATGGGGGCCCAACATCGGTGAACAAAGATTTAGGATGGATCTGGCTCTGATACCATATAAAAATTGGTCTTGGACCAAACTCATACCCCAAAAGCTAGTTCATGAGGAGGAGGATTACCCTTCTCAATCTTTAACACCCCCACCTCACGCCCAGGCCTAGTTAACTGGCGTGGACAATCCCACGAATCTAAATCGGGGACCCAACATTGGGTGAGAATGGGCCCTGCTCTGATACCATGTAAAAATTGGTCTTGGACCGAACTCACACCCCAAAAGCTAGCTCATAAGGAGGAGGATTGTTCTTCTCAATCTTTAACAAAGATAATCATCAGGATTAATTCTACATCTAAATGTCAATCAAATTGAATACGTAAGTTTGCAATTATAAACACAGCTAGGGGGGGAAAAAAAAAACCAAATTCATCAATTTCTAAAACTAAAATAGATTAAAAGCAACTGATACTGGCATCAATCTCACTGATTTTTTTTTCATGGTCCTACCAACTCAAATTACCTAAAACCCAAATGGTGTAATAAATGAAAAGCGTTTCACTGAAGGCATATTGTTAAATGCTGATACTTAGACCCAGGTCATCCACTTCTTGCATTTTTCAGAATCGCCAAGCAACTTATCCTAAAAGTAAACCATATCCGCTCAGGAACTTCCAGATTAAGCACTATCTCAACCGATTCTGGTAGATTCCAAGGCATAGGGCAATCCTGATAGGCAAGGATTATTGAAGAAGATAGTTTTATAGATGATATTGATATGTACTTATCCACTCATTTCTTATCGAAGGTGCAGGCGGAATAGAACATAAATTCCTGATTGACTGCACCTAAATGTCAGCCACTTTTATCTCAGACCAACTCCGCAACATCAACTCATAAGCTTTTACTTCCTTCTCAGCTTTGACTGTGAAAACCTTACTAATACTTCCTAATGATCAAGAATCCAATTGGAGCTTAAAGATCGAAGTACTGACAGGTTGACAGTAATCTGGTTTATGGACCAATTGACCTTAAGAGAGAATCTTACTCTAAATAAGATTTCTAAAGAGTAACAAACACTCACATACCTTAGGAGGCATTCGACCAGGTACTGCCTTTTTCCTGGGCTGCTTAGTGCATCTATTGAGATTATTCTCCTCTTACGCCTTCCAAGAACATCAATTTCTTTTTTGTCCACGTGGTCACCATTAAAACGAAACGAAGAAGCATATCTAGACCATTCAAAAAACATTTAACACTAGATTAAGGATATTAGTAAATTATGGAATTGCAGTCAAAGGTAAAATATGTCGACAAAACTTTATTGTAAATGAGGAAATAACTTTGATTATAAGTTAGCTTGCTTATGTAATAAGCAATAAATTCTCCATCTAAACTCACCCGGTGTAATTTGAGAACCTCTCCGTACCAACAATTTCAATTGCTTCATTGTCTGCCATGCAAGGCAAGAAAAGCATGCCAGCAATCAACTCTGGATTTATCATAAAGCGTATCTCTTCCTAATGAAGGAAATAACAACAAAACATTTTAAAATTTCCCAAACATATTTTGAGACAGATAAAGGTTGCATGAACTTAGAATGGAAACGGACAAGAGAAATACAAGTTAAATCAGCAAATTTGATATATTTAATTAAGAGACCAGTAAATAGTATCTTCTTCAAATTAAAAGCCTGTTTACATTATTGATGATTAATAATAATAAAATCAAGAACTCGACAATTTTTCAAATACCTTCACAAGTTTCACAATGTACAATATTGAATTTGATCAATCTATTAAAAGAAATCTTAAAAAAAGGTGTAGTGCAAACAAAAAGAGATATACATGGAGAAAAAAATATTAACTTGATTCCAAGAACTTGTGAATATTTAGGCAATGTTTTTGTTATTCCAAAGATCAAGAGGAGAGTTTGTGGCAAGAGATGGTAGAAAAAAGGGAAAAGTAACTTTGGGTTTATAGTTGATGGACTGTTCCAAAGAGAGAGAAGGAGAAGAGCCCAAGACAGAGAAAATTAAGGAAAAGGAAAAGATATGGTAGAAACCAAAAAGAAAAGAAGAAAAGAGATTAAAGATAGACAAGTTCATTAAAGACCAAAAGGAAGTTCTTAGTACAAGCAGACCTAGAATGACAGACCCAAAAATCCTGTACGCTGATTCAGTTAGAACCAGCAAATGGCAATCAAAAGCCACATCTACAGCAGTGAGCTGCCAAAACAAGGAGGACACTATCACCCTTGATGTCGATACAGAACATCAACATGGTCTTCTCGGAAGGTGCATAGTTGGAAGCTTTAATGTTGATGAGAAGGAGACACCTTCACTGGCAGATATCAGAAGATGGGCCACCAGCACATGGAAGAAGGCATTTGGTATCAACATATACGAGATGGGGGGAAGCTCCTTTCTTTTTGAGTTCCCAAATAAGCATACGGCAGAAACCATCCTTCATGGAGATTGGACTTGGGCGCAACTGAAGCTCCACCTTAAATGGTGGTCTCCAACAGTGGGATGCTGCACCCAACGGAGAAACTCAACACGGATAAGAGCCGTGGGTCTACCGGTTCACCTCTGGACAGAAAGTGCTTTTAAAGCCATTGGTGATCAATGCGAAGGATGGTTGGAGACAGGGGAAGAAACATCTCCAAAGAACCATCTGAAATGGGCAACGCTAAGAGTTAAAGGTGACGGAGCAAATATGCCGAAAGAAGTCAAAATTTTGGAAAAAGGACTCACCTTCTTTATTCCGATCTGGTTGGAAACACAAACTCTAGTGGTGGCCGGCGAGGTGAAGAAGACGAAAGATAATGACCGCGGGTTAATAAAAGAGAACAGAGGAAGAAACATTGGATTTTGTGCTGGTAAAAATAGGTACGGACATGTGGGTTCTACATCAGATCCAACTAAGGGTGGCAACGGGACCGGAATTTTCCGTTCCGCTCCGGTTACTCCGGTTCCAGCAACGTTCCGCTACCAGTAACACAATGGTACAGGTTGCAACCAGTATACCGGTACCCAATGGTCCGGAATACGGTACCGGTGCATCTCTGATAAAATTTCCGGTAATTCCGGTTCCGGTCCGGCGACGACCGGACAGTGTTTTGACCGTTGGAATTTTTATTTTTTTTAAATTGTTTTAATGGCAACCAATGGCTATTTTGCCAAATGCCAACAACGGCTATTTTATTTATTTTTTTTATAATTGTTTTAGCCAACAACGGCTACCCCCCCCCCCCCTCCTCCCACCAATTACCCAACTAAATTTCCACTATATATAACTTTTTATATCTATTCTTTTTCCTCACAAATATTCTCAATTTCTCATACTCTCTCTTAATATTCTCATAATCTCTCTAAATATTTATAGTTATTGTATTAGTTGGAGTTGCCTCTCTACTTCACCTGAGGTAGTGGTATGGTCTGCGTACACTCATAACCCACGATGTGGGAATACACTTGGGTAATGTTGTTGTGTTGTATTAGTTGGAGTTGAAGATTTTTTGAAGACATTACAAGCTTCAATTATCATCTTTTAATTCCGACATTTGGTATACATCTTCTTTTACGCATTCGGTATATTCGTTCCAACTTTAATCTCTTTTTATTTACTTTAATATCTATATTTTTATTTTTTAGTATCTGCATTTGTTTACTTACATTAATTTTTTAATTTATAATATTTATATTGCTTGTTTTAATATTTTAATTTTATTTAAATTTAATTATGGATTCTCATAAAAATACTAGTGGTAAAAAAACAATCTTTGGTAAGGTTTTTCGTAGAAATGAAAAAAATAGGGCTACTACTGGTTCATTACCGCCTAGATTTAGTGAAACTTCTTTATCACAATCTAATGGTTTCAATGTTGGTATCGGTATGTAATTAGACCATGAGTCCCTAAGTAGGCGTTATGATAATTTTGAGGAAGACTTACCGGAAGAAGATGCTATAGAAGAACAAGAGTTAGGTGATACCCCTACCCCTACTAGTCCGGTTACGGAATTACCGAAAGACGGTGAAGAACTTCCCTTTTACAGGAATTTACTAGGCCCAAAGGTACCGAACGTCCTAAAAGTTCTTTAATTTGAAAATTAATAGAGCATGATAAGGTAAAAAGTACTTCTACTTGCAATAAATGCCTATGAGTTTTTAAACATTTGACGGGGGGAAAGAATGGCAGGACAGGGTTGCTAACTATGCATTTGAGGAAATGTAATAAAGAATTTATTCGTCTAGAAAATGAGGCTAAGGCAAAAAAAATGGTACACCATTTACGCAAGAATCTGTAGGAGGTAATATGGCTCAAACGCGTTTAGACATGTTTAACCCAGTTGGCCCAAGTTCATCATCGACATATAGTGAAGATGTAGATAGAGAAGAACTATCGAAAATGGTTGTTGTTATGGGTTTGTCTTTTAGTTTTCCTTCGCACCCGATTTTATTCATTATATTCTTGTTTATGGGTAGTGTTGCTCATGTTCAGAATGATAAGAAGAAGTTAGTTCAGGAAGTTCATCAGCTTGCCCGACTAGATTTTCGCTTAGTCAATTCAACAGAGGGTAGTGTGTTGGTGCAGAATAGTTTAGAACCATCTCTGATTTCTAAAGTGAAGGAAAAACACGATGGAGATCCCAGTGTAGTTAAGTTGAAAGAGTCAAGTCAGAGATCAGAAAGTAGAGGTTTTCTCCCAAGGAGGAGATGGTGTGTTGTGTTGCCAGGATAGACAACGAGTATATAATCCCTCTTTTAAAGGTTTTTCACGAAATACAATTAAAAATGATATTTTTAAATTTTAAGCTGGGCATTGTCATTATCTTTGTTGCTTATTTGATAAATTTGATGGTAGAATATTTATTATGATATAGGTCGTAGTGTTCTCGCTAATGATTATTTTACTGTCACGGCTCATTGGATTGATCACCATTGGAACATGCAAAAAAGAATTATTGCTAATAAATATGTTGACGAGACTAAAACTAGTATCTTTATAGCTGGTACAATAGTGGATAGCTTGAAATATCTTAGATTTGTTGATAAAACGATGGCATGCACATTAGATAATGCTTCTAATAATTTAAAAGTTGTTGAAGAGTTAAAAACTAGACTATGTCCTATGGATGAAGATCATTTTCATGTTAGATGTACTGCACATATTTTAAATTTGATAGTACATATGGTGTTGAGTTGTTTGGAAATGGTTGTTGTAAAGTTCAAATTGTTTGTAGTTATATTTTTAAAAATAAAAAAAAGGTTTAATGGATAACTTTAGATATCAATGTAGAGAATGTGAGCTTCCATACAGAAAAGTTCCAAAAGAAGTTCCTACTAGATGGAATTCTTTGTATCAAATGTTTGAAGTTGCTCTTATATATCGTAAACCTATACAATTAATTTATAATGCTTATAATTCGAATGTTGATTTAAGGCTAGATAAAGATGATTAGACTGAAGAAAAAGAACTTTGTAAATTTTTGAAAACTTTTTATCAAGCAACGAACACAGTAACTGCTCAATATACTCCAACTATTTCTTCTGTTTTAACAACTATTACTGCTATTTCTAAAGTACTTGTTGAATATAAAAAAAAATTGCCCTTACAAAGAGGCAATTGATGCTATGGTTGATGAATTTAAAAAATATTATTTTCCCATTCCACAAATTTATTTGACAGCTACTTTATTCAACCCATTTTACAAAGAACATGGTGTAATGATGTTGGTTCAAAAATTATACAACAATTAGAAATTGGACCTCGTGAAAAGCCATCAGTTGAAACTTATTGTGCTAACATAGTACCTAAAGCTAGGAGTTTATATAACTTGTATCAAGTTATGGAACAAAATATTGCGTCGGTCGAACCTCCTACTTCTAGACATAGATATGATGATTTAGATGACGACATGGGTGAAGAACTTGGTCTTCAAATGTTGTAGGAACACTGATTTTGATTCGTATCTTTCTCAGGATCGGGAAAATATAAGAGATGAAACTGGACAACAACTTTTATCATGGTGGAAAACCCGTATCAAACAATTTTCAAAACTTTCAAGGGTGGTTCGAGATGTGCTATCAACTCAAGCTTCTTCAGTTGCTTTGGAGCAAGCTTTTAGCGCAAAAAGATTTATAATTGGAGATCATCGATATTCATTAGAAAAGGATAGTTTGGATATTGTGGTATTATTTAGAGATTGAATCAATGTCGAACAAAGAAATTTTGGGCTTCCAAAATTACTGCCCCAAATTGAAGACAAAATAAATGAAACTTTTTAGGAAAATAGTGATGATGGAATGGAAGCAATGGAGGAACAAGGAAAAAGACCAATTCCGCAAAATTTATCCGCCAAAGAAATAGAAAAGTTACGCCTAGAATATTATGGATGTTATAGATATTAATAAGAGTCTAGGGTAGAGATCTAATTCAAATGGAACCCTTCCTAAAAGGTGGCTGCGTAGATTAGATTTTCTTTTAATATTTGTAATAAATGTACAATATACGAAATTTGAATAAATATAACAGCTATTCGCCTTAATTTTATTTTAAAATTTGCCTTTTGTTTGATGCAATTATCTTTAGCTGAAATTACAAATTTTATATTTATAACTTTGAAGTTATGGAGAAAAAAAGTAATACTTTCAACTTTATAAAGTTAGGAAAAATTTTAACTTTATAACTTAAACTTATATAAATATAATTTAACTTCTTAAACTTATTAAAAATGTTCTATTAACTTAAACTTAAAAGATATATTTTTTAAGTTTAAGATATATTAAAACATGTTATATTTATTAACTTAAACTAAAAGATATATTTTAAAGTTAAAGTTTTAAATTTTTTAGATATATTAAACTTAAACTTATTAAAAAAAAAGTTAATAAAAAAGTGTTATATTAATATATTATATTAATATTGTCAAAGACGTACAGATGCAACTATTTGTAAAATGATTGTTGCTGGCTTTACTGGCCAACTTCGTGGCTGGTGGGACAATTTCTTAGATAATGATAAAAAAATGCTATATTCGAAGCTAGGAATTCCATCGAAGGTGTTGATAACCTAGGAAGAGCATTATCTGTGAATAGAGAAAAGGTTGTTTATACTCTTATGCTTACTATTATTGAGCATTTTGGTGGTAGATTTACCAATCAATATGAGAATACTCGAACACTCTTAAATGACCTTAGATGCAGGACCTTAGGAGAATTTAGATAGTATAAAGATACCTTTCTAAGCAAGGTCATGGATTTACCCGAAGGTAAGTATACACATTGGAAGGCGAAGTTCATAGATAGTCTTCCTCCTCTATTTGTTGAAAGAGTTAGAAAGGAGCTTAGGGGCTCGGGTTCCTATGGTGAAATATCCTATGAAAATTTTACCTATGGTCAACTGATAGCAGCCTATATTCAGCAAGGTTTAGCTTTGTGCAATGAGCTAAAATTAGCTAAACAAATTAAGCTTGATAAGCTTAAAGAAAGATCCCAATTAGAAGATTTTTGTGAGTAATTTGGTATGGATAAACCGGCTTCTACTTCTCAGGAAAAGAGTCGAAGATATTCTAAGTCTGATAAACCCTATAAGAAGAAGAGATCTAAGCATAAATCCAAAGAAGATCGTGAGATTCGCAAAGCCCAGCATAAGTCCACTAGATTTACGAAAAATAGGTCTAAGCGCGATCTCGCTAAAATTAAGTTTTACAGATGTGGTAACTTTGGGCATATTGCTCCTAATTGCAAGCTCCAAAAGCTTAAGTCTTTGGGTCTTGCTGATGATATTCATGATCAAGTATATGGTTAGTTATACACTTCTGGTTCCGAGTCGATTATAATTGTGATTTTGAATCTGAAAATAATATTGAATTGCCTGATTCATCTGATAGTGATCATGCCAATATTTGTGCTGACTGCAATGGCGATAATTGTGTTTGTGATGAAACTTTTTATAAATTGCAATCACAATTTGAAGATTTAGATTAGAATGTTCAAACTCTCACTGCTGATAGCGTTCTTGAGTTATTAAAGAAAGTTTCCGATGAAAAACTTCGTGAAAAAATTATTACTATTGCTACTAAAAAATCTGCTGATAGCGCCCCTAGTACTTCTAAAATTGTAGATAGCACTCACACTTCTTGAAGTACTGATAATGATTATTACATGCTTTATTCTTTAGCTGAGGTTAATAGACGTCTTGCTATAAGTAAATTACCCAACAAAGATACATCTTTCAATGATTTTAAAATTGAGGTTGAAAACCTTAAAAAAAAAGATTATATCTCTGAAGCAAAATCAAATGATTTGTGATCACAGGATTACAAAAATTGAGAAAGATATTTCTCACAATGATGTTTCTTCCAGTTCCCAAAGGAAGGAAAAAATGTCCGATATAGGAGAACACGATGATATTGTCAAAGACATCGATGTAAAAAATGATCATTTTATGGGCATGATGCAAATTGTTACAGCTCATAAATGGTATATAAATTGCACTATACTAATTGTTAATGATTTCTCTGTGACTAATGTGGCCATAATTAATAGTGGTGCTGATGTTAGTTACGTTCAAGAAGGTTTGATTCTAATCAGATATTTTCATAAGACCACATATTGTTAAGTCTGCATCTGGTCATTCTCTTGATATTAATTATAAACTTCCCAATGCATATATTTGCCGAAACAAAGTTTGCATTCCGCATTTCTTCTTTTTGGTAAAAAATTAATTATATCCCCCAATATACTTGGCACCCCTTTTATAAATGCAATTTATCCTTATACTCATATTGATGCTAAAGGATTTATTGCTACTTATAAAAATAAAGAAATATCTTACCCTTTTGTTACAGATCCAATAACTAGGGATATAAATGCTTTAATTGATATGAAGCAAAAACATGTGAACTTTTAACATCTTGAAATGTTTAGCATGAATATTGGTAATACCATGAAATCTACTAAAATACAGGAGAAAATAAAAATGATCTCCGAACAAATGATTGTTGATATATGTGCTGATTACCCCAATGCTTTTTGGAATCGTAAACAGCATATTGTAACTCTTCCTTATAAAAAATAGCTTGGAGGCAGAGATCAAGGACATTGTGGATTAAACAAGGAGATAAGAATACTAAGTTCTTCCAGAGGATTGCAAATGTGCATAAGAGAGTCAATCATATAGATAAACTGGTGGTGGAAGGATTAGAACTAACAGAGATTGCAGACATCACAAGAGATGGTTCTATTCTATAAGAAACTTTGTAGTGAAAGTGAAGATTGGAGACCTACTTTCAACATGAATTCATGTCCGGTAATCAGTAGAGAGGAGCAGCAAGACTTACAGAAACCTAGAGGAGCAGCAAGACTTACAGAAACCTTTTGAAGAAGAAGAAGTTTTACTGGGACTCAAGGCTTGTGTTATAGACAAAGCACCAGGTTCGGATGGGTTTACAATGGATTTTTTTGTAAAATGTTGGGAGATCTTGAAGGGGGATGTGATGGCAACTATCCAAAATTTCCACTCACATGAAGTTTCTGAAAAAAGCTTCAATGCAACCTATATTGCACTCGCTGAGAGACTTCAGACCAATTAGTTTGATTGGAAGTGTATACAAAATGATCTCCAAAATACTCAGAGAAAGACTGAAAAAGTTGATGCCAAAGCTTGTGGATACTCAACAAATGGCTTTTCTGAGAGGAAGACAAATTACAGATGTTGTCCTAATTGCAAATGAGTGTTTAGACTCAAGATTTAAAGATAAGAATCCAGGAATAATGTGTAAATTGGACATAGAGAAGGAGTATGATCATGTCAACTGGGATTACTTGCTTGGGGTTTTGCGTAATATGGGTTTTGGGATGAAATGGATTACATGGATGTAATTTTTTGCATCAGCACTGTCAAATTTTCAGTATTGATAAATGGCTCTCCAGAAGGTTTTTTTCTGGCAAGTAAAGGTCGGAGACAAGGCAATCCTCTTTCACCCTTTTTTTGTTTTTACTAGTTGTGGAAGGTCTGAACAATGTACTTAAAACTGCACACAACAATGAATGGATAAGGGGATACAATGCTGCCAAGGAGGTGGGTGCTAGTGGAAGTCACTCATTTGCAATATGCAGATGATACTCTGATTTTCTGCGAAGCAGAACATAGCCAACTACTGAAGTTTTTGAGGATATTAATACTATTTGAGTCTGCATCTGGGCTGCACATCAATTGGAGGAAGAGTCGCATCTTCCCGATCAATGAAGTGCCCAAGATACAACAACTTGCAGATATTTTAGGTGGGGAAATTAGACAGTTTCCGGTTCTCTACCTGGGCATGCCTTTAGGTGCCAAAAGCAAATCAAAAGAGATTTGGAATGGAGTTATGGAGAGATGTGAAAAGAGATTGTCTAGATGGAAGTCTCAATATTTATCCAGAGGTGGCAGATTGGTTTTGATCAATTCAGTCCTGGATGCTCTGCCTACTTACTTGATATCAGTGTTCCCAATTCCAGTCAAAGTGGAAGAAAGAATTGATGCTTTGAGGAGAAATCTTTTGTGGCATGGTGAGAAGGAATACAAAGGATTCTATTTAGACAAATAGAAAACCTTACTACTAGCAAATAATCAGGAGGTTTGGCCATCAGGAATCTAAGAAAACGTACCAGGAGCCTTCTCATGAAATGGCTATAGAGGTTCCCAAAAAAAAAGAACAAATTCTATGGTGTAAGGTGATTCAAGCCAAATATGGAAAGGAAGGGCCTTGGAAAACAAAGGAAGTCAACTCAATATAGGGGACTAGATTATGGCGTGGATTTTATGTGAAAACAGAATTCAGTGTGAACAATGGCCGGAAGATCAGGTTTGGGAAGATAATTGACTTGAGAATGGAAGTCTCAAACTTTTGTTCCCAGATATCTATGTGTTGAACCAACAACAGATGTCCACACTTCAGAAGTTTGGTCTGAACATGGGTGGAACCTGACCTACAAGAGAATAATGCAGGACTGGGAGATGGAGACTAGCTGAATTTTACAGCACACTTGAACAGTTTACAGGCCTAAAGGAAGAAGAAGACACTTTTAGATGGAAATGCAATAGTAAAGGTTTGTTCACTGTCAGCTCCGCCTATAAAGATATTAACCAGATGGAAACCCAAGTTAATTTCCTTCCTTGGAAACTCATATGGAAGGTGAAAATCCCTTACAAAGGGACAGTCTTCACCTGGTTGGTGGTGAAAGAGGCGGTTCTTACACAGGAAAATCTCATGAAGAAAGGAATACATATGTGTCCAAGGTGTTTTCTTCTGCGAGCATCATGCAGAGACAATAAATCATCTGTTTTTGCACTGTAAAGTGGCTGGTCAGCTGTGGAATTTGTTTACTAGCTTCAGGGGTATCTGTTGGACTGTACCTGAGAGAACAGGACAAGCTCTAGTAAACTGGAACATGGAGGGAAGTGGCAACGTAGTCAAGAATAGATGGAACGAACTGCATTACCACTTTTTGCTATTGGTGTAGATCTGAGTATATGCATGACCCTCTGGCTATTATAGACATACTACGATCTGGTAAGATGAAGTAGGATCTAGGAATAGTTTCCTTTTTTCCTTTTCTTTTTGGTTGTCTGTTCCTACACAATAGGATGTAGGCTGGGTTGTAAATTTTTGGATTCCAGCCTCTGAGCTGATGATTAATATACAAGATGTTACCTTTGTCAAAAAAAGAAGAAAAGTGGTGTATTTAATTAGAAAAGTATTTAATTAATGAAGGATAATTTGGTAATTATAAATTGCATGGTAAGGATATCTTGGTCTTGAAAAATTCATTTTTGCTTCTACTTCTTGGAAAGAGCAAAAATTTTGTAGTTTCTTCCTAACAGCGGAATAACTGTTATGACTGTTTCTCAAGAACACCTTTTTTGTTTGCCAAACACCTCAAAAAGCGCCTCCAAGAAGCTTGTCCAAACAGACTATAATACTAAAATATGATGCCTCTTACTTCAGATTCTTAATTCATTCTCGATTCTTTTTTCTTTTTTGAAAGTTATACTCTTAATTCTTAAGAGAACCTTTTTAATTAGAGATGTATAGCATTATCTGGAGTTCAATATCAATTATCGCTAGGGAAGTTCCCACCATGATGTATTGATGAAATCAAAAATCATGTCATAGAATGTAAGGGGGGTTAATAGAAAAAAAAATGGCGTTTTTTGAAGCTACTATTCAGGAAATGGAAAGTGAATTTTCTCTGCCAGCAAACAAACAAAAGCTCAGCACTTCCCACAACATTTTTCAGTCAGTTGAACCTGGTCGAAGGGAAGATTTTCTGTCTTTGGAGGTTGATGATTCAAACATTATGATTATATGATATTAGGAAACATGGAACGAACATTCGAGAGTGTCTCCGTCTCAGTCCAACTCATGAATTCTTTGACTGTGTTTTGAAAGGTATTTTTCTGGGGTTCTTCTCCCAGAAATAGTCCCAACAAATCACTTCTGTGGCTTTTGTCACTGACACCATTCTTCTTTGGAATTAGCGCTATTGAGAAGCTTTGAGACTTTTCCCTAATGAATCTTCAGTGTGGAGCCATGATAATATCTGATTTGATTGTGCCCTAACACTTTTTGTTGAAATCTATGGTGAACCCATTTGCACTAGGAGATTTGTCCTCAAAACAACCTATGATAACAACCTGGAATCTCATCCTCCTCAAATGGCCTTTGCATGTACTGGTTCTCTTCCACTGAAATGGTTAGATTATTGTCCAAAGTCCAAGAAGGTTTTCATTGGGTCAAGGCAATTCTCAGAATCCCATTTGTCTCCTTCAAAATTCCCCACTTGATTATTGTTAAGAGTTCCACATTGGCAAAGGGATGAACAATTGGTCTCCTTAAATGGACTTGGACAATCCTCCCATCATGAGCTAGCTTTGAGGTTGAGTTAGGCCCAAGATATATTTCTTTACATGGTATAAGAGGCAAGCCCATTCCATCTTTGTTTACCAATGTTTGACCCCCATATTTGGGCATGCTCCAGCTAACAAGATTTGGGCATGCGAAAGAGGTTAAGAGTCCCACATCGGTAACAGGATGGGTAATTGGTCTATTTATGTGGACTTGGGCAATCATCCCCCCATGAACTAGCTTTTAGGGTTGAGTTAGGCCCATGTGCCATTTCTTTATAGGGATGTTGGACCCCTATATTATATCGTCCACGCTTAAGTTAACGAGGTGGGGACGTGCGGGGAGTGTTAAAAGTCCCACATCAACAAAGGGATAAGCAATTGGTTTCCTTATATGGACTTAGAAAATCCATCCCACATGAGCTAGCTTTTGAGGCTGAGACAGGCCCATGTGCCATTTCTTTACATGGTATTAGAGTCAGGCCCATCCTAATCTTCGTTCACTGATGTTGGACCCCCATATTATACTGTCCACGCTTCAGCTAACGAGCTCTGGACGTATGGGGGAATGTTAAAAGTCCCATATTGGCAAAGGGATGATCGATTGGTCTCCTTATATGGAATTAGGCAACATCCCCTCATAAGCTAAGCTTTTGGGGTTAAGCTACGTCCAAGACCTATTTCTTTACATGGTATAAAAGTCAGGCACATCCCAATCTTTGTTTACCGATGTTAGCCCCATAATATATTGTCGATGTTTCAATTAACGAGGTCTGGGCATGCGGGGGAATGTTAAGAGTCTCACATCGACAAAGTGATGGGTAATTGGTCTCCTTATATGGACCTGGGCAATAATTTCCCCATGAGCTAGCTTTTGGAGTTGAGTTAGGCCCGAGATCTATTTCTTTACAGAGTGTTCTCTACCCCGTGAATGAAATTCCCAATCTACATGAAGTTGTAGGAACCCTGGCTTGCAATGTTAGCTATTTTCTGGCTATATATATCTTGGTCTTCCAATGGTGTAAACGCAAAAACATCTATTTTTTGGGATGGCATATAGGAAAGCTTGAAAGAAAGTTGTCTTTGTTGGAGGAAAAATATTCTCTCCCTTGATGGTAAGCTTATATTAATCAACAGTGTTTTCAACTCTCTACCAGCATATACCAAGTCATTATTCTCTGTACTAGTTTCAGTAGTCAAAAGGTAGGACAAACTTTTTTCCTTTCCAGATAAAAAGTAAAGAATTTTATTAATAACTAGTACCAAAAAGGTCCATAAAAACTAAAAAAGACCATTTCTATTTTGGGGCGTCTCATGATTTTGACACATTTCCGTTTAACTTCCAAAATTCAAATTCATTAAAATATTCAAATTTTAAACTTTTGATGCTAGCTTTCCAACCATTACTTTGATATTTTCTTCTACTACTATATATATCTTGCATCTATTTATCTATCTTAGTTCTTTTATATATATATATATATATATATATATATCACACATATATCTGACTGGGCACCGAGTTTATCAAGGAAAGGAAGACTTTTAAATCTTGTAGACTAAAATAAGCCATAGATATTTGTGTGGCTATAAATTATCTCATTAAGGGTAACTAAAATTTTTGAAGTCAAATTCTTAAAGGTGTCATTCTTTTTGGAACTTGATAACAAGGAAGGAGTGTCACATAAATAGGAGTACATGCATATGTCATAGCTAACATCTTAAACTACTGCAGAGTCAAATATCATTTTATAAACAGGACACAGGGAGTAATACACTAACTGCCAACAAATATATCAAAAAACAAATTGAGATAAACAAATATATCAAATAATTTAAGCTGAAAATACATTGAGAAATAAAAAACCTGTATACAGCCCCTACTGAGAGCACCACCTCCAAGATACTTGTTCGCAAAATCCACTTCAATAGCTTCACTTGAGTGATCTTCAATGAAGCCTGAATTGAAAATCTATAAAGAAACAAAAGAAGTTATCCCTTCGAAAACTAACACCTTCTATCAAAAAATAGTGAAAAATATAGTTTAATTTATTACCTTAAAAGGGCAAAGAGAAATACTGGATTGGCTCCAGAAATTTTCCTTTGGATAAGGAAAAGAAAATGTACCATGTTCTAGAGCAATAACTTTTCGCTCGAAGGAGATGTAGCCCACAGGAATCATTGAGCCAATCCTCTCAAAATAGTGAAGAATGCACTTTAATTTATTTTCAAGTTTCTCATCAAAATGATCATACAGATACCTGAAAAACACGTTTTTTAACCAGATGAACTTCCTTTCTGCATTCCAAGAATCTAACACACAAAATGGCATTTTGCAACCATAAAAGAGAGTAAGGCAATAGCTTCAGTAGATAATTTCTATAAATAGCTTCAGAACTACAAAGCCACAATCTACTTTAGTGCTTTATACAGGCTTGGGTTACTCCTGATACACCATAGTTAGGATGCTATCTAGACCTTTTTTTTCTTGTGAAATAGCGCGACAGCCGTTCTCTGTCTCTGATTTCTTAGGTCAAACTCCTCACTAAGTGATTGCTATGAGTACAAAATGTCAGTATCTTGTAAGGGTCTCAATTTCAACATGCTTCTTTTGTTTGCACAATTTTGTTCTCTCAAAGACTTATACGGAAACTTCTCAATGAGAAAAATAAAACACTCAGATGTAGCAACATAATGCATATTAAATAAAATTCTGAAGCATAAAGAAAACAACTCACAAGTGACTTGATTCGTCATTCTCTATAAGATGTTCTGCTTGAAAGTTCCTCAGCTTATTCGAAGATTTTACTTTTGATATCAACTAACGCCACTAATACATCTAAACTGTAACAAAATGGTTTACCATATTAACCTCTTTCAGAATTCAGAACAGACTATTTTTAGAGCTCTTGTAACCTCTAGTTATCCTGAACCCAATTCTATGAGCTGATAGAACATACTGAGCCATATGCGTTTAACTTATCAATGCTACATTTTCTCTGGTGTCAGATGGCGCTGCTGGGAAGTGGAATCTCTATGATGTCTTTCTTTCCTTAATGGAAGAGCCATGTATACTCTTGCTAACCAATAAATCCAGAGTCTAGACATATTAAGTAGTGCAGTATTGGTTCTTGAACTCCACCATCTACAAGTAACCAACAAAAAAAATTATATGTTTCTATCTCAGTGTTACATTATGATGTGTAAAGAATGGATCTTGGGCCTAACTTAACCTCAAAAGCTAGCTCATGAGGGGAGAATTGTCCAAGTCCATATAAGGAGACCAATTACCCATCCCTTTTCCGATGTGGGATACTTAACACTCCCCCGCACGCCCAGGCCTTGTTAACTGGAGCGTGACAATATAATTGTCAATTTTCTGTTGAATGCCTCTCAATATTGAGAGTTTTGTCATTAAATAGAAAATATTCAATGATTACATCCCTAAAGATCCGTCTTCCTATCCCTAAAGATCAGTTTTTCTATCCCTTTAAATCCGTTATTCTATCCCACCAAATTTGCTCTTACTAAAGTCACTATTATTCTCTTTAACTACTAAATCAAATCTATGTATTACACTAATATACAACAATATATGATTACATTAATATACAATATTTACATCATGCTAACATCCCCCCTCAAATTGATGCTGGTAGATCAAGAAGCATTAATTTGCCGACGAGAAACTGATGTCGTTGTCGTGCCATTGATTTTGTAAATGCATCAGCTATTTGAAGATCACTGGACGCGTGCGGAAGAGTAATGACACCTTTATCTACAGCTTCTCGTATATAATGACAGTCTACTTCGATGTGTTTGGTCTGCTCATGATAAACCGGATTAGTAGCAATCTGAATAGCACTTGTATTGTCAGCATGGAGAGGAGTAGGATTAGATTGAGGGAATTCAATCTTAGCAAATAGTCCACGAAGCCACACAATCTCGGAGCAAGCAGTAGACATTGCTCGATATTCAGCCTCTGTTGAAAATTTTGACACGCGGTCTTGCTTCTTACTCTTCCAAGATATCAAAGACTCTCCAAGAAACATGCACCAACCAGTAACCGAACGATAAGTGTCGGAACATCCCGCCCAATCAAAATCACTAAAAGTATTAAGACGAATAGGCGAACCATTAGGAAAGAATAATCCACGATTAGATGTTCCTCGGAGGTATCGAATGATGCGACGGACAGCCACCAAATGAAAATGACGAGGAGCTTGCATGAACTGACTAACTTGTTGAACTGCAAAAGAGATATTAGGCCTGGTAATAGTAAGGTAATTTAAGCTCCCAACTAATTGCCGAAATATAGTTGGATCAGGAAGAAGATCGCCTTCCTCCTGGCGATACTTTACATTCAATTCTAATGGAGTATCCACGGAGGAGGAATCCTGAAGACCTGCCAAAGAAATCAAATCTTCGGTATATTTGTGTTGATTTAGAAACACACCGAATGAATCACGATGAACTTCCAAACCCAAGAAATATGTAAGAGTACCAAGATCTTTCATATGAAAAGAACCCTTAAGTTGTTGTTGCAGGCTAGTGATTAGCGAAGAATTAGTTCCTGTAATAATAATGTAATCGACATATACCAAAAGAAGAACACAACCTGTGGATGTTTTCCGAAGAAACAAAGATGAGTCATAATTGCTCTGCTCAAAAGAGAATTGTAGCAAAGTAGACTGAAATTTGTCAAACCAAGCTCTGGGAGCTTGTTTTAATCTATACAAAGATCGTTTCAACTTGCATACATCTGATGTAGGCAATGAGAACAAACCTGGTGGAGGTTTCATATAAATATCCTCTTTGAGATCACCATGAAGAAAAGCATTTTTGACATCCATTTGATGAAGAGTCCAGTTTTGTGAAGCCGCAATGGCAACAATAGTTCTCACCGTTGTCATTTTTGCTACAGGTGCAAAAGTCTCTTCATAGTTCACACCACACTCCTGTTTGTTACCAAAAACAACCAACCGAGCTTTGTACCGATCAAGAGTTCCATCAGAATGAACAAAGATTTGGGATGGGCCTGGCTCTGATACCATGTGAATAAATATAAGAGAAGAATATTATTGAATTGTTGTAACTATATGATTACATTGAGACCCTATTTATAGACATTACATTCCAATCCTTTTCCTAATAGGACACTACACGTGAAGAAATATAAGAGAAGAATATTATTGAATTGTTGTAACTATATGATTACATTGAGGCAGTATTTATAGACATTACATTCCAATTCTTTTTTTAATAGGACACTACATTACAATCCCTTCCCAAGTAGGATTCTTTGTGTTGTTCCGATTCCTACTCATATTCTAACACTCCCCCTCAAGCTGGTGCATAGAAGACATATGTGCCAAGCTTTTTATGGATGTAACTAATACGAGAACCGGTAAGGGACTTGGTGAAGATATCTACAAGAAAACTGATAAGGACTTCTTTGGACGTCTGGGAGACCTCAATTGAAACGGAACATATTGAAAAGTGATCCGAAAAGCAGTAAACATCTCTGGAAAGTCGATGTGTCACTGAAAAATTGCCGGAAACTGGTTAAAATATATGGGTCATCTCGAAATCAAGAGATAGTAGATGTTGAACGAGATAGTCACCGGAGAACTAGCCAGAACATACTCACACGCCGGATTATTAGATTTGATGGCTGAAAAGTGGTCACCATTTGAGAAAAAATTATATGGGTAGGGCCGGAATGATGACACAACCCTATTGAAAAAGAGAATTATATGGGTAGGTCGGAATGATGGCACGATCCTACTGAGAAATAGAAATTATAGGGGTAGAATCGCAATGACGACACGACCCTCCTGAAAAAATAGAAATTATATGGGCAAGGTTGGAATGATGATACGACCCTACTAAAAAAGAGAATTTATATGGGCAGGGTTGGAATAACGGCACAACCCTACTGAAAAAGAGAACTTATATGGATAGGGTCGGAATGATGGCACAACCCTACGCAAATCAGATTTGAGGAGTCACCGTAAAGACGCATGGAGCTACACATATCATATCTAAGGAGTCACCGGAAAGACGCATGGTGCTATGCAACTCAGATATGAGAAAGTCGTCCAAAAAGATGCACGGTACTACGCAAATTAAATATGAGTAGTCTGGAAAGATGCACGATGCTACGCAAATCTGATATGAGAAAGTAGTCACCAGAAAGATGGTGCTACACAAATTAGATATAAGAAAGTAATCACCAGAAAGATGCATGGTGCTACTCAAATTCGATATGAGAAAGTAGGGGAAAAAAGTGCGATGGCCTAACTTTTGCTAACATGATCATTGGCCGGACGAGCGGCATACATTGGTTATAGCCGCCCGCCAGCAGCGGAAGCTCTTTGATTCTCTACCAAGATCGTAGAGACTTTGATACCATGTATAGAATGGATCTTGGACCTAACTCAACCTCAAAAGCTAGCTCATGAGGGGAGGATTGTCCAAGTCCATATAAGGAGACCAATTACCCATCCCTTTTCCGATGTGGGATACTTAACAATGTGTAACTTTACGCATACAAAACAGAAAAAAAGGGGATGGCTGAAAAATGCAGGATGGAACTCAAGAGCACTAGAAAACAACAGTGATAGGATTGTGAAAGGCCACAGTACCCAATAGTTGGAGAAGACTGCATCATAAAACATGACATTCAACTCTCCCATATTATTTATAATACCGTCACAGCAAACACAAAATACTTATGAACAAACTTCTCTCAAGTTAAAGTTATTGAAATGCAAAATCTGTTCTTTGAGGAGAGTTCCACAATTATAACTATATCAGGATCAAGTGAAGTAGCATCAAGTGCTATAGATAAATTTGGCTTGTTTTGTAGCAGATGGTACTTAATGTTGGAATTTAAGGATTCAAACATAGAGATAACAGAAATGTGGTGCTGTTTGTGAATGCAGTTTTCCAACAGCTGAAAAGAAATAAGATTGTGTTCGAAAACCTCAACACAGAACTTAGAATGCAACAGACATGAAAGACATATGAAAGAACCAATGTGAGAGATAAGTGCAACAGCTATAAAAAGAAATAGACTACACCATTCTCCAAAAAAAAAAAAAGAAAAAGAAAAAGCAGCTATAAAAAGATAGACAGTCGATAAAACATACGCAAACAAGTGATCAAAGTTGATCATCGGAAGATGTTTGGCGCCTCTAGCACTGGTAGGGAATAGACAAAAGAAGGAACATGCAAGAAGAGCACCCACTAATTCCTGAAAGAAAAAGGTTGACAATCATGATCACTCTACGCTATAAATACTTGCTGCAAAGTTAAGAATCAAATTTCGATTCACACTATAGTGTAACTTATCAAAATTGCACCTCATGATGCTATTTTTTAAATTCCAAAGAAAACTTTATCATTCATTCAACTGCATGCCACCATAATCTGCAAGTGGGTCTGTGAATTTTTGTTAGTAAAAATCTTAGTTATTGTGGAGTGAGTCCCTTGTGAAGGCGCAGGTGCTTTAGGTGTATGTCTCGTGAGACAAGATCCCCATATGTTAGACCAGGGCATCTTAGGACTGCCTCATCCCTGGGCGAGTCCCAGGCGCGGCATCCCAATTCTGCTTTTTCAAAAGATATTCTTTTTGACATTGGAATGAAAATAGGCATAGTAGAATGGAGTGATTTGATACTTCAAGTAGCCCAAGCTTTACAATGAGTAATTGAGTTCTTTTAGAGCACAAAACTATGAATTACCAAATACTCCTTAAATATTAGTTAACCTAAGAATAATCTTAAAACCTGACTCAGGAAAACAATTCCCGGCTGTTGTGATTCCAATAAGCGAAGACCAGTGTTGACTCCTTTAACAATTCCACCATCAGCCTTCTCATAGTGAGTCTCTAATAAATAAGGCAATCGCAATAGCAAATCTGCCAATTTCGGCACCACTTGTTCAAACCATTTAGCAGCTTCATCCCTAGTAATTAACTGCACCAACATTTCGAGTATTGAAGACCACACAATAAACAAACAGAGTAGGCGAGAAGTAAAAAAGGTTTACATCATCAAAGAAGAGGGCAAATCCGTCTGAAGCAGCAGAGGAAATTGAAGAATCAGGGAGAGAGAGGGAGTTTCGAATGTCGAAAATTGCGAGGAAGAGGACTTGGCCGGAGTTAACGTTGCTGTAATGAGGGCCCTGGGAAAGGGCTTTGAATGCTTCAACAACTGGAGGTGGCCAGAAAAGGGAAGATGATTGGAGACAAAGTGGCAAAAAGGGAAGGATTGAATTCAAGTCTTCTCTATTCTCCATTGATGGACCTTTTCCTTTGTTCTCAAAGCTTTTAAGATTTAAGAAAATTGAAAGAAAGGTGAGGGTGAAAAGAAAATTTAATCAAGTTAATGTACACTTTATTAATATTTTTAAAATTTTATCATATTTTTAAAAATATAAATTAATATACACCCCTCTCCTCTCGTATTCATTACCGTAAGAATTGGGTTCAAGCTTTTCCCACTCCTTCACATCGGGCACAGCTCCTCACCAGTAGCTTTATTGTCCGGTTTGTTCGGTGGACAGCTGGACAATTATACATCTAAGGATTATTAAGTGATTAAGTTAAAAAGTTATTTTAATTATGGTTAAAATATATCAATATTTTTATATTTTATTTATTTTTCTTATAGCAATGTTAATGGGGAGAATTGTGGCAAAAATTATGCAGAAATTTTTTTCAGTTGAAAAAAGTTTTTCTTACCATGAAAAAAAGAGAATTTCAACGGGAAATCGATACAACACTACAGAAAATTAAACCATTTACAAGAATCAACAACAGAAGATCACAAAGAACAAGAAAATCAGTTGAAGAGTAATTTTATTTTCTCGGAAAAAAGTAACGACACAAAAGCAGGTTATTCGTTGCTTTAACCTTTTCTTATAATTGCAAATGTCGATAAATAGATGCAAATGTTAATGTGTAGAAGTGTATATCACATGTTTGATAAAATGTCTTAACTAGACTTTTGTAGTAATCAAATTATTTAACATCCTTTTACCAATCACCAATGTAATATACCTGCGAAATTAACTTTTGTTTGTGAAGTAACATAAAACTTGAACTACGTATTTTGATTGGTTTCCCGTTTAATTCTATTTATTATTCAATAATGGATGGGTAGAACTTTTTAAACATTATTCTGGATATTATTTTTAATTGGTTCACTCCATGTTTCACATTAAAATTCTTTTTAACTATAGAATTTAGTAACTATTCTCTTGTTTATATTCTTTGTATTTAGATTAATGGACATTGGATTTAGTGAGTTTCAAAGTGGATGTAATGTGCCTATAAAACTTGGGATGGAGTTTGATTCGGAAGAATATGCATATGAATATTATAATCAATACGCTAGTGTAGTTGGTTTTAGTATTAGGAAAGAATATGTTAACAAAAACAAAATTTAAGGATATGTGACTTCAAGAAAATTGACATGTTATAAAGAAGGTTATAGAAACAAAGAAAAAGAAGATGCAGCGGTTCAAAGAAAAAAAGGTGAAATTAGAACAGGATGCTTAGCTCATATTATTATTTGTCATCAGTCAAGTGGAATGTTTCGCGTCACTTCGTTTGAAGAGAATCATAATCATCCTCTTGTTCCTTCTTCTTTGTCTCATATGTTGCCCTCACAAAGAAAGATAAACGTTGCTCAAGCATATGAAATTGACTTATTAGATGATTCAGGGATACGTCCTAAAGCTTCATTTAATTTTTCTACTCGTCAAGTTGGAGGACAATCTTTTCTAGGTTACACAAAGAGAGATCAAAAAAATTATCTTCGGGATAAAAGAAAAGATAGTTTGAAACGTGGAGTGGCTCGAAGTTTGATTGATTATTTTGAGAAAAGAATATTAGAAGATCCAGTTTTTCGGTATTCTTTATAATTAGATGATGATGGTTTGATAACAAATATATTTTGGGCCGATGCAAAGATTATAAGAGATTTTAAAATTTATGAAGATATTATGTCTTTTGACACGACATATACAACAAATAAAGAGTATAGACCTTTGGTATTGTTTGTTCGTTTAAATAATCACAGGGAAATGGTTATATTTGGAGCAGCCCTTTTATATGAAGAATCAACTAAATCTTTTGAATGACTTTTTAATGCATTCTTTAGGATTATGTCTGCAGATAAACCACAAACAATTTTTACTGATCAAGATCCTGCAATAGTTGTTGTTATCTCATTGGTAATGCCACAAACATATCATCGACTTTGTGTATGGCACTTGGAAAAAAATGCATTTAAATATCTTAATCATATCTTTAGAGCTAATGAGTCATTTCCTAGAGATTTTAGCAAATTACTTTATGATTATGAGTATGAGGAGGATTTTTTAAGTGCGTGGAAGGAAATGCTTGAGAAATATGATCTTGAGGATAATAGTTGGCTGAAAAATACGTTTGCAATAAGGGAGAAATGGTCCATGACATATGGAGGAAATACATTCTCAGCAGGTATGCGAAGCACACAATTAAGTGAGAGCTTTAATGCATCTTTAAGGGGATATTTAAAATCTGATTTGGATATTATTCAATTTTTTAAACATTTTCAAAGATTAGTTGATGATAAACGTGTGAATGAGAATAAGTCAAATTTTGACATGCCTCAAAGAATACCTATTTTAAAGGTTAAACTTTCTTTATTGATTCACGCTAGGGAAGTGCACACCCCAACTATATTTAACATATTTCAAAATGAATGGAAAAGTCATTACTGGTTTCAATAAAGGATTGTTATGACGAAGGAGAAGTGGTTACCTACAGTGTTAGTAGTCTTGGAAGTGTTAAGAAGGATGTTGTAACGGTTAAGCAATCAGTAATTCAAGTTTCTTGCAGTTGTAAATTATTTGAATTTTTAGGTATATTATGTAGACATGCTTTGAAGATCCTAGACATACTGAATATAAAGGATATGATTCCGGTACATTACATATTAAAGAGGTGGACCAAAGATGGTACAAATATAAACTAGATGGATGCTAGTCTACTTGAAAAAGACATTGATCCAAAAGTTGAAGTTACAACAAGGTATAGACATTTATGTCATACTTTTGTGCAAATTTCAAATGAAGCTTCAGAATCCAAGGAAGGATATGAATTGGCTGTAAAAGGTGTGAATGAAATAATTGTCAAGTTAAAGGATATTAAGAGGATGAATGAATTAGAAGAAAAGTTGGCTCCAAGGAATAGTATTCAAAACGAATTTAGTGAAATAGTATTTGTTGACAATGGTATGTCCTTTTTGTAAGCAACTGATCAAGAACACAAGTCCTCGGCTCTCTCTCCAACGGCTCTCTCCCTCTACCTTCTCTCTCTTTCTCTCTCCGGCCCTCCGTCGCCGGCGCCGACCTGACCCGATCTCCGGCCCTCGGCGCCGATCCCTGATCCGATCTCCTGCCCCGTCTCCGGCCCCAATCGCCGGTCCTCAGCGCCGACCCCCGGCACCCCCCGGCCCAGATCTCTGGCCCTCCGTCGCCGACCCCCGGTCCCACCCCGCTTTCCCTCCCTACAGACCCCTTCTTCTCCGTTCACACACACCCCTCGCCGGCTCCGGCGAGATCCGACCCTCCTCGGTCTCCAGCAGCCCCCGCTCGTTCTCAACCAGCAGCAGCTCGATCGCCGGTCAGTCGCCGCTTCTCCAGCCGTCGACTGGTCTCCGATAGCCGCAGATCCATCTGCACCCGCCGCTCGGTCACCAGCAGCCGCAGCTCCATCTCAGCACCGGAACTCCCCGAAACCCGGTCTACGCTGGGTTTTGGTTTTCCGGCTTCGTCGACAAGCGTAATCCAGTGACTTCTAACCTTTGTTATTTCATTTCAGTCTTTTATTTCGTTATTTCGTTCTTCGTATTGTGCTAGTATTATCCCCTGTACCTTGACTTGCGTTTGATTTGTGATATTGTCTGTTGTCTGTTGTTGCTGTTGTGGTGGTCGCTTCTTGCACTGCTGTTGTTGGGGTTATCTACTTTTGCTTTATTGATATTGTCTGTTGTCTGTTGTTGCGGTTACTGTTGTCTGTTGTTGTTGTTGCTGTGGTCGTTTCTTGCCTTTGAGTATATTTTCTTATATTTTATCGTAGTAGTGGCTATCGGCGGTAATGGTTGGATAGGGTCATGTTCGAGGGGGTTGGGACGTGGAGCAATTGTGGGGGTGGGGGATGAGGAAATGGCGGGAGTGGGAAGGAGGCCAAGGTTTGGCCGCGGGGGTGGTAGAGGAGGGCGCATGGATAGCGATGGTAGGCTGAGGGTTGGGTCTTGGAATATAGGGACCCTTCAGGGTAAGTCCATAGAGCTTGTGAAGATTCTTAGGAAGAGGAGGATCAATATCGCGTGTGTTCAAGAGACCAAGTGGGTAGGGTCTAAGGCTAGGGATATGGATGGTTACAAGCTGTGGTACTCGGGGAGCGAGAGGCGTAGGAATGGAGTTGGCATCTTAGTAGATGAAGAGCTTAGAGGCCAGGTAGTACAGGTGAAGAGGATCAACGATAGGTTGATGATTATTAAGTTGGTCATTCGAGGGTTTACCCTGAATATGTGCAGTGCTTATGCACCGCAAGTGGGCTCTGAGGGGGAGGAGAAGATGTGGTTTTGGGAGGCTTTGGAGGAGGTGGTGAGAGGCGTGCCTAGCTCGGAGAAGATTGTTGTAGCAGGAGATTTCAACGGGCACATCGGGGCGTTACCGGGAGGCTTTGGTGATGTGCATGGTGGTTTTGGTTTTGGGGAGAGAAATGAAGAGGGGGCTACTCTATTGGAGTTTGCGAGGTCCTTTGGGCTGGTGGTGGTGAACTCGGGCTTCCCAAAGAAGGACGATCACCTGATCACCTTTCGAAGCGCGGTAGTCAGGACCCAAATTGACTTTTTGTTGCTTAGAAAAGGGGATAGGGTGTTGTGTAAGGACTGTAAAGTCATCCCGAGTGAGAATCGCTCGACCCAGCATAGGCTCTTGGTTATGGATTTGGGTATAAAGAAGAATAGAAAGAGGATGAGTAAGGAGTGTAGACCTAGAATTAAGTAGGGCGGCTTGACGCCAGTGAATGCGTGGGAGATAGAAGAGAAGTTGGCGGGAATAGGGGTATGGGAGTGTAGGGGGGACGTGGATAGTATGTGGGATAGGGCGGCTAGGTGCATCAGAGAGAATGCAAGGGAGGTGTTGGGAGTTTCTAGGGGCCGGGCCGGGCATCATCGGGGGGATTGGTGGTGGAACGACGAGGTGGAGAAGAAAGTGGGGACCAAGAAAGGGGCGTATGCTGTTGAGAGTAAGGCGAAGAAGAGAAGCGGGTAAACAGGAAAGAGTACAAGTTAGCTAGGAAGGAGGCTAAGTCAGCAGTCACGGCGGCTAAGACGGCCGCTTTTGAGAGCTTGTATGCAGGGTTACAGGAGAAAGGAGAGGAGAAAAAGTTATTTAGACTCGCTAAGGCTAGGGAGAGGAAGGGTCGTGACCTCGACCAGGTGAGATGCATTAAGGGGGAGGACGGTAGAGTGTTGGTGGAGGACGACCATATTAAGAATAGATGGAAGTCGTACTTTCATAGGCTCTTGAATGAAGAAGGGGATAAAGCTATTGTGTTAGGGGAACTAGAGCACTCAGAGGAGTGTCGAGACTTTAGTTATTGTAGACGTTTTAAGGTAGAAGAGGTTAGAGAGGTTGTTCGCAGGATACGGAGGGGTAGGGCTACGGGGCCAGATGAGATACCAGTAGAGTTTTGGAAGTTCGTTGGAGAGGCTGGTGTAAGGTGGCTGACTGGATTATTTAACGAAATCTTCAAGACGGCAAAGATGCCGGAGGCATGGAGGTGGAGTACCATGATCCCTCTCTATAAGAATAAGGGTGACATCCAGAGTTGCAATAACTATAGGAGGATTAAGTTATTGAGTCACTCTATGAAGATTTGGGAGAGAGTGGTCGAGGTGAGGCTGAGACGGATAGTGTCTATTTCGGAAAACCAGTTTGGATTTATGCCTGGCCGCTCGACGACAGAGGCAATTCACCTGGTACGGAGGCTGGTGGAATAGTATAGGGAAAGGAAGAAGGACCTGCACATGGTGTTTATTGACCTGGAAAAGGCATACGACAAAGTCCCCAGGGAGGTGCTTAGAGGTGAGTGGAGTCCCGCTGGCATATATCAGAGCAATTAAGGACATGTATGATGGAGCGAAAACTCAGGTGAGGACGGCGGGAGAAGACTCCGAGCATTTCACTGTCTTGACAGGATTGCATTAGGGATCTACTCTTAGTCCCTTTTTGTTTGCTTTGGTGATGGATGTGTTGACGCAGCATATTCAAGGGGAGGTGCCGTGGTGTATGCTTTTTGCAGACGATGTAGTTCTGATTGATGAGACTCGAGGGGGTGTGAATGACAAATTAGAGGTATGGAGACAAACTCTTGAGTCTAAAGGGTTCAGGTTGAGTAGAAGCAAGACGGAGTATTTAAAATGCAAGTTTAATGATGTGAGGCTGGAGAATGAGGTGGTAGTGAAGCTGGAATCACAAAAGGTATATGAGAGGGATAGTTTCAAGTATCTCGGGTCCATGATCCAGGGTAACGGTGAGATTGACGAGGATGTCTCGCACCGCATTGGGGCAGGTTGGATGAAGTGGAAGCTCGCGTCGGGGGTATTTTGTGATAAGAAGGTGCCACCTAAGCTTAAAGGCCAATTCTACAGGGTGGTAGTCCGTCCGGCCATGTTGTATGGAGCGGAGTGTTGGCCAGTTAAGAACTCCCACATCCAAAAAATGAAGGTGGCGGAAATGCGGATGTTGCGCTGGATGTGTGGGCTGACTAGAGGGGATAGAGTTCGGAATGAGACTATCAGGGAGAAGGTTGGTGTGACTCCAGTGGAGTGCAAGATGCGGGAAGTCCGATTGAGATGGTTCGGACACGTGAAGAGGAGGGGCATTGATGCCCCGGTTCGTAGGTGTGAGAGGCTAGCGTTGGATGGTTTTAGGTGGGGTAGGGGTAGGCCGAAGAAGTACTGGGGCGAGGTGATTAGGCGGGACATGAAGCAGTTATAGCTCACCGAGGACATGCCCCTAGATAGGAAGGTCTGGAGGACGCGAATTAGGGCAGAAGACTAGGGCCAGTTTGGGTCACTAGGGTAGGGAATTACTTGGTAGGGGTATTATTCTTGTTATGATTTCGTGTTCCATGTTTATTACGAATCTGGGTGCTCTCCTCTGATTTCTATGGCTTATGGGTGCAGTATTTATGTTATGAAATCTTGTTCTGTGCTTTACTATGTATTTGTGTGGTGTCTCCTGTCTTGAGCCGGGGGTCTATCGGAAACAGGCTTTCTACTTCTTTAGAGGTAGAGGTATGGACTGCGTACATCTTACACCCCAAACCCCACTAGGTGGGAATACACTGGGTTTGTTGTTGTTGTAGTAGTAGTATTTGTTGACAATACAAACTTCACAAAGGTGACTAGGCTAAAAAGAAAGGAACCAACTCGTCGTTCTAATACTCGGCCAAAGAGTTTTACGGAAAAGTCCAGGAAGAAAAGTAGGACTTCATTGTCATCTTCTCTATGTCAAACTAGCCAGCAGTTAGATCACCTTCCAAGCCTTCAAGTCTCATGTTCGCCTTTATCTGACACATCAATGCTATGGTATCTCAGGACATTTTACATTTTTAGTTGTTTGTTTTATTTTTTTAAAAAATAAATAGTTTATTTACGAAATTTTACTAATAATATTGTTGTTGTATAACGTAAAAAATCTCGTTATCTTTTAATTAATAGGATGTTACAGAAGAAAGTTTTCCTCCATGGTGCTCTTCACAATTATCTCAAGAATCATCCATTGGAAGTCTGACTCAACTCTCAAGAGTTAGTAAAAAACTTTTTTACTACTTCACATATGTATGTATTTTTCTAGTAAGCAATGTTATTCATCATAAGATGTCGTTTATATCAATTACAGGATGTTTCTTTTCCTGATTCAGACAACTATTCTCAACATTAATTATGGCAAATTCGTAAAAAGAGAGATTACATTGTGATCCTTGTCTGGAGTAGCAGGTTAGTTAACTTCGGGCTTTGTATTCGAGCACAATTGACATTCATTTCTATGAGTTGATCCTTTCCCCCTTTATTTTAATAGATATCAAGAAAATGGTAACTACAAAAGGGAAGAAATCTAAGAGAACTCATGAAAGCATCAATAACAGATTGTCTTTTGTTGAAGATTGACAAATACACTCTTGGTTACAAAACTGTTCTCAAAACTCTCTGAAGAGGCTGTAATCCACATGTGGATGTTGGAATTTATTTTTTCCAGTAGCTTTTTATTTAGTGACAATTTGGTGCTTGTTATTATGGATTATGTTGACAATTTTAATATAGTTGACATTCTGGTTATTGTTTCTTAATGCAATAATGAAGAAAAAAATTATTTTAGGTATGTAGAAATTTTTCGGAATATGGTATATAGACATTCTGGTTATTGTCCAGTAGCTTTCGTGGGTTTGTAGGTATGTATGTGATTGAGTTTTTCAGAATTAGAGTTTTTTTCACAAAGGTAATGCTTGTGCTTTGGTATATTATTGGGCAATTCTTTGTAGTGTCATTCTAATGCTACAAGTGCTTTGGTATCAAGGATTTTGTTGTTGGACAAGTCACAAAAATATGGGTACCATTTTTCGTTTCCAGTGAGGATGTACTTTCCTAGATGGTACCAGGCTTGCATATCTATTTTCATCTTATTCAGTTGTTTCCAATACCAGCTAATTATCTTTTTCAGGAACATGAGTCCATATGTCTTCACCAGGCTTCATATAGATGTTGTGTAATGTGCACCCACAGCAGTGATAGGGTCAGGATTTTTGCTAAGGGGCTCATAAGTAAATATAAAAACTAATCGAAGGGGGTTCAACATCTATTATATATACATAAAAAATAATTTTAACTATGTATATATAACATAATTTTCCGTCGAACGGGATTCGGATGAACCCTCTGACTATAGTATTGATCCACCATTAACCCACAGGACCCATAATTTCTCCTTGCTATACTGCATCTGTTAGAATTTAAGATTTTTCTAAGTTTTACATCATTTTCTCGAAAAAGTTATGAAAACAATTTATGAAGATAAGTTAGCTTCCCAGGAAAAGAAAAACCATTAAATTGAAAAAGTAAGTTAGAATATAAGTGAAAATAATGAACTAAAGAAGAACATTAAATTGAAAAAATAAACAAAAAAAATTATGAAGATAAGTTAGCTTCCCAGGAAAAGAAAAAACAACCAACTTGAGCCGCAATTCTCGCCATTAACGTTGCTATAAGAAAAATAAATAAAATATAAAAGTGTTGTATATTTTAACCATGGTTAAAACAACTTTTTGGCTTAATCACTTAATAACCCTTAGATGTATAATTGTCCAACTGTCAGTAGATTACTCCTCTACTGGACAAACTGGACAATAAAGGTACTGGAGAGGAGCTGCTCCCCTTCTCATCAATGGACCAAAACAATGTCTCTCTCCCCCCCCCCCTCTCATTATCTTGACTATTTCTCTTAACCAAAAGTTCTACAAATTTCTTACTTCAATTTTTGGCGACAAATAGTTGGGCTTTGAGTTATTTTTCATCTTTCAACCTTTAACCAACGTGACAGCATTGCTCTCTGGCGACAACAACTTTGAGTTATCTATCGTCCCTTTCCTTCTTTCACAGGTAAAAATTAGGGCTTTCAGTTATTAAGAAAAAAAGGAACTTGAGTCAACTTCTCTTTTAGAATTGGTTAACAATTTCAATATTTACTGCTTAAATTTGAAATGAGGATCAAACAAAAAAACTAATTTCTGGTATTTCTTATTCTTCTCTTCTCTCTCTGGAGTGAAAAATGATTTTTTCTTGTTACTGTAGTTCTTGTTGTCGAACTATTGATTAGATTTGTAGGTGTCGATTGAGTTTTTTGAAGTTTGATTTTTGTTCTTTGAGTTTGTACAAACAAAATGACAATTTTGGTGTTTTTGGTCATTGTTGATGTTCTTAGGAGGGTGTTGTGTTGGTGTTGCTGGGTTGATTTGCTGTTGTTCTTGGTAAAAATAGTGTATTTAATATTAAATGGTGATATTGTTGCCGTTCTATTGAACAAAATCCTGCTACTATTTTTTCCCTGCAACAGATAAACTATATGATATAGCAGCTGAACCATCTGATGTAATAGCTAAACCATAAAATGTAACAGATGAACCATCTGATGCAATAGTTAAATCATCTGATGCAACAAATGAATAGTCTGTTATTTAAAATCCTATCAATTATTTCAATAGGATAACATTTCAAAAACTTTTATTTCTACCAACAAATAATTCATCTGTTACAATAGATGATGTTGATATTGGAAGAAATCTAAACAATGTTGAGAGTTGATCTATTGCACAGACCAGTCATCTATTTTAACAGATGAGTTATTTGTTGAAAGAAATTACAACAGTATAGAAACTATTTTTATTATTTACTACAGATTACTCTTTTGTTGCAACAGGTTAATTATATATTGGAACAACTGAACCATCTGATGCAATAACTGAATCATATGTTGTTTGAAATCCTACCAACTATTTCAACAGGACGACATGTTAAAGTCTTTGATTTCTACCAACAGATAATTCATTTGTTGTGACAGATGAGGCTTCTGTTGAAAGAAATCTAAACAATAATGACAGATGATTTATTGCATAAACCAGTCATATGTTTCAACAAATGAGTAATTTGTTGAAATAAATTACAATAGTACATAAACTACTTTTATTATTTACAACAGATTACGCTTCTGTTGCAACAGATTAATTTCTCCTAATAGATAATTTATCTATTACGATAGATGAGGCTTTTGTTGAAAGAAATCTAAATAATATTGATAGTTGATTTGTTGCACAAACCAATCATCTGTTTCAATAGATGAATGATCTGTTGAAAGAAATTACAACAGTATTGAAACTATTTTTATTGTTTATAACAGAACAATCTTCCGTTGCAATAGGTTTGTTATATGTTGTAATAGATAACATGTTTGTTGCAACATAGAAACTCATCTGTCTCTGTCTTGCACTTTTGATCAATGTGCAAGGGTCATGGGAGAGCCACATGATCTAAAAAAGTGAATATATATCATCTGTTTCAACAATCAAGCAGACTATATATCTGTTGTAATAGCTGACATATCTGCTAAAAATTATCAAACAGATATATGCATCTATTGCAATAGTTAACTAAAAAGTTGCATCAGACGCATTATCTGCTGTAACATATGGCTCGTTTATAATATGTGCAATACATCGATGTCATTTTTTACTATCTCCGAAAAAAGCTAAGTTGCAAACATAAGAATAATACAGACACACAACAGTCAATTATTTGTACAAAGTTTACATCAATAATGCCTACAATAGGTATTGTCAACGACAGTCAAAAATTTCTCAAAATGGGGAATGCTTAATCAACGTCATCAAAGGTTTTAGCATTCCAGCTGGCTTACCTTGGCATTTGGTCGATGAAGTGTACATCCTAATTAATTGTGGTGATGAATTTAATTGGGTGTTGGTTATCATCGTTCTAAAAAAGAAGCGCATCTGAGTTTACGACTCGATGTTGGGAAGGAGACGTTCACGACTGTTGTCTGAGATACAAAAGTTGGCCAAATATTGCCTACTTACCTTGATGTAAGTGGCTTTTTGGACCAAAAGGTTCGTACTAATTGGTCAACGATTGAAGCATACTGGGATAAAATAGGCAATCCATTTGATATAGAATATGTTGAAGGAATTGCTCAACAATCCAATGGTATCCTGTAAGTATCAATCAAGTATCATGATTTAGTTTCATTTCATAAATTTCACAACGCTTATATTAATTGAATGATATGGATTATCTGATTTTTACAAATGCAAGGATTGTGGTATTTTTGTTACTGCTTACACCGAGTATTTGAGCGATGGATTATAAGTACCAAATGATGGACTTAATACCGGATTACTCCGTAAAATATATACTACTCTTTATGGAAATACAAAGAAGCGAAATCTCAGAAACCATACGCAAGCAACATTAAAGATCCACAACGATCAAAGCCGAATTTCATAGCGCCGGATGAAGAACAACTTGTCTATATTGAGTAGATCTTTACAGCATGAGTCCATCAAAATGATAACCTCTCCTTAGGAATTGTTGGTACCAAAACTTAAATTGTTGATTTATTTGTTGAGATCGTACCCATAATTTTTTTTGTACATTTTATTTATTTGTTGATTTATTTCTTATAATTTCTGAAGGCTTTGATTTATTTTATTTTGTCTATGTATCCTTAGGTTTGAAATTATTAATTAAAATAGAATACTAGATTTGAATATTGCAATAAATAATGTATCTGTTGCAACAGAGGACTTATCTGTTAGAAATTATCAAGAAGATTTAGACATGTGTTGCAACATATAGGTTATCTATTTGAAATTATCAAATAGGTCTTCCTACTATTTTGATTTGTTCCAACAGATGACCTATTTGTTGCAACAGATAGCTTAGATATAAACATCTGCATAATGCAATGGATGACCAACCTATTGCAACAGATAAACTATCTATCAGAATAGATGGTCTATCTGTTATAACAGATAGAAAATCCGTTGCGTTATAAAATATTCAATTTTCATCAAATATAAAAAATTGTCATGAAATAAAATTTTTCATAGTGTTTGTATTTCTACATCTTCGTTTTTATACAAGGCTCTAAGCATTTATTTAGTACCTCATAAGCCCAGACATCTTACATATTTGCCACAACGTTGTCTCACATAAAGGTCGTTGGCTCTTTCTGTGCAGGTTATCAAACACTCGATGTGTGCAAGAGCGTACGACCAGAATGTAGGGTCGGTTTGATTTTTTGGAAGGATCATGTCCTTATTTCGACATTCAAATTCTCATCTTTTATTCAACACTATGACTGTCAAATGATCCATCAGTTTACTCTGCCTTAACAAGTTGGGGAACAACTCCAACAGTGGTTACATGTGGGTGAAAAAAAGCCTCATCGAAGATAGGTAAATTGCAGTCATAAACTTTTATCTTTCCCTCCCAGAGTTGTATCTCAAGAGCCATGAAATGTTTGACCTTCAGGTTCATGATTGCAAGAATCCTCTATGCTTTGGTCTAGTCCTTGCCGTGTGGATATGGCCTCTTCCCTCTAACATATTTAATCATATCTTTATCCTATTCGAACGCAAAAACTAATAAATCAAATCCCAGGCCACCGGGAGTTGATGCTAGCACAATGAGCTTATCATACCTACTCTTGAAATTATTATAGAAGTTGAGTTTCATTATCTTATCGACATCATCATAAGCATTCGGGTACACTAATTGCCTGCCCCTAATGAGGCAAAGAATTTCATCAACATACTATCATATAAGAAGACAATTTTTAAATAGGTTAGTAATTTTAAAAAGAAAAACAAAGTGGAAAGATGCAATGGATGGACCATGTATTGCACAGGGTTCCTCGAATTTTTTAATAGATTACCTATCTAATGCAACATATACAATAGATGGGTAATCTATTGCAACATAACTACATCCAGTTGCACCAAAATACCAAGTTGTTGCAATAGATGACACATTTGTTGCGTAGCTTCTTCTACATGGAGTAGATTAGAAGGCTAGGTGAGGAAAAGTAAACTTACCATATCCACATACTACTATCCCATATATATCATCTTCTTGAAGTCTTGGGGGGGGGGGCATACTCATGGTAAAGGTTTTTGCGCGTTGCTTGGAATTTTTGGTCTTTCTCAGAAGAACCTTCTGTTTGGCATCAAGTTTCGCGTATATGTCCACCTTATTTAACAATCCCTGAACTTCAATAGATTTTGGAGGAGGAGGAGTTGCAATTATTTTTGGTTTCATATTTAACAATATATGTCTAATTACTCCCTTCTTCTTCCTAACTTCCACGGTAAAAGTGTAGGGCTCACTCACCTTTTTGGATAGTATGATACCGCTCTTGGATTTTAATTCCTCGACAGCTTCAATGATAGCGTCTATTTTCTCAAGGAGTTTATCCTGTTTGTCCTTGCACTCCTTGCATTTGCAATGGGAATATGAGGGTGAAGAGGGTTAAGACGTACCACCGTAAGGGTGAGAGAGACCAATGTAAAGGTGAGAAAAACTAGTGTAAAGGGTGATTTCAAATATATTTATTTTTTCTTGAGCACCTACATGCTCATCATCATGACTGACAGCAATATCAAAATCAGCGTGGCTACCACCAATATTAACAACTCTACCAGCAACACCCTCAGAAGTGGCACCTGGATCTGTTGCAGCAGGTTGGTCATGAAGAGCCTCAACATTAGGCCTTTGCCTAACTGCTCTTCTTATGGCTATTGCTCCAGCCAATTCTTTCTTTATTAACTCCACCGTTGGGTTTGCTATTGAATCAACAAGACCTAGATTAATAAAAGAAGTCATACCCAACTCTTGTTGAGTGGGTATGATCCGTGGATGCACAACCTAAAAAAAGAGAAGATACGTTTAAATCAAATAATAATTTGCAGTCAGTTGGGCAATATGTCAACATAGACAACTTATGCAACGGATGATCTTTATAGTGCAACAGATAAATCATATGTGGCAATACATTACCTATATGTTGCATAATTTATAGTGGATGGGTAATTTGTTAAAGTCAGATTCAGAGAACTAAAGCAACAGATGGGTAATCTGTTGTGAAAAATGACTTATCTATCACAATAAATTACCTAGCTATTGCACCAGATGGGGAATCTATTAAGATAAATTACATCAGATTACCAATTTGCTCAACATGTGAATCATCTGTTTCAATATCTTTCTTTTAGTCAAATTATTTTACTTAAAAGAAGAATTACTACATCATCCGGAGTTTTAAAGAGATCAACCTCCTTAATTATCGTGTTGCTCTTTGCAGCCAACCACCTAAGGATCCTTAGGTGAGAAACCTCATCCGGGTAATCCTTGACCTGAATTCGAAGGGGGAATGACTTCAAATACCCAAGCCTCAAAAATATAAATAGGAAGCAAACCAAAGAAAGTCATAATAATTACTCAATATAAATTAATGCAAGAGTATACCAATAGTAATTATACTTACCATAAAAGCCCAAGGAAAGTCGTACAAGGTGATCGTCCTTGGGGATAGCTTTGTCAGTAAATATTTTAAAGTCAACTTATAAATGTCAAATCCCCAGGGGTAATTGTTGAATTTCTCAAGATCCTCGTCAATATCTAATAAATCATCTTCTATAACTTTGTAGACGTCTCTTGCCAATTTAACGAAATGATCAAACCAAAATAAGAACAATTGCTCCCTGTAATTCTTTTGTATGGCTTTATCCTTGAGATCTTGTAACAACTACGTGGCTCTATAGCCACGTCCAACAATGTCCAACTGCCCGTGTATTTTTTTCTTGCATTTGTTGGTTTTGGTGGGTGGTCGCTTGGATAATGCCTTGCATTTATTTAATGGTGGTGGTTTGGCTGTCTCTCTTACCTTGGACTTTTTTGTGGGGTATTTCCTTAATGAGAGGTTCTTTTGGATGATCGCATCTCAATCTTATCACTATGGCAAACTCTTTCATGCAAAAAAACTGGTATGCCACAGTAGTTGATCCAGATTTCATCCATCTTTTTTCATTCTTCTTCAAATCTTTATCATTCCCCACATACTTGATCCCGCACTTTAGAAGACCATATACCATACTCATTTAGTTTCGAGCATTGTTGTCCTCAGGCAGCTCAAGAAAGCGTCCAAAGTAGCTCTTCTTAAAAAATTTCTCTAGGTTTTCCTTCTTAATAGTATCCCTAAATTCATCAAATGGTTTCCCCAACTGAGATTTAACTACAAAATCACCAGTTAGTTCTACAGGGTCATCTATCGCATCTCAACTTAAAACCTATTAATACTAATAGTTTTGACAGGATCATGCTGGGATTTCAATCTTAATTCACACCCCATGGGTGATGCATTATAATCATGTTGATCATCATCATCTTTCTCACTTTTCTACTTTCTCCTCTTCTTGTTTTTCTTCTTCTTCTTCCTTCTTCCTTTTATTTTTCTCACCAACCTTGACATACCCTTATCTACCCCCCCTCAACATCCTTTTTATAACTTTCCTTAGCTTTACTTTTTCCCTGACTGAGATTGTTCAGGAATTTCCTCTGAATCTATCTGTACTCTAGTCTTTTTTGTTAGGTGGTCAAAAGTTGATACACTTTCAATTTTTTTTTCTTTTGGGAGACATCTTTTAACTACAAACAACAGAAAAACAAAAAATATATTACACTTGACGTCTGTATAATTTTAAAAAAAGGTAAGAAAAATTTCAATAATTTTTTATATGCCACATTACAAAAAAAAATCCAACAGATAATTAACCAATCACTTGGAATAGATGAATCATCTATTATGACAGATGCATAACCTGTTGCAAACAATGAACTTTCAGATAAATGAGATCAAAACAGTTTTGCTACTAGTTTATCTTATGCCAATAGCTGAAACATTCGTTGCAACAAACAGGGAATTTATTTGAAAATCTATGTTAATATCTCCCAATAGATGTTCCACATGTTGCAACAAATGGACCAACAAAACCACCACCAACACCACCACTAATACCACAAATACCAACACCACCATCAAGACCACCACCAAGACCGCCACTTCCACCACTAAGACCACCAACACCACAAATACCAAGACTACTATCACCAAGACCACCAACACTACTACCACCATCACCACCAACAACCCCAATACCAATATCACCACCAAGACCTCCACCACCACCAATACCACCACCACCACCACCAATATCACCAATACTAATATCACCATCAACACCACTAATACCACCACCACCACCACCACCACTACCAACACCAACACCAATACCAATACCTGTACCCACATCAACACCACCATAAATACCATCCAATAATACCACGACAGTCAACAAAACACTGTAATAAAAATTAGGGTTTTCTCGAGTTTTTCCTATGATTTTATCATTAAAAATTTAAATTATTAACACATTCTCAAAGATAATACAACTAAAAGTCTTCTTTTTTATCATCACCTAAAAAGCCCTAATTTTTAGAAAAAGAAATAAATATAAAACTCTTCTCAAACTTTGTTACCTATGAAGATAGAGAAAATAATAGATACAAGCAAAAATAAAGTCAAAAATAACAACTATATGATCGAAAATGGGAAGAAAGTTGATCTGTTGTGAAGGGTTGAGCAGTATGTTGAGTAGTAATTATTTGTATTATTGAGAGAGAGAGAAAACGAGCGAGGACTCGAGATTTGAAATGATAAAGCATTTTTGGCACAAATGAATGATTTCTATGGGTTGATATGTATTTTGAAAAAGAATGATAAGTTTTGAAAATATTAATTTGGTCTGAATTAATCCTAATTAATTTTTTAAAAGAGATATATTTTATCTGTTTCATCATAATAAATTGTATTAAGTTCAATTAGAATACTGATGAATTTAATATTAGCTTAATAATAATTTAAATCAATTTAGGTATCTCAAAAAATGAGTTAATATGAATCGTTTCAACTCAATTTAATCGGTTGATGGCTCGGGTTAGGAGGAACACAATAGCAACATTACGCAACTGCAATGACTCAATTGAAACTATAGTTGACCCTATGAACTCATCCATAATTCTAGATAAATAAATTTAGATATCTCAGATAATGAGTTAATATGAATTATTTCAACTCAGATGGATCGGTTAACGACTCGAGTTAGGAGGAACATAATAGCAACATCGTGCAACTACAACGACTCAATTAAAACTGTAGTTGACCCTGTGAATGCATTAATAATTCTAGATAAATCAATTTAGGTATCTCAAATAGTGAGTTAATATGAACTGTTTCAACTCAGATTGATCGGTTGAGGCTCGGGCAGAAGAAACACAATAGCAGTATCATACAACTATAGTGATTCAATTAAAACCATAGTTGACCCTATAAAATCATTCATATTTCTAGCTAAATCAATTTATGTATCTTAAATAATGAGTTAATATGAATCGTTTCAACTCAGATTGATCAGTTGACGACTCAGGTCAGGAAAAACGCAATAGCAACATCATGCAACTACAACGACTCAATTGAAACTATAGTTGGCCCTATGAATCATTCATAATTCTATATAAATCAATTTAGGTATCTCAAATAATGAGTTAATATGAATTATTTCAACTCAGATTGATCAATTGACGGCTCGAGTTCGGAGAAACATAAAAACAACATCATGCAACTACAACTACTCAATTGAAACTGTTATTGACCCTATGAAATTATCCATAATTATAGCTAAATCAATTTAGGTATCTCAAATAATGAGTTAATATGAATCATTTTAACTCAGATTGATCGATTGACGGCTTGGGTCAAGGGAACGCAATAGCAACATCATGCAACTACAACAATCAATTAAAACTGTAGTTGATTCTGTGAACTCATCCATAATTCTATCTAAATTAATTTTGGTAGCACAAATAATGAGTTAATATGAATCATTTCAACTTAGTTTGATCGGTTGATGGCTCGGGTTAGGAGGAATGCAAAAACAACATCATGCAACTACAACGACTCAATTAAAATTGTAGTTCCTGTGAAATCATCCATAATTCTAGATAAATCAATTTATATATCTAAAATAATGAGTTCATACCAATTATTTCAACTTAGATTTATCGATTGACAGCTCGAGTTAGGAGAAATACAATACAACATCATGTAAATGTAACTACTCAAATGAAACTGTAGTTGACCCTGTGAAATCATACATAATTTTAGCTAAATTAATTTAGGTATATCAAATAATGAATTAATATGAATTATTTTAACTCAGATTGCTCGATTAACGGCTTAGATCAGGAGGAACATAATAGCAACATCATGCAACTGCAGCGACTCAATTGAAACTATAGTTAAACCTGTGAACTCATTCATAATTCTAGATAAATTAATTTAGATATCTAAATTAATGAGTTAATATGAATTGTTTCAACTCAGATCGATCGATTGACGGCTCGAGTCAGGAGAAACGCAATAGTAAATCATGCAACTGCAGTGACTCAATTGAAACTGTAGTTGACCATTTGAACTCATCTATAATTCTATCTAAATCAATTTAGGTATCTCAAATAATGAGTTAATATAAATCGTTTTAACTGGGATTGATCGGTTGGCGGCTTGGGTCAGAAGGAATGCAAAAGCAACATCATGCAACGACAGTGATTCAATTAAAATTGTAGTTGACCCTGTGAAATCATCCATAATTATAGTTAAAATAATTTAGGTATCTCAAATAATGAGTTAATATAAATCATTTCAAGTCAGATTGATCGGTTGATTGCTTGGGTCAGGAGGAACGCAATAGCAACATCATGCAACTATAGCGATTCAATCAAAACTGTAGTTGACCTTGTGAACTTATACATAATTTTATCTAAATCAATTGAAATTGTCGTTGAACCTATAAACTCAATTGAAATTGTATTAAAACAGATGTTCAACCTGTTGCAACAAATGACTTATCTATTGTACATTAACAAATAGACGCTACCATCTGTTGTGATAGATGACTGAGCTGTTGGAAATTATCACACTGGTATTGACACCTATTGCAATAGATAACTTATCTATTTTAAGTTCTTTTTTTATTTTAAAGCAATTTTCTATCCGAAATAGAAAAGATAAATTACCAAGGCGATAAACAATATTTCTTGGATAACTCAAAATTCACCTTCTTGAGTTGTCTTATTTTTTATTTGCAATGTTATCATTTCATGTCCCTCAAAGTTATTAATGAATATTTAATCTATCTCTAGAATTATCTCTCCTTCGGCCATAAATTAATTCATCTCTCGTCTTTCTTTTTTCTCTTATTTTTTAGGTAATCACAATTGTCTCCTTTTTTTTATCTCTTTTCTCTCCTCTTTTGCATGAGGATTCTTCTGGATATCAATTGATCTATATTTTTTCTCGATTGAAATTGGCGTTTTGATCCCCTTACTTTTGACATTGCAGGTAGGTTACTATTGTTTTTTCCTTCTTATCTCTTCTTTGCATGTTAGTTAAATTAGTTGTTTACATCTATTGTTTTTATTTATTTACCCATTACCTATATCCTATGTATTGAGGAAATTTAAGTAAAGGTGACTTTTAAGTCTTGAATGAACAAAACATTATTTTTATTAAAATATGCAAAAAAGTCATCTGTTGGAAGAACTCAAAAAGCCTTATTGGCAGTATCAGTTTCTTGTATGTATTTTATTTGTTTCTTTGTTGTTGATGCTGGTGTTGGTGTTTTTGGAACATGTGGTGTTGGTGATGTTGATGGTGTGGAACATGTGATGTTTGTGTTATTGATGATGTGGAATATATAGTGTTGTTTCTTTGTTGTTGATGCTATTATTGGTGTTGGTGGTGTTGTAACAATTCCCTAACTATTGTAACTGATGAATTAGTTGTTGGAATAGATGGAGCAACTGTTGGAAGAAATCAAACTAGTAGCAAGGCTAGTTTTACTTATTCCAATAGATGAGCCATCTCTTGCAATATGTAAACCATCTGTTACCACAGATATGTCATCAGTTATAACAGATGACTCATTTATTGAACAAATAAAGAATCCACTGCAATAGATGGGTCATAAGTTGTAATGCTTGTTGTAATGTGTTGTATTTATTCAATTATGAGTTATCCTTTTTAAAAATTATGCATACATCAATTGTAATGTTCTTTTTGTTCTTTTCTTGTTTGATATCATTTTTTTTATCTTATTTTCAAATAAAAGAAAGTGAAAGTGGATCAAATTTTGCCCGACCAACATAAAAGGCTAGAGTAAAAATGGGTTTGGAGGAATAAACTACTTACAGATGGAAGCAGTTCATATATGAGAGGTATGTATTATTGATCATGTTATCATGAAAACACACATAGAGTATACCGATTTTGTGAATGGAGTTTTTTTTTCCAATTAGGCATTGATCATTCAAACAAGATATCTGTAATTTTATAATTAAGTTTGATAGATCCAAACTGATAAAGCTGAGGGAGCTTGTAGGCGGTGTTGATATCCTGTTATGGTTTAATGATAGTTTTACAAATATTTATGTGTCAAGTTTGGGATCAAGTTTTGGTGGCATTGTAAAAAGATTCAATTGTTATTGGACTGATTTTAAGGGCTCAATGGACTTTTGAAAGAACTTCAAAGCATACACTGCTGCAACCAAGAATGAACATCAATATAGTTATTGTCTTAGCCCAAATTTATATGGTTGGGTTTCTCGGGGGGATGATTATACAATAGAAGGTATGGTAGGATAATACCTATGAGGAAAAGGGGAATTGATGAAGATTATCTCATCTCAGACCTTATTAAAAAAGAAACACAGGGTACCAAGGAAAGTATATCAAATTTGTTCGATGAAATTGACTTAAAACATGAGAAATCTGAATCAAGTGAAAATATGAAAGTATAACACAAAATAAAAATCCATCAGTTGCTTCTCTAGAAGAAAAATATTGTAGCTGGACACTTTGATAGGGAACTGCAACTAGTTAGCGTGGTCATAATGATCACCTCTAGAGAAAATAACAAAACATAACGTGTTAACATCCAAAGTCTATGTTTTAATAATGACAAACTAACAAGTGGATCTTTGCAGGACATTGAAGACCCTTGATAAAGGAAGCCGGCTCCAAGAATGCAAGCACATCAACTTACGATCGACGACATCAAAGAAAATCAATTTGAATGAGAACAAACAGAAGGAGAATCTCAATCCTATACGTCTTGACAAATGAAATCAATCACGAAAAATCTCTGGCCTAAAAGTCTTTACAAATCAGATCAATAATGACTAAAGAAAAAGAAGAAAAGATCATAAGCATATTTATAAGGGCATCAATTTATAAATACCAAAATAAAAAGTAGATCACAGACATATTTGATATGCACCTGATCCAAAGTCGTATATGGACATATCATATGGCTACATTCCTCAATCAAAGAATCGATTTAAATTCTTGATTGTGAAGAAATCTCTTGGGTTTCCTTATGAAGAGTAGAAACTAAAGACTATAAAATATGAAGACCAAATACAGACAGGGTTACACAACTTCAAGAATAAAAATCAAAGTATCTCAATCTTAGTCTCACAAGGCTTTATAACTTTTAGTTTACAATTGTTATATAAAAAGTAGAATCGAGTTAACTTTATAATATCAACTGAAGTTGTGTCACAAGATCTGAAGACCAAAATAAGTTTTCAAAACTTATTTCCTATTATTGTACTTGAGCTCTACATTAAATGATCTAAGGAAACTTTGAAACCCAAGGGGACTAGAAGTAGGCACCACATTGGTATTTCGAACCAGGATAAATCTCTGTGTCTTTACTCTATGTTTAACTATTTATTTGCTTAATTGTGTTAAATCTTATTTGCTTTGTCAAGTACACTGATCTGCAGGTGATTCGACTGAAAGGAGTTAGTAGTTGACTCACAGAAAAATTTTAATTCATCTCCTTCTCGAATTTCAATTGTTATCAGAGCATGTCTCATCAACAACATATCTTAACCGCAAGTGAGCAAAGATCAAATGACAAATTATCATATTCCTTGTTCTCTTCTCCAGGATGGTCCTTGATCCATAAAACCACCGTACTTTAATGGACAATGTTATTCTTACTGGAAAAATACGTTTAGAATTTTTGTCAATCAAATGACTTTCAAGCTTGGGTTGTCATCAAGAAGGGTCCAAAGCAAATTCCAGGACTTAAAGAGAAGTCAAACATCAGCAAGAGGTGATTCAAACTAATACACGTTCTATAAGTTAACTCGAAACTGTGGCTTAAGGAGTCTAGCAGTTTTGACATAGAAGACCTTGACATCTTTGAGGTCACCAAAGATCAACAAGAGGTAATTCAAACTAATGCACGTGCTATAATTTTACTTTTGTGTTTAGTTAGCGAGGAAGAATACTATATGATATCAAATTATAAAACTACAAAAGAAATATGGGACAAATTGTAGTAACCTATGAAAGAACCACTAAGGTCAAGAAGTCAAAAATTATTACCTCGATCAATGAATACGAGATGTTCAAAATGGAAGAGAATGAGGACATTTAAAATAATGTTTTCCAGATTCAGTAAGATCATATGCAAACTGAAATCACTAGGAATGATTTATCCACACAGCTTGCAAGTCCAAAAGCTGGTTTAAAGTCTTCCAAAGATTTGGGAAACCAAGGTTGCCATTCTGGAAGATGGAGATCTTCACAACATGACATATAATGAGCTATGAGTTAACCTTATGGCATATGAGAAAAATTATATTAATAGGTGCCATAAGAGGGAGGAGAAGAAATTAGTATCCTTCAATGCTACTCCAACCGAAGAGGTGGTCATTGTTTAAGATGCTAACAATAAAGGAATAACGCTCATAAACCATGAAGTAAGGAAAATCATGAGACAAAGACAACAAAGATCCTAAGGAACCAAGAATGATAATTTTTCTAGAAATGATGAATACTGCTATTACTGTGGAAAGTTTGGCCACTTCAAACAAAACTGTCTAGAATTAAAAAAAAACATCTAAAAGAACTAAAATTTTGGAGCCTGGAGTGATGACGAAAAAATTGAAGAAAAACATAGGCTGCCAATATATACCTCATGGAAACAGGTAACTCTAGCGAGGTAAGACAACACAACTATCATAACTCTAATATTCTTGAGTCTAACTTGTAGAGGAATGATAAAACTGGAAAATATAAATCGAAGCATGTCAAATTAAAATTGACTTACTTTATGAAGAGCTTAATGATGCAAAAATAAAATTAAACAGTTTTAAGAAAACCCTAAGACACAGTTTCGTAAGATCAAATTCTTTCAAAAATAATTTAAGTTCCTCATCAGGGTTATTTAAATCAGCTAAAACTGTTTCTCCCCTTGAGGACCCATCTGTTTTATCTGTGGATAGAGAAGGCACAAATCCTAATGTTACAAGCATAAGCCTAAAATGTGTGAGTTTGGCAGCCCAAAGAAAGCGCATCTAACCTGCAAGGACTAAACACCACTTGGGTACCTAAGAAGAATTAATCTTCTTATTTTGTAGGACTATGTCCGTAAAAACTATAAGAAGAAAATATGGGCTCCTGATATCAGATGTTCCAAACATGTGATTGGAAAAATAGGACCTCATCTGCTTTGAAGAATGTAGGTGAAGGATCAATCAGTGACAATGGCAGAGGTAATGTCACCAAAGTCAATTCAGTGAAGCTCAACTTCTCATACGAATCTACCAAAGTATGTTTGGTAGATGGACTTAAGTATAACCCACTGAGCATCGGCCAATGGTGTGATGACGGGTTTGGAATCTCCTTCAAATAAAAAAATTAGTTCATCAAACATGATAACATTGGTATCTATCCCTTTGGTGAATGCCAAAAATGGGAAAAAGCATATACATCATGTCAAATCATCAACAGATATTTCACCCATAATAATGCAGTGATGAAGAACAAGTAAGTGATTTATAATCCAGAGATAGTGTTCTCACAATCATTGGGTCATCACAAGATGGGTAGACTATACCCCCTTTAGCGTTGACTTCTATATCTGAAATGACGAAACTAAAATAAAGCCATATATATATAGCTCAAGGCTATTCCCTCCAAGAAGGTACTGACTTTAATAAAATATTTGACCCCATCAGAATCAATACAAATCATTATTATCAATTACTTCCCTTAAATATTTTAAGCTGCTTCAAATGGTTTATCCATGAAGAAATTTTCATGAGACAACTTCTAGAATTTGAAATTTTGTTATACCCAAAACCATGATTTTAAACTGCTGAAGCACTCCACAATCTTAAGCGAGATCCAAGGGCTTGGCATGAGAAATTGAGTGCTTCCCTATTTTTTTTAAGAAAATAATTTTGATATAATTCTATGTCCAAAAACATCTTTTTAAAGATCTTCTTCATGTTTTAATTTTATCCGTGATAGCTCTAACATCTTCTTGTGAGAATTTTTCTATTCTGATGGAAGTTTTGTCACATGAGTGATGCCCCAAGTTCATATCTCAGCAAGGAGCAAAATTTAGTTGACTCGCCAATAACTGGAGCAGTATACACAACCTTTGGGAGTTGTTGTACTTAAATTCTATAAATCATGTGTCAACTACTTGATTTTAATTTGTCTTTTGAGTTTTCTCCCAGAATGTGTGACAATACTTGTGTTGTTAGTCTATCTAAATGTTCTGTGCATCTAGGGCAAAACATATTGACATTAATCATCATATATTCATGATCGTTAGAAAATGAGGATTTTTTTAAGTTTGTTGACTCTGAAAATCAGCTCGTAAATTTTTAAAAAACCATTGCTAGAAGAAAAATCTTGTTTTCTTAGAAAAGGATTTGGCATTAATGATTCATGAGTCATACTCTTGGACATAAATCTTTTTACTTAGTCCAACTTTACCTATTTTACCAAAAAGGAGTTTTTCTAAAAGGGAAGTCAGTATTAACTTCATCGTTTCCCGTGCTTCCTCTGTTGCCCTTTTCTCTTCCCCATGCATTGTCCTTTTACTTCCATCAATCTTTTTTCACTTTATGCCTGTTCACTTTTCCCTTTATTATCCCTTCTAAATAGTTGTATCTTACCCTTCTGCTTCTAGTTTTCTTTAGTGGCTCTTCTCCTTTCTTTCTCATCCTTTAAATCTCATCTTCTCTCTCTCATAAAAAAGACTTATTCCATGTCTAATGTTTTTAGAATATCTTTCGATGATCCCATTCTTCTCTCTAAGTCCTCCAATGAATCGTCATCTCAATTCTCTCTCCTTAAGAGTCTGGAACCCTCTTCCAGCCCCATCTCATCTATAAAAAAACTTATCCAAATCTTTCTAACTCCCTTCATCCCAAAGAGATGCACCAATTCTAGACAAACTATCACAAAGAAAAATTCCACTCCTTTAAAAGTTGCTCCATCGTACCCTATTGCATCGTCAATCTTAGTCTATTAAAAGATGCCTCTTGCAATGTCAGTCATTCTTTTAAATTTCAAGATCTATCCTTGCTTTTTATCCTTTGTGGACTTTTAGTTTATGAAGACCTTGTCTGCATGTTTTATGCTAATCTCCGACTTTCCCCAGACAGTGGTAAATTTGATACTCTTGTTCTAGGTACAAGAATTTTCTTGAACAACTTCCTATTTGAAAATATTTTTGATACAAAGTTTTTCTATGTGGTCCCTTTTAAGAATAGTGTTGGACCAAGGACTTTGAAGTGGGATTTGAAGAAGCCAAGAAATTTCTATCTGACCTTTACTCCGTGTCAACCAAATTTGGTCCTTTGTCTTTATGTCTCAAATTTTGCATCATGGACCATATCATTGCTATAACTTTGATTTCGTGAAAAGGATCCCTAAGCAACATCACTTATCATGATATCTTCATGTTGTACTATCTGGGTAAAAGATCAAAATCAATTGGGCAACTTGGATACGTGAGTACATGCTTGGGAGTACAAGAAAAGTCAATGCCTCTGCGAGTTTACCATACGGGCTACTCATCACCTTGTTCCTTCTGTTCTACTCTATCGATATATTTGCTTATCCCCCTGTAGAAGTTTCTGCAGCTTATGATTCAAGAACATTTAGTATCATGGGATGTGTCCTGGAGGAATATGAATGGTGTAACAAAGAGTCTGACCATGCAAAGGATGAACCTCCAAAGGTAAGTAAATCTATTTCTAACCTCTTTGCCTCTTTGTTGAAGGAACTCAAAGAACTCATGGAGAGTTTTAAAGCCATTGAGGAATGTGTCATGTAAATCCAGGAGTCAACTACAAAACTCCTAGACCTTGGGAAAAGTACAAGCTCTGACATAAGTATGGTTCGACTGGCACTCGATGGGCTGAAACAAGAAGGAGTCAAGCCGTTCTCTTGAGTTCTCTCTCGCATGGACTCTTTCAAATCTCAAGTATCTTCCTCGAATAAAGATTTGATTGTCTCTGTTCAAACCTCCTACTCATCCTTTTATCAAAAATATTGAAAAATCCTATGACAAGTTTTATCATAATATGAATAATACCCTAACTTACTTTTTGGCGAAACGTAAATTATGATTTTTTTTTCAAAAGCGGGTCTTGTCCCTTATGTTGATGTGTTGTAAGATAAACTTTATCATACTATCTGACATATTTTTTATTACTGCTCTACCTAATTAATAAATTAAGATTGTCCATGTTTGTATATTGCATCTCGTGTGCTGTTAAGTCTATGTGTTCTATTTTTTTCGCTGCTATTCTTATTGGTTATGCCAAAAGGGGAAGAAATACAGAAACACTAAGAAATCTGGAATCACCCATCAGTCAGGAGGAGCAAGTTGAATTTTGATACATAAAGGTCGACTGATACCCAAGAAACTTGTGACAGAAGCAATGCTCACAAGTCAGGGGGAGCAAGTTGACTTTTGGATACCTAAGAAACCCAGGACAGCAAATATGCTTACAAGTCAAGGGGAGAAAGCTGACAGACAGGGAAGTTAACTGATGTTTACTCTTGCTTGTCATTATCAAAAAGGGGGAGATTACTAGACTCCAAAGTCTATGTTTTAATAATAACAAACTAACAAGTGGATCTTTGTAGGACATTGAATACACCTAATAAAGGAAGACGACTCCAGGAATGGATGAACATCAACTTATGATCCGCGACACCAAAGAAAATTAATTAGAATGATAAGAAATGGAAGGAAAATCTTAATCCCATAAGTCTTGACAAATCAAATCAATCACAGAGAATCTCTGGCCTAAAAGTCTAGACAAATCAGATCAACAATGACTAAAGAAAAAGAAAAAAATGTCACAAGCACATTTGGAAAAGTATCAATCTATACAAAACCAAAAAAAATAGATCACGAACGTATCTGATATAGACGTGATCTAAAACTGTATATGGACATATCATACGGCTACATTCCTCAATCAAGGAATCAATTTAAATTATTGATTGAAAATAAATCTCTTAGGTTTCCTTATTAAGAGTAGTAGCCAAAGATGTAAAAGATGAAGACTGAAGACAGACACGGGTTACATAACTTCAAGAAAAAAAGTCAAAGTGTCTCAATCTTAGTCTCACAAGGCTTTGTAACTTTTAGTTTGCAATTGTTATATAAAGAGTAGGATCGAGTCAACTTTGTAACATCAAATTCAACTGTGTCACAAGATCTGAAGAGCAAAATAAGTCTTCAAAACTTATTTCCTATCATTGTACTCGAGCCCGACATTGAATGATCTAAGGAAACTTTGAAACCCTACGGGACTAGAAGTAGGAACCACATTGGTGTTCTGAACCCTGATAAATCTTTGTGTCTTTACTCTATGTTTAACTAGTTATTTGATTAATTGTGTTAAATCTAATTTGCTTTGTGAAGTGCACTGATCTGCATGCGAGTAGACCGAAAGGAGTTAGTAGTTGACTCATAGAAAAATTTCAATTCACCCCCTCTTAAATTTCATAAAAAAAGCAACTTTGTGGGCATCAAAGGTTGAAATGATGTACAATAAAGAATTAAAACTTGTGCCAAGAACTTTTGAAGTTGAGATAAAGAATCAAGTCAAGACGACAATTGTAGAAGTTACACTTGCATCCTAGGCCTTCAGTTTGTGGTTCTGATCAGGTCAGTCGCAGTAAAAATAAAAAGGCCTGGTATTTTTACCCGACTTTATACCTTTATGTTTCCACTGCTATTGACCTAATCAGAACCGCAATCAGAAGGCATGGGATGCAAGTTAAAATTCTGAAATTGTCGGCTTGGCTGGATTCCTTATTTAAACTTCAAAATTTATCGGCGCAAGTTTTCATTCTTTACTGTACATCATTTCAACCCTCGATTCCCGTAAAGCTACTTCCTTGATGTTTTTTGTTATTTTCTTTAAAGGTGATCGTTCTGACCATGCTAACTAGTCATAGTTCCTTAGCAAAATACCAGATGTAGTATTTTCTTTGAGAGAGATGATAGATGAATTTTCATTTTAGTTGTACTTTCATATTTGCACTTGATTCAGATTTCTCATGTCGAAAGTCAGTTTCATCAACCAGATTTGCTTGAAGTTCCTTTCTCGCTACCCTATGTTTCTTCTTCAATAAGGTCTCAGATGATATAGTCTTTCATTAACTCCTCTTTCCCTTACAGGTATTCTCTTACGTCTACTTCTAGCATATAATCATATTCTCGTACAACCCATCCATATAAATTTTAGCCAAGGGAATTTTTATTGGTTTTTCATTTTTGTTTGCTGTAGAGACAGGCTTCAAAGGCTTTTTCAAAGTCCAGTACACCCTTAACGTCAATCCTATCCTTATTGGATCTTTGCAATGCCACCAAATATTGATCACTTCTCAAAAGTTGACACACATAAATATGACCAACAACTGTCATTAAATCATAATAGGGTATCGGCACCATCTTTATGGTCCCCCAACCTTATCAATTCGAACTTATCAAACTTAACTCTACAATGAAGGATCTTTTTTGAATGATCCTTACATAATCGGTTAAAAATTGCATTCACAAAATTATTATCCTTTATGTGTGTTGTCATGATCAATTTATACTCATACATAACTCCTATACATGAAAGTGGATCTATTCATCTTCACGCACCTTATTCTTCCTACCCCATCTATGGCTTAATTTGAATAAATAAATGATTAACCTGTTGCAACAGATGACACATCTGTTAAAATTATCAAACAATTATAGGCATCTGTTACAATAAATGATCAATTTGTTGCAACAAATGACTTATCTGTTGGAATTAATCTAACAGATATATGCATCTGTTGCAATAAATAACCAAAATATTGTAAATTATCAAATAGATAGAATATATTTTGCAACAGATTACCCATATGTTGGATTTATTTTAAAGCAATTTTCTTTTTAAAATAAAATAAAGATAAAATTATATTTAAATCTATTTTTAATAAAGATAAATATGTGAATAGTCGTGGTTTTTTGACTAACCCATTTAAATTCAATCCTCTATAAATAGGTCCCTCCTTACTCTTTTAGTCTACTCTACTTCTAGATATGGATGATCCAGATTTGTATAAGGTGATCAAGCACGCCTCCGTAAGGGAGCTTGAAAGACAGATTCATGAACTCCAGTGGGAGTTAGGTGCCATGAGAGCAAGGTTGAGGAGGGCCCTGTTGCCGCTGGTTGACAATAATAATAATAATAATAATAATAATAATAATAATAATGATAATAATAATAATAATTAGGTTATGTTTTTCCTTTTTGTGTATGTATTTTTTTATTACATCGGATCTGCCTAAGGGAGGAACCTAATGTATGTTTTATTTGTTATTGTATATTTGTATATAATGGATTTAAAAATCTATGTATTTTTGGTCGACTTTGGTTTTTTAATTTTAATTTATTTTTTATTCTGTCTATCAATATGTCGATGGTTGGAGGTAGGGATTGAGTGTTTGTTGCAATGGATGGACTATATGTTGCAACAGATAGTTAATCTGTTATGATAGATGGACCACATGTTCCAACAGATGGTTAATCTATTGTTACAGATAGACAATATATTGCAACAGATGTGTGCTAGAGTTGCAACAATTCAATAAAAATGGTTATATTATTGAAAAGCTTAAAATATATGACCTTCACAATAATCAAGAAGTCATCTATTAGATTTAATTATGACTTTCACAATAATCGAAACGTCACCAGTTGTATTTAACGAAGGAGGCAAATAGTCGTGACTTTTTTCCTACCACATTCAGATTCAATACTCTATAAATAGGTCCCTCCATACTCGTTCATTCTACTCCACTTTATTTATGTCTTGCATTTTGTCTTTTATGTTACATCTTCAACTACTTCTCTTCAAAGGTCAGATTCCTTTCTCGTTTAGGTAAGTTTTTTTTGTGTGTAAATCTACCAGTTGGTAGTATACATTGTATTACATATGAACTCCTTTCTTTACTTTTGTTCTTAGGTTTTTTGTTAATTCATGCATGTTCTAGTTATGGTTGATCCTATTTGGGGTATTGTTGTTCTGCCTGACACCGTGCGGGAACTTCAGAGGCAGATTAATGAACTCCAATGAGAGTTGTGCGCCATGAGAGCAAGGATGCTCTGAGAGATTCGCAGGCTGAGGAGTGCCTTGCTGCTGCCAGTTGACGGTTGACCAGCTGAGAATAGTTATAATAATAATAATTAGGTGATGTTTTTTTATTTTAGAGTATGTATTTTTATTTTTCTATATCGGATCTACCTACCTAGTGTATTTATTTTTGTTTAATTTAAAATTTATATTTGGTCGAGTTTGACTTTAAAATTTTTATTTAATTTTCGTTCTGTCTATTTCTTATTCTCAACAAACATGTCGACGGTTGGACTAAGGAACAATTTTGAATCCAGTAACAAGCAAATTTTTTGATTTCTTTCAACAGACGGACCATCTATTTAAACAGATTGGTCATCTGTTGGATTTGTGGTAGGTGTTGTTCTAACAGATTATCCCTCTATTGCAACAGATTGGTTATACATTGGAGGAACATATTCCATCTTGATGAACTATATTATGTTCTTCCAACAAATATCTATCTGTTGCAATAGATAGGTAGTCTGTTAAAATTAATATTTGGTCTGTTGTATTTAGTTCTTGTTTTACCTCTTTTTTATTGCTGCACAAGTTAATAAAACAGATATTTCATATAATAAATAATAATATTTACAGTCACAACAATGAGTTAAAAATATCGAAGTCCATAACAAACAATAACATAAGTTTTGCTATTACATCTTGTGGTACCAAAATAAAGACATTTGTTATTGATCCCTCCATTAGTGGTACTTAAATAAAGACATTTGTTAAAACAGTTAATAATGACATCATAATAAAATTAATATTGATTTTATAGTGCCGTAACGTGAACCATAACAAATGAGTAATCTTTTGGAACTGGTGAATAATATATTGCAACAGGTTTGTTATATGATGTAACAGATGAATCACCTGTTGGTAATTCATGTTACAATACTATAGAACCTGAAGCTAATTTCAACAAATGAGTCATCTCTTGAAAAAGTTAACTCCTATGTTGCAACAGATTATATATTTGTTGCAACAGATGAATCACTTATTGGGATGTACTACAGAACCTTTGAAATTGATTCCAACAGATAAGTGATATGTTGCAACAGATAAATAACCCGTTACAATATATTAGCTACCTATTGTAATAGACGGTTCATTTTTTGGAACTGAGTTCAGGTTCTATTGCAATAGGTGAGTAATTTGTGTCAACAGATGACCCCTATATCGTAATATATAACTCGTTTATTACAGCAGATGACCCATCTGTTCGACTTATCTTAAAGCACTATGAACCATAAATATGAATCCAATATATGTATAATACCCCGAGAATCCAAAACAATATTAGAGCCATGATTTAAGCTCATTATAAATTAATTATAGTTCTTTGGTAGTTTCATGATTGAGTTTTATGTATATTAAGGCCTCAAATACGTCCTAGCTATTAGACGAATCAAAACATCCCTTACCGATTGGATTCTTGAGAAGGATGTTACTATAGTCAACTTTAAACAAGCATATATATCATTCTACTAAGAATTTTTGATCTCTTTACCTAACAATATATAGATAATGAATTAGCTTTTCAACAATATCAATTTTTCCAAAATTCAATATCGGAGTAAAAAGTTATGACCGTTTTACCAGAAAGCTATCATCCTGTCGAGGTGCGACGACCAGGCTGACGGACCGTCAAGCCAGTGACGGCCCGTCAAACAAACCAACGTAACTCAGCTATTAAGCTAGTTTTATGACCATAAAATGATAGCTTGAGTGATGGTCAGTCACCAGAGTGATAGTCTGTCACCTAAAACGTTAACTAAGTCTGAAACAGCACTATAACGACGTTTTAATGAGATTTTTTGGTCTTTTTACACCCTTTTTAACCCCTAATTCCATCAAATTAAAGAACATAACTCCTCGTTCATCCTTAACATCAAAATTAGGATTTCTTTCAAGATCATTCCCCAAGAACAAGATTCAAACCCTTCTTCAAGAAACTAAGAAATTCAAGTTCTTTAAGTTCAAGAACTATCAAGAAAATATCAAGATTTGCGTTTCCCAATCCAAGAACGTTCAAGAAAAGTGAATTATCTTTCAGAATTAAAACTTTAAGGTATGTTAGATGTTCATCCATGGGTCCTTTTCACCTATGGAGTCCAAGAATTTATCTTTTATGTTTAAAATCATGAAATTGCATGTTTATAATGATTTGTCTCCATAAAGCTTTTATGATTTTACTTATACACGATGTTTATAATCTATTTTCATTGAAAGAAGCCCTTATTACATATTTCATGAATTATGTCCATGAACTTACATGAATTTTGAATCTTTATCATGTTTCCATGAAATTGTTGGTGATCTTAAACCTTACATATTTAAATAGTGTTGTTTGTTGAATTTAAACCCTAATTGAAATCTTGCTATTACTACATGATTTAAAACTATTTCCATGCTTAGTTTAAACCATAAATTATAAGTGTTTGATGAAATAACTAAATGATTGGGTATTGAATAATGACTACTTATACAAGTAAAGATTTTGAAATTTGTTTTCAAGTGAAAAACATTATAGTATGTTTTAACTATTGTGATTTCCATATCATGTTCATGAGAAATTCGAAATAAATCCTTAGTTTATGATTTTATCATGTGATCTTGCTAGCTCATCATGTCTACAGATATCCTCATGTTAAAGTCTTGGTCCTCATGTATTTGATGAAATATTTAAGTGAATAATTATGAACAATAATTTCCTTCCATGGTTTTAAAGCTTTTATGTGACCCTGTTGTTATTGTTATCGAGTCTTGGGGGTTATGAATACCCGAAATTTAGCCACTTACTTAGTCTCAGTAGTTTCAGAATAGTTTCAGATGCGTATGAGCATATTCAGCCGTTAGCCATCATGATTAGTTACTTGTCCAGTTAATCTTAGCTCAGTCCCGTAATTAGTGTCAGTTTAGTTGGGAGTAGGATTCAGCACCGAGCGAGACTAGGGATGAGGGCTCACCCATTAGTTAGGACTAGGTTCTTAGAAGAACTTCCTAAGTCCAGAACTACATAGCCAGCGTAGGTAATGATATGTCACCTGCCAGTGTAGGACTGACACTCTCAGAGATCACCCATCAGTTTAGGACTAATCCCAGGAGTCACCCGTCAGATTAGGACTGCTCCACAACTTGTGTTAGTACTCATGGCACGATACTATCACCCTTCCAACCGAGGTTAGAGGTTGGACCCAAATCAGCTCAGACTGGGGCATGTCATTACATGATACCTCCCACAGCTTTAGTTATAGTCTCAGTCCAGTAATCAGTTCAGTAATTCAATTTTAGTTTGCTTGACCATAGCATATAGATATCAGATATTTAGTTATCAAATTTTAGTATTTCAGTATTTACAGATTTTATTCAGAACATGCTATATGCTTGGTCATACATCCTTAGTACTTACAGATTTCATGTACTCTATTCAGTATTACACGTTACCTATACTTACATACATAAATTTAGACAGTTATTATTCATATTCATAAAACCATGCATATCAGCCTACCTTATTTAGCATACCAGTACATTCAAAGTACTGATCGCATACTCTTTTCTTGCGCTATGATATTTCATATCATAGGTTCAGATGCTCAGGTTCCCGATCGTACCTAGTTATCCCCTCGCACCAGTAGCAGAAGCAGTGGTAAGTCCTCATGTTTCGAGGACCAGTTATGTTTATTTCAGTTTCTTCGTTTTAGCAGACAGGTGGAGTTAGTTGGGGGCTTGTCCCATTAACTCCTCAGTTATTCAGTTAGAGTCTTTCAGACTAGTACAGACAGTTATTCAGTTTTTAGATTTTGGTTGTCATTATCAATTTTGTTTTACAGACTTATCTGATCTATAACTTAAAACCTTATGGAATTCCTCAGTTTATTTCTGTATATAGTCTTTTGATATCAGTTTTACTCAGTACTCACAGCAGGTACCATCTTATGGGTTAGCTTGTGGTCCCTCGAGACTGTAAGCACCGCGTAGCACCAAGAGTGTACTCTTTGGGCATTATAATATGAGTCTTCCGTTGTGAAATGTGTCTTATCCGTCCCAACAGATGAGTTATTTGTTGAAATAGATAAATTTTTTATTGGGTCATATTTATGGTTTTATCCATTGTTTTAAAAACTGTAGTAGTGTATCCAGATAAGAGATTAAACTAAATATCATAAATTTACTTACCAATGTCGCCTATGAAGTTATGCCAAAGTGATGTACGAAACTAAATTTGACATAACAAATTGGTCAAGTAGTAGCACTAGCAGTAACAACAATAATAATGGTAAATAAGAAGAAGATAATGATGATAATAAAGAAGAAGAGATGGTAATGAAGAACAAGATGATGAGTAAAACAACAACAACAATGAACAACAAAACGGTGAAGAGAGAAAACAACAATAATGAGAAGAGAGAGAAAACACATTTTTATTCCCTCCGTTTCTAGTTATATTAGGTCAATATTTGGATCAAAATGTAAATTAAAAAACTTGTGGGCTATTCTCAAACTTTCCCATCTTTCTTAATCACTAATAGAGTAATTGTCACCTACACTCAATTATTAAAACTTGAGTCACCTACACCTCATTTTCAAACACTTTTGTCATTTTTAACTAAATTGCCCAAGCTTCTCTTACATTTTCCGAATAAAATTGAATGATAGATCAAGTAATAAATTTAGTGGGGACAACAAAGAGTGACAAAAAAGTTTTGAAATGAGGGTTACGTCAAGCCTTAATTATTGAGTGGTTGTGAAAAAAATATTAAATGATGATTAAGAAATTTTGACATATGTATGAGAATTGTATTTAAGTAAAAAATAAATTTATTAAAATTAACGTCAAACAATTAGTTCTTCTTATAAAATTTATCCCATACTCAGGAATTTGCTATTTTATAATAGCACGACTTAAAATATGTAAAATAATTCTAGTTCAATAAAAAAACATAAATTCGAGCTAAATAAATGTGATGATTTATACTTAATTTTATACAAAATTAAGAAAAAATAAAATTTATTAAAATGAACCGTAAACAATTAGTTCTTCTTACAAAATTTATGCTTAAGAATATTATTTTTTGATTATTTTTTTTTAAATAATTTGATAGTGACTGATATCACTACCTCCATATTTAACATTATCAATAATTTTAAATTTTTGTATTTGAAATATGTCATTGATATTTCTTAAACAATGCATAAAATTGTCCACAAAAAATTATATGCAATTCATAAAAAATAACTTCAAAAAATAGTTACATAAAAATCTTGGTTGCTTAATCGAAAACAAAATATAAACCTGTATAATCACAAAAGTTCAAAACAACTTTAACTGTGTTTCTTTTTCCTCTTCTTCATCCCCTAAATATTCGTAAAAAATTCTTCCATAGAAGATTATTTAATATAAATATCAAGAAAAATGAAAACGAGTAATGAAATGTTCATGCAATCGAAGAAAATTCCCCACAAGTCATAATATGTTTTTTGGTAAAAAAACTATTATTAAATGAAAGATATTATCTAATTTTAAATATTTTATAAATAATTTATTTTACTAAATCCTTAAAAAAGTAGGTTTTAATAATATACAAAAAGAACATAAAGTAAGGTGCATCAAAAAAGAGTATTAAACAAGACAAATTCTTGAAAATACATAAAATAGGAATACGTGTATAATATTGATTTTTTAAAAATTATTTTAAGTTTTTGAAGATAAATAAACATGCTAAAGATAGTTTTAAAATAAAACTTTTAAAATTTTGTCATCAAATAACTATTGTCTGAATTTTGTACAAATACCTTTATTGAAGGATGTATTAATAAAGTCATGAAATACAAGTAATTTAATTAAACAATGTGTAATTTATCTGAAATTAAATATTATAATAAAAACTTTTAAGAGAATTTACCGATTAGTCAAATAATTAAAAATACAAAGACAAACTCAATAAGTAGTTTATCATATTATTATGATGTCCCGAGTGTAAAGGCCCAAGTGACAAGAAGGGAAATGTATGAAATAATAATTTTATCAACTACATATCATAATTTCAGTTGAAAAAAAGTCATTTTATAAACAACATGTTACAAATTTAGAGGAAGAAAAGTAATTTTATCAACTATATGTAACAATTTTAGATAGGGAAGGTAATTTACCAATTACATATCGCAATTTTAGATGATTTAAAAATAAAATAAAATTACCATAATCTTATCAACTATATGTCATAATTTTAGAGGAGAAAAATAATTTACCGACAAATATCTCAATTTTAGAGGATTTTAAGAAAATTAAAATTACCATAATGCCATTGTGAGGACTACCAACTTTTGATATCTTCTCTTACGTGCAAGTACTAGTGTCATTTGGCCTGTGCTAAGCCGGGCTTAAACCAACATTAAAAAAATAAATTTATATATATTTTAAAATGTTTCTCGTTCTTTTTTGTGACATCAATATAACACTTTTTAAGGTTTTTTAAAATAGTACAGTACAAAATTGTATTGGGAAGTTAAAGGGTCATATTTTTCTTAGTTTAAATATTAGACTTTAAAAAAATCAAAACAAATGTATGTTTGAAAGTTCTAATTTCTATTTTACTGAAATCTTTCAAGATTCTAATCTCCGATGATTCAAACTGAGTTTTTATCATAAAATTATTTGGAGATCAAATTACATTTTCTTAAACTATAACTTTTTTACAAGCATTTTCCAGAATATATACAAAAATAATATTTTATTATTCATCTTTTAATATGATCATTTATCAAGTAAATTTTATGTTAAAAATGCGAGCACATAAAATTAAATTAAGTGCACATAAAATTAAATTAAGTAACTATCATATTATAAAAAAAAATTCGACTGAAATGAAAGGATTATAGTTGACATTTTTGACACTTTTTTAAAGTATTTAACATTGATATAATTTAAATGTGGTTATTCTTTTAATGTAAAATTTAATTTTATCTTATATAAAATCTTTGTTAATTATTTATATTTGTTAGCATGTAAAATATAAAAGTACAGGTAAAGTTAAATTACAATAAGCTTTACTTATTAATCGACAATTAAAAATTCAAATTACAAATGAAAAGTTATAAATAACATCAATGAATAATATTATAAGAAAAATATTTTAATTTAATAATCAAGCATATATTATGATAGAAATTGGACACTAGAATAATTATTTGTATGTCTATAATAAATTCTTGATATAAAATATAAAATAAAACAAGTGTGATCTATTTTCGCATAAAATAAAGTCTCAAATACGTATGAGTATGTTTTGTGGGGGCCACTTTCACCTTTTTCATTTTTAGTGTTATGTAAAAGACCTTAAAATTCTTAAATATTACTAAAATATGTGTTAATTTATAAAGTAATAAAAACTTCAATTAAGAGTAAAAGAGATCAAAAAAATCATGTGAGGACTACCAAAAATTTTATTCTCTCTTATATATAGTAGTAAATTCTATTTAAATTTTTTATTTTATACTTTTGACCAATATAAAATCCTAATAACTACAAATGGAGAGAAAAAAAAAACACGACTACTGCTCTTGTTTTCTCTCTTTTTGCTTTTGGTGAGCTTTACTCTCTATTGTTGTTGTTTATTATTTCTACTACCTTTCTTTATCTTCTTCTTCTATTGCTTGTCGTACCGTTGTTGTTGTTGTTAATGCTGCTGCCGCTACTGGACTAAATTTTTAGATTAAATTTGATTCGGATATCACTAGACATTACTTCATAGGTGATTCTGGAGAGTAAAATAATAATTTTTGATTTAATTTCTCATCTGAATATATCTTCTATTTTTTTAACAATTTTTAGTAGCTTATCCAACAATTGTTATATTCATTTACAATAGTTGTTAAATAGTTTCCATTACTGTTAAAGTAGTTCCAACAAGTGATTCATCTGTTGCAATGGAGGACCTACTTGTTGAATTAGTTATGTAACATGAATCCAACCAATAAGTCATCTATTGCAAAAGATGAATCATCTGTTACAACAGGTGACTTGCCTATTGGATACATATTACAACACTGGATAGAACATAAAGCTCAATCTAATAGATGGGTCATCTGTTGCAACATATGACTCATCGATAAATGTTTTATCTATTACAATAGATGAAATATCTATTGGATTCATGTTACAGCACTGGGACAGAACCTGAAGTTAAATTCAACAGATGCATCATCTGTTGCAACAGATGGCTCGTTCGTTGGGACAATGATGATGATATTGCATATAATTTTTTTTGTATATACTATACTATCATTATTAATTATTACTACACTATCATTATTAACTTTGTTAACAAATTTCTTTAGGTATCATTAATGAAGGAATCAATAACAATATGGGTTGATTGTCATGGTGAATAGGTCAAGAAGAACTGTTGATTTTGTAATACCCCGTATTATTCTTATCTTGATCCAACTTTTAGTTGAATGCTTAAGGATCTTAAGGCTTGAAATTTTCACTAAGTGTTGGGGACTTAGTCATCTTCAAGATCCCTTAATTTTGAGAATTTTTATTTTGACCTTTCCGATCCCGAGACGTTAGTTTTTGAGTTAATTTATGTTTAGGGATGCATGAAGTATGCCTAGGGGGAGTTTTGGATTTTTTGGACAAGGTTTGGGGTATGTTTGGATCACATAACCAGTGGGTCATCGTGATAGGCCCGCGATGCGGCATTAGTTCTGATCGCATGCTGATCGCATCACGGTGAAGGTATTATGTCTAGTTCTTGATTTATAATTGAATACATGTGTCATGATCTTTATCCTCGTGTGTGAAGTGCTTATGAGGTGAAAAATGTTCATAGGAATCACTTAGAACAAAGTTGAGCTAAGAGCCTTTGATTCAGCCATATTTTAATATTCGATTCTACAAGAGTCAAGTTTGAAAATATGAGGAATTTTTCAGCTCAAGACCCACCAAATTGTACATAATTTAATTAGCTTACCAATGATACCAATTTTTCCTTAATTCGATACCCAAATGAAAAATTATGATTATTCTTGTTGGAACCAGTAAGCTACCGTGATAAAACTGCATTGCAGTGATGTAGTTGTGCCTAATTTTTTTATTTAAATAATTGAGGGGAAATTGGGTCTTTTCTACCTCAACTCATTCATCCATAACACAACTTGGGCATCAGTTAGGACATAATTTTGCCCTTTTCTCCAATTTTCCTCTCAATAAAACCATTTCCTTTCCCCAAGAACAAGAATTCAATCCTTTTCCCCAAAGATATCAAGAATTCAAGTTCCTCTAAGATCAAGAACCTTCAAAAAACCATCAAGAATTGTGGTTTCCTATCAAGTTAAAGGCTTAAGGTATGTGGGGTATTAATTCATGGGTCCCTTTCTCTCATGGAGCTCAAAAACCCTTTTATATCAATTAAAGAATGAATTTTCTATCAGTATGATAATTTATATGTTCAAGAAAGATTGAGTTTTATATTTTCATGGTGATTTAAATTAATTCAGCCCATGTATGATCCCATGTAATATTTGATTTCCTCATGCTATGAATTTTAGTTTCCTAAGTCTTATTCAAGGAAATTTCATGTTGCTAAATGCTCATGTTTAGAGTATCCCCATGTGCAAATCCATGCTTTCCATATGTTTGATAAATTGACATGTCTTGGGTTGAACCATTGAATCATGATTCAATACTACAGTATTAAGTCTAAACGTTATGTTTTATGATCATTCAGTGCTGGTGGATTATGAACACCCGATACCTATGTGTTTTTCATAATCTCTATTATTCAAGTAACAAGTTAGTCAGACTCTGGTTTTAATATCATATTCAGAACACCATGATCACATTGAGCATTATCAGTTTATATGTTTATAATTACCTTATAATCCCAATTCACTGTTATTTTTAGAATATCATGACTTGAGCTTATCGGCTTTCAGTTATTAGTGCATACCCCAATTTGTATTTTAGTGTCTTTCAGTTGGGAGTAGGATTTAGCATCGAGTGAAAGTAGTGATGAAATCTCCCCAATCAGTTAGGCATGAGGCATTAGTAGCAGTCCCTAAGTTCCAGACCTATGGTTGCCACAGTAGATTTTGAGGGATCCCCTATCAATTAGATGACACCTTCGTTCTTCAGGACATAAGTTTAGTGATCACTATAATTCAGGTTCTATTCTAATGGCAAGGATAGAATAACCCTCCTCAACATAGGTCAGATGTTAGACTCCATGATAGCTCACATGGTTTATGCTGGTTACATGATAACTCCCACAATCTTAGTACATCATTCAATGTATTTTCAGTCTAGGAATATTTGACCAAGTGTACATATTCTCAATTGTTTAGTTATCAGATTTCAGTATTTCAATTTATAAACTATTTAAAAATATGTTTATGCTTTGTCTTGAATTCTCAGATATTACAGTTTTCATGCATTCATGCTCAGTTATCTCATGTTGTTTAGTTATTGCTTATCTCATATGCATAGTACCCCACTATTTTAGCCCAATTATTCAGACCAAGTACAATTCAGTTTTACTTAATCAGTATTCTTATATCTGCTATTAGCATACCGATGTTAGTTATCCTGTTTCTTAAATTTCAGTTATTCGGTCACACAAACATCAATCATTTAGTTAATCAAATCTACTTAGTACATGTTATGTTGGTTTTGTATGTTTATTCATTTATGCTCAGTATATTTATATATTCAGATCCTTGAGTTAAGTCAGTTTTTACCATATAGTTTCAGACCCATTATTCATACGTCATCCTTACTACAACTTCTATAACATATTCAACCTCATAAGAGAATGGCTTACAACATTTATGTTTCTACCACCTCCTAGCTTACAAAATTATTTTTAGCTCATGATTTATAAATTCTCTATGATTTACAGTTTTCAATTATAGTCTTGTTTTAAATGTATATTTCAGCAAATAACTTATATCCTTAAATTTACAACATATTTAAAATATTTCCATGATTTAGTGCATGTCTCTATATACTCAGTACATTCTAACGTACTGACTATATATATATACGTTTGTAGATATATCCTTCATAATATAGATATCATATGTAGTTCTTACACTAGGGTCAGACAGTTTGCAGCTTTTATCCAGTAGGTGATAAGTTCTCCTATTTTGAGAACTTTAGACAATTGTAGATCATGCACTATATTTTTAATTTCCCATATGTATTGATTAGTAGTAGTTGAAGGCATATCCCAACCATCTATAGCCAGTATAGTAGAGATTTCATAGATGTCAGTCAGAGCCAGTCATATAATTTGAGTTTCTTTCTTCAGTTTTATCATGATGTAAACTGTATCAGCATTAACTTTATTCAGACTTTTCATGAGTATGCTTCCGCTCAGCAAATTAAGTTTTGTTTTACTTATTGAATTAGTTACTCAACAGTATCCAGTTCATGGGTTAACCTAAGATTACTCGTGGTTTCAAGAACCGTGTTACGACTAGGGGGTAGTCTTGGGTCATGACAAAACTTAGTATCAGAGCCTAGATTTTAAGTGTACTAGGGCGTATATGAAGTCGTGTCTAGTAGAGTCTTTTGAAACGGTATGGATACGTCTGTACTTTTCTTTGAGAGGCTACATAGCATTTTAGAATTGTTTCCCTTCTTTCATTTCTCAGATTATGCAGTGGAAGTTTTCTCTAAGGAGCTTATTTAGATTCTTAAGTTAATCCATTCATGCCATCTCTGCCTTATTCTTAAGGCAACAAAAATAGACATTACAAATAAAGTTTTCTGAGACAGTCCCCACACATAGTTATGGGATTGGAAATAGGCTCAAAATTATCCCATCAGTGCCTTTATGTTCCAAAGTATGAAATATTTCATTCATGTTCATGAAAATCGTGCACTAAGCCAAAGTCAGATATACCTCATATCCCTTCTCAGAATTCTATGACAACATATGACCTAATATTAGAAGCATGAACCCAGAAGTTTAGCAGCAATAAAGTGGGGGTAGTGTTATCTGAATTTGATGGATTATGTATCCATGGGGTTGGTTGGGGTTGGTTGTATAAAAGATGAATCAGTAGGCTTGAAGTAGTGTATGCAAGAATTTAAGCTTGTTGATTCAAAATTATATGTTGTTGATGTTGGGTATGTTGGTGTAATGGTAATTCTTATGATTTAGATGTGATATTAGTAGGCTATGAAGTATATTAGTATGGTTCATTGAAGGTTTGGGGATATCTATGTTAAGTGTTGGAATCTAAGTTTGAATCTTTGAAGATTGAGCTAATAGAAAAAAGAGTTAAAGCTTTAGATAGTGTGAACTCAAGGTATGGTGATAATTATGAAGATTCTAAGTTAGCTAGTGTTTGAGTTATTATATGATGACTATCGAGGCTATAGAAATATAAGAGTTGTATCTCAGAAGAAAGTATTAGAAGTGGGGTTTACACTTTCAGGTGTTGTCTTTCAGGTTGAGTTTATTATTTACATGTATTGATATATCTCGAGTTCTAGAGTAAAATGATTGCAGTTTAGTTTAGGGTTTATTAAAGGGGTCCACAGACTAAGAATAATGGCTTAAACCTAAGGGGGAGACAATAAGACAAGTAACCAAGTCAGGCTCTCAGATTCTAGTAGTGATGCCAGTATGTTATAGAACATCAATAGGGGAGAAAGATGCCCAAAAATCATTCTTATCTCAGTGCAAAGTTTTTTACTTCAGTCATCACGATATCTACTCGTGCTTTACACGTTAGCCCCATGATCATATATTATATTCATGCATTTTCCATAGAATCATGTACGCTCTTATTTCCTAGTATGAGGAGTTCCAGTTCGCTTAGTAGTACAAATCATATTCCATGAATTTATGAACTCCAAACTCAGTTCATATAGCTCTTGAATTATGTACTCATACTTTACAATATGCTCAATTCCCAGAACTCATAGTATGCCATAATGATCAGTAAAATTCAGATTATGTTATGTATGTCTTCAGCTTTGATCTCTTTAATAAATTCATACTTTCTATACTCTATTACTCAGGCCTTAATTAAGTGTCAAAGTTATGCATAGTATCCTTCCATACTTCGGGATCTCATGTTCTAACCTTTTAGTGACCACTCCTTAGATCAAGATAGGGATGATGAATGATTATTTAGATGAGAGAGAGTAAGTGTTTCTTGTTTTCATGGGTATGACTAGAATTATAGTGTTATGTGCAGTACCTGTGACTTTGAGTAGGCTTGAACATGGTGTGAGGATTTAGTTTTGTTCCAACTTTAGTAGATGGAGTTATCAATGTCCTTGTGAGAATTATAAGTTGAATTAAATAAACATGTCATTGAACGGAAAAATGTATTGTTGAGGGAGTATTTGAGAAGTATGTCTAGGATTGAAAGTATTAGTTGCATTTTCTATGTCCTAGTAATTCAATCCCAACTTATGTTTCATAGGCTTATGTTCCATGTTACAGAATTTTAGCCATGTTGCGATTCCTTATTCATATCATGCCCAAGAATTCTTTTCTCCCTAATGTTATTACAACTTCTTACAAAGAGTGTTGAAGAAATACTCTAGTTGAGTATAAGCTTTCAGTATAATGCAGTCTGTATAGCCAGCAATTCAGTTTAGCAGTCAGGCAGACAAGTTCCTAGGGTTTCTCCATCTTTTGATCTAGTCTTACTATTTGAAGTTTTATGAGTATGGTCTTTTCAAGAGGTAATTTCTTCGCATCTATGTAAATTTTGAATTCCGTTTTATTCATGCTTCATGTTTGAGATTCAGATATTCAGTTATGACTCAGTTTGTAAGTGTCTCGAGCATTATCTTAGTCTTTTCTTAGTATTTCAGCAATGTTAGTATCATTTGGGGAAAAAATGATTCCAAGGGGGAGATATTATAATATCCTGAGTTTTCATGTCCTAAACCCCTCAACTTTTCTTCACGGAAATAAATCCTCCCTGAGGTAATGATTACTCATAAGTTGACTCTTTTTTTTTCTATCTTAGCCTTATAACCATTCTCATGTCACTACATGTATTCACAAAATTAGTTCAGTTCAGGTATCATGCTCAAACTCAGTTATGCAATCATGTTCTAAGTCATGCATGTTCAGTATATGATCTCAGTTACCTTAATACAATACTCTAGTCTAACCAATTTTATTCGAGGACTAATGATCCCAAGAGGGAGATATTGTAATACATGGTACTATTCTTAGATTGATTCAACTTTTAGTTGCATACTTATGAAGCTTAAGGCTTGAAATTTTCACTAAGTGTTAGGGACTTAGTCATCTTCAAGACCCCTAAACTTTGATGATTTTGTTGACTTTTCCAACCCCGAAACATTAGTTTCTGAGTTGATTCATGTTTAGGGATGTAAGAAGTATGCCTAAGGGGAGTTTTGGATTTTTCGGACAATGTTTGGGGCATGTTTGGATCACGAATCCAGTGGGTCACCGCGATAGGCCCGCAAAGCGGCACTAGTCCCGATCGCATGCTGACCGTATCACAGTGAAGGTGTTGTGTCTAGTTCTTGATTTATAATTGAATACATGTGTCATGATCTTTATCCTAGTGTGTGGAGTGCTTATGAGGTAAAAAATGTTCACAAGAATTACTTAGAATAAAGTTGAGCTAAGGGCCTTTGATTCAATCAAATTTTGGTACTACAAGTCAACTTTGAAGGTGTATTACTTTTTATATATGTGAAATTTTTCTGCTCAATACTAGGGGTGGCATGGTATGGTATATACCGAATTATCATATCGAACCGAAATTTTTGATACCGTGATTTTTGGTATTATGGTATTTTGTATAGTATATGGTATTGTTTTAAATTTTTTTGATATGTGGTATGGTATACGGTATTTGCAAATGGCATACCGAAATACCGAAGTATATATAGTTACATAAGTAACTTATATATATATATATATATATACACACAGACAAAAGAAAAATACTTAGTATTAGTTTAAAAATGTTTAGATTTTGAAACTTTCGTTACTCTATCTTGATTGAAATATCGTTTTGGTGTAATTGACTAATAAAAGGAATTGTTTGTACTTCTTTTTCAATATTTCTGCATGTGTAACGCATTTTTATGATACAATTATGACATGCTTTTGAAAAGTCAAAGTAATAATACTCTAGTATATGAGTGTATATTGTCAAAGTTAAACAAACTATGATTACCGATTACCATACCACAAAATACCAAAACCGAACGTCAAAATACCGAACCATACCGAATTAATATGGTATGGTAATGGTGTAATGTTTTTAAAAATTGAATACCAAAATTATCATACCAAAGTTTCAAATACCATACGATACCATACCATGCCCACCCCAACTCAATACCCACCAAATTGTACATAATTGAATTAGCTTCCCAACGATACCAATTTTGCCTTAATTCGATACTTGAGAAAAAAGTTATGATCATTTTTGTTAGAACCAGTAAACTACCTTGATAAGACCACATCGCGGTGACGTAGTTGTGTCCAGTTTTTTTTGATTTAAATAATTGAGGGGCAGTTGGGTCTTTTCCCCTTATCCCATTCATCCATAACACGACATGGGCATCAGTTATGGCATAACTTTTCCCTTTTTCTCCATTTTTCCTACCAAGAAAATTATTCCCTTCCCCTAAGAACAAGAATTCAATCCTTTTCCCCAAGAAATCTAGAATTCAAGTTCCCCCAAGTTCAAGAATCTTCAAGAAAGCATCAAAAAATGTGTTTTCCTCTCAAGTTAATGGCTTCAGGTATGTGGGGTATTCATTCCTGGGTCCCTTTCACCCATGGAGCCCAAAACCCCTTTTCTTTCAATTAAAGAATGAATTTTCTATCATTATGGTAGTTTATATATTCAAGAAAGATTGAATTTCATATTTTTATATCGATTTATATTAATTCAGCCCATGTATGATCCCATGTAAGATTTGATTTCCTCATGCCTTAATTTTAGTTTCCCATTTCTTATTCAAGTAAATTTCATGTTGTCAAATGCTCATGTTTAGAATCTCCTTATGTGCAAGTCCATGCTTTCCACATATTTGATGTATTTCCATGTCTTGGGTTGAACCACGATTCAATACTATAGTCTTAAGTCTAAACGTCATGTTTTATGATCACTCAGTGCTGGTGGGTTTTGAACACCCGATACCTATGTGTTTTACATGATTTCTATTTTCAAGTAATAAGTCAGTCAGACCATGGTTTTAATATCATATTCAGAACACCATGATCATGTTGAGCATTATTAATTTATATGTTATGCACTGTTATTTTCAGAATATCATGACTTGAGCTTATTAGTTATTAGTGCACGCACCAATTTGTATTTTAGTGTCTTTCAGTTGAGAGTACGATTTAGCATGGAGTGAACGTAGGGATGATGACTTCCTCATCAGTTAGTCATGAGATGTTAGTAGCATCCCCTACGTTCTAGGCCTACGGTGACACCATAGATTTTGAGGGGTCCCCTGTCAGTTAGATTACACCCTTGTCCTTCAGGACATCAGTTTAGTGATCATTACAGTTCAGGTTCTATTTTGATGGCAAGGATAGAACAACCTCCCTCAACAAGGGTCAAACGTTGTATTCCATGATAGCTCACATAGTTTATGCCGGTTACATGATAGCTCCCATTGTCTCAGTACAATATTTAGTGTATTTTCAATCCAAGTTTGTGTAACGCCATAATTTTTCTGAACCAGAATGCTACATGGTGCTTATGACCTCGAAGGATCACAAACTAACCCGACTGATATCTATATCTATACACTACAATATGTAACATAATAATGTGGAAAACATGAACATATAGGACATAAGGTTCAACTGAATAAAGAATCTATCAAAACAAAATATCCATATGGGTGAAAGATACCCAAAACAGCTGAAAACTGAATCAAATCTGAACATAAGTTTGAATACTGAATCTGAAAGCCTCTAAGTACTATCTGAATAAGGAGTTGAAGGAACATGTCTCCAACTAACTCCATAAAATGATAACTGGCTAAAATAATAATGAATAAGTCAAATCATATTGTCATTAAATGAAGAGGACTCACTGAATTTCTGCGACTAGAAATGCTACTGCTACTGCTGATCTGGAGATCGTGTCTCTGAACCTATGGTGTAACATGAAAAGAAAGAACCATAGCGCAAATGCATCAGTATTAGGGAATACTGAGTATACGAGTGAGGTAGGCTAAATATAAATAGGGTTTACATGCATGAACAATGCTAACTGTCAGACTGATATGAACGTAAGAGTACAAATATGCATACATAGTAACTAAAATTGTTGGTGCATGATAGCTAGTCCTGTATGATAATACATAGTTTACTAATGGCTATGACTGATACTAAAATTCTGATAACATGGGCGACTGTATCTGACAATCCTGAATCTCATGGAACTATCTGAGTTCCGTACTAGAACTGAGTGTGAATGTATCTGATAGTCCTGATATACTAAAATCTAAAAAACTATCTCAGTTCATTTACTGAGACTGATTCTGAAATTGTAGGAGGTAGTTGTTTAACCGACATGCCCCAATAACTCATATAGCTAAGTTGGGTTCCAATATCTGCCCCAACTGAAGGGGTGTCAACACCACGCCACTGGTAAGGACAGTTTTGGGTGTCCCTTAGCTGGTAGGTATTCAAAAAGAGAACGGTGGGAACCCTAAACATACAGGTTAAGCCAACTCATCAACCCTAATCTGACAGGCTAAGTTTTCTCAACCTACACTGGCTACATAGTTCTAGAACACAAGCATGACTGCTAAGAATCACACCCTAAACTGGTAGGTGAGTTCCTATCCTTGGGTTCACTCAGTGTTAACTTCTACTCCCATCTGAAGAGACTAAACATGATTCAACTGACTGTACATAGACAGATTAAATGACTTCCATTGACTTATGGCGTAGTACTATTATCTGAGAGTTAACTGAGATCATGAGATTTCTGAGGTTTCCTGAGTCACATGACTGACTGAGTTCTATAGATTATAGCTTGAATGAGATTATCGTGACAACATGACATGGCTTTAGGCACACAACTATGTTTTTCGGGTACAAATACCCCCAAGACTCGATAGAAGGAAACTGACACACATAACATGACTTGATCACAAGATTTGAGTCCATAATTTATAATATCATAAGTAGGGCATAACATATTTCATATAGTTATTCAATATCTTAAACATTGTAGGGAATGCATGGATATATTTCGTGTACATATTGTATATCTCCATTATCTTACATGCTTTATACCACTACAATAGCAACACATGAAAAGCATGGAATTCATATTAAAGTATATAGCTAATATGGACTTGTCATTTAGACATCATATAACCATACAAACCTGAATTTCTTGCATCCTATGCAGTTTATCAAACACCTTACATGCATTCTTTAAGGCATAGGTGGGCTTCATACATGCACCATATTAAACCACCTAAAGTTCATGGTTTTCAATTAAAAAACATATATATTGCATGAAAACACCTTTAGACATCACATTGAAACTTAAACAACAATCGTCAACATGTATATACTCATATCACCATAAAAAGTTCGCAAAATAATATTTAAAACATAGTTCTTGAGCTCTATGAAAGGATTGGATCCATAGATGAACACTAAGCATACCTTAGAAAGGAAACCTTGATTATTTCCTAGAGATTTCTTAATTCTCCATTATCTTGGAAAAAGGCTTGAATCTTGATTTTGAGCGATGAGTTTGATGAAAACCCTAATCTTGTGGTTGAGAGTGTAAGAGAGGGTTTTTGAGATGCTTAACTGAAGAAAAATGGGAAAATCATGCCTCTTTAGGGTTATAAGTCATGGGAGGTGAAGGAAATGACCAAAATACCCTTATGAAATAAATTCACAGTTGTTGAAAAATCATAGCTGACGACCTTCGAGATAGGGCATCACAAATGTGATAAGCTATCACGAATGTCATCACTTAGGAGCTGGTTTCTACCTAAGGCTGATGACCTTCATGATAGGACGTCACAAATGTGATAAACTATCACGAATGTCGTCACTTAGGAGCTGGTTTCTTCCTAAGGCTGATGAGTTTTGTGATAGGGCGTCACAAATATGATAAGCTATCACGAATGTTGTCACTTAGGAGCTGGTTTCTGCCTAAGTCTGACAACCTTCGTGATAGGGTATCACAAATATGATAAGCTATCACGAATATCATTACTTAGGATCTAATTTTTGCCTAAGTCTGACGACCTTCGTGATAGGGCGTCACAAATGTGATAAGCTATCACGAATGTCGTCACACTGTTTCCAGCCTGACATGCTGGAGTAAAATAGGAATAACTCTTTTCTCCGATATCATATTTAGACAAAATTGGTATCATTGGAAATATAATTCGATTATCTATCTGGTGATAGGTTATGAGCTCAAAAATTCCAAGTATAATGAGAGATATGCTTATTTGAAGTTGACTATACCAATATCCTTCTCAAGAATTCAATTGGTAAGGAATGTTTTGATTCGTTTGATAGCTGGGAGTTATTTGAAGCCTTAATATACATATGACTTACTCATAAAACTATAAAATAACCATGATGTACTATTCATGAGCTTGGTACATGGCTCTAATATTGGTTTGAATCTTTCGGGGTACTACAATATCTCCCCCTTGGAAACATTCGTCCTCGAATAATGACTGCTTAAGAGGGGAGGAAAAATAAAACAACGCATTCATTGATCATGCTCAACTGGCACATTATTTTAGGATTGAATTGAATTCTAAACTTAATATAGCCTAACTATACATGCATAACTGATGCATTACTAATAAGCTAAACTCATGAATACATAACTGATGTTCGGATGAACTGAAATTTCTCGCAATAAGAATGCATATCTGATGCGTGATCACTTGACTGAACTGATACATAATTGCATGATAAGCTATTCACTGATATTTGATACCTATTTTATACTGGAATTTTGAACATGTAACTGAATAAGCTTAAGGAAAATGGTTACCTCGAGCTATGTCTGAATTAGCGGAGAAAAGATGAGGGTACTTGGTTTGCATGTCTGCTTCTGATTCCCAAGTATCTCCCTCCATGGAATGATTCCGCCAAAGAACCTTGAGTAGATGGAATTCTTTGTTCCTCAGCCTACGAGTCTGATAGTCGAGGATTTCGACTGGAATCTCTTCATAATAGAGGCTATTCTAAATGTCAACGCTTTGAATAGGGACTAAAACTGCTGGGTCACCTATGCACTTCTTGATCAAAGAGACATGGAACAATGGATGAACTAAGGCTAGATCTGAAGGCAATTTGAGCTCATAGGCTACCTTGCCAAAGTGACTGAGAATCCTGAAGGGACCGACATATCGGGGACTGAGCTTTCCTTTCTTACCGAATCTCTTCTCCCCCTTCTTGGGAGAGATATTGAGATAGATATAGTCATCGACCTCGAATTTGAGATCTTTTCTACGAATATCCGCATAAGACTTTTGTTGGCTCTGAGCAGCCCGGAGTCTTTCTCTGATCAACTAAACTTTCTCTAAGGCATCAAATACTAAGTCAAGCCCTATGACTGTGGCCTCACTAACTTCAAACCAACCGATCGGAGACCTACATCTCCTACCATAGAGAGCTTTAAATGGAGCTATCTAAATGCTGGAGTGATAGCTGCTGTTGTATGCGAGCTCAATCAAAGACAAGTGGTTATCCCAGCTTCCCTTGAAATCAATTGCACACGCCCTTAGCATATCTTCTAGAGTCTGAATGGTCCTTTTTGCTTGACCATCTGTCTGAGGATGAAACACTGTATTGAAATAAACTTGGGTGCCAAGACCCCTTTGGAATGCTTTCTAGAAGTGAGAGGTGAACTGGGTACCTCTGTCTGAGATGATAGCTAGTGGAACACCGGGTAATTTGACCAACTCCCTGATATAGAGTTTGGCCTAATACTTGGCTGAGTAAGAGGTACGAACTGGAAGGAAATGAACTGACTTGGTCATTATGTCTACAATGACCCAAACTAAATCATGTTGATGACGTGTTCTAGGCAAACCCATCACGAAGTCTATGTTCACTTTTTCCCACTTCTAAGTAGGAATAGTGAACTCCTGCATTAAACCACTAGGTTTTTGATGCTCTATCTTAACCTGCTGACATGTAGATCACTTAGCCACAAACTCTACAACGTCCCTCTTCATCCCACTCCACCAATAGATCTCCCACAAGTCGTGGTACATCTTAGTGGCCCCTGGATGAATAGAGTATCGCACACCATGTGCTTCTGTAAGAATTGTCTGCCTCAAGTCATCTACACCGGGAACACACAGATGACCCTGACAACGAAGAACACCATCTCCCCCTTGGGAAAAAACCTCTACTTCCCGACTCTGAACTGACTCTTTTAGCTTGACAAAGCTAGGATCCCTGTCTTACTTCTCTTTCACCTTGGAAACTAGAGATGACTCTGAACTACTCTGAACATGCACACCACCCTCTAAAGAGTCGACCAAATGAATGCCTAGTCTGGCAAGCTGAAGAATCTTCTGAGCTAATTTCTTCTTACTATCCTCAACATAGGAAACACTACCCATGGACAGTCTACTGAGTGCGTCGGCCACTACATGGGCCTTGCCAGGATGATAAAGAAAACTCATGTCATAATCTTTCAAGAGCTTTAACCACCTTCTCTAACGAAGATGGAGGTCTTTTTGGGAAAATACAAACTGAAGGCTCTTCTGATCTGTGAAGACGTCTACATGAACACTGTATAGATAAGGCCTCCAAATCTTTAAGGCAAAGATAATTGCTGCTAACTCAAGGTCATGAGTAGGATAATTCTTCTCATGGGGATTTAACTGTCTGGAGACGTAGGATATGACTCTACCATGCTGCATAAGGACACAACCTAAACCTACTCTGGATGCATCACAATATACTATGAATCCATCAAAATCATCTGGAAGTGCTAAAACTAGAGCTGAGGTGAGTCGAGTCTTCAACTTCTAAAAAATCTTCTCGCAAGGTTCTAACCACTGAAACTTGACCTTTTTTTGAGTCAATCAAGACATAGAAGATGCAATAGAAGAAAATCCCTCAATAAATCGTCTGTAATAGCCATCCAAACCCAAGAAACTCCTGATATCTGATAGAGAGACAGGGCGAGGCCAGTTTCCTACCGCTTCAGTTTTCTGAGGATCTACTCTAATGCCATCACCGAAAATAATGTGCCAAGGAATGCTACTAATCTTAGACAAAATTCGCACTTACTGAACTTGGCAAACAACTTGTGGTCCCTGAGAGTCTGAAGAATAATTATGAGATGGTCTGAAGGATCACGCTCTGTGCGAGAATAGACCAAAATATCATCTATGAAAACTATGATGAATGTGTCCAAGTATTGCTTGAACACCCAATTCATCAAGTCCATGAAAGCTGCAGGGGCATTAGTAAGAACAAAGGACATGACTAGAAATTCAAAGTGACCATACCGAGTATGAAAAGCTATCTTTGGGATGTCACATTCTCTAATTCTGAGCTGATGATAGACTGATTTGAGGTCTATCTTAGAGATATAATTGGCACCCTGAAGTTGGCCAAACAAGACATCTATTCTAGGCAGCGGATACCTGTTCTTGACTGTGACTTTGTTGAGCTGAGGATAATCAATACACATCCCGAGAGAACCATTTTTCTTACGCACGAATAAGACTGGAACATCCCATGGGGATATATTGGGCCTGATGAATCCCTTATCTAAGAGATCCTTTAATAATATTTTAGTTCCTTGAGTTCTACTGGTGCTATTCTGTAGGGTAGAATAGAAATAGGTTGAGTATCTGGGAGATGTCTATGTCGAAGTCTATTTCCCTTTTGGGAGGAATGCCTAGAAGATCTTTGAGAAAGACAGCAGAATATTTATTAACCACTAGGACTGATTTGAGACTGGGAGATTTGGAATTGGAATTCTTAACATGCATGAGATGATACATACACCCCTTAGAAATTAGTTTCCTTGCCCGAAGGTAGGAAACAAGCTGATTCCTGAAAGAAGAAGTGCTACCCTTCCACTCTAGGATGGGTTCACTCAGGAACTGAAACTGAACTATCCTATTTCTACAGTCAACTATGGCATAGCAGGAATGAAGCCAATCCATGCCAAGAATGATATCAAAATTAGTCATCTCTAACTCGACTATATCTGCTGACGTAGATTTCTGAAATATCATAACCGGGCAGTTCCTGTATACCCGTCGAGTTATGATGGTTTTACCCACTGGATTAGAGACTGAAAAGGGCTCTGCTAAAATTTTTGGACTGATTTCGAAATTTCCTGCTATATATGGAGTGACAAAAAATAAGGATGTACCTGGGTCTAGCAAAGTATAAACATAAACATGGAAAATCTGTAATGTACTAGTAACGACATCAGGAGAATTTTCCTGATCCTATCGGGTCTGAAGAGCATAGAGTCTATTTGGGCATTGCCCACTAGTAGCACTAGAAGTGGAACCTTGCTGGTTCGGGCGACCGAACTGGGGTGTGGAATGATTCTGCTGACCTTGAGGGCCTGGATGAGGAAACTCCCTAATCTTGTGGCCTGTCTTACCACAACCAAAATAGACATCACTACCGTCTCCACAAATACCCTTATGGTTCTTACCACAACTGTGAGAAAGAAGATTTGTTCGGGCATTGCTAATACTGCCCTGAGATTTAGAGGTTGGTTCTCTATCTCTATTGCCGTCCCTAAACTTCGGCACTAGCAGAGGAAGGGTATGGAACTACAGACTTAGGATGAAAGTACGAACAATTTTCTCCCTCTGATTTGGGATGAGTAAATCTAAAACTGCTTGATCTTGCTCTTTTGTTCTGCCTCTCCCTAGTCTTAACCTTCTGCTCCTCTATCTTTGAGCGTGGTTCATAAGCCTGGATAACATCATGTCACTGTTCAGAATCGTAGACCTACACTCATTTACCATGCTATCATTCACCCCTAACACAAATTTGCTCATCATAGCCCTGTTGTTTGCAACCACATGAGGGGCATATCTGGATAGCTGAGTAAATATAAGAGAATACTCTCTAACCGTCATATTTCCCTGCCTGATATTGATAAACTCAAGAACTTTGGCCTCTCTCAGCTCTTGGGGAAAGAACCTGTCTAAGAAAGCCGTGACAAATTCTTCCCACTCAACAAGACCTATATTCTCTAACCTTTTTGCTAACCATTGCTTGTACCAAGTATGATTGACATCCTGCAATTGGTATGTGTCTAACTCAGCACTCTGAGAAGAAGTGAATCCTATGATATCAATGACCTTCTGGACTTGTTCAATGGATTCCTAAGGATCCTTGTCTGTCTTAGATCCAAAGAAGGACGGAGGGTTCATTCGGGTGAAGTCCCAAATCCTAGATGCTGCTGAATTGGCCACTAGGTTGGCCAGAACGACTGCTGGTTGTTCATTTTGAGTAGCTACAGACTGAGCAAGAGAGGTAAATGCGGTCCTAAACTTCGCATGAGAAACATGTTTGCCCAAAGTATCTTCGGGTTGAGGAGCTGGCTAATTTCTTCTCTTTGGAGACATGTTTCTAAAATAAGAGAAGAGCGGAATAGTCTGAGATATTGACTTGAAATTATGTTTACTAGCATGACATGAATACTGAAGAAATTGAACTATTCCTAAAACATATCATAACCTACTGTACATAAATGTGGCGCGCAACACACCCATGTACAAGACTCTACTAGATGCGGCTTTCAGACTTCCTAGGACTCTATTGAACCTTAGGCTCTGATACCAAGTTTGTAACGCCCTAATTTTTCTGAGCCGGAATGCTAAACAGTGATTATGACCCCGAAGGATCATAAGCTGACCACTGACTGATATCTGTACCTGTACACTGTAATATATAATGTAATAATGCGGAAAACATGAACATGTAGGCCATAAGGTTCAACTGAATAAAGAATCTATCAAAACATAATATCCATATAGGTGAAAGATACCCAAAATAGCTAAAAACTGAATCAAATCTAAACATAAGTTTGAATACTAAATCTGAAAGCCTCTAAGTACTGTCTGAATAAGGATTTGAAGGACATATCTCCAACTAACTCCATAAACTGATAACTAACTAAAATAATAATGAATAAATCAAATCATATTGTCCTCGAATGAAGAGGACTCACTAAATCTCTACGACTGGAAATGCTACTGCTACTACTGATCTGGAGCTCGTGTCTTTGAACCTATGGTGTAACATGAAAAGAAAGCACCATAGTGCAAATCCATTAGTACGAGGGAATGTACTGAGTATATGAGTGAGGTAGGCCAAATATAAATAGGGTTTACATGCATGAATAATGTTAACTGTCTGACTGATATGAACGTAAGAGTACAAATATGCATACATAGTAACTGAAATCGTGGGTGCATGATAGGTAGTCCTGTATGCTAATACATGGTTTACTGATGGCTAACATGACTGATACTAAAATTCTGATAACATGGGCAACTGTATCTGACAATCCTAAATCTAATGGAACTATCTGAGTTCCATATTGTATCTGAGTTTGACTGTATCTGACAGTGTTGATATACTAAAATCTGAAGACCTATCTGAGTTCTTTTACTGAGACTGATTCTGAAACTGTGGGAGGTAGTTGTTTAACCGACATGCCCCAATAACGCATATAGCTAAGTTGGGGTTCAATCTCTGCCTCGACTGGAGGGGTGTCAATACCGCGCCACTGGTAAGGACAGTTGTGGGTGACCCTTAGCTGGCATATATTCGAAAGGAGAATAGTGGGAACCCTAAACTAACATGTTAAGCCACCTCATCAACCCTAATATGATAGGCTAAGATGTCTCAACCTATGCTGGCTACGTAGTTTTGGAACACAGGGATGACTGCTAAGAATCACACCCTAAACTGGTAGGTGAGTTCCCATCCTTGGGTTCACTCGGTGGTAACTTCTACTCTCATATGAAGAGACTAAACATGATGCAAATGACTGTACATGGACAGATTAACTGACTTCCGTTGACTTACGGAGTAGTACTATTATCTGAGAGTTAACTGAGATCATAAGATTTCTGAGGTTTCCTAAGTCACATGACTGACTGAGTTCTATAGATTATAGATTGACTGAGATTATCGTGACAACATAACATGGCTCTAGGCATACAACTATGTTTTTTAGGTATGAATACCCCCAGGACTCGTAGAAGGAAACTAACAGACATGACATGACTTGATCACACGATTTAAGTCCACAATTCATAATATCATAAGTAGGGGATATCATATTTCATATAGTTATTCAACATCTTAAACATTGTAGGGAGTGAATGGATATATTTCGTGTACATATTGTATATCTCCATTAACTTACATGCTTCATACCACCACAATAGCATCACATGAAAAACATGGAATTAGTATTGAAGTATATAACTAACATGGAATTGTCATTTAGACATCATAGAACCATACAAGCATGAATTTCTAGCATCCTAAGTATTTTATCAAACACCTTGCATGCACTCTTTAAGGCATAGGTGGGTCTCATAATTGCACAATATTAAACCATCTAAAGTTCACGGTTTTCAATTAACAAACATATATATTCCATGAAAATACCTATAGACATCATATTGAAACTTAAACAACAATCGTCAACATGTACATACTCATATCACCACAAAACATTTACAATATAATATTTAAAACATGGTTCTTGAGCTCTATGAACGGATTGGATCCATAGATGAACACTACGGATACCATAGAAAAGAAACCTTGATGATGTGTTGGAGAGTTCTTGGATTGGGAAACTTAATTCTCGATTATCTAGGAGAAAGGCTTGAATCTTACTTTTGAGAGATGAGTTTGATGGAAACCCTAATATTGTGGTTGAGAGCATAAGAGAGGGTTTTTGAGATGTTTAACTGAAGAAAAATGGAAAAAATTATGCCTCTTTAGGGTTATAAGCCGTGAAAGGTAAAGAAAATGACCAAAATACCCTTATGAAATAAATTTCAGTTGCTGAAAAATCATAGCTGACGACCTTCGTGATAGGGCATCACAAATGTAATGAGCTATCACGAATGTCGTCACTTAAGAGCTGGTTATGACTAAGGCTGAAGACCTTTGTGAAGGGCATAAAAAATGTGATAAGCTATCACGAATGTCATTACTTAGGAGCTAGTTTCGACCTAAGGCTGACGACCTTCGTGATAGGATATCACAAATGTGATAAGATATCACGAATGTCGTCACTTAGAAGCTAATTTCTGCCTAAGGCTGACGACCTTCATGATAGGGCGTGACAAATGTGATAAGCTATCACGAATGTCGGCACACTGTTTCCAGCCTAACATACTGGAGTAAAATAGGAATAACTCTGTTCTCCGATATCGAATTTAGGAGAAATTGATATCGTTGGAAATCTAATTCAATTATCTATCTGTTGATAGGTCAAGAGCTCAAAAAAATTCTAAGTATAATGAGATATATTCTCGTTTGAAGTTAACTATACCAGTATCCTTCTCAAGCATTCAATTGATACCGAATGTTTTGATTCGTCTGATAGCTGGGAGTTATTTGAAGCCTTAATATACATCTAACTTATTCATAAAACTATAAAAGAAAAATGATTTAATATGCATGAGCTTGGTACATGGCTCTAATATTGGTTTAGATTTTTTGGGGTATTACAGTTTGTTTGACCAAGTGTACAGATTCTCAATTTTTTAGTTATCAGATTTTAGTATTTCAATTTATAAATTATTTCAGAAATATGTTTATGCTTGATCTTGAATTCTCATATATTACAATTTTCATGCATTCATGCTCAGTTATCTCATGTTGTATAGTTAGTCCTCATCTCATATGCACATTACCTCACAGTTTCAGTCCAGTTATTCAAACTAAGTACAGTTCAGTTTTATGTGATCAATATTCATATATATGTTACTCAGTATACCGATGTTAGTTATCCCGTTTCTTAAATTTCAGTTATTCGATTATATAGACATCAGTCGTTCAGTTAATCAGATCTAATTAGTATATTCTATACTGGTTTTGTATGTTTATTCGTTCATGCTTAGTCTATTTATATAATCAGATCCTTGAGTTAAGTTAGTTTTCACCATATAGTTTCAGACCCAATATTCATACATCATTCTTAGTACAACTTCTACAACATATTCAGCTCCATAAGAGAATTGCTTACAACATTTATGTTCCTACCACCTCCTAGCTTACAAAATTATTTTCAGCTCATGATTTATAAATTCTCGACAAATGTGAAAATGAGCCTTAGCTCGACGCGCCAATATCATGGAGCAACACTGAAAAGTGACCATTGCCATTTTGACATACTCCGCGATGCGCTAGTGTCCTGAATGACGGTGTTTAGTGACTGAAACTTAAAATAGCCATAACTTTTTACCTGGTTATCGGATTCAGGAAAATTTTATATCGTTGGAAAGCTAATTTAATTTTTTACGCAATGGCAGGCTCTTAACTAAAAAATACTGAGTATTTCAAAAATTTTATATGAGATAACTCATGGACTGAGAGTTAATCTAAGCTAAGGAAATGCGGGGTATTACAATAGTATTTTCACAAAAGCCTCTAACCAAAAGAAAAACAATATCCGGTTGGGACATGCCCACAACCAAAGAAAAAACCAATATCCATAAAATATCTAAAGTATGTAAAGATGTCCATGATGTGAAATGGAGCCTTTCGAAGTTTTGAATCTCACTTCTTCAATCCAGCAGCTAATCCCAATTACGATCACTAAGTAGAAGTAGGCTGGCCGGTTCCTGCATCGTGTGGGGATACAGCCTCCCAAAGACGGGTTAGAGGGAGAATGATAGAAAGTACTCAGGATAAGGATAAAGTAATGCCAACCTTTAAAACCAAGTAAACCAACCATGCACACATATCCCCACATATATACATATATAAACCATGCCGAGAAAAGGGAACTGGGTTCAGCATGCATTTAAAACCATTAACATGGGTATGTGTAGCTTAACCATCCTATAACTACCCACGGGCTATATAGTCCAGTGTTACCTCTTGAACGAGCCTCGATGTGTGTAGCCACAAGAACCGAAGATACCATAGGAGTAGGGGATTCCCAAGTACCCTTCGCTCTCCACGATACATATATACAAGTGTAACTTTGGGTATAAGGTCATCGTAACTAAACCTCATGTCGGCACATATGAGTTTCCAGTGTCCGTCCATAGGATACACTCCTTCACAGTTAGCTATCATACCCCACCATTATTTCCCAATTAAAGAAATTTCCACATAACCAAACAACCATTCCATTTATTATTAACCAAGGCTATAAGTAGTGGTATCATTATGCCAACTATAGCTTGCAAGCAATGTCCTTACCCAACCTTTTAGAGAAGAAGGGATTCCTATGTACCTTTTAATTACATTATTTAGTTGCTTGGGGGTTCTCATGTACCCCACAAGTACGGTCATGACTTAGTGTTTGCTTGGGGGATTTCCTTGTACCCCACAAGGTTGTTCAATTTACCATAACCATGACCACTAAGACTGTACTAATTTACCATTCCAAACTATTTATACGATTCAGTGTTCCATTACAATGTTATACCATGCAATAGTTCCACTTAAAGTCCAATAATATAGTAAAAGCATTCTGATAGGCATTTTATCAAAACACATTGGGGTATAGTGTTTCCAAAGCCAAAGCCAAATACCAATTAACCATTCCCATGCAATCAATTTTCCAAAATACCATTAAAATATGTAAATCCATAATTAAAACATGGGACGACCACAGCTAAGCATTTATAATCAAAACCCCAAACATATATTTGAAAATCCAAAACCATTCAACAATTATGCCATGAAAACAATTCATAAAACATGCCATTAGTTGGAACTAACAATGAGGGAGTAGTATCTTGACTTAGATTACGAAGATAATGGAGAGAAATCACCCGTACAAGACCTAAATTGATCCTCTAAATGAAACCCTAGCCTTCTTTTACCCAAGAGCCTTAGAGAGAATTAGAGAGTGTTTTTAAATGCTTAAGATTCAAATAATAGGGTAAATGAAGTCCTAAGTGTGATATAAGCCATGGGTTCCCAAGGAGTTATAAGGGAAAATGTCCAAATTACCCCAACTTAAACTGTCTAACTTACCGCAGGTGGGTATGACCTCCATACCAGCCGTACCCTAGGATATAAGTGGTACCCTTACTCATACTCTAGGCCTTACCTTAGACCCCTACACTGGTCAACATATGACCTTGCAAGCCAAACTGTATCCAATGGTATGACTTGTACCCTTAACCTATACCCATAACAAAACTAAGAGGGGTTGACACTATCCAACATACAATAATATAACAATAATAAACCCAGTGTATTCCCACATAGTGGGGTCTAGCGGGGGGTAAGATGTACGCAGTCCATACCACTACTTTAGGAGAAGTAGAAAGGCTATATACGATAGACCCCCGGCTCAAGACAAACAAATACTTAATAAAGCATGTATCAAGATGTCAAGACATAAATAGACCACCCACAAGGAATAATAAACAAAGAATAGGAAACAAATTTGCAATAAAGCATGCAACAAAGTGTCCTAGTAGGAATAACGCTCTCCGACATACAAGTAGGACAATATGTGTTATACCCTATCTCACGAACCATGGTGAGCCACTGGTACTCAGATCCAAGTTACTTCACTAAGTTTTCAGATTAAGTGAAGGAAAACCTAACTATAAGACCCTTTAACCACCATACGACTTGTACCCACCCTAGTATTACCCATTACAAAAACTCAACCATACACCACCACCTAAAACTGGACAACATACGACTGGATCATACTACTCATACCCTACCATACGACTAGTACTCCAACTCATATGATGTACAAAAGCCAAAAACGCAAGAAATTTCCATAACCTATGGTATTTCAATCTCCCCCACTAAGATCATTCATCCCCGAATGACAGACAAGGTAGTACAAGAAAGATTTATACTCCTTAGATGCCTCTACTCTTGCCTTTAACAACGATGCAAGGAAATCAACCTTTTTCTTAAACAAATCCAAAAACCAAAGATGTGATTAAGGACACATACCTTCTACACGAATATCTGGAGCCAAAAATAAGTGCAGATACTTGGACTTCATGTCCTCTTTCGCTTCCCAAGTATCCTATTCCACCTTGTAGTTCCGCCGTAGATCCTTAACCGAGGATATATTCTTGGTCCACAATTGATGAAACTGATGATCCAAGATCTCAATCAGGATTTCTTTATAAGACAGAGAATCCGTGATACCCAAACCTTCCAAAGAAACAATCGATGAAGGGTCACCTATATATTTTCTCAACATAGAAACATGGAACATCGGATGAATGGAGATCAAACTAGAAGGCAATTCCAATTCTTGCACCACATTACAAACCCTTCTCAAAACCATATAAGGACTAACATACCAGAGACTAAGCTTTCTCTTTTTCCTAAACCGCATTACTCCCTTTATTAAAGATACCCTTAGGAACACTCTATCCCTACCGTTAAACTCCAAGTCCCTATGCCGTATATCCGCATAGGACTTTTGGTGACTTCTGCAGCCTTAAGACTATCCCGAATCACCTTCACCTTTTCCATAGCCCGATAAACCAAATTTGGACAAAATATATCCGCCTCACCAACCTCGAATCACCCAATGGGAGATCTATAATTCCTACCATACAATGCCTCAAAAGGGGCTATTCTAATACTAGAATAGTAACTATTATTATAAGAAAACTCTACAAGAGGTAGATGCTCAACCCAATTACGATCATAGTCAATTACACACGCACAAAGCATATCCCATCCATCTATGAATAAAAAGCAGTACTCAGACTAACCTTAGTCCCCAAACCTTTCTAAAAGTATGACAAAGACTGTGTACCACGATCATAGGTAATCAAAACAGGTACCCCATACAGCTTTACAATCTCATGAAGAACTCAAAGTTCCCATATCGAGTATGGAAAACCTTTTTTGAGATATCCACCTCCCTAATCTTAAGATGATGATACCAAGACAGGCCAAAGATCTATCTTAGAAAATAATTTTGTAGCTTGCAACTGATCAAACACGTCATCTATCCTTGGAGGAGGAAACTTGTTCTTAACCATCACGTTATTCAACTGCCTATAGTCTAAGAGCATTCAAAGGGAACCATCCTTCTTGCACTTGAATAAAATTGGTGCACCCCATGGGGATATACTTGGATGGATGAAAGCCTTATCCAGAAGATTCTTAAGTTACTTCTTGAGTTCCCTCAACTCAGCCAGATCCATTTTATACAAAGGAATAAATATTGGATGAGTGTCTGAAACCAAATCAATACCAAACTCAATCTCTCTATCCAGAAGAACACCAGGAAGATCATCTAGAAATACCTTGGGGAAATTCATTCACCACCAGGTCAAATACAAAGAAGGACATTCCAAGTTAGACTCTTTAACCCAAACTAGATGATTGAGACACCATTTAGAGTTTAACCTCTGAGCTCTAAGATAAGATATAAATTTCCCTTTAGGGGTAAGGAACCACCCTCCCATTCAATAATTGGTTCACTTGGGAGCTTAAGACAACCCCATGAGTCCGACAATCTAAGGACACGTAGCGTGAATATAACTAATCCATACCCAGGATGGCATCAAAATCAACTATATCTAGTTTAAACAATTCCACCAAGGTTTCCCAACTACCAATAAATACCACACACTCCCTATTGACTCTTTTAGAAACAACAGAGTCACCAACCGAAAAAGAATTTGAAATAACCTCTGGTTAAAATCAAAATACATAGCCACATATGGGGTCACATAAGAAAGAGTGGACCTCGGATTGAGAAAGCAATACACATCACAAGAAAAGAGTTGTAACATACCAGTCATGACATCACGCGATACCTCAAGCTTCTGTCGAGTAGCAAGAACATATAACTTATTTTGACCTATGTCGGTACCAGCAGTAGACACAAATGCAGAAGCATGACCCTTTGGTGCAAGAGTAGATAAAAAAGTAATCGAAACCTTATTTTCTCCCAAAGTAACCTTACCAACTGGATAATTCCTGAGCATATGGCCTGGCTGACCACATTTAAAGCACCCATCCCTTCCTTCATCAAAGAAACCCCTATATGATCGAACACAAAACCTATAAGGTGGACATGATGAAGCCAATTCTACCCTACTCGCTTGAGATTGGGCACCTTGTGCCCTGCAATTATTGCTACCCTGCTGATACCTATCACTCGACTATTTCGAGTAAAGAGCACTAACTATGGAGGAAGAACCAGGGCTCCCCAATTCTTCTTCGGCCACTTACCACCATCCTTATCACTTTGTTGTTGACGACCACCTTGATCAGAGAACCTGAATTTCTTACCCTGCCATTCCTTTATCTCAACCTGCCTTTTCTTTTCCTCCTCCATATGAGCAATAAGCCTTGAAATATCTATGTCCTTGATTAACAACGTAGTCTTGCTTTCAAGGATCAATTTATGAGACAATCCTGGGGAAAACTTCCTTATCCTGGCCCTCATATCAGGCACTAATTTTGAGCATACTTGGACAACTGGTGAAATTTCAAGGCATATTCCTTGATTGTCATCTTTCCTTGCTTCAGATTAATAATTTCCTCTGCTTTTGCTTCCCTCAACTCTTAAGGAAAAAAGCAATCCAGAAATGCATTGGAGAAAGTCTCCCATTATGGTGACTCTTTAACATCACCCTTTGCCCCATACCATTCCTCGTACCATTGGTACGCCATATCCTTAAGCTGATAAGCCGCAAACTCCACCCCTTCCACATTCTTGGCATGCATAATCCTAAATATCTTTTCCATATCATCCAAAAAACCCCAAGGATCCTCCTCCACCTTAACACCAGGAAAGGTTGGAGGACTCATCTTCATAACGAGCCAACCCTTTTGGACTCAGATAATAGAATACCAAATATACCTTGCTCACCTTGAGAAGCCACCAACTGAGCAATCACATAGATTGATTAATGAAACTCCACATTCATCATATCACCCTGAGGAGGACTAGAAGAAACTAGTAAAACTCAAGTATTATCATGTACTAGACCCCTAGATTGAGTTTAGATCCCCCGACTAGAACGAGTTCTATCAACATTATCCAAGTTGGGACAAAAGAGTTTTCATGAGCTTCAGATCATCGAGGCATGATGTGAAAAGTGAACAATCAGGAATTAGAAATGACCTTAGACCTTACAGCTTGAAATTGAACAAAAGAAATAGACAACAACAACAAACCCAGTATATTCCCATAAAGTAAGGTTTGGGGAGGGTAAACAAAGAGAAACATTCCTAAATGCCTTCTAGCATCGCCCTTATTAGTGTGGTACGCTACATGCCCCTAAAAGAGACTCTACTCGAAACAAATTTGTGGGATCCCAATTAAACATGAACTTAAAGCTCTACTACCAACTTGACATGAACCAAAATGGGGCCGTGTAATAATGGGAATCTTAAGTCCAACCAGGATTAGAGACCACCCCCGATACCTAACCTAACCAACCAACATGTACCTTAAGTCGGATAAATTCTGAACATATAATAAGATGGCATATTTTATGCAATTTCTGGACTCTGGGATAGGTCCGTAACCATGACCCACCGAAACAAGTCCAATCATTTAACACCCAACCATTACCCAACTACCAAACCAAAACCATAAACCAAAATCGAAATAATAACCAAGTTCCTGTCCATAACATAATGTAAAAGGATGGAACAATCATAAAAATAACTAAACGGTATCATCCCCAATACCAATGCCAATACTAAGGTAGACATCACTACTGTTCCCACCCATTCCAACCCTTAGTAGTTCCACAAAAGCATCTAACAAAAAAAAAACAATATTTGGTTGAGATATGTCCCTAACTATAGCCAAAACCAATATCCATAAAATATCCAAAGTATGTAAAGATCTCCATGATATGAAATGGATCCTTCTGAAGTATGGAAGATCATCACTTAGATCCAATAGTTAATCCTAAATTTGATCGCTAAGTAGAAGGAGGAGGATGATTGGTTTTTGCATTGCTTGGGGATACAGCCGCCCGAAGATGGGTTAGCGGGTGAACACTAGCAAGTACTCAGGATAAGGATAAAGTAATGCCAACCTTTAAAACCAAGTAAACCGACCATGCATACATATCCACATATATATATACATATATAAACCATGCCGAGAACAGGGAACCGGGTTAAGCATGTATTTAAAACCATTAACATGGGTATGTGTAGCTTAATTGTCCTAAAAACACCCACAAGCTATATGAGTCTAGTGTAACCCCCTGAATGGGCCCCAATGCATATAGCTGGATGAATCAGAGATACCATAGGAGTAGAGGATCCCCAAGTACCCTTCGCACTCCATGAAACATATATATAAGTGTAACTTTGGGGATCCCATGTACCCCATAGGGTTATCATGACCAAGCCTCATATCGGTAAACATGTGTTCTAGATTCCTTCCATTAGACTCACAACGTCACGATTAGCTATCATACCCTACCATTATTGACCAATTAAAACTATTTCCATATAACCAAACCACCATTCCATTTATTATTAACTAAGGCTATAAGAAGTGGTATCGTTAGGCCGAATATAGCTTGCAAGCAATGTCCTTAGCCAACCTTTTGGAAAATAAGGGATTCCCATGTACCCATTGATTACATTATTTAGTTTCTTGGGGGATTCCCATATACCCCACAAGTATGTTCATGACTTAGTGTTTGATTGGGGGATTCCCTTGTACCCCACAAGGATGTTCAATTTACCATAACTATGACCACCAATACCTTACCAGTTAACCATTTCAAACTATTTAAACCATTTAGGATTCCACTACCAAATTATACCATGCAATAGTTCCATTAAAAATCTAAAAATATAGTAAAAGCATTCTTATAGGCATTTTATCAACCAAATTGGGGGCATAGTGTTTCCAAAGCCAAAACCAAATACCCATTAACCATTTCCATGCAACTAATTATCCAAATCACCATTAGAACATGTAAATCCATAATTAAAACATGGAAAAACCATAACCAAGCATTTATAATCAAAAACCCCAATATTTATTTAAAAATCCAAAGCCATACAATAATTATTCCATGAAAACAATTCAAAAAATATGCCTTTAGTTGGAACTAACAATGAGGGAGAAGTATCTTACCTAATCACTCGTACAAGCCCTAAATTGATCCTCTTGATGAAACTCTAGCCTTTCTTTACCCAAGAGCCTTAGAGAGAGTTTCTAAGTGTTTAAGATTAGAATAATAGGGTAATGAAGTCCCAAGTGTGATATAAGTCATGGGTTCCTAAGGAGTTATAACGGGAAATATCCAAATTACCCCCAACTTAAACTATCTAACTTTTTACAAGTGGGTACGACTCTACTATACCAGCCGTACCCTAGGGTACGGGTGGTACCCTTACTCGTACCCTAAGCTTTATCTTAGACCCCTACACTGGTCAATATACGACTATGCAAGCCAAACCGTATCCAAGGGTATGACTTGTACCCTTAACCTTTACCCATAACGGAACCGAGAGGGGTTGACACTGCCCAACATACGAGTTGGACAGTATGAGTCGTACCCTATCTCACGACCCATAGTGAGCCATTCGTACTTAGATCTAAGTTACTTCACTAAGTTTCTGATTAAGTGAAGGAAAACCCAACCATACAACCCGTCAACACCATATGAATCGTACCTACCCAAGTCGCACCTATTCTAACTCAACCATCCAACACCACCCAAAAATGGACAATATACGATTGGACCATACTACTCGTACCCTACCATACGACTAGTACCCCAACTCGTATTATTTCTAAAAGCCAAAAACCCAAAAAAATTTCTAAGGACCAAAACCCAGGTATTTTATGTATATTATTTTAGATATGCACATACAGAGTGCAAGTGGTGGTTGGGGGCTGTGAAATTTATAAGTTCTGACAGATTTTAAATTAGAACTTATGAAAAGTATCACATATGTGTTTTAGAGTATATTACGAGCCATAATCCTCACTCCACGATAAATTTCATCGGCAAATACTTCAAAAATAGATTTTTCGATGGCTAAAGTCCATCTATAAGAGATAAGGTCGATCAAATCCTTACAGAATTAAGTCATAAGGTGAGATATAGAAGATTTATAAGGACATGAAGATTGTAGGGTCTTTGGTTAGGGGAATATTTATAAAGGGCATAAAGATTGCAAAAGTCTTTGATTAGGGGAACACATGAGCATGAGTATATAGTGCTTGATACGTACCATTATATGTTTGAGTCCACAAATTTATAAAGTAAAGCGACATTGCAGGTTGATGAAAATGGAAGGTTCAAGTACTTTTTTGTATCCTATGCATCTTGGATTCTTGTTCTTCACCAAATAAGAAAAGTCATAGCTGTCGACAAGACATTTTTAAAGAGCAAGTATGAAGGAGTTTTATTATCGACGGTGGTACAAGATGGAGAGAATCACATCTTTTTGGTGTATTTTTATGCACTGGACAAGAAATGTGATGCCTCATATGAATATTTCTTTGAAATAAAATGAGAAGTTATGTAGATGATATCGATTAGTTATGTATAATTTCTAATAGGCATCCAAGTATCTAAAACATGGTTTAAATTGTCTAACATTCAGCTAACTATAGTTATTGCATAAGACACCTTAGGGAAATGTTAAAACAACTATCACAATTCAAAATTTGTCTCTCATTTTTATAAATCAACGAAAGCTTATGATAGAGTTGCATTTTTTGACCATTTTAATAAAATAAAGGATATGGTACTCAAGGCAACCGAGTATCTCGAATGTGTTAGATTCGATAGAGGAGCATGGTATTTTATTCTGGAAATAGGTATTTTATTTAATTTAATTTTTTCTTTGAGTTTATTATAATTCTGTCTTACTAAGTGATTTTTTTTTACAGGTATAACGTCAAACATTGTTGAATCGGTGAATTTAATTCTTACGTTGAAAAAGAATTTCCCATTGTCGCTCTATTTGACGAAATAAACATGAGGTTTACAAAGTTATTTCATGAGAGGCATATGATGTTGGTCAAGTCACCAAATTACTTGTTCATTCAATGGAAAAACAACTATCAAAGTACATCAATTCGAGATATAAGTTATTGACCCATCAAATAGCCAATTACAAGTTCAGAACCAATGATCATAGTGAAGTTGCCATGGTTGATTTTCAAAGAAGAACTTGTACATGTAGAGTTTTTGACTTGGACATAATACCTTATCCACATGTTATGGCAGCGCTTTGAGCCTAATTTAGTGCACAATTTGAAAATCATATTTATGAATACTCATCGTCATATTATTTGATGGAAAATACATAATTACATATTGTGAGGATATTAATTCGGTGCCTCCTAAAGATTCTTGATTGTTCCTGTGGAGATTATGGAAAGAGAAACACCTTCTTTATATGTTGACCCAAACAAATTGAGAAGAAGGAGAATGAAGAGGAGACATGGAGTCGGAGAATTATTTTTGACAAGAAAAAATAAGTGCTCCATATGTAGGACGGTTGGCCACAAAAGAACTGCATGCCTAGATCAAAATGCTCTATAGTTACCGTAATAGTAAATAATCTTGTTGTTGATTTAGTTATAAACTTGATAATTTTAACTCATTTTAGTTGGTAATGTATGTTATTTATTATATAAAATATATTTTTAATAGCAATATCAAAAAAGATTATAATTAATTTGTGTATCAATAAAAAAAATTAACAGAAAGTTAAATAAATACAACATAGTATAAAAATATTTCCATCAGATAACCCATCTGTTGTAATAAATGAGTCATCTGTTGTAATATATGGATCATCTGTTGAAGGAAATCAAACCTCTCGAAGACCTATTTTATTTTTTCCAATAGATGACCAATTTGTTTAAATAGATGGGTCATCTGTTGGAAGAAACCAAATCTCTTGAAGGCCTGTTTATATTTCTTCCAACAGATGACCAATCTATTGAAATAAATGGGTCATCTGTTGGAAAAAATCAAACCTCTTAAAGACCTGCTTTGATTTCCTTCAATAGATGACTCATCTGTTGTAACAGATGGGTCATCTGTTGGAAGAAATTAAACAACCAACAATACCTATTTTGATTTTTTCCAGATGATCCATTATTGCGGGTATATTTGTTTTATAATTTCCAACAGATGAACTGTTGTAATAAGTTAGTCATCTGTTGCAACATAATTTTATATCCGTTTGAGTAATTTAATGCAAAATGCTTCATATTAAACCATGATTAGTAATAAATAACGTTATTTAACTATAATTGGCTTTCAATTAATAAGTTCAATTACAATTTTAATTAATTTCATAGTAATTACATGTCCAATTAAGTGTATTTGTCCTAAATAGAGTAATCAATTGACTAATTTAATGCAAAATGTTTTATATTAAATCATGATTAGTAATAAATAAAGTTAGTTAACTATAATTAGCTTTCAATTAATATGTTTGATTACACAATTAATTTCATAGTAATTACATGTCTAACTAAGTGTATTAGTCCTAAATAGAGTGATTAATTGCCTAATTTGATGCAAAATGCTTCATATTAAATCATGATTAGTAATAAATAAATTATTTGAACTATAATTCACTTTAATTAGAATTTTAATTAATTTCATAGCAATTATATGTTTAATTAAGTGTATTTGTCCTAAATAAAGAGATCAATTGCCTAATTTAATGCAAAATGCTTCATATTATATAATGATTAATAATAAATAAATTAATTTAACTATAATTAGCTTTAAATTACAATTTTAATTAATTTCATAGTAATTACATGTTCAATTAAGTGTATTCGTCCTAAATAGAGTAATCAATTGACTAATTTGATGTGAAATGATTCATATTAAACAATGATTAATAATAAATAAATGATTTAACTACAATTAACTTTCAACTTATAAATTCAATTACAATCTCAATGAATTACATAATGATTACATGATCAACTAAGTGTATAACCAATAGAAACAGATTATAACGTGTTGCAACAGATGTCTATATCTATTTGATTATTACAACAGATGAGACATCAGTTGTAATAGACTATGCATCTGTTGCAATAGATATCTACATCTGTTTGATAATTTCCAACAAATAGAGTCATCTGTTGCAACAAATATCTATATTTGTTTGATTATTTCCAACAGATGAGTCATCTTCTGCAACAAGTTAGCTAGCTGTTGTAACAAATGTCTATATCTGTTTGATAATTTCCAATAGATGAGTCATCTGTAGCAACATATTAGTCATCTGTTGCAATATATGTCTATATCTATTAGATTATTACAAATAGATGACCCATCTCTTGAATTACAACATATGTTGCAATAGGTTAGTTATTTGCATTGCAACAAATGTGTCACAGCCCAAACCAGGGCCTATCCGTGATAGGCATCTTAAGTCTGCGGAGGGATGGAGACCACCCCTATTTCCTAGTCAACAAGACACAACATACACTAATATGGACTGAAGTCTGAACATATAACAAGATAGAGTGACATAAGTTCAAAGATTCTAAGTTATATCAATAACCACCAATTGATACGAACTACCAGCACAATACCCAAGTCGATAGTACCCACAAACCCTCTAACAAAACTGAATACCAATAATGTTTTGGGACATGTCCCCGACCATAGCCAAAATATGTCTAAAACAAAGAATAAGACATAAGAAACCAGAACATGAAATGAAGTCTTCTGAAGGATGGAAGCTCATCACTTCAAGTCAACTCACAAACTATCTATGAACACCTGATCACTGCATAAAAAAGGTAGAAGAATTTTTGGCGCCTGCATCGCACGGGAATACAACATCCGGAGATGGTTAGCGGTTGGAGTGCAAGCATGTAACTCAAGGATAAGGGATAAAATAATACCATGAGTAGTAATTCAAAATCAATCAAATCCAATACACATCATCAAATGCAAATACACACACACACACATATATATATATATATCACATGCCGAGGTAGGGAACAAGTCTTAGCATGAACTTTTAAAATTTTAACCTGAATTATGTAGCATAACCATCATAATCAAGGCACCCACTGGTTGTATGGGCCCAACTCTCCCCAATCTAGTAGGGCCCCAGTGCATGTAACCACACGAACCATAGGATAATCATATATCATATGCCTGATGGGGGACTAGAACCTCCCGGCATAAACCAAAGGTGACTTAAACACTAATTTATATAACAAAGGGGGCTGAAAACTCCCAATCATATAACAATAATAATAAGGGGGACTCAAACCTTTCGATCATTTAGACCCCCGCACCGACTAGCATGATTTTTGGTGTAGGTCAGACCTCGAATTTCACGGACCAACTACATAACCCACTTTTAAGCCCAATTAAAATATCTAACACCCATTCCTAATTTATTGAGCTAATTATGCATTTAGGTATCCCGTTGGTATTGTCACACCAACCCCACTTGCAATGTCATTATCATGCCACAATTTATTAGCCATCACACAAGAGAAATTCATGACCCCTTAGGTTCAATTAATATTTAAACGGTGAATCAACATGCCCCAAAGTTCAATAAAATTATACCATGGTTCATTAACCTTTTATGACAAAGTTTCCGTTCAAGTGAGCAAGTCAAAACATGTTATAAAACCATGTATCATTATCAATTTCACATTTAGGCTGAGGGAACTCAATTTTCAAAACCATATGTCAAAGAAAAATTCATCACAATTGGGGAAAATATAACCCCTTTGTTTACTCTCCAATCCTACGCAACTCATAAGTTCAAAACTGTATACAAAGCATGAATAATTCATAACAAACCAGGGAAAATCAATTTAAGAACCATTAATGTCAAATCCCTCAACTATATTACAACAATAACAACAAACCCAGTGTATTCCCACATAATGGGGTCTGGGGGGGGGGTAAGATGTACGCAGTCCATACCTCTACTTCTAAAGAAGTAGAAAGGCTATTTCCGATAGTTTTATTTCAAACCCACATAATTAACCATGTAAATTCATTCATTAGATAAAATGAGTTTAAGGGTAGAGTCATACGCCTGAAATACCTAAAATTATGGAGAGAATTCAACCCTTGAATCTCTACTTGACCTACTTCTTGGAAACCTTAAGTATTGATGCTTGAGAGGATTTGAGAGAGAAGTGAGTGTATTTGATGTGTATTATGGATGAAATAGAGTCCTAAGAATGTTAATAGGTCATGGGTGATTATTGGAATATGAGGAAAATGTCTAAAATACCCTTATTAACAAGCTGAAAAATAAGCCACCAGTCGTTATGGGTGACCTTACGACTCGTAAGGTCACCCTATGACTCATTTCTCTCAGTCATAGTCTGGAAAGTGTCCCGGACTACCAACAGTGGTCTAGTTAAGAAAAGGACCTTACAACTTTTAATGAGTCCGAACAACTCATTACATCCTAGTCGTACTTAGGACAAAATACTTTAGGCATCACACAGGTTTCCTTATGGAGAGGACTATACGAGTCTTTATGACTCGTAACATGATAGTTGTAGTCAAAATAGTGACTTAGAAAAATCTCACTAGGAACGTTACGTCTAGGTCCAATGAAAGGACAGTCGTAGTCAGGCAATAAGCTTAAAACTCAGAATTTTCCAAGGACCAACACCTCGGGTGTTTAATTCTCCCCCTTAGGACCATTTATCCTCGAATGATAGGTCAAGGCATACATTAGAACAATTCACTTCAAAAACACGCCTACAGTTACCTTTAACAATGTCAGAAAACAAAGAAGTTAAGATCACATATACTTTATGCACGATTTTCTAAAATAGGTAATAGGAATGGGTATTTGGACTTCGTGACCTGCTCAACTTCCCCAGTATCTTTTTAAACTTTATGATTTCTCCAAAGTCCATCCACAACCATCGGGCTTGCCGATCCAAGATATTTATTAGAACTTCCTCATAATACAAAGAATCCAAAAAGTATACACTTTCTAAAGGAACAACCAATGAAGGATCACCACACACTCGCTCAACATCGAGACATGATAGATCGGATGAATAGGGCCCAAGCTAGAAGTCAACTCTAATTCATATTTAAAAATTACCAATTCTCCTAAAAAACAAATATGGACAAACATAATGGGGACTGAGCTTCCCCTTCTTCCCAAACCACATCAATCCCTTTATGGGAGACACCTTTAAGAACACCCTGTCATAAATATTAAACTCCAACTCCCTTAGTCTCACACCCGCATAGGACTTTTGGTAAATTTGGGCGGTCTTAAGCCTATCTCGAATCACCTTTACCTTATCCATGGATTGGTAAACCAAATCAGGACCATATAACTTAGCCTCACCAACTTTGAACCACCTAATAGGAAATGACGCCACCTACCATACAAAGCTTCAAATGGAGTCATACTAATGCTAGAGTGATAGCTGTTGTTGCAGGAAATTTTATGAGAGGTAAATTGTCAACCCAACTATCACCAAATTCAATTACACAAGATCTGAGCATATCCACCAATGTCTAAATGATTCTCTTTTCTTTCACATCCTCCTACAGATGGAAAACAGTACTAAGGCTCACCTTAGTCCCCAAACCTCTCTGAAATAAGAGCCAAAAATATGATGAGAACTGTGTACCTCGAAAAGAGATAATAGAAATGGACGGACCATGCAATTTCACGATCTATTTAATAACTAACTTTGCATTTTCCTCGATAGATTAATTAGTTCTCACCGACAAGCAATGAGCATACTTAGTCATCCAATCCATGATGACACAAATTGAATCAAACTGATTTTGAGACCATGAAAGACCAGTAATAAAATTCATATTAGTTATTTCCCATTTCTACACCAGAAGCTCAATTTCTTGAAATAATTCACCAGGCCTCAAGTGCTCTGCATTCACTTGTTGACACACTATGCAGTTAGCCATAAAATTAGACACATCTCTCTTCATGTTATTCCACCAATATATCTCCTTAAGATCATAAATATATCTTTGTTGAACAAAATGAACCATATAATGCGACTCATGAGATTCAACCAAAATTCTTCCTCACAACCCATCAACATCAGGAACATACAACCTCCCTTGGTACCTGAAGATACCATCACCACCAATATTGAAAGCCATCAATTTCTACCTACCTACGTCCTCCTTGATTTGCATTAAGATAAGGTCCAACAACTGCTTCTCCTTCACCTCAGCACCAATAGATGATTTCGCTACCACTTGCACCAATACACCACCATCCTTAAAATTTAAGTGGCAAACTCCAAGTTTAGTCAAACAGTTAATATCCTTTACCAAATCCCGCTTCTACTCATCCATATGAGATAGTCTCCTAATGAACAACCTGCTAAGAGCATTAACAACCACGTTAGCTTTACCTGGGTGATTGTGAAGACTCATGCCATAGTCCTTTTGCACTTTAAGATACCTCCTTTACCTGAGATTTAGATTCTTCTGAGTGGACACATATTGCAGACTCTTACGATCAGAATAAATATCAACATGGATCCATACAAATAATGTCGCCAAATCTTAAATACGAACATCACAACTAGTAATTTCAAATCAAAATCCAAATAATTCTTCTTATGAAACTTCAATTGTCTAGAATCATATGCCACAACTCTATCACATTGTATCGAGACACAACCAAGTCCCACTCGGGACCCATCACAATACAAAGAAGCCATCGGTGCCCTCGAGCAGGGTCAATAATAGAGCTAAAGTTAACTTATCTTTCAACTTCTTAAAGCTATCCTCACAAGCATCTGACCATATAAACTTTACTTTCTTTTGAGTCAACTTAGTCAATGGGACAACAATAGATAAGAATCTCTTCACAAGCCTTTTATAATAATCAGCTAAACCCAGAACCTCCAAATATCATTTGGAGTCGTTGGTCTAGGCCACTTCTTAACCACTGCCACCTTCTGTGGATCCACCATGATCCCTTCACTATATACAACATGACCCAGAAAAGTAATAATGTTTAACCAAAATTCACACTTCAAAAACTTAGCATACAAACGTTGATCCTTTAGGGTTTGTAACACAATATGGAGGTGACCATCATGATTTGCCCCACTCTTAAAAAAAACTATAATATCATTGATAAATACAATGACGAACAAATCTAGAAACTGATCATATACACAATTCATAAGATCCATAAATGCCTCAGAGGCATTAGTCAACCCAAAAGACATAATCAAGAACTCGAAATGACCATAATAGAAACGAAAGCTCCTTCCTAGTCTTTGCTGATAATAGGTACGAAAGCTACTTCCTAGTCCTACAGAAATACTTAGCACCCTGACGATGGCCAAACAAGTTATCTATCCTCAGAAGAAGGTACTTATTCTTCACTATCACCTTATTTAATTGGCGATAATCAATGCACATCTAAAGGGAACTATCTTTCTTACACACAAAAAGAATAAAAGCATCCTATGGAGACATACTAGGGCAAATGAAACCCTTAACAAAGAGATCTTTCAACTACTCTATAAGCTCCTTCAACTCAGCTGGAGCCATCCTATAGGGGGATGAAGATAAGACCAGTGTGCGGAAGAAGATCAATCCCAAAATTAATTTTCCTATCAAGAGAAAAACCAGGAAGATCCTTAGGGAACATTTTGGGAAACTCACAAACCATAGGGATAGGTTGCAATAATGGACCCTCGAAATTAGAATCTTTAACATGTAGTAAATGGTGTAGACATCCCTTGGAGATCAACCTCCGGGCTCTAAGATACGAGATGAGCCTTTTCTTAAGAACTAGAAAACTCTCTTCCCACTCAATAACTGACTCATTTGGAAATTTGAAAATAACCATACAGGTTCTACATTCTAAGGAGGCATAGCATGAGTACAACAAATCCATTCCCAAGATGACATCAAAACCAACCATGTCTAATTCAAAAAAATCCACTAAAGTTTTCCTAACACAAACAAATACCACACAACACCTATATGATCTTCAAGCATTAACAGAGTCACCCACCATGGAAAAAATAGAAAAAAGGGTCCAAAATATACTCGAGACCAAAACCAAAATGCATAGCCACAAATAGGGTCACATAAGAAAGAGTAGACCTTAGATCATACAAGTAATACACATCATGAGAGAAGAGTTTCAACATACCAGTGATGATATCAGGAGGTGCTTCAGACTCTTGATGGGTAGTAAGAACATAGAGATGGTTTCAACCAGTGCCGGAGCTAGAAGTGGTACACTTTAGTATAGAAGATGATAAAGTAGAAATAGGAACCTTGGTGGACCAGAAGTAACCTTTGAAGGCTAGTCTTGCTGTATTTGACCAATATGACCATGACTAAAGCATCGATTCTCCCCTTCTCACACTGACCATGGTGCAACTAACCGTAAAATCTATAAAGAGGATATGATGGTGCTGACTAGGACCTACTAGCCTACGATTGGTCACCCTATGCCCTGGAACCATCACCACTCTAAAAATATCAATCACCGAATTACTTTGGAATTAGAGAACTAGCCATTAAATAGGAGTTAGGACTCCTTAAATTCTTATCTGAGTCTATTTCCCACCATCTCTACCACTCTGCTGCTGGCCTCTACCTTACTCTGAATGTCTAAATCTCTTACTCTGTCTTTTACTTATCTCAGCTTGCTTCTTCTTTTCCTTTTTGACTTATTTCACATACACCATAAGTGTAGAGATTTCCATATCCTTGTTCAATAAGGCAACCTTGCTCTCTTGACAACCGAAAAGCAAATTTCCATATTCTAGCTCTCATTTTAGACACTAACTCTAGAGCATATCCTAAAAACTGATGGAATTTCAAGGCATACTCCTTTACCATCATCCTGCCTTGCTTTAAATTAATTAATGTCTTAACTTTTACCTCTCTTAACTACTGAGGAAAGAAGCAATCAAGTAAGGCACACAAAATACCATCCCACAAAGATGACTCAACATCATTACCCAAGATTGATCTCACTACTTATACCACTAATACGCCATATCCTCCAACTAATATGCAACAAAGTCCATACCCTCTACATTAGCAGCAGACATCGCTTGAAAGATCTTTTCTATTTCATCTATGAACCCTTGAGTATCCTCTCCAACCTTAGTACAAGTGAAACATAGAGTGTACAACCTCATAAATTAGCTCACTCTAGTGGCCTTAGAAGAACTAACAAAAATTCTAGCAAGACCTAATTGTAGTGAATGATTTGTCACCAATTGGGTCAACAGATGAATGGAGCAACAAAACTCAAAATTAGTAATATCTCCCAAAGGTAACTGAGCATGCGTGTTATTCTCTGAAGTAGGATCAGGGGAGAATGGTGGGACTCTATGGTGGCAATCATAAATAGCGACCTTAGACCAGGTTTGCACCCTAGAAGTAGGATGAGCTCAATCCATATTGTCCTTAGATGAGGATGAAGAGTTTACACAAATATCAGATCTTTTTGGAGGCATAATCTGATAGGCGAGCAAATGAGAATTAGAGAAATTCAAGACCTTAAGATTCTACAGCCCAAAAATAAGACAACAAGAAAGGAAAACATTCTTAAATGCCTTGTAGCCTCTCCTTTATGGTATGATGCACTGCACACACATAAAAGAGACTCTACTTGACAAGGCTTTGTGGATACCTAATTGACCATGAACCTAGTATTTGATACCAACTTTGTCACAACTTAAACTAGGACCTGTCCATGATGGGCATCTCAAGTTCGCTGAGATTGGGGGCCACCCCTATTTACTAGTTAACAGGACACAACACACACTAATATAGACTGAAATCCAAACATATAACTAGATAGAGTGACATAAGTTAAGAGATTCTATGTTATATCAATAACCAAAAACCGATACTAACTACCAACACACCAACTAAGTCCACATTTACCACAAAATGTATAACAAAATTAAACACCAATAAAGTGTCGGGATATGCCCCCAACCATAGCCAAAACATTTGAAATACAGTCTAAGATATAACAAACTACAACATGAAATGAACTCTTTCGAAGGATGGAAGCTCACCACTTTAAGTCAACTCACGAACTATCCATGAACACCTAATCACTGCATAGGAAAGGTAGAAGAATTTTGGGCACTTGCATCGCATGAGGATATAACGTTTGGAGATGATAAGTGGTTGGAGTACTAGCATGAAACTTAGTGATAAGGGATAAAATAATACCATGAGTAATAATTCAAAACCAGTCAAATCCAAAGCACATCATCAACTGAAAATACACATACATACACACACACACATATATATATATCAAATGCTGGGGATAAGGAATAAGGCTTAGCATAAACTTTTAAAATCTTAACCTAGATTGTGTTGCACGACCGTCATAATAAAGGCACCCATAGGCTATATGGGCCCAGTTCTCCCCTAGCTAGAAGAGCCCAGTGAATGTAGTCGCACGATCCATAAGATACGCATATGTTATATGACTGATGGGGGACTCGAACCTCCCAATCATATAAAAATAATAAGGGGACTCTAACCTTCCGATCATTTAGACTCTCGTACCGACTATCACAATTTTCGGTGTTGGTCCCTTAGGATCTCCACTTTCATGACCTGACTACACAACTCGCTTTTAAGCCCAGTTAAAATATTTAAACATATTCCCAATATTGAGCCGATTATGCATTTAGGCATCCCATTTGTATCGTCATACCAACCCCACCTGCAAGTTTATTATCATGCCATAATACATTAACCATCACATGAAGGAAATTCATGACCCTTTAGGTTCAATTAACATTCACAAGGGAATCCACTTACCCCAAAGTTTAATAAAATCATACCATGGTTCATTAACCTTTTATGCCAATACATTCATTCAAGTGATCAAGTCAAAACATGTGACAATGCCATGTATTATTATCAATTTCAATTTTAGGTTGAGGGAACTCAATTTCCAAACCTATATGGTAAAGTAAAATTCATTAAAATTGGGGAAAACATAACCCCTTTGATTACTCACTAATCTCATGCACCCTACAAGTTCAAAACTATTAAGAAAGCACAAATAATGCATAGTAAACCAGGGGAAATCAATTTAAGAACTATTCATGTCAAAGCCCTCAACCATATCAAAACCCTTATTTTAAATCCAAATAATTAACAATGTAGATTCATGCATTAGATAAAACAAGTTTAAAGGTAGAGTTAGATGCCTGAAATACCCAAGATTATGAAGAGAATTCAACCCTTGAAGCTTTACTTGAGCCGCTTCTTAGTAACCCTTAGTATTGATGCTTAAGAGGACTTGAGAGAGAAGAGAGTGTATTTAATATTTATTATGGATGAAATAGGTTCCAAGTATGTTTATAGGTCATGGGTTATTATTGGAATAAGGGGAAATGTGTAAAATACCCTCATTAAAAATCTAGAAAATAAGTTGTAAGTCGTTATAAGTGACCTTACAACTCGTAAGTTCACCCTACGACTTTTTTCCTCAGTCATAATCTAGAAAGTGTCTTGAACCACCAATACTGGTATGGTTATGGAAAGGACCTTACGACTCATAATAAGTCCATACGACTCATTATATCCTAGTCGTACTTGGGATAGAATAGTTTGGGCATCACAATGTTTCTTTATAGAAAGGACTATATGAGTCGTTTAGAGTCCTTATGACTCGTACATAGTAGTCATAGTCAAAATAATAACTCAGAAAAATCTCACTGGGGAAGTCACGACTGGGTCCTGTGACCCGTAACGACTCCCTATGACTCGCAAGGAAAGTTGTAGTCAGGGCAGTATGCTTAGAACTCATAATATTCTAGGGACCAACACTTGGGGTGTTTTAAGATGTCTATATTTATTTGATTATTTCAAACGAATGAGACATCTGTTGCAATAAATGACTCATATATTTGATTATTTTTAATAGATGAGGCATCTATTGCATCTATTGCAATATTTGAACTTAGTTATCTATTTTTAGTAGCAATTTATAAGTTTCTAGATCTAAGGATAAAATAGAATTCATGACAAAATAAATGGATAGTTTAAATTAGTAAACTATTCTCATCACTAATTAAATAATATAATTAACTAAAATACTACAAATAAAATATTGTGATCAACAATATTGTTACACATCTAGATATATAAATTAAAACCCAAATCAGGGCTCCTAACATTTACAAGCTACCCCAACAGCCTATCACGACTCAAACTAGGGCCCGATTGTGACGAATATCTCAGGCCCATAAAGGACCAGAGACCGCCCCCTTTGCCTAATCACACAGACATAATATATCTAACTGCAACAGAAACAAACCAATGGACATAAGTAAGATAAGTGAATATGTCCAAAGAAATTAGGAATCCAGCCTAATCCCAATCTTTAAAAATCCACAAAGCCTCAAAGAAATCAACATCATCTCAATTTGAGACATGCCCCTCATGATAGCCAAAAGGGAAACCAAATAAACAGTCTATGACATAAACCAAACCAAGAAGCAACAGGCCTTATGGAAAAAGGAGACTCACCACTTCAAGATGACTCTCGAAAAATCCCATAATCTCCTATCACTGTGCATGAAAATAGAAATGTCTCTATTCTCTGCATTTTATGGGGATATAATATCTGTAGATGGTTAGTAGGGTGTGCGCTAGCATATAACTTAGGAAAAGGATAAAATAATGCCAAGTAAAAACCACATTAAAACCATATGCACACAGTGTACATAAATAAATGTTTATAAATATATCATGCCGGGATAGAGAACAAGGTTTAACATGAGATTTAAAAATATTAGTTTGGAATGTGCAGCTTAACCATCATAATAGTACCCACTGGCTATATAGGTCCCAAATTTCTTCTCCTAGTCGGTCCCCAGTATGTGTTAGCCACACGAATCGAAGATATCAAGGAAGGCCGGGGAATCCACGACCCTATACCATCCCTAATAAAATATATAAGGTATGACACAAGCATACTATCATCAAGACCACCCCTCATGCTGTAAAATATGAGTTTCCAGTATTGATCTCTTGGGATCTCTACTTTCATAACTAGCTGCATAGCCCTCTTTAAGCCCAATTTAAATATTCACACATTCCCATTCATTGAACCACAATCATACATTAAGGTATATACCATTGGGATCGTCATACAACTATGCTTGCAAACTATTATCATCATGCCATTTTTATTATCATCACCTAGGAGAATCCGCGACCCTACAAGTTCCAATGATTCATCCATATGGTGGAATTCATGACCCCCTAGGTTCAATTTTCCATTAGCTTGGTGGAATGCATGGTCCCAAGGTTTAATTTAAATTTTTTTATGTTTCAATAGCCTTTTATATCATATAATAGTTCTAAAAGTAGTTCAATATGCATATTCTCATGTTCAAAGAAAGTATCACAAGATTGGGTTGAGGTTATACCCATTCCAATATCAAAATCATCAACTTTGAGGGAATTCATGGCCCCCATTCCAATTAACCATGCCTATTCACTCCAATTAATTCATAACTATCAATTCAAACCATAAATTATTCACAAAAAACATGGGAAAATAAAATTAGCCAATAATGCACAAAAGCCCTCAAACCACATCAAATCATCAATTAAATCAACAATTAAATCATATGAATACAATTATAAATACATGTTATTAGAAAAATATGTTTTGAGGAAGAGTGACATGCCTTAGATACACAAGAATTTTAAGGCAACATGGAGCTTAGACCCTAGTAGATGAATGGATAATGAAATCCTTAAGCTTTTCTTAGGTTTTGAGTTTGAGAGTGAAATTGAGGGATTTGATCTTTGAAAACTGAATGGAATAAACTTATTTCGTGTTTAAAAGTCGTATATGCGTGAAAATACCCCAAATCCACATACCCCAAGTGAATAAAACAAAAACTGCATGATTTTTACACCTTGGAATGACACGGCCTTATTACGGAGGCTAACATCTGTGCCATGCTGCTTATTGCAGATATTATCCTCCGTGACACAGCGATATCACAGAGGCACACTAACTCCGTGCTACGATAATATCGTGGAGGGTAACCTCTGTGGCACGCCAAAAATATTGCCTCAAAATTCCAAAATAGCCCCGAACCCTTTCCAAAAATTCCAAAACTCTTCCAAGACACCCTATTGACATAACTAAACACAATTTAAGTAAAAAAAATTGATGTTTTGAACACGGGATGGTCAAAAATAAAATAAAAGAAAATTTTAGGGTGTTTCATTATCCCTTCTTAGGATAATTCATCCCCGAATGATAGGTTAGGACACTTTTATCTCGAGAATAGCAAGCATACACTAGAATCCAATGACAAACCAGAAAGTAACAAGAGGAAAATAAAATTCATACCTTGGGAACCTTCGCCCGACACATGGAACAAGAATGGGTACTTATACTTCATTTCCTCTTTAGTTTCCCAAGTAGATTCTTCCACTATTTGGTTCCTCTAAAGGACCTTTACCAAATCTACATCCACTGTCCTCGATCTATGAACTTGTTTATCCAAAATCTCTACCGGAACCTCCTCGTAGGATGAGGAAACCTAAATGCCAACGCTCTGAATAGGCATGACTAAGGAAGGATCACCCCAATATTTCTTTAGCATCGAAACATAAAACATAGGGTGAATAAAATCCAAACTTATAGGTAGTGATAGTTCATAGCCAACATTACCCACTCTCTTTGAGATCAACACATGCCAACATAATGAGGATTTATCTTACCTTTCTTTCCAAACCTCATCACCCCCTTCATAGGATATACCTTCAAGGACACCTAATCACTAGTATCAAACTCCAACTCCCTACACCTCACATCCACATTGGATTTTGGTCACTTTGAGTAGTCTTAAGCCTATCTCTGATCACCTTCACCTTCTCCATGGCCTTATGAACCAAGTCAGGGCCAAATAATCTAGTCTCTCCTACTTTAAACCACATAATAGGAAAATGACATCTCCTACCATACAAAGCCTCGAATGAAGCCATCTGAATACTAGAATGATAGCTATTATTATAAGAAAAATCGATGAGAGGCAAATGATCAACCTAACTACCACTAAAGTCAATCACATAAGCCCTTAACATATCTTCCAAAGTTTGAATAGTCCTCTCCACTTGTCCATTTTTCTAAGGGAGGAAACCAATGCTAAGGTTTACTTTAGCCCCTAAATCTTTCTGAAATGAATGCCAAAAGTGAGAAGAGAACTGTACACCTCGACAAAAATAAAAAAAACAAGTGCACCATGCAACTTGACGATTTCCTATAAGAATAAATTTGCATAATCCTCTCCAGAATAGTTAGTCCTTAATGGCAAAAAATGAGTAGATTTAGTCATCCTATCCACAATGACCCAAATCGAATCAAACTAATTACTAGACCACAAAATCTTATAATGAAGTCCATATTGATCACCTACAATTTCTATAGGGGAAACTCAATATCTTGAGAAAACTCACTGATGATAGGCGGATTTACACACCTATATCAATATATTTTGCCCATATTTTAGCCTAGTTTTGAGAACTAATTATCTATTTCATGCACTTTTAGTCCTTTTTCCTGTAAATGAGCTAACGAACATGATTAGGAAAGTTTCAGGCATAAATGATGCAAAATACAGCATTTTATGGCTTACTTGACGCAAAAGAAAGCTCACAAAGGAAGGGAAGGAAGTCTACACGCCTAAGGACCAAATCTGCTGCATGGAAAATCTGTCCCGGGCTAAAACAATATTTCTGAAGACTTTGGGGACTTACAGACACAAAGTTGTATTTTTACAAAGATACATTAACCTAATACAATTAGGTTATGTATTTCACTATTCTATTTGGATTATGATATTGTAACCTTACCCTAGTACATTTGGGTCAAGGATTTCATTAGTATAGTAGGATTTGGCTATTTATTTCATTAGCTTAGTAGGAGTAGGATAGGAGTATTATAAATACCCTATCGTTCTAGAGATTTTTATTAATTGAGAAATTCATTCTTCACTTAATTCAACAATTAATTTTCTTCCATCCCTCTCATCTTCCACCACAAACACTTCTAATCTACTCTTCTATTCTTAAATTCCACAACAAGAGAATCGTTACTTGCTAGGGAATCACCAAAACCACACGCCTATCACCTACTTCTCACGCCATCAACCATGCAAAACGTGATATCCTTCGCATTCATGGGTAACTAAACCTCTTAGTTGGGGTTATGGAAGCCGAATGAGTTACTATCTATTGCTGTGAGTTTGTGAGTTCAAGACACGTATATTGCTTATATCATTATTCTCTTCATCTTAATCTACATTCTTTGCGGTTGCAAACGCAAGAATACGCCTGTCTAACATTTAACTTGTTCGCGAGAAAGTTTATTTGTCTGGAAAAGAGATAATGTCAAGGTAGTAGGACACCCTTTCCTATTAAAAAGCTAGTGCCGTAACTGGACTAACCTCTTGGAGAATTCGTACCGTTAGACACGCTTTAAGCTCGCGAGAGTTAAAGTGAAACAGTCCTTGTTTAGGTCGCGAGACGCTTGGATTTACCATCGACTACAATTCTCTATAAGCAATTGCATGTCAAGACTCTACACACTCATAGCCAATAGAGACGTATACCTCAGAAGGTGGACATAACCCCAACGCTTCAATTCTCATTGTTTACAACTTACGTGACAATCTTTCTCTTTTACTTTGCTATTTTCAGCTTTTATTTCATCACTTTGGTTACATATTACAATTCCCCCCTTCTTACGAGACTTGCACCAAAAGTCTATTAATTTTGCTTACTTGTTGACCAAGCTATTCCCTGTGGGATCGACACCCAACCCAGGTTGGGTTCTATATTTGCTAACGACTGCTTTACACTCCTACGAGAGCTGTAGATTGAGCGTTATCAAAAAATTGGCGCCGTTGCCGGGGAATACGAGTGTCAATCAAGTTCGTGATAATTACTAGACCCTTTGGTCAAAGATTCTCGTACTTTTACTTTTAGTTTTTGTTTTTGTTTATTGCAGGTTTTTCTTTTAGTGCATGCCCCATACTAGAAGTTCTGGTCAACCGTTATTACCAATCAATCCGGAACCACAACGAATTAGAAGAATGGAAGCACAAGCTGAAATCGACAGGATGGCTGCTCAACACGAGCAAGCAAGATTAGCTGCTCTTGCCGCTGCTCAAGTCCAACAACAAAATATTGATAATCCTGGGCGAGCAACAAATCCTGACGATGAGGATTTAGGTGATGACGAGTTGATAAACCCAAGGCATGTCGCTGAAACTGCAACACCTGCCAACCGAAGAGGTCGACAAGCTCGGTATAGATATGATCGCCAACCTTTGCAACCAGCTTTCGACAATGATGATGATGATCTTGATGGTGCCGGAGCCAGTGGAGCTATAATTCCACCACCATTAGCGCCCGGAGCCAAATTCAACATCACTAGCACCATGATTCAGTTATTGCAACTCAAGGGGTTATTTGGTGGACTAGCAGGCGATGATCCGAACATGCATCTCATCAACTTTATTTCTACATGCAAGTCTTTTGACAATCCTGGTGTTGGTCAGAATGCTATTCGATTGCGTCTATTCTCATTGTCTCTGTCTGGGGAGGCAACACTATGGTTGAATGGGCTGACTCCTGATTCAATTACAAATTGGAGGCAATTGAGAGACGCTTTCCTAGAAAGATTCTTTGCGCCATCCAAGAGGGCTCAATTGAGAGATGAAATCAGCAACTTTCGTCAGCTTCCCTCTGAAGCTCTTCACGAAACATGGGAGAGGTTCAAAACAAAGCTAACGAGATGCCCAAACCATCACATGACTAATGTTCACCTCATGGAGATCTTGTATAGAGCCTTGAATTCAGTAACTAAACCAGTGGTGGACAACGCAGCTGGAGGTTCTTTTATGGACCTTACCTTTGGTCAAGCAAGCAATATGCTAGATCGCATGACAAAGCAAAGCAGAGCTTGGCATACCAGGGATTCCGAGGTAGCAAGCCCCACTTTATCTATTGGCATGTCTGCAGACCAAAGAAGAAGAGAAGAAGAACGTGAGCAAGACATGGCGCACATGAAAACACAATTGGATCTTCTGACAAAGCACTTATTATCAGGGAAGACCGAAAAAGTGAAAGCTGTAGCGCTAAAAGGAAGAGACGAATCTGATTCTGAAGAAGAGGCCAACTACTTGAACAATCAGGGGGGTTTCCGTGGGAATGCCCAAGGAAACCAAGGTCGGAACTATTATGATAAATCTGGAAGCAAAGACCAAGGTAGTTGGAAGAAAAATAATGAAAAGAGTGGTTTGTACGTTCCCCCTGGTAAACGTGATACCACCACATCTAATTCTATGGATGACATGATGGCTAAGTTATTGAAAGGAGTGGAAGCAACGAGCGCGGGAGTTAAGGAGGTGATTGATGATTTGTCCTCCATGAAGCAACTAGTTGATTCTAATTCCACTTCTATCAAGCAAATAGAGCAGCAGTTGAGCCAACTTTCAGCAGCATTTAATCAAAGAAAGGCTGGCACCCTACCAAGCGATACTGTGCAAAACCCAAAGAATGATGGGTCATGCATGGCCATCACTACCAGAAGCGGTAAGGTGCTGGAAACTTCAGCAAAAGGAAAACAAGTGGTTGACGTAGCAGCAGACATTAACGCCACACCTAGTGACGTTACAAGAGAAGAAGCCGCAACAACTACTTCAGGCGTCAAGGATGTTTTACCTAGTGACGTGCAGCCTGAAAAAAATGATAAACGGAAGCAAGAGGAGAAGAAAGCCATGGAGAGAACACTTCCATACCCACCACCACCTTTTCCACAAAGATTGAAGAAGGTGGCCGATGACACTAAGTTCAGCAAATTTATGACTATGCTGAAGCAGCTGACCATTAATGTCCCATTGGTAGAGGCACTTGAACAAATGCCTGGGTATGCGAAGTTTATGAAAGATCTTTTAACTAAGAAGAGGGCAGCAAGTTATGAGCTGAAAGATGATGTGCATCATTGTAGTGCAATTGCTACCCGATCGATAGTTCAGAAGAAGGCCGACCCCGGAGCTTTCACGATTCCTTGCACCGTCGGATCTTTGGACTTTGCTAAAGCATTGTGTGACTTAGGAGCCAGCATCAACTTGATGAAATTATCGATCTACAAGAAGTTGGGGTTAGGAGATCCTACACCAACTAATATGAGGCTTGTTATGGCGGATAGGTCGGTAAAACGACCGGTTGGTATTCTATGCGATGTCTTGGTGAAGGTATCCTCATTCATATTTCCAGCAGACTTTGTCATCTTGGATTGTGAAGCAGATTCAGAGGTACCCATAATCTTGGGACGCCCTTTCCTTGCTACGGGAAGTGTGCTCATAGATTTGAGAGCTAATGAACTCTCATTCCGAATCAATGACGAAGTGGTTCGTTTTGACGTTTGCAAATCAATGATGCAACCCAAAGATCTAAGTGTATTTTATGTCGCTGATGTTGTCGTTGATGACGAGGAAGAACGACTTGAAGAAGAACAAATTCTTGATGATCCTTTGGAGATTTCGCTCATGAAAGGAGAGAATGAGGATGCTGAAATTTCTGAAGAAGCTATTTGTGCTTTATCGGGATTAGGAACATATCGTTATACTCCCAAGAAGCTGGATCTTGATCTCAAGAATCGACCCACACCACCAGCCAAGCCATCTATTGAAGAGCCACCCACGTTAGAATTAAAGGAGCTGCCAAGCCATTTGAAGTACGCATTCTTAGGAAGCGGAAATACTCTTTCAGTCATAGTGGCAGCCGATTTGGGTGAGCAACAAGTTGCAGCTCTTATTGCAACCCTACGCAAGTATATTAGAGCCATTGGATGGACCATTGCGGATATTATTGGTATACCACCTGGGATTTGCACTCATAAAATTCAGCTTTAAGAAAAGTGCACACCCACCATTGAACATCAAAGACGATTAAACCCACCAATGCAAGAAGTGGTGAAGAAGGAGATTATCAAGTGGTTAGATGCAGGAGTTGTATATCCTATCTCTGATAGTACATGGGTGAGTCCTGTGCAATGTGTTCCCAAGAAAGGAGGTATGACGGTGGTCGTGAATGCAAAGAATGAGCTTATTCCACTCAGGCCCGTTACTGGATGGAGAGTATGCATGGACTACCGCAAGCTGAATTCTTGGACGCTCAAGGATCACTTCCCCATGCCATTTATGGACCAAATGCTAGATTAATTAGCGGGAAAAGTATGTTTTTGCTTCTTGGATGGTTATTCAGGTTATAATCAGATTTGTATTGCACCTGAAGACCAAGAGAAGACAACGTTTACATGCCCATATGGTACGTTTGCCTTCAAACGCATGCCATTCGGGTTATGTAACGCACCAGCCACCTTTCAACGTTGTATGATGTCTATTTTCTCTGATATGGTAGAAGACACTTTGGAGGTATTTATGGACGACTTTTCAGTTGTTGGTGAGTCTTTTGAAGCATGTTTGGCAAACTTGAGCATGGCATTGCAAAGATGTGTAGAGTTCAACCTTGTGCTGAATTGGGAGAAGTGCCACTTCATGGTAAAAGAAGGAATCGTTCTTGGGCACAAGTTCTCCGAAAGAGGAATAGAGGTTGATCGCGCAAAAATAAAGGTAATCGAGAAGCTACCACCTCCAATTTCGGTGAAGAGAGTCCGTAGTTTTCTTGGCCATGCTGGATTTTATCGTAGATTCATCAAAGACTTCTCCAAAATTTCTAGTCCATTGTGCAAACTACTGGATAAAGATGCGAAGTTTTACTTTAATGAAGATTGCTTAAAGGCATTCGAATGCCTTAAAGGAAAACTCATTGAAGCCCCTATCATGGTGGCACCAGATTGGACGCTCCCGTTCGAAGTCATGTGTGATACTAGTGGTGTAGCCGTTGGTGCTGTTCTTGGACAAAGAAAGGAGAAATTGTTTCATCCTATCTATTATGCAAGTAAGGTCCTAAATGAAGCCCAAAGGAACTACACCGTTACTGAACAAGAGCTCCTAGCGGTTGTGTATGCGTTTGAGAAGTTTCGTGCCTATCTATTGGGTACTAAGGTGATCGTTCATACAGACCATGCAGCTCTTAGGTACCTAATGACGAAGAAGGATGCAAAACCAAGGCTGATTCGATGGGTATTGCTGCTGCAAGAGTTTGATTTCGAAGTCAAAGATAGAAGAGGTTGCGAGAACCAAGTGGCTGATCACCTATCTAGACTTGAGAATGAGTATGTGGCGCAACCAGAAAATCAGATTGATGATGCATTCCCTGACGAGGAGATACTAGCGACAATAATGGAGAAACTACCATGGTATGCCGACTTTGCAAATTTCGTGGTGAGTAATGTGTTACCTTCCAATTTATCTTACCACCAAAGGAGGAAGTTTATGCATGACGTTCAGCACTACTATTGGTATGAGCCTTATTTGTTTCGAAGATGCGCGGATGGTATCATTCGACGATGTATATCCCATGAAGAAGTGCCTACTATATTGGAAGCATGCCACACTTCGCAAGTTGGAGGACATCATGCAGGGAATCGAACGGCAAGGAAAGTCTTGCAAAGTGGTTATTATTGGCCTACAATATTCAGAGATGCACACGACTATGTGAGAAGGTGTGACCAATGCCAACGTCAAGGTGCTATTTCAAAACACCATGAAATGCCCATGTCCAAAATTCTGGAGGTAGAACTCTTTGATGTGTGGGGTATTGATTTCATGGGACCATTCGTGAATTCGTTTGGAATGAAGTACATCTTGGTTGCTGTGGATTATGTGTCAAAATGGGTTGAAGCTGTAGCATTGGCCGACAATTAAGGAAAGCGTGTTGTAGCATTTTTAAAGAAGAATATCTTCTCTCGCTTTGGAGTACCTCGTACTATCATAAGTGATGGAGGATCTCACTTTTGCAACAAGCTATTCAAATCTGTATTGGCCAAGTATGGAGTCAAGCAACACAAGGTAGCTACGCCTTATCATCCCCAAACTAGTGGACAAGTTGAGGTTTCCAACCGCGAGATCAACCAAATCCTTGCCAAGACGGTTAATGCGAATAGGAAGGACTGGTCTCGAAAGCTAGATGATGCACTATGGGCGTATAGGACTGCATTCAAGACACCCATTGGCATGTCACCTTATCAGCTAGTTTATGGGAAGGCTTGTCATCTACCCATCGAGCTTGAATACAAGGCATTGTGGGCATTGAAGCACTTGAATCTGAATTGGGATAATGTGAAGAACCTGAGGTTGGAGCAGCTGAATGAACTAGATGAATTTCGTCTCCATGCATATGAAAGATTAGATTTATACAAGGAGCGGATGAAGAAGTATCATGATCAGCGGATTGTTCGACGAAACTTCCAAAAAGGTGACATGGTACTACTCTTTAACTCCAGACTCAAGCTCTTCCCAGGTAAGTTAAAATCAAAGTGGTCTGGTCCATTTAAAGTCATCCAAGTCTACTCGTCTGGAGTAGTCAAATTGGAAGATAATGATGGTGTTGTCTTCAAAGTGAATGGCCAACGTGTTAAGCCATATATCGGTCCTCTTGACTCGATGAATGACAAGGCCATCACTTATCTCGACGAAGTCTAAGTACTCGAGATTACTACGTCGAGCCACGACAATAAATAAGGCGCTAGATGGGAGGCAACCCATCGTTTTATTGTTTTATTGTTTTGTCGTTTTATCATTTCGTCGTTTTAGTATTTTTTCTTTTTGATAAATGAAAATTCAAAAAATAAGAGTCGTGCCACGACCAAAACTAAGGCGCTTGGTGGGAGGCAACCCATCGTACTAATCGTTTTCATTTGTTTTGAGCAAATATAGGTGCAAGAAGTATTCAACGAGGATATCAATTTCAATTAACGATTTGGACGCGTTGTATGGTAAAGTTGGTAAGTTAGGAACGGTGATGCATAAGGCTATGGATTGAGCCTTTTCCTCGACAAAATAGGCTTCGAGGAAGGCTAGGCCTTGGTAAAACTAGGCCACGAACGATGCACAACCTATCCTATAGCCTAAGGTCTCGGAATCTAGTGTGCTATACACTATGCGCCGCCTATTCCTAGGTATGCTTTTGACTATGCGCCGCCTATACTATGGCATTTGGTCTCAGTATCTCATATGCCATAGACTATGCGGCGCATATGTCTACAAATGCCATAGACAATGCGCCGCATATGTCATTGATATGCCGAGTGATATGCGCCACATATGTGGTGTTTTTGTCTCCAAATCCGATTGTAAATGGGTCATAACCCGACCCATACTCTTCCTATATAAAGAGGACTTAGTTTTATAACACAACCACATTAGAAACAACCCTAAAGGCGCCGCATAACCCTCCAAATCTTCTCAAAATTTTCTTCTTTTGCTCTTCCAATTCACAACAACTTCTCCACCAGCTTCAAGCAAGTACAATGGCACCTAAAGCAAGGCAAGGCAAGGAGAAGGCTACCACGTCCCAAAAGGGCAAGAAGAGAAGTCGAAAAGACCAAGGAGAATCATTCTCAGCACACCTACCACGCAGAATGTTTGGAATAAAATGGGTTCTTGAGGAAGAAGCCAAAGCATGGTACAGCAGCAACAAAGAAAGAAAATATGTGCACGTCGACTTGATCAACAAGGAGACCTTAGCAAAGAAGGAGCCGCGAATGTTGGCAAAAATAATGGCTTTGAAGCTGGATTTCATCTTCCGCGACATGGGAGAGTGCAATCTTGACTTAACAAGAGAGTTTTATGCCAACTGGTCACCGAATACAACAGGCAATGAAGTCAAAATTCGGGGCCAAGTGTTACAGCTCACCGCGGATTGGATCAACTCTTTTCTTGGCTTACCTTCGGTCGACACAGCACCATTCAAGGCACTGTACAGCAGGCCTCCTTATAGAGCGATACGACACACGCTTTGTGGAAGTAGATCAATGGCAAGGTGGGGCAGACATAAAGAAACAGGTCGACACAACACTTTTCCCTATGCTCCACTAAATAGGGAAGCAAGAATCTGGATGCATATTGTCAACTCATGTCTTATTCCTGGGACTCAATACACCAAGATATCGAGAGATATAGTGTGTTTGGTCTATGCTTTGATGACAAATGTCCCTATCAACTTTAGGGCAATCATTCGATCTACCATGAGGAAGGCCAGACTCCACAAAAAATAACCCAAAGAAGGTTGACCTCACCAAGGTCAAAGATGCTGAAACATCTCATGGAGTCAACCTTACTACTGCGAAGAGACATGTTCGTGATGAGAGTTTCTTCCGTCATCTCTATGGCATGACAGGATTTACTATGATGAGTGGTGGACGTATTCCAACTGCTGAAGAGCTCCAACAGCTGGACCGCGACTACCCAATGAACATACATGCCTGGGAGATGTGTGGAGTGGGCGTATATTTTGAGGAACCTCTAGACGATGACGTGCCGACTGATGATGATCGACGCTTGCCTGATTCTGACAAGGAGGAGAACTCTGACGATGACTCTTATGATGATTCAGACGAAGGGGGTATAACCCCCGACATTGAGGAAGAGTCCGACTAACCAGGTTCTTCGAATTTATTTTCCACTGAGGGCAATGTCCCGTCTAAGTGTGGGGTGGCAGAATCACATGCTATACTTCTTTGTTTGCACCTATGTTTGTATTTTTGTTTGTTTACTTCCGTTTTTTTTTGTTGTTTTTTTCGTTTGACGTTTTTTTAGTTTTTTTTAGGAGTCAAATTTTTCTAGCTTCACATGAAATTATTTTGATAGGCATCATGAGATTATAACAAGAGTATGTACTACAATTGTGACTATTGAGACGTTTAGGCTCTAGTTGTGACTCATTATGTGATATTGTGTGATTCAATTCCTTCAATTGTTGGGTCGAGAGTCTATGTTACTTCCAATCAAGTCGACCATGAGCCTTGTGTGTGAGAGATAATAGTATATTCTATGTTTGTGGCTGATGCTAGAACTTGCCTGGTATGTATGCAAAGCAAAAATAAGGAATGTAAGTTTAGGATATGATTTAGGCATTTCTTTGGCAACCTATATTTGTTTACCTTCAGTTTTACCTACCCATGGACATCATCCTAGTTAAACCCTTTTGAGCCTTTAGCCTATTTCTTTGACAACCTTGTATGTAAGCCTAATCCATTTCTTTCAAGACCATAATTTGATCCAAAATCCTGAGTGCTTTAAAGTGAAAAAGTCATGTGACAACATAAGAGGAAATTGGGTGAGTATAATGCTTTAAATTGTAATGGTGCTTGAATGTGCTATGAAAAAGAAAGTTCTATCATAAGAGGTATGTTGTGAAAAGAAAAAGGAAAAGAAAGCTAAAAAGTAAGTAGTACTTGAAATTGAAAAACAAAATAGGAGAACAAGGGTGGTAGAATAAAAGAGTGAAGAAAGGTTGAAAGAAAAAAGTGTCATTGATACAATGTGATGTATTAAAGCGCTTAGGAACCTAGTCACTATTCTTGGCCAAAATAGTCCTACCCGTCCCTTAGCCTACATTACAACCATCAAAAGACCTACTTGATCCTAATCATAACATTCCGACATTTAGTAGAGTACTACATTAAAGGCAAGCCTATGGTCATTAGTTGCTACATATGAATTCTTTGTGAGAGTGAGAGCAAGGACATTTTGATACCCATGTTTGAAAAATATGCTATATTTGTGAGTAATTATGGGTACTATATTGTGAGACACACATGGCTGATGAGTTTTGATAGTTGTATATGATTCTATGCACTTGAACGTTTGCATGTGAGTTGATCACCATCACGAGTCTATGCTTGAGAGTAAATGGTTTCTATTTATAATCGAAAAGCTACTCTTGGTTGATAATCGTTGTGCTTGTCTTGATAAATGTTTTGTGTTGCTGCTGTAAAAACCTTAAGTCGATGCTTAGAAGGACATGATATGATGTTCGAGGACGAACAAAGCTCTAAGTGTGGGGTGTTGATGATAGGCGGATTTACACGCCTATATCAATATATTTTGCCCATATTTTAGCCTAGTTTTGAGAACTAATTATCTATTTCATGCACTTTTAGTCCTTTTTCCTGTAAATGAGCTAACGAACATGATTAGGAAAGTTTTAGGCATAAATGATGCAAAATATAGCATTTTATGGCTTACTTGACGCAAAAGAAAGCTCACAAAGGAAGGGAAGGAAGTCTACACGCCTAAGGACCAAATCTGCTGCATGGAAAATCTGTCCCGGGCTAAAACAACATTTCTGAAGACTTTGGGGACTTACAGACACAAAGCTGGATTTTTACAAAGATACATTAACCTAATACAATTAGGTTATGTATTTCACTATTCTATTTGGATTATGATATTGTAACCTTACCCTAGTACATTTGGGTCAAGGATTTCATTAGTATAGTAGGATTTGGCTATTTATTTCATTAGCTTAGTAGGAGTAGGATAGGAGTATTATAAATACCCTATCGTGCTAGAGATTTTTATTAATTGAGAAATTCATTCTTCACTTAATTCAACAATTAATTTTCTTCCATCCCTCTCATCTTCCACCACAAACACTTCTAATCTACTCTTCTATTCTTAAATTCCACAACAAGAGAATCGTTACTTGCTAGGGAATCACCAAAACCACACGCCTATCACCTACTTCTCACGCCATCAACCATGCAAAACGTGATATCCTTCGCATTCATGGGTAACTAAACCTCTTAGTTGGGGTTATGGAAGCCGAATGAGTTACTATCTATTGTTGTGAGTTTGTGAGTTCAAGACACGTATATTGCTTATATCATTATTCTCTTCATCTTAATCTACATTCTTTGCGGTTGCAAACGCAAGAATACGCCAGTCTAACATTTAACTTGTTCGCGAGAAAGGTTATTTGTCTGGAAAAGAGATAATGTCAAGGTAGTAGGACACCCTTTCCTATTAAAAAGCTAGTGCCGTAACTGGACTAACCTCTTGGAGAATTCGTACCGTTAGACACGCTTTAAGCTCGCGAGAGTTAAAGTGAAACAGTCCTTGTTTAGGTCGCGAGATGCTTGGATTTACCATCGACTACAATTCTCTATAAGCAATTGCATGTCAAGACTCTACACACTCATAGCCAATAGAGACGTATACCTCAGAAGGTGGACATAACCCCAACGCTTCAATTCTCATTGTTTACAACTTACGTGACAATCTTTCTCTTTTACTTTGCTATTTTCAGCTTTTATTTCATCACTTTGGTTACATATTACAATTCCCCCCTTCTTACGAGACTTGCACCAAAAGTCTATTAATTTTGCTTACTTGTTGAATAAGCTATTCCCTGTGGGATCGACACCCAACCCAGGTTGGGTTCTATATTTGCTAACGACCGCTTTACACTCCTACGAGAGCTGTAGATTGAGCGTTATCACTCACCAGGCCTTAAGTGCTCCACCTTCATTTGCAGACAAACGATGCACTTATTCACAAAATTGGCCACATCTCTCTTCATGTTAGTCCACTAATAGATCCCCTTCAAATAGTGATACATCTTAGTTGAACCAAGATGAACTATATATCTCAAATCATGAGCCTCTTCCAAGATCCTTTCTTGAAGCCCATTAACATCAGGACACACAATCTACCTTGGTACCTCAAATTACCATCACCACCAATCTCAAAAACAATAACTCTCTGCTGACCTATATCATCTTTAATCTACATCAAGATAGGATCTAAAACCTGCTTCTTCTTTACCTCATAACTAAGATATGACTTCGCCACCTCTTAAATAATCTTACCACCATTCTCAAAATCTAAAAGATGAACTTCAATATTAGCTAATTGGTGAATACTTTACCAGATCTCTCTTCTCCTCATCTACATGAGATATGTTTCCCATGGACAACCTGAAAAGAGCATCAATAAATATATGTGCTTTACCAGGATGATAATAAAAACTCATATCGTAGTCCTTGAGCAACTCAAGCCATCTCTTCTTGAGATTCAACTCTTTCTGGGTGAACAAGTACTGGAATATCTTATGAACTAAAAAGATATCTATATGAACCCCATAAAAATAGTTACACTAAATCTTTAAGGCAAAAACCACAATCAATAATTACAAGTCGTGAGTCGAGTAATTCTTTTGATGAACTTTGAGCTGCCTAGAAGCATAGGCCACTACCTTACCATGCTGCATCAAGACACATCTCAGTCCCACATGGGATACATCATAATAGACGACAAAACTATCAGTACCCTTGGGTAGGGTCAGGACTATAGCATAAGTCAACTTCTCCTTCAACTTCTCAAAACTACCCTCATAACCATTAAACCACAGAAAAGTTCACCTTTTTCTGAGTTAACTTAGTCAACAAAAAAATAATTGAATAGAAACTCTTCACAAACCTCCAATAATACTTGGATAAACCCAAGAAGCTCCGAATATCGGTCGGAGTCATGGGCCTAGTCCACTTTTTGACCACGCTTCAACTGCTTATGGATCCACCATGATCCCCTTACTAGAAATAACATGACCAAGAAAGGTCACAACGCTCAACTAGAACTCATACTTAGAAAATTTATCATACAATCGTTGATCCATTAGAGTCTGCAACACTATACAAAGGTGATTGGTATGACCCTCCTTACTCTTAGAATACACCAAAAATCATCAATAAACATAACCACAAAAAAATCTAAGACCTATCTGAACACCCAATTCATGAGGTCCATAAATGCCACCGATCATTAGTCAATCCAAAAGACATGACCAAAAACTCGTAATGACTATACCGGGTACGAAAGACAGTCTTAGGGATATCCACCTCCCTAATCTTCAGCTGATGATAACCTGACTGAAGATTAATCTTAGAAAAGCACTTAGCACCCTGAAACTGGTCAAATAGGTCATTAATCCTAGGGAGAGGGTACTTATTCTTCACTATCACCTTATTCAGTTGATAATAGTCTATACACATTCAAAGGGCCCCATCCTTCTTACACATAAAAAGTATCAGAGCACCCTATGGGGAAACACTAGGATAAATTAAACCTTTATCAAGAAGATCTTCCAACTGCTCCTTAAGTTATTTTAATTCACCCAGAGCCATTCTATAGGGAGAAATAGAGATAGAATGGGTATTTGGGAGAATATCAATCCCAAAGTCTATTTCTCTATCGGGAGAAATACCAAGAAGATTATCAGGGAATACTTTAGGAAACTCATTCACTACTGGAATAGATTGCAAAGAGAGACCCTTAGAACTATAGTCCTTAACCCAAACTAGATTATATAGACACCCCTTGGAAATCAATTTTTGGGCTCTAAGATAAGAAATAAACTTCCCCTTAGGTACTAGAGAATTCTCTTCCCACTCAATCAGTGATTCATTCAGAAATTGGAAATCGACCTTTTGGGTACGACCTTTAAGAGAAGCATAGCACGAGGGAAGCCAATACATCCCTAGGATCACATCAAAGCTCTATTAAATCCACCAAAGTCTCTCTATCAAATATAGACACCACACAACCCCTATTGATCTTTCTAGCAACCACAGAATCGTCCATCAGGATAGACACAAAGAAAAGGTCGAGAAAGTTTTCAAGACCAAAATTGAAATAAACAGCCACATAAGGGGTCATATAAAAAAGGGTAGACCAGGGATTAAGTAGAAAATATACATCATGAGAGAAAATCCATAATGTACCAATGATAAAATCAGGAGATGCCTCAAACTCCTAGTGAGTAGTGAGAGCATGCTGACGATTTCGGCCAGTGTCGGTGCTAGAAGTAGCACCCTTTGGTGCAGGAGTTGAAGAAGTAGAACCAGGGACCTTATTATATCCAAAAACGACCATAACTAAATAGTGTCGCTGAAGATGCCTTGGCTGGCCATAATTATAACATCGATTCCTCGCCTTCTCACTGACCTCGATGCAACTGCCCATAAAGTTTACAAGAAGGATATGATGAAGCTGACTTAGATCTACCAGCCTAGGACTGGGAAGCTTATACTCTAAATCTATTATCAGTCTGAAAGCATTAATAACCAGACGACATACAATATAAAACACTAGCTATAAAATAAGAACCAAAATTTTCCTAAGTTTTTTACCTGCCCTTTGCCTACTGTCCATACCATTATTATGATAACCTCCACCCTAATCAAAATACCTGACCCTCTTACTTTGTCTATCCCCTATTTCTTCTTATTTTTTTCTTATCGTCAACCTGCTACACATACACTACAAGCTTAGCGATATTTATATCACTATTTAACAAAGTAGCCCTGCACTCCAATAACAAGTCCTCAGATAAATCTAAAGAAAAATTTCTCATCTTAGCCTGCATAAAATATACCAACTCCGTAGCATAGCAAGACAACTCATGGAATTTCAAAGAATATTCCTACCCATTCATTCTCCTCTATTTCAAATTCACGAACTCATCTACCTCGCTTCCTTAACTCTTGAGGAAAGAAGCGATCAAGGAAAGCACTAGAAAACTCATCCCACAATGCCAGCTCAACATCATTACCCCTCAACTGGTCCCAATCTTCATACCACTGATATGCTATATTCTTCAGCTGGTCAAAAGGAAACTCCACACCCTTAGAGCTAGTAGAATCCATTACGCTGAATATCTTTTCTACCTGATCAATGAACCCTTAAGGATCCTTCTCAACCTTAGATCCAGTGAAAGTAGGAGGACTCAACCTCATGAACTGGTCAACCCTAGTGATCTTAGAAGAAGGAATAAAAGAAAAAATACGATAACACTGGCGTGATTGAGTGACCACTAAATGAGTTAGAAAATGGATTGACTGGCAAAACTTAACATTAGACACATTACCCTGAGTATCCCAGAAGGACTAGTATGGACCGGTGGAACTTCACGAGGGAAAATAGGAGCAGGGACCCTAGATCGGGTCTGCAATCCATAAGTAAGATGATTTCCATCCACGTTGTCCTCAAGTGGGACAAAAACGTTTCCATGAGCATTAAATCTTCAGGTAGGCATGACTTAAAATGCAAACAAATAGGAATTAGACATGATTTTAGACCTTAGATTTCATAGCCTGAAAATAGAACACAAAAAGGGAAATATTTCTAAATGCCTTGTAGCATCTCCTTTATAAGTGTGGTACGCTACACATCCATAAAGAGACTCTACTTGACATGACTTTATAGACACCCAATGAATATGAACCTAGGCTTTGACACTAAGCTTGTCATGACCCGAATAGGGCCCGACCGATACGGGTATCTCAAGACTACAAAGGACCATAGACCACCTCCTTTTCCTAGTCAAATAGATACAATATATCAAATAATAATGGAAGCAAACCAATAGACATAAGTAAGATAAGTGAATAGCATAAAGAAAACTAGTAATCCAAAACAATCCTAAGCCACAGTAATCCACAAAGCCTTAAAGAAACCAACATCATCAAAAGATGGGACATGCCCTCAAAGATATCCAAAAAGGGAAACTAAATAAACAGTCTATGACATAAACTAAACTAAAAAGCAATAGGACTTCTGGAAGATAGAGGCTCACCACTTCAAGCTAACTCACGAACAATCATGCAATCACATCACCTATCATTGCATAGAAAAAATAGAAATATCTCTATTCCTTGCATTGTATGAGGATACAACATCCTAAGATGGTTAACAAAGTGACCGCTAACATGTAACTCTGGGAAGGGATAAAATAATGTCAAGTCAAAACCATAGTAAAACCACATACACATAGTGTACATATATATATATGTATATAAATATATCATACTAGGATAGAAAGTTTTAACATAAGATTTAATAACATTCGTCTAAATTGTGTAGCTTAAACGTCATAATACTATCCACGGGCTATATGCCCTCAGATCTCTCCCTAAACTCGAGCCCCAGTGCGTGTTAGCTGCATAAATTAGAGATATCAAGGAAGACTGAGGAATCCACGAACCTACGCCATCCCAAGTACAATATATAAGGTTTGACACAAACACACGATCATCAAGACCACCCCTCACACTAAAAAATGTGAGTTTCCAGTTCACGGCTAGCCACACAACCCCCTTTAAGCATAATTAAAATTTTCACACATTTCCATTCATTTAACCATAATCATACACTAAGGCATATACCGTCGGTACCTTTGTACCAACTACGCTTGATAGTATCATCATGCCATTATAATTATCATTACTTGGGGAATTTAGGACCCCACTTGTTCCAATTATTCATCCATATTGGGGAATCCATGACTTCCTAGGTTCAATTTTCTATTATCTTGGGTGAAACCATGAATCCCAAGGTTTAATTTAAAATTATTTATGTTTCAATAGCCTTTGTATCATGCAATGGTTCCCATTCAATATGCATATTCTCATGTCAAAGCAAGTTTCACAAGATTGGGTTGAGGTTATACCAATTCCAATATAAAAATCATCAATATTGGGGGAATCTATGACCCCCATTTAAATTAATCATGCCCATGCACCGTAACTAATTCAAAACTATCAATCTAAACCATGAATTATTCACAAAAGCCATATGATAAATAAATTAGTCAATAATGATCAAAGACCTCAACCCACATTCAAATGATCAATTAAATCACATGAATACATTTGGAAATACAGTAAACTAGAAAAGACAAGTTTCAAGGAAGAGTAACATATATTAGATACACAAGAATTTGAAAGCAACTTATGGCTTGGACCCCAAAAGATGAATAGACAGTGAAATCCTTAAACTTTTCTTGGGTTTTGAGTTTAAGAGTGAAATTAGGGGATTTGATCTTTGAAAATTAAAGGGAATAAACTTATTTGATGCTTAAAGGTTATATATGGGTAAAAAGACCCAAAGCCTTTATCACAGAGGCTAAACTCTGTGCAATGCTTCTAATCATGGAGATTATCCTCTATGACATGGTGATATTATAGAGGCACACTACCTTCATGCCATACCAATTTCACAAAGTGTAACCTCTGTGGCATGCTAAAAATGCAAAGGCTTACTGCCTCAGAATTCCAAAATAGCCCTGAACTCTTCCAGAAATTCCAGAACTCTTTCAAGATACCCTATTAACATGCCTAAACACAATTTAAGTCAAAAATCGATGTTTCGAACATGGGAAGGTCAAAAATAAAATGATGGAAATTTTAACAGTGTTACACAACCCAAACTTCTTGCAACCTTGGAATTGTGTTTTCATTCAATAAGGTCCTTGGAGTTGTCATAATAGTGTAAGTTAGCAAATACTCAATAAATACAAGCGAGTATGACCCCTACACAACACCAGTCATATTTTAGTGTAGGTCCTATTTTCGACCTATAAAAGGCCATCTTTCATTGAGCAACTTTTTAGGCAAGTGATTCAGTATAGCCATTTTGCTTTAACAATTTTGGGAACAACTTTAATAGTGCGTCCATGCAAATCACAAATTCCTACTCTTTAAAGCCTGATATGTTGCAGTCATAAACAGTCATGAGGATCTCAACAGTCACAAAATATTTATTCTTCAAGTTTATCACTACAAGAGTCCTCTTTTCCCCAATTTAATCAATGGCATCTGGATATGGCCTCTTACCTCTATAATAGTCAATCATAGCCTTATCTTATATAAAATCAACAAGTATCTTCTCAATTATTTTGGCATTGGGTGTTATCGCTTCTTTGCTAAGTTTGTTTTACTTATTTTAGAAGTTACTGTAGAAGTTGAGGTACATGTTCCTATCCCTAAGATCATAGTATTTTGTGAATTTAAGGTGCCTCTCCATCATGAGTTATAGAATTTCATCAACATACTGATATACAAATATAATTTAAATAAGTTAGTAACTTATAATCAAAATTGAAAAGACACAACAAATTGTGCATCTGTTATAATAGATGGGTAATATATTACAACAGATGGATTATCTGTTGTAATAAATTGCAATAGATGGGTCATATGTTGCATAGGTTCTCTGAACCTATTAACAGATTACCCATTTACTACAACTTATACATCATGTGGGTAATCTATTGCAACAAATGACTCATCTGTTATATCAAATGGCTCTTCTATTGCAATAGATGGGCCATCTATAGCATAGATTCTCTGAACCTATTAATATATTATCCATCAATTGTAACTTATGCAATAGATGACTCATATGTTGTAATAACTAAGTCATCTATTGCATAGGTTCTCTGAACCTGTTAACAAATTACCCAATCTATTGCAAACTAATGTAACAGATAGGTAATTTGTTGAACAAATGACTAAGAATGTTAGAAATAGAATAGATAAAAGGCTAGGAAAAGTAAACTTACCTAGTCCTAACCACTATTGCATATTTGTTATGTTCTCGAAGTCTTTTGTCCTAAATTCATGTATAGAGTATACTTATGGGGCCTTTCTGGATCTCATTAGTGTGTTTATCTTCGACTTCTTTGTGGCTTTCACCAACTTATAAATATTTACCTTCTTCAGTTGTCCCTGCTCTCTGGTGGCCCTTTGAACTTGCTTAATAGTAAAAGGACAAGGATTTGCAATTTTTCTTGATTTAATACCTGATAGTACCTTTGAAATTATTTCCCTCCTCTTAACCTTTAGTTGATTGAATGGCTTTGTCAACTTCCTTGATGATATGACACCCCTCTTAGATGTCAATTCCTTGACAACAATAGTTAGACCATTAATGTTTTTAATCAAATTTTCATGTCTATCCTTGTATTCTTGGCATTGGAGAGAGAAACATGAGCTTGAAGAGGGACAAAAGGAGGTGGTATGCCCACTGACAGAGGTGGATCCACCATATCCACCACAAGTATGACCATCATCAAGGTTAAATTTTTTTCAAACATATTTTTATGAGCATCATTAACTTGATCATCACCATCCTTGAAACCAACATCACCAAGTCCATCACCATTACCACCACCACCACCATTACCGCTACCAACATTAACAATAGCACCAAATCATTGCAGCATCACCAAAAACCTTAACAACAGGCTCAGCAAGAACAATCTGACCTTTCCCAATTTCTTCTCTTTTTATGACTGTTATTCCAGCCAATTCTTTGTTTATCAAGTCCATATTTAGGTCTATTTTTGTTTCAACAATACCTAGAGTAAGAAAGGCCGGCATCTCCAACTCTTGATTAGTAGGTACAATCTAGGGATGCACAACCTATAGATAAAGTAGATACATTAAAATCAATCTATAATTTGTAAGATATTTACAATAGACAAGTCATCTGTTGCAAAATATTACCCATCCATTGCATTATCTTGCAGTAGATTGGGTAATCTATTAACAGGTTTAGAGAATCTATGCAACATATGGAGCATCTATTACAATAGATGACTCATCTTCTATAACAAACTACTGATCTATTGTATAAGTTGTAGTAGATAGTTAATCTATAGATATAATTTGCAACAGATAAACTATCTGTTGCAACAAATGACCCATCTATTACAATGCGTTAACTTGTTAACTTGAGTAAAATAATTATATTTAAGAGAATACTTACGCATCATCAGGAAGGCTGAAGAGATTAAGGGGATTCATCTTTTTGTTATATGTGGAAGACAACCACCTAAGGATTCTTGGATAAGAAATCTCATCCGAGTAGTCCTTGGCTTACTACTAGATGTGAGGAATGACTTAAAATTCCGAAGCCTAAAAATGTAAACATAATGCAAAAAAAGTCTGAATAATTATTCGATAACATAAATAACTGAAACACTAAAGAAATAGAGATGATGTTTATCACGAAAGCCCAAGAAAAGCCATATAAGTTAACCGTCTTTGGAGATAACTTTGTCAATAAATATTTGACTGTCAAGAAATAGCTTTCATATCCCCATGGATAATTATTGAATGCCTTAAAATCATAAGAAACCACCCACCGTTCAAGTTATGTGACTTTGTTGATGTCTCTCGCCTATAAAATGGAATGCATGAACCAAACAAAGCACAATGGCTCCTTGTGCTTCTTTAAAAACCTTTATTCTGGAGATCAAATATCAACTGCCTAGCTTAGTAAATATATTATGACCCTTCAAATAATTTTATATATTTCTTCTTATTTTCATTATTAGAGCTTCTCTATAGCTTCCCCAAGTCATTTATGACTTGATGGAACTAACAGCTCGATTAACGGGTTGTTCATTTGGTTTTTATTGCCATTTTTCTATTTTGAAGTCTTCGCTGGTTCCAAATGGCTATAGAGAAAGAATTTTAATCAAACAACCTCGAATGAAAATTCTGACTGTTCCAATAGCTTTGAAATATAAATTTTAGGCTAGGAGGACTCTTAGTTTGGGTCCTGAGGCACCCGGGATAATTTTGACCTATTAGTTGGAAAGTTGAGAAAATAGAATATGGGTGTGTGACACTACCCGAACCAGGATCTAGTCGTGTCGGGGTCCTCAACCCTAACCATGAATGGAGACCACCCCCAATACTCCTGCCTTAAACTGTATAAATATCTCACAGGAGGGTACAACTCCTCCACTCTATCTGTACCTTATCATATGAGTGGTACCCACAATTCGTACCATAGACATCCCTTGGAACCCCACATACGACCACCAAGGCCCACACGTATCCAAACATATGACCAATACCCTTAACCTATACCCATAAAAGAATCATGAGGGGTTAACAATGTCCAACATACAAGTTGGATTATACCACTCGTACCCTATCCTTATGACTCAAGGTGAGCCACTCGTGCTCAAATCTAAGTTAAGTTAATGAGTTTTAGATTAGTACCCACCTAGTCTTATCCATCTCAAGAACTCAAATACCCAACACCACCCAACACTGGAATACATTCGAGTAGGTCACTTGACCCGTACCCTCACTATACGACTAGTATGGTGAGTCGTATGATGTCCAGAAAGTCCAAAACCCAGGAAATTTATAAGGATACAAATCAGGGTGTTTAAATTCTCCCCCACTTGGATTATTCATCCCATAATGATGGAATAAGGCAGTATAAGCATGATTTACACCCTTAGACGACTCTACTCTTATCTTTAACTAGGACGCAAGGAAATTAACCTTTCTTTTAATCAAAACCAGAAAACAAGATTGTTATGAAGAACACATACCTTAGGCACAAATATTCGGATTGGAAAACAAATGGGGATACTTGAACTTCATGTCCTCTTTCTCTTTCCAAGTGGCCTCTTTTACCTTGTGGTTCCTCCATAGAACCTTTATTGAGGCCATATCCTTGGTCCACAACCGACGAACCTGATGATCCAAGATCTCAACCAGGATCTCCTCATAGGAAAGAGAATCCAAAATATGTAATCCCTCCAAAGGAAAAATCGATGAAGGATCACCTACGTACTTCCTCAACATAGAGACATGGAACACCGAATGAATGGAGCTCAACTAGAAGGCAACTCCAATTCATATGGAACATTACCAATCCTTCTCAAAATCACATAAGGACCAATATATCATGGACTGAGCTACCCTTTCTTCCCAAACTACATCACTCCCTTCATGGGAGACACCATTAGGAACACCCTATCCCCAACCTCAAACTCTAAGTCCCTATATGTTACATTCGTATAGTACTTTTGATGACTTTGAGAAACCTTAAGCCGATCTTGAATCACCTTCACCTTTTCCACATCCTGATATAATAAATCTGGACCGAACATATCTGCCTCACTAAGCTTGAACCACCTTATAGAATATCTATACCTCCTACTATACAATGCCTCAAATGGAGCCATCCCAATGTTAGAGTGGTACTATTATTGTAAGTGAACTCTACAATAGGTAATGCTCAACCCAGCTGCCACCATAGTCAATCACACACGCACGAAGCATATTCTTCAGCGTTTGAATAGTCCTCTCTTCTTGTCTATCCATCTGCAAGTGAAAAGCAATACTCAGACTAACCTTAATCCCCACCCCTTTCTAAAATGACCACCAAAAGTTAAATGAAAACTGCGTACCACGATGAGAGATGATAGAAACAGGTACCTCATGCAGCTTCACAATCTCTTGGAGGTACAACCTTGCATAATCCTCAGCCAAAAAATTAGTCCTCACTGGCAAAAAGTGAGTTGGCTTTGTCATCCTATCCATAATAACCCAAACCAAATCTAATTAATTTTGAGACTGAGGAAGCCAATAACAAAATCCATGTTGATCACTTCCTACTTCAAATTAGGCAACTCGATTTCTTGATACAACCCTCTATTCCGCAGCTGGCTAATCTAAGAAGTTTCGAGGGTCGATTGGAGTCGTGGGTCTAGGACACTTCTTAACCACTACAACCTTCTGCGGATACAGCATGATCCCCTCACTAGAAATAATATGACCCAGAAAAGTGACAGCGTTGAACCAAAACTCATATTTTTGAAAATTTGGCATACAACTGCTGCTCCTAGGCTTGCAGCACAATACAGAGGTAATTGGCATGATCCACCTCACTCTTAGAATATAATAAGATGTCATTCACAATGACAAACAAATCCAAAAACTTGCAGAAAACCCTATTTATCAGATCCATAAATACTACCAGAGTGTTAGCCAACCCAAACTACATCACTAGGAACTCAAGTTCCCATAAGAGTACGAAAAATAGTCTTAGGGATATCCACCTCATTAATAGTAAGCTGATGAAACCCAAATCAAAGGTCAATCTTACAAAAGAATTTGGCACCTTCCAATTGATCAAACAAGTTATCTATCCTTGGAAGAGGATACTTGTTCTAAACCATCACCTTATTCAACATTCGATAATCAATACATATTCGAAGGGAACCATCATTCTTACATATGAATAACACTAGTGCACCCATGGGGACACACTAGGAAGGATGAAACCTTTACCCAAAAGATCCTTAAGTTGCTCCTTAAGCTCTTTCAATTTAGTCGGAGCCATTCTATAAGAGGTTATCAAAATTGGATGTTGTACGGAACCAGATCATTCCCAAACTCAACCTTCCTATTAGGAGAAACACCAGGGAGGTCATTAGAAAAGAACTCAGGAAATTCAATCACCATCGAAACCAAATATAAAGAATGATCTTTTAAGTTAGAATCTTTTACCCATACTCGATGATAGAGACGCCCCTTGGAGATAAACCTTCAAGCTCTAAGAAAGGATATAAACCTCCTCTTAGGTGCTTAGGAATCACCCTTTCATTGAATAACCATTTCACAGGGGAACCTAAAGACAACCTTATGGGTCTAATAATCTAAAGATGCATAAAATGAGTGTAGCTAATCCATACCCAAAATAACATAAAAATCCACCATATCTAATTTATACAAATCCCCAAAAGTCTCCTTACTACCAACAAATGCCACACACCACCTATAGACTCTTTTAGCAATCATACAGTTACCTATCGAGGTAGAAATAAAAAAAAGGTTTGAAACAACCTTGGGACCAAAACCAAAATACCCAGCCACTAATGGGGTCATATAATAGAGAGAGAACCCTAGATCAAGTAAACAATACACATCATGAGAGAAAAGTTTCAACATACCAGTCATGACATTAGGAGATGCCTCAGACTCCTATTGAGTAGTGAGTTCATATAGACAATTCCGAGCAGTATCGGTACTATAAATAAAAGAAGATGCTGAAGTAGCACCTTTTAGTGCAGGAGCAAATAAAGAGGTAAACAGAACCTTAATGCTCTCGAAACAACATTTCCAATTGGATAGTTTCTAAGCATATGGCCTATCTAACTATATTTGAAGCACCTGACCCTCCCCTCATCACAAAAACCCTAATGCAACTGACCACAAAACCTGAAGGAGGACATGATGAAGCCAATTATGCCTTACTAGCCTGCGATTGGGCATCTTGTGACCTAACGTTATTGCCACCTTGCTAACGTCTGTCACCCGATGGCTTTGGGTAAGGAGGACTAGCTGTGGAGAAAGAACCAAAAATCCCCCATGTCTTCTTCAGCCACTTACTACTATCCCTACCACTTTGCTATTGGCCACTACCCTGCTCAGAGAACCTAAACTTTTTACCCTGTCTTTCCCCTATTTCAACTTGATTTTTATTTTTTTCTTCCACCTCTTACGTATAAATAACCAACCTAGAAATATTCATGTCCTTGATCAATAAGGCAATTTTACTTTATAGGATTAAATCACAAGACAGTACTAAACTGAGTTTTCTTAACCTGGCCATCATGTCAGACACTATTTTTGTAGTCTACCAAAACAACTAGTGATACTTTAAGGCATACTCCTTGACCGACATCTTCCCCTATTTTAGATTAACAAATTTCGTTGCTTTTGCTTCCCTCAACTCCAGAGGAAAGAAGCGGTCCAGAAATGCATTGGAGAAAGTCTCCCATAAAGATGACTCCTTAGCATCACACCTTTCCCTATCCCATTCCTCATATAATTGGTACACCATATCCTTTAACTGGTAGGCTGTAAACGCCATCCCTTCCATATTAATGGTAAGCATAATTTGAAATAGATTTTCATTTCATTTAGAAAACCTTGAGGATCTTCATCTACCTTAACACCAGTAAATATTGGATGACTCATCTTCATGAATTGGACAACCCTTGTGGCCTCAAAAGATGGGATACCAAATACACCATGCTCAGCCTGAGAAGCTACCAAATGAGCAATCATATGAATCGACTAATAAAATTTTGCATTCTTCATGTTGGCCTGAGGAGGACTAGAAGGAACTAGTGAAACTCAAGGATAATCAGGAATTGGACCCCTAGTCCAAGTATAGATCCCATGGGTAGAGTTTGTCACATCAATATTATCCCCATTTGGGACAAAAGAGTTTTTGTGATCTTTAAATCATTAAGGATTGATTTGAAAAGCAAACAAAAGGAATTAGAAAGGATTTCAGGACCTTAGACTTTACAACTTAAAATTAGAACACAAGACAGAGAAACGTTCATAAATGTCTTATAGCCCCTCTCTTATGAGTGTGGTGCATTGCACACTATTAAAAGAGACTCTATACGACATGACATTGTAGAATCCCAAGTAACCATAAATGTAGGGCTCTGATACTAATCTTGACACGACTCAAACCAAGGCCTAGTTATGTTGGGTGCCTCAAGCCCAACCTGGATTAGAGAACACCCCCAATACCCCCACCTTAAACTGTATAAATTTCCCACAGGAGGGTATAACTCTACCACTTGATCCATACCCTATCATATGAGTGGTACCCATCACTCGTGCCATATATATCCCTTAGACCTCCAACACTGACCAACATATGAACACTAAGGCCCACTCTTATCCAAGCATATAACCAGTACCCTTAACCCATACCCATAACATAATCAAGATGGGTTGACAATGTCCAATATACGAGTTGGACTATACCACTCATACCCTATCCTCAAGACTCAAAGTGAGCCACTCATACTCTAATCTAAGTTAAGTTACTAAATTTTAGATTAAGTGAAGAAAAGACCAACCTATCGACCTGCTACCAACCATATGACTCGTACATACCTAGTCATACCCATGTTAGAAACTTAACCATCCAAAAATACCCAACACTAGACAACATACGACTGGGTCACCTTACTTGTACCTTCACTATACGACTAGTATGGTGAGTCGTATGATGTCCAAAAAGTCTAAAACCTAGGAAATTTCTAAGGACCAAACTCATGGTATTTCAGTGTGGGACCCATATTTTGTCGAAACAATATCATATTTAAATTTTGATTGTACCATTGAGTCTAGAACATCAAATTTGGTGAGGTTACATAGTGTGTTTGCTTATATAGGATTTTGAAGGAATCCCGAGGGCTTTATAGAGACTTGGAAAATTCCAAGTCTGCTGTTGTTATTTGATTCATCATAATTGTGAGTCAAGGGTTGCAAACGCGATACCTTTTGCAAGCCACAAATGGCTTGTTGCAATAATGATTAGATGATGCATCCCCAATAAACCACAATCACGAAGGTCAGCTTATGATAAAAAAACTCAAGGGTCTGGGATGGGTATAAATGGACCCTTATTTTGTGATTTTAGCCATTTATAATCTATTGATTAAGAGATTAAGCCCTAGAAAGTAAGATTAAGTGGTATTTAGGCTTGTGGGTGAATGAGAATCTTGATTAACACTTGTTTCTATGATTATCTTCCGATTTGAGGTAAGCATTCACCCTTTTCTTTATAGATTTTCATGATTTCTTATTAAGAAACCCCAAAACCTTGAAGGCTTGATTTTATCCCAATTTATCTTGGATTTAACCTATTTTTAGGGTAATGATTCCTTGAACATATGGGAAGGTTTGGTTGGTTTCAAAAATGCAATTTTTGTGAGTAGGACCCACCTGAGGTTTTAATGTGATTCTTAGACCCGAAACACAATGGTGTAATATGGGTATCATTATTCTCATATTGACAAGTAGAATATGATTTTGATAGCTTTGCATCTTATGGAAGCTTCTCAGAAGGGAAAAGTGGTGATTTAGCATATCTTGTGAGCTTTCTTTGGTGACCAGGTAGGCTAGGTTTTATCCTTTTTAGATTGAGCTAATTTGTATTATGTTTATGATATTCTGTTAGATTTGGTATAGGTTTTAGATGATAAATTTAAATACATAGGATTAGTTGAATCATTTAGGCAATTTTGACTATTGTTTGGGCATGATTAGCCTAGTTATCTTATCTTAGGTGAAATTGACCTTGTAGGATCTTGTTAGGGTGAAATTACCTTAGTTACTCCATAAATGAGATGATTTTATTGGTTACTTGAGTTTATTATGATACTTGCTCAAAATGTCTTACCATAGGTGAAATTGATGTAGTTGCTCTATATTAGGAGAAATTTCTACCCTTGGACTAGTTGTGTCTTGTTTAACATCTAAAAGGGGATTTAGATACCTTATCCTAGTCCAGAGTAGATATTTCTTGATAAATGATTTTGGAGATTTAAAAGTGGGCACTTTGACCCACCTTAGCCCAAGACTTATTATAGTGACTAAAAACCGTTGATACACATACGTATATCTAGGATGATGGTTATTTCAGTGATTAGATGACTTTGTACTTGTTGGTTATGATGTATGATGTTTAAAGTAAAGCTTAGAGATTAGACTACAAATGAGTTATTGATAAGCTATTGGGAATACTGTTTATTGGGCTACCGAATATACTATTAAATAAGCCCTTGAGTATGATATTGACTAAGTTATAAATTAAGCTAGAGATTATGCTATGAATAAGATATTAATTATGCCATGGATTACATATTGACCAAACTAATTATAAGCTATCTTTTATGATAATGATAAGCCATTAATTAGGCTATTGACAAGTTATTGCATGTGCTTGATAGTATATATTAATTATGTAAGAGGTCATGTTTAATGAATATATTAGTGAATACGTTATGTATTATGCTAAAAAGCATGCTTATTGATTATATTATTGAATATTCTAGTGATTATGCCAATGATCATGCTTATTTACTGTGTTGGCAATCATACTATTGGTCATGCTAGAATTTACGATTTCAATTATAATTATTGGTCATGTTAATATATTATGTTCATGGTTATGTTGTCAAATACTTTATACATGCAAATTACTACTTTTCTTAGAAAGTGTAAGCAGTCTTTGTCAAATATAGAACCTAACTAGGTTGGGGTCGAATCCTATGAGGAATAAGGTGTAAACTAAGTTATATGACTATTAACAGACTATTGATCAAAGATTTTTGGAAATAAGGGGTGTGTGTTATTAACAGAGATTATTGAATGGTATCAATTTGTATTTAAACTAGTGAGAATTTTACAGGTTTAATTCAATGAGATTAAGTGAACTAGGATTATGTTCACCAAGGTATTAGCAAAGTCAAAGTTGTGAGTTATTTCAAATGCCAAATTAACAATGTCAATTGCAAGATTAATTAAACTCTAAAATCTATCTATTTGTTTCACAACCTTAATAGATATCTCCCTTTAATTCCTTCGAACTCAAAGTGACATGAAATGGTCAATTCAATCCTCAAGAGATTTAATCCTGTTAAGGCATCAATCCATAATTCAAAGGTTAAAGCCCTTGAATTTCTTGTAATCTCTCTCTTTTCCCAACACCTACTTTTGTACCCAAACAAGTGGTGTTCATGGGAACACCCTTCAAGTTTGCAACCAAGAAAGATCATTATTATAAAGAGAAGATTATGCAATTTCAACTATCTACTGAATCTGAGCATTCTCACAACCCTAATCAATAATTCACACCAAGGCTCCCATAACCCTAGTTGTGAGAGTTTTAGCCACACATAGTATAAGAAGAAAATTCCATTATAACATTCATAAAAAATTTGGAGATTATTTACAAAGAACAAAGGATTATTCTTGATCTAAGATAAAAATGGTTAGATTGACAAAATCCAAAATAATCAGCTTATTTCTTAGGGATTTTTAGGTTACAAAAATATTCAATAGTCAAAAGATACCTAGTCTTACATAGACTAGGTATTTATAGGTTTCCAGGAAGTGGGGATTTAAAATTTAAACTACAGGTTGCTGCTCATGGTTGGCTGTCAAAGTGATGGTCTTTCGGTGGCCTGACGATCCGTCGATTGGACCATTACTTGGAATCTCATTTTTATGCATTCGTACCAAGTTAGTCGACCAAGGTGACATCCCATCAATGGTCTGATGGTCCATCGATTGGACCATCACTTTAAGCCTTGATGGACGACCTCCTACTTAAGACTGACGGCTAAGATGATGGCTGACGGTCCATCGCTTAGGCTGTCACTTGGGTCCTCCACATCTTTTATTCTATTTAACATTGATGGACACAGTGACAATCTGTCACAAGGTTGACGGACCATCAGTCAGACTGTCACACACAGCCAGTTCCTGCTTTTCTAAGTTATTTCTTTGTTTAAGCCTTTTACCTAAAAATAAGTAGAACCCAATATCAAAAACCTTAATAGTTTCTTAAAACATACAATTATCCCTTGTAAAAGATGCAAAATTTTCTATCAAATATTGGAACATCAACACCCTCAATTTAAGACAATTGCTTGTCCTGAAGCAACTCAATACCACAATGCATGCATGATTAAAATTAATGACGGGTAGTCAACTATTGAACTATGCATTACACACCCACTTAATTGTCACCTTACTCATAAAGTCTCAACACATAAGGATCCGCAATGAGTGCTATTTTACAATTCAACATACGCATGTTCACGAACGCAACATTCCAAAGAAATCAATAATGAAAAGTATAACTCAAATTACCTTCACAGTCAAAGAAATCCACCACAGTTTTTCATTTAACCTGTGGATTGTCAACTAAGACTCCCACTCTCAAAAAAGAAGTTACGAACATAGCACATACACCCATAAGCTTTCCCTTATCATCTAATGCCTCCTATGGTTGACTTGAAAAGATAAAAAAGGACTTGTTATGGCTTATAATGAGGCTTCGGTGATAGGTGAGAATGATTTTTGGATAGTGATTTCAAGTTACGACTTCACCCTCTTTACCCTTAATTGCACTCACCATGAATATTTCTTTTCTACTTCCCTTACAGTCCATATTACTCATCTAACAGCCTCAAAATACCATTTTTTACATCAACCACCCTCAACTTATGCTAATGCTATCAGTTGAGGTGCATATTATCTAACTGAGCAGGGCTGGATAAGATATTTTATTATAAATCAAACCACTTATATCAAATTTTCAACTTTCTAATAGTATCCACCCTCAACTTACGTATTTTGCCTAAGTTAAGGTGCACAATATACCATACTGGACCAGGGACAAAACCAAGTGCTAACATTTTAAAGAGAGTGAATTAGAATTTTTGGGGTTGAATAAATAAGAACAAAATCTCAAAAAAGGTTCAAGGAGAAATGTTACATTTTTTTGGTGGGGTTTTTATGGCTAAGTAAACTAACAATTTAAGCAGGCTTGCTTTCCTATCTTATTAAATCAACCACAAAGTAACACACATGAATCAGGCAAGTTCTAGTTGTATAAACCATGCAAGAACTGTATCAAAATACTTACACACATTAGCAATGAACTCATACTTATCCTACAAACTCTTGGACTTGCATCAAATGATTATACTTGCTCTAATACTCTAATGCCAATCAAGGATTTAACCATGGTTGATCAACAAATATTAAGTGACAAGAAAGCATTTTCATAAACTAACATATTCAATTTTCCACCACATTCTTCATTCTTCCATACACATGAAAGGTGCTAAACGAAAAGAACATATTTATAATCACGCAAGAATATTTACATCATGATGAACAATAGAAAAATAAATAAAAACCTACACATGTCGGTTCTATTAGATAGAACACGAGGGAAAAGAACATACGCAATAAAAATCCCCGTGGTGATCAAAACACAACAAGTAACCAACCCACTAAAAAAATATGCTTTGTCCTTAATTTATAATCACTAAAATACAAGGGAGCAGAATACTTGTGAATCCCTTAGGCTTGTGAATTGATCAAGTCAGGTGAGGCTTCTTTGGCCTCGAATGCAACAACAGTGACCCTTTAGCGGTTGGGGTACTTCAAATAGATTTCTCCTCAACAAGAGGGATCATTATCGAGAATGGCATAGGCCTCCTTGCTGGGGATGAACTGGATGCCTCATTAGCAACTTTCTTCTTTCTTTTCTCCTCATCTCTCTTTGATCTCTTCACTACTTTTCTTATGTTTCTCTCTTCTGGCTTTTATCTCTGTGCCTTCTCTTTCTTTTTGATTTTTGGTCACTACTTTCATCAACTTTATTACCTTTGTCTTTTAGTGGCCTACCCATTAGATTAACAAGGCCCTCTTTTTCATTGATTATCACCAATGCAGGATCAAAAGCCAATGGTAGTGGTTGGCTTTTCAGCTCGGCAATATCATCTTGTGCCTGTTTAAAATCTACCATGAAATGTGTAAAGTATAGAATTGATAACTTGTTATCTATGTCATCCATTCTAGAATGAATGTTCTCATATGGCTTGAGAGCTTTAGTAATAATCTAGTCGATAAATGGTTTAAACTCTTTTGGCCAAGCATTTAACTGTCTCTCTAACTTTTTTTGGGCTTTCATAGTTTTTGAAAAGTTTTCTTGTGTTAGCCTTTATTCTGAATACCTTGGTGGGACAAAACCAGTGTCTGAAGTCTCTCCCATTGGAGGCATCAATTTCGAGCCTGCAGAAGTACCTGGTGGCACATAATCTGATGGTACATAAGTGGTTAATGGTAATAGCACACCTGGGATCATTCCCAAAGTCTATGGAGCTGGTGCAGACTATGACTCATAGGTAGGTATAGCTTACATACTCACGTCTTATACTTTTAATCATCCTTTTCCCTTTCAATGACCTGCCTTCTACTTGCTCAGACTTCATTATCCACTCCCCTAAGTAAAGGTATATTAGCCTACCTACATAACTCTATGATCAAGCACAAAAATGGTAATGCACTCACCATCTTGTTAGCACGGACAAATAGCTTATCAATAATTATATGGCTGAAGTTAATCTTCAGCCCCCTAATCATACTTGCAACCAGTACTGCCCTTTGGTTGTCTAGGTTTGTATATCCTCCAGTCGACATCAGTCTCAATATGATAATAGCCCACCAAAACTTTACCCTAAGGCTTAGGGATGATTTAGCAATTCAATCTTTGTTCTGCACCCATGATGGGTTACCATCATTATTAGAAATCCTAGCCAACCAAGGCCTTTGGCTAGAAGTTGTTAACATATGATCCTTGAGCTTTGGTGTGGCAGCTGGTGCTTCATAATTAGGGCCAAAAAATATTATGTTCAATGTACGATCTAAAATATCAATCATGACCCCTCTTATAGGAACTTTTATTTTGTTCCTTATGTCTGCTAATGTGCTACCCTTTGGATAATCCTTCTCCAGTAGTGCCAAGTAATTGGCAAAGAATTCCTACACTACATTAGGATAGTAAGATCTGGGAGGTTTTCTCAACTAGGCTGCCTTTCCAGCTTAAGATACTCATGAAGCTCAAAAGTAACTATCTAGTACTCTTTTGAGATGAGCCTCTTTAATAATCTATTTTGTGTTGGTTGAAGCCCATGAAAAAGTTTTTCTTAAAATCCTCAATCTTTCAGTGAATGAAGTCCTACACCTCTAGGTATTTTCTTTTAATCACATTGCCTTCCTCAGGTTCTGACACCCCAACTTGGTTAGGGTTTGAAGTGTTAAGCCCTTCCTCATTAGGGCTGGAACTAGTGTTATTGCTTTTCTTTCTCACTCTCCTCCTCAGACTGGGAGAGTAATTGATTCCTTTTATTATGTTGATGGGTGTTGAAGGACGGTGCTTCTTTACCTTGTTCCTGTTCACCTCTGACCCATTGGGTAGTAGCGTCTCGAGATAATTGAGACCGGCCATCACCTCTTTGGGAAGGTAATTTCTGTGTCATTGTACTTGAACAGAGAACAACAACTAACAACTAATTAGAAGATGTGAACACTTGATGTAAACCAAAAAAATTTAGTCACTGTTATGAACTATACAGACTGATGGTCCGTCGGGTGAGGGAAGGACCATTGCTTAGTCTGTCGTAAGAAAAATAGAAAGCCAAAAATTTAGTGACTTAGTGACGGTCAAGTTGACGGTCCATCGTGCTGTCCGTCACTGCTCAAACAGAAGGTCTACCAATATTATTTGGGGTGATGGTCTTTGTGACGATCCATCACCAGTTTAGAAGTCTGTCGATATGACCATCGACCATGTGGCCACAAATATTTTATTCAATATTTTGACTCAGTAATATCTCATTTACATCAGTTATCAGACAATTCAACTCTAGGTTACTCAGACTTAACCCAAATCAGGCTCATACCAGTGTTCAACTTAGAATCAACTCAATAATTGAAAGTATTTCTTAAAAAAAAATTGCACTTACGTTCTAGCATGTTCACCAATTCAAACAAAAAGAACGTAGTTAATATCATACCTTGCTATTGAGATTTCCTCACTTTTTTTGAACTTTCGGACTTAGGAACAACTAAAATATATTGCTTTTTAACAGTTAGAAATTAACTTAAGATGTTGATGAGAATAACAATGATAGGAGGTTGTTTAAATAAAAGGGAAAAGAAGACGAAAAATCCTAATAGGAGATGAATGTGATTTAAGACAATGAATGCAGAGGAATTTAAATGGTTTAAGGAGTTAAAGAGATGAGAGCGTGCATGTAACTATTCCACTTATCCATTTAATAAGCCTTTGGGCTCGGTTTAAAATATTTCATCGGAGTGCATTTGACCCGACCTGTTACTTTTAAAGATTAGGGTTTGAGTGATGGTTAAACTGATGGTCCGTTGGATCTTCCGTCAAACCTTACTAGAAATTCACTTATACCACCTCAGCTTAATGGTAAGAGAAACAGTCTATCACTCTGTTGAGGTCCATTGGACTTGCCGTCACTTCATATCCAGTCACTCAGAATTCTGCCTCAGTGTTGATGGCTGAGTTAATGATTCATCGATCCTATGAAGCAATAATAATAGGGCAATACACTGACTTCTCATTAAGGAATTGGAATGCCTTCATACAATCATCATTGAACAAGAACTTGGCCTCTTTCTCCAACAATTTGTAAAGTGGATTTACAATCTTGGATAAGTCCTTTATAAATATTTGGTAGAATCCTGCATGACCCAAAAAACTACGGGCTCCTTGAGATAGGAGGGGGTAGTTTCTCTATAAATTCATCCTTAGTCCAGTCAACTTCAATCCACTTAGCTAAAATTTGATGTCCTAACACTATGCCTTCCTTCACTATGAAGTGGCATTTCTCCTAATTCAGCACAAGATTGAATTCTTCACACCTCTATAGTGCTCTGCTTATGTTCACCAAGCATAATTCAAATGAGTCACCCACTAAAGAGAAATAATACATGAACACTTCTAAAGTGTCCTCTACCATGTTGAAGAAAATCAATATCATGCACCTTTGGAATGTGGCCAGTGAATTACATAACCCAAACAACATTTACTTAAATATAAACGTTCCATATGGGCATGTGAAGGTTGTTTTTTCTTTATCCTTTGGGGAAATCGAGATTTTTATCCTAAATACCCATCTAAGAAATAGTACCAACCCTTTTCTGCCAAGAGGTCAACCATTCAATCCATGAAGGGCATTGGGAAGTGATCTTTCAGCATCCATGATTTCAACTTCCTATAGTCAATACAAACTCGCCCCCTAGTCACTGGCCTAAGAGGAATAAACTCATTCTTTTCATTTTCAATGATGGTCATGTCTCCTTTCTTAGGCACACTCTGTACTAAACTCACCTACTTACTGTCAGAGATTGGGTACACTACCCCTGCGTCGAGCCACTTTATAATCTCATTTTTCACTACTTCTTGCATTGGTGGGTTTATCTTGCACTGATGCGTAATGGTCGGCATATATTCTTCCTCCAGCTGGATCTTATGCGTGCAGATACCCAGTGGAATACCTATAACATCAGCAATAGTCCACCCAATAGCCCTTTTGTATATCCTATGCATAGAAAGAAAGTCCTTAACTTACTGCTTCGCAAAGTCTGCTGCAATAAGAACTAGTAAGGTGTTTCCACTGCCTAGAAACACATACCATAAATGGCTCAGCATCTTCTTCAGTTCTAACACCAGTGGCTTCTCTATAGAAGGCTTGGCTGGTGATGTTGGGTGATTTTTAAGGTCCAAGTCCAGCTTCTTGGGGGCATAAGAATATGACCTTATTCCTATCAATGTACACACAGTCTCATCATATTCTTTGATTGCTTCACTATCGAAGTTCATTATTATCGCAGCCAATGTCTCTATAACAAATCTTTCCTCAGCGGTACCTCTTTCTCATATTCATAAAAGACATCAACGATTGAGAAAACACTTATATCTTTTTTCTTCTTCATCAATTAACGAACACCAAAATTGACCACTTATTATTGAGCTTAAATTTCAACTCGTTGGTCTGCAAATGAATCAATACACTCCTGATTGCTATGAAAGCTCTACCCAAAATTGTGGGTACCTCAAAGCCTACTTCACAATCTAGGATTACGAAGTCGGTTGGGAAAATAAAACTGGCTACTTTCATAAGCACATCATAGAGAATACCAACTGGCCTCTTCACCGATCTATCCACCATCAAAGGATCTCCCAAACCCAACTTTTTGAAGACCGCTAATGGTATAAGATTTATATTTACCCCAAGGTCGCAGATGGTCTTTGCAAAATTAAGCGACCTAATAGTACACGGGACAGTGAATGCTTCTGGGTCTGCTTTTTTTTGTACTAAAGATCTCGTAGCAATAGCACTATAATAAGGGAGATTATCCATCGGATTTTAGCTCACCATCTGCTTCATAGTAACAAGATTATTCATAAATTTAGCATAGACAGATATTTTTTCTAGCGCCTTAACTAGAGGCACATTTACTATCAGATGCTTCAGCATGGCCATGAACTTGCTAAATTTGGTGTTATCTGCTGTCTTTTGAAATTGGTATGGGAATGTAGGAGGTAGTTTTGGCATGCTAGTAACCATTGTGTCTCCTTCCTTCCTAGTTTTGGCATGCTAGTAACCATTGTATCTCCTTCCTTCCCCTTGCATTTCTCCAACTCATTACCCTATTTCTAATTAGATGAAATCTTCAGATTTTCTAGCTTTTCAGACTTCACTAGATGTTCTTCTTTTGTTTCGTCATCTAACTCCACCATAACGTCTACAATAGCTTTTCCCATACAAGGCCTAGGAAAAACTTTACTACTTCTATTAGTAATAGCCATGCATGAGTTGTCATTCCTCGAATTTTTCTAAGTATCACTCGGCAATGTTCCAATCTTCCTCTGATTGAATGCTGCCTATAGTTGATTCATTTGTTGCTCCAGCTATTTAACAGAAGCCAAATATGAGTTAACTAGTTGACTCATAGATGATAGATCACTCTTTATCTCCCTCACCCCAACATCATTCATCTCTACCCCATTTAATAACTTAGCTATCATGTCCTCTATCGATATCTTACCAAAAGTAGTAGCAACATTATCACGGTTCCCAGGAGGTACATACAATCTACTCTTATCATTCTTATTTTTCCAACCACCTTTTTCATGGTCTCTATAACCAGATTTGTCGTAGTAATTCCAACCTTCCTCAGAAACCCCCTGATTATTCAAGTATCTTGCTTCTTCCTCAGAATCTAATTCAGCTCCCCTACTTTGTGACCCCATAAATTTCACCTTTTCAGTCTTTCCTGATAGCAGATGCTTTATGAGCAAATCTATCTGGGTCTTCATATGAACTATATGTTGATCACGTTCCTCTTTTCTCCTATGCTATTCAACTGATATTTCACTAGAACCAATATTTTTTGCTACCTTAGGATCCCTAGTATTCCAAGCTCTACTCTCTTTAGTCATTCTCTCAAACATCTCCACAGCTTTAGGAAATGTAAGATCCATGAAAGCTCCCCTTGCAGAATTATCCACGGTTGGCTTTGTAATAGAATTCAATGCCCTATAAAAGGTATCCATCAAATGCTCATCAGTCATCTTGTGATTAGGGCATTGCGTCAATTTCTTCTTGAACCGTACCCACATCTCATGAAGAGCTTAATTTGAAAGCTACCTGAAATTACTAATCTCGTCCCTCAACTATAACATCCTGGAGGGTAGAAAGAACCTTTATAGGAAAGATCCTTTCAATTTCATTCAGTTTATTATAGAATCAAGAGCCAACTCATTTAGCCACAATGTTACTTCCCGAGACAAAGATAATAGAAATAGTTTCAAACGTATTGTATTCTGCCTTACTCTTGGATTATCAAAGGACATGCAAATAGTAATGAAGTTTAATAGATGCATGTTCTGATCATCCCCTAGAAGTCCACCAAATAGCCCCTTGAGATTAAGCAACTGAATCATAGTGCTTGTAATATTGAACTTCACTCTAGATGCCAATGGTGGTGGAATAATCGCTCTGGTAGCACCAGATCCATCTAAATCAGCCTTATCATTGTCATCAAGATCAAACTGCATAACTTGGTGGTTTGGTCTCCCTCTATATGGCTATTTTGATCATTGGTGTAGTTTCATCCTCTGCATGTCTCCTATTTGTCAAATCAATTGTGTAATTGTCCCCCAGGTCCTCATGATCTGCATTAGCTACTTGACCTAGGTTATCCTTATTCTGTTGATTGAGCTGTGTATTAGCCAAAGTAACTAGTCTTTTGGCTTCTTGCTGATTATCCATTCTTTTGATTAATTGAGGTTTTGGGTGGAGAGGTAATAATGGTTCTCCTGACCTTCTTATTCATAGAATACAAGAAAAGATCCTATAATGAACAAAAACAACAAATAAAAGAAAAATTAGGAAACTTGACCAAAGGTCAATTAACACTCAAGGTATCTTTACTAACTTCAAACCAACCAATTGGAGATATACACCTCCTACCGTAAAACGGATAAAATGCGGCCATCTGAATACTAGAATGATAACTATTATATAAGAAAACTTGATCAAAGTCAAAATACCATCCCAACTACACTTGAAATCCATCACACACACTCTTAACATATCCTATAAGGTCTGAACGGTCCTCTCTGCCTGACCATCTATCTACAAGTAAAAAATCATACTAATATAATCTTGGGTACCAATACCCTTCTAAAATATCTTCCAAAATTTAGAGGTAAACTGAGTACCTCTATCTGAAATAATAGTTAAGAGAACTCTATGCAATTTCACCAACTCCCTATAGTAGAGTCTAGAATAATCCTCAGCTGAATCTAAAGTATTAACTATCAATAAATAGGTTGAATTAGTCATTCGGTCCACGGTAGCCAAATAGAATCATGTTATTACCCAAAATGACCAATCCTGTAATGAAGTCCATATTCACCACTTCCCATTTCTAAGTAGGACTATTGATATCCTAAATCATACCACTAGGTCTTTGGTTCTCAACCTTAACTTGCTAGTAGTTTGGACATAGCCTTAAATTCTACGATATCCTTCTTTATGCCATTCAACCAGGAGGCTGCCTGTAGATCACAATACATATTAGTGTCTCCTGGGGGAATAGAATACTAAGAATCTTGTGCTTCTACTAACATCTACTGTCTCAAGCTGTCCACATCCAAAACACATAGTCTTCCTTGATAATGAAGAGCACCATCTCTCCCTTCAGAGAAAACCTCAACCTTATGACTCTGGACCGCTTCTTTCATCCTAAGTAAAATAGGATCATTATCTTTCTTTTCTTTCACCTCGGCTACCAATGAGGATTCTAAACTAAAATACTACCTTCGATTGAATCAACCAATCAAACTCCTAATACAGAAAGCTGTTGAACGTTGCAAACTAAATCTTTTTCTCATCTTCTACATAAGCAATACTTCCCATGAGTAATCTGCTAAGAGCATCATCTACCATATTGACTTTTCTGAGATGGTACAAGGTACTCATATCATAATCCTTCAACTACTCTAGCCATCTATTCTAATGAAGGCTTAGATCTTTTTGACTGAACACATACTGAAGGCTCTTGTGGTCCATTAACACATCAATATAAACACCATATAGGCAATGCCTCTAAAATTGTAAGGAAAAAATAATTTTTGCCAATTCAACATCCTAAGTTGAGTAGTTTTTGTCATAAGGCTTGACCTTTCTTGAGGCATATGCTATAACACTACCCCACTGTATCAAGTCACAACCAATTCCAACTCTGGAAGCATAACAATAAACCACAAAACCATGTAAACCCTCAGGCAGATTCAAAACTAGAGTGATGGTGAGTCAAGTCTTTAACTTTTGAAAATTCTTATCATAGGAATTGGACCATTGAAACTTGACTTATATTAGTATGAGTGGGTTGGTGGTACCACTATCATGTTTCTCAATGTCAGTAATTGGGGAAGAATCCACCTAAGTTTTTTTTTTTTTTTTTTTTCTTCTTCTTCTTCTTAGCTTGTACAATCTCAAATCTTGTAATGTCAATATTAGAGGTAGGGGTATACTCAACATATTTTTTTTTGTCAAAATAAATCTTAAATCTATGGCATAAATCAATAATGAGGCCCAAAATCAAAAAGAAGTATGCTTTTTTTGAGCCTGTATATCAATCTCTAAAGCAATAATCATCGTGAGGTTCAGTATTTTGTTTATGTTTATCACACTAAATAACACTTTCTTCGGGTACCAAATGATGGTTTTATTCTACAATGGAATGAGGTTGCTATAAATGGAGCTCAACCATTACTGAGCTTCTAAATGGAGTATAAACTTCTAAATAAAGGTCCATGGTGCATGCTATTAGGGTTCCCCATAACTAATCAAAGGGAATAACTAACCTTGGAGGTCATTAATGTCCTTGTTAGAGTCGGTAACAAAGTAGAGAGAATTTTTGACCTTGTAAACATAAATTTAGTTAAATAGTGTCCCATAATATTTCATTAATGCACCTTGTACTTTAACCATATCTCCAACTTTTTTGAGGCTTATACTTCTTTCTCTTAGAAGGCAACAATTTTCTACAAGCCTCATAGAATTCCCAAACCATGTTTCTACATATGACTTTGGAGGTTGTCACGACCCAGAAGCCAAGGGTCATGATGGCACTTGTTGTTCCAAGCCTTCATAAGTAAGTCTATCACCCAAACTGATATGAAATAAAAGATAATACCAAGACCTATGGAAAAACTCTTAAAACAGAGTCGAACCATACATATATAGGAAAAAAAAAAGAAACACACAACCAAAATTACCATACAATATCACAAAACCTGGTATCATGGTGTAAGAACTACTAAATATATCTCGAATGTCAAAGATACAATAATAGTACAAAAAGGATGAAAATCTATCTCAGAATACTAAATAACACATGAAATAGATCAAAAGAGGTAGTAGGCCAACTTCTGAAACATGGGACGATCACTACCTCAGATATACTCAAAATTCCACCTAAGTCAGCTATACATATGATGCACTTATTCATAGATCTACACCTAAAAGGTGTAGTAGGGATGAGTACGGTCCACTTGTACTAGTAGGTATCATAGGCCGACTGAGTAAAGTTGAAAATAAAGCATATAAACACAAACTATGGGCACGTTACTTGTAATAAAAAATGTTCCAAACAATAGCCTACACAATCTTCACTAATAGTTCTACTATATACACATAACAAATACATGTATGGTAAAGAAGAACAAATATACACATACACCAAATACAAGTATAAGAAGATAGAATAAATAGATAGATATCAAGTCAAGAAAAGAAATACAAACATAGAATAAGCACAATATATGGAACGCAATGAAGAAGATGATGATGTGATGGAAAAGGTTGCCGTATGACCTTCGTATACCCCTACCAAGAAGGATCCTAAGTAGGACCCATGGGAGGTTTGTCAATCCATACCTATTGATATCCGCTTCCAGGTAGGACCCATGAGGGTTTTATCAACCCATGGTAGAGGATTTTTAAATATGTCACATTTTCTCTCAGACTAAATCAGTGTTTCTAATATTATATTGACCCGAGTCTGTACCGCAGATGCTACACGATAGTCATAATCCCAAAGGATCACAAGCTATCCCATGACTGGTACCTTCTGCAATAACTAAATAATAATACTGAATAATATGCAAAATTAGGAAGAAACATACCATAAGGTTTAATATATAACTAATACTGATAGGGTATAACAATACCAAAACTGAATATTAATGTTGTAAACTGGATAACTATTTGAGTGTACTCTAGTCTGAGAGCCCTCTAAAACTGTCTGAACTATGGAGTTGATGGGACAATCCCCCAACTAACTCCGACTACTGATACTGAAACTAAAATACTATAAATAATAAGATATCCTCAAACTGTGAGGACTCACCATTACTCTGACTACTAAAAGTCCGATCTGCTAAGGATGCTCGGGAGCCCATGCATCGAAACTTATGATATAAGACATCATAGCACAAAATGCATACATCAGTACTTTGAATATACTGGTATGCTTAATAAGGTAGGATAAAATGCATGGGTTCATATGAATGAACAATACTAACTGAATAACATGAGTATGACTGAATGAGAGTACATGCATGAATACATAAACTGTAACTAAAAACATAATAGTACTGGATACTGAATCTGAATACTATTTAACTGAGGTCTGAGTTTATTAATACTGTATTACGAATAACTGAATCACTATACATGATAGTCTTGAATTTTGTAGAACTATACTGAGTTTTGTACTAAGCTGAGTAACTATATCTGATAACCCTGAATCTGTAGAATTGAACTGAGTTCTATTCTGAAACTAAGACTAAAACTGAGACTATGGAGGTAATCATCTAACCAACATTACTCTCTCTAAACTGTCCAACCTATAACCCCAGTTGTAAGGGTGTCGATACCGTGCCACAGGTAAGGACAAGCTTGTGAGTTAACCCTCTCTAACAGGAAGCTCTTTTGTCAACCCTCACTGGCAGGATAGCTCAGGTGAGAAGTATCAACCCTCATAATATCTGGCAGGAAGATATCTCAACTTACACTGGCTACGTAGTACTGTAACACAGGGATTGCTACTAAGGGTCAAACCCTGTGCTGGCAGGAATGCCCCTATCTCTTAGTTAACTCGATGCTGAATCCTACTCCTAACTAAATAGACACTGAACTGATTTTTAGTCTGTACTAGGATGGACTGAGTTCCGTTGACTGATGGAATACTACTGAGTTCTGTTAACTGATAGAGTTTACTGAGGACTAAACTGAATAATGAGTTAGGCTGAACTATTACTAAATCTATTGAGTTTTCCTGATTTCTGTAATTGACCGAGAGTACTAATGATTGTGACATGACTAATACTATTCTATGACTGATCATAGCTCTAAGTAAATAGCTAAATTATCGGGTACAAGTACCCCCAAGACTTGATAGCATAAATTAAGAGATATGGGATACATATGAAATATGTAAACTATGATCTTGATCATCATTCATTTATTGGGGCATTTTAACAAAAACTTGCATGATATATCTTGCGCATAGGCTAATTTTACATGAATTCTTGCTCTTATTAGTTCATATGAACAATTTATCAAACACTTGGAAGGTATAGAACATGCGCATAACACAAATCAATATGTAAGCACACAAATTCAATCATCAAATTCACAATTTGAAGGCTTTAACACCATCTCACATAATAAGACATATAAATCAATAAACTCCATATAAAACTTAGCATAACACATGGATTTGAAACTAAAATAATCATTATAAATATGAATATTATCAAACCCATCATGGTATTCATAAAATCCATATAATTAAAGTTTAAAAGTTGATTCTTGGACTCCAAGGGTGGAAGGAATCCTTGGATAAACACTTCACATACCTTTTTTGAAGAAAAAGTTTATGGTTGAATCTTGAGTTTCTTGGTTTAAAATTTGAACACCTAGGATTTTGTTCTTGAGAGATTTTTAGAGATAATGACTATAATTTCTCTATAGGGTGTTTAATTTTGTGTTTTGGGGGATAACGTTCAAGGGAAAAAGACCCAAATATCCCCAAGGATGCATTCTTTTAATGACTAAAAAATGGGTTATCGACGTGGAGGTCGATGCGATAGCCATCGTGTCGCATCTCGCATCGATTCACTAGAATTAGATGCTGGTAGCTGGTGAAAATATTAATCAACGCGATAGTAGATGCACCGCACTAAGATCGCATTGATCAACTATTTTAAGATTCCAAAGAAGCTTCGAACGAAGTCCGAAAAATACAAAACTTGTTCGAAAGCACCTACAGATATTCTTGATCATGAATCAACCTAAACATCTATATTTAATGGACTTAAAGGTTTTAAAATAAGATTTCCAACATTCATAGGCTAAAATGACACTAAGTCTGAGTACTTAGCTAAAATATTCTAAGTCTGGGACCCCTTGACAAGCGTAAAGGACCGAATTAAGCTTAGGATTTTTTGGGGGTCTTACATTATGTCCCCCTTGGGAACATTCATCCTCAAATGAATGCTGAGACTGAGAATATTGAGATACTAAACATAGACACTGTGCATGCACAACTAAAACATGGTTTCATGACTGAGATTACTGATACACTGAATTATCAGAACAGGCATATCTAATGCATGAATACATATCTAAAAATAATTCATGAATACATGACTGGGATTACTAATAAGCTGAGTCTATATACTGAACATGCATATCTGATGCATAGATACATGACTGAACTGGCTCATAAAGGTATAATTGAACATGCAATGGTAACTAATAGCAATTTGTAACTGAAATTTGAATATAAAACTAAATAAGCTTATGGAAAGCTATTCCCTTGAGCTGCGTCTGGATTAGCAGAGAATAGATGAGGATACTTGGTTCGTGTGTCTTCTTCTGCTTCCCAAGGAGCTCCCTCAATGGACTGATTCCGTCAAAGGACTCAAACTAGAGAAACTTCTTTGTTCCTCAGTCTGTGAGTCTGATGGTCAATTATTTTGACTAGGATCTCTTCATAAGAGAGGCTATTCTGAATATCTATGCCCTCAATAGGGAATATGGTTGTTGGTTCACCTATTCATTTCTTTAGCAAGGAGGCGTGAAATACTGGATGAACTAAATATAGATCTGAAGGCAACTTAAGCTCATAAGCTATCTTTCTAAAACAGATGAGAAATTTGTGAGGATCGACATATCGGGGAATGAACGTCCCCTCTTTTCCAAACCTCTTGACCCCCTTCATGGGAGAAATTTTTAAGAATATGAAATTATCGATCTCAAACTTGAGATCCTTTACTGAACACGTATGAATAAGAACATGAGAGTATAACTGAGTCTGAAACATGATACATGAATTGAATTGAGCCCCCATGAATAGATGGCTGACGAATGGGGTTAGAACTTGAGGGTCTACTCCTTAGTACCCACTACTCCAAACTGGATTTGTTATGTGAAGAAAAACTGAGAGGTTTAGGACATGAAATCTCAGGGTTATATTACATCTCCCCCTTGGGACATTATGTCCCTCGAAGAATACTTACTTACCTGAGATACTGAGGAAAATTGGGGTGATGCACAAGGCACCTATGAACTGAATCGTGGCTGAGTATCTGGGATCCGAAACTAAGACATGATACATAAACTGAGCTGATCACGCAACTACTTGGTTGCCCCATCTTAGAATAGTTACATTCATGAGACTTCAAATAGTGTGACTCATTGGGAAAGTTGGGAGACCAAGCCATACGAATTTGTCCACCTAATTGCTAAATTGAATTTCTGGATTTATGAACTAACTTGTGATGAAAACTCATGCTCGATTGGAGCATTTCCTTGACACTCTTTTTATAGAGTTTCTAGTGACTTTGGGGAGTAATGAATCTTTGCCTAGGCTAAATGAAGCATCTGAATAAGAAGTCACATTCTAGCTAAATTTCTGTAATATGTGGTGAGACCTATGAAACCTTATCTAAGATAGAGTGACTAAGCCTCATGCACTGCAACTAAGATTTTCAAACTTAGACATATCCTTTAGATACCCTCTTAAATATACTTTTCACCTTAGCACGACTCTCTACCTGAGACTACTGAAAATATTCACATGGGCATTAAGCACGAATGCATGAACATACTGTCTTACAAAATTTAACTGAATGTCTAATAGTTAAATACTGTTCATGCAAGATTGAACTATTCTTAGTCTAAATAACTAGGCTGAAATTGTAGAATATTAATCATATGAGGTAAGGACTAACTGAGTAACATGAGACAACTAAGCATAAATTTGTAGAGGACTGTATTATTTAAAAGTGCAAGACCAAGCATATAACATAGTTCTGAAATAGTCTATAAATCGAGGTGCTGAAATACTATTATTTGAATAACTGATAACTATATGCTATGGTCAAGTAAACTTAAAACTGAACTGAGTTATTGATTTGATTACTAGAATGGGACTGGGACCGTAACTAAGATGGTAGCTGAGACTGTAATTGAGACTACAACGGGGACTCATAGTGGAACTAAATACTGAGTTCTGATAACTGGATACTGGTAACTAAGGTTTAGACTAATATTGAACTACTAGATTATGATGGCTAAGCAACTAATAACTGATAGCCATGGTTCTGTAGAACTGTCTGAGTTATTTACTAAATTCTGAGGCCGAATACTAATTACTGAGTACTCAATACTATACTGGACTCGACACTTAACTGAGGCCTGAGGAATAGAATATCAACATCTTGGGTGGATCTACCAAAAGATCCAAGATGAGGATATACATGTCATGATCTAAATTTAGCCGATTCATTAGGAGGGTAGCATGAGGTATGGGAACTGATCATACTACAAAACATAGCATACGTACATGAGTCATGAGCTGCATGACCTGATTCTAGAGTTTATGTGTTTATGGAATACGATTCGTAACACTAAGTAAACTAGAACTCCTATACTGGGAACTGTAAGCATAGAGATAACATGAGCTATGATCATAGGTCTAACATATAAGACATGGATAGATACCATGATAATTGATAGGCTTCGAGAGTCTGAAGTATGATTTTGATATGACCTGCATGATCATTTTCGCTACGAGAATAGACAAAAATGTTATCGATAGATACTATGACAAACATGTCAAAATACTGCTTGAAACAGGGTTCATCAAGTCCATAAAAGATGTTGGGGCATTGGTAAGACCAAAGGACATGACTAAGAATTCGAAGTGACCATACCAAGTTATAAAGGTTATTTTCGAGATGTCATATTCCCTAACCCTGAGCTGATGATAGCCTGATCTGAGGTCTATATTAGAGAAATAACTGGCACCCCAAAGTTGGTTAAACAAGTCATCAATTCTGGAAAGCGGATACTTGTTCTTGACCATGACTTTATTTAACTGGCGGTAATCTATACATATTCTGAGAGAACCGTCTTTATTTCACATGAATAGAACTGGTGCGCCCCACGGGGACACACTGGGTTTGATAAATCCCTTATCTAATAGATCTTTTAACTATTCTTTCAATTCTCTGAGTTCTACTGGAGCCATTTTGTATGGTGGAATACAGATGGGCTGAGTATCTAGGAGAAGATTAATTCCAAAGTCTATTTCTCTTTCGAGAGGAACTCCGGGAAGATCGTCAGTAAACACATCTGGGAATTCACAAGCTACTGACACTGATTCAATAGTAGGAGTTTCTGAACTAGAGTCCTGGACTCGAACGAGATGGTAGATACATCCCTTAGCTATCATTTTTCTAGCCTGAAGGTAAGAAATAAGATGACCCCTAAGTGCTGTAGCACTACCCCTCTACTCTAGGATGGGTTTATTTTGGAAACTAGAACTAGATAATTCTATTTCTGCAGTCGATTAAGTCATAGCATGAATGATTCCAATCCATGTCGAGAATGACATCAAAATTAGTCATCTCTAATTCGACTAAGTCTGCTAAAGTGACTTTCTGAGATATCATAACCGGATAATTCTTGTATACCCACATGGCTATGATGGATTTACCCACTGAGGTAGAGACTGAGAATGGTTCTACTATAATTTTGGGACTGACTCCGAAATCAACTGCTATATATGGAGTAACAAGGGACAAGGAATCTCCTAGATCTAGCAAAGTGTAAACATACAAATGATAAACTTGTAAAGTACTAGTGACCACATTAGGAGAACTTTCTTGATCTTGTCGTAAATGAAAAACATAGAGTCTATTTGGGCATTTCCCACTAGTGGCACTAAAAGAGGCACCCTGCTGATTCGGGCGATCGGACAAAGCTGGGGGACGGATATACTGACTCTGTGAACCCACCTGAGGACACTGTCTAACTCTATGGCCTGGCTTGCCATATTTGAAACACACATCACTGCCAGCTCTACCGATACCCTGGTGGTTTCTACCACTCTACTGGCTAATACGATTTGTTCGGCCACTTTTTCGCCTATATATTCTAGCACTCTTATTCTTTCTCCCTTCTTTCCTATGCCTCTTCTCCCTTCTCTATAGAGTATAATCCATAAGCCTTGAAAGAAAAATGACAAGCTGGTTGTTCTGGGAAGCTACTGAATAAGTTAAGGCGATGAAAACAACTTTAAATTCAGAGTGAGAGACATGCTCATTCAGGAGATCTTCCTGAACGGGCAGAGGGGATGAATGATTTTCATTAATTCTCTCGTTAGCTTCTCTGGAAGGTATATTTTGGAAGCATAAGGAAAAGATGAGTTAGAGTAAGAGTTTAACTTGAGCTTGTGCTCACTCACATGACATGAATACTGAAAGAAGGGAACTTTTCCTAAAACATCTCATAGCCTCCCGTCCATAAGTGTGGTGCACAATACACCCATGTACAAGACTCTACTAGATGCGTCTTTCAGACTTCCTAGGACTCTATTGAACCTTAGGATCTGATACCAAGTTTTTAACAACTCAATTCTGTACCCTATATGCTACACGGTGCTCATAATCTCGAAGAATCACTATCTAACCCATGACTGGTACCTGCTACAATAACTAAACAATAATACCAAATAATATGCAAAATTAGGCGGAAGCATGCCATAAGGTTCAATCTGTAACTAATACTAATAGGGTATAACAATACCAAAACTGAATATCAAGGTTGTAAACTAGACAACTACCTAAGTGTACTCTAGTCTGAGAACCCTCTAAAATTGTCTAAACTATGGAGATAATGGGATAAGCCCCCAACTAACTTCAACTACTAATACCAAAACTAAAATACAGTAAATAATAAGCATGTCCTCAAACTATGAGGACTCACCACTACTCTGACTACTGAAAGTTTAATATTCTAAGGATGGTCGGGAGCCCGTGAGTTGGAACCTATGATATAAGACATCATAGCATAAAAAGAATGCATCAGCACTTTGAATGCAATGGTATGATTAATGAGTTCATATGCATTAACAATACTAAATAAATAACATAAGTATGACTGAATGGGAATACATGCATGAATACATAAACTATAACTGAAAAATAGTAATGGATACTAAATCTGAATACTGGTTAACTGAGGTCTGAGTTTACTGATACTGTATTACTAATAATTGAATGACTGTATCTGATAGTCCTAAATTCTGTGGAACTATACTAAGTTCCATACTAAGCTAAGTGACTATATCTGATAGTCCTGAATTTGTAAAATTGAACTGAGTTCTATTCAGAGATTGAAACTAAAACTTAGACTGTGGGAGATAATCATCTAACCTACATACATCTCTCTAAACTTATTGGGATCCAACCTGTAACCCCAGTTGGAAGGGTGTCGATACCATGCCATGGGTAAGGACAAGCTTGTGAGTTAACCGTCTCTGATAGGAAGCTCTTTCACCACATGGCAGGATAACTCTGGTGAGAAGTATCAACCCTCATAATATCTGGCAGGAAGATATCTCAACCTATGATGGCTATATAGTTCTATAATATAGGGATTACTACTAAAAGTCAAACCCTCTGCTGGAAGGAATGCCCCCATCCCTGAGTTAACTTGGTGCTGAATCCTACTCCCAATTGAATAGACACTAAACTTATTTCTAGTATGTACTAGGCTAGACTGAATGCTTACTAAGATTACTATTTAGCTGAACTAAACTAAATTCACTACTGAGTTTTATTAACTAATAGAGTTTACGAAGGTCTGAACTGAATACTGAGTTAGATTGAACTATTACTAAGTCTACTGAGTTTTCTTGAGTTTTGTAACTGACTGAGAGTACAACTGATCATGACATGACTGATACTATTATATGACTGACCATGGCTCTAAGTAAACAGCTAAATTGTCGGGTATAAGTACCCCCAGGACTCGATAGCATAAATTAAGAGACATGGCAAAAATATGAAACATGTAAACTATGATCTTGATCATCATTCATTCATTGGGGTATTTTAATAAATACTTGCATGATATATCTTGCACATAGGCTAACTTTACATTAATTCTTGCTCTTATTAGTTCATATGAATAATTTATCAAACACTTGGAAGGCATAGAACATGCGCATAACACAAATCAACATGTGAGCACACAAATAATCATTATAAACATGAATATTATCAAACCAATCATGGTATTCATGAAATCCATATACTTGAAGTTTAAAAGTTGTTCTTGGACTCCAAGGGTAGAAGGAACCCTTGTATGAACACTTCACATGCCTTTGTTTATGAATTTCTGAAAGTTTATGGTTGAATTTTGAGTTTCTTGGTTTGGAATTTGAACACCTAGGATTTTGTTTTTGAGAGATAATGACTATAACTGCTCTGTAGAGTGTTTAATTTCATATTTTGGGGGCTAAGGGTCGAGGGAAAAAGACCCAAATACCTCCAAGGATACGGGATTTTAATAACTGAAAACTAGGTTACCGACATGCAGGTTGATGCGACGTGTCGATGACATCGATGCGATAGCCAACGTGTCGCGCCATGTTCACATTGATTCAATGGAATTGGATGCTGGTAGCTGGTGAAAATATTAATAAACATGATAGTCAATGTGTCACACCAAGATCACGTTGATCCACTATTTTAAGATTCCAAAGGAGCTTCAAACGAAGTCCAAAAAATCTGAAACTTGTCCGAAAACACCTATTCATGAATATGAATCAACCTAAACATCAATATTTAATGGAAGTAAAGGTCGTGAAATAAGATTTCCAACCTTCATAGGCTAAAATGACACTAAGTCTGAGTACTTAGCTAAAATATTCTAAGTCTGGGACCCATTGACAAGCCTAAAGGACCAAATTAAGCTTAGGATTTTTCGGGGTCTTACAAATATTTTCACAATGGCATCAATGTTTCATAAAAAGTATGATATGAGGATGTAATTCTTAGAACTAACCAAAATGAGATTTTCCAATATCCAACCAATATATCAACCATGTGATCCAAAAATCCACTGAAGTCAACCAACCATCCACGATTCAATATAGTCTATAAACAATCAAGAGAAAATTCAAGAAAAAGGCATTAATACAACATAAATCCTAAAATATAGGATTTTTCCAGCAGAAAGAGTACAACCAAACATACATATATCAATATTAGGCCAAAAAATCATAGTGTGTAAACAAGTGAATATTGAACACTTGAGGCCTGACGGTTTGTCTCAAGAGATTGAGTTGCCTATGTAGAAGTGGGAAGTGATCAATATGAATTTCATTACTGGTATTTCTCAATGTGATATAGGGTATCCTCATATGATGTAGGGCTCAAAGGTACTTCTACTTTTTCTTCAAAGTGATAGGTGATCCAGCGTCAATCGTTGTGGTGAAGTGGTAAGCTTCCATTCCCCGGAAGACATGATCATTCCATCGGTTTTTCCTTCAATAAATTAGAATTGAAGTATTCACATTTACATTTTCATTGTCATTGTTATTGTCAGGGTCGGGTTCATGTCCCAACGTAGGTTGTTTATTGATATAGAGGCTTTATGGATATTACTGTTGATGGGTATTGATGTTGACACTCTTAGATGTTTTTGAACTTATTACTTTTTATCTTGTTATATTTTTGAAATTCATTCTCTATTAGTTTGTATGCTCTGTTGATTAGGCTAAGGGGGTGGTCTTCTATCCACGACAGACTTGAGATACCATCATGGCCAAATCTTGATTCGCATCATGACATTACCTCACTAGGATTGGTAAAGTATGGCCTAATCCCTTTGTTTGTACATATCCTTGTAAGGAAATTTTTAATTTTAGAGAAAGGGTAAAAGACATTGTCTAGTGGCATAAATTTTCCAGAAAGTTCTAGAACATCTTAATTTGCCTCAAGTCCAAAGCACAAAATATCATATTATTATTTTTTTCCTTTCGCAATGCATCTAAAATAATCCAGATTTGATTAAATGTGAAGTTTATATAAGTATACAAATTTGTAGACACTTGTGTTGCTATATTTCTATCCCGAGCTCAAAAGTAACCTCTGAGCCTTCTGGTCAAAAGAGTAATTATATTTAAAAATTTGATTAGCAAAAAGGTAAGCTTATGCACCAAATATCATACAAATCAAATCATTATTTGGTCCCCCAAATCAATAATTACCATTATCAAGTCTAGTTTTTAATTAATTTTAGGAATTAAATAACGAAACTAAATAAGAAAATAGTGGGAAAATAGTAAATGCTAGGTTGGATTATTACACCGAGCTTAATCAAGCCCAACTCCTTCAAAATAACCAAACTTTAAGAATCCTAGATCCTAAAATCAAATTATAAACTTTGAAATAAGATTGGAGAATTAAAATAGTCACTTCCAATTCCTTCTTCGTGAATGAAAACCTATCCTTCGAGATCACAAGATTAAATTTGACCCAAACCAACTCACTTATCAAAATTGTGAGACTCTAGATACAATTAAGATTCAGTACCTGACGAAACTCAAACCCAACTAAGCTCCCCTCTATACAATCGCAACTTGACCTATCGCTACGATGATGTGATCATGGTAAACTCTAAGGTTTACAAACTTGCTCACATCCAATAACTCAAATAACTCGCGTTCCTTGGGATCCATTCAAAGCATCCAATGAAATCATAATTCACCTTGCGTATCAAATAGAGTTGTCAAACCTTCAATCCAACATCGGTAATTTAAAATGTTAACTTTGGTCTAACTTTCAAAAAGCCAAACTTAAAAAACTAAAAAATTTCCCTGTAACACCTTATCACCTTGAGAACTATGTCACCCATTCCTATAAGTTACAATTACATAATGAAAGCTATTGGAAAGGTCAAAAGGAAAAGAAAACCAACAACATAAAATGACCATGAGGGTTATTGCATCATCCACTACCAGATTATATATTTATCTTAGAATAGAGAGAGAAAAGAAGTACCTAAACTAATAAAACATGGGGACAACTCTATTGTCTAAATCAATCTCCCAGGCAGGGGTATTCATGGGTTTGGTTAAAAACCAAACCGAACTGAAAACTGAACCAAACTAATTAAAAAAATTGATGTTTGGTTTAGTTTGATTAGGTTTGGTTTAAAATTTTAAAAAACCGATGTTATTTGGTTGGGTATGGTCTTACTTGAAATAACGTGAAAATAACCAAACCAAACCAATAAATTATATATATATATATATATTATAATTATTTATATATAATTTATAAATAAAATATAAATATTTTATTAAATTTAATCTAAAACTAAATTTTAAACTATGTCTAGCCCAACCAATACTTTAGCCCAATTTTCCAAAGCCCCAAACCCAAGCCCAACTCTACCTACTATTACTAATAAGTTAACTCTACGTTCCCTACCTCACTTTTTCTACTTCAGCTTTCACAATATGAATTACCATGGTACCTGGTTCAAATGGTAGTTTTATGTCTCCTTGTTTAGTCAATCGTTTCCCTATATGATTAACTCACCTAGCTGGTCTTTAAAGTAAACAGATAACTCAAATTTTCCCAACTCTATCTCTTCTTGCAGTACACTGCAACAGAATACAAATCTCTATTTTACAATATACATGTTTGTGTTTATTGTTGTTGGATAATCTTAGTGCCTACAATACAAAGCTGGTCCTTTTCATCTCAATGTTGGTTTTGTTTAATGTGTTTGCTTTGATTTTTAAGAGTTTATTGGTTCATTTATCCATTACTGTACAAATATTTCATAAGAAAATGTTTAATGTGATACTCATTTCTATGGGTTAAAAAGGAGTTTATTCTACAGATGGTTAGAGTAGGTTAGTCAATAACCGAAAAAATCGGCAAACCAAACTAAACCGACAAGAACCAAATTGATGGTTATTTTATTTTTGTAGTTTGGTTTGGTTTTAGAAATTCAAAAACTGACTAAATTAGTTTTGGTTATGGTTTTAACCACTAACCGATCCAAACCGACCCATGAACACCCCTACTCCCAGGTACATGTAATCTACTTGGGCCATAACTTTCAAATATATTTTCCAAAATAGTTATAGTTTCCTCCTCAAATATTAATGTTTTATCCAACTGAATCAAGTTCAATGAATCACATAAGAACCATTAAATGGTCTTTGTTCCACATCAAAAATTGAAATACCAAATGAATCTAATAAACTTAGTTGTATAGCCAACTCATATATCACCTCACTAATACACAATATTACCTTAAATGGTTGATAAACCCAGGGTTAAGATTTTTCTTATTCACAAACCTCATAACACCATTTATAAGTAATACTTTCTTCAAAAGCTTCTCACCATCCATGAACACTAAGTTACAATCCCTTTGATCATGATAACTCTTCCTTCTACTCTGGGCATAAGAAGTCAATCTTGAATCAACTTGACCTTGTTTGAGAAATCTCTAAAAAATTTTGTACTCCCATGGACTAACCTCAAAAAAATTCAATCAACCGATCAAATAATGGCATATCCTACCATGCAAATTCTAAAAGGAATTCATCAAAATAATGAAACGGTATCTATTATTATATGAAAATTCTTTTAAAGACAAGAATTGGTCCTGGAAACCATCAAAATCAGTTACATATGTTCATGACAGATCCTCCAAAATATGAATAGTTCTCATGGAATAGCCATTCCTCTTTAGGTGAAAACTTGTGCAAATCTCTATGTGAGTATCCAACTCATTCTATATAGACCTCTAAAATGAGATTTCAACTGAGTACCTTAATTTAAAATAAAAGAAATAGGACCATGCAAATGAAGAAGCCTCTAAATATAGATTCTGTCCAATCTCTCTAAAGTAGAGGTAGTCTATATCAGTATAAAATGAGAAGATATGGGCATCTTATCCATAATGACTGGAATTGCATCAAACCTCCATAGAGTCAATAACTTTAATACACAGTCCATGGAACTACACTCGTACTTCCATTTAGTATAGGCATCCTCCGAGTCATAAAACTCAACCTTTGATATTCATACTTCACATACTTACAATTCAAATACTGATACACACACTTGACAATGTCAATCTTCATCTTACACCTCTAATAGTATTACTTCTAATTATTTTGAAATGAGAATTTTATATGGGAAGTATCAATATAGAGTAGTTTAGGATGGACCCTCACTATCACTTTGAATTAGAGTAAGATGGTGATGTTGTTAAGTAAATGTAAATTTGCACTCATGCTTTGTCTATTTCGGCACTTTATTGTATGGTGCAGTATCCTAGTACATGGATGGTGATCGATATCATTGTTTGGAGTACTTTCTATCGAGACTCATAGGTAGCTGTTTGGTTGATCCATCCTTCTTGGAACTCCTCTATCTTTTAACTTTACATTTTTTCTTCTCTTTTTGAATATTAAAATTTTAGTCCGAGAGGCTTGTACTAGCGATTCTAGGTTTTTGGGAAAAAGTTATATTTAAATTTCACAATTTCTTATAAGTTCTTATTTAAAATTTGTTTATGACTTGTAATGGTTTTAAATGTTGATTTTGGCATTTTCATACTTGTTATTATGGTTTTTTAGGATGTAGGGGTGAGGGTGGGGTAGGGGTAGGGGGCTGGCTTACCTATAGTGTGATAGATAGGTCTTATCACTTCTCTAATATTCAGATCGTGATAAATTAGTGTCAGAGAACTAGGTTCATTGGTCTCATAAATACAAGTATAGTAGAATCTTGTACATCAATGCAACGAAGTCCATTATCTATCCTCGAGAGTATAAGACTTTAGGAAAATTCCATTTCTTCTTAAAATTCTTCTTGTGCATACTTGATTTCATCGGTTACTAAGGATCTTTATTTCATTCTCTCAAATATAATGAGGACATGTTTGACCATAGCTAAAGATTAGGAGCATACTCTAGCACCCAAACCTACTGATCAAGTCGTGGCACACGAACAAACTGAAGATCGTAGTAGGGGCCGAGGCTTGGCTGCAGCATTGGCTAAGGCGAGAACAAAGATATCTAGTCGGTTTAGTCACTCTAGGAGCAACCCAATTTCCTTGCAAAATAGGATACAGATTCTATGGAAACATTAATAAAAAACTTTTGATAACAAGTAATATTTTAATTCTTGGAAGGACAATACTGTTGAAACCTTTTGATAACAAGTACTATGCTAATTAGTGGAAGGTCAATACTACCAATTATTCCGCTAGATGTCCATCCTTTTTTGATATATTATATCTCATTTCATGAGGCGAGGTTACCTTCCAACAATAATTGAATTAATTTTGAAAATTGGTAACAATAATTGATGGACAAAAAATAATTTGATCCATATTGTTGACACCTAATTTTTGCTCTTCATAACTAATTTAGTTAGGAGTTTCTTCGATTTTCAAATAAAATTACAATATTTATTTTATCAAAATAAAGGATTTTAAAAGAATTTATTTGGGTAAATTGGTCAGTTTAAGTAGCAATTATATATTATCATGTTCAATTATATGAGATTATATAATGTTGTTACTTAAGTATTTATTTTACGGAATATCGGGTTTTAATCAAGGTTCGTCTTGAAATAAATGGTTGAAGTTTTGATTTAAAAAAAAATAATTTGTTCTCTAAATAATTTATTCGGATAAATATGTATTTGGTTTTATCAAATCAAGAACTCCGAGAATAAACAAGGTGTTAATTTATATTGAATTTCGATTAGATTTAGTCAGTTTATTAAATTTGACTCTAATCGAAATCAAATTGGCCCCAATTGAAATGCAATTGACTAATTAGTATTCAATTTGGCTAGAATTTAAATTTAATTGCCTAAATTAAAACCCAAATATCCTAATTCAAGCCCAATTCCTAAAATTGCCTCCTAATTTAGGCCCAAATACCTTTTTTAATTAATTTTTTATTTTATTCCCAACTTCAGCAGCCCACTTTATCAAAGCAACACCAACAGGCCCCAAAATCCCTCCGACCTGGCCCACCTCCTTACCTTCGTCAACATTATTTGTTAGCAGCAACTTCCAACAACCATTCAATCAGCATACAACACCAATAGCCTCATCATCAACAACAACTCCAAAACACTGCCAAAACCAACCTCAATCCAACCCATAATCCAAGAACCAACCTTTTTGCAACCTATATCATCAACCCGTCACCCAACACAGGACCATTCCATTTTCACTTTCATCATGTATTTCATGCGATTCAATACGAAAACTACCTCAAATCTTCTAGAAACAAGCTTAGGTATCTCATCCAATGTTTAAATCCCTAGAATTATGGATTAAAGGGGTGAATTTGTACCTTTGTAGAGAGATTTCATTAGTCCGGGGTACAATTCGGTTTTGCCCTAATGGTATTGGTCCACCTCTTTCATTCTCTTGAAAAATCCAAAAATAAGGACAATTTGCGGACGAAAATGGGACTATGGAGGGAGGTTTTAGAATTTCAAATTTTCCAAAGAAATCCTCTCTTTCAAGTCCCAAAAAAACCACTAATTGGTCTTTTATATAAAGACTCCTGGGGTCATTGTTCAGGGGGACTCTTTTTCTCTTCTTTGGGGGATTTTCTCTTTCTCTTGGGGTTGAAAATTTTGGGTCTGGGAAAAGAGGGATTTTCTCTTTTAGGCTCTCGCGTTCTAAAATTGGGATGGTGGAAAGTTGTGGGTTCAAGCATCTTCAAAGAAATTTTTGAGGTTGAAAAAATAAGAGAAAGAGAAGAAGAAGGAAATAACTTATGAGCGAAGATTCAATTTTGTAGCGAAGATTCAATTTTGTTTTTCTTGTAGGAATTTTGTTTCCAAAAACTGGTTTGCCAATCAAAGTTCTGAATCTGGCTTTGACGCATCTTCGGTGGTGGTGAAATCCGACATTAACTCAAAAGTCTTATTTTTTTGCTCCATAAAAGATGAACGTCCTTCCTTCTATTCTACCTTTATAGTGTGTGTTTTTTCTTTTGTTACTATTCCATGAATATAGTCCAGTAATCGAGTCTCGGCTTCTAATTGTGATATTGATTTTGTTGCGTTCTCTCTCGAGTTCAGTGTGTTATTATTACTTCTACCCTTAATTCCCTCACTGCTTCCCGTTCTTTCTTCTTCATTTTTTTGAATCTGCGTATATTTATTTCATACAAGTGTGTCTATGAATTACATCGTTGTGCATGCTGAGGTAAAGCTGGGTGCGTAAGTATGTAGTGATAGTTGTATATTGTGCTTCAATGAAAAAAGGTGGGGTAAGGGGGGGCCCTATCACCAATTATTGTCATTGTCAATATTATAATTTTGGGTGTAGTTAGATTTGGTCATTTTTTGCCGTTTCTGATGCTGGAAATTTCTTATAGTTTGCAGACTCATTCTTGAACCTGGTTTGCATCATTTTTTCTTCCATTTATGTAGTGATTTCTGGGTCTAAAACTCTTAAAGTTTTACAAGACCATGATTTGTAGAGTGGCTGCATTAGATTTCATTTCCTGAAAAATTTTATAGACGAAGTGACCAAGATTGATACATCATTATGAGCCACGATCGTTAAATGTGTTATTTTTGAATGATGGTTCTTTTTTTTTAGGGGGGGGGGGTTGTTTTACCATCATCATAGTTTTCAATTGTTTGGGGGTTCTTCAGTTTAAGACGAGAACTTTGAGAATTTTTGTTCTTTTTTTTATTGATTACTAAGTATCTGTTCGTATTGATTTAATTGTTGCTCATTTTGAATTGGCATGTAATTTACCGAGTAGTCTTACTGTTCTTCTTGGTTCATCTATTTTAAGATCACCATAGGTGCAGTTTCGAGCTTACTATGTTTGGTTATAGTTGCAGATTATATTCTGATTTTAGTAAATGCATCCTATCCCGCCCATGCTTAACTTGATGTGATGAGTATCAAAGTTGCTTTGATTTGTTATTCGGGTTTCAATTTCTAAATTCATGTTTAGTTTTGATTAGGAAACCATTTTAGCATCAAAAATCATGTCATGTTTATACTCGAATATTGTGGCTTGACGTGTTGTAGTTTCAGCTAGATATTCTGCTTTAGTCTCTATGCACTGTCTAGTATATGGTGTTCTCGACTTGATTATCTATCTTCCTTTTTAGTTTCTGCCTCAACGTAAGGTAATTAGTAGCTAGGTCAATAGGCTCAGGACGATTTGCCCCTCTTAGGTGATATTTCATTAGTTAACCTGAGATTCCATCATATCTTGTTGTATTTATAGTATTTATTCATGTTCCAAATTTTAATGTTTTCCCCAGTTTTTTTTATAAAAGTGGTGAAATGCTTTCAAATGATTCAAGTCACACTTTTATTTCAATTAGCGCGAGTCAGAACTGTAGTCATATGTTTTCCCTGTTTTGATAAAGTGTTGATCTCAAATTATTTTCACTTATTATTTTATGTACATGTTATATGTGTTTGACTGCTTTTGAAGTTTCTGATGTGTTCATAATTGAAGAATTATTACATATTAGGTTGAAAATCAAGTGATCTATTACAGAGTAGTTGCTTGCATTTGTCCCTTCAGTTGCCCAACATTTTTTTACAAATCATCAAAGTTAACAAATCATGTCAAACCTCTATTTAGCTAATGTTGTTTTCCTAGTCATTTCCTCATATCCTATTTCCTATTTTGGTGATCTATATGACGTTTATTTATTTATGCATGATCCCTTTATAACAATATCTTTGTTTTCTTTTACTGTCATTGGATCCTAATCCTTACCCTTTTCTCTACATGCACTATTTGCATTGAATCCAAAAAATGGATTCAATTTCTCGTTGCATTTTCTTCACGGCCATTGAGACCCATCATCTCCATTGATTCAACTCTTAGAGAAATCTCAACATTAATCTTGTAGGAAAGGGATACAAGGAGTCAAAAGAAAAATGGGTCAAAGTCCCATTCTTGAAGCGACGACGAAACTCGAGCCTTATTACTATTTATTTCTTTGTTGTCGTTATTTATCTATTGTTGTCTTATTTATTTATTTATTCCTTTGTTCATTCATTTTGGTCCTCAAAGCAAAAGTTGTAAATTTAATACAGGTGGAGTGATAATCGAGCAAAAAAGGGCTCGAAAACATAGAATTAGGACAGGTGAAAATGGGTCAAAAACCCAACTAAATTAAGACATGGTCGACGGTTTGGGCTTAAAAGCCTAAATCACTACTTCTCCCCTTTACTCTTTCCCTTTTATTACTTGTTTTACGTGTATCTTGCGAGCCTAGTTGAATCCCTAACTAAGTCGCTAAAAAATTGATTTTGCAACAAAAAAAAAACTTTTCCTTAATCAACTACTTTTCAACAAATTAAATCTTTTTTAAAGTTAATCAAAGACAGTTTCCAAACAGTCCAGATAACCGCAAGTTAGCGGACGTTTTAGGTGCCTAACACCTTTCTGAAACATTAATAGGAAAATCTTATCCAGAATCTCTGCTTCCTAAAACACCTTCTTAAATGATTTTCTGTTTTGAATCGTCTAAGTATTTTATAAAGGTTTCTTAATTCCCTTTCAAAATTAAGTGGCGACTCTTTTCAAAAAAGTCAAAATTTTCGTAAAATAGAAATGGCAACTGTTGGGGAATTTGAAACTAGTTTCTAACCAAATTTTTTATTTCATCTTTTGATTAACTATTTGTGTATTCCAATTCTGTAAAGTTTAACTATCGCATCTCATGGCATATTCCAGCATTATTTAAACTATTTTGGAGTTTCGTGGATGTCCTGGCCCCTATTGTTCAATTCCACTAATGTGTTGGAAATATAAATAGTTTATTAGCACGTGAGTTGTATGATGGTTGTTTATATTTTCAAACTTAAGTTTTCCGCTTGAGAACCAGTGTACAAACCCACTTTAGACACCTAGGATAGAACGAAATCAAAACCCTATTTTAGTCATGATCCTAGGACGACCCAATACCCGAGCGGGGTATTGGGCCCATTAGAAAACTTGCCCTTCGTCTGTTGACCCCGAGTCAATTACAGAAAAATCATATTTATTTGTTGAAACTAAAATATATGCTTGTCTAATTATATCGATTACTCTTTGGGTTCGGGGGAAGGCTTATCTTTGTCTGCTTTCGTGTAGGACATGGCTCAACTACATTCACACAAAAAGTTCAAGATGGTTACTAAACCCGATGATTTCCTAAAGCTATGGTGAGATCACATGAGCATAGAAGAGAGAAAGATTGTTAGAACACACATCGAGTATCTGCCTTCGTTGATCGAGATGGACGCTTGGCCAAAAATGATTCATGTACTCACAACTTTTTGGGATGATCAAACTATGGTATTTTGCTTCGGGGGTGTTGAATTGACTCTTACCATTTAAGAGGTATTGATTTGTTATGAGAGTACTGAAATGTGTTTAAAGAGAAAGGAGACACCTGATAAGAATATTTTAGTCCCAGTTGTGTGGGATCATCAAAAGATCAAGGGGGTATTTTTAACTGGCGACGACACCTAGCTTGGGGAACATGACGGAGCAAATATCACTTTTCGTGAGTTGTATCATCGGTTTGGAAGATTCAATGCTTTTCACAAATTTGGACATAAATTTGAGTCAGAAGTAAAATGGAAGGAGACGAGGGCCTTTGTGTTTGAGATAGGCCTACTTGGAACCATGGTGTTCCCACAAGAGGAAAATGGCACAATTCATCCAAGGGTTGTCTCAGTGAGCCATACACTCTTCTTTGGAATGGAGTACAATTCTTAAAGGTATTCCACAACTTAGGTCCCATGATTGTTGTCGACCTATATCGATCTTTGGGAAGATATCAAGTCGAGAATCATTTCTTTCAAGGCTACAACTTTATATTGCAATGGTGGATGATGATGCATTTGGTGAAAAATCCTAGAATGGTACAACCTGATCGTAAAACAAGAAGGAATCTACTAGAATTGCACGATAGTTGGTTGTTTCTACACAAGTTCAAAAGGGAAGCATCTCATGAATTTTGGTTTAAGACTCTTAGGGAATTAAGAGATGACGATGTGCAATGGTCCATTAACTATCTTCGTTTGAGGAAATACAATATTCGAGGGGGCGAGTGGCCTTTTCTAATGCTTTCGGGTCTTAGGGGAACCCGTCCCTACAATCCTGGCAGAGTTCTTAGGCAATTTGAGATCAAGCAAGAGACACCTCAAATCGATTTTATGCTTAGATTCTTCACCGAGTATGATGAAAGTGAGCCCCCACTCAATTACGACAAGATAAATAGATGGAGAAGAAGAAGGTGGATGAAAGTCTATTTCTGTATATGGTATGAACCTGAATTTAGCGACACTTACAAGGAGTGGTTAAAAGATAGCCTCATCGGAGCATTGATTCTGGGGCCGAACTTGACACTCGGGTCGTGGATGTAGAATTCGAGCATCAGATCCGACTCCACAAGCTTCAAGATGAGTTTCAAAAAACTGAAATCATGCACCAACAAATGCATGTAGAATATAATTTAATAATACGTTGGTTGAGGGAAGATTTGAAAAGAGCTAAGCAAGAGGCTGATGATGCTAGGTAGTGTTTAATGGATTTGGATGATAGCATGGACTCCCAACTTGATAGAATAGGAAAAATGACTTATGACAGCAAGTCACAGTTATGAGGAAGTCATCTGATCATCAATAAGTATCAAATATCGTAGGAGGTGAACAAAGCTAAGAAGGCAAAGGCAAACGAAGGAGCGTCCAGTAGCTAGTTTTTTTAATTCTCCTGCATGGGAACTTATTTTCTTTCATGTTATTTCCTTTTTCCTAAAGATTGTATCCCTCTTTTGTTATATTTTGTAGGCATCTATGCCCTTTAAAGTTGGGGGATAATGGATTGACCTTAAGTAATCATATAGTTTTCTTCAAAAAATTGTTAGGCCCAAACCCTTGGCTCAAAAGGGTCACCCCAATTAGGATATGGATTATTATAATGTTTTTAACTATCTTATGTGTTTATGTACATTTGTTTGGATCAAAGGCAAGTTTATCCTCTATGCTCCTATGGATGAATTTGGCTATGACACAAACAACTTTACGCGGCTATTTTTTGTCAAGTATTTTGCATTGCTTATCACATATGGAAAATAACACATTTGACTTTGAGTTGTTTTACTTTACAGATAATAGGAAACTAATCCATATTGAAACAAGCTGGCAAAACATCCCTACTTTACTTGGTCAAAAGCGCACAAAATCCCATCCTCTGACCATCATTCATAATGACTGGAAATAATGAAGAAAATGCATTGACCATCAGGGACAATGTAATAGCGGAACAGAATGAGATGATTGTGGAGCGTGCAAGGAAGTTAGAAATGCTTAAGAAGGAAATAAATTGCACTCGATATTTGGCTAACCTGGCCATCACCGTCAATGCCCCCGCTTCAGAAGGACACGAGACTCCACTCCAAATTTCTCCCCTCAGTACACCTATTCTCGAGAATCATCCAAATAACATATAATCCATCTTCGCTCCCCCATTTGTCCGAAACACCAATCATAAAAATAACCCAAATGCTTACCATCTGCAAAATCCATCTCTAACTCTACAGAACCCATCTCCGAATCTATTCCCAAATCCCCAGAACACATTTTCGAATCAACAAGTGCATTCCCAAATCTATAAGATTCACTCCTAAACCCGTAAAATTCATCAAATATATCCCCGAATCCACAAAATTCATTTCTAAATACTCAAAATCCTTCTCAGATTCCACCAAACTACTCGCAAATTCAATAGAATATTTCCAATTTCTGAAATATCCTCCCCATCTATTAACCAACTTCCTTTCATCTGCAAAATTAAACCTCTCTTCCAAATCCTTCTTATTCTATCTATCCCCTGATATCCATAATCCCCTTTCTAATCTTGAGATGGACCATTATAAGGAGAAGGAGAGAGAGTGGAGAATCGAGCATGAAATAAAGTTGTTAGCTATGAATGAAGAGATAATGAGGATCAAAGAATCTCATGGAGTGAGGAACCACGACAGTTTAGGATATAATGATTTATGGGTTCACCTTGGAGTAGATCTACCAGAAGGACACAAGGTCCCTAAGTTTACAGTTTTTGATGGTACCGGAAACCCAATGGTCCATCTAAGAAGGTATTATGATCAAATGGTGGGGGTAGGGAAAAATAAGGTGTTATTGATGCGTCTATTCAACCTAAGTTTAAGTGGCAAAGCTTTAGAGTGGTTCATGTCTCAGGAGCTAAAAAGATGGACTGGTTGGAAAGTATTGGCCAAAGGTTTCCTTGACAGGTTCACATTTAACCTTAAAATAGTCCCTGACTGATATTCACTAGATCGGATCAAACAGAAGAGTGATAAGTGTTTTTGAGACTATGTCTTTCATTGGAGGAAAGAAGCTGCCAAAGTGCAACCCCCATGTTTGAGGAAGAAATGGTATTTGTGTTCTCTCGCGCTCAAGAATGAGAATATTATACCAGGATAGTGTCCACTGTCAGAGTGACTTTTGCATATTTGGTAAAAATAGTAGAATCACTAGAAGAAGGTATTCGTACAGGAAAAATTACCAATACCCCAACATCGTTCGAAACTGCTATGTTCTCAAAGAAGAAAAAGAAGGATGTAGGCACAGTTTCTGCTGATTCTATAAAAATGAAAAAGAGGTTCAACTCTAGGAATATTTTCTCTTCTCCGACGTCACTAAACTTTCAACATGTATTCTACACCCAACCCCAATACCAAGCTCTACTCCAAAATGTCCAAACTCAGTACCAAATTACACTTCCAAATATCCAACCCCAGTACCAAACTCCATTCCTAAATATCCAATCACAATACCAAGCTCCACAACTAAATATGTTTCCCTAATACAAAGTTCTACCACCGAATTATCAGCCTTATGTCCAATTCACTCTTCCAAACAACCGAACAAACATCCAAGAACCTCTAAATTATCATCAAGTGCCTCCTCTTGTAAAATAGAACCATTATGACCCTCCGCATCCAAACATTGAAAAGAAACCTCCTCGAAACTTTATGCCGCTGGCTGAAAGTCGAACCCAACTATTTGAAAAATTGAATAATGCCAGTCATTTGCAACCGATCCAGCCAAATCCTGTCAATCCTAACTCCCAATTTTATCATCCTGATCAAAACTATGCCTATCATTCAGGAGCACCTGGGCACAACACCGAGGACTATATTAACTTGAAATATAAGATCCAATATCTGATTCATCAAATGGTCATCACGCTTTAGTCACCGACGCCAAATGTTAAAAGTAGCCCATTACCTAATCATGGGGGACCTACAGTTAACATTATTGAAATAGAAGGAGAATGGGTATCTAGAAAGACTATTACTAAGGTGAATTCAGAAAAATGCATAAGGGCGGAAGTGGTAGAAAAGATAGAGAGTTATGGCTGACTTAACTGTTAATAAGAAATCCTTATTTATAGTGATGACGGCCCCAACTTAAGTATACACTCCCCCTCTAAGGAAGGAATTTATTGTACAGACCATTGCTGCTCAAGGGATGATGCAATCGAGATGATGCTATATTTCTGAAGAATTAACCAACAAAAGGGATTCACAGAAAAGGCCAATCACTAAAGGGGAGGCTGAGGAATTTTGGAGGTGTATTCAACCAAAAGACTATTCAATTGTCAAACATTTAGAGAAAACTCCAGCTCAAATTTCTATTTTGGCACTATTAATGAGTTCGTAACACCACTGACAGGCTTTATAGAGGGTCTTAAATAAAATATATGTTCCTACAGGGACTAGTATTGAGAACCTAGATACGATGATAGGAAATATTATGGGAAGTCATCGCATATCAATCAGCGATGAAGAGTTTCCATTTGAAGGAGCGATACATAACAAGGCCTTGCATGTCACTGTTGTTTTTCGAGACTATTCTATTAATCTGGTATTGATAGATGACGGATCTGGTGTGAACATTTATCCTCTATCCATGTTTGTTCAAATAGGCTATGATTTGGGGAAAATTCACCAAAGCCACGTAAATGTGAGAAATTTGATGAATGGAAGAGTGATGCCATAGGTGAAATTAATTTGTACATCCAAACGGGACCTACTGAATTCAAGACTAAGTTTCATGTTATGGAAATTCATCCTATTTACAACCTTCTCTTTGAAATACCATAGATACATAGTGCAAAGGCAATTTCATCACCTCTTCATTAGTTAATGAAGTTTATTTGGGAGGATCATGAAATAGCCATCCAAGAGGAAGAAAGCCGAGCAAATTATCCCAATGGTTATATGTTGGTGATTGAAGACACTCCAAAGGGTAGTAGTTTCTATACATTGGAAATTGTTAATATTTTGGAGAAGGATCTGACGCCCAAACCTCCAATGCCTTCAGTCTACAAAATAATTACAACTGTGATGTTGAGAAATAGGTTCGAGCCTGGTTGAGGTTTGGATAAGAATCTGCAAGGAATTATTGAGCCTGTTATGATCCCATAGAAAGCCTCTAGGTATGGGTTAGGATATCGGCCTATAAAGGAGGATGAGATTGAGAATAAGTCAGAGGCAAGTCTATTTAGGCCATTACTGCTCCTGTACCAGTCATTTCCCATGCGTGAGATGCCAAATGATAATGGTCTTGCGGATAGGATGGGAAATCTATTCGAGGGATGCAATGTTGTACCAGAAGATTTGCCAAAGTCCAGCGGGGTGAAGAAGATTGCACCAGGGAAGGCCTTGCAAAACTGGACCTTCACTCTATTCATAACCCATCACCCATCGTGGTAGATGAAATGGCAATTATTAATAGTTTTTTAAATTGGTGATGATCCGGAGGAGGCCCCACGATCCACCCTTTACATCTCAAATTTTCTTTTCATAGTTTTACTACTTTTAAAAGCCATGGGCTTGTGTTTGAGCGAGTCATGAGCCATAGTTTGTAATTATCTCTCAAATTTCAATGAAAAGGCCTTCCCTTATTTAAAAAAAATCAAAACACCATTATTCATATATTTTATTATTATCTTGTTATCGTCTAACTTGGTTTGTTTGTTTATCATAGTAACAGTAACTCAAAACCTGCCAATGTCATGTCATGTCAAAGCTTAGATAAACAAAATAAGGGGAATGATGATTATTGGAAGAAAGGTAATGAGAAATGATTAGTTGAAGGTATAGAGGAGTTTGAGAACCGGGAGAATCCCAACTTAGAGAAAACTGAAACAGTCAACCTGGGAGATCATGACGAAATCAAAGAAACAAGTGTCAGTGTCCACCTGGAGGAAGCACAAAAGAGAGAGCTCATTCACCTATTACAGGAATACATTGATGTGTTTGCTTGGTCCTATGATGATATACCAGGATTGAGCACCAGCATTGTGTCACATAAGTTGCCAATAAATCCTGAGTTTGATATAGTCAAGCAAAAATACAGAAATTTAAGCCAGATTTAAGTCTAAAAATCAAGGAAGAAGTGACAAAAAAATCTAGTCTAAGGTTGTGGAGGTCACAAAATATCCGACATGGCTAGCCAATATTTTCCTAGTGCCGAAGAAGGATGGCAAGATTCGAATTTGTAATGACTATGGAGACTTGAATAAAGCCATTCCTAAAGAGAATTTTCTACTGCCCAACATCTACATCCTCATTGATAATTGTGTAAAAAATAAAATGCATTCTTTCATTGATTGTTTTACCGGGTAATATCAGATATAGATCAATGAGAAAGATACAGAAAAGACGGATTTTGTTATGCCCTGGGGTGTTTATCATTATAGGGTAATGCCTTTGGTCTAAAAAATGCGGGTGCAACATATATGAGGGTTATGATGATAATTTTCCATGATATGATTCATAAAGATATTGAGGTGTACGTGAATGATGTCATTATTAAATCCCACGAGAGTTTAGATCATCTGACCCATCTAGAAAAACTTTTCAATAGATTAAGAAATTACAATTTGAAGTTAAATCCTGATAAGTATGCTTTTGGTGTGCCATTAGGGAAGTTACTTGGATTCATAGTCAACAGGAGAGGCATCGAGTTAGACCCATCCAAAATCAAGACAATTTAGGATTTGCCACTACTGAGGACCAAGAAGAAGGTTATGAGTTTCATGGGCTGTTTGAATTACATTAGTAGGTTTATTGCTCAATCAACAATCATATGCGAGACAATTCTCAAGATGTTGAATAAAAATGCATTGAATGAGTAGATGGAAGAATGCCAGAGAACTTTCGACCTCATCAAGGAATACTTATCTGCACCACTAATTTTGGTTCCTCCCAGAGAAAGAATTCAACTATTGCTTTACCTATCATTCTTAGAAAATGCTTTTGGATGTGTCCTATTGCAACATGATGAGACCGGCAGGAAAGAGAAAACCATCTACTACTTGAGTGAAAAGTTTACGCCACATGAAGCCCATTACATTCTCGTAGAAAAGACATGTTACGCTTTGACTTGGGCGGCAAAAAGGTTGAGGCATTACCTATCGTCATACATAACATACCTCATCTCGAGAATGGATCCATTGAAGTATATATTCTAGAAAGCCATGCCTACAGGAAAGATATCCAAATGGCAGATGTTGTTGGGTGAGTTTGACGTTGTGTATGTAATTCAAAAGACAATCAAGGGGCAAGCTTTAGCAGATCATTTGGCAGAGAATCTGGTTGATGATGAATATGAGCCACTTCAAACTTATTTCCCAGATGAGGAAATTTTATTCATAGGAGAAGACATTACAAAAATTTACCTCGGATGGAGGCTATTCTTTAATGGGCGGCCAACTTCAAAGGTTTAGGAATCGAGAAGTTTTGGTGTAAGAAATGGGTCAACACTATCTGGTAACTGCTAAGTTGCATTTCCCATGCACCAATAACATGGATGAATATGAAGCTTTCATCTTAGGTCTCAAATTGGAACTTGATATGTGTGTTTGTGAATTACTAGTCATCGGGGATTCAGACTTGCTGATGCATCAGGTATGGGGAGAATGGGCAGTAAAAAATTCCAAGATTACTCTTTATGTGGAGCTGGTGTAGTAATTATGTGGAAAATTTAAAGAATTTGATTTCAGACATATTCCAAGGATACAAAATGAGTTTGTTAACGCTTTGTCCATGATATCCTCTATGATTTAGCACCCAGATTAGAGATACATTGATCCATTGGAAATAAGCTTGAAGGAGCAACCCGCACATTGTGCACATGTTGAAGAGAAGCATGATGGAAAGCCATAGAATTATGAAATCAAAAGGTATTTAGAATCTGGAATATATCCTGAAGAGGCCAGTAACAACCAAAAGAAGACAATCCGGCGTTTGGCGAAGAACTATTTTCCAAGTGGGGAAATCCTTTTTAAGAGGACTCCAAATTTGGGATTCTTAAGATGTGTCGACACTGCAGAATCCAATAAATTGATAAAAAAAGTACACGCTGCGGTTTACGAGCCCCACATGAACGGGTTTTCCCTTGCTAGTAAGATCCTGAGAACCGGTTACTTCTGGATGACTATGGAAAATGATTGTAGCAAGTATGTGTTGAAGTGTCCAAAATGTCAGATACAAGAAGATTTGATTCAAATGCCTCCACATAAGCTTCATGCGATGAATTCACCTTGACCTTTCGTTGTTTGGGGCATGGATGTTATCGATCTAATAGAGCCACCGACATCAAATGGGCATAAATTTATTTTGATTGCTATTGATTACTTTACTAAGTGGGTCAAAGATCCTTCATATAGAGCCATTACTAAGAAAGTGGTTGCAGATTTCATCAGGAATAGCTTGATCTACCGATGTGGAGTGCCAAAATCGATCATTACTGATAATGGGGCAAATTTGAACAATCACTTGATGAATGATATTTGTGATCAATTTAAAATAGTGCATCACAACTCGACTGCATATCATCCATAGATAAATGAAGTCGTGGAAGCTGCTAATAAAATCATCAAGAAGATCTTGAGAAAGATGATCGAAAATGATAGGTCATGGCATGAGATGTTGCCTTACGCTTTGCTAGGGTATCGCATGACAGTTCGAACCTCCACTGGGGCAACTCCTTATCTATTGGTTTATAATAATGAAGCTATGATACCTACTGAGGTTAAAATACATTCCCTAAGGATTATTCTGGAAGCTGGACTAAGCAACGAAGAATGGGATTATACTCACTATGAATAACTCATGTTGATTGATGAAAAGAGAATGGTTGTTGTATTTCATAGTTAGTTGTATCAGCACAGGATGGTTCATACCTTTAACAAGAAAGCAAGAACTCAAACATTCGAAGTTAGGAAATTGGTTCTTAAATGCATATTTCCTCACCTAGAAGAGTACAAAGGCAAGTTCGCTCCAAATTGGCAAGGGCCATACATAGTTCGCTAGGTACTATCTAGAGGGGCTCTGATTTTGTCTGATATAGATGGTCAAAAGTGGACCAAACCAATCAATTCTGATACAGTAAAAAGATATTATGTTTGAATGATGTTCTAGGTTTTGTATTTTCTTAGTTTACATGTAATTTCCTTTGTAGTAATGTTTTTTTTCTAGTGAGCAACTGCCTAAAATCCCTTTCCCTTTATGTACGAACTATATTTGACCTGAATTCCTAAGAGAGGGATACGTAGGCGGCCTATGTCGGCTTCGGTCAAACCCTTAGAAAATTTTATCGTTTCCCTTTATGTACGAACTACGTTTGACCTGAATTCCCAAGAGAGGGATACGTAGGTGGCCTATGTCGGCTTCGGTCAACCCCTTAGCAAATTTTATCCTTTCCCTTTATGTATGATTTACGTGATTACCTGAATTGTCAAGAATGAGATACATAGGTGGCCTATGTCAGCTTCGGTCAACCCATTAGATTTTTCTATATATCCTTAGCGTAGTCTGGAACTATGTTTGACCTGATTCCTGCTTCAACGGGATACGTAGGTGCCCCAATGGCTCGGTCATATAACCCCAAGAAATGTAAACTAGGGCAGAATTTTCGAGAAGGAATCTCAAAAATTCATAAGAGAAGATTAACATCTAACAAAGATAATGAAGATCAGCAAAGACTTCAGATCCACTCGAGATAATATCATCTCAGACTACTTTAAACTAGGGCAGAAATTTTGAGGGATGCCTCAAAATTTTCACGAAATACTGGAATATATTTCAAACTCCCCGGAACCATAGGTTAAAGCCAAACTCTTAAAGTCACCAACTGCGAAAAAGTCTAGGTGGACTCAATTTCTAGCTATGATAGAACTATTTGAAGAACCCTCCAACAATGATCATGAGTTCTAGAAATCATCCCTTGGATATAGCCAAAGCCACAAGGAAGACGTTCATTGAGATATTACATGACATGACTGATAGAGATCTTCTAAAGCTTTTACAGATACTTTCGAAACTATTTTCTAAAATAAGACTACTTTTGAAAAAATCCTTACAAATCTTCTACTTAGTAATTGCCTCGGCGTCTATAGGATCTAGTACCCAGGGTGGAGATACCAATATGAAGGGGCACCTGAAAGATGGTGAGGAACAAATCAAGGACCGAAGAAGGTCAACACAGAGTAGTTTCTTTGAAACTAATCATTTTTCTGTGGATGCAGGGATCAATATACAAAAATAAGAGTCTCTTTCAATATATCCCCAAGAAAGTCGGGAGCCATGCCAGAGCATATAATGCTTAAGAACAATATTTTTGGGTAGCCCAAAAATGGTTCTAATACTTATTTATCGAGGACCATTTGAATTGTCCATCTTATTTCTTGAGATCATGGAGGACAAACAAAAGTGTCTTGTCTTCTTTACAAATATTGTATTTAGAATTTTTCTAAAAAATAGTCGCTAGCAAAAGCGACTTTGTGTCTAGTAATGATCTACCTGGAGTACAGGTACATGTAGAAAGCAAGACGCTGAAATGAATTTAGGTGAAACTATTTTTAAATTACTAGAAGAACCATTGCATATCATTGTCAAGAGAGCCATTCATTTCATTGCCAAGAGGTCCATTTCATATCATTGCTAAGAGGTATATACATATCATTGCCAAGAGGGCCATTTATATCATCACCAAGAGGACCATTTCATATTATTTCCAAGAGGTCCATTCAATATCTATTGACATGTAAGACATAAAAGTTGGCGTCGAGGATATCATCACCATTCAATATCTGTTGAAATGCTAGACATCAACGCTGGCGTCGAGGATATCATCAGCATTTCATATCTATTAACACGCAAGCTATAAATGCTGGCGTCGAGGATATCATCAGCATTTCATATTTGTTGAATTGCATGACATAAATACTAGCATCGAGAATATCATCAATATTTCATATCTATTGACACGCAAGACATCAACGCTGGCGTCGAGGATATCATCACCATTCAATATCTGTTGACACGTAAGACATAAATGCTGGCATCAAGGATATCATCAGTATTTCATATCTGTTGACACGTAAGACATAAATGCTGGTGTTGAGAATATCATCAATATTTCATATATGTTGACACGCAAGACATAAGTCGCTATCTAAGGATGAATGATATATAAGATTTCCTAGAAATTGACAATCTGAGGATCATCTATAAGTCATATTATTTGAAATAGGATAATGTGCAATATTTCCTATGAGTTGATAGCCTGCAGGTCATTCGTAAGTCACAACAACATCCTAATCGGATAGTGTGCAAGATTGCCCAAAAATTGATAGTCTGAAGGTTATCCATAAGTCGCAACTAAATCCTTATTGGAGAATATGCGAGATTATCAAATTGATACATCCAAGGGTTCTTTATAATCCACGTCATATCCAAGATCGATTATGTGCAGGATTACCCAAGGACTAACAATTTGAGATATATATATATATAAGTCATATTGTATCCAAGGTCGGATGATGTGCAGGAACACCTAAAACCTAGTGATTGGAGGGATATTGTAAGCCATCTCTTATCTAAGGTTGGATAATGTGCAGGATTAACTACAAGCTAGCAATTCAAAGAATATTTGTAAGTCGCCTCGTATCCAATATCAAATAATGCGCAAGATTATCCAAAGATTGATAATTTAAGGAAAATTTATAAATCGATCATCGGTTATAACCGGAGAGGTTATCATTCTACATACAACAAGTGATATAGGCAACCAAAAGGGTTGCCACACCAACACAAGATTACACGGTTGTAGGGACCGTTCTGCATAAAGTATCACCGGTGTCCAAAAGGGCGACCTTACTTTGAAGACTTATTCAACTGACAAATGTCATAATTATACAACAACCAAGAGCATTTTTGTGTTTGTTTTTTCTAGCTATTTCATTCCAAATATGTACATGAAGAGATGAATCCATTTTTCAGGACATAACTCACGTGGAGATATGGTAAAAGACTACATACCTCTTTCGTGAATTATGTTTAGCACTAACACTTTTTGCTTGAAGTATTGTCGAGAGAATCCGAGAGAATGAAAATCTCAAGTCAAAATCACAAGTGTAGATGACTTCAGATAAGACGCAGCACAACGTGGAACTCTTTTTTAGTAGCAAAACGGACATAGTTTGGAGAGAGACATCAAACTCTCTAGACATGAGCTAAAGGATGATCACCACCACTATCTAACCACACCCCTATTAGAAGGCGTGTGGGTATTCCAGGATATTCTGTTTCAACTCCACCTTCGAGATACTTCTAAACTTACATCGAGGGTAGTCTTCCCTTTTTTCAAATTTGAGTGATAGGACACCTAGAGTTTTGAAAATTATGTCCAGGTAAGTTCTTGCCTATGGATGTGAAAGATCCCATATTCATGGTTAAGAGGTTACAAGCCTCTTTTCCACAACTCGATCATTAACTTGTCACTCATCCCAAGCCAAAGATTGTCTAAAATAGAAGACTATCTTTTCTACCGATCGAGTCAAACTACAAGCATTCTAATTCCCTGAAGTCTTGGGGATATGTAGGCTGGGATCTATGTAGAAAACTCGACTGCATTCTAAACTCCCCCAAATCCCTTTATTGCCCAGCTTCTCGATTAAACCAAAAATTCTAAAATTATGATAGTTGGTGAATTTTCTTAAAAATCAAGCTTTATGAACTACAAGTGGCCGAAATTCTCATAAACCTAAGATATGTAGAAAACCTGATATCGAGGTTTGGCCATAACTCCATGAAACTGCGAAAACCAACCTCTTAAAGATTCAAATTTGTAGGCGGACAAAAATTAAGAAGGTCAACCTCCCTTTGCCTAGGGTTACTTGCATCCACCCTACCCAAGGGAGCGGGCAGTTGTTGACACCTAATTTTTGTCATCCATAACTAAGTTTAGTTTGGAGTTTCTTTGATTTTCAAATAAAATTACAACATTTATTTTATTTGAATAAAGGATTTTCAAAGCATTTATTTAGGTAAATTGGTTAGTTTAAGTAGCAATTATATATTATCATGTTCAATTATACGAGATTATATAATGTTGTTACTTAAGTATTTATTTTACGAAATATCGGATTTTAATCAAGGTTCATCTTGAAATAAATGGTTGAAGTTTTGATTTAAAAAAATGATTTGTTCTCAAAATAATTTATTTGGATAAATATGTGTTTGATTTTATCAAATCAAGAACTCCGGGATTAAACAATGTGTTAATTCGTATTGAATTTCGATATTTAGTCAATTTATTAAATTTGACTCTAATTGAAATCAAATTGGCCACAATTGAAATGCAATTGACCAATTGGTATTTAATTTGGCTAGAATTTAAATTTAATTTCCTAAATTAAAACCCAAATATCCTAATTCTAGCCCAATTCCTAAAATTGCCTCCTAATTTAGGCCCAAATACCCTTTTTAATTAATTTTCTATTTTATTCCCAACTTCAGCAGCCCACTTCATCAAAGCAACACCAACAGGCCCCAAAATCCCTCCGACCCACCCCACCTCCTTACGTTATTCAACACCAGTTGTTAGCAGCAGCTTCCAACAACTATTCAATCAGCGTACAACATAATAGCCTCATCATCAACAACAACTCCAAAACACCGCCAAAATTGGTCTCAATCCGACCCACAATCCAAGAACCAACCCATTTGCAACCCATATTGTCAACCCATCACCCAACCTAGGACCATTTCATTTTCAATTTCTTCACGTATTTCATGTGATTCAGTATGAAAACCGCATCAAATCTTCTAGAAACATGCTTAGGTGTCTTTTCCAATATTTAAATCCCTAGAATTGTTGATTAAAGGGATGAATTCCAACCTTTGTGGAGAGATTTCATTGGTTCAGGGTACAATTTGGTTTTTCCTAATGGTATCTGTCCACTTATTTCATTCTCTCAAAAAATCCAAAAATAAGGACAATTTACGGACGAAAATGGGGTTGTGGGGGGAGGTTTTAGAATTTCAAAATTTCCAAAGAGATCCTCTCTTTCAAGTCCCAAAAAGACCCCTAATTGGTCTTCTATCTAAAGACCCATGGGGTTATTGTTCAAGGGGATTCTTTTTATCTTCTTTGGTGGCTTTTCTCTTTCTCTTGGGATTGAAAATTTTAGGTCTGGGAAAAGAGGGATTTTCTCTTTAAGGCTCTCAGGTTTTAAAATTAGGCTTGTGGAAAATTATGGGTTCAAACATCTTTTGAGAAATTTCTGAGGTTAAAAAACTGAGAGAAAGAGAAGAAGAAGGAAAAAACTTATGAGCGAAGATTCAATTTTCTTTTTTTAGTAGGAATTTTGTTTCCAAAAATTGGTCTACTAATCGAAGTTTTGAAGCTGACTACGATGCATTTCCGGTGATGGTGAAATCTGACGTTAACTCGAAAGTCTTATTTTGCTGCTCTATAAAAGGTGAACGTCTTTCTTTCTATTCTTCCTTCACAGTGTGTGTTTCTTTCTATTGTTACTATTCCATGAACGTAGTCCACTAATCGAGTCCAGGCTTCTGATTGTGATGTTGATTTTATTGCATTCTCTCTCGAGTTCACTGTGTTATTATTACTTCTACCCTTAATTCCCTTACTATTTCTCATTCTTTCTTCTTCATCTTTTTCGTATCGCGTATGTTTATTTTGTACAAGTATGTGTATGAATTGCATTTTTGTGCATGCTGAGGTAAAGCTGGGTGCGTAAGTATGTAGTGATAGTTGTATATTATTCTTCAATGAAAAAATAAGGTAAAGAGGGGCCCTATCACCTATTATTGTTGTTTTCAATATTATAATTTTGGGTGTAATTAGATTTGGTCATTGTTTGCCTTTTCTGATGGTGGAAAATCTTTGTAGTTTGCAGACTCTTTCTTGAACCTGGTTTGTATCGTTTCTTCTTCCATTTAGGTAGTGATTTCAGGTTCTAAAACTCTTAAAGTTTTACAAGACCATGTTTTGTAGAGTGGCTGCGTTCGATTTCATTGCCCAAAAATTGTTATAGACGAAGTGGCCAAGATTGATACATCATTATGAGTCATGATAGTTAAATTTGTTATTTTTGAATGATGGTTCTTTTTTTTTAGGGGGGGGGGGGGGGTTGTTTTACCATCATCATAGTTTTCAATTGTTTGGGGGTTCTTCAGTTTAAGACGAGAACTTTGAGAATTTTTGCTCTTTTTTTTATTGATTACTAAGTATCTGTTCGTATTGATTTAATTGTTGCTCATTTTGAATTGGCATGTAATTTACCGAGTAGTCTTACTGTTCTTCTTGGTTCATCTATTTTAAGATCACCATAGGTGCAGTTTCGAGCTTACTATGTTTGGTTATAGTTGCAGATTATATTCTGATTTTAGTAAATGCATCCTATCCCGCCCATGATTAACTTGATGTGATGAGTATCAAAGTTGCTTTGATTTGTTATTCGGGTTTCAATTTCTAAATTCATGTTTAGTTTTGATTAGGAAACCATTTTAGCATCAAAAATCATGTCATGTTTATACTCGAATATTGTGGCTTGACGCATTGTAGTTTTAGCTAGATATTCCGCTTTAGTCTCGATACTCTGTCTAGTATATTTTTGTTCTCGACTTGATTATCTATCTTTCTGTTTAGTTTCGCTCTCAACGTAAGGTAATTAGCAGCTAGGTCAATAGGTCTCAGGACAATTTGCCCCTCTTAGGTGATATTTCGTTAGTTAACTCAGGATTCCATCATATCTTGTTGTATTTAGAGTATTTATTCATGTTCAAAATTTTAATGTTTTTCCCTGTTTTTTTTATAAAAGTGGTGAACTGCTTCCAAATTATTCAAGGCACACTTTTATTTCAATTAGCATAAATCAGAACTGTAGTCATATGTTTTTCCTATTTTGATAAAGTGTTGATCTCAAATCATTTTCACTTATTATTTTATGTACATGTTATATGTGCTTGACTACTTTTGAAGTTTCTGATGTGTTCATGCTTGAAGAATTATTTCATATTAGGTTGAAAATCAAGTGATCTATTACACAACAATTGTTTGCATTTGTCCCTTCAGTTATTGTCCAACAGTTTTTTTTCAAATCATCAAAGTTATCAAACCATGTCAAACCTCTATTTAGATAATGTTGTTTTCCTGGTCATTTCCTCATCTCTTATTTCCTACTTTGGTGATCTATATGACGCTTCTGTATCTATATATGATCCCTTTATAGCAATAGCTTTGTTTTCTTTATTGTCATTGGATCCTAATCCTTACCTTTTTCTCTACATGTACTATTTGTATTGAATCCAAAAAATGGATTCAAGTTCTCGTTGCATTTTCTTCACGGCCATTGAGACCCGTCATCTCCATCGAGTAAACTCTTACAGAAAGCTCAACATTAATCTCGTAGGAAAGGGATACAAGGAGTCGAAAGGAAAACGGGTCAAAGTCCCGTTCTTGAAGCGACGAAGAGACTCGAGCCTTATTGCTATTTATTTATTTGTTGTCGTTATTTATCTATTATTGTCGTATTTATTTATTTATTTATTTGTTCATTCATTTTGGACCTCAAAGCCAAAGTTGTAAATTTAATACAGGTGGAGTGATAATCGAGCCAAAAAGGGGCTCGAAAACATAGAATTAGGACAGGTGAAAATGGGTCAAAAACCCAACTAAATTAGGACAAGGTCAACGGTTTGGGCTTAAAAGCCTAAATCACTACTTCTCCCCTTTCCTCTTTCCCTTTTACTTACTTTTTTTACATGTTTCTTGTGAACCTAGTTGAATCCCTAACTAAATCGCTAAAAAATTGATTTTGCAAAAAAAAAAAAATTCCCTAATCACTTTTCAACAAATTAAATCCTTTTTAATGTTAATCAAAGACGATTTTCAAACAGTCTGGATAACCGCAAGTTAGCAGATGTTTTAGGTGCCTAACACCTTTCTAAAATGTTAATAGGAACCGCTTATCCAAAATCTCTAACTTAAACGATTTTCCATTTTGAATCGTCTAAGTATTTTATAAAGGTTTCTTAATTCCTTTTCAAAATTAAATGGCGACTCTTTTCAAGAAAGTCAAAATTTCCGCAAAACACATAGTTTAGACTATATAGTTCAGACTAAAGTGAATAAATAAATTTTTAGTCGTAATCATTGTACAAATACAAACTTATTATTTGCTTGACCTTTGAACATCAAAATGTTAAAAGGATCATTAATGGTCTATATTCTTTCAATCTTTCTTGCCTATGGAATTTATACACACAAAAACTCCCCAACACCTCATCTTGTTTGACGGCATGCCTTATAATAAGGAACACTTGATTATATTCAATCCTGTATATTTTCTGCGGATAAAAGTCTTAGAATGTACAATTATTTGCTTAGATTAATTTACTTTTATTATAGATTAAGCTGATATAATGAAGAAAAAGTAAAAGGGCCAATTTCAAAAATCTCTTCATGAGTTCCGCTTTGTAACATTAATCTCCTCCATGATTTTTAATGATACAGTTACCTCCCTCATCTTTTTTTTTTTAGTAACGATGTCTTCATCCTATTTATCATTAACTTAAAAAAAATATATCAATTGACTAGTCTAACACTATTTTGGAAAATTAATTTTACTGACATTTTTTATTAGTTTTTGATTGTTTTCTATTTTTAAATATTCAAAATGAGGTATGTCTGGGGGAGGGTGGGGACGTAGTTAAAAAATTGAATCCTCACTAATCTATTATCTATTATCTATTATATATCAAAGGTGTGAAGATCCTTAAAAAAGTGATTTGAACTTTTTATCCTTCAGTAAAATTCTTCTCTTTATACAAAATCATCTTTTTCACTTTTAGCTTCTATTATTATAATATTAAATACTGACTATATTTAAGATATCCTAAATAAATAGAAAGTAAAACTCCAAAATATATATTAACTTTTACTCTTGCACGACAAACTTTTGAAATAACTGAGCTCTGATACCATTTGTAGGGGGTGCAGATAACTAACTTGTGAAATAGATCTATTTCACAAGTTAGTTATCTGCACCCCCTACAAATGATATCAGAGCTCAGTCTATTTCACAAGTTAGTTATCCGCACCCCCTATAAATGGTATCAGAGCTCAGTTATTTAAAGAATACAACAGTAGCATATATGTTTGAATTTATGTTTGAATTTAGATTGGATTGGATTCGATTAAATGAATAAAATACAAAAATACAATGAACTAAAACAAATTATTTCTGAAAAATGTAAAGAATTAAAAATAAGAATAGAAAGACTACATTATAATATATTTGCCGGAGTTAGTGAAAACTCAATAAATACACAAAAAGATGAAATATCAAAATTAGAATCACAAATAGATAGTTTAGAATATATATATCAACATGAACTATTTACAATAAAATGAACAAAGAATAATTTATAATAGATGAAAAAATGTGTGAAAATCACGAAGGATTAAAAATAAAGATAATATTTTCTAATCTAGGAAGAAAATATAAGAAAATTGGTGAACATTTATATTCAATGTTAGAAAAAGAAGAATTAAAATTAGAAGATAAATTGATAGCTATTGTAAGAATAGAAAGAGAAAATGAAGAAATAGATAGGAAAAAGGAAAATAGAAAAAATAAAACAACAAACTACAGAAGGAATACGAAAAATAGAACAAACTAAAAATAGTAGGATTGCTGAATTAGAAAAAGAACTACAAATGTTAAAAGATTTGTATGAAGAAGGACAAAAAAAAAGGAAGAAAAGGATAAAGAACAAAAATTACTAAACGAGATAAATCAATTTAAAGAAAAATTAGAAATAAACAATAAAGAAATAAAAAACAAGGAATTAGAAATAAATAATATAGATGTTGAAGAGATAGATAATTATGATTCAGAAGATAGTGAAACATATACAAAAATATTAACAAATACAAAAAATTTAGAAATCAATAAAAGACAAGAAGTAATTAATGAAGAAAACTTAGAAAATATCAACACAGAAATAAATACTCTTAATAAAAAAAGAAGATGAAAATATAATACCTAGAACATCAGAAATAAGAAAACCTACATATTATAAGAATAAGTTTAAAAGATATAATCTAAAGAATGAACATGACAAATGGACACCAAAACAAATAATTAATAAAAATTATAACTTTTTAGACTTAGACTGTGTAATAGATACAGAAAAAACAATATAATTATGGATAGAATATATGATAAAACAATTATTAGATAATAATATAAACATAACAGATGCACCAGAATATATAGAAAGAACACTAATAGGAACAGTGAAATTATGGTTTTCAAATTTAACTGAAAATAGCGACAAAGTATTAAGAACTAACAATAGCGACAAAGTATTAAGAACTAACAAACCTACAGAAGGAACATCATCAACAACAACTAAACTAACACCTATAGAATTATTAAAAAAATATGAAACAACTATAAAAGACGAATTTGATAGTATGACAACAATAGAAGAAGAACAAAATGAAGAAAAAGATACAAATAGGAATTTAATGTTAAAATTAGCAATATGTAATATGTGTTATATAGATGAATATACTTGCGCATTTAAAGAATATTATTATAAAGGAGCATATAATATAGAAGAAACTAAAGAAATAAGAAAATTATATTTTAATAAATTACCCGAACTATTTAATTCAAAGATAATAAAGAGTTGGGAAGAAACAAAAATAGTAGATACTCTAGGAGCAAGAATAAAATTTTTACAATAATGGTATAGAAACTTATGTGAAAAATATAGAGAAGAATTAAAAATGGAAAAAACATTGATAAGCAATTTAGCATGTTGCAAAAATAAAATAGCACCCCAATTCGGATGTGAAGAAAGATATTATAAAAAAAGAAAAAGACATAAGAAATATAAGAAATATAAAAAAATCAAAATATAAATACAAGAAACCAAGAAAAGATATTATGTAAAAAATTATAAATACAGAAGACCATATAGAAAAAAGAAATCTATAAAAGAATGTACTTGTTATAATTGTGGAAAATTAGGACAATTAGCTAGCGATTGTAAATTACCTAAAAATCGAAAAAATAAACAAATATTATAAATAAAAATAGAAAATACAGAATATATGCAGATAGATAATATAGATTATGAATTAGAAAGTGAGGATAGTATATATGAAATTTCAGAAAATGAAACAGATAATGAAATAGATAGTGAAATAGATGAATCAAATGACTGAAGAAGATATAAAAATAATAACAAAGGAAGAACATTTAAATGATGAAGGAACGGACCAAAACAATAATATTTGACAGTAACATATTTGATTAAATAAAAGGAAAAAAATTAGACTTAAGTGTAGAAAAAATATTTAAAATACCAAAAATAAAAAATATGTTTACTAGGAAAAAAGAAGAATATTATGTATTATGGCAAAAGGAACATATAATAGACTGTAGATATGCAAAAGGTAAACCTAGTATACCACTAGTAACAAAAAGAATAATTAATAAAGAGATAAATGATATCAAAAGTAGAGACCCCATAAAATATGTACACCTTGGAGGTACAGATATATTAATAAAAGCATGTTTTAGAGAAGAAATAGATACACCAATAAAATTATATTTAGCAGATGATAGAATTATAAAACCTATAGAAAAAAGCATAATAAATGTTATAAAAGGAAACTTAATATACCAAAAATTTAAATTTATAATAAGTGCAAATTATTCAGTAGCGGTAACAGATAAAAATATAGATAAATCATTAGTATTATATTGAAAAATATCAGGAATAGATTTAACCCCAGGAAGTAAAATATTGATAGCAAGATGCAAAAATTTATACGTATTAACAACAAAACATAAAATAACAGGAAAAAATAAGATTAACAAAATACGAATAGAAAGTCCATTCGAACAAATTGTAAAAACAATAGATTATAATGATTATAGCTAAAGGGACATAAATATAGAAGAAAAATTAGAAATAATAAATGATAGAATAAGTACAACGAAAAGAATAGCTGATGAAAAACCAGAATCATCAAGTTCATCAAAAAGAACAAGTTATGAAATAAATTCAACAAATAATTTAAACCAATATCACCTAACAGGAAAGGTAAATAAAAAATAATATTTAATACTCTTAAATACAGGACAAGAAGAAAATTATATAGCAAAATATCTAGTAAAAAATGAAGAAATAAATGTTGATAATGATATATGCCCAGATCTACCAAGAAGTTTAATAAATAGTAAAAATATAGCAGAAAAAGAAATAATAATAGGAATTAGAAAAATAAAAATAGAATTAGAAGTAAAGGAAGAAATGCAAAAAACAGACATAATATTAGGAATAAAATGGCTAGAACAAGTAAAACCATATAATATAGAACATACACAATTAACATTAACATATAACAGAGAGAAATTATTCTTAAGAAGAGTTTTAACATAAAATGAAAATATATGTGTTAATGAAGATCGTAGTAGAAGGATATTACAGTAGATATTATACGCCTATGATAGATACAGGAGCAGAAGCTAATTTATGTAGATATAATTGCTTACCAGAAAGCAAATGGGATAAACTAAAAACACCAATAGTTAAAAGATTTAATAATGAAGAAAGTTTAATTACTTATAAAGCTAGGAATGTAAAAATACAAGTATGGGATACGATATTAACAATAGAAGAAATTCATAATTAAGAACTAACATCAAAAGATATATTTTTAGGAATGCCGTTTTTAGATAAATTATACCCACATATAATAACTAGAACAAATTGGTGGTCTACAACACCATGTAAACATAAAGTAAGAGCAAAAAGAGTTAATAATAAAATAAGAAAGAAAACTGATTGGATAAAAGAAAGCGAAAAAATTACACAAAAGTTAGAAATATAAAAAAAAACTGAAGATACAATAGAACTAGTTGTATTTTTGATAAATAAAATAGAATAACTATATTTTCAATAAATAAGATATAAATAATTAAGAAAAAATTAGAACAATTATATAGTGAAGATCCATTAAAAGGATGGGAAAAACATAAAACTACTATAAAAATTGAATTAATAGATAAAAATAGCATAATAACCCAAAAATCATTAACATATAATTTTGACGATTTAAAAGAATTTAAAATGCATATAGATGAATTATTAGAAAAATAATATATACAAAAAAGTAATAGTAAACATAATAGTCCAACATTTATAGTAAATAAACATAGTAAACAAAAAAGAGGAAAAAGTAGAATGGTTATTGACTATAGAATTTTAAATGCAAAGACTATGACATATAATTATCCAATATCAAATAAGATATTAAAAATAAGACAAATACAGGGATATAATTATTTTAGTAAATTCAAATGTAAATCTGGCTTTTACCATTTAAAGTAGAAGAAGAATCTAAAGAATTAACTGCATTTACGGTACCACAAGGATTTTATGAATGGAACGTATTACCATTTGGATATAAAAATGCACCAGGTAGATATCAACATTTTATGGATAGTTATTTTAAACAATTATCTAATTGTATAGTATACATAGATGATATATTATTATATACAAAAACTAAAGAAGAACATTTAAAATTATTAAGGCAATTTACAGATATAATTGAAAAATCGGGAATAAGTCTAAGTGAAAAGAAAGCTGAAATTATGAAAAATGTGATAGAATTTTTAGGAATACAAATAGATAAGGGTGGAGTAAAAATGCAACATCATATAGTATAAAAAATAATAAATTCGAAAGAAGAATTAGATACAAAAAAAGAAATTACAATCATTTTTAAGATTAGTAAACCAAGTAAGAGAATATATTCCAAAATTAGTAGAAACTTTAAAACCACTACAGAAAAAATTAAAAAGGATGTAGAATATAACTATAATGAAGAAGATAAAAAACAAGTTCAGAAAATAAAATTACTTTGTAAAGAATTACCAAAACTACAATTTCCAGATGAAAATAGAAAATTTATATATATAGTAGAAGCAGATGCTAGTAAATCTAGTTATGGAGGAGTACTTAAATACCGATATTAAGTAGAAAAATTTGAAGAACACCATTGTAGATACTACTCAGGTACGTTCAATGAAACAGAAATAAAATGGGAAATAAATAGAAAAGAATTATGTTCATTATATAAATGTTTGCTAGCATTTGAGCCATATATTATATATAACAAGTTTATTGTACGAACGGATTATACACAGGTACGCTGGTGGTTAACAAAGAAAATACAAAATTCAGTTACAACAAAAGAGATTCGGAGACTAGTCTTAAATATATTAAATTTCACATTTATAATTGAAGTAATTAGTACTAACAAAAATGTTATTGCAGATTGCATATCAAGACAAAGCTACACAGACTGATATAATAGAAGAGGATACTATAGAAAAAATATTCAACACCCTAACTATGCTTTCAATAAAAGTGGACAGTATGGGTAATGAAATAGAAAAGCTAAAGACTAATGAAGTTAAACTAAAGTCTATAGCTACAAATCAGCTAACTCAGCAGTGTGCAGAGCTATGTCAATCGGAAGACATTAAAGTTCCAGAGCTAGAAGGAGACGATGAGACACTCCATAAAACCCATAGCGTTTATCAATCTACTTCTGCAGGTACAAGCAAAGGAATTAGAAAAAAAACACAAATATGAACCTAAACAAGCTATTCGATAAACCATATATACCAAATACATCAAAAGATCCCATGTTTTATACCCCCACAAATTACCATATACCGAGATAGTTTAAATTAAGACAAAAAAACTTACAACTACACATCCCGGACATATATAGAAAATATCTACAATGTAAAAACCTTTTTAAATACTAACCCCATAGCTATAAACATCCAAGAACCAGATACAAACTATATAACCCAAAGATTGACCGTATATAATAAGTTAATTGTTTTACCTAAAACCAAACCAAGTCTAGTTAAAACTTGCTATGAATATGGACTACTCAGTACTGTATATACCTATGACGGAAATGAGATATCCACTATACCGAAAATATATGAAGCATTTAGCATTTTTAAAAGAATAACCAAAGGTACCCTATTTTTTATAAAAATTTATACGACACCAGCAGAGATATTATATGATGAAGTTAAAAAAACCATACAAGTTGTAAAGATAGGAATGACACGAAACATGATTATACCACAAGATATTATTCCACAAACAGAAATACCTAAAATTGAGATACCAAAATTTTATGCAAATAAAAGGATTATCGGACTATCTACAGTTTTGTAAGAGCTAGCGAACACATACTGCAACCAAAATCCCATATGGAGTTATTATTCAAGAAATCATGTACTAATATATTTAAATTCAAAGGAATTACGAGAAACAGGTATGGAAACTATTAGACAATGGATTCTGACGTTACTCAAACCAGAGACAGAACCTATAACTCAGAGAAAAAATTATTTCAGAAGAGTTATTAACCATATATTGCAAGACAATTGAACATAAATATCCAGATCATAAATGTTCAAAATGTGATAGAGGAGATAATGATATCCCAGAAGTTCAGCTAGAATAGAAGAAAAATCAACCAAGTAGATAAGAACGCTAGCTGAAAGATACAAGATAAGAAACAATAATGGAGATATAGAAAAGCAGCAGATACGACAACGAGAAGATATCAACGGAGTAATAATAAAAGACAAGCTATTAAATTGTGAAAGCGACATGTAAACTTTCACAATTTACTTTACGTAAAATATTGAAAACTTTTGTATAGGCTAAACTTTTAGGCTTTAGGCTTTTTGACTATTATTAGTCTAGACATTAATAATTTTTATCTTATTAGGAGACTTTTTTGTAGACTAATTTTAGAAACGTGAATACTCTTGTAAAGATTCAGTCTATAAATAAGATGAACCGAAGGCATTGCAACGCAAGCCTTCATGTGTTAAAGAAAAAATTCTCTCTTGTCCACAACAAATATTTTGCTTAGTTATTAAAAAACAGATTTATTTCAATGGAAAAATCTATGGAGGAACAAAGCTTAAAAATATCAAACCTACCCGAACAGGTATATTTATTTATGATTATGAATAGCTAAATTCATAATTCCCAACAATCATGGTATGATAAAATAAATTCATGTTAGTTACTTTACAGTAGAATTATTCGAAGAATAATATGTTAAGAAGTTTATTAGCAAAGTGGAAAAGGAGAAAAATCCCTAAGAACTATGTCATCCTAAAGGTGAAACCAATGAGGCAAGAAGCCGTGGTGGGGAGTAACTAGAGTAGAGGCGCTATTTAAGGGAAAAATATCTAGATTATCATGCTAATAGTGACGAAGAACATGTTATTTAAGAATAATCTAGTATATAGTAATCTAAGATGACCATATTTTGTTATGTACATGATTGAAGGGAATATTTTGAAAATAGCAATTTTATGAAAATGAATAATTATTTATCTGATGTAATAGTAGATAAATTTAAAATACTTATTTTGTATGCACTTAAGGATATAAAAGTAGTAGATATAAGAAAAATCATATTAGAAAAAGCATTTGGTAAATATTATATGACTAGATTAAATTACATACCATACCTACCTAACTACTCTTACAAATAATTATCATGATAAATTACATATATCTAGAATTTTTGGAAAAAGATATGAGAAACATTCAGTTAATAGAAAAACAGATGAAAGTAAATTTAGACAAATACATGGAAACTAAAGATATAAAATATATAGAACTCCTTAATCAAAATATGCAAGAACTACTAAGACTAAAACAAACAACTGAAAAATATTATCAAGCTTAAATGACAGATGATATTAAAATACTTGTTTTATATATACTTATAGATATAGAATTAAAGACGTAAAGAAAATAATATGGGAAAAATTACAAGATTATGATGAGGAAGAATTATTAAACAGTATAGAAAACTTACACATATATTATGAGCATCAATATTACTTAGATTCAGATGGATATTATTTAGAATAAATAAATGTTAGAATATATAAAAAAAATAGAGAAAGGCAAAATTGGATATATGAAGAAGTTAATTACAGAAATCAACTTGAAATAGAAAAAAGACAAATAGAAGAAAAATTACTTAAAATGAAATTAACCTTAGAAAAAGACGATACAGATAATGATTTATTTAATACATATGAAAAATTATTTAATACAGATGGAAAATTACCTATACATGAACAACAAATACTAGTTAATCAGATAAAGAACATAAACCTACGCATTGAATATAGCAAAGTTAGAATATAATACTACACAGAAATTGCTAAAATTTCAATAGGATAAAATAATAAACTACACAAATTAATGAATACATCTTACGAAAAGAATAAATCATTAAAAGATATTGAAACTAAATTTAAGAAATATCCACGCACAAAGAAAAATAGATCCATTATACATATAATAGATCTATTTCACAAGTTAGTTATCTGCACCCCATCCTAATGGTATCAAAGCCCAGTTATTTAAAAAATACAGCAGTAGCATATATGTTTGTGTAGAAACATATATTTTTGTTAGAAAATATATAAATTTTCTATTTTCATTACCCATACTGTCCACTTTCATTGAAAGCGTAGTTAGGGTGTTAAATATTTTTTCTAGAGTATCCTCTCTTATTATATCAGTCTGTGTAGCTTTTTCTTGATATGTAATCTGCAATAACATTGTTGTTAGTACTAATTACTTCAATTATAAATGTGAAATTTAATATATTCAAGACTAGTCTCCGAATCTCTTTTGTTGTAACTGAATTTTGTATTTTCTTTGTTAACCACCAGCGTACCTGTATATTATTCGTTCGTACAATAAACATATTATATACAATATTTGGCTCAAATGCTAACAAACATTCATATAATGAACATAATTCTTTTCTATTTATTTCCCATTTTATTTCTGTTTCATTGAACGTACCTGAGTAGTATCTACAATGGTGTTCTAATTTTTCTGCTTCATATCGGTATTTAAGTACTCCTCCATAACTACATTCACTAGCATCTGCTTCTACTATATTTATAAATTTTCTATTTTCATCTAGAAATTGTAGAAAATTTATCTTTTGCATATCTACAGTCTATTACATGTTCCTTTTGGCATACTACATAATGTCCACTATATCGGAAATATATGAAGCATTTAGCATTTTTAAAAGAATAACCAAAGGTACCCTATTTTTTATAAAAATTTACACGGCACCAGCAAATATATTATATGATGAAGTTAAAAAACCCATACAAGTTGTAAAGATAGGAATGACATGAGACATGATTATACCACAAGATATTATTCCAAAACCAGAAATACCTAGAATTGAGATACCAAAATTTTATGCAAATAAGAGGATTATCAGACTATCTACAATTTTGCAAGAGCTAGCGAACACATACTGCAACCAAAATCCCATATGGAGTTATTATTCAAAAAATCATGTACTAATATATTCAAATTCAAAGGAATTACGAGAAACAGATATGGAAACTATTAGGCAATGGATTCTGACGTTACTCAAACCAGAGACAGAACCTATCGCCAAAGCTATCAGAGAAAAATTTATTTCAGAAGAGTTATTAACCATATATTGCAAGACAATTGGACATAAATATCCAGATCCTAAATGTTCAAAATGTAATGAAGGAGATAATGATAGCCCAGAAGTTCAGCTAGAATAGAAGAAAAATCAACCAAGTAGATAAGAACACTAGCTGGAAGATACAAGATAAGAAGCAATAATAGAGATATGGAAAAGCAGCAGGTACGACAACGAGAAGATATCAACGGGGTAATAATAGAAGACAAGCTATTAAATTGTGAAAGCGATATGTAAACATTCACAATTTACTTTACGTAAAATATTGAAAACTTTTGTATAGGCTAAACTTTTAGGCTTTAGGCTTTTTGACTATTAGTCTAGGCATTAATAATTTTTGTCTTATTAGGAGACTTTTTTTTTGTAAAGTAGACTAATTTTAAAAACGTGAATACTCTTGTAATGATTCAGACTATAAATATTATACAAATAACTGAGCTTTGATACCATTTGATACCTACTAATGGTATTAGAGCTCAGTTATTTAAAAAATACAACAGTAGCATGTATGTTTGAATTTAGGTTTGAATTTAGATTGGATTGGATTAAATGAATAAAGTACAAAAATACAAAGAACTAAAACAAATTATTTCTGAAAAACGTAAAGAATTAAAAATAAAAATAGAAAGACTACATTATAATATATTTACCGGAGTTAGTGAAAACTCGATAAATACACAAAAAAATGAAATATCAAAATTAGAATCACAAATATATAGTTTAGAATATATATATATATATATATATATATATATATATATATATATATATATATCAACATGAATTATTTACAATAAAATGAACAAAGAAGAATTTATAATAGATGAAAAAATATATGAAAATCACGAAGGATTAAAAATAAAGATAGTATTTTCTAATCTGATATAAGAAAATAGGTGAACATTTATATTTAATATTAGAAAAATAAGAATTAAAATTAGAAGATAAATTGACAGTTATGGTAAGAATAGAAAGAGAAAATAAAGAAATAGATAGGAAAAGGAAATAGAAAAATAAAATAACAAACAATGGAAGAAATACGAAAAATAGAAAAATCTAAAAATAGTAGGATTGCTGAATTAGAAAAAAAACTACAAATGTTAAAAGATTTGTATGAAGAAGGACAAAAAAAAAGGAGGAAAAGGATAAAGAACAAAAATTACTAAATGAGATAAATCAATTTAAAGAAAAATTAGAAATAAACAATAAAGAAATAAAAAACAAGGAATTAAAAATAAATAATATAGATGTTGAAGAGACAGATAATTATGATTCAGAAGATAGTGAAACATATACAGAAATATTAACAAATACAAAAAAATTTAGAAATCAACAAAAAACAAGAAGTAATTAATGAAGAAAACTTGGAAAATATCAACACAAAAATAAATACTCTTGATAAAAAAGAAGATGAAAATATAATACCTAGAACATCAGAAATAAGAAAACCTACATATTATAAGAATAAGTTTAAAAGATATAATATAAATAATGAATATGACAAATGGACACCAAAATAAATAGTTAATAAAATTATAACTTTTTAGACTTAGACTGTGTAATAGATACAGAAAAAACAATATAATTATTGATAGAATATATGACAAAACAACTATTAGATAATAATATAAACATAACAGATGCACCAGAATATATAGAAAGAACACTAATAGAAACAATGAAATTATGGTTATCAAATTTAACTGAAAATAGCAAGAAGGTATTAAGAACTAACAAACCTACAGAAGGAACATCATCAACAACATCTAAACTAACACCTATAGAATTATTAAAAATATATGAAACAGCCAAAAAAGATGAATTTGATAGTATGACAACAATAGAAGAAGAACAAGATGAAGAAAATGATAGAAATAGGAATTTAATGTTAAAATTAGTAATATATAATATGTGTTATATAGATTAATATACTTGCGCATTTAAAGAATATTATTATAAAGGAGCATATAATAAAGAAGAAAGTAAAGAAATAAAAAAAATTATATTTTAATAAATTACCCGAACCATTTAGTTCAAAGATAATAAAGAGTTGGGAAGAAGCAAAAATAGTAGATACTCTAGGAGCAAGAATAAAATTTTTACAACAATGGTATGGAAACTTATGTGGAAAATATAGAGAAGAATTAAAAATGGAAAAAACATTGATAAGAAATTTAGCATGTTGCAAAAATAAAATAACACCCCAATTCGGATGTGAAGAAAGATATTATAAACCAAGAAAAAGATATTATGTAAAAAATTATAAATACAAAAGACCATATAGAAAAAAGAAATCTATAAAAGAAAGTACTTGTTATAATTGTGGAAAATTAGGACAATTAGCTAGAGATTGTAAATTACCTAAAAATCCAAAAAATAAACAAATATCAGAAATAAAAATAAAAAATACAAAATATATCCAGATAGGTTATATAGATTATGAATTAGAAAATGAAGATAGTATATATGAAATTTCAGAAAATAAAATAGATAATAAAATAGATAGTGAAATAGATGAATCAAATGACTGAAGAAGATATAAAAATAATAACAAAGGAAGAATATTTTAAATGATGAAGGAACAGAACAAAAAATAATATTTGACAGTAACATATTTGATGAAATAAAAGGAAAAGAATTAGACTTAAGTGTAGAAAAAATATTTAAAATACCAACAATAAGAAATCTATTTACTAAGAAAAAAGAAGAATATTATGTAGTATGCCAAAAGAAACATGTAATAGACTGTAGATATGCAAAAGGTAAAGCTAGTATACCACTAGTAACAAAAAGAATAATTAATAAAGAGATAAACTATATAAAAAGTAGAGACCCAATAAAATATGTACACCTTGGAGGTACAGATATATTAATAAAAGCATGTTTTAGAGAAGAAATAGATACACCAATAGAATTATATTTAGTAGATGATAGAATTATAAAACCTATAGAAAAAAGCATAATAACTGCTAAAAAAGGAAACTTAATATACCAAAAATTTAAATTTATAATAAGTGCAAATTATTCAGTAGCGGTAACAGATAAAAATATAGATAAATCATTAGTATTATATTGGAAAATATCAGGAATAGAATTAACCCCACGAAGTAAAATATTTACAGCAAGATGCAAAAATTTATATGTATTAACAACAAAACATAAAATAATAGGAAAAAATAAGATTAACAAAATACGAATAGAAAGTCCATTCGAACAAATTGTAAAAACAATAGATTATAAGGATTATAGCTATAGAGACATAGATATAGAAGAAAATTTAGAAATAATAAATGATAGAATAAGTACAACGAAAAGAATAGCTGATGCAAAAACCAGAATTATCAAGCTCATAAAAAAGAACAAGTTATGAAATAAATTCAACAAATAATTTAAACCAATATTACATAACAGGAAAGGTAAATGAAAAAAGAATATTTAATACTCTTAAATATAGGACAAGAAGAAAATTATATAGCAAAATATCTAGTAAAAAATGAAGAAATAAAAATTGATAATGATATATGCCCAAATCTACCAAGAAGTTTAATAAATAGTAAAAATATAGCAGAAAAAGAAATAATAATAGGAATTCAAAAAGTAAAAATAGAATTTGAAGTAAAGGAAGAAATACAAAAATCAGACATAATATTAGGAATAAAATGGCTAGAAGAAGTAAAACCATATAATATAGAACATACACAATTAACCTTAACATATAACAGAGAGAAATTATTCTAAAGAAGAGACTTAACATAAAATGAAAATATATGTGTTAATGAAGATCTTAGTAGAAGGATATTACAGTAGATATTATACGCCTATGATAGATACAGGAGCAGAAACTAATTTATGTAGATATAATTGCTTACCAGAAAGCAAATGGGATAAACTAAAAACACCAATAGTTAAAGGATTTAATAATGAAGGAAGTTTAATTACTTATAAAGCTAGGAATGTAAAAATACAAGTATAGGATAAGATATTAACAATAGAAAAAATTTATAATTATGAACTAACATCAAAAGATATACTTTTAGGAATATCGTTTTTAGATAAATTATACCCATATATAATAACTAGAACAGATTAGTGGTTTATAACACCATGTAAACAGAAAGTAAGAGCAAAATGATTTAATAATAAAATAAGAAAGAAAACTAATTGGATAAAAGGAAACGAAAAAATTACATAAAAGCTAGAAAATATAAAAAATACTGAAGATACAATAGAACTAGTTGTATTTTCGATAACTAAAACAGAAATAACTATATTTTCAATAAATAAGATAGAAATAATTAAGAAAAAATTAGAACAATTATATAGTGAATATCTATTAAAAGGATGGAAAAAAATAAAACTACTATAAAAATTGAATTAATAGATAAAAATAGCATAATAACCTAGAAACCATTAACATATAATTTTGACGATTTAAAAGAATTTAAAATGCATATAGATGAATTATTAGAAAAACAATATATACAAAAAAGTAATAGTAAACATAATAGTCCAGCATTTATAGTAGATAAACATAGTGAACAAAAAAGAGGAAAAAGTAGAATGTTTATTGACTATAGAATTTTAAATGCAAAGACTATGACATATAATTATCCAATATCAAATAAGATTTTAAAAATAAGACAAATACAGGGATATAATTATTTTAGTAAATTCGATTGTAAATCAGAATCTTACCTTTTAAAGTTAGAAGAAGAATCTAAGGAATTAACCGCATTTACGGTACCACAAGGATTTTATGAATGGAACGTATTACCATTTGGATATAAAAATGCACCAGGTAGATATCAACATTTTATGGATAGTTATTTTAAACAATTATCTAATTGTATAGTATACATAGATGATATATTATTATATACAAAAACTAAAGAAGAACATTTAAAATTATTAGGGCAATTTACAGATATAATTGAAAAATCAGAATAAGTCTAAGTGAAAAGAAAGCTAAAATTATGAAAAATCTGATAGAATTTTTAGGAATACAAATAGATAAGGGTGGAGTAAAAATGCAACATCATATAGTACAAAAAATAATAAATTCGAAAGAAGAATTAGATATAAAAAAAGAAATTACAATCATTTTTACGATTAGTAAACCAAGTAAGAGAATATATTCCAAAATTAGTAGAAACTTTAAAACCACTACAGAAAAAATTAAAAAGGATGTAGAATATAACTATAATGAAGAAGATAAAAAACAAGTTCAAAAAATAAAATTACTTTGTAAAGAATTACCAAAACTATAATTTCCAGATGAAAATAGAAAATTTATATATATAGTAGAAGCAGATGCTAGTAAATCTAGTTATGGAGGAGTACTTAAATACCGATATTAAGTAGAAAAATTTGAAGAACACCATTGTAGATACTACTCAGGTACGTTCAATGAAACAGAAATAAAATGGGAAATAAATAGAAAAGAATTATGTTCATTATATAAATGTTTGTTAGCATTTGAGCCGTATATTGTATATAACAAGTTTATTGTGCGGACGGATAATACACAGGTACGCTAGTGGTTAACAAAAAAAATACAAAATTCAGTTACAACAAAAGAGATTCGGAGACTAGTCTTGAATATATTAAATTTCACATTTATAATTGAAGTAATTAGTACTAAGAAAAATGTTATTGCAGATTACGTATCAACATAAAGCTACACAGACTGATATAATAGAAGAGGATACTCTAGAAAAAATATTCAACACCCTAACTACGCTTTCAATGAAAGTGGACAGTATGGGTAGTGAAATAGAAAAGCTAAAAACTAATGAAGTTAAACTGAAGTCTATAGCTACAAATCAGCTAACTCAGCAGTGTGCAGAGCTATGTCAATTGGAAGACATTAAAGTTCCAGAGCTAGAATGAGACGATGGGACACTCCATAAAACCCATAACGTTTATCAATCTACTTCTGCAGGTACAAGCAAAGGAATTAGAAAAAACACAAATATGAACCTAAACAAGCTTTTTGATAAACCATATATACCAAATACATCAAAAGATCCCATGTTTATACCCCTATAAATTACCACATACCGAGATAGTTTAAATTAAGACAAAAAAACTTACAACTACACAGCCCGGACATATATAGAAAATATCTACAATGTACAAACCTTTTTAAATACTAACCCCAGAGCTATAAACATCCAAGAATCAGATACAAACTATATAACCCAAAGATTGACCGGATATAATAAGCTAATTGCTTTACCTAAAAATAAACCAAGTCTAGTTAAAACTTGCTATGAATATGGACTACTCATTACTGTACATACCTCTGACGGAAATGAGATATCCACTATACCGAAAATATATGAAGCATTTAGCATTCTTAAAAGAATAACCAAAGGTACCCTATTTTTTATAAAAATTTATACGGCACCAGCAGAGATATTATATGATGAAGTTAAAAAACCCATACAAGTTGTAAATATAGGAATGGCACGAGACATGATTATGCCACAAGATATTATTCCACAACTAGAAATACCTAGAATTGAGATACAAAAATTTTATGCGAATAAGAGGATTATCGGACTACTGCAACCAATATCCCATATAGAGTTAATATTCAAGAAATCATGTACTAATATATTCAAATTCAAAGTAATTACGAGAAATAGATATGAAAACTATTAGGCAATGGATTCTGCGGTTACTCAAACCAGAGACAGAACCTATCGCCAGAGCTATCAGAGAAAAAATTATTTCAGAAGAATTATTAACCAGATATTGCAAGAAAATTGGACATAAATATCCAGATCATACAAGTTCAAAATATAATGGAGGAGATAAAGATATCCTAGAAGTTCAGCTAGAATAGAAGAAAAATCAACCAAGTAGATAAGAGCGCCAGCTGGAATATACAAGATAAGAAGCAATAATGAAGATATGGAAAAGCAACAGATACGACAACGAGAAGATATCAAAGGAGTATTAATAGAAGACAAACTATTAAATTGTGAAAGCGAAATGTAAATTTTCACAATTTACTTTACGTAAAATATTGAATACTTTTGTATAGGCTAAACTTTTAGGCTTTAGGCTTTTTGACTATTATTAGTCTAGACATTAATAATTTTTATCTTATTAGGAGATTTTTTTGTAGACTAATTTTAGAAACGTGAATACTCTTGTAAAGATTCAGTCTATAAATAAGATGAACCGAAGGCATTGCAACGCAAGCCTTCATGTGTTGAAGCAAAAACTCTCTCCTGTCCACAACAAATATTTTGCTTAGTTATTAAAAAACAGATTTATTTAATGGAAAAAGCTATGGAGGAACAAAGCTTAGAAATATCAAACCTACCCTAACAGGTATATTTATTTATGATTGTGAATAGCTAAATTCATAATTCCCAACAATCATGGTATAATAAAATAAATTCATGTTAGTTACTTTATAGTAGAATTATTCGAAGAATAATATGTTAAGAAGTTTATTAGCAAAGTGGAAAAGGAGAAAAATCTCTAATAACTATGCCATCCTAAACGTGAAACCAACGAGGCAAGAAGCTGTGGTGGAGAGTAACTAGAGTAGAGGCACTATTTAAGGGAAAAATATCCAGATTACCATGCTAATAGTGATCGAAGAATATGTTATTTAAAAATAATCTAGTATATAGTAATCTAAGATGACCATATTTTGTTATATACATGATTGAAGGGAATATTTTGAAAATAGCAATTTTATGAAAATGAATAATTATTTATCTGATGTAATGGTAGATAAATTTAAAATACTTATTTTGTATGCACTTAAAGATATAAAAGTAGTAGATATAAGAAAAATCATATTAGAGAAAGCATTTGATAAATATTATATGACTAGAATAAATTACATATCATACCTACCTAACTACTCTTACAAATACTTATCATGATAAATTACATATATCTAGAATTTTTGGAAAAAGATATGAGAAACATACAGTTAATAGAAAAACAGATGAAAGTAAATTTAGACAAATACATGGAAACTAAAGATATAAAATATATAGAATTTCTTAATGAAAATATGCAAGAACTACTAAGAGTAAAATAAACAACTACAAAATATTATAATAAAATATTTAGTCAATTTTAAATGATAGATAATCTTAAAGTCTTAATCTTATATATACTTAGAGATATAGAAATTATAGATATTAAGAAAATAATATTAGAAAAAGTATTAGACTATGAAATTGAAACTATAAATTGGATAGCACAGTTATACCTGGATAATTACCCATATGGATATTATTCAGATTAAGAGATGTTAGAATATATTAGAAAAACTAGAGAAAATCAAGATAATCTAAATAAAGAAATTAATTATAGAAACCGAATTAGAAAATTAATGGAGAATCTAAAAGAAAAATTAATATGGATAGAAGAAACCTTAGAAAATTTAGGAAAAAGTACATGCGATAGTTTATATAATTTAAAAAACTTACTATGAGAAGAACAACACAAGATAATAAATAACATTGAAAATCTAGAATTAGATATACATTACAGTACAATTAGGATAAATTATTATACAGAAATCTGTAACTCTACAATTACTACAGGATAAAATGAGAGACTACAAATATTTAAAATATTGGAGAGAAAATATGGATGAAATAATATCACAAAAACATATATCCATTATATATAATAGATCTATTTTACAAGTTATCTTTGTAAGTTAGTTATCCGCACCCCCTACTAATGGTATCATAGCTCAGTTATTTAAAAAATACAGCAGTAGCATATATGTTTGAATTTAGATTGGATTGGATTGGATTAAATGAATAAAATACAAAAATACAAAGAACTAAAACAAATTATTTCTGAAAAACGTAAAGAATAACAAATAAGAATAGAAAGACTACATTATAATTATTTGCCGGAGTTAGTGAAAACTCAATAAATACACAAAAAGATGAAATATCAAAATTAGAATCACAAATAGATAGTTTAGAATATATATATCAACATGAACTATTCACAATAAAATGAACAAAGAAGATTTTATAATAGATGAAAAATATATGAAAATCATGAAGGATTAAAAATAAAAATAGTATTTTCTAATCTAGGAAGAAGATATAAGAAAATTGGTGAACATTTATATTTAATATTAGAAAAGAAAGAATTAAAATTAGAAGATAAATTGACAGCTATGATAAGAATAGAAAGAGAAAATGAAGAAATAGATAGGAAAAAGGAAATAGAAAAAATAAAACAACAAACTACAGAAGAAATACAAAAAAATAGAAGAAACTAAAAATAGTAGAATTGCTGAATTAGAAAAAGAACTACAAATGTTAAAAGATTTGTATGAAGAAAGACAAAAGGAAAAGGAAGAAAAAGATAAAGAACAAAAATTACTAAACGAGATAAATCAATTTAAAGAAAAAGTAGAAATAAACAATAAAGAAATAAAAAACAAAGAATTAGAAATAAATAATATAGATGTTGAATAGACAGATAATTATGATTCAGAAGATAGTGAAACATATACAAAAATATTAAAAAATACAAAAAATTTAGAAATCAATGAAAAACAAGAAGTAATTAATGAAGAAAACTTAGAAAATATCAACACAGAAATAAATACTCTTGATAAAAAAGAAGATGAAAATATAATACCTAGAACATCAGAAATAAGAAAACCTACATATTATAAGAATAAGTTTAAAAGATATAATCGAAAGAATGAATATGAAAAATGGACACCAAAACAAATAGTTAATAAAAATTATAACTTTTTAGACTTAGCCTGTGTAATAGATACAGAAAAAATAATACAATTATGGATAGAATATATGACAAAACAATTATTAGATAATAATATAAACATAACAGATGCACCAGAATATATAGAAAGAACACTAATAGGAACAGTGAAATTATGGTTTTCAAATTTAACTGAAAATAGCAAGAAGGTATTAAGAACTAACAAACCTACAGAAGGAACATCATCAACAACAACTAAACTAACACCTATAGAATTATTAAAAAAATATGAAACAACTATAAAAGATGAATTTGGTAGTATGACAACAATAGAAGAAGAACAAAATGAAGAAAAAGATACAAATAGGAATTTAATGTTAAAATTAGCTATATGTAATATATGTTATATAGATGAATATACTTGCGCATTTAAAGAATATTATTATAAAGGAGCATATAATATAGAAGAAACTAAAGAAATAAGAAAATTATATTTTAATAAATTATCCGAACCATTTAGTTCAAAGATAATAAAGAGTTGGAAAGAAGCAAAAATAATAGATACTCTAGGAGCAAGAATAAATTTTTTACAACAATGGTATAGAAACTTATGTGAAAAATATAGAGAAGAATTAAAAATGGAAAAAACATTGATAAGAAATTTAGCATGTTGCAAAAATAAAATAGCACCCCAATTCGGATGTGAAGAAAAATATTATAAGAAAAGAAAAAGACATAAGAATATAAGAAATATAAAAAATCAAAATATAAATACAAGAAACCAAGACGTTTTAACCCTTCCCCCAAAACCACCTACCCACCCTAAGTCATTATCTCCACAACACCCACCTGCCCCCACCCCCTACACCAAGTCATTTTCTCCATAACACCTACCTGCCCCCACCTCCATCCCCCGACTTAAAGTCATCTTCTCCACAACACCCATTTGCTCTCTACCCTCACCCCACCTTAAGTCATCTTCTCCACAATAGCCACCCGCCCCCACCTCTAAAATCATCTTATCCACAACACCCACCCACCCCCACCCCCAAAGTTATCTTCTCCATAACACCCACTCCGAATAAAATTGTCTTCTCCAATACACCCCACCCCACCTTCTCCACTCACCCAAATTGTCTTTTTCGATACACCCAACCCCCTCCCTCGTAGTGCCTCGCATTGTCATTTCTACCATATCATTTATTTTCAATACTATCATGCTCACATTTTTTATCGAAGAAATTATTAAAGTTTTTTTCAAATCATTTATAGCAATAACTCAAAAGTATAACAAGTAAAAACGTTGAAGATTTGAAAATTCTAATCATCATCATTCTTTATTTTTTTAAACCCCAAAAACATAAAAAGATTGAAAAGTTAAAAGTAAATATGGGTATAAAAAAATGGAGACTTTGTATATCATTTCGATCGTTGAAATCAATATTTTTAAGGTTCAATTTTTGAGTTTATAATTTTTTTTGTTTTATTCTGAAAAGATGATTTTCTAATCAAGAAAATAAGAAATAATGGTGTTGGGGGAGAGGGACTACTGCTATTGAGAGATTTAAAGAGTATACTTGAGTTTAAGTCTGATACAAAGGTGAAAAAATGGAAAATAATGGCTGGAGAAATTGGGAAGAAGAAGAAGAAGAGGAAACCAAAAATAAAAATTGACTAAATCGGCCATTCACGCGCCTATTAATTAATTCACCTTTTTATGTATGTAAAGGGTGTCAAAATGACACACTTGGATACTAGTTTCGGTGTCAAAGTGAAAGTTCGTGCCAAATTTAAGGGTTTATTGATGTGTTTGGCCTTTAGAATTTTATTATCGCTCTTTATTTTTGGCCTTTATTGTGTCTGCGATCTGTGACCTTTTTTTTGTTCTTTGATATCTATTTACTCTCAACACAAATCAAATCACCTTTTATTTTAATTAATTAATTACACAACCCCAAAAAATAATATAGTAGCTGGTTTAAAGAAGAGGAAGCATGGGCAGGTTTATAGCAAAACTAACCATTTCAATTGAACTGACTAAATTCTGTTGTATATATGCATATAATATGTTCAAAACTCGAAAAATTGAGTAAACCGATTCAGTTGATTTTAGAAAATTTCAACCTTTAAAGTTAAAATTCGATAAAAAAGTAAAGGACTTAATTCTATGCAGACATCTTGAGAGGACAAGATAGAAAACTCATGTCAGGGAGTGGTGAAGTTACCTCTCAATTGCACATGAGAAAAAGTGCACTGCCTTGTGAAAGTCTTGAAACAAAGAATGAAAGCTATAAACAATGAAAATAGTTAACCAAAAAAATGAACGAAGATTTCTGCAGTTTCTTAAATTTACTCAATTATTGTTCGATCTTATAATCATGTAAAAGAAAAAGATATTGAGTAAAAAAAGTAAACAGTGTGAAAAAGGATGGCAGAGAACAACCGAAAAAAGTACTAAGTGAACTGATATAAATTTTTAAAATGAATCTGTATTTTTTATTGTTCCTAGATATTTTTTTTCTTTATGTTACTGATACGATCCGAACCAGGGCCTAGTCATGTATTGTGCCTATCAGGACCGAAGACCACCCCCAATACCCACCATAACCACCCTGTACCCTATGTCAGATGAATTCTGAACATATAACAAGATAAAATAATTATACTCAAAGATAATAATAGAATCCATAACCATAACCAACCAATAATACAATCAAATATCTAACCAGTGTTAGCCCCAATACCAATACCAATGCCAAGACTGACACCAATACTGACGCCGCTCATGTACATAGTAGTCACACAAAGCCTCTAGCCAAAAATAAAGAATATCCGATCGGGACATGCTCTGAATCATAGGCAAAATCAAAGTCCAAGAAATAACCAAAAGTATGAAATGATATGCATAACATGAAATGGAGTCTTCCAGAGTATGAAAGCTCACCACTTCAGTCAAACACAAGCTGTTCCCAAATCCAAGATCACTGAGCAAGAGAAGTGGTTTAACCAGTTCCTGCATTGTGTGGGGATACAAGGCCCGAAGATGGGTTAGCGGGTGAACGCTAGCATGTACTCAGGAATAAGGATAAAATAACACCATTATTTAAAACCAAAGTAAATAACCATATGCAATCACATATATGTATACATATATACCATGTCGAAAAATGGAATCGGGTTTAACATACATTTAAATCTTTAACCTAGATTGTGTAGCTTGATTGTCCTAAAACCACCAACGGGCTATATGGTCCTGTGTTACCCCCTGAACGGGCCCTAGTACGTGTAGCTACATGAACTAAAGATATCATATGGGTAGGGGATTCCCGTGTACCCTTCGTCCTCCATGATATATATATACGATTATAAACTTAGGGGAATCTTGTGTACCCGACAAGTATATGGTCACCATGACCAATCTTATGTTGGCAAACATGAGTTTTCAATGTTCGTCCATTGGAGTCACACCTTCATGGTTAGCTATCACAATCTGCCATTATTGCCCAATTAAAATCTTTCGCACATAGCAAACCACCAACTCCAGAGTTAATTACCAAGGCATTATGAAGTGGTATCGTCATACTGACTATAGCTTGCAAGCAATGTCAATAGCCAACACTTAGGGGATTCCATGTACCCTATAGAATTTCTAATCAATCAAAACCAAGGCCTGTACAAATAATTTAATTCAATCAAACTATTTAGGGTTCCATTACCATATTATGCAATGCAAGGTTTTCAATAAAAGTCAAACTATGTGACAAAAACATTCTGATTGGCATTTTAACAAACATGTTGAGGGCATAGAGTTTCCTAACCAAAACCCAGAACCAATTAGCCATTCCCATGCAACCACATGTTCAAACCAACAATATAACATTAAAACCCATAAATAGAACATGGTAAAACACATCCAACCATTAATAACTGAGACCCCCAACATATATTTCAAAACCAACACAAACCCACAATAATGACATGAAAATCATTAAGTAAAACATACTTTTAGTTTGAACTAACAATGAGGGAGGAGTAACATGCCTTAGATACCGAAGAATATGGAGAGATCTACTCTTGAAATCCCTTAATTAAATCACCTTAAGAAAACCTTACCCATTTCTTGAACCAAAAGCTTGAGAGAGATTTAAGAGTGACTTGAGAGTGTTTGACTTAGGAAAAGTAGGTTAACAAAGTTCCATGAGTGTTTTAAGTTGTGGGGTCAAAAGAAGTTAAGAGAGAAAATATCCAGACTACCTCCACCTTTAAGTGTAAAAATTCTTGCAGGTGGATAGGGTTTGGACCCCTCACTCGTACCCACATCATATGAGTGGTACCCTCCACTCGTTTGTATATTAATCAGAATATTATGCATCACATTTTGTCCAACTTATGACTCAGTAGCCTAAATCGTACCCTATCATACAACTAGTACCTTCAAACCGCACCTTAAGCAGAAATCATCTAGGTTAGACACTGGATCACATACAGTTTGGCACTATACTTCTCGTATCATGTACATACGACTCATATTTAGTCTTTTCGTACCTTGGATAAAAAATAACCAAAATATACTGAGTAATATATGACCAACACCCCTAAATCGTCCCCATATCATACGACAAGTAATCCTGTGTCGTATGATGATTAGAAGGGTCAAACTCAGGAAATTTCTAAGGACGAGAACTCAGGTTGTTTCAATTCTTCCCCACTTGGATCATTTAACCTCGAATGATAGAATGAGGCATAACTAACATGATTTAAACCCCAAACGTGTCTACCTTTATCTTTAACCAAGTTAGAAAACAAAGATACCACAGAAGTCAATCTTTCCTTTAACAAAGTATGAAAACAAAGACGTTATAAAGAACACATACCTTTCACATGAATTTCCAAAGCAGAAAACGTTATGAAGAACACATGCCTTTCTTATAATTTTTCAGAGCAGAAAATAGGAACGGATACTTAGACTTCATGTTCTCTTCAGCTTTCCAAGTAGTCTCTTTAAATTTTTGGTTCCTCCATAGAACCTTTACTGAGGCCACGTCCTTGGTCCACAACTGACGAACCTGAAGATCCAAGATATCAATCGGGATCTCCTCGTATGATAGGGAATCCGAAATACCAATATCTTTGATAGGCACGATTTGAGATGGATCACCCATACACTTACTCAACATATAAACATGGAATACTAGGCGAAAAGAGCTCAAACTAGAAGGCAAGTCCAACTCATATGCAATAATACCAACCCTCCTCAAAACCAAGTACAGACCAACATACTGGGGACTGATCTTCCCCTTCTTGATAAACCACATTACTCACTTCATAGGAGACACCTTCAAAATACCCTATCCCCAACTTCAAGCTCCAATTCCTTTCGTATCATGCCTGTATAGGAATTTTGTCGACTTTGGGCCTCCTTAAGTCTATCCCGAATCACCTTTACCTTCTCCATGGCTTGGTGAACCAAATTCAATCCAAACATCTCCGCCTTACCAATCATGAACCACCCAATAGGTGACCTACATCTCCTACTATACAACACTTCAAATAGGGACATTCCAATGCTAGAGTGTTAGTTATTATTGTAGGCAAACTCTATAAGAGGAAAATAATCAACCCTACTACCACCATAATCAATCACGCAAGATCTAAGCATGTATTTCAGTGTCTGAATAGTCCTTTTTTCTTGCCCATCCAACTACAGGTGAAAATTATTACTAATGAAAACCTTAGTCCCCAAACCTTTCTAAAACTACCGCCAAAAGTAAGATTAAAACTACATATGGTGATCCGAGATAATTGAAATAGGTACCCCATACACTTGCAATCTCTTGGAGGTACAACGTTTCATAGTCCTCAGCTGAAAAATTTGTCCTCATGAGCAAGAAATGAGTTGTAATACCCATGCCCTTTTCCTAGCTAGAAATCATCTCAACGATACTAGGACTTTCTTTAAAATGAAAACCTATCTTTGTACACGCGGTATTTTTGATATTTTCACTTTCTATCACATGGGAAATTAAGTTAGCTTTCCAACGGTACCAATTTTTTCCAAATCCGACATCAGACGGGGAAGTTATGGATGTTTTACTTGGAACTGTCGGAAACGCCCAGGTATGATGGCCAAGTTGATAGACCGCCACACAAGTGACGGATCACCACTTTGACTATCATAACCAAGGAATTTGATTCACGTACTGGATAAGGACTGACGGACGAGTTGACGGACCATCAAAGTTGTGACAGACCGTCATCCAGGCTGTCAACTCTTATCCAGTGAACCTCATTTCTAGTCCACGTCTGACAGGCTAAGTGATGGACCATCAGTTGGACCGTCACACGCCACTTTTAGTTTATTTCTAGGTCATTTTAATAGGGGTATTTTCACTAGCCTATATATTCCTAGATAAGTCCGAATTCAGCCATTATGCTCATTATTATTTCACAAACAAAAACTATGGTTTCTCTCTAAATTTAATCTCCAAGAACAAGACCCAATCCTCTTTAAGAATCAAAGAATTTGAAACCCTTCAAGTTAAAAAACGCCAAGAACCTTGAGTCAGGTATGCATAGTGTTCAGCTATGGACCCCTTTCATTCATAGAGTTTAAGAACCATGCTTTTAAATGAGAAACTTTGATTTCCTTGTTGTTATGTGATGTTGTTCATGTTAATGATCATTGTTTAAGCTTCAAGATATTAATTTAAGTTAATGTCCATGATGTATGCATGCTTTTAGTTAAAACCCATGAATTTGGGTGGTTCAAGGTGATTAAAATTGTTGAGAAAACCTATGCCCCAAAGTGTGCATGCAAGGTGTTTGCTAAAATGCCTAGAATGCTAAAAATCATGTTCCCATGACCCCATAGTATTTAATGACAAGCTATGACAACTCTTAAGATGATTACATATGAACTTCCATGCTATTGATATGTGTTGCTAGTATGATTATGCAATGAACATGATATTAAGGTTGTGCAAGTACTTTCATGTGACATGAAATCCTTTCCATGCAATACATTGTTGATAACCATGCTTAGTATGAAATCCCTTATGTACGATATTATGAATTATGGACTCAAATTTTGTGATCAAGTCATGTCATGTGTATCAGTTTCCTTCCATCGAGTCTTAAGGGTATTCGTACCCAAAAAATATAGTTGTGTGCCTAGAGCCAAGTCATGTTACCCCGATAATCTCAGTCAAGCCATGATCTATAGAACCCAGTCATTCATGTGACTCAGGAAACCTCCAAATCTCATGATCTCAGCAAAATCTCAGATAGTAGTGCTATTTCGTCAGTCAACGGAAGTCAGTTACTCAGCCCATGTACAGTCAGTTAAATCATGTTCAGTGTCTTCAAATGGGAGTAGAAGTTAGCACTGAGTGAACCTAAGGATGGGAACTCACCTGCCAGTTTAGGGTGTGATTCTTAGCAGTCATCCTTGTGTTCCAAAACTATGTAGCCAGCTTAGGTTGAGACATCTTAACCTGTCACACTAGGGTTGATAAGGTGGATTAACCTATCAGTTTAGGGTTCCCACCGTTCTTATTTGAGTACCTGCCAGATGAGGGTCACTCATAACTGTCCTTACCAGTGGTGCGATATTGACACCCCTCCGGTCGGGGCAGAGATTGGATCCCAACTTAGCTATATGCATTATTGGGGCATGTCAGTTAAACAACTACCTCCCACAGTTTCAGGCTCAGTCTCAATAAAAGAACTCAGATAGTTCTTCAGATATCAGTATACTAGGACTGCTAGATATAGTTAAATTCAGTTATAGTACAGAACTCAGATAGTTCCATCATACCCAGGATTGTCAGACACAGTCACCCATGTTGACAGAACCAGAGTTTCAGTCATGTTAGAAATCGGTAAATCATTTATTAGCATACAGATCCACTAATATATATTCACATTTCCAGTTATTATGTATGTATGTTTGCACTCCCACGTTTATATTAGTCGATCAGTTAGCATTGCTCATGCATGTAAATCCTTTTCATTTAGCCTACGTCACTCGTATACTCAGCACTCTAGTTGTACTAATGCATTTGCGCTATGGTGCTTTCTTTTTATGTTACACCATAGGTTTAGAGACACGAGTTCCAGACCAGCAGTAGAATTCACATTCCAGTATACCGAGCTGCAGTGAGTCCTCTTCATTCGAGGACGATATGATTCAATTCATTTATTATTTCGGTTAGTTTTCAGTTTATGAATTTAGTTGGAGACATGTTCCTTCAACTCCTTATTCAGTCAGTACTTCGAGGCTTTCAAATACAACTCAGATTTAGTTCAGTTTTAATTCAGACTTCAGTTATCTTAGGTATTTTTCACCCACATGGATGTTATAATTATTTCAGTTGAACCTTATGGTCTATTGTTTATACTTTCCGCATATTACATGTATGTTATGCAATGTACAGGTACAAATATCAGTCATGGGTTAGCTTGTGGTTCCTCGGGGTCATGAGCACCGTGTAGCATTCTGGTTTAGAAAATTGAGGTGTTACATGAGTAGACTTCATTATCTTATCCATGATGACCCAAATCGAATCAAATTGGTTCCAAGACCAAGAAAGACCGGTAACAAAATCTATGTTGATCACTTCCCACTTCCATTTAGGCAACTCAATTTCTTGATACAATCCTCTGGCCCTCATGTGAACTTTTACTTTTTGGCACACCATGCCCTTTGCCACAAAATTAGTCACATCCCTTTTCATATTGTTCCACCAATACATCTCCTTGAGTTTATGATACATTTTTCTCGAACCAGGATGAACAACATAGCGTGATTTATGCACCTCAGCCAAGATCCTTTTATGTAAACCATCAACGTTGGGAGCACATAATCTCCCTTGGTACCGCAAAGTACCATCATCACTAATCTCAAAGGCAATCGCCTTCTGCCCATCGACATCACCCTTGATTTTAATTAAGACAGGATCTAACATCTGCTCCTCCTTGATCTCAGCACCAAGATACGACTGTGCCACTTTCTGAACAAACACACCTCCATTCTCAAAGCCCAAAAGACGAACTCTAAGGTTTGCCAAACAGTGAATGTCCTTCACCAATTCCCACTTATCCTTATCCACATAAGATAGACCCCCCATGGATAACCTTTTAAGAGTACCAATAACTATATTAGCTTTACTTGAATGATAGTGAAGACTCATGTCATTATCCTTGAAAAGCTCAAGCCATCTCTTCTGCCTGAGGTTAATTAAGATATTTCTAGTAAATACATACTGTCATCTCTTATGATAAAAAAAGATATCCATATGCACTCCATACAAATAGTGATGCCAAATTTTCAACACAAACACCACAACTAATAATTCTAAGTCATAAGTTGGATAATTTCTCTCATGCATCTTCAACTATCCAGAGGCGTAAGCTATCACCTTTCCATGCTGCATACAAATGCAACCAAGTCCCAATGGGACGCATCATAGTAGACCACAAACCCCTCAGTATCTTCAAGAAAGGTCAAAACCAGAGCTGAAGTGGGCTTATCCTCCAGCGTTTCAAAACTACCCGCACATGCATTAGACCACAAGAACTTTAAATTCTTTTGAGTTAATTTAGTCAATGGGAAAGCTATAGTAAAAAAAACTTTCCACAAACCTCCCATAATAACCAGCTAAACCCAAGAAGCTCCAAATATTAATTGGAGTCGTGGGTCTAGGACACTTCTTAACCACTGCAACCTTCTGCAAATCCACCATGATCCATTCACTAAAAATGATATGACCTAGAAAAGTGACAACGTTCAATCAGAATTCATATTTCAAAAATGTGGCATACAACTGCCGCTTCTTCAAGGTCTGTAATATAATGCGAAAATAATTTGCATGATCCACCCCAATATTAGAATACACTAGAATATCATTTATGAAAACAATGATGAACATATCTAGAAATTGACGGAAGACCCTATTCATCAAATCCATAAATGTCGCCGAACATTAGTCAACCTGAAATACATAACCAAAAACTCAAAAAGCCCATACCGGGAATGAAAAGAAGTCTTAGAGATATCCTCCTCCCTAACCTGTAACTGATGATACTAGATAAAAGATTGATAATGCTCAAATTACACTCTTAAATGGGTGTAAGCGATCATTGACAATATAATAACCTAACTTAGGTTGGGGTCGAATCCACAAGGAGTGAAAGCATAGAATTCAAAACTCAAGAGTATTAATAGTCTACTAAAAGATGACCCGTAGTATAAATAAAGCAAGCATAAATGTAAAATGGAGGATTTAGTTTGAATGTATTTATAAATGACAACTACTTCAATTTTAGTGCACTAGCTTGCCGTTGAAGAATGCTAAGAGTAAATTCAATTGAGAATAAGCCTTGGGGTTACGCAATTATAGGTTTGGGATCATGCATGGGTATTTGGACATTTATTCAACTTTTAGCTAAAAGTCATGGGTAGGCTAGATGTCATTGTATTGGTGTCAATCTTTCAATTACAACACCAAATTTCACAAATGGGTTCTTTCAAACACCTCACAAGTGTGACAATTTTCAACATCTATTGCCTCAATTGACATCCTTATGTCTAAGAGATATCATTAAATAAAATGAATCAAGTTATTGGTTGCATTTATTCCCCACCCTTGTCCTCTCTTTCAAGAATGACGTGGGTTCTAGGGTGGTTGGAGTTTGCAATCCCAACTCTTTATTAATTCATGAAATAAATGCAACACTCATCACAACTAAATAATTAGAAAAATAATTATCTAAAACCCATGCACTACCACTACCTAAGCAAGCATAACCCCAAGATTGAAAATTAGCTACTCATAGATAAAAAATGATAAGAATATACCAAAGTTATTATTAACTTCATCCATGAGAGATAGAGACAATGTAATTCCACACTTGGGGTTTAAATAATTCTTGAAAGGAAAATCACTACATGTATTTTTCAATCAATCTTAGTACAAAATTCTCAAAAGATGAAAAGATAGATGCTAAAAAAAAAGAGAGAAGCTAAGAGCTAAAAAGGAGGCTGCCTTCCAAAGGGTGAAAACTAGGTCTTGAAAGATGAGTTAAAAGCCTCATTTTAAACTCCACTCTACATTTGATGAAAATTACACAACTGTCACCTTATTACTGATCTACTTGAGCAGATTCAAAGCGGATGAAGAGCAGACAGAGAGCAGTTGGCTAGAAGCTCCAAAGCAGATGTGAAGCGAATGAGAAGTGGATGACTCATTTCCTTCACAATTGGCCTCTTAATGACTTGAATGACTTTCCACCTCTTCTCTTTTTACTTTTACCTACATAAATGAGCATTGCGTAAGAGAGTACCATCAAATCAATGGAAAAGCATGATAATTTAGGCATAAAAGGTGCTAGCAAGTCATTAAATTGATGACTTATCAACCCCCCAAACTTAAACTATTGCTTGTCCTCAAGAAACCAAGAATAATTCAATGAGATAGGGTTTTTAAATCAAATCCACCTCGAAAAAAGCTATACTAAAGGAATAGGTTACAAAACTCTACAACACTTTCCACATATGTCATGGTAACTGGTAAACCAAAACTTTTCAATAAGCACATCTTTATGAAGCAAGGATGCAAGTTTGTATCAAATGAATTTTCCAAATCACAAAACATCTTAAGATAAGACACAAAATCATCAAAGATTGTCTCAATCTTCACAATGCAACTTACTTCACTTATTTACCCAAATCGATAGTTAAACATAACCCTCTACCCAAAAGTACCGATGCCGATCACATGCAAGAGTTTGCTCCACACACCAAAGATATTTCAATTCTCAAGGGAGCTCAAATAAATAAAGAATTCATACTCACTCTCACTAAGAAATTCAAGTACATTGAATAGAACCACAGGCTTGCCGTTTGTGGTTTTTGCCACTAATATAGACTTATTTAGTTTGGAATCACTAAGGTATATCAGGTCAAGATGAAGGTTTAAGGCATGGGAAGGAATAAATATGGATCAAGTGACTAAAGGACCTCCTTCAATGCAATCGCTCAATCCTTTCTACCCTTAAAATTTTCAAAGCACCCACCTTATTCTTTTTCAATTTATTTCGCATATTTTCTTAACAATTTTTTTAGCATTTACCAAACCATTCAAAGCCACCATTTTCTTTCTTTCACTTCTTTGACTTTTTCAAGAGATTTTTTAACTATAAGCCTTTCTTAGCCCCTTACTCATTCAATTTTTATTTTTTCCAAGTTCTATAAGCTAGGCTATTCAATTTTATCATCAAGTTCATATGTTGTCTTTTAAGCACATGTATCGACAACCTTACATACACCTTTCTTATCTTTTCTTTGATCATCTTTCCCCAAATACACAACCCCCTAAACTTAGGCTTTTGCCTATAATCCATTATCTAGAATCATGCAACACATCAAAGGAGGTCAGGTTCCAAAAGAGAGGTTTACGAAAGGGTTTAGGTGTTTTAGCATGACTATCATTACAATAAGAAAGAACAAAGGGCAAAAAGGTTCAGATGGGTTTACTAAGGAACAATGTTAAGGTGGGAATTTGGCAATATGATGGGTCAAAGAGGGCCTCAGGTCATCCTCCAAACCAAGATTGCCTTGAATTTTGCTTTGAATATACTCGGGGCAAGTTCTAGACTACACAAATACATAAGAATTATTCTAAAATCTCACTATTCATGGCATCGTACTCATAGAGCAAAAAGTTAGTCTCCCAACCAATTTGAGCAATTTAAGCTTCATAAGATACTCCGAGTCAATGACTCATTCTTGTAAAGAGAGAGCCAAAAATTAAGTTTAATGGTCTCACCCAAAAGAAAACTTAAGACATTCTTGATCTTACACCTATATTTTTTGTTTTTTTCTCAAAAATATTTTATTCCTTGCCAATGACATTTGGGAAGTATTTTCAAATTTTTGCTTCTTCCTAGTTAACCAAAATCACTAGATAGTTCACCTAAGGATGTCGCCTCGCCATCCCTCATGGGTGAATTATAACTTGGTTTGACAAAGAAACTAAACTAAGCTAAAAATTAAAGATCAAAAGAAAGAGAATAAAAATTTACTCCTTAGGAAAGAATCGAGTTTCAAAGAAAACCCTTAGAGTTTATTAGACACGTATATACAAAAGGTGACAAGAGTAATGCGCAAAGTCGATACCACATTTAAATTAAGCACATGACACAAATTCAAAAACAAAAAGACATTATTTGACATCATTATTAAAATGACTAACATGGGAGCATTCAAAACAATGTCAATAATAATAAAATAAAAACAAAATGCCATAAACATCAAAAGTAATAATATAGAATATGTCTCCACAATCTATTAAACCACATACCATAAGCTGAGACAATAGGTACTGACCATTGAATTACTCATAACAATAACCCACCCACCACTAAAAATATTGCATTATCCCCTATGCAAAAGTAAAAGAGAGTAGAGGAGGGTAAAGACACCATGTAGTGCACTACGTGCTCGGATCCCTATGGGTAAATAATCTCTTTGTCTTAATGGGAGCCTCGTCAGACTGGGCTCCTCTTATCGAATTTTCTATGAAAGGTGACTCATCATCATATCGAGTGCTAGAACTAGCCCCAACCAATCGTGCATGATCCTCATCCATGGATGACTGTATGGTGAGCTCAACCTGTCGAGCCTCAGGAGACCCTCTATAAGACCAACCTCGACCTTATCATCAATTTGCTTATGAACCTCTCCAAACAAATCATCAAATGGAAGCACTGGGCCTGGAGTCTCTGGTGAAAAAGCAATCTCTGCCTTATCAAGACCGAAGGAGGTCTATCCGGATTGAATATCCACCCATAAAGTATCAAGGTCTGCCCATATAGATGCCACACCCTCACAATCTCCTCTCTTCTCAAGCGTCGTCACCCTCTGCTCTAACTTTGCTACATGGGCACGAAGAGGTGCTATAGCAGCCTGAATAAATCAGGGAATATCTGCCACCAATCGGGTAAGAGTGGATTTATTTTCCAAAGTCATAGAAGCAACCTTGGCAAACGTCACCGTAGAAGACCGTGCCGATTGTGTGGACCGATTTGGTGGTGCAATGCTTTATGATGGAGGAGTATCGACAGAATCCTGATGGGTCTCAGTATCAAGTGTAGAATCTGGATAAATATCCACCCCCTCTGAGCTCTAAAATCCTTCCGCACCCGAGTCTACCAAACCCAAAGCTTTCCTTACACTATGTGATATAAATGATGCCGGTGCATATAACCCGATAATCAATCTTAGAGAGTAGCGGTACTTTGAATTTAAGACAAAACAAGTATATGCGTGTCAAAAAGGGAAATAAAGTACCCAGATGCTTTGCCCTAAACTTAATCAGCTCCGCTATCAACTCTCCCGAGTTGATAGCAATTTTTTCGATGATCCAGCTGACAACGATGGCCTTATTAGCCACAACATCTTGGATATTTTTTGAGGGAAGTAGATGGTTACCCACAAATCTAATACAATATTTCGCTTGAACCGAAAGATCTCTTCTCTTAATTTGACCCACACCATTAGACCATAGAGGAAGACCCTTAGAAATCCCCTAGCAATCCATGGATAGCTCTGACGTCTGCAAAATATCAACCTCTTCCACTACACTATGGAATCTAAGTCACAAGCAAAATAAATCTCATTGATCTTCGAGGCCGTGCAAGTGACTTCCACTCCTCAAACCAATACACTCTCGAGGAAAGGTTGTGCAGCAATGTACATTTTATATTTTATATTTTTGTTCATTGTTCCTAACAACATAGGAAGCATATAACTCTTGAACAATCACCAAAAAATAACATAATGGGTGAGAAGAGGGAATCATATCTGTAAAGAGTTCCCAACCCCGTTCTTCAATTTCGGCAATAATTTTAGGGAAATAGGTCTCCACTTCCTTCATGCTAAAGATCTTCTCGGTATTGAACCCCTGAGTAGTTACCCACTCATCATATAAATCCTTCACACTGATGATAGGCGAATTTACACGCCTATAGTACTATATTTTACCCATATTTTAGCTAAGTTTTGAGGATAAAATATATAATTCATGCACTTTTAGTCCTTTTTCCAGTAAGTGAGCTAACGAACATGATTAGCAAGTTTTCAGGTATAAATGATGCTGAATTCAGTATTTTATGGATAACTTGACGCCAAAGAAAGCTTCACAAAGGGAGGAAAGTAAAGCTTGGACGCCAAGGACCAAAAGTGGCGCATGGAAAATCTGTCCCGGGCAAAAACAGCAATTCTGAAGACTTTGGGGACTAGCAGTAACTTATTAGGATTAGGATAATGATACATTAACCAAGTAGGATTGGGTTAAGTAATTCATTAGCTTAGTAGGAATAGGATATCGGTATTATAAATACCCTATTCTGCTAGAGATTTTTATGCATTCTTCTATTATTCTATTACTCTACAACTCTTCTTCTAATCCTTCCATTAATTCTACTTTTTATTCTTCTTCTATTCATCTATTCAATTCTTAATTTCCGCAACAAGAGAAACGTTACTTTGCAAAGAAGTCACGCCTAACGCCTACTACACCTTACTACACGAGATCTTTATTGTGGTATAATAATAACGTCTATTGTGATTTCCTTCGCACTCATGGGTAACTAAACTTCTCTGTTGGGGTTAGGGAAGCCATATGAGATACTTTCTATTGCTATGAGTTTGTGAGTTCGTGACACGTATGTTGCTTATATCATTATTCTCATCATCTTAATCTAAACTCTTTGTGGTTGCAAACGTATAGAATACACCAGTATAGTATTAACTTGTTCGAAAGAAAAGTTATATGTCTAGAAAAGAGATAATGTCAAGGTAATAGGGTCCCATCCCCTATTAAAAAGTTAGTGTCGTAACTGGATTAAACTCTTGGAGAATTTATACCGTTAGATACGCTTTAAGCTCGAAAGAGTTAAAGTGAAATAGTCCGTGTTTAGGTCGAAAGACGCTTGGATTTACCATCGAATACAATTCTCTATAAGCACATGCATGTCTGAATTCCGCACAACTCATAGCCAATAGAGACGTAAAACTCATAAGGTGGACATAACCCCAACTTCTCAATTCTCATTGTTTTACATCTTACCAAACATCCTTTCTTTTTACTTTGCTATTTTCTGTTTTACTTTATTATTTTGTTCACATCAATTGCACGTTACAATCCCCCCTTTTACGAGACTTGCACTAAAAGTCTAGTAATCTTTGCTTACTTGTTGACCAAGCTATTTCCTGTGGGATCGATACCCAACCCAGTTGGGTTATATATTTGACAACGACCGCTTTACACTCCTACGAGAGCTGTAGATTGAGCGTTATCAAAAATTGGCGTTGTTGCCGGGGAATACAAGTGTCAATTAAGTTCGTGATAATTACTAGACCCTTTGGTCAAAGATTCTCGTACTTTTACTTTTAGTTTTTATTTTTGTTTACTGCAGGTTTTTATTCAATGCATGCCCCATACTCAAAGTTCTGGTCAACTGTTATTACCTATCAATCCTGAACCACAACGTATTGGCAGAATGGAGGTACAACACGAAATCAAAAAATGGCTGCTCAACAGGAACAGGCGAGATTAGCTGCTCTTGCCGCCGCTCAAGTGAATCAACAAAATATTGATAACCCTGGGCGAGCAGTAAACCCTGACGACGAGGACCTAGGTGATGACGAGCTACTAAACCCTAGGCATGCTGCTAAAATCGTAACACCTGCCAACAGAAGATATTGTCAAGCTAGGTTTAGGCCTGAACGCCGAGCTATGCAACCAACTTTCGACGACAATGATGATGATGATCTTGATGGAGCCGGAGCCACAGGAGCCATAATTTCTCCACCATTAGCGCCTGGAGCCAAGTTCAACATCACAAGCACCATGATTCAGTTATTGCAACTCAAGGGATTATTCGGTGGACTAGCAGGCGATGATCCGAATATGCATCTCATCAACTTTATTTCTACATGCAAGTCGTTCGACAATCCTGGTATTGGTCAGAATGAAATTCGATTACGCTTATTCCCATTGTCTCTGTCTGGGGAGGCAACTCTATGGTTGAAAGGGCTGACTCCTGATTCTATTACAAATTGGAGGCAATTGAGAGACACTTTCCTTGAAAGATTCTTTCTGCCATCCAAAAGAGCATAATTGAGAGATGAAATCAGTAATTTTCAGCAGCTTCCAACCGAGGCTCTCCATGAAACACGGGAGAGGTTCAAGACGAATCTAATTCGGTGCCCAAACCATCATATGACTAATGTTCACCTAATGGAGATACTATACAGAGCCTTGAATTCAATAACTAAACCAGTGGTGGATAATGCGGCTGGAGGATCATTTATGGACCTCACCTTTGGTTAGGCAAGCAATATGCTAGATCGAATGACGAAGCAAAGTAGAGCTTGGCATACCAGGGATTCTGAGGTAGCAAGCCCCACTTTATCTATTGGCATGACTGCAGACCAAAGGAGAAGAGAAGAAGAACGTGATCAAGATATGGCGCACATGAAAACACAAGTGGATCTTCTTACAAAGCATCTATTATCAGGGAAGACCGAAAAAGTCAAAGCTATTACGTTAAAAGGAAGAGACGAATCTGATTCGGAAGAAGAAGCCAACTACTTAAACAATCAGGGGGGTTTCCGAGGCAATGCCCAAGGAAACCAAGGTCGGAACTACTATGACAAATATGGAAACAAGGACAAAGGTAGTTGGAAGAACAAGAATGACAAAAGTGGTTTGTACGTTCCCCCAGGAAGACGTGACACCACCACATCTATTTCTGGAAGTATGGAAGACATGATGGCTAAACTATTGAAAGGAGTGGAAGCAACTAGCGCGGGAGTAACAGAGGTGATAAATGATTTATCCTCTATGAAGCAATTAGTTGATTCACATTCCACTTCAATCAAGCAAATAGAGCAGCAATTGAGCCAACTTTCAGCAGCACTCAATCAAAGAAAGGCTGGCACTTTACCTAGCGACACTGTGCAAAACCCAAGGAATGATGGGTCATGCATGACCATTACTACCCAAAGTGGTAAGGTGCTAGAAACTTCATCAAAAGGCAAGCAAGTGGTTGACGAAGTAGCGGACATTGATGATAAAGCAAAAGGAGAAGATTCTGCAGAAACTGGCCACGACGTCTATGACGTCACCCCCAGCGATTTGCAGCTTGAAACTACCAAAAGTCGGAAGCAATAGGAGAAAAAAGCCGTGGAGAAAACAATTCCATACCCACCACCACCTTTTCCTCAAAGATTGAAGAAGGTGGCGGATGATATAAAGTTCAGCAAATTCATGACTATGTTAAAGCAGCTGACCATTAATGTTCCATTGGTAGAGGTACTTGAACAAATGCCTGGGTATGAAAAGTTTATGAAGGATCTTTTGACAAAGAAGCAGGCAGCAAGCTATGAGTTGAAAGATAATGTTCATCACTGCAGCGCAATCGCTACCCGATCACTAGTTCAGAAGAAGGCTGACCCCGGTGCTTTCCCTATTCCTTGCACCGTTGGATCTCTGAATTTTGCCAAGGCATTATGCAATTTAGGAGCCAGCATCAATTTGATGCCATTATCGATCTATAAAAATTTGGGGTTGGGTGATCCTACTCCAACCAATATGAGGCTCGTAATGGCGGATAGGTTGGTAAAACGACCTGTTGGTATTCTATGTGATGTATTGGTAAAGTTTTCTTCATTCATCTTTCCGGAAGACTTTGTTATTTTGGATTGCGAGGAAGACTCAGAAGTTCCCATAATCTTGGGGTGCCCTTTTCTTGCTACAGGAAGTGTGCTCATTGATTTGAGAGCTAATGAGCTTTCGTTCCAAATAAATGACGAAGTAGTTCGCTTTGACGTCTTCAAATCAATGAAGCAACCCAAAGAGCTAAACATATTCTCGGTGGATGATGTTTACTTTGATGATGAGAAATAGTTACTTGAAGAAGAGCAAATTATTGATGACCCATTGGCGACTGTGCTCATGAATGGAGAAAGTAAAGATGCTGAAAATTGTGAAGAAGCTATTTGTGCTCTATCAGGATTAGGGACATATCGCCATGCTCCCAAGAAGCTGGACCTTGATCTCAAAAATCGACCCATACCACCAGCAAAGGCATCTATTGAAGAGCCACCCACGTTAGAATTGAAGGAGCTGCCTAGTCATTTAAAGTATGCATTCTTAGGAAGCGGAAACACACTTCCAATGATTGTAGCAGCAGATTTGGGTGAGAAATAAGTTGCAGCTCTCATTGCTATTCTACGAAAGTATATTAGAGCCATTGGTTGGACCATCGCGGATATTATTGGTATTCCACCTGGGATTTGTACACACAAGATTCAGTTTGAAAAAAATTGCACACCCACCATTGAGCATCAAAGGCGTCTCAATCCACCTATGCAAGAAGTGGTGAAGAAAGAAATTATCAAGTGGCTAGACGCTGGAGTTGTGTATCCAATCTCCGACAGTACATGGGTAAGCCCGATATAATGTGTTCCCAAGAAAGGAGGCATGACGGTGGTCGCGAATGAAAAGAATGAGCTTATTCCACTCAGAACCGTCACCAGATGGAGAGTATGCATGGACTACCGAAAGCTGAATTCATGGATTCTCAAAGATCACTTTCCAATGCCATTTATGGACCAAATGTTAGATCGATTAGCAGGGAAAGGATGGTTTTGTTTCTTAGACGTTTATTCAGGCTATAATCAGATTTGTATTGCCCCCGAAGACTAAGAAAAGACAATATTCACATGTCCATATGGCACGTTTGCCTTCAAACATATGCCATTCGGGCTATGTAACGCACCAGCCACCTTTCAACGTTGTATGATGTCCATTTTTTCTGATATGGTTGAAGATGCTTTCGAGGTATTCATGGACGACTTTTCAGTTGTTGGTGAGTCTTTTGAAGCGTGCTTGGAAAACCTAAGTATGGCGTTGCAAAGATGTGTAGAATTCAACCTAGTGCTGAATTGGGAAAAATGCCACTTCATGGTAAAAGAAGGAATCGTTCTTGGGCATAAAATTTCCGAAAGAGGAATTGAAGTTGATCGAGCGCAAATTGAAGTTATTGAGAAGCTACCGCCCCCAATTTCAGTGAAGGGAGATCGTAGTTTCCTCGGTCATGCAGGTTTCTATCGACGGTTTATCAAAGACTTCTCCAAAATTGCTAGTCCATTGTGCAAACTCTTAGAGAAAGATGCAAAGTTTGACTTCAATGAAGATTGTTTGAAGGCATTCGAATGCCTCAAAGGAAAAATAATTGAATCTCCTATCATGGTAGCACCAGATTGGGGGTAAAATATGGGTAAAATATAGTACTGTAGGCGTGTAAATTCGACGATGGGAAGCATGTCACACTTCCCAAGTTGGGGGACATCATGCAAGTAATCGGACAGCAAGAAAGGTATTGCAAAGTGGATATTATTGGCCTTTGATATTTAGAGATGCCTACGACTTTGTGAGAAGATGCGACCAATGTCAGTGACAAGGTGCTATTTCGAAACACCATGAGATGCCCATGTCGAAAATCCTTGAAGTAGAGCTCCTTGACGTATGGGGTATTGATTTCATGGGTCCATTCATAAATTCGTTTGGAATGAAGTACATCCTAGTTGTTTTAGATTATGTCTCGAAATAGGTTGAAGCAGTAGCGTTGGCCGACAATGAGGGAAAGCGTGTTGTTGCATTCTTGAAGAGAAATATCTTCTCTCGCTTTGGAGTACCACGTACTATCATAAGCGATGGAGGGACTCACTTTTGCAACAAGCTATTCAAATCCATGTTGGCAAAATATGGTGTCAAGCAACATAAGGTAGCCACGCCTTATCACCCACAAACTAGTGGACAGGTTGATGTTTCCAATCGAGAGATCAAGCAAATCCTTGCGAAGACGGTAAATGCTAATAGGAAAGATTGGTCTCGGAAGTTGGACGATGCACTATGGGCATATAGGACTGCATTCAAAACGCCAATTGGCATGTCACCATACCAACTAGTTTATAGGAAGGCCTATCACTTACCCATTGAGCTTGAACATAAGGCATTGCGGGCTTTGAAGCGACTTAATTTAAATTGGGATGATGTAATGAATCTGAGATTGGAGCAACTGAACGAGATGGATGAATTCCGTCTACATGCTTATGAGCGTTCGAATCTCTACAAGGAGCGGATGAAAAAGTATCATGATCAGCAGATTGTTTGACGAAACTTTAAAAAGGATGATATGGTACTTCTCTTCAATTCCAGACTGAAGTTATTCCCAGGTAAGTTAAAGTTCAAGTGGTCCGGTCCGTACAAAGTTAACCAAGACTACTCGTCTGGAGTAGTTGAGTTGGAAGACAATAATGGTGTTGTCTTCAAGGTGAATAGCCAACGAGTTAAACCTTATATCGGTCCTCTTGATTCGATAAATTATATGACCATCACTTATCTCGACGAAGTCTAAGTACTAGAGGTAACCATGTCATGCCACGACAATAAATCAAGCGCTTGATGGGAGGCAACCCATCATTTATCGTTTTTCGTTTTCCTTTCATTCTATTACGTGTTTGCTTTTGATAAATAAAAATCCAAAAATAAGAGTCGTGCCACGACCAAAACTAAGGCGCTTGATGGGAGGCAACCCATCGTTCTAATCGTTTTTATTGGTTTTGAGCAAATATAGGTAAGTTTGTTTGTGTAGCTTAGTTTTGGTATCACTATCAAGTGTAGAATCCAGAGAAATCTCCACCCCCTATGAGCTCGGGAATCCTTCCGCACCCGAGTCTACCAAAACCAAAGATTTTCTTTTTAAGCTCGTAGGGTTATCCTTATCCTTACACTATGTGATGTCAATGACATCAGTACATACAACTCGATAATCAACCTTAAAGAGTTGCGGGACTTTAAACTTAAGACAAAGCATGGATATGAGTGCTGAAAAGGGCAATAAAGTACCCAATTTCTTTGACCTAAACTGAATCATCTCTGCTATCAACTCTCTTGGATTGATCGCAATTTTATCCATGATACACCTGACAACGATGAACTTATCAACTGCGATATCTTGGTCATTTCTTAAGGGAAATAGATTGTTACCTATAAATCCAAGCCAATATTTGGCTTGAACCGAAAGATCTCTCCTTTTGATTTGACCTACTCCATTAGCCCATGGAAGAAGTCCCTTAGAAATCATCTTAGAAAGCCATGGATAACTCTGACATCTGCCATATATCAACATCTTGCACTGTACTACAAAATCTAAGTCACAAGCAAAATAGATCTCATTGATCTCCGAGGCCCTGTAAGGGACTTCCACTCTTCGAACCAATAAAATCTCCAGGCAAGGTTGTGCGGTAATTGGAATTTTATATTTTATATTTTTGTTCATTATACCTAACAACATAGGAAGTATAAAACTCCCAAACAATAGTTGGGAAATAGCATAATGGGTGAGAAAAAGGCATCATATTTATGAAGAGTTCCCAACCCCATTCTTTAATTTTGGCATGATTTTGGGGAAATGGGTGTCCACTCCTTTCATGCTAAAGATCTTTTCCGGATTGAACCCCCGAGTAGTTACCCGCTCATCATATAACTCCTCTACACCTTCTATACCAAACCAAATTTGATCTGCTTCTTTCCTACCTCCCGTGCACGATCATTTATAGCTTGGACATTTGGGACTTTCAGTGTATCTTTAGATATCGGTGTTTTACCCCTACCAAACGTAGTTTTAGCCTTGCCTTTAGCCGAGGCATTACCCTTTCTAGTTTCTCATGGCAAGTTTTTCCATGGAGACATACCTATGAGAAAGAAACAAAATGAAAACCAAAACAAAATACAAAAGGTAAAATATGTTTTTTTAATTTTGCAAGTTAAGAAAGAAAATAAAGACAAGAAAAGAAAATAGGATGCAAGGTAACTCATCACTAGAGTCCATGGGTTTCATTTATTTCAACACTTAATCATTTAGGCACGACATTGTCTCACATTCTTCACATTTGTTAAAACTAGCTCAAAGGGAATCCATGACCTCCAATGGAAACAAGAATGACCAATACCCTTAAGAATGATTTCATCCAATCTATCATAGGGCAAATCCAAACATTCATGTTTCCCGATTACGCTTAGTGACCAACAACAACCATGGACGTCGTATTTCTCACTCATCCAATAACTACCAACTATTTCATTATTAGGTTCAATTGGACTCAAAATGATGCATAAAAAATGACCACATCATGCCCTAAGGAGAGTCACATTGGCCATTACAAGCATACAACACATTCCTCTCTTATTGTCATTTCAACAAACACTTAGTAGGCATGCCAACCAAGAACTTGGAGAAAGAGAATAAGAGCACAAGAAAGCAAGCTTATCTCACCACATCATCTCCAAACATATTCAAGGTGTTCATACTATCGTACTTGAGCCACCCACCTCACAAAATAAGCAAGAAAGGTTTTAATGGACATTTATCAAGCACATGGTGCACTATCTTCATTTAAGAGAGTATCATGAATCAAACTAGTGGAACAAGGTACCCATGTCAATCTAATTATTCCACAAAGTATTAATCACCCCAATAAGCTCACAAAAACCAACTTCAAATGACTAACTATCATTAGGAATCAAGTATTATGCCCATCCCTTAAGAGAGAATTCTCGAGTGAATTCATGAGAGAGCATACCTTTCTTGATTTAACAGAGAAGAAAAATTAAAGCACAAGTACAAAAGAATTATTAAGTTCTTGTTATCTCAATTATTGGTAGAGAAAGAGAGTATGTTGAGTTTGAGAGAAAGGGACATTGGAAAGGGGCTGTAACTAAAAACTCAGAAGATTGGACTGTTTTGGCGTTGTTATAAGTGTTTAAAAATATTTTGGGATGATCGGGTTGGATTATCCAACAAAACCGATCCGTTTATAAAACATCACTAGATTTTTAAGATACCTGCACGCTAACTGTTGTAAATCTAGGACTGGACTACTGAAGTAGTTCCTGTGCATAATTGGACAGTATGTACCAGCTCACTCACGACCAATATGCGCCTGGCCTACGACTGAACTGTTGCAGCAGGTCAAGCGTAGGACCAGGCTGTAACCTTCAGCTGTGCTTGCGTTCAAGTGCGTCCAAGATGCGATGGACCTGCGCCTGGACTAATTTAGTAGTTCCAGCGCAGGTTGGGATAGATTCCAAGCTTAAGAACTATTGCAGCTGCATCCCATTTGCGGCTGTCTTGCGCCTGGACTGCTTGAGCAAGTCCAATGCTGGTCATGGCAGTGTAGATGCTTCTTATTGGCCTAAAACTTGGCCCCATCTGTGTCCAACATGCCATTAACCTATGGCTGACTTGCTCAAGCAGGTGCAACACAGGTTGTTCCGGCTTAGCTTATGAATTTTAGAACAACATTCTTGGTTCGTAGCTCACTTTTGAGCATCCGATTCTACCTTCTCACACCTAATTCCATCATATTCCCTACATCAATCAAAACTAAGATAAAATTAATATTAAAAACATTAAAAAATCATAAATAAATCTTGGGTTGCCTCCCAAGAAGCATCGTAGTTCTAGTCATGGTACGACTTCATTTACTCATCATTTTGGATCTTTGAAGCGAAACAACTCAACCGTAGTCGCTCCAGATCCACCCACATAATAGTGATTCATTCATTGGTCATTCACCACAAATTTCTACTTCTCGTGATCTTCCAACTCAATAGCTCCACTTGGGTAAACATTTGAGATCACGATTGGGCCCGACCACTTCGATCTAAGCTTTCCTGTGAAAAGTTTCAAGCTTGAATTGAAGAGGAGGACATCATCACCACATGAAACTCTTTCTTTAGGATTTTTGCGTCTTGCCACCTCTTCATCTTCTCTTTGTACAACATAGAATTTCCATATGCTTTGAGTTGAAACTCGTCCAACTCATGAAGTTAATTTACTCTCGATTTTGAAGCATCCTCCCAAGCCATATTCAACTTTTTTAAAGCCCATAAAGCCTTATGTTCTAACTTGACGGGTAAGTGACAAACCTTCCCACACACTAATTGGTAGGGAGAAATACCTATAGGAGTTTTATAGGCCGTTATATATACCAAAAGATCATCATCAAGTTGCCTTGCCCAATTCATACGACCAAGATTCACGATTTTCTCAAGGATGGACTTGATTTCACGATTCGAGACTTCAACTTGGCCACTAGTTTGGGGATGATAAGGAGTAGAAACCTTATGATTCACCCCATGCTTATCAAGAAAAGAACTTAAGACCTGATTACAAAACTGAGAGCCGCCATCACTAATAACTCCCCTTGGAGTCCCGAACCTTGTAAAGATGTACTTCAAGAAAAAGGTGACACTCTTGCCTTTGTTGTTCGATAAAGAAATGGCTTCCACCCACTTTGAGGCATAATCGACGGCTACCAAGATATATTTATTACCATATGAGCTCACAAAGGGACCCATGAAGTTGATCCCCCACTCATCAAATAGTTCAACCTCAAGATTGGGTTTAACAGGCATCTCATGCTTCCTCGAAACACCACCTTGCATTTGACACTGAGGACACATTTTGACCAACTCATAGGCATATCTATGAAAGGTAGGCCAATAGTATCCACTTTGAAGAACCTTAGCGGCTGTTCGGATCCCACCATGGTGACCACCGAATGGAAAGGAGGGGCACGCCTTAAGAATATCTATCATTTCCTCCTCCATGACACACCTACGGATCACACTATCCGCACACTCCCTAAACAAGAATGGTTTATCCCAAAAATACTTTTTAACATCAAATAGGAACCGCTTCTTTTGATAATGATTTAACTCATCAGGAAGCACAGCGCTCACATTATTGTTTGAATAGTCCGCATACCAAGGTGTAATGCTCCCCGAAAGTGACATGACTAGCTCATCGGGGAAGGTGTCATCAATATCAATCTCACCCCACTTCTCATGATTGGATTCAAGGCGGGGAAGGTGGTCGGATACTTTATTGTCACACCTCTTTCGATCCTTCACTTCAAAATCGAACTCTTGCAAGAGCAATATCCACCTAATCAATCGAGGTTTCAATTCTTTATTTTCCATGAGATATCAAAGAGCGGTGTGGTCCATGTTCACAACGAATTTCGTGCCCAACAAATAGGCCCGACCTTTTCAAAAGCATACACCACCGCTAACAACTCTTGTTCCATAACCGTATAGTTATGTTGAGCATCATTCAATGTCTTGCTTGCATAGTAAATTGGGTGGAACAACTTCTCTTTTCTTTGGACCAAAACCGCACCTAGAGCAACACCACTTTCATCACACATTAATTCAAAGGGCGATGACCATTCCGGGGCTACTATGATAGGAGCCGACACAAGGAGTTCCTTGAGACAATTGAAAGCTTTTACACAATCACCATCAAACTCAAATTTTGCCTCTTTTTTAAGAAGCTTGCACGAAGGGTGAACAATCTTTAAAAAATCTTTAATGAAGCATCGATAGAACCCAGCACAACCAATAAATCTTCTAACGCCTATCACGAAGATCGGTGGAGGTAACTTAGCGATCACCTCAACTTTTGCTTGATCTACTTGGATGCCCTTTCTTAAAATTTTGTGGCATAGAACAATGCCTTCTTTGACCATGAAATGACATTTTTCCCAATTCAAAACAAGATTAGTCTCCATACATTGTTCAAGGACTTTACTTAAGTGAGCGAGGCAAGAATCAAATGAATCACCAACCACAGAGAAGTCATCCATGAAAACCTCTATTGCATCCTCTACCATATCGGTAAAAATAGACAACATGCATCATTGGAACGTGGCTGGCATGCTGCATAACCCAAAAGGCATGCGCTTGAAAGAAAATGTGCCATAAGGACAAGTGAAAGTGGTTTTTTTTTGTCTTCTGGGGCGATACAAATTTCATTGTACCTCGAGTAACCATAAAAAAAGCAATACCATTCTTTTCTGGCTAGCCTATCTAACATTTGATCCATGAATGACATGGGAAAGTGGTCTTTCTCGATAAATGAGTTCAATTTATGATAATCTATACATACTCTCCAACCCGTGGCTGGGAGCATATATACAAGATAATTATTCTTATTTAGGACCACCATCATGCCGCCCTTCTTAGGAACACATTGAACCGGACTCACCCACGTGCTATTTGAAATTGGGTAGATAACTCTCGCATCAAGCCATTTAATAATTTCCTTCTTAACCACCTCTTGCATCGGTTGATTTAGTTACCTTTGGTGTTCCACACTAGGAACATGATCAACAATTAGCTTGATTTTATGAGAACAAATTCTAGGAGGAATGCCTATAATATCTGCGATAGTCCATCCGATAGCATGAATAAACGTTTTCACAATTAATTTCAAGGAATCCACTTGACAAGGTTCAAGATCACTTGTAATAATGATTGGCAATATATTATATTCACCCAAGAAAACATATTTGAGATGGTATGGTAACGGCTTAAGTTTGAGTTGAGGTGGTTTAATAATAGACGGCTTAGCGGATGGACTCTCACGATTTTTCAAATCAAGACCAATTTGACTGGGTTCTTGGTGTATGATCCAAGACCCATCAATGAAGATACCACCTCATCATATTCTTCAATCACCTCACTTCCAAAGTTCCACAATACACCCACCAAGGGGTCATTTATAAGATCCATTTCAGTGGTGTTAGCGACCTTATCATCAACCACGACAATCACCGAAATAACTTGCAAGTCCATAGGTTGCTTCATGGAATTACACACATTGAAGGATACTTCTTTATTGTTCACCCAAAATTTCATCTCCCCATATTCCACATCCACTAAGGCCCTTACAGTAGCTAAGAATGGTCTACCAAGAATGACTGGGACCTCATGATCAACCTTACAATCGAGAATCATGAAGTCGAACAAAAAGATAAATCGGTCAAATTTTACCAAAATATCATACAACACACCAATGGGCTTTTTGATTAAACGATCAGCCATTAGAAGCCTCATAGTGGTAGGCTTAGGAGCACCTAAGCCTAACTTTCAAAACACGGCGAATGGAATCAAATTAATACTTACCCCAAGATCACACAATTCTTTTTAAATTTGTAGACCCCGATAGTGCAAGGAATAGTTAATGGACCCGAATCTTCTTTCTTCACCATTGTGCTAGAAATTATAGCACTACAATTGTGGGTTACCACAATTGTTTCAAAATCCATGACTCGCTTCTTTGTAACCAAGTCCTTCATAAATTTAGCATACCCGAGCATGTCATGTGAGACTTCTAGCAAAGGAATATTCAATGATAAATTGCTAAACTTCGCAAGAAACTTCTTGAACTTGGTATTATCATCCTTATTCTTGAACCTTTATAGTAATGGGGGAGGAATTTTGATTTGTGGCAATGGAACAATTGAATTTTCATCCACTTTTGAACTATCATCATCAATCACCTTCTGATTTTTCTCACTCTCAACCTTTTCTTGAAATACCATTGGTTGTTCGACACTTGTCTCATTATGCTTTGGATCATTATCAATTGATTCCTCTAGCCACTTTCTCTTTGTATTGGCTTGTTTTGCATTTGCCTTTTCATTGGGGTCTTCACCAAGACCAACAACATCTTTACCAAGAGTCCGACCACTCCTAGTGACCATATCCATGATATGAGCATCATTTTTAGGATTGACTATCATGTCACTAGGTAATCCACCCTTTGGTCTTGCATTAAGTTGTACCAAGATTTGGCCTAATTGAGTTTCAAGTTGCTCGATAGAGGCTGAGTGAGATGTCACAGTTTGACTTAGTTGTGAGAAGTAAACTTTTATTTCTCTCACCATCTTATCAGTCCCCTCAACACCCATTAAAATCCAAGCAAGGGTATCTTTATTCTTGAGCTTATCCGGGTCAATGGAACTTGACTCTTTATCCTTTGACCAATCATGTAGAGGTACGTACCAATCATAATCTCTCTCCTTATCTCTTCAATCTCGATCTCTATCACTCTAATCTCTATCATGACCTCTTTCCTTCCAACCTTGATTCCCATTTTTCCTTTGATAGGTAGGGCGGAAACCCCCTGATTGGTTCGATAAGAACAGAATTTCTTTATCAAGGGACTCTGTTTCCTTATCATCATAAGCTTTAGCACTCTTAGAATCAACGGTGTTAACTGTCTTAGGAGGGGCTCCCAACACATGCTTGGTAAGAAGATCAAGTTGCGTCATCACTTTAGCCATATTTGCATCTCTTTCTTCATTCTTTTTCTTTTGCTCTAGACTAAAAAAGGATGTGGAGAGAGATCCCATGACCACCTCGGTATCTCTTGTGTGCCACCCTCTACTTTGCTTGGTCACTTGATCTAATAAAGTTGATGTAATATCATATGATAATCTAACAACGAAACCCCTGACCGCATTGTCGGCTACCGTTTTGTTCAACTGATCCAATGCCCTATAGAAAATTTGAAGGAGCATTTTATCCGGAACCTCATGATTTGGACATTGCATTAACTTGTTGTTGAATCATTGTCGAGCCTCATATAATGGTTCGCCATTAAGTTAGCGAAAGTTGATGGTTTCATCCCTTAGTTGCAACATCCAAGAAGGGGGAAAGTATCTTTCCAAGAATGCCTTCATGAGTCCAACCCATGAAGTGATAGACCCCGCAGGCAAAGACCACAACAATAAAACCGCTTCTCCCATTAAAGAGAATGGAAAAAGACACACCTGGATCGACTATTGAGATATGTAGGGCATGTCAAATAGAGAACACACCTTAATAAAATTCGTCAAGTGTAGATTAGCATCCTCATGTGCTTGACCTCCAAATAACCCTTTCATTTGAAGTAAGTGAATCATCACACTAGTAAAATAGGAGATTTAGTTTGAATATGTTTATAAATGACAATTACTTCAATTTTAGTGCACTAGCTTGACGTCAAAGAATGCTAAGAGTGAGTTCAATGGAGAATAAGCCTTGGGGTTATGTAATTATAGGTGTGGGATCATGCATGGGTATTTGGCCATTTATTCAACTTTTAGCTAAAAGTCATGGGTAGGCTATATGTTAATGTATTGGTGTCAATCATTCAATTACAACACCAAATTTCACAAATGGGTTCTTTCGAATAGCTCATAAGTGTGACAATTTCTCACATCTTTTGCCTCAATTGACATCCTTATGTCTAAGAGATATCATTAAATGAAATGAATCAAGTTATTGGTTGCATTTATTCCTCACCCATGTCCTCTCTTTCAATAATGACATGGGTTCTAGGGTGGTTGGATTTTGCAACTCCCAACTCTCAATTAATTCATGAAATAAAAATAACACCCATCACAACTAACTAATTAGAAAAATAATTAGTTAAAACCCATGCACTACCACTACCTAAGCAGGCATAACCCCAAGATTGAAAATTAGCTACTCATAAATAAAAAGGATAAGAATATACCAAAGTTATCATTAACTTCATCCATGAGAGATAAAGACAATGTAATTCCACACTTAGGGTTTCAATAATTCTTCAAAGGAAAATCACTACCACGTATTTTTCAATCAAGCTTAGTACAAAATTCACAAAAGATGAAAAGATAGATGCTAAAAGAGAAGAGAAAAGCTAAGAGCTAAAAGGAAGGCTATATTCCAAAAGGTGAAAACTAGGTCTTGAAATATGAGTTAAAAGACTTCTTTTAAACACCAGTCTACATTTGATGGAAATTATAAAAATGCTACCTTATTCTTGATCTACTTTGTAACACCCCGTAAATTTTTTCGTACACTTATCGCGATTATATGGAGTCCTAAAGACTTGCGTATGGGTTAAATTAAGTTTATGGTGTTCGGAAGTATCCCGTCAATAGTTGTATGTGTAGGTATTGGAATAAGCTTTCCAACGATATAAAGTTTTCCCAAAACAGAGGAGTATTTCATATAAGCGAGCACATTCGAAATTTCAAAACGGTGGCCGGGAAGCCTGTGAACAGTGATTCTGCAGGAAAATTTCTGCAGCTAGGCACTCCAACTTGAGACAATCATAACTCCTTGTACAAAAAGAACTGTGTGCGCTGCTATATATAGACGAAAATCTCCGAGAGTCTTCTTTCTAATGCAATTGGTTTCATCCAAATCGAACATCTGAGTAACGAGTTATACTCGTTTTACTTCAGCCTCTCAAAACAGATTTTTGTGAACAGTAAATTAGCAGGAAAATACTAAGGCCTGTCAGTTTTTGGGTCAACTTTGAACGATCATAACTTCCTCAATATAATGAACTGGTCGAGATACCATATATCAAAAGAAAGATCTTTGAGTCTTCTTTCTAATGCAATTTGTTTCATCCAAATCCAACATCTGTGTAAGGAGTTATACGCGTTTTACTTCAGCCTCTCAAAACAGATTTTTAGGGTCAACTTCAAACGATCATAACTCCTTGTACAGGACGAACTGGGTGGCCTAATTTATATGAAATGAAAGCCCTTTTAATTATCTTTACAATTATACCAATTTAACCCAAATCCGATATCGGAGCAAAGAGGTATGATCGATTTACTTCAGCCTGTGAAAACTGTCCACTGGGATAGATTCGGGATTTATTTCAATTTTTAGGGCACAATGGTCATTTTCTATTACCTTTGGACGAAAATTGCTCTTAAAAACCTGCACTTAGCCTCAATTTTATCAGATTTTATCCAAATTTTAGGAAAGGTGAAAACCCTAGCCAATTTCAACCTCAAATATTTTGTGATTCAACCGTAGAAAATTCAAATTGCTTCCGTAGTTGTGTTCACCATCTCGGAAGCTTCAAGAAGTACCCCATGGTTATGTAAGGAGGATCCTAAATACAAGAGTTCATTGTTAAGGTATGAATATTGTTTTTTCTTGATTCTTATCCATGAATAAGTATTGATAAAGGATTATGAGTATTGTCTTGATGTTGGAAGATAACTAGAAACATAGTTATGAATTGTTGTGTATAAATTGTTAGTAGTAAATTATGGAAGTTGCTGTGTTGGATTATGGAGGATGAATTGTGGTGATATATCATTATATTAGTGGTTATGTATGCCTAGTGATCATGTTGGTATTGGATGGTGATTAAGAAGGGAAATAAAGGCTAAGAGTGATGTTGAGGGATATTTCATGAAAATGCATGATATGTGAATGTAATAAGAGTATAAGAGGATGTATGTAGTACTCTTTTTGATGAGCTAAAGGATTACTTCCTAGACATTATTTGGTGAAGTTAATACCTAAATGGTAAGGTTTGGTTGCTAATACTAGTTTGCTACAAATGACTTATTGTAGATAAGTATTCGAAGAGTACGGGAAGTCACTTGTATTGAAGTGGTTATATCAAGGTATGTAAGACATACTCTATCTATTCTTCGGCATGAATAATGACCCATGGCACTCTCAAGTAAGCTTCCAACATTGTCCTACGACACATGACACATAATAACATCATATGATCTTCGACACTACCAATTGAACTTGTTTTCACTTTTAAGATGTCCGGCTAGTCAAAAAAATGTCCATATACTATCGTTGACTCCGAAATGGTTTCATGAGGTATCCATGATTCTCTACTTCATCTTCATGATATTGATTACCTATTTACATGTTTTTCCTATTGAGGTATCATGGTTTCAAGTTCCATAAAGTGTGACCACAAAGTAACCAATCTCAAAGATTAATTGAATTAAGAAACGGAATGTCTGTATTTTAAATTGATGATATGATGTATTGTATTAGTACCACTGATCAGTTGGCCATTGTATTATAAAGATTATGTATATATGCTATTCCAGGGGTGGTCCCTGATGTATTGTATTAGTACCACTGATCAGTTGGCCATTGTATGACATATGTTATGTATTGATAAGGATTATGGGAAGTAATGATATGAAAGTAATGTGCAGGTATCCCATCAGTTCTTTTAAGTGTGGCCTACTCATACTGTTTATTCACTGGTATCTGGGTTCTGTTGATCTTTTGTATCTCATCTTGATACTCACTGCCTTACATACTCAGTACATATTTCCGTACTGACGTCCCTCACGGGGGACCTGCATTCATGACTGCAGGAACAGGTACTTCAGGTCGTACACCTCCGCAGTAAGAGCCAGGACATTCTGTTGTTAGTGGTGAGCTCCAGTTGTTTCGGGGCATCCCAAGTTGTCTCTATATGTACTTTTGGTATTTGCATAAAAGTCTTTTGTGGGCGGGAGTTTGTCCCGACCCCAACTCAGTTGTGTATCTATGTTGAGGCTTTTGTAGACATATTGTACAGCCATAGGAGTGTTTGGTTGATAGACGTGATGGCTCTGACGGCCAATTACTATTCATATATATATTTATGCGTGTCTGCTGGGATGATACAGGTACTGTTTTCTTCTATTTACAACGAAGTGCTGCCCAAATTTCTAATTTTCATAAGTAATGTGAATGTGAAAGTATAGGTTATGAACGGGTTCTCCCGGGCCTCCTCGGCTACGGGTGCCAGTCTGCTCCAATGGGATTTGGGGTATGATAGAAGTGGTATCAGAGAAGTTCGTCCTAGTGAGTCTACAAAGCCGTGTCTACGTAGAATCTCGTTTATCGGTGTGTTGTGCACCACATCTATAAACAGGAGGCTATTGGACATTTAGGGATTGTTTCCACTCTTCATTTCTTAGATCGTGCAATAGATCCCATATTAGAGATAAAGTCATAATCAATCGCTTGATCCAGCTGTTTCTTTTTTATTTATCATAGTGACGATGTCGGTTACAAGGAGAAAGAATAAGTGGAAATGAGTAGATGCAGTGGCCAGAGAAGGTACTAGTAAGTCACCACCGGCACAAGCTGAGCAAAGTGAGTCTCAAGCTGAGCATATATCAGGCGCTTCTTCTCCTCCGGAAAGGCCGTCTATTAATGTTGTTGATCAAGATTTGAGGGATGCAGTACAACTTTTTACGCGTATAGTTGTCGGTCAAGTTCAAGGGAAAGCTATTCCTACCACGGGTTCTAGTGGTATGGATAGAGCAGCTAGCCTTCGGACTCAGGATTTTCTGAAACTGGATCCTCCTACTTTTACCGGATCAGATATTAATGAAGAGCCGCAGGACTTTGTCGATCAAACCCAAAGGGCTCTAGATGTTATGCATGTATCCGGTAAAGAGATGGTTGAGCTAGCAGCATATAGACTGAAAGGAGAGGCTATATTATGGTACGAGGATTGGAAACGATCTAGGGGTATTGATGCACCTCCAACTACATGGGGAGAGTTCAAAAATGCATTTATTGATCATTATCTTCCATTTGAGACTCGTCAGGCCCGTGCAGATCAATTCTTAAATCTTCGTCAGGGTAATATGAGTGTAAGAGAGTATAGTCTTTGATTTAACTCCTTGTCTCGATATGCTTCTAATGTGGTAGCTACTATGGACGACAGAGTTCATCACTATGTGAATAGATTGGAACCATACTTGGTTAGAGATTGTACCATTGCTGCTTTGAACAAGGACATGGATATAGAGAGGATACAAGCTTTCGCTCAGAAGATGGAAGATCAGAGGCAAAGAAGAAGAACCCAGGAATCAGAAAAAGGATATTCTAAGCGGCCCAGAGCTATAGGGCAGTTTGTGGCATCTCAGGGAGGTTTTAGGCCTTCGTTCTCTCATAGATTTCCTAGCCCGTTATCTTCTTATCCTGCAATTAGTGATCCACCGTAATTTCAAAGGTTCAGAGGTAATCAGTTCGGGCAAAGAAGTGAAAATCAGAGTTCGCGAACAGTGGGGTATCAAGGGCAAGGGAGTATGAGTCAATTGAGACCTCCACGACACTCGTGCCCCATTTGTAGAAAATTTCACTTTGGCGAATGTCGGTTTGGGACGAACAATTGCTTTTGGTGCGGTAAGCCGAGGCATATGGCTAGAGATTGCCCACGCAGGACCACAGGTAGTATAACACGGCCTACCGGATCAGCTGTTGCATCATCTTCGGTGCCTCCTTTAAGTAGGGGTGCACAACCTATGGGTCACGGTAGAGGTGATAGAGGAGCAGCTAGTGCTAGCGGAGCTCAGAACCGTGTGTATGCCCTAGAAGATCGGCAGAATTTAGAGGCTTCTCCAGACGTGGTTACAGGTACGTTGTCCATCTTTGCTTTTGATGTGTATGCCTTAATTGATCCTGGTTCTACATTATCGTATGCTACTCCTTTGGTTGCGGGAAGGTTCGGAAGAACACCTGAATTATTAGCCAAGCCATTTGAAGTATCAACGCCAGTGGGGGAATCTCTTATAGCTAGGAATGTTTATCGAAATTGTGTTGTGAATATTTGTGGTCGTGATACGATGGCCGATCTTGTTGAGTTAGAAATGGTAGATTTTGATGTTATTATGGGCATAGATTGGTTAGCGTCTTGTTATGCTACAGTAGATTGCCGTTCTAAAAAGGTATATTTCCATTTCCCAAATGAGGCAGTCCTTGAATGGAAGGGTAATGTTGGCGCGCCGAGAGGTAGATTTATTTCTTACTTTAAGGCAAGAAAAATGATTTCCAAGGGGTACATATACCATCTGGTTAGAGTAAGGGATACAGAGGCAGAGCCGCCAACTTTTTAGACCGTTCCGGTTGTGAATGAATTTCCTGAAGAACTACCAGGTTTACCTCCTGAACGAGAAGTGGAGTTTGGTATTGATTTATTGCCAGACACACAGCCAATCTCAATTCCTCCTTATAGAATGGCACCAGCAGAGTTGCGAGAATTGAAAGAGCAACTGAAAGACTTGCTAGAGAAGGGATTCATCAGGCCTAGTATGTCCCCTTGGGGAGCACCAGTATTGTTTGTGCGTAAGAAAGATGGTTCGCTGAGGATGTGTATTGACTATCGGCAATTGAATAAGGTGACTATCAAGAATAAATACCCCCTTACCCGAATTGATGATTTATTTGACCAGTTGCAGGGTGCCCAGTGTTTTTCCAAGATTGACTTGAGATCAGACTATCATCAAGTGAGAGTCAAGGATAAAGATATACCCAAGACAGCTTTACGAACACGGTATGGTCATTATGAATTCCTGGTTATGTCATTCGGGCTGACAAATGCACCCGCAGTTTTTATGGATCTGATGAATAGGCTGTTTAAGACGCTTCTAGATGTGTTCGTGATAGTTTTCATAGATGATATTCTGGTCTACTCTAGATCAGAAGAGGACCATGTTAATCACTTAAGGCGGGCGTTGCAGATTCTTCATGATCGTAAGCTGTATGCGAAGTTTTCTAAATGTGAGATTTTGCTCAAGTCAGTGGCATTTTTGGGCCATATTGTATCCAGTGAAGGCATAAAAGTTGACACTCAGAAGATTGAGGCTGTGAAGAATTGGCCAAGACCCACGACGCCTATGGAGATTCGTAGTTTCCTCGGGTTGGCAGGTTATTATAGAAGGTTTGTTGAAGGTTTTTCTTCTATTTCTGCACCTTTGACTAAGTTGACGCATAAAGCCTCTAAGTTTCAATGGAATGATGCCTGTGAAAAGAGTTTCCAGGATCTGAAGAGCAAGTTGACTTCTACACCGGTATTGGTACTTCCTGAAGGCACAAAAGGGTATGCAGTGTACTGTGATACTTCGAGAATTGGCTTAGGATGCGTACTAATGCAACATGGTAGAGTAATAGCCTATGGCTCTAGACAGTTGCGACCTCATGAGAGGAATTATCCCACGCATGATCTTGAGCTAGCTGCAGTTGTATTTGCTTTGAATATATGGCGCCACTACTTATATGGGGTTCATGTTGACATATATACCGATCATAAGAGCCTGCAATATATCTTCAGTCAGAAAGATCTAAACTTGAGGCAGCGGAGATGGCTTGAATTGTTGAAAGATTATGATGTTGATATCTTGTATCATCCAGGGAAAGCGAATGTGGTAGCGGATGAACTGAGTCGTAAGTCTAAAATGGCATCTATATAAAAGCAGGGGATGATTAAGGATCTTCACCAACTAGCTAATCTAGGAGTTCGACTTCTCGAAACTCTAGATGAAGAGGTTATTGTACGTAATGCAGCGGAATCTTCATTGATAGTTGAAGTGAAAGAGAAGCAGTATGCAGATCCAATTTTATTACAGCTTAAGGAGGATGTGCAGAGTGGCACGACAAAGGCATTTGAGCTTACGCGAGAAGGAGTGCTTCAGTGTCAGAATCGTTTATGTGTACCTGATGTAGTTGAGCTAAGAAAGAGAATTATGACAGAAGCACACTGTTCAAGGTATTCCATCCATCCAGGGTCGACTAAGATGTATCAAGATTTGAAAGTAATATATTGGTGGAATGACATGAAGAAGAATATTGCCGAATTTGTAGCTGAATGTCCGAATTGTCAAAGAGTCAAAGTAGAACACCAGAAACCCGGTGGTTACATGCAATGTATAGATCTTCCAGTCTGGAAGTAGGACAAGATCAATGTGGATTTCATCACGGGTTTGCCTCGTATATATCTGAAGTTTGATTCCATATGGGTGATCATTGATAGGCTTACCAAATCTGCGCACTTCTTACCAGTTAAGACAACTTATACGGAGGAAAAGTATGCGAAGTTGTATATTAAGGAGATCGTTCGGTTACATGGAGTTCCAATTTCCATTATTTCCGATCGAGGAGCCCAATTTACCGCGAATTTCTGGAAGTCTTTTCAAAGGAGTTTGGGGACACAAGTAAATCTAAGTACGACTTTTCATCCTCAAACGGACGGACAAGCGGAACGTACCATCCAGACACTTGAAGATATGCTACGAGCATGTGTATTAGATTTCAAAGGCAACTGGGATGATCACCTACCTCTTATCGAGTTTGCCTACAATAATAGCTATCATTAAAGTATCAAAATGGCACCATATGAAGCATTGTATGGAAGAAAGTGTAGATCGCCAATAGGATGGTTTGAAGCAGGTGATGCGGTCTTTTTTGGACCGGATCTTGTTTATCAAGCAATGGAGAAGGTTAAAGTGATCCAACAACGGCTTGCAACAGCTCAAAGTCGACATAAATCTTATGCGGATGTTAGAAGAAGAGGACTTGAGTTTTCTATCAACGATTGGGTATTCTTGAAAGTATCACCAATGAAAGGAGTGATGAGGTTTGGCAAGAAAGGAAAGTCAAGTCCACGATACATAGGTCCGTATAAGATCATTCAAAGATTTGGACAAGTTGCTTATGAGTTAGAGCTACCTCAAGAGCTCTCAGCAGTTCATCCCGTATTTCATGTTTCGATGCTTCGCAAGTACATCGGAGATCCATCGCACATCACTACTACGGAAGATGTACAAATTACAAAAGATCTCACTTTTGAAGAAATGCCTATTGCTATTCTTGATCGCCAAATTAAAAAGATAAGGAATAAAGAGATAGCATCAGTAAAAGTACTTTGGAGGAATCAACAAGTTGAGGAGATCACATGGGAAGCCGAGGAAGCGATGAAGATTAAGTACCCTTACCTATTCAACGATGAGGAGAAAGTTCATGAGACGGAAGAAGAACAATAACAAGTAACTGTTTGTTTTTATGCAAGGATGTTATGATGATGAATATGTTAATTGTAAGCTTGGACATGTCTTAATTGAGTAACTATGCTAACATTCGAGGACGAATGTTCTTAAGGGGGGGATAATGTAACACCCCGTAAATTTTTTCGTACACTTATCGCGATTATATGGAGTCCTAAAGAATTGCGTATGGGTTAAATTAAGTTTATGGTGTTCGGAAGTATCCCGTCAATAGTTGTATGTGTAGGTATTGGAATAAGCTTTCCAACGATATAAAGTTTGCCCAAAACAGAGGAGTATTTCATATAAGCGAGCACATTCGAAATTTCAAAACGGTGGCCGGGAAGCCTGTGAACAGTGATTCTGCAGGAAAATTTCTGCAGCTAGGCACTCCAACTTGAGACAATCATAACTCCTTGTACAAAAAGCACTGTGTGCGCTTCTATATATAGACGAAAAGCTCTGAGAGTCTTCTTTCTAATGCAATTGGTTTCATCCAAATCCAACATCTGAGTAACGAGTTATACTCGTTTTACTTTAGCCTCTCAAAACAGATTTTTGTGAACAGTAAATTAGCAGGAAAATACTGAGGCCTGTCAGTTTTTGGGTCAACTTTGAACGATCATAACTTCCTCAATATAATGAACTGGTCGAGATACCATATATCAAAAGAAAGATCTTTGAGTCTTCTTTCTAATGCAATTTGTTTCATCCAAATCCAACATCTGTGTAAGGAGTTATACGCGTTTTACTTCAGTCTCTCAAAACAGATTTTTAGGGTCAACTTCAAACGATCATAACTCCTTGTACAGGACGAACTGGGTGGCCTAATTTATATGAAATGAAATCCCTTTTAATTATCTTTACAATTATACCAATTTTACCCAAATCCGATATCGGAGCAAAGAGGTATGATCGATTTACTTCAGCCTGTCAAAACTGTCCACTGGGACAGATTCGGGATTTATTTCAATTTTTAGGGCACAATGGTCATTTTCTATTACCTTTGGAAGAAAATTGGTCTTAAAAACCTGTACTTAGCCTCAATTTTATCAGATTTTATCCAAATTTTAGGAAAGGTGAAAACCCTAGCCAATTTCAACCTCAAATATTTTGTGATTCAACCGTAGAAAATTCAAATTGGTTCCGTAGTTGTGTTCACCATCTCGGAAGCTTCAAGAAGCACCCCATGGTTATGTAAGGAGGATCCTAAATACAAGAGTTCATTGTTAAGGTATGAATATTGTTTATTCTTGATTCTTATCCATGAATAAGTATTGATAAAGGATTATGAGTATTGTCTTGATGTTGGAAGATAACTAGAAACATAGTTATGAATTGTTGTGTATAAATTGTTAGTAGTAAATTATGGAAGTTGCTGTGTTGGATTATGGAGGATGAATTGTGGTGATATATCATTATATTAGTGGTTATGTATGCCTGGTGATCATGTTGGTATTGGATGGTGATTAAGAAGGGAAATAAAGGCTAAGAGTGATGTTGAGGGATATTTCATGAAAATGCATGATATGTGAATGTAATAAGAGTATAAGAGGATGTATGTAGTACTCTATTTGATGAGCTAAAGGATTACTTCCTAGACATTATTTGGTGAAGTTAATACCTAAATGGTAAGGTTTGGTTGCTAATACTGGTTTGCCACAAATGACTTATTGTAGATAAGTATTCGAAGAGTACGGGAAGTCACTTGTATTGAAGTGGTTATATCAAGGTATGTAAGACATACTCTATCTATTCTTCGGCATGAATAATGACCCATGGCACTCTCAAGTAAGCTTCCAACATTGTCCTACGACACATGACACATAATAACATCACATGATCTTCGACACTACCAATTGAACTTGTTTTCACTTTTAAGATGTCCGGCTAGTCAAAAAAATGTCCATATACTATCGTTGACTCCGAAATGGTTTCATGAGGTATCCATGATTCTCTACTTCATCTTCATGATATTGATTACCTATTTACATGTTTTTCCTATTGAGGTATCATGGTTTCAAGTTCCATAAAGTGTGACCACAAAGTAACCAATCTCAAAGATTAATTGAATTAAGAAACGGAATGTCTGTATTTTAAATTGATGATATGATGTATTGTATTAGTACCACTGATCAGTTGGCCATTGTATTATAAAGATTATGTATATATGCTATTCCAGGGGTGGTCCCTGATGTATTGTATTAGTACCACTGATCAGTTGGCCATTGTATGACATATGTTATGTATTGATAAGGATTATGGGAAGTAATGATATGAAAGTAATGTGCAGGTATCCCATCAGTTCTTTTAAGTGTGGCCTACTCATACTGTTTATTCACTGGTATCTGGGTTCTGTTGATCTTTTGTATCTCATCTTGATAATCACTGCCTTACATACTCAGTACATATTTCCGTACTGACGTCCCTCACGAGGGACCTGCATTCATGCCTGCAGGAACAGGTACTTCAGGTCGTACACCTCCGCAGTAAGAGCCAGGACATTCTGTTGTTAGTGGTGAGCTCCAGTTGTTTCGGGGCATCCCAAGTTGTCTCTATATGTACTTTTGGTATTTGCATAAAAGTCTTTTGTGGGCGGGAGTTTGTCCCGACCCCAACTCAGTTGTGTATCTATGTTGAGGCTTTTGTAGACATATTGTACAGCCATAGGAGTGTTTGGTTGATAGACGTGATGGCTCTGACGGCCAATTACTATTCATATATATATTTATGCGTGTCTGCTGGGATGATACAGGTACTGTTTTCTTCTATTTACAACGAAGTTCTGCCCAAATTTCTAATTTTCATAAGTAATGTGAATGTGAAAGTATAGGTTATGAACGGGTTCTCCCGGGCCTCCTCGGCTACGGGTGCCAGTCTGCTCCAATGGGATTTGGGGTATGACAGAAGTGGTATCAGAGAAGTTCGTCCTAGTGAGTCTACAAAGCCGTGTCTACGTAGAATCTCGTTTATCGGTGTGTTGTGCACCACATCTATAAACAGGAGGCTATTGGACATTTAGGGATTGTTTCCACTCTTCATTTCTTAGATCGTGCAATAGATCCCATATTAGAGATAAAGTCATAATCAATCGCTTGATCCAACTGTTTCTTTTTTATTTATCATAGTGACGATGCCGGTTACAAGGAGAAAGAATAAGTGGAAATGAGTAGATGCAGTGGCCAGAGAAGGTACTAGTAAGTCACCACCGGCACAAGCTGAGCAAAGTGAGTCTCAAGCTGAGCATATATCAGGCGCTTCTTCTCCTCCGGAAGGGCCGTCTATTAATGTTGTTGATCGAGATTTGAGGGATGCAGTACAACTTTTTACGCGTATAGTTGCCGGTCAAGTTCAAGGGAAAGCTATTCCTACCACGGGTTCTAGTGGTATGGATAGAGCAGCTAGCCTTCGGACTTAGGATTTTCTGAAACTGGATCCTCCTACTTTTACCGGATCAGATATTAATGAAGAGCCGCAGGACTTTGTCGATCAAACCCAAAGGGCTCTAGATGTTATGCATGTATCCGGTAAAGAGATGGTTGAGCTAGCAGTATATAGACTGAAAGGAGAGGCTATATTATGGTACGAGGATTGGAAACTATCTAGGGGTATTGATGCACCTCCAACTACGTGGGGAGAGTTCAAAAATGCATTTATTGATCATTATCTTCCATTTGAGACTCGTTAGGCCCGTGCAGATCAATTCTTAAATCTTCGTCAGGGTAATATGAGTGTAAGAGAGTATAGTCTTCGATTTAACTCCTTGTCTCGATATGCTTCTAATGTGGTAGCTACTATGGACGACAGAGTTCATCACTATGTGAATAGATTGGAACCATACTTGGTTAGAGATTGTACCATTGCTGCTTTGAACAAGGACATGGATATAGAGAGCATACAAGCTTTCGCTCAGAAGATGGAAGATCAGAGGCAAAGAAGAAGAACCCAGGAATCAGAAAAAGGATATTCTAAGCGGCCCAGAGCTATAGGGCAGTTTGTGGCATCTCAGGGAGGTTTTAGGCCTTCATTCTCTCATAGATTTCCTAGCCCGTTATCTTCTTATCCTGCAATTAGTGATCCACCGCAATTTCAAAGGTTCAGAGGTAATCAGTTCGGGCAAAGAAGTGAAAATCAGAGTTCGCGAACAGTGGGGTATCAAGGGCAAGGGAGTATGAGTCAATTGAGACCTCCACGACACCCGTGCCCCATTTGTAGAAAATTTCAGTTTGGCGAATGTCGGCTTGGGACGAACAATTGTTTTTGGTGCGGTAAGCCGAGGCATATGGCTAGAGATTGCCCACGCAGGACCACAGGTAGTATAACACGGCCTACCGGATCAGCTGTTGCATCATCTTCGGTGCCTCCTTTAAGTAGGGGTGCACAACCTATGGGTCACGGTAGAGGTGATAGAGGAGCAGCTAGTGCTAGCGGAGCTCAGAACTGTGTGTATGCCCTAGCAGATCGGCAGAATTTAGAGGTTTCTCCAGACGTGGTTACAGGTACGTTGTCCATCTTTGCATTTGATGTGTATGCCTTAATTGATCCTGGTTCTACATTATCGTATGCTACTCCTTTGGTTGCGGGAAGGTTCGGAAGAACACCTGAATTATTAGCCAAGCCATTTGAAGTATCAACGCCAGTGGGGGAATCTCTTATAGCTAGGAATGTTTATCGAAATTGTGTTGTGAATATTTGTGGTCGTGATACGATGGCCGATCTTGTTGAGTTAGAAATGGTAGATTTTGATGTTATTATGGGCATGGATTGGTTAGCGTCTTGTTATGCTACAGTAGATTGCCGTTCCAAGAAGGTATATTTCCATTTCCCAAATGAGGCAGTCCTTGAATGGAAGGGTAATGTTGGCGCGCCGAGAGGTAGATTTATTTCTTACTTTAAGGCAAGAAAAATGATTTCCAAGGGGTACATATACCATCTGGTTAGAGTAAGGGATACAGAGGCAGAGCCGCCAACTTTTTAGACCGTTCCGGTTGTGAATGAATTTCCTGAAGAACTACCAGGTTTACCTCCTGAACGAGAAGTGGAGTTTGGTATTGATTTATTGCCAGACACACAGCCAATCTCAATTCCTCCTTATAGAATGGCACCAGCAGAGTTGCGAGAATTGAAAGAGCAACTGAAAGACTTGCTAGAGAAGGGATTCATCAGGCCTAGTATGTCCCCTTGGGGAGCACCAGTATTGTTTGTGCGTAAGAAAGATGGTTCGCTGAGGATGTGTATTGACTATCGGCAATTGAATAAGGTGACTATCAAGAATAAATACCCCCTTACCCGAATTGATGATTTATTTGACCAGTTTCAGGGTGCCCAGTGTTTTTCCAAGATTGACTTGAGATCAGGCTATCATCAAGTGAGAGTCAAGGATAAAGATATACCCAAGACAGCTTTACGAACACGGTATGGTCATTATGAATTCCTGGTTATGTCATTCGGGCTGACAAATGCACCCGCAGTTTTTATGGATCTGATGAATAGGCTGTTTAAGACGTTTCTAGATGTGTTCGTGATAGTTTTCATAGATGATATTCTGGTCTACTCTAGATCAGAAGAGGACCATGTTAATCACTTAAGGCGGGCGTTGCAGATTCTTCGTGATCGTAAGCTATATGCGAAGTTTTCTAAATGTGAGATTTTGCTCAAGTCAGTGGCATTTTTGGGCCATATTGTATCCAGTGAAGGCATAAAAGTTGACACTCAGAAGATTGAGGCTGTGAAGAATTGGCCAAGACCCACGACGCCTATGGAGATTCGTAGTTTCCTCGGGTTGGCAGGTTATTATAGAAGGTTTGTTGAAGGTTTTTCTTCTATTTCTGCACCTTTGACTAAGTTGACGCATAAAGCCTCTAAGTTTCAATGGAATGATGCCTGTGAAAAGAGTTTCCAGGATCTGAAGAGCAAGTTGACTTCTACACCGGTATTGGTACTTCCTGAAGGCACAAAAGGGTATGCAGTGTACTATGATACTTCGAGAATTGGCTTAGGATGCGTACTAATGCAACATGGTAGAGTAATAGCCTATGGCTCTAGACAGTTGCGACCTCATGAGAGGAATTATCCCACGCATGATCTTGAGCTAGCTGCAGTTGTATTTGCTTTGAATATATGGCATCACTACTTATATGGGGTTCATGTTGACATATATACCGATCATAAGAGCCTGCAATATATCTTCAGTCAGAAAGATCTAAACTTGAGGCAGCGGAGATTGCTTGAATTGTTGAAAGATTATGATGTTGATATCTTGTATCATCCAGGGAAAGCGAATGTGGTAGCGGATGAACTGAGTCGTAAGTCTAAAATGGCATCTATATAAAAGCAGGGGATGATTAAGGATCTTCACCAACTAGCTAATCTAGGAGTTCGACTTCTCGAAACTCCAGATGAAGAGGTTATTGTACGTAATGCAGCGGAATCTTCATTGATAGCTGAAGTGAAAGAGAAGCAGTATGCAGATCCAATTTTATTGCAGCTTAAGGAGGATGTGCAGAGTGGCACGACAAAGGCATTTGAGCTTACGCGAGAAGGAGTGCTTCAGTGTCAGAATCGTTTATGTGTACCTGATGTAGTTGAGCTAAGAAAGAGAATTATGACAGAAGCACACTGTTCAAGGTATTCCATCCATCCAGGGTCGACTAAGATATATCAAGATTTGAAAGTAATATATTGGTGGAATGACATGAAGAAGAATATTGCCGAATTTGTAGCTGAATGTCCGAATTGTCAAAGAGTCAAAGTAGAACACCAGAAACCCGGTGGTTACATGCAATGTATAGATCTTCCAGTCTGGAAGTAGGACAAGATCAATGTGGATTTCATCACGGGTTTGCCTCGTATATATCTGAAGTTTGATTCCATATGGGTGATCATTGATAGGCTTACCAAATCTGCGCACTTCTTACCAGTTAAGACAACTTATACGGAGGAAAAGTATGCGAAGTTGTATATTAAGGAGATCGTTCGGTTACATGGAGTTCCAATTTCCATTATTTCCGATCGAGGAGCCCAATTTACCGCGAATTTCTGGAAGTCTTTTCAAAGGAGTTTGGGGACACAAGTAAATCTAAGTACGACTTTTCATCCTCAAATGGACGGACAAGCGGAACGTACCATCCAGACACTTGAAGATATGCTACGAGCATGTGTATTAGATTTCAAAGGCAACTGGGATGATCACCTACCTCTTATCGAGTTTGACTACAATAATAGCTATCATTAAAGTATCAAAATGGCACCATATGAAGCATTGTATGGAAGAAAGTGTAGATCGCCAATAGGATGGTTTGAAGCAGGTGATGCGGTCTTTTTTGGACCGGATCTTGTTTATCAAGCAATGGAGAAGGTTAAAGTGATCCAACAACGGCTTGCAACAGCTCAAAGTCGACACAAATCTTATGCGGATGTTAGAAGAAGAGGACTTGAGTTTTCTATCAACGATTGGGTATTCTTGAAAGTATCACCAATGAAAGAAGTGATGAGGTTTGGCAAGAAAGGAAAGTCAAGTCCACGATACATAGGTCCGTATAAGATCATTCAAAGATTTGGAAAAGTTGCTTATGAGTTAGAGCTACCTCAAGAGCTCTCAGCAGTTCATCCCGTATTTCATGTTTCGATGCTTCGCAAGTACATCGGAGATCCATCGCACATCACTACTACGGAAGATGTACAAATTACAAAAGATCTCACTTTTGAAGAAATGCCTATTGCTATTCTTGATCGCCAAATTAAAAAGATAAGGAATAAAGAGATAGCATCAGTAAAAGTACTTTGGAGGAATCAACAAGTTGAGGAGATCACATGGGAAGCCGAGGAAGCGATGAAGATTAAGTACCCTTACCTATTCAACGATGAGGAGAAAGTTCATGAGACGGAAGAAGAACAATAACAAGTAACTGTTTGTTTTTATGCAAGGATGTTATGATGATGAATATGTTAATTGTAAGCTTGGACATGTCTTAATTGAGTAACTATGCTAACATTCGAGGACGAATGTTCTTAAGGGGGGGATAATGTAACACCCCGTAAATTTTTTCGTACACTTATCGCGATTATATGGAGTCCTAAAGAATTGCGTATGGGTTAAATTAAGTTTATGGTGTTCGGAAGTATCCCGTCAATAGTTGTATGTGTAGGTATTGGAATAAGATTTCCAACGATATAAAGTTTGCCCAAAACAGAGGAGTATTTCATATAAGCGAGCACATTCGAAATTTCAAAACGGTGGCCGGGAAGCCTGTGAACAGTGATTCTGCAGGAAAATTTCTGCAGCTAGGCACTCCAACTTGAGACAATCATAACTCCTTGTACAAAAAGCACTGTGTGCGCTTCTATATATAGACGAAAAGCTCTGAGAGTCTTCTTTCTAATGCAATTGGTTTCATCCAAATCCAACATCTGAGTAACGAGTTATACTCGTTTTACTTTAGCCTCTCAAAACAGATTTTTGTGAACAGTAAATTAGCAGGAAAATACTGAGGCCTGTCAGTTTTTGGGTCAACTTTGAACGATCATAACTTCCTCAATATAATGAACTGGTCGAGATACCATATATCAAAAGAAAGATCTTTGAGTCTTCTTTCTAATGCAATTTGTTTCATCCAAATCCAACATCTGTGTAAGGAGTTATACGCGTTTTACTTCAGTCTCTCAAAACAGATTTTTAGGGTCAACTTCAAACGATCATAACTCCTTGTACAGGACGAACTGGGTGGCCTAATTTATATGAAATGAAATCCCTTTTAATTATCTTTACAATTATACCAATTTTACCCAAATCCGATATCGGAGCAAAGAGGTATGATCGATTTACTTCAGCCTGTCAAAACTGTCCACTGGGACAGATTCGGGATTTATTTCAATTTTTAGGGCACAATGGTCATTTTCTATTACCTTTGGAAGAAAATTGGTCTTAAAAACCTGTACTTAGCCTCAATTTTATCAGATTTTATCCAAATTTTAGGAAAGGTGAAAACCCTAGCCAATTTCAACCTCAAATATTTTGTGATTCAACCGTAGAAAATTCAAATTGGTTCCGTAGTTGTGTTCACCATCTCGGAAGCTTCAAGAAGCACCCCATGGTTATGTAAGGAGGATCCTAAATACAAGAGTTCATTGTTAAGGTATGAATATTGTTTATTCTTGATTCTTATCCATGAATAAGTATTGATAAAGGATTATGAGTATTGTCTTGATGTTGGAAGATAACTAGAAACATAGTTATGAATTGTTGTGTATAAATTGTTAGTAGTAAATTATGGAAGTTGCTGTGTTGGATTATGGAGGATGAATTGTGGTGATATATCATTATATTAGTGGTTATGTATGCCTGGTGATCATGTTGGTATTGGATGGTGATTAAGAAGGGAAATAAAGGCTAAGAGTGATGTTGAGGGATATTTCATGAAAATGCATGATATGTGAATGTAATAAGAGTATAAGAGGATGTATGTAGTACTCTATTTGATGAGCTAAAGGATTACTTCCTAGACATTATTTGGTGAAGTTAATACCTAAATGGTAAGGTTTGGTTGCTAATACTGGTTTGCCACAAATGACTTATTGTAGATAAGTATTCGAAGAGTACGGGAAGTCACTTGTATTGAAGTGGTTATATCAAGGTATGTAAGACATACTCTATCTATTCTTCGGCATGAATAATGACCCATGGCACTCTCAAGTAAGCTTCCAACATTGTCCTACGACACATGACACATAATAACATCACATGATCTTCGACACTACCAATTGAACTTGTTTTCACTTTTAAGATGTCCGGCTAGTCAAAAAAATGTCCATATACTATCGTTGACTCCGAAATGGTTTCATGAGGTATCCATGATTCTCTACTTCATCTTCATGATATTGATTACCTATTTACATGTTTTTCCTATTGAGGTATCATGGTTTCAAGTTCCATAAAGTGTGACCACAAAGTAACCAATCTCAAAGATTAATTGAATTAAGAAACGGAATGTCTGTATTTTAAATTGATGATATGATGTATTGTATTAGTACCACTGATCAGTTGGCCATTGTATTATAAAGATTATGTATATATGCTATTCCAGGGGTGGTCCCTGATGTATTGTATTAGTACCACTGATCAGTTGGCCATTGTATGACATATGTTATGTATTGATAAGGATTATGGGAAGTAATGATATGAAAGTAATGTGCAGGTATCCCATCAGTTCTTTTAAGTGTGGCCTACTCATACTGTTTATTCACTGGTATCTGGGTTCTGTTGATCTTTTGTATCTCATCTTGATAATCACTGCCTTACATACTCAGTACATATTTCCGTACTGACGTCCCTCACGAGGGACCTGCATTCATGCCTGCAGGAACAGGTACTTCAGGTCGTACACCTCCGCAGTAAGAGCCAGGACATTCTGTTGTTAGTGGTGAGCTCCAGTTGTTTCGGGGCATCCCAAGTTGTCTCTATATGTACTTTTGGTATTTGCATAAAAGTCTTTTGTGGGCGGGAGTTTGTCCCGACCCCAACTCAGTTGTGTATCTATGTTGAGGCTTTTGTAGACATATTGTACAGCCATAGGAGTGTTTGGTTGATAGACGTGATGGCTCTGACGGCCAATTACTATTCATATATATATTTATGCGTGTCTGCTGGGATGATACAGGTACTGTTTTCTTCTATTTACAACGAAGTTCTGCCCAAATTTCTAATTTTCATAAGTAATGTGAATGTGAAAGTATAGGTTATGAACGGGTTCTCCCGGGCCTCCTCGGCTACGGGTGCCAGTCTGCTCCAATGGGATTTGGGGTATGACAGAAGTGGTATCAGAGAAGTTCGTCCTAGTGAGTCTACAAAGCCGTGTCTACGTAGAATCTCGTTTATCGGTGTGTTGTGCACCACATCTATAAACAGGAGGCTATTGGACATTTAGGGATTGTTTCCACTCTTCATTTCTTAGATCGTGCAATAGATCCCATATTAGAGATAAAGTCATAATCAATCGCTTGATCCAACTGTTTCTTTTTTATTTATCATAGTGACGATGCCGGTTACAAGGAGAAAGAATAAGTGGAAACCAGTAGATGCAGTGGCCAGAGAAGGTACTAGTAAGTCACCACCGGCACAAGCTGAGCAAAGTGAGTCTCAAGCTGAGCATATATCAGGCGCTTCTTCTCCTCCGGAAGGGCCGTCTATTAATGCTGTTGATCGAGATTTGAGGGATGCAGTATGAGAAAATTTACTAAACACGCTCTAAGGCTCAAACTAAGGCTCAAATTTTGTGGGGTCTTACAGTCACATAGTCTTTGTATACAGCTACAAAGCTAAATCTTTTCGATGTAGGACCCATGAAGGGTTCGTCAACCCATATACTATCTTGTATATATCTACAGAGCTAAAACTTTCTGATGTAAGACCCATGGGGGGTTTATCAATCTGTATAACACCAATATCCATGCTAAAACTTTCTGATGTAAGACCCATGGGGGTTCATCAATCTGTATAACACCAATATCCATGACTTTTGTCCATATATCCTTCGGAGAGGTCTATAAAATCCGATGTTTTAAATATTTTCAGTATTTTTTAATATTTCCAGTGTTTTCAAAGTACATACATAACATAACACAAATCAAGTAGTACAAACAACAACAACAAGTATATACAAAACAATAACAAACAAGTGAAAGTATGTGTATGATGTCATAAGCATGTAATGTTCGCAATCACTCCCAACAAATATTTTCATAACCAACCACAGGATGTATTTTCATAACCAACCACAATGATATATTTTTACAACTACGTGAGCCAATATCTGCTCAACAATTCTAATCATCCATAAATTTTCACATGTATCATTTGCTTACAAGTATGAATATATCACAATACACCAATAGTACCACAATAGGCATTTTCAACAACACAATACAATTCTTTACATGTATTCAAGGCTATCAACATCATATAGGACCCCACACGGTCAAAAATATCACATAACATCTTAATTTCAATAACTACATCATATAGAGGCCCCACCACGGGCACAACACATATATAGCTATTTTTCATGATTAGTTCTCACCCTTAATATGCATTTTGTACTATCATTAACTACTCAACTCAGTCTGAAAGAGTTAAGTCATAGTTTATCTCGAAGACCAAAATCCATCCGCAATACTTCAACAACAAAACCCTACTTCTCACGAACAATTCAAAAATAATCTAAAATCAAGAAATATAGAATTTACGTATCAAAACAAAGCTAATGATACTCATATTGACTACTTTTTCTTGGGGATCAAAACGAACTCCTGAAATGAATTTTCAAAAAAGAAGGGCAAAAATTATAACTTTACTTCAATAATGTGTTCCCCATATTTTTAAGAATCTACAGTTGAAACCTCAAGCAAAAATGAATTTCAAATTGAAGTAAAATCATTTTAAAGATGTACCAGTTTTAATCTTCGAAACCCGTGTTAAAATCAAGAATCGAAGTTGTTTTGAAGGTTAAATTAATGAAAAACTAGTAATTATAAGATTAAAACATTATTTAAGTAAAATTGAGGTTTAAAATAAATCTAGCTTTCCAAGATCTCACAAGCTTCACTTTTAAGTTCTCACACTATTTTAGGGTTTAACTTTCAAGAGGCAAGGTGAAAGAATGGGCAAAATGGGCAAAAGAGAGGGGAAAAAACTGTTTTTATATTGCGGAATTTTTATACCATATTTTTAAGTCCAAAAATAAACTTCGACGGGGTACCCAAAATTCATTTGGAGTCTAATATATGCAAACAAATAATATAACCACACTAAATTCGACGCTCCGGACTCAAGGGCGATATTAAAATTTAAAAAAAAATCATTTTCACAAAATTGACCCTCGAAATCCAAAATCACAATTTTCCAAATCGAGAATCCAAATGAGATTTAAAAGCCGTAAAATCACACCAAACATGTTACTACCTAAAATCAAAGTTCAAGATCTATTGGCGCAGTCCGTTCAGTCATCCATCACACAAAACAACAGATATCCAAGAAGTTCGAAATAAGACTCTCGAAACCACCAAAAACCACAATATTGCCCCAAAGGCACCAAAATACATTAGGAACCATTCCAATAACCCCCACACCCCAGAAATATCATAATGCAACTACAGAGAGTGGTAAAACTGTCAATCACACAAAATCACAAATTTTACATATTTCATCAAATGTTCAGGTGGTTACATAACACAAGTCTCTTTCTCAATCTATCCTCAATGCATACTTTTATGAGATGCTTGGTAAAATGACAGTTCAGTGTACTAAAGTTATCGCAATAGGGAGGATAAAAAAAAGGGAGCTTAGTAGTAGCTTGGTACGCATAGCTTGGTAGTGCTCCTTTAATCTTTAATGGATAGTTGCTTTATAGTTTCTTTAATCTTTAATTTTGGTCAAAGAAAAGCAACAAAAATAAAGTAACGTAAAGTATACAGAGGTACATCACACTAATTCCGTAGGAGCTAAAGTGTTAGATATACTAATTTCTTCATTTTTTTTCAATATTTTCAGTGATACCTCAACATAAAGTGCAATATCTTACAACCTTAAAGATCCAGTAAAAATGATCATGCATAGGTTTATATATGACCGCTGCAACAGTGATAAAAAAATCCGCTCTGAAGAGGAAAAAGTTGGAATGATCAATTCTTCAAATATGGTCTGTATGGATTTCTTAGTTTCTTTACTTGAATACTTTAATTTCTATTACAGGAAATTTGCAATCCGAGGTTAAGGGTAACATGATAAAGTATAACGAATATAAATGCAACTTAACATATCTGTTTCAGCAGTACAATTATGATGGAAATTTTGAAGGAAAAACAAAGAATTGTGTACGTTAGAATTTGCAGCGGATCTTAATTTTTTGCTTCCAAAAGGATCTTGCTCCAAATCAATTTCATTACTCTTGAAAATGGAATGTAAATCCACAAACTAAATGCTTACAATTTATCATTTATGTTGATTCAGTAATTTTTTTTTGTATTTATCATTTTTTTCTTGTTACCCTGACTTCTGAAGAGGAAATCTGAATTTATAAGGGATGTGCGACAATTTCTCTTTTGTAACTATTCTCCCCAAAATTCAAAAGGAAAAAACATTATGTGTCTTTTCTTTTCCTTCTTGTTTGTCAGATAATCCAAAAAAAATATGGGTCAGGTCGGGTCGGTTCACATGGGCGACCCATAACCCAAAATATGAAACATCTCCCACTTCGCACATGGTGGACAAGACCCGAGCTAATACTACATCAATAAGACACAAATTCATATGGCAAATAGTTCGTACGACCTGTGAGCATTACGATCTTTACCTTTAAGGTTTATAAGCTACATTTAGGAATGCAATCACATATGGAAAGAATTCACTATTAATATAAGGAAACTAATACTGACAATACCACAGACATCATTCACTACTTCAGTGGTTGTTCATTCGATCCCTCATCCTCTTAAAGAGGTGAACTCGAGTTCATGATTAACTTTATATACACAATTACACTTGACTCTTATATGGTTAGTGTAATAGTCGGCTTGTGCAAACAAGTTAAAATATTCATTTTAATCGTCTTTCCTTTCCACTCGAATCTATCTATTCCAATCAGCTGTTTTCTTAGACATGCACTGCATTGCCGAATATCTCATGGCTATTAGTAACATGATAAAGTAGCAACAGTGATCAAAACTTTAAGAAATAGTTAAAGGTCTAAGGGTATTTCAATGAAAGGTTAAAATAAACTTGAGGGTCTCACATAATGAAGAAGCAGGGATTAATTCTTCCATTAACCCATTGGTCGCTAACCACACGTGGTATGAAACACGTGCTACGATGTTATCACCTTACTTTGGTGCGCGTGTCTTATTCTTTCGGCTATTTAACATCGTACAAATCTAGGTCGAGACACTTCTAAATGTCTAACCTGAGTTTCTTTCTTTAATTAATCCTCCAATCCATATTCTTAGACAAACTCACATCTGGATTTACTAAATAAGTCATTATCTTATGGTGGAGCTTTTCTTTTCACTTTCCTCGATGTAAGAGACGATTGCTCGTGTGAGAGAGCCAACCTCGCGACTTGTTCGACACACTGTATTAATAAAACACATTTTTGCATGCATACAAGATTGAGCATAAATTCAAGATTCTTATATTGATAATTCTTATATTGATAATAATTATAATCAAGTCATCTACAATACACAAAAATATTCATATCCTACGTAGTCCTAGAGCCATAACATATTCTCAAATAAGTCTCTAGATGTCGCCTCAGTAAAGGGATCAACTATCATTTCTCGTGTAGAATTGTATTGTAAAATTATTTCTCCACTTGCTACTATGTCTCTTATAAAGTTATACTTAATATCAATGTGCTTGGTCTTGCTGTGATATTTAGGATCCTTCGTATATGCGATAGCCGTTTGATTGTCACAATATAAAATCATGGGACCCTTAGAATTCTTTGCGACGTTCAAATGCTCAAAGAATTTCTTCAACCAAACAACTTTTTGTACTCCAGATGCACAAGCCACAAATTCTGATTCCATAGTTGACAGGGCTGTGCAAGTTTATTTCTTGTTTTTCCATGAAATTGCACCACCATTTAGCAAGAAGGAATAACCGAAAGTTGATTTTTTATCATACCGGTCACCAGCCTAATCAGCATCTGTATAACCTCTTATAGATAAATCGGATCCACTATAGCATAGTGAATAATCAGCAGTACCCTTCAGGTATAGAAAAACTCTCTTTACTGCTTTTCAATGATCTCTTCCAGGATTGGATTGATACCTGCTAACCAGACCCATGACATAACAAATATCTGGTTGAGTACACATCATAACGTATATCAAACTCATAACTGCACTGGAATATGGTACTAGAGACATGTCTTTTTTTCAGTCTTAGGACACATTTAGAGGATTAAAGTTTCACCTCTTGATATAGGAGTATCCATGTATTTACAACTATTCATTTGAAAACATTCCAAAATTTTCATTATGTATGTTTCTTGAGATAGACTCAAAATTTTCTTGGAACGGTCTCTTTGGATTTTAACACCCAATATATATTTCGATTTACCCATATCTTTCATGTCAAATGACTTTGAAAGCCATGACTTAACAACTTTTAAATACTCTAAATTATTTCCAGCTAATAAAATATCATCCACGTAAAGCAAAAGAATCACAAACTTTTCATTGGACTTTTTTACATAGTTACAATGGTCTTCATCGATCATCGAAATAAAATGAAATCACTTCCTTATGAAATCTTAGGTACCACTGCCTTGAAGACTTCTTAAGGCCATATATTGATTTATTTAATTTACAAACCTTTTTTTCTTGGACTTTAACAACAAAACCTACTGGTTGTTCCATGTAGATTTCCTCTTTTAGTTCTCCATTGAGAAAAGCAGTCTTCACATCCATTTGGTGTCATTCTAAATCTAAACGTGCAACTATATCCAAAAGCAATTGAATCGAGGTAAATTTGACAACTGGTGAAAAAGTTCCCTCATAATCTATTCCATCTTCTTGAGTAAAACTTTTTACCACCAATCGTGCTTTTTGCCTTTCTATTGATCCATCTGATCTGCATTTAACTTTGAGAATCCACTTGTTCCCAATAGCTTTACGCCTATAAGGAAGATCAACTAGATCCCAGACTTTATTGGTTTTCATGGACTCTAATTCTTCTTTCATCGCTTTTATCCATTCATCTTTGTTAGGACTCGATAAAGCCTCAGTCACAGAATTAGGTTCATCCAATTCTGTAGGAGATACCAAAAAGACATAATCCTCAATCTCAAAAGATCATTTAGGCACACCTTTTCTGGTACTCTTACATAATTGAAGTTCAGGTTCCTTAATAGAATTTTAGGATTCACAACTCCCACTTGGACCAGGAATCATTTCTTAATCAATAGAATTATCAAGCATGTCTTGTGATTCTTTTATTTCATTCCTTTTTGAAAAATTATTTTCCAAAAATGTGGCATATCGTGATTCAATTTCAGTAGTACTTCCCTCTTCCAATTCACCAATGAACACATATCCTTTGGAGTGTTCAGAGTATCTTTAGTAACTTTCCTTTCGGACTTAGTTTTTAAAACTTACCAAAACGATCTTTAATATATGCAGCATAACCCCAAGGTCGTAGATCATTAAAGTTTGGTTTATTACCAGTCCGTAGTTCATAAGGAGTAGAAGATACTGATTTAGAAGGAACTTTATTCAATATTTGGGCTACGGTTAATAATGCATCACCCTAGAAGCAGATTGGTAAATTTGTCTGCGCCATCATGTACCTAGTCATATCCAACAATGTTCTATTCCTCCTTTCGACTACACCATTTTTTTGAGGTGTATAAGGAGTAGTCAATTGTCTGATAATGCCTTTTTCAATACACAGTTTTTCAAACTGTTTTGACAGATATTCACGTCCTCTATCGATTCTTAGTACCTTTATAATTTTGTCTAATTGATTCTCAACTTCATTCATATATCTTTTGAAGCATTCAAGTGCTTCTGATTTATGAGATGTCAAATAGACATAACCAAAATTCATGAAATCGTCAATGAATGTAATGAAATATGAAGCACCAGTCCTTACCTTCACACTCATTGGACCACATATATCAGAATGGATTAATTGCAATGGGAATTCGGCTCTTTTAGCCTTCCCAAATGGTTTACGTGTAATCTTTTCAGCAGGCCAATTTTCACAAGTTGGCATTTCAATTTTGGAAAAAGAACCTAGATGTCCTTCCTTTGCTAATCTATTCATTAGGTCTTGCCCTATATGACCTAATCTAGCATTCTATGTAATTATATCAACATCATTATTACTAGAATAACATGACATTACACAACGATCAACATAATAGTTATAAGTTGAAGGATTACAATCTAAAACAATAAAGCGGTCATAGCGATGTCCAAAACTAAAAAAAACATTATCCATAGTAATTCTTACACAATTACGACTAAAGAACAAATGAAAACCAACATCTAAGAGAACAGACACAGACACTAAGTTTCGTCGAATTTCTGGAGCATATAGGACATCATGCAACATTAAAGATGGGCCTTCACGCAAATCTACTTTGCAAGTTCCAATCCCTTTGACTTCAAGTATTGCATTATTTCCTACATAGATCCACCTTGATCCAGGTGAAACTCGACGAAACTCCACAAACGTTTCTCGATCTCGGCTCACATGGTTGGTAGCTCCTGAGTCTACAATCCACATAGGATAAGATTCAGTCAATAAAACAATGATAGAAACATATGTAGCACTTAGTGATGGGTTTAGAAATGCTACCTTTTTTCCTTCAAGACATTTACGAGAAAAATGCCCCAGATTTTGGCAATTGTAGCACTTCATCTTTCTCTTGTCTTTCTTCTTGAAAAACTTTTTCTTCTTCTTGAAGTTTGGCTTGTTCTTTTTCTCAGACAGTCCTTATTCAGTCTCTTTACTCTTCCCGTTCTTTTTCCACTTCTTCTTACGCTTGAATTCTGAAGAGTCCTTACCACTTGATTCAGCCATAAAGGTACTAGAAGCAGCTTTAGCAGCACCAAGTCGCTCATCTTCAAGTTCAACATGACGTGCAACATCATAAAAAGTTTGGATGTTGTCATTATGGGTTAAGTTAACCTTCATGTGTTCCCAACTATTTGAAAGATATCGGATCACTGCCTGAACCTGCTGCCCATCCGATAGAACATGACCAACACTTTTGAGTTGAGCTATCATATTCGATATCACCCTAAGGTGTTGTTTGATGTTTTGATCATGACGCTTCTTATAAGTGTCAAACTTGATAGTTAGCTGTCTCAGGCGGGTAATATAAGTACCCCCATATGTTCTTCGCAAGTGTGCCCAGATGGCATTGGCAGTAGGAAATTTCTCACACTCATGTATGAGTTCATCAACCACAGAACTTATTATGATTCCTAGTGCAATGGAATCAGCCTTTTTTCAAGCCTTATAAGCTTCAAGGTCTCTCCTGTGTTATGCAGTATTGCCCTCTTCTGGTAGACTTAAGACATGGTTAATACCTTCGAGAGTAGTTTGCTCTTCTAGTACATACTACATCTTACGACTCCAAATATCGTAGTTGTCTCCATTAAGTTTTTCTCCTTTGTTCAAGTCAGCAATTATGCTTTTAGATGCCATTTATGCTATTAAGAGACAATTACGCAAGTATATTATCAATTATTCATGCAAGTTACACATTCAAGAAAATCATTTCACATAAAAGTTTATAGTGTATAGCGAAAAGATACTTTAGAATCCAATCATCATATACGAACTAAACACTTAACCAAAATTAGAAATTAATTTCTTAATATTCATTAGAATGATAGCTTTCAATTAAGTCATTTAAAACTCAAACAAATAAATAAAATTCATATAAAAGGAGATAAACAACTTAATATATATAATAACTTCATGTTACAAGGCAATCTAAAAATAAAAGTCATTCCACAAATATTCTAGACGCCTTATGTACACCCAAAAAGGCTCGCTAGTCCAAATATCTTGGTAAACATCAATTAATCTCTTGCCCCTAGGGTCACGAAGAGAATTTGTTAAAATAGCTAATGCCTGCCAATCCGAGATTTCTACATAGTTTTCTAGTTCTATACTTTTCAATTCAAATAGGTGTATAAAACTAGCAACACTAATGTTAGGTGACACTTAAAAGACTTGAACTCTTTCATTTTCTTTTCTCTTTCCCTTTGTATAGCCCTTTTATTCCGTAATAGATTCTGTGTCGCCCTGGGGACACCATTTTGCATGATCTCACGACCTCGAAAACATGTCCTTCGACGACATTCTTTTCTACTTTGTCTCTTTGGTCGACATCTAGAACTCCCACTTTGAGTGATTTGAGTTTGTCCCCGTTCAGTCATTTCTGAAATAAGATCCAAGAAACAATTAAGAATGGATTTACCACTCAATGTGACGCTTATGTCGCAATTTATCGTAGAAGATTAAGTCTATTAATTATTATGGACTAATTAAGACAAAAAAAATTTAAAGTCTAATTCAACCACTTATATCACCAATAATAAGTCATTTTCATTAAAGGGAATTAATTACTATTCATGAAGTAACATGAAAAAGATCTGTATTAAAAAAAATACAGAAGCAGAATACAACTTTTTTTTTATTATTATTATTATAGAAATTGGTGAAAAAAAAATTGAGCCACATTATACACCATTTTTATATATATACATATACTGCAATCAATGGTGGTACTTAGTATGAATATCATATCCCAACAAAATAAAATTATAGAAGTAAACTAAAGGGCCAATATCACAAATAGGCTTCACCAATTCCAAAAAAGAATTCTCTCACAGAAGCAAAGGAAACGAACATTGGTACGATTGTGGAACAAATTCTTCATCAATATACTTAATAGTGTGTATTGCGAGAGGATGGTGACGCGTCTTACAAGATTGTCCGCATGTCTCACCGGATCAATGCACGTCTTACCAGACTTGGTAGAGTCTCTGATCGGATCCGCGATACGACTGACCGAAGTAGAGAATTTTTTTAGGTATGTGCTAATTTGGTCAACAAATTTTTTAACATGTGAGTTCTGACTCGATTTGAATTTCTATTTTTAAAATTGAGATTTTGCATGTAAAATTAGAGCAATATAAAACCTGTCTCTGATACCATTGATGGAAATTTTGAAGCAAAAACAAAGAATTATGTACCTTAGAATTTGCAATGGATCTTAATTTTTTTCTTCCGAAAGGATCTTGATCCAAATCAATTTCGTTTCTCTTGGAAACGGAATATAAATCCACACACTAAATGCTTACAATTCGTCCTTTATGTTGATTCAGTAAATTTTTTTTGTGTTTCTCATTTTTTTCTTGTTACCCTGACTTTTGAAGAGGAAATATGAATTTATAAGGGATGTGGGACAGTTTCTATTTTGTAACTGTTCCACCAAAATTCAAAAGGAAAAAACATTACGTGTCTTTTCTTTTCCCTTTGGTTTGTCGGATAATCCAGAAAAAAATATGGGTCGGATCGGCGGGTCGAATCGGTTCACATGGGCGACCCATGACCGGAAATATCAAACAAATTATGTATTGAATTTCATTATTTTTTTTGTTTTTCATTTACTTGAGACCAAATATATTAATTTGCTTCAACTTTTCATTATTAATATCAAGCCAACGAGATGAAGGTAGAACTGAATTAAGCTCGTACCTACAATTTAAAAAAATGATTGAAGTACCATTTAATCAGCCTTAGAATGTTTCCCCTTCTTTTATGTGTCTGTGTCATGCAATATTCTGATGTAACTTTTAGATTCTCTACTTACAACTATGTTTTTTTTTGGTAGTATCGAGAATAATTATTATTGGTGTTTATTAACTTCTGGTTCTATGATTGGAGGTTTGTGTTATACTTTGACATGAAGTGTTGTCCAAAAACATGCGATGTACTCTTCAAGCAACGAATACTACGATCAAAGTATATGGTGTCATGCTCGATGTGTTATTTATAAAATAAATATTTCTTTAATGTATATCTAATTGTACAATATTGTTCTAATTTGAATCACTCAAAATATTTACTTATGTTTACATATGAACTTATAATTGTACTGTTTATATGTCCAATCTTTGTTATTGGCCCGTGCTTGCATGGGCATACACCATCGGGTAAATTATATAAATGACTCCCATAGTGGGTGTCTTCATTTTTTTGCTCTCTATAAGAAAAGTCAAACAAAATTAGTCTTTCTTCATTTTTATGTTTTGGACCTTTATCGATTTGTCCATTTATATCTCAAATAACTTTAAATAGCTCTTCATGCTTATTTATCTTTCAACTTTTAAGTTTTTTTTCTCTTTTTTATTTTACTTTGATTTTTATTTTTTATTAATTTTTTTCAATCTTTACATTTTTTTCTCTTTTTTTCCCTCAATTTCTATTTTTTTTCTTTCTCTTTCTTTGATTTTTATTTGTTCTTTTCTCGTTTTTTTTTCTTTTTAAAGTTTTTTCTCAATCGTTATTTTTTTGTCTTTTTTTCTTCATTATTTTCTTTTTTCTCAACCTGTTTTTCTTTTAGTTTTTCCTTTTCTCCTCCCAACTTCTATTTTTTTTTCTTCATTTTTTCTCAACTTTTATTTTTTTTTCTTTTCTTCAGTATATTCCTTCTAAAGAACAAGTTACGTCCCATGAAAAAATTGACATTACCACATTATGTTTTGATTTATGAGATGTTCTATAAATTTTGCCTTAGAGGTAGGACTTAACCCAAGGACTTTCAAGTAATAAGTTACGTCCCATGAGCAAGAGTTGTCATTATCACATTGTGTTTTGATTCATGAGATGTTTTACAACTATTGTCTTGAAGGCAAGACTTAGCTAAGGACTTTCAAACAATAACTTACGCCCCATAGGCAAGAGTTGATTCTACCACATTGTTTTTTGATTTATGAAATACTCTATAACTCTTGCCTAAGAGGCAAGATTTAGCCCAAGGACCATCAAACGACAAGTTATGTCTCATGGGGGAGGAGGTGACACTATCATATTGTGTATTGATTTATGATATATTCTATAACTCTTGCCTCAGAGGTAGAACTTAGAGCAAGGGCTTTAAAATAATAATTTATGTCTCATAGGGAAGAATTGACACCACTATACTTTGTTTTGATTTTCAACATGCTCTATAACTCTTTTCTTAGAGGCAAGACTTAGCCCAAAGTCCTTTTAAAAAGCAATTTACGCCATGCAGGCAAGAGATAACATTAACATATTGTGTCTTGATTTATGAGATGCTCTATAACTCTTACCTTAGAGGCAAGCCTTAGACCAAGGACCTTCAAACAAAAATTTACACCCCATGGGCAAGAGTTGACGCTACCACATTGTAGTTTGATTTATGAAATATTTTATAACTCTTGCCTTATATGTAAGCCTTAGCCGAAGGACTTTCAAACAACAAATTATGTTGTATGGGCAAAAATTGATACAATCAGATTGTGTTTTAATTTATGAGATGCTCTATAGGCAAAATTTAGGCCAAGAACTTTCAAACAATAAATTACACGCCGTGGAAAAGAGTTGAAGCTACTATATTATGTCTTGATTTTTGAAATACTCTATTAACTCTTGCCTTAGAGGCAAGACTTAGACTAAGGACTTTCAAATTAAACAACAAGTTATGCCCCATGGGCAAGATCAGTTGACACTATCATATTGGTCTTGATTTATGAGATATTCCATAACTCTTGCTTTAGAGACAAGACTTAACTCACGAAAGAACAAATTATACCCCGCGGACAATACCACACTGTGTTTTGATTTATGAAATATTCTACAGCTCTTACCTTAGAGGCGAGGCAAGAATTAACACATAGACTTTCATTTAGAATAATAATTTGAAAATTTGTAGCTTGAACTAAAATATTACTAAGTTTTTTGACAGTCTGTTAATATATTAAACAGAAAAGGGCCAAAAATATCCTTGAACTATAGAAAAAGGTTTAAAAATATCTTCCATCCACCTATTTGATCAAAAATATCCCTCCATCCACCTTTTTAGCTCACTCATATCCTTGAAACTAACAACCCCTCTTAGTTTATTTTTTCTATAAAAAATATTTATTACGTATCATTTTCTAATTGGTGAAATAAAACCCCACTCCACTATGACATGATAAACAAAATTACATGTCAGCAAATATTTATTATTGTTATAAAAAATTAAAATGTTTGATTGGCCCTAAATAAACTTACATGTTAGCTAATGGGATCAACAACTGAATACTGTGATTGGGTCATATAATATACTTCCTCCGTTTAAAAAAAAATGACCTACTTTCCTTTTTTGTCCGTTTAAAAAAGAATGATCTCTTTCCTTTTTTTGATAATACTTTAATTTCAACTTTCCACATGACATATTTAGGACTACAAGATTAAAGGGTATTTTGATACATTTGACACAACTTTAATTTAAGGCCGCAAAATTCAAAAGTCTTTTTTATTTTCTTAAACTTTGTGCCAAGTTAAAATAGGTCATTTTTTTAAACGGGGGGAGTAATTTCTTTCGGCTAAAGATTCAACCAAGTAATCGTCTGCTGCAAGCAAAGATAAATAAATTGCAGAAAAAGATTCCTGGACAAATTGAAATCAGTCATACAACACATAAAAATAGTAGGCCAGCATATATCATGCACTACAAGCTGCAATATGTGTGAGCTTGCTGATGAATACCGGAGAACTCCCTAGGCATCCCCTACTGATGAGTGACAAATCGTTGACTCAACTTTCTTAAACAAGGATTTAAAATAGAAGATAAATAAAGCTAAGGTTTCCATGATTCCAGGTTGCTGTAAGCGGCTTCTGGAATACAAGAAGGTGCTATTAAAGAGAGCCTTTATAATGGAATAGTTTTCTACTCAATAACACAGTTTGAGACTAGGATACGATTAGAGATAGTACTTAATTATTCATAACTATGAACAATTCAAAGTTAATGAGAAAATACTAACTTTTTAATGAAATTTTGGTAGTGTTATTCAATATTTATGATCAGGTGCAAGTTTTAATTGACTAGAATTGAGTTAATCAGAAAAAATGAGAGTACCAGAATTTTATAGGTGGTTGGCCGATCGATACCCGCTCTCAATTGATAAATCAAATCAACAACGATATATTTGCCAAAAGCTAATCACTGTGCCTGAACCCCCTAGTGCTAGTATCAGCTGAACTCTGTTGAAAAGGAGAATAGAATATACAAGTTGAAGGGAAGCAGGCTTCTTCATCTTTCTTTGTAGTAGTATTGGATAAAGAACAACTCCTTGTGAATTAAGAGGAGAATTTGATACTGTGTATCCTTCAGGTGTCTTAATTAAGAGGAGAATTTGATACTGTGTATCTTGGGAAAAGGAAGGATATAACGTATGCGTTGTGCTTATAAAATAACTATAAAAAAGAGAACGAAAATATAAATCATTTTTCCCCTTAACTATACCTAAATTTTTTTTTTTCCATATTTGGACATGGATAGGAAGGTCTGGAGGACGCGAATTAGGGCAGAAGACTAGGGCCAGTTTGGGTCGCTAGCGTAGGGAATTACTTGGTGGGGGTATTATTCTTGTTATGATTCCGTGTTCCATGTTTTATTACGAATCTGGGTGCTCTACTCTATTTTCTATTACTTATGGGTGCCGCATTTATGTTATGAAATCTTGTTCTGTGTTTTACTATGTATTTGTGTGGTGTCTCGTGTCTTGAGCCGGGGATCTATCGGAAACAGTCTTTCTACTTCTTTAGAGGTAGAGGTATGGACTGCGTACATCTTACCCCCCAGACCCCACTAGGTGGGAATACACTGAGTTTGTTGTTGTTGTTGTTGATATTAGGACATAGTTTGATAGTCAAGAATTTCATGATCTCATCTTGACCTAAAATTTGATGGGTCATAAAAAATGACCTGGTGAGCAATATACACTACTTTTATATGAAAGGTGTAATTTTTCATTATTTGGAGTAAGGGTGTCAAACGGGCCGGGCCGGCCCAACTCGACCCGACTAGCTAACCCGGTCCGGTTTGACGCGGCTCGGTAAGCCCTAGGGTTTTAGGGTTCCGGGTCTTGGGCCAGTTTTTTTGTTAAAATGGGCCCGATTAACCCGGCCCGGGAAAAAAAAATTTGATTTTTGGGCCAAACTAGCCGTTTGGACCCAAAAACGGCTAGTTTGGGCCAACGGCTAGTTTGGGCCCATTTAATAAAAAAAAAAAACTTTAAAAAATATTTTTTAATCCCCCAAAAAAATCTATAAATACCCTACAACTTCAAATTATTTTTCACACAATTTTTCACTCTCTCAAATCTCATTCTCTCTCAAATCTCAATTCTCAATTCTCAAATATTCAATATATTTAATTTCTTAAAGTGTTCACTTTAATTTTTTAATTTTTCGTTTACAAAGTACGAGCAGAAGTTTCTAAAGTCGCAATCTTCGGATACTTCCAAAATTTGGTATTGTCGTTCCATCTCTTACGTTTAATTTTTATTTATTGTATTAATTGTTTAATATTTAATTTTATTATATTTGTGTATTTTGAATATTTTTAGTTTAATTTAATTTATATTATGGATAAATTAAAAACTTCGCTGCTAAAGGTGTTAAAATGTTTTGTCCCGGAAGCGGTAGTGGTAGTAAAAAGCGAATTACTAGCGGTAGAGGTAGTTCAAGTAATAGATATACTCGTGTGTCTTCACCTCCGGTACCGCTTGGTACACCTTTTGAGGAAGAAATAGGTGTAGGTGCTCACGATATGGATTATGTAGAAGCTCAGGAAAATTACGGTATAGAAGAAGAAAATGAAGTAGATGCAGTTAATTTAGACGAAGATGATGAAAATATTGCTGAAACACCCGCAGTAGGAGATGCTAACGTTAGATCTGAATCAGTTAATCTCCCTTCCCGTCCTCCCAGTTCCCCAAAACCTCATAAAAGAACTAGTATTGCATTTCAATTTTTTGAACGTATATCAGATATTGAGGTGCAGTGCAATATTTGTCAACAAATATATAAGCATAGAAGTGGAGGTAAGCAAGGGGGTACGGGTACGTTAATGAGACATATCGCTGAAGATCATAAAAGAGAGTTAAATACTGCAAAAGGTGGTGGGGATGTTGGTGGATCAACGCAAACTAGAATGGACCCAACAACCGGTCAAGTAGCGAAAAAGTATAATAAATTGAGGGATAGGGAAGAAATAGCTAAAATGGTAGTTGTGGGTTGTTTGCTTTTTAGTTTTCCTTCTTCTGATGCTTTTATCCGTTATATACAAGCAATTTATAATCCTATGTTTAATGGTATTCCTAGAACTACTTGTTGGTCTGATATTTTTAGACTCCATTCACAATATTGTTATTATTTATCAACATTGTTAAAAAATATTCAATGTATATTGTCCCTAACTCTGATCTTGGTCGTGCTGTAAATAAAAATGATTATTTAACCGTTACTTGTCATTGGATGGATAGTAATTTCGTGATGCAAAAACGTATTCTTGCTTTTTTATATGATGAAGATCGTAAACATACTGGACAATTTATTGTTGATTCTATTGTTAAAATTGCAGGATATTATGGTATAGAAAATAAAATTTTATGTATTGCTTTTGATAATGCTTCTAACAACAAGACTGCTATAACAAAAATAAAATCTACGCTATCTCCGCCCTTACCTGAAATTTTTCATATTAAGTGTGCATGTCATATATATAATTTAATTGTAAAAGATGGTCTTGACATTTTTGAGCTTTATATTGAAAAAATTCGTCTTGCCGTTGGTTTTATTCAAGGAAATAATCGTAGATCGAGAATTAAAGAATTTAAAGTTAAATGTCAAGAAAATGGACTTACACCGATTTTGATGCCTGAGGAAGTTGATACTAGATGGAATTCTACGTATGAATTTTTAAAAACTTGTTATAAATATAGAATTCCTATTACACTAGCTTTTAACCAACATTGCGGGTCATTTGCTGATTCTGCTGATTGCATGTTACATAATTCTGATTGGGTTGTAATTAATGATCTTGTTAAGTTTTTAAAAAAAATTTATGTAGCTACGGTTGAATTTTCTGGTGCTTACTATCCTACTGTTTGTAATATTTTGGCATATATAGCCGATATTTCTGGTTTGCTCCAACAATATAAAAATAAAGAAGGTTATAAAGAAGCTGTTAGCGCCATGTTTATGAAATTTTAAAAATATTTTTTCCCGATTCCCCCTATTTACTTGGTTGGTGCTATGCTAAATTCGTGCATGAAATATAATCATATATTTCACTTTAGTACTCTTATTTATACTAACTTAGAAATAAATACTAACCATGATTCTGAACAAGTACAACCTGATTTGTGGACGGCTACGGCTGATGCAAAGGATTATATAGAAAAATTATATAATCACTATGTTGATTTATTTGATTCAGCCATACCTACAAATATCACTCCAACTGTCGCTCCTCATCCTCCCGAGGAGCCATCATCTTCTAAAAGGCCGGCACATAGTATTTTTTCTGATTCGTTTTATGATTGAAATTGTTGGAACAGTGTTGATGAGAGAGCTTACACATCAATTTATCGGGAAGAGCTGAAATATTATCTTCGGACGGCACCAGAGGATCGCAGATGACGGATCAACACGCTGGATTGGTGGAGGAATAATGAATCACAATATCCTATGCTTTCAAGATTAGTTAGAGATATCTTAATGTTCCAATGTCAACCGTTGCATCGGAGAGCGCCTTAAGTCAGGGACGACAGCAGCTTGGAGACAACCGACACTCATTAGGAAGCAACGCAATGAATGTTTTAGTTTGCCTCAAAGATTGGATTATAGCGGAAAGAAGAAACCAAGGAATGGAACCGGAGCCGAGCGACGAGCTGAAACTTGAAGAAGTTATGACTTCACGGGAGAATTCAGCAGAATCAAGTTCAATGCATGGTTTTGCCCCCGTTGACTTCGACTATCCTATGCAAGTTCCCATTAATATTAACATGAATGAGTTGGAAAAAATGATGCATAATTTATAGATTTTTCATTCATGTAAATTATAAATTTTGAATAATTTTGCAATCAATAAAATTCCACAAATTTATTCACTCCTTTGTCGTTGTTTTTTATTTTTTTATTTAATGATTTAAAATTTTAAATTGAATTTCTAGTTTTCTACTTTAAATTAAAAACTTAATTCTAATATATTATTAATTTACTACCAAATATTATTAATTTATTATATTAAGTAGCATATGTTTTGTATATTTGTGCATATATCTTCTATAGAAGTGTATATTTAACGTATACATGTGTATATGTTTTATAAATTAGTATATAAGTATATCTATACATATTGTAATGTATATATAATGTAGTATATTTTATAAGTAGTAGTATATATACATTGAATGGTGCGTATATACGTGTATATATCTTCTATAGAAGTGTATATTTAATGTATACATGTGTATATGTTTTATAAATTAGTACATAACTATACAAATATATATTGTAATGTATATACATTATAGTATATTTCATTTAATGTATTACATATACATAGAATAGAGTGTATCTATGTGAATGGATCTTCTATAGACGTGTATATTTAACATATACATGTGTATATATTTTATAAATTAGTATATAACTATACAATTATATATTGTAATGTATATATATTATAGTTTATCTCATTTAAAGTATTACATATACATAGAATAGAGTGTATATATGTGAATAGATCTTCTATAGACGTGCATATTTAACGTATACATTACTTTATGTTTTATAAATTAGTATATATATTGTAGTATATACTTTCTTTAAAGTAGTACATATATATTAAATAGTGCGTATATATGTGTACATATCTTCTATAGACGTATATCTTTAAAGTATACAAGTGTATATGTTTTATAAATTAGTATGTAACTATATATATATACATATTGTTGTATATATATATATATGTATATTGAAGTATATATTTTATTTAAAGTAATATATATATATATTGAATGGTGTATATATATGTGTATATATCTTCTAAAGTAGTATATATTTAACGTATACATGTTTATATGTTTTATAAATTAGCGTATATATATATATATATATATTGTAGTGTATATATATATATTATACTATTATAGCATATGTTTTATTTAAAGTAGTACGTATAGTCATACATAATTATATATTGAACGGTACGTATATATGTGTAATTGTTTATACTTTATATATTTTTTTAAAAATATATGTTGTATATTGGAGTGTATATAGGAGTGTATATAGTGTATATTGGATTTTTTATTTAATTTTTACACGGGTTTGACCGGTTTTTAACCGGGTTTGACCGGGTTTTGATGGGTTTGACCAGACTAGGTTAAGTGGGCCGGTTTCGGGTGGGTTTTAATTTTTTTACTATTTGGTCCAACCCGTCCCGGCCCGTTTAACGCCAAACCCGGCCCGAAACCCGGATAAAATGGGAGGGCCGGTTCCGGGTTGGACCGGCCCGGCCCGTTAGACACCCTTAATTTGGAGGTCATTTAAATTCGTTTTATATAGTTTGTAGGATTAAAATTTGATTCAAGCATGAGAACTCTAATTTTAAAGCAGTCTTTAAAGGTAGCAGAGGTTAGAGAGGCTATTCACAGGATGCGAAGGGGTAGGGCGACGGGGCCGGATGAGATACCGGTGGAATTTTGGAAGTTCATTGGAGAGGCTGGCGTAAGGTGGTTGACTGGATTGTTCAACGAAATCTTCAAGACGGTAAAGATGCCCGAGGCTTGGAGGTGGAGTACCATCATCCCTCTCTATAAGAATAAGGGGGACATCCAGAGTTGCAATAACTATAGGGGGATTAAGCTATTAAGTCACTCTATGAAGATCTGGGAGAGAGTGGTCGAGGTGAGGTTGAGATGGATAGTGTCTATTTCGGAAAACCAGTTTGGGTTTATGCCTGGCCGCTCGACGACGGAGGCAATTCACCTGGTACGGAGGCTGGTGGAACAATATAGGGAAAGGAAGAAGGACCTACACATGGTGTTTATCGACCTGGAGAAGGCATACGACAAAGTCCCCAGGGAGGTGCTTTGGAGGTGCTTGGAGGTGAGTGGAGTCCCGCAGGCATATATCAGAGCAATTAAGGATATGTATGAGGGAGCGAAAACTCAGGTGAGGACGGCGGGAGGAGACTCAGAGCATTTCACCGTCTTGCAGGGATTGCATCAGGGATCTACTCTTAGCCCCTTTTTGTTTGCTATGGTGATGGACGTGTTGACGCGGCGTATTCAAGGGGAGGTGCCGTGGTGTATGCTTTTTGCAGACGATATAGTTCTGATTGATGAGACTCGAGGGGGTGTGAATGACAAATTAGAGGTGTGGAGACAAACTCTTGAGTCTAAAGGGTTCAGGTTGAGCAGAGGCAAGACAGAGTATTTGGAATGCAAGTTTAATGACGTAAGGCTGGAGGACGAGGTGGTCGTGAAGCTGGAATCACAGGTGGTATGTAAAAGGGATAGTTTCAAGTATCTCGGGTCTGTGATTCAGGGGAACGGTGACATTGACGAGGATGTCTCGCACCGTATTGGGGTGGGATGGATGAAGTGGAAGCTAGCGTCGGGGGTGTTGTGTGATAAGAAGGTGCCGCCCAAGCTTAAAGGCAAATTTTACAGGGTGGTAGTCCGTCCGGCCATGTTGTATGGAGCGGAGTGTTGGCCAGTTAAGACTTCCCACATCCAAAAAATGAAGGTGGCAGAGATGCGGATGTTGCGCTGGATGTGTGGGCTGACTAGGGGGGATAGAGTTCGGAATGAGACTATCAGGGAGAAGGTTGGTGTGACTCCAGTGGAGTGCAAGATACGGGAAGTCCGATTGCGCTGGTTCGGACACGTGAAGAGGAGGGGCATGGATGCCCCAGTTCGTAGGTGTGAGAGACTAGCGTTGGATGGTTTTAGGCGGGGTAGGGGTAGGCCGAAGAAGTATTGGGGTGAGGTGATTAGGCGGGATATGGAGCAGTTGCAGCTCACCGAGGACTTGACCCTAGATAGGAAGGTCTGGAGGACGCGAATTAGGGCAGAAGACTAGGGCCAGTTTGGGTCGCTAGTGTAGGGTTATACTTGTTGGGGGTAGTATTCTTGTTATGATTCCGTGCTCCTTGTTTTAGTAAGAGGCTGGGTGCTTTCCTCTGTTTCTTTCTATTTATGGCTGCCGTATTTATGTTATTTATGTTATGTTATTTATGTTATGTTGTCTTGTAACCTTTTTCGGTGCTTTAATATGTATTTGCCTAGTATCTTGTGTCTTGAGCCGGGGGTCTATCGGAAACAGCCTGTCTACTTCTTTAGAGGTAGAGGTATGGACTGCGTACATCTTACCCCCCCCAGACCCCACCAGGTGGGAATACACTGGGTTTGTTGTTGTTGTTGTTGTTGTTGTTGGTCATAGTTTGATAGTCATGAATTTCACGATCTCATATTGACCTAAAATTTGATGGGTCATCAAAAATGACATGGTGAGCAATATACACTACTTTTATAAAATTTGATTCAAGCATGAGAACTCTAATTTTAGAGCAGTCTTATATATATATATATGTGGGTGTATATATATATACACACACATATATATATGTGTGTATATATATATATATATACACACATATATATGTGTATGTATATATACATATATATATATATGTATATATACATACACACATACATACATATATATATACACATACATACATATATATATATACATACATACATACATATATATACATAGATACATACATATATATATACATACATACATACATACATACATACATATATATATATATATATATATATATATATATATATATATATATATGTTAAATCCGCAATATATATAGGTCAAATTATTTCTCCTTGAATTGGTTGCATTTTGAATTTGATCATAGATTTAAAGTTTTAAATTTTGACAAACTTTATTGACGTGAAATTCGGCAGGTTAATTGAAAATAACCCAATAAGCAAAGACTCACTGCTATGAAGTGAATCACGTCATTTTTTGGTTGTTTAAGATCGTTTAGATGGTGTTTTAGGTAAATTTTTATTTTTTTGAAAATTAGTTGTAAGGAATATAAATCGGTTATGATCTAATGGTGAGATAGATTTTTCTCTAGGGTCTTCATGACTAAATTTTAGTGAAGTATTAAGTTCATATGACGGCTTAGACCCCCATCCATATCGAATGAAATTAATACAAGTCATTAGATATAATTTTTAATTTAAATAATCTGTATTAACTTTTCCTATCTTAGTAATATATGATTGAATCAATGAAATTAAGCATGATGAGATTGATATTCACTCTATTTAACTATACAATAGACTCTTCTTCTGGGATAGCTTTTGTTTTATATTTATTAGAGTAATATCTGACTTAATGAAATTCGTTGTTCAATATGTATGAATATTAATGTGGTGTGGAAATAAGAACTCTGATTGATTCGAAATTTGGTAGGTTCATTTGTAACGGCCTAATAAAAAAATATACTTTCTCCGTCCCATTTTATGTGTCGACTTTTAATTGGATAAAAAAGTTTATGAAATAAATGATGACTTTATAAAGTTTATAATATTGTCCCTCTTAAAAACACTTTAATATTTACTTTTTAGTTGTCTTTTCTTATTAGTGGGACCCGATAAGAATAAAAGAAGATTGATAGCAGTAAATAGTTTTCAAATATGAAAATATGACATTCTTTATAGGATGGACCAAAATAAAATGACGATACATAAAATGGGACGGATGAAGTATGTCATTTTCGATAATCTGTGTCATTTAGATGGATTTTTGATCATGGTGATAGAGATTCTTTTTGTAATTATTGAGATTAAATAATAGTAAAGTATTAAGTTCATGTGCTGAATTAGACCTTTCTCTATACCAGATGAAATTAATATAAGTCACGATGTATTTAATCACCTATTTTGATAATCAGTATTAACGCTTCTATACTGAATAACATGATTAGGTCAATGTAACTAGAGTTGAGTTCACATGACTTAAACTAATAGTAGACTTAGATAAAGTTCATGGAGTGAATAATCAGTCATTATATATGTATATTGTATGGGTAGTTCTCCAATCCCATAAATTGGCTATTCAAGATGCATGAATACATATGTACTTAATGATCCCTGAATTTTATTATTCAGGTTATTCGATATATTAAGATCTGTTTAATAGTTATATGTCAAATTCTCTATAGACTTTACCAACCCCTTATTACTTATTAACAATGTTTTTTGACAAAAATAAGACATTAACCTAAATAATGCATTTTATATATGTCTAACAAATATTTGATAATATTTATCATGGAGTATTTGTAACTCTTGACTAATTGGGTTTGATAAATATTATATCTTGTTGTACATTGATGTTTTGACTCTTAATTATAGCTATATCTCTTATGAATTGAAAAATATTAATTTGACTTAGAAGAAAAAATATTTGTTAGAATTGAATGAATTTTATCTGTACACTAGCGCCTATTTTTTTTGGATGGTACTTTGAGATAGGTCCAATATTGGGCTTTAAAGTTATTTGAAAGTGAATAAAACCAACTTTTGAGTTCTGTTAAGGAAAAAACTAAGAGAGTTTTCCTCTTAAAATAATATAGAGGTAGCGATAAGTTAGAATTGATCCATTCTGATTTGTGTGATAACATGAGCATTTAGAAAAGAGGTGATTTTGAGTATTGTAAAACACTCACTATGAATTGCTCATGATATAAATATATTTGTTTGCTGTTTCATAGGTCTGAATGTTTTGATGAACTCAAGATATTCAAGAGGGAAATGAAAAAACATCGTGAAGAAGATATTAAGTTATTGGGATCTAATCGTAGTGTCGAGTACCTTTTTGAAGAATTCGTTAATCACTTATTCAATAGAGTAATTACATTTCAATTGTCTACACCTTATAATTTATAATAGATTGGTGTAAAAAAGAAAATACATAGACTCTTACGGAGATGATAAAATTAATGATTGACTTACTCATAGTTGTTTTTTTTTCATTTTGGAATATGTCTTAAGAACTGTGTGTTACATTCTGAATTTAGTTCCTTTAAAGAAAGTATTTTAGAGAACTATAAAATTGTAGATTTAATGTAGGTCTAGTCTATGAAAGATTCAGATATAGATATATCTAACACACATGCTGAAACGAAGGAATGAACAAATTGAAACTAAGAATGTATATATTTGTTGGGTATCCAAAAAGAATGAAAAGAGATTTATTTTAATATCCTAAAAAAATAAAATAATTGTTAACACAAATGCCAAATTTCTAGAAAAGAATCATTTAATAAACCATGTTTCTAGAAGTAAACTAGTTTTATAGGAACTGATTAAAGAAATAACAAATGAGCCAGTTGAAAATAAAATGCTCAAGAACATCTAGTTAACATGTCAGAATTGACGTTCCATTACATTTAAGTAGTAGGAGAAACGTTAATAGACATATGAAAAATTATTTTCTCAAAGTAGATGAAGTGATGTGAGGAATGAACACTATATGAAGAAGTCATTAGTATTGCGATATTGAAAGATTTTAAAAAAATATTAAGACTCTCAAACCTAAAAGTCTGACTATAGCAATAGTACTTAATCATAGTGGGAGAATCATAACAGAGATCGATTTGTTATGTATTTTTGAGAGAAATGGAGTATTTCATGATAGAATACTTCAAAATCTAGTACCAAATCGATCAATTATGATGAAGCACTACTAGATGAAGTTGGATAAGAAAACAATTTGATAAGATCCTTTTGATAAGGAATATAAAAAGATTTATGTGAAAGTTGTAGATGCATAGTTAAGAGTCTAAGTAGGAGATTGTCACTGTGTATACTCTTAATCATGTGTTAAGACATAATAATCTATCCATTTTCAAAGGTAAAACATCATAGTGGGAAATATTAAGGTTAAGGTATATTTTATTAATCATGCATTTAAATATAGTATACTACAAAAATAGTGATGGTTAGAATATATATTATTAACCATGTGTTTAGATGTAGTATATTATATAAATTGTATATATATATATATATGCATACATACATACATATATATATATATATACATGCATACATACATACATATATATACATATATACATACATACATACATATATATATATATGTATGTATGTATGTATGTATATATGTATATATATGTATGTATATATATACATATATATATATACATACACACACATATTTATACACCCACACACCCACACATATATATATGTGTGTGTGTTTTAAATCCGCAATATATATAGGTCAGATTATTTCTCCTTGAATTGGTTGCATTTTGAATTTGATCATAGATTTAAAGTTTTAAATTTTGAAAAACTTTATTGACGTGACATTCGGCAGGTTAATTGAAAATAACCCAATAAGCCAAGACTCACTGCTATGAAGTGAATCACGTCATTTTTTGGTTGTTTAAGATCGTTTAGATGGTGCTCTAGGTAATTTTTTATTTTTTGAAAATTAGTTGTAAGGAATATAAATCTGTTATGATCTAATGGTGATATAGATTTTTCTCTAGGGTCTTCATGACTAAATTTTAGTGAAGTATTAAGTTCATATGACGGCTTAGACCCTCATCCATATCGAATGAAATTAATACAGGTCACTAGATATAATTTTTGAATTTAAATAATCTGTATTAACTTTTCCTATCTTAGTAATTTATGATTGAATCAATGAAATTAAGGATTATGAGATTGATATTCACTCTATTTAATTATACAATATACTCTTCTTCTGGGATAGCTTTTGTTTTATATTTATTAGGTTCATTTGTAACTGTCTAAAACAATATATACTTTCTCCGTCCCATTTTATGTGTGTACTTTTAATTGGATACAGAGTTTATGAAATAAATGATGATTTTGTAAAGTTTACAATATTGTATGAATTGTAATGGTTAAACTTCTAAGTGGGAGATTGTTGGGATATATACTATTAATCATGATATATATATATATATATATATATATATATATATATATATATATATATATATATATATATATATATATATATGAAATTTAACTATAGCTTCACAATCTGTTCTAACTAAAATTTCTTCTTTATTTAGAATATATAATCTGAAACTATTTAACCCATATATTATAGCTAATACTTCTAAGTATATAGCACTCATATTTCCTTTTTCTCTATATGCCCCACTCTGATAACCACATATTTGTTCTTCATTTTTATTACTGTATTTATTAGGTCGTGCTTTTAAGATAGCTCCCCATCCTAAATCACTTCCATCTGTTTGAATGATTAAATAATCTGATTCTAATGGAATTTTTAGGTCTTGAATGTTTTTAAATTTTTCTTTTATTTTTTGGATTAATTTAATGTCTTCAATATTGAAATTCTTCTGCCCTTTACTACCTGTCTTTGCGTATAATGGTCCTGCTATTTTTCCTAAGTCTTGAATAAAATTTCTTGCATAATTTACTAATCCTAAAAATTTTTTGTAAATCCTTTGTCTTTTCTAATTTATCTGGCATTTCTAACATCTTCTTTGTAATGTGTGGTTGGAGTTTTACCTTTCCATTTCCTAAAGTTATTCCTAGAAAATTAATATAAGTCTTACATAATTCCATTTTCTTTTTACTTATTATTATTCCATGTTTAACAAATAATCTGAAAATTATTTGTAAGTGTCCTAAATCTTCTTGTATATTTTGACTGAACACCAAAATATCATCTACATATACTAATATAAAATGTTTATATTCTCCAAATATGTTATTCCGGTTTAAACGGTGACCGATAAAGACAAATCAAACCCGTTGATGGCTGTCACTTTGCCAAAAAGTGAAGATAAAGGATGTTCTTCATAAAAAAAATAAGTTAACAAGATCAGGTAATAAGATTTTAAATAAGACTTTAATATCTAAAAGAAAAAAATGAAACAATAGAGACTATAATCAAACAGACTTTAGACAGATTCTTTAGCAACCAGACACAAGATAAACATATGAATGGACAGCCAGATGGACAACCCACTAATTTAGACAGAACTGTTACAGAGATAAGTAATACAGATAATAATTCTGCAAGATCAGACGAAGATAATAGTATTACACACTTCCAGGATGCTCAGGACCCATACGAAGACGATGACTCAGGAATGAGCTTCGACTCAATTGCCCTGCACAACTTGGATACATAGTAAAGACAATATACAATTTGTATTATTAGTAGTTAGGTGGGGATGCCCACTTTATGTCTTGTAATAATCAGGGTCAGAGTGCTTTCTTTACCACTACTTTCCAAAAGAAAGAAAAACTGTTGAAGCACGCGTCAAAATAAGTCTGGAAGAAAAATCAATAATGCATGTGACGATAGGGCCCAATGAGTACCCGACTTGCATTATTAAGATTCTTTCTTATCTCTTATCTTTAAGTGTCGGCCACATGTGTTTAGGCCACGTAGTAGTCTCTAGAACCACTACTTTAGTTCCCACTAAATGCTCAGAAATCCACTGTACCGGATGTTGGTACAGCTAGTCCGGTTATATATATATATATATATACATATATATATTACTGACCATATGTTTAGATATATTATTTATTAAGAGAAAAGGGTCAAAAATACCCCTCAACTTTAACCTTCGTCATACTATCGGGCCAAAGATACCCTCACCGTTAATAAAGTTATCATCTATACACCTAAAATGGATGGAAAACCCTAAATCAACTAAAATTATTCAATTTTGAAAAAAAAACACCCAACTCAATTTAAGCCGCTCTGACCCGACCTATCTAACTTACAACCCAAATAACCTCCCAATGTAATTGTGCTATTTTGGAAGTTTTATCAAGAAAAACTCACACACAACATCATGAACGGTGCAGTATATTATCTCACCATTATCTTCTCTCCTATCAGAAACAATTACTAGGCTTCTGTTGATCAGAGCGTTCAAGAAAGTTTTTAATGCTTCCTCCATGTCCATGTTCTCTAAACCCATGATGCCGTATACAAAATCTTCAGCTATCCATAGCTTTAGCAAATTAAACACTGAAAAATTGTAGTTTTCTCGAAACAATCCCATGTAAAGAAGGCAAGACTTTAAATGGTGTTCCAAAAAGTTATAACTTGATTCTATAATCTTCGTGCTTTGCCCTTCTAAAAGATGGGAACTTAAATCTTTTGCAATATCAAGCCACAAAAAGGGTCAGATTTGTTTTACAACAATACCAGCAGTCAAAACTATCACAAGAGGTAATCCCTTGCAGCTTTTACCAACTCGTAATCCTGCTCCGAGTAGCTCCGATGGACAAATCTCTCCTTGAAATACTTTCTTCTGAAGTAATTTCCAGCTCTCATCCACTGTGATAAATAGAAGAAAGTATGGATCACTGTGGTGTTTAATCTGCCACCGCCCGATGTAATTGACGCATTCAAATTTTAAAAAATGTAAAGGATAGAAAGTGGAGAGGAAGATAAGGTTGAAGAACCCGAATTGGGAGGAAGAGGGAGAGGAACAAAAAGAGCACAATTGCGTTGGAAGGTTGTTTGGGTTGTAAGTTAGATGGGTCGGGTCGGAGCGGGTTAAATTGAGGTGGTGATTTTTTTTTTAAAATTGAATAATTTTAGTTGATTTGGGGCTTTCCATCCATTTTACGGGTATAGATGACAAATTTGTTAATGACGAGGGTTTATTTATCCTGATAGTATGACGGAGGATAAAGTTGACCAATTTTTTATAGTTGAGGGATATTTTAGACCCTTTTTCCTATTTATTATAGAGCGATTGTTAAATCAACCTAGTAAAATATTTACTAGATCATGCATTCATTTATGTGTTCATTTACTTATAATGTCGATAATTTAGTGTATAGAGTATTAGCTTATACATAGAGGATTAAATCACCAGTTCTTATAAATATGAAAATTTTTGTTCATAGTCTAGGACAAAAATTGGACAAGTCATCAGTATGATTGTAGAATAAAATTAAATGTAATTTATGTTGATTATGGAAATGATTTAGTTCAAATTTTTGTGCTAGTACATTTTATATGTTTTGAATGAGACCGAGCAGAAATAGATATTTTAGACTGACTGACAAAAATATATTCTCTAAACTATTAAATATACTTATATTCTCAATCTTGGTAAAACTATTATGAGTTGTATATGGTAATTATCATTTGATTTATTAAAATGTGAGATCTTGAAATGGGTCAATATATTTGGTAGATTGGATTATAATAATATGTATTGGTGAAAAAATAAGTTAGTTGATAGAATCCATATCTCAGTGTAGAGATTGATGATATGTCTTTTTGAAAAATGTATAAGTTTTCACTGTGTCAAATCTTGCACGTGGATTTTATGAATCTGACACATGAAATAAGTTAAGAAGTGCTCTAAAGAAAATTAATCATTAGATTGAATTCATCAGTAATTTAATTTACTGATTAGTTTCTATAATCTTAACATAAAGAATGACAAACTTGTGTAATGGAAATTTCACAATATAAATAGAGGAGTGCAATTACGAATTTCCAGAGGAGTGATTTATAAATTATCATGGTAAGAGTAATTCGAATTAGAATTTTAAATTATTTCCATAATAGAGAGCCACAATAATTAATTTGTGGTTCCTGCATTGCCCATATTTAACTAAAATTCGAAATCCTATTTTTTTGTGGAAAAGGAAGAAAACAAACGTTTTGTTTTATTGTTAGAAGACAAACGAGTGTTTGTTCTCCGTCTTGAACTAGAAAAAAGCTATCTCTATAAGTAGGAATTGTCCTAAAGTATAAAGAGATTTAGTAATCTATTCGATACTTGTGCACCCAAGTATTGAGAGAGTTCGACTGTTAATTTGGGATCACTGTAGAAGACTGCAGAATTAGAGTCGAGCTTGCTTGATGATTCGTGTTCATAAAGACTTGCTTGATAATACGTGTTCAAACTTCAGGATATAAGTATCAATTTATGCTCGATTAAAATTTATAATTATGTGTTGTCTATATTACATGCAAGTGATCCTACTTATTTTCTTCTACTGTGTGTGGCTATTTTCCAACAAAGAGGTTCCACGTTTTACAGTTCACTTTGTCTTATAGTGAAAAATCTAAAAAGTGATAGTCTAGCAACAACACCATTACTAATTTGGTGTACCCTTCAACGCCGTCTTAATTTATGACGAAAATCGCAACAACTTTCAAAGTCGACTGCATTTAGGAACATAGGGGTTTGCTCTAGCATATAAATTTGAATATGGATCTTGAAACAAACTAATGTATCAAGTAGCTCTGTTTAGCTGTAAGTGCTTGCATTTACCATTTTTGGTCAGTTTTAATTATAAATGTTATTTACGTGCGAATACAAAATTTTCATTAAGGAGGTCTAAAAATTAAATATGTGATCTCAAGGATTTGAACTTTGAACCTCAAAAATCTATTTATAAATCTCTTTATCAGCTTAGTTATCCGCACCCCCCTCCAAATGGTATCAGAGCACAGTAATTTAAAAGATATGGAAGTGATATACGTATTAGTTAAATTAGTTAAGATTAGTTTTAGTTATTTATTAAATTAATTATGAGAAGACCATTTAAAAATAGGGAAGCTTTTAGAAAAATTAAAGAATCGTTAGTTAGCAATTATTCAGAATATATAAGTTTAAATAAAACAAAAGAAAATCCACAAAGATTATCCTATTTAATTACATTAATATCTAGTATTGAAGCAAAATTAATAATCCATTTAAAATCTAGAAGAATGAGACATATACCACCTAATTATGATAAAATTAGATTTAGATATCCACCAAAATATTATAAACACAATCTAAATGAATAAAGAAGAATTTATAATAGACGAAAAAATATATGAAAATCACGACGGATCAAACATAAAAATAGTATTTTCCAATTTAGGAAGAAGATACAAAAAAATAGGAGAACATTTATATTTAATGTTAGAAAAAGAAGAATTAAAATTAGAAGATAAATTAACAGCAATGGTAAGAATAGAAAAAGAAAATGAAGAGATAGATAGAAAAAAGGAAATAGAAAAAATTAAACAACAAACTACGGAAGAAATACGAAAAATAGAAGAAACTAAAAATAGTAGAATTGCTGAATTAGAAAAAGAACTACAAATGTTAAAAGATTTATACGAACAAAGACAAAAAGAAAAAGAAGAGAAAGATAAAGAACAAAAATTAATAAATGAGATAAATCAATTTAAAGAAAAATTAGAAATAAATAATATAGAGGTAGAAGAAACAGATAATTATGGTTCAGAAGATAGTGAAACATATACGGAAATATTAACAAATATAAAAGATTTAGAAATTAACGAAAAACAAGAAATAATTAATGAAGAAAACTTAGAAAATAATAATACAGAAATAAATACTCTTGACAAAAAAGAAGATGAAAATCTAATACCCAAAACAACGGAAATAAGAAAACCTATATATTACAAAAATAAATTTAAAAGATATAATGAATATGACAAATGGACACCAAAACAAATAGTTAATAAAAATTATAACTTTTTGGATCTAGACTGCGTAATAGATACAGAAAAAACAATACAATTATGGATAGGATATATGACAAAACAATTATTAGATAATAATATAAACATAACAGATGCACCAGAATACATAGAAAAAACATTAATAGGATCAGTAAAATTATGGTTTACGAATTTAACTGAAAATAGTAAGAAAGTATTAAGAGCTAATAAACCTATGGAAGGAGCAGCATCAACAACAACAAAATTAACACCTATAGAATTATTGAAAAAATATGAAACAGCTATAAAAGATGAATTTGGTAGTATGACAACATTAGAAGAAGAACAAGATGAAGAAAAAGATACAAATAGGAATTTAATGATAAAATTAACAATATGTAATATGTGTTATATAGATGAATATACTTGCGCATTTAAAGAATATTATTATAAAGGAGCATATAGTATAGAAGAAAGTAAAGAAATAAGAAAATTGTATTTTAATAAATTACCCGAACCATTTAGTTCAAAAATAATAAAAAGTTGGGAAGAAGCAAAAATAGTAGATACATTAGGAGCTAGAATAAAATTTTTACAACAATGGTATAGAAAGTTATGTGAAAAATATAGAGAAGAATTAAAAATGGAAAAAACATTAATAAGAAATTTAGCATGTTGCAAAAATAAAATAGCACCCCAATTTGGATGCGAAGAAAGATATTATAAGAAAAGAAAAAGACATAAGAAATATAAGAAATATAAAAAATCAAAATATAAATATAAGAAACCAAGAAAAAGATATTATGTTAAAAATTATAAAAATAAAAGACCATATAGAAAGAAAAAATCTATAAAAGAATGTACATGTTATAATTGTGGAAAGTTAGGACATTTAGCTAGAGATTGTAAATTACCTAAAAATCCAAAAAATAAACAAATATCCGAAATAAAAATAGAAAATACAGAATATATGCAAATAGATTATATAGATTATGAATTAGAAAGTGAAGATAGTATATATGAAATTTCAGAAAACGAAACAGATATTGAAATAGATAGTGAGATAGATGAATCAAATGACTGAAGAAGATATAAAAATAATAACAAAGGAAGAATATTTAAATGATGAAGGAACAGAACAAAAGATAATATTTGACAGTAATATATTTGATGAAATAAAAGGAAAAGAGTTAGATTTAAGTGTAGAAAAAATATTTAAAATACCAACAATAAAAAATATTTTTAGTAGGAAAAAAGATGAATATTATGTAGTATGCCAAAAAGAACATGTAATAGACTGTAGATATGCAAAAGGAAAAGCTAGTATACCACTTGTAACAAAAAGGATAATTAATAAAGAAATAAATGATATAAAAAGTAAAGGAGATCCAATAAAATATGTACACCTTGGAGGTACAGAAATATTAATAAAAGCATGTTTTAGAGAAGGAATAGATACACCAATAGAATTATATTTAGCAGATGATAGAATTATAAAACCTATAGAAAAAAGCATAATAACTGCCGTAAAAGGAAATTTAATATACCAAAAATTTAAATTCATAATAAGTGCAAATTATTCAGTAGCAGTAACAGATAGAAATATAGATAAATCATTAGTATTATATTGGAAGATATCAGGAATAGAATTAACCCCAGGAAGTAAAATATTTACAGCGAGATGTAAAAATTTATATGTATTAACAACAAAACATAAAATAACAGGGAAAAATAAGATTAATAAAATACAAATAGATAGCCCATTTGAGCAAATTGTAAAAACAATAGATTATAATGACTATAGCTATAGAGACATAGATATAGAAGAGACTTTAGAAATAGTAAATGATAGAATAAGTACAACAAAAAGAATAGCTAATGAAAAACCAGAGTCATCGAGCTCATAAAAAAGAATGAGTTATGAAACAAATTCAATAAGTAATTTAAATCAATATTACATAACAGGAAAAATAAATGAAAAAGAACATTTAATACTATTAAACAAAGGACAAGAAGAAAATTATATAGCAAAATATCTAGTAAAAAATGAAGAAATAAAAACTGATAATGATATATGCCCAGATCTACCGAGAAGTTTAATAAATAATAAAGATATAGCAGAAAAAGAAATAATAATAGGAGGAATTAGAAAAATAAAAATAGAATTTGAGGTAAAAGAAGAAATGCAAAAAGCAGATATAATATTAGGAATAAAATGGTTAGAACAAGTAAAACCATATAATATAGAACATACACAATTAGCCATAACATATAATAGGGAAAGATTATTCTTAAGAAGAGCCTTAACATAAAATGAAAATATATGTATTAATGAAGATAGTAGTGGAAGGATATTATAGTAGATATTATACCCCTATGATAGATACAGGAGCAGAAGCTAATTTATGTAGATATAATTGCTTACCAGAAAGTAAATGGGATAAATTAAAAATACCAATAATAGTTAAAGGATTTAATAATGAAGGAAGCTTAATTACTTACAAAGCTAGGAATGTAAAAGCACAAATATGGGATAAGATATTGACAATAGAAGAAATTGATAATTATGAACTAACATCAAAAGATATACTTTTAGGGATGCCATTTTTAGATAAATTATACCCACATATAATAACTGAAAACGATTGGTGGTTCACAACACCATGTAAACAAAAAGTAAGAGCAAAAAGAGTTAATAATAAAATAAGAAAGAAAACTTATTGGATAAAAGGAAGTGAAAAAATTACACAAAAGTTAGAAAATATAAAAAACGCTGAAGATACAATAGAATTAGTAGTATTCTCGATAAATAAAACAGAAATAACTATATTTTCAATAAATAAGATAGAAATAGTTAAGAAAAAATTAGAACAATTATATAGTGAAGATCCGTTAAAAGGATGGGAAAAACATAAAACTACCATAAAAATTGAATTAATAGATAAAAACAGTATAATAACCCAAAAACCATTAACATATAATTTTGATGATTTAAAAGAATTTAAAATGCATATAGATGAATTATTAGAAAAACAATATATACAAAAAAGTAATAGTAAACATAATAGTCCAGCATTTATAGTAAATAAACATAGTGAACAAAAAAGAGGAAAAAGTAGAATGGTTATTGATTATAGAAATTTAAATGCAAAAACTATAACATATAATTATCCGATACCAAATAAGATACTAAAAATAAGACAAATCCAAGGATATAATTATTTTAGTAAATTTGATTGTAAATCAGGATTTTACCACCTAAAGTTAGAAGAAGAATCTAAAGAATTAACCGCATTTACGGTACCACAAGGATTTTACGAATGGAATGTACTACCATTTGGATATAAAAATGCACCAGGTAGATACCAACATTTTATGGACAATTATTTTAAACAATTACCTAATTGCATAGTATATATAGATGATATATTATTATATACAAAAACTAAAGAAGAACATATAAAACTATTAGAACAATTTACAGACATAATAGAAAAATCAGGAATAAGTCTAAGCGAAAAGAAAGCTGAAATTATGAAAAACCAGATAGAATTTTTAGGAATACAAATAGATAAAAGTGGAGTAAAAATGCAACAACATATAGTACAAAAAATAATAAATTCGAAAGAAGAATTAGATACAAAAAAGAAATTACAATCATTTTTAGGATTAGTAAACCAAGTAAGAGAATATATTCCAAAATTAGCAGAAAACCTAAAACCCCTACAGAAAAAATTAAAAAAGGATATAGAATATAATTATAATGAAGAAGATAAAAAACAAGTTCAAAAAATAAAATTACTTTGCAAGGATTTACCAAAATTACAATTTCCGGATGAAAATAGAAAATTTACATACATAGTAGAAGCAGATGCCAGTGAATATAGTTACGGAGGAGTACTTAAATATAGATATGAAGCAGAAAAAATAGAACACCATTGTAGATACTACTCAGGTACGTTCAACGAGACAGAAATAAAATGGGAAATAAATAGAAAAGAATTATGTTCATTATATAAATGTTTGTTAGCATTTGAGCCATATATTGTATATAACAAATTTATTGTGCGAACAGATAATACACAGGTACGCTGGTGGCTAACAAAGAAAATACAAAATTCAGTTACAACAAAAGAGATTCGGAGACTAGTTTTAAATATATTAAATTTTACATTTGTAATAGAAGTAATCAGTACTAACAAAAATGTTATTGCAGATTACATATCAAGACAAAGCTACGCAAACTGAAATGATAGAAGAAAATATACATGAAAAGATACTCAACGCCCTGACTATGCTTTCATTGAAAGTAGACAGTATGGGTACTGAGATAGAAAAGCTATAGCTAAAGACTAGTGAAGATAATCTGAAGTCTATAGCTATGAATCAGCTAACTCAGCAATGTGCAGAGCTATGACGATCGGAAGACAATAAAATTCCAGAGCTAGAAGGAGATGTTGGGATACTCCATAAAACCCATAACGCTTATCAATCTACTTCTGCAGGTACAAGCAAAGGAGTTAGAAAAAATATGAACTTAAATAAGCTATTTGACAAGCCATATACACCAAATATACCAAAAGACCCTATGTTTACACCCCCACAAGTTACCACATATCGAGAAAGCCTAAACCAAGATAAAAAGACATACAACTACACAGCCCGCACATATATAGAAAATATCTACAACGTACAAACTTTCTTAAATAGCAACCCAAAAGCTACAAATATCCAAGAACCAGATACGAACTATATAACCCAGAAATTAACCGGATACAACAAGCTAATCGCCTTACCCAAAACTAGACCCAGCTTAGTAAAAACTTGCTACGAATATGGATTACTTAGTACCGTATATACCACAGACGGAACTGAGATATCTACTATACCCGAGATATATGAAGCATTTACCACATTTAAAAGAATAACCAAAGGTACTTTATTTTTTATAAAAATCTACTCGGCACCAGCAGAGATATTATTTGACGAAGTAAAGAAACCTATACAAGTTGTAAAAATAGGAATGACAAGAGATATGATTATACCGCAAGATATTGGTACACAGCCAGAGATACCCAGAATCGAGATACCAAAATTTTATGCGAATAAAAGAGTTATCAGACTATCTACGATTTTACAAGAACTAGCAAATACATATTGTAATCAAAATCCTATATGGAGAAATCATGTATTGATATATTCAAATTCAAAAGAGCTACGAGAAACAGATATGGAAACAATTAGGCAATGGATTATGACGTTGCTTAAACCGGAGATAGAACCTATCGCCAGAGCTATTAAAGAAAAATTTATTTCAGAAGAATTATTGACCAGATATTGCAAAACTATTGGACACAAATACCCAGACCACAGATGTTCAAAATGTAACGGAGGAGATAATGATGTCCCAGCAGTGCAGTTAGAATAAAAGAAGATAAAGACGACAGCTGGAAAGATAAGATCAGAACAATAATGGAGATACAGCAGATATGACAAAATAGGCGGAAGACTTATTTGCAACTATGGCAGATAGACGGAAGACTTATTTTGCAAAGTTACGTAAAAGTTAAATAAGAATTTAATATGATGTAACTTTAGTAGTTAGCATTAAAGAGTAAATGTAAAAAAGTCTTTAGTTAGGTAGGAAAAGACTTTTAGTTTTTTAGTTTTATTAGTCTTTTAGTTTTTTAGCATATTATTAAATACGGATGTAAAAATATAGTACACTTTTCATTCTATAAATAAAGAACTTAGGAGGCATTGCAAAGGCAAGCTCTCCTACATTCAGCAAAAATACTCTCTCCATTCCGATTCAAAAATATTTAGCCCAGTTAATTAAATATATACACTGCAATGGAAAAAGCTATGGAACAACAAACCTCAGAAATATCAAAGCTACCGGAACAGGTATATCTATTTACGATTATGAATAGCTAAATTCATAATTCCCGACAATCATGATATAATAAAATAAATTCATATTAGTTACTTTATAGTAGAATTATTCGAAAAATAATATGTTAAGAAGTTTATTAGCAAAGTGGAAACGGAGAAAAATCCCAATGAACTATGCCATCCTAAAGGTGAAACCAATGAGGCAAGAAGCCGTGGCGGGGAGTAACCAAAGTCGAGGCGCTGTTTAAGGGAGAATATCCGAATTACCATGCTAATAGTGACCGAAGAACATGTTATTTAAGAATAATCTAGTATATAGTAATCTGAGATGACTATATTTTATTATGTATATGGTTGCAGGGAATATTTTGAAAAAAGCAATTTTATGATAATAAATGATAATATATCTGATGTCATGGTAGATAAATTTAAGATACTTGTTTTGTATGCACTTAGAGATATAAATGTTGCAGATATAAGAAAAGTTATATTAGAAAAAGCATATGGACAAAATTATACGGATAAAATAAATTATATACCACACATACCTAACTACTCTTATAAATATTTATTATGTTAAAATTACGTAGGACTTTTAAAGATACGCAAAAATTACAGTTACTAGAAAAACAGATAAAAATAAATATAGACAAATACATGGAAAATAAAAAATATATAAAATCTCTTAATAAAAATATGCAAAAGCTACTAAGACTAAAACAAATAGCTATAAAATATCAATTTTAAAAAATAGCCCATTTAGACTACCTTAGAATTTTAGTCTTATATATACTTAAGGATATAGAAATAATAGATATTAAGAAAATGATATTAGAAGAAGTAATAAACTATGAATAAACTATGAAATAGAAATGATAAATGCCACAACACAAATATACGAAGACATTTACCCAGAAGGATATTATTCAGACCAAGATTGTGGATGTTAGAATATATTAGAAAAACTAGAGAAAACCAAGATAATCTAAATAACGAAATTAATTACAGAAACCGAATTAGAAAAATAATGGAAGATCTAAGAGAAAAGTTAATATGGATAGAAAAAACCTTAGAAAATTTAGAAAAAAGTACATGTAACAGTTTATATAATATAAAAAACTCACTACGAAAAGAACAACACAAAATAATAAATGACATAGAAAATCTAGAATTAGATATATACTACAGTACAGAAAGAATAAGTTATTACACAGAAATTTGTAACTCAGCAGTTACTACAGGATAAAATAATAAACTAAAAATTAATGAATACATCTAACAAAAAGAATAACTTATTAAAACAAAATCTAAAAAATAACCACGCACAAAAAAAAAAGAGATTCATCAGTTATAATAAATCTATTTATAAATCTCTTTATCAGCTTAGTTATCTGCACCCCCCTCCAAATGGTATCAGAGCACAGTAATTTAAAAGATATGGAAGTGATATACGTATTGTATCTAGGGCATTCAAAAGTTTCTTTATGTACATCAAGGATAAAAAACATTACCCATATACAGTGTAACTTCTGTTGAGAGGGTTTTGGTGAGCACCTCTGTCTCCCTAGATTTGTCCCTGCTTACATGATCCAACAAGCCCTGTATAATGTTGAAATAAAATCTCTTGAGGTTAACCAAGTAAAGACACTTTATAGATTTTTGCTGAACTCTGTATTATTTTATTGGACATGAAATCAATTTGGGTAATTTGAGAAACAGATCAACACCTAAATACAAAATACTAAAGTAAATATTATAAAATATTTTGTCACATAATGAAATATAAGACTAAGTAGACATGGTTAAAATAATAAGATTTTAAGTGAAGTGGAAAAATTGAACTATGTTTTAAGTGTTGATGGATTATTGTGACAAACTATTCTTTAGATTGATAGTAAAGAAAATGATAACAAGCAATCGAACAACAAAAGGAAAATAGAAAAGGAAGATTTCCTACAACAAAATAGCTAGCAAAATAAAATAACATAACTCATAGCGTACCTTAACCACTAAGACTGCCGCTATTTATAACCATCATATTCCTTTTGACCCAATATCTTAATAGCTTTACTCAACCTGGATCCCATAATATACGTTGGACTTTCCTGCTTTTAGCAACAACCCCAAGTACTTTAGCTTCAAGCTCAATAGTATAATCAGTGATGGACATATTCGTAATATATATATATACACACTTAGTCCCCTTTTTTATTTTATTTTGTATTATATGTTACAATTTTTTTTTATTTGAGTATACAAAAAAGTCAGTGTCTATACATAACAGGTTCACCTTTAAGGTAGTAATGGAGAATTTCGAAGTTGGAGTGCTTAAATTTATTTTGCTCCTAAAATTTAAAATATATCAGGCCTCACTTTTTAATTTTATTTGGCAAACATATTTTGTAAATTTCGTTAATTTCTATTTTCTTTCTTTGAATGATAACATGAGAAAATTGAGAAATGACAAAAAATATCAAAAAAATAAAAAAATGACGCATGACATAATTTACTAAGTCAAGAAAGAAAAGTTTTGAATGTATTTAGGAAAGATATAAGGCTAAGAAATTGTATAGATCTAGAATTGTTGGATTATAAAAATATTTTAGGAGAAAATATATGAAAGTAATTAATTACTTATTTTAACCATGGTTAATTATAGATTTTTTTTTAGTTAATTGAATCTCAACCATTAACTTTAAATCCTAATAGGTGTGCTCAACCAAAGCAAAATTATGAAAAAAATAGAAAGGAGTTGGATCTATGTAGAACTTTAGAGTGGGGACAAGATCTAAAGTATAAGCGACAATAGGTAAAGAATTGTTTGAACAAGGTAAGACAATATTTGAGGAACGATTTATAGTGATATGCAATCCCTTAATTTGTTCTGTTATGTCCCGACAAGTTAGGGGGTGTTTCAACAATGCCTAACTTGGCAAGTTGTTGTTGGTAACAATTCTTGAGCTAAGTTTTGGCGAGTATATTAGCGAGTTGGTCCATGGTGCAGACATCAGTGACACGAAGGAGATTTTGTTGCGCTTATTCGCATACAATATGAAAATCAATGACAATATTCTTCATGATTGTAAAAGATGGGATTTTGATATATATATATATAAGTGGTAATTATGTTGTCACAATAGATTTTAAGAGGTGCTGCAAGAGTTACATGAAGTTTGGTCTAGAGGTCTTGAATCTAATTGATTTATGCTACCCCGATAGCAAGAACATGTATTCAGCCTCAATGGAAGATCTCACAATTATCTGTTGCTTGTTTGAGGATAAGCTAATAAGGTTGAAATCAAGATATATCACATGAGCTGAGGTAGAGGAACATCTATAACATAATTTGACTAATCTGTATATGAGTATATATGAAGTGCATCGGTGGAATTACGATAAAAAAGCAAACTAAGAAGTATTGTATGTTTGATATATCTGAGAACATGCTTCATAGCTTGCCAATGGATGGTGGAAGGCTTGTGCATAAAAAATGAGAGTTTGTTGATAGGAAAACTAATAGTTGGACGTGTAAAGGAGAAAGGTTGAAGCTCTTCGATGACTGTAAAGTATTATTTGGGATCAGTTAGTGATAGCCTAAAGACTATCAAAAACAGGAAATTAAGAACTAGAAGGTAAAAATAAGCAAACACACAAAAGAAAAAACAACACACATAGAAGAAAAGAGATGAAGAAGAGATACATAAAGTAAAGATAGTAGAGAGACCCCCACTTCCACCAATGAATAGCAATAGAAGGTGTATCAAACCTTCAAACACACATCATCAATGTAAGATCAGACCACTCTCTTAGGTGATCCAAAGGACTCACACTTCCTCAAGAACACTTTTCTTGCCAAATATCTAATACAAGTGAAATCCTCTTTCAATTGCATTCAATATTCAATTTCATTTTCCCTCTCTTAAGGAGAAGAGTAAGACTACAATCTATCACTAAGATTACAATCTAAAAATACACTCAATTTATTATGTCAAAACTAATGAAAATAGAAGGCTACTTGTCTATTTACACTATTACATAACAAATGTCAAAAATGCCCTTAATAAGGGCTAGGCAAAAGGGCGCCTCTTGAGTGTTGAAATATGGGGTATAAATTAAACTTTGACCTTCACTTAAGGCACCTCTTGAATGTATAAGTTCCCCTCGTTCCTTCTCTTGACCAAGGCTTTAAAATACTCTAAAAGTCTTCAATTGCTTGCCAATTACGAAGCTTGAACCTTGGACAATGTCTTGTGATCTTGTAGCTACTTGTACTTGTATTATCCTCTCCATTTTGAAAGAAATTTGTCCTCAAATTCAGATCTTACAAAACCAAAGAGAGAGCAAAAGAAATACACAAACCTCTTTGTAGGAGGATTACCATTAGCACCACAATTATATCATTACTCCAAGGTGGTTCACACTTAACGTACATCTATGTATCCTTGGTATTTGGCATGAAAAGCTTGGCATAAAGGATACAAATGAAATGAATGACATCAACATCAAAAGTAATTGAGCATGACCCGAAACTACAACTTTAACATCTCAAAAGTATTCTAGGGTCAAAGGGAAATAGTAAGCAAGGGTCTAGGCCGTGGTTAAGCATCCCTTGCACTAGATTATCATACCAAAGGGGTACATATTTGACATACAACCAGAAATCCCTTGTTTTTTCCATGAAACAATTAGTATATGAATCAAAAAGGATAGGGCTAAGGTAAACATAAAGGAAAAATAAGCACAAGCCAAAATAATCCCTTCCCCACCCCACTAGTACACCGGGATCAAATGGGTGAAGTGGCCAAGGGAATAATCCAAAGCTACTTATTCCATTTACTAGGGCATCACACTCACCCAAAGCATTTGTTCTTAAGGGAAGACTAGCTCACAAGGTTAAGGACCTATGACATAGTAGGCCTCCCTTAACAACATACATTTCATCATCCTCAATATCTCCATACACGTGATCACCAAGAACACAATTAATAGCAAGGTTCTCACCACACAAGAAGTTCAAGGGACCATATTCATTATCAATATCAACATTATAAACATCAACACTAACTTGAGGTTTTTCAATCCCACAATTCCCATATTTAAGTAGTAAACTAGTTTTAAGAGCAAGTTGATCATTATTCATAACAAAAGTGTTACTACGGAAGACGGTATGCATTTGTAACCCAAAACCACTTCACAAGACACTAAATCATAACTTCTTGAGTTTAAGAAAGTGTTAAGAATAGCAAAGTCACCTCGGGTTAAGCTTGGACAGTCCACCTTTTCGGAGCTCTCTATCAAGGAAGTCACTAGTTTATTTCCCATTCTTTCATGTAAAACTCCTTTTGGATCCTTCTTGGATATCATTTTATCTTGTACCTGCTCATAAGTAGAATCAAAGCTAGGAAAAATGCTAGAATTTTGGTTAGGAAGTATCAAGGCACATTTGTGGGCAAGTCCCACAATCAAATTTGTTTTTCCCATTTCATGCTCACATTCCAAGACCTTCCCTTCCTTTTTATTCTTTTTTTCTCATATTCTTCTTGTACCTCACCATCCATTTCCTCTCCATCTTGAGGCTCGACCTCACCTTCCATGGATTTTAGATTTTCCTCTTCTTCTACTTGGATGGAGGGAATTCGGTTTAGGAAAGTTTAGAGAGGGGGAACTGGATTTGGTTTATGATGGATTTGGATTTGTGGCATGGGGCTTTGTAGAGTGTAGGGTATTTGGTAAAGTGGATTTGGGACTTGGTGATTTAAATTTTGTGGAGGTTTTGGTGGACATAGTCTATCAACCCCCGCTTTAATTCTAATCATGTCACTCCCCATTGATCCCATAGAATCCTTTATGTCTCTCCTCATAGAATCCATATCACTCATTAAAGCATCACGATTACTCTTCATATCTCAGGAAAAAGCCTTAAACCGAGCCACCAAGGCTCCCAAAGCATCATTTCCCAAAGGTTAGGATGTGGTACCTTCGGATTCCATCACAATTGTACCTAAAAAAAGCAAAAAAAAATTGCAAAGAGAAACCTATAAAACGAACAAACACGTTAGTCCAAATAAAGCCTCACTTCACTCACACTCAGCCTCACCTCACACTTGGCCTCACAAGTGTTGAAGAATCGGCAATACTTGGCAAATTACTTAAGAGGTGAGAAACTTTGGTCCAGAATCAATCTTTGTTTGAATGACTCAAATAAAGTGATGCACGAACTTGAACCAACAAAACACTATGACTTTAAAATGAGAAAAGCACACAAAAAACCAAAGACATGAATTAAATGAACTCTAGGCTAATTATCAATCTAGTAGGAACTTACTAGTTTGCAAATTAGTATTTGAATTAGCTAAAAAGAAACTAGAATAAAAAAAATTAGAAACTAGAAAATCTAACTAGGAACTCAATTTGGCCGTTTAGCTAGTGATGACGTGGCATCTTAAAATTGGACGTCACTTTTTAAAATTTTCAAATTCTAAATTCTTCCTTTTCGGCAAAACACACTTAGGAGAAGAAGAAATTTTGTTTGGGAGGGAAAAATTGAAGGTTTGGAGCCCTTTTGGAGCTTCATATGAATTCAAAATAGATTGGTCCTCCCCTTTGTACTTTCAATTGTACTTGATTATTTCCTTTATCTCTTTTTTTTTGGATGACAATGAATATGCGAAGGAATATTATTTCACAAATACCAAGTACATTCTCTTTCTTCTCCTTTTTGGGATCAAACAAACTCTTTGAATATTCTTCCTTAGAAAGACTTGATGAAGATGGAAGAACAAGATGAATATTTAAGAGTTGACCAAAGTTTGACCCCTAATCAAATGAACCCCAATTTTAGATTTTCTTGTAGATCTAGGTTCCTTAGGCCAAGGTGAACTCAACTATGTAAAAATCAACCACAAAACTTGTCCAAATCACAAGGCCAATTTCAGATCTAAATCAAAAGCTTCAAAAACACCATATCCATAGAGGTTTTTAGCTCAAACTCAACCAAATCTTGTTCCAAGTGTAGATCTAGACTCCCTAGGTGTTATAGAACAAGAATCTAACACAATAAACTTTCAAAACAAAGTAAAAACATGTAGATCTAAGGATTAAATTTCGGATCTACCACAAGACAACACTAGACACCATTTTTTTTTTTTAGATTTTTGGGTTTTTGAATCTTTTTTGTTGAGTACTAAAACCAAGATTTAGTGATATGGGTGTACCAAGATGTCCAACAAGTTCTACAAGCTGTCCAACAAGTTCTACAAACTGTCCAACAAGTTCATGACCATTCACAGTAGCCAAGCTCAGGAGTTATAAAAACTCCAAGCTATGTTCATGCAAATGGTTGTGTGTGAGTTGGTACTTGATCCTTCTAATGGATTAAATGTTTTTAAGTGAGGATCCTTGAAGTGTAATAAACTTACACTCCAAATCCACCCCTTGGAAAAGGTAGGATGGTCATTTCTTATCTCACTTTGTGGACTAATATAAATAGATAGTGTTAGGGTTATTTTTGAGTTAGTTCAGTCATATTTTGGAAGACAACAAACACTTTGTAATATTTTGGAACTTCTCTCTTCCATTGGAGAAGCCCCAATTCTGAAAACTCACTAGTAGAGTGATACTAGTGCTGTCTCTTGGCTAGAAACTAGGGTCTTGGGGTTGTTTGAGTTCCTCTTGGTCCAAGTAAGAGCTTGGTATTAATATTCATTAATCTTAGGGTCCTTTCTCTCGTTAGTGTTCTTAGATCATTGAATATTGTGTGTCAAGTTACTATCCCTCTTGTAATCTTGTTAGTCTTGTGTTGTTGGAATCTTAAAGTCTAGTGAAGCCGTTTGAGGCTCTTTCGATTCACTAGCATTATTATTTACTTGTTCTTGTTCTTAACATCATCTTCTTATTCTAAAAACGTGACTCTTGAAGACTAGTGAAGCCGTGTATGAGATATTTTGATTCACTAGCACTTGTTGTTCATCTTGTTGTTCTTGTTGTTGTTTGTTTCTAGTGTTGTGAACTTGGACTCGTATCATTTGGTATCAAATATTTTAGTTGATTTTGTTCCAACAAAATCAATCATGGGTATGGTAGTTTAAAAATACCAAAAAATATAAAATAAAGTTGTTGAAATCTAAAAATTCCCGAAAAAAAGAGAGGAATCTGTCCATCTTGTTCTTCGCTGAAAAAATTGTGTTGTTTTGTTGTCTTGGCTGAGATTGGTTTTTATGTGTTTAGATCTAGATGTTCTTTTGTTTTCCTATTTTATTTCTTGTGTTGATTTCTTTCTCATCAACACAAAAAGTGTCTAAAGCTATGTTCAGCTTAACATATTAACATTGCTATTGTGGACTTGAAGTGGTAGTATGATGAACTTGAAGTAGGCTAAGTTTGTGTGTTGTTGATTGAGTTCAAAGTGGGCTATTGTTGGTGAATTGTGGTTGTGTTCTTTAAGTATTATTTTGGTGATCATCTTGATCTTCTCATAATCTCATATCTTGACCACTATAAAGACTAAAATAGATCCAAAAGGGTTGTAAGACAAGGTTGTAAAGTTGTTTGTGAAAAGACTTGCCAACATCACTTCCTTGACTTAACAACCACTTTTACTTAAAACAAGGAGCTTTTTCTTGTGGAACTAGTAAAGTCAAGCCTCATCTTTTTGAGTTGGAAAAAGTTGAAAAGTTATAAGACTTTTCTTTCCCTCCAAAAGCAAAGTCATCTATTGCAAAATTGTGAAGATTAAGGCTTCAAGTTGTTGAACAAAATGTATGGACCCGTGACCAATTCCATGAAGCCACATCACCTTAATCACTGTTCACATCATTCATTAAGCTTAATTTGGATATTATAGTTTCTAATTATTGATTCTTAGTTTTTCTAATTAACTCGAGAACTAATTAGAAAGCTAGTACATTCCTACTAGGTTGTCAATTATTCCTTTAAAGCCTTGTATTTGTGTCATTGTTTGTTTGTGAGCTTTTGCGATTTGAATACGTTGTAACTCCTTAACTCTAGTCCGACAAGAATTCTTTGATTTTAAAACAAGAATCTACTCTAGACAAGAGCATACTCAAACCTTACAGATTCATGGGTTACTAGTCAATCTACAATACTTGTAGAGCTCGAGTGTGAGTGATTCGAGGGTGTATGAGTGAGGAGAGGTTTTAAACTAAGTTTTTTGATTCTTGTGTAGTGATACCTTTACAATGGAAGGAACCACGTCTCAAGCTATGAACTCTAATTAAATGGAGAATATGAGGGTCACTCTCGAGGCTATGACCCGAGCTCTTGAAAGGTTGAGTACAGAAATGGGAGCCATAAGGGGAGAAGTGACGACTATTAGTAGAAGGTTAGAATAATTGGAGAGTCAGAGGAACTCTCGTCCTTATACTCCTTGACATGTTTAGTCAAGTGGACATTATAGAAATTCCTCTGCCACCGTTACTCTCAAAACATGGACATAATTTTCAAATTCTTCAGTAGTTCCACTAAATACCTCAAGCCAAACCACTTATAACCCCCTAAACCGAGACTCAAATAGACCAACCCATTCCCAAACTCTTTAAGTTCTGCAAGAGGGACTTAGATGTCAAATGCCTCCATAAAATCCAAACCCTCCCTTCCAAGCTCCACTAAACCAAAGACCACTACCTCCACTAAATCCAATTCCTCCAAATCAAGTTCCATATGTCCAAAACCGACCCGTCCACTTTAAGGAACATGGTAAAGATTATTATGAAGGGTATGGAGCCTTTAACGATGCTTACATAAGGGAAGAGGATATGACAGGGGGATGTGTGGATCCAAGAATATACCGATGGTATGGAGAAAGGGAAAACCAACACCAAAAGAGAGACGTAGGCATCAATGCCATCAAATTAAGCCTACCTATCTTTAAGGGTAAAAGTGACCCCGAAGTGTACCTTACTTGGGAGTTGGCATATGATAAAATGTTTCAAGTGAATGATATATCGGAGGAGAATAAGAGTTGTTATGCCATAGATCACTTTGAAGGCTATCCTAACATATTGTGGGGATATATCAAATGGTTTGGTAATAAGTTGATTGATGGATAACCACTACCGTAGCTTTGGTTGAGGTATATAATGAGGCAACGGTATCTTCTCAAATGTTATCATCATAAGTTTCTTGCTAGGTTGTACAATTTGTGACAAGGGAATCAAAGTGTGATGGCATATTATGGTGAGTTTCAACAACTCATGTTGAAGCTTGATCATCGTGGAGAACAAATTGGCCATGACATCATTCGGTTCAAGTATGGGTTGAACAAAGAGATCTCCACCTATTTGATGCTTCACAAGTTTGATACCGTTGAAGGAATTTTCTCGTCGCCCAGAAGTAGAATATAGAGTTACTAGATACCCTGAGATGATGCAGGCGATGGACCGTCGGACCTGCGACAGACCATCGCTTGACCTATCGCCAAAAAATAGAACATGGAATCACTGGACACCCTACGACGATGTATGCAACAGACCATTGAAGCTGTAATGAACCATTGCTTGACCCATTAACTAAAACGTGGAGAATGTGAGTTTAAATTTTAAAAACCCCAATTCTGGAATCATATAAATACCAAGTATTATGGTTTATTCCGTATCTTTTATCTTGAGTTTCATACTCTCTCCTCCATTAAGATCTTTGTACTACTTTTCATTAGGACTTGAATCTAGATATTGAGACTTGATTATTAGTCTTCTTTTTTTTCCATCAAAGATTGAGAAGAAGAATATTGTGACTTTTGTAAGTACTCTTCTGAAGTTATTTATGAACTTCAATATAACTTTGATTTCTGGCATAGAGGTGAGTAGCTAAACTCCTATAACTAGGGTTATGGGTGACTTTATGTAGAGAGCTATTTTGGGGTTGTGAATGGGTTGGTTTTCTAACATCTATCGAAATTGCATGAATCTTTCTTCATTTTAATGACATCTCTTGGTTGCAAACTTGAGAAGTGAGCCTATGAACTCCACTTGTCTGACAAGAAAGTGGATGGTTGGAAAAGAAGTGATTCACATGAACTTCATAGGATTACCCTTTGGGTTACGGGTTAATGCCTTAGTAGGATGAACCCTCATGAGATTCTTATTGAATAATGCATGAATCCTTTAAGTTTGAGAGAAGTAAAGGGTGAAATACTCATTAGGTTGAGAAATACGTGGGTAATCTTTAGAATTGAATAATTTTTGCAATTGGATACATAAGTTGGAATTCGAACACAACCTCACAACCCTAATTGTTTGAACATCTTGGTGATCATAACTCTAGTTAATTTCTTCTCATTGGAATTACATCTATATTTACTCTCAGTAGCTGGGCTTTTGTGTAACACCAATACAAAAGAACACCGTTAACATTTCCAAACCTCCTTTATTTTGGATCCTTAGATCAATAGTCAAATAATAATCACAATACTTAGTGAACACAGTATTCCCTGTGGGATTCGACACCAATCTAGTTGGGTTCTATATTTGACAGTGACCGCTTATTCTCTCGTAAGAGAGTTATAATTTGGGCTTATCAAATTTTGGCGCCATTGCCAGGAAATATGATTGTCAATTAAGTTTGTGTTTGTTAATTGACCTTTGGTCAAATTTCCTAAAATTTACATTCGTTTTTGTTTTTGTTTGTGCAGGGGAGTTTTTGTGCATGCCAAGTACAAGAAGATCGAGTGCACCGTTATTACCAATACATCCAGAACCATAACTTATTAGTATAATGCCAGAACCCCAAGATGCTGAGAGACTAGCTGCATTGGCTAGAGCTTAACTAAATCAGCAAAATAATGGCCAGCAAGCATGTCATCCTAACCTTGATGATGATGATTTGAGGGATGATGACTTGTTATACCCTGCTAATTGAAGTCGTGCAGAGAATATTACTGCACCGGGGAATAAAAATATGAACAAAAATCATTTTTTTAGGGTTAGACCTGATTGTCCAGCTGTTTAATTTGATCTTAATGATGATAAAGATGGAATGGATGGAGCTGATGCCACTCGAGCTATCATTCCTCCACTTCTAGCACTAGGAGAAAAGTTTAATATTACTAGTACAATGATCAAACTCTTTCACCTAAATTAGTTTTTTGGTGGTCTCTCGAGAGATAATCCCAATATACATTTAGTGAATTTTGTCACTATTTGTAAGTCCTTTGATAACTCGGGAGTGGGACAGAATGCCATCTACTTGCATTTATTTACATTGTCTCTATCTGAAGAGGCAATACTATGGCTTAATGACCTGACACCCGATTCGATAAACAACTGAAGGCAATTAAAAGAGACCTGACACCTAATTCGATAACCAACTGAAGGCAATTGAAAGAGACTTTCCTAAAAAAGTTCTTTTTGCCTTTCAGAAGGGTACTGTTGAGGGATGAGATCAACAACTTTAGGTAGCTCCAAATTTAAGCCTTTCATGAGACATGGGAGAGGTTCAAAAAGAAGCTAACATAGTGTCCAAACTATAATATGATAGATATTCATCTGATGGAGTCTCTTTATCGGGCTTTGAACTCTATTATGAAGCTAGTTATTAATAATGTTGCAGGGAGATCATTTGTGGATCTCACATTTCTGGAGGCCTTAGAGATGCTTGATTGGATGACCAAACAAAGTAGATCTTGGCATACCATGGATTATATGGTAGTAAGACCTACTGTGTCTATTGGCATGACTGTAGAACAACATAATAAAAAGGAAGAACACAATCAATACATGGATCACTTAAACACGCAGATGGATTTGTTGACCAAGCACTACTATCTGCAAAGACTGAAAAGGTAAAAGCTGTTGCATCCTATGGTAGAGATGATTCTAATTCCAACGAAGAGGCAAACTATTTGAATAACTAGGGGTTTTCCAAGGCAATAGCCATGGAAATCAAGGTCAAACTTACTATGATAAGGCTAGATATAAGGATCGGGATCACTGAAACTAGAAGAGCAAAAATAAAAGAAATGGGTTGTATGTACCTCCTGAAAGTAGAGATAATGCTGCAACTAGCTTTGGCAAGATGTTCATGTAGGACATGATGGAAAAATTATTAAAGGGGGTTGAGGCTACCAACTCTGGGGTGACTACCATGAAGACCGATTTGTCTTCTATGAGTCAGTTGGTAAACTCGCACTCCACTTTGATCAAACTGTTTGAGCAGTAAATAAGCAAATTTTCTGCTGCATTAAATCAGAGAAAAAGCATAACAGTGTCAAGTAATATAATTCATAACCTTTGAAATAATGGTTCGTGTATGGCTATTAACACAAAGAGTGGTAAGGTTTTATCAAGCCCTTCTTTGGGAAAAGCTGTGAACGATGAGGTGATTAGAGAAGATGTTGAGCATAAAGAAGGTAATCTAGTAGAGTCTAAGAAGCTTGATGGCATTGATATCCCATCTAATCATCAACAGCTTGATGAGTTGGAAAAGGTAAAGAGAAGCAAGAGGAAGTAGTGGTGAGTTCTCTCCCAAAACCATCTTCTCCATTTCCCAGTGTTTGAAGAAGAAGGCCGATGACACAAAGTTTGGCAAATTCATGGCTATGCTTAAGTAGTTGACAATTAATTTGCCATTGTTGGAGGTATTGGAGCAAATGCCCAGGTACGCAAAGTTCATACAAGATCTTGTCACAAAGAAGTTAATATTTCACTTTGAATTAATGGATAATTTCCACCATTGTGGGGCTATTTCCAAGTGTTCTTTGGTCCAGAAAAAGGCAGATTCGAGAGCATTTACTATCCCATGTAATATTGGGCCTCTTAACTTTACTAAAGCTCTATGCAACTTTGGGGCTAGCATCAATATGATGCCGCTAGCTGTATATAAAAAGTTGGGTTTGGGAAATGCCACACCCACCAACATGCGATTGGTGATGGAGGATAGGTCGGTAAAATGACCTGTTGGTATTTTGTATGATGTATTGGTGAAGGTCTCTAGATTCATATTTCCTACAATTTTATCATTCTGGATTGTGAGGTGGACTTCAAGGTGCCCATAATCTTGGGTCAACCTTTTCTCACAATTGAAAGTGCATTGATTGATCTGTGAGCTAATGAGTTCTTATTTTGGCTCAATGATAAAGTGGTTTGGATGTATATTATGTGGAGGAGCAGGAAGTGCCGATTTAAGAAAAATTTATTGTTGAGACATTAGCTGCTGTGTTGTTGAACTTTGATCAGGATGGTATAGAAGATTATGATGAGACAGTATGTGCCTTAAAAGGCATAGGATCTTACTAATATACACCCAAGAAGTTGGATTTGGACTTAAAAATTATCCAAGTCCACATGCTAAACCTTCTATAGAAGAACCACCTATCCTGGAGCTGAAAGAGTTACCCATTCATTTGAGGTACATGTTCTTGGGCAGTGAGAATACAATTCTTATTATTATTGTGGCTGACCTTGGTGAACAATAGGTGAAAGCCCTCATCTCTATCCTTAAAAGATACAAGAGAGCTATTGGGTGGACGATTGCAGACATCATCGGCATCCCTCTGGGTGTTTGTACACATAAAATCCAGCTAGAGAAGGATTGTTTTCCGACTACTGAGCATCAGCGTCACTTAAACCCACCTATGCAATAGGTGGTGAAGAAGTAGATCATCAAGTGGCTGGATGCAGGAATGGTTTATCCTATTTTGGATAGTAAGTGGGTGAGTCCTATTTAGAGCGTGCCCACGAAAGGGGGCATGCCAATGGTATCTAACGAGAAGAATGAGTTGATTCCACTCATACTTATTATTGGGTGGAGAGTATTCATGGATTACCAAAAACTCAATTCGTGGACATTGAAGGATCACTTCCCAATGCCCTTTATGGACCAGAAGCTTGACCGATTAGCTGGAAGGGGTTGGTATTATTTCTTAGATGGGTATTCTGGTTACAACCGGATTTCCATTTCTCTTGAAGATTAGGAGAAGACGACATTCATATGCCCATACAATATGATTTCTTTTTAAGAGGATGCCTTTCGGGTTATGTAGTGCACTGCCATTTTTCAGTGGTGTATGATGTCGATATCTTCAAATATGGTTGAAGACACCCTGGAGGTGTTTATGGATGATTTCTCAGTTTTTGGTAATTCCTTTAAACCGTGGTTGTAAAATTTGAGACGCGCATTACAACGATGCGAAGAGTTCAACCTTATCCTTAATTGGGAAAAATCCTACTTCATGGTGAAGGACGACATTGTGCTCGGTTATTGAATTTCAGCTAATGGTATTGAGGTAGACAAGGAAAAGGTTGAGGTGATTAATAAGCTACCCCCAGCTATCTCAGTCAAAGGGGTACGCAGTTTTTTTGGCCATGCAGGGTTTTACCGCAGATTCATAAAGCATTTCTCAAAGATTGGAAACCCGTTTTGCAAAATCTTTAAAAATAAAGCCAAATTTGTTTTTAATGATGACTATAGAAAAGCCTTTGAATACCTTAAGTTCAAGTTAGTGGAATCTCCAATTATTATTGTTCCTGATTGGACAAAGCCGTTCGAGATTATGTGTTATGATAGTGGAGTATCACTTGGAGCTATTCTCAGACAAAAGAAAGAGAATCCGTTTTATCCGATATATTATGCAAGCAGGCCCTAAATAGGGCTCAGAAGAATTATACGGTAACAGAACAGGAACTCCTAGCAGTGGTCTATGCCTTTGAGAAGTTTTGGGCATATTTATTGGGTACCAAGGTAGTGGTACATAGTGAACACGCTTCCTTGAGGTACCTAATGCCGAAGAAGGATGCTAAACAAAGGTTGATCCAGTGGGTATTACTACTTCAGGAATTTGACTTTGAGTTCAAGGATCGCAAGGGATGTGAGAATCAGGTGGCTGACCACCTATCCAGACTCGAAGGCGTGCAATCATTTAAAGATGAGTTTGAGATTGATGATTTCTTTCCGGATGAGGAAATCCTGACTATTATTATTGAGAAAATGCCTTGGTATGCTGATTTTGTGAACTATGTGGTGAGCGAATTGATTGCGGAAAAATTTTATTTTCACCAAAGAAAGAAATTCCTTCATGATATAACACATTACTTCTGGGATGAGCCATATCTATTTCGGTGGTATCATGATAATATTATAAGGAGATGTGTGCTTGAAGTGGATGTATTGAGTATATTGGAAGTATGTCATATTTCTCCAGTTGGAGGTCACCATGCAGGTGACCGAACTGCTAGAAAGGTGTTGCAGAGTTGCTACTATTGGCCAATGTTATTCAAGGATGCTTACGAGTTTGTGCTACAGTATGACCAATGTCAGAGGCAGGGGTCAATCTCCAAGAAGCATGAGATACCTTTGATGAAGATACTTGAAGTAGAATTGTTTGATATCTGTGGCATCGATTTCATAGGCCCTTTTGTCAGCTCATAGGGGATGAAGTACATACTAGTTGCGGTTGATTATGTTTCAAAATGGGGTAGAATCTGTTGCATTGTTTGATAATAAAGGTAAGATAGTTATTGTGTTTCCAAAAAAGAACATCTTTTCTCGCTTTAGAGTACAACATACTATTATAAGCGATGAAGGATCTCATTTTTGCCACAAAGTGTTCCGGGTTGCTTTGGTGAAATATGGAGTGAATCAGCATAGAGTAGCAACTCCATACCACCCATGAAAGAGTGGGCAAGTTAATATTTTGAACAGGGAGATTAAAGTCATTTTAGCCAAAATAGTGAATGCTAGTAGGAAAGACTGGTCTCGAAAGAACGATGATGCCTTGCGGGCTTATCGGACTACTTTCAAGACACCCATTGGCATGTCACCGTATCAATTAGTCTATGGAAAATCATGTCACTTACTGATAGAGATGGAGCATAAGGCTTTATGGGCACTCAAAAGGATAAATCTGAATTGGAAGTTGGCAGCAGAGCTAAGACTGGAGCAACTGAATGAGATGGATGAATTCTGTCTCAGGGCTTATGAAAGGGCAGACCTATACAAGGAGAAGATGAAGAAGTATCATGATCAGAGAATTGAAAAATGAGATTTCTAGAAAGGTGACTTGGTTATTCTTTTTAACTCCAGACTCAAACTGTTCCCAGGTAAACTTAAGTCCAAGTGGTCAGGCTCAATTAAGTTAGTCAAGTCTACTCATCTGGAGTACTCAAACTTGAAAATGAAGATGAGAGTGTCTTCAAAGTCAACGAGAAAAGAGTCAAACTTTATATCGGTCCAAAAAACTCAATAAAAAGTATTGGTACTGTCTATCTCGATGAAATCTAAGTAATCAAGATAACTGAGTCGTGCCGCAATGATTAAATTAGGTGCTAGTGGGAGGCAACCCATATTTTGTTGTTGTACAATACTATGTTTTAGTTATTCTGTTGGTTTGTCCAAACTAAAGGGTTTATGTAAAAGTGCAGGTAATAAAATAAAGGAAAGCAAATGCAAAAAGAAGGTAGGATAACCGACGGTATAACCCGACAAACTGTTGCTAGCCCGATAAACCATCGAACGGAACAATCGCAGGTTGGTCGCAGGTGAGTCCACTGGATAAGTAAGATGGTATAGCCGACGAACCATCCCATGGGAGCTGAACCATCGTTTTGACCGTTGCACTTAACCCTAGTTCACCGAATCAGGTTAAATTGCTTTAAATAGTCGATTTTTAATTTCTACCCGATCCAAACAGTTTTAAAATAAGAATATGAAATGGTTAAATAACTTCTCAACTATTCAACACCCCTACATATTTTTATTTGCCTTTAAAACTTCCCATCTCCCCTTTTCCCTCTCTATTTAAACGCTCTTTCTTCTCATATTCCCTAATAAGTAAATTAAATCCTTTTTACTAAAGCATTAGTTGTCAGAAATATTTGTGTGAAGTAAGAGTAGGGAACTGATATTGCAACAGTCAGGTATGAATCTTTCCCCTAATTCCTCATCTTTATTCAATATGATTAATAAATCAGTTTTTCTTTTCCTTTTCTATGTTTTGGTGATGTATGTCATCGCTTTTAGTTGAAATTTAGAGTCAACTATCTTGGGGAAAGTCTAAGTAACCTATGTACCAAGAATAATGGATTAGGGCGATGTATTATCGACTAAAATAAGATAAAAAATTGCCCTTAAATGAAGTGCACGAAAGGTGTTTAACTAAATGCCATAATGAGGCATACAACTCGATATTTGCAGTCGATGAAACACTCAGCGGACCATCAGACACCTAACAACACATCGCTTTTAACCATCGCACATGACTCAAAAAACTGATTTTCTAGAATGACCTCGACAGTGGAGGTCAACGGGCCGTTGAAGGCTCGATGGATACCATCGCTAGTCTGCAAAATTTCTATCCTCTCTTTTAAGTTTGTACACTGATAAATGCTGCATTTTTAGGTACCATGGCTCCATAATTACCATAAATTAGAGGCCGAAGTAGAGGCCAAGCAACCCGGTCTAATGGACTAGCCCATAACACTCGGTAAAGTCAACGAGTGGTTTCTTCATCCTCCTCGTCTGATGAGGTGGTGTAAAGTAGTAGTAGTAGTACCTCCATTTATATTCCACTCGAAGTGGGGGTTAACAATTCTAACCCTATTCAATAAGAGGTCCAAAAATAAGAGGATCCATATGTGATTCAATGCAAGGATCAACAACTAAGGGAAGTGTAAGACCCCATAAAGTTCCCTCATAGTCTGAGCCTTAGAGTGTGTCAATTGAAGTGTAATTCCAGCCCTAAAAGATTGAGAAGTGACTTCCCAAGTGATTGTTATTTAAACCATATAGAATTTTCTTAAATTGGACTTTTTGTCATGTGGATAATTGAATTATCTTTCCAATAATACCAATTTCTTCCAAATCGGGGTAAGAAGTTATGGTCGTTTTACTAAGAGTTGTCAGAATCGCCAAGGTGCGACGGATGATCCAACGGAATGTCGAATCTGTGATGGACCATTGCTCAGACCATCCTGACTAAGGAAGAAACTCCCTTTCCTATCCCAAGTGCCACGACCAGGATGACAGACCATCAAGGTGTGATGGACCATTGCTGAGACTGTCACCACTAAGGTAGTGTGATCTCATCCTGGCCATCGTGCCACGGATGATTCGATGGACCATCAAAACTATGACAGACTGTTGATTTGACCGTCTCATTGAGGAAGTATGTCCTTTTTTTGGTCATTGTACGATGGATGACCCGACGGACCGTAGAGTTTGCGATGAACCATTGCTCTAACCCTCGCAGCCCCCGTTCAGTATTTTTAACTCATTTTAACAAGGGAATTTTTGGTCTTTCAACTCATTTATCAACCAGATATATTTCAAGTGAAGTAAATGGCTTCATTCATCATCCAAAACACAAGAGGGCTAGGGTTTCTCCCTCAAGATCAAATATAAAACCCTTCTCCATGAAATCCAAGAACTCACCATAGATTCTACAAATTGAATTTAGAATTGAGTTCCCCAAGTTCGATGGTTGCAAGAACCCACTCTCAAGAGTGAGAAGAAGAGTTTAGAGCAAGCTTGTTCATCCAATTTCATAATCTAAGGTATGTGCGGTTTTTAACAAGGGTAATCTTTTCATCCTTATGCCCAAAGACTTATTTAAACTATGATTTTCTGCAGCCTATGAGATTTTACATAAATTTGAATTTAGATTTTTCACCCATTATTATTAATTGCAATATTTTGATGTTTCCCATGAATTGAGAGTCTAATGGCATGATTTTCATATATTTTCTTGAGAAATTCAAGCGGGGTCTATACCCCATGATTTTAATCCTTGAGAAATCAATAGTTGAAATGTTTGAGACATTGAAGTACATGAGTATGTTGAGATTTTGAGACAAATTGCAGAAATTTCCAAATTTCTACATGAGTTATGAATCTATATGCTATCTATTATGCTTTTGATGAGTTTTAACTTGAGATTGAATTATGGGTTATTGAGCCCTACTTAAGATTTGCAATTTTATGAACTCTTGTGCTATAAGCACCCATGATTTAAGTATTTTGAGATTATTGAGAAAAGTTTTGACATAATGGTTATGGAGTTTTGAAATCCACTTCACTAAATGAGATTACAGATTTGATTGTTGGGTTCTTGATGGACCATGAGATTATTTTAAAGTGGATTTCCATGAGATGAGCAAGATAAAGTAAAGGGATTAGTATTTAACACCAAGTTGGGTAAGTTACTATGATTTCTTATTCCAAAACTATGTGCCATCGTAGGTTTGAGATTTTGGCCCTAAGGCCAAAATATTGGGCCCGAGGCCGAGATAAGTGATCACTGAATTAAGGTTATACTTCCTGGAAAGAGTATGACGCTCCACCTCAACGTGGGGTCTCTTCCTTAGGAGGACAAAATGTTGGAATCCATGTAGCTCTCATGGTTTATATCAGTTAAGAGAAGCTCCTTAAGAATAAAAGTATTTTCCCTTGATATAAGTATTTTCTCTAAAGCTTTGAGATAAGTTATTTGCCTAAACTCGAGTATCTTTCCATTGAGGTAGAATGTTTTTCCTAAAGCTTGAAATTAGATAATTTCCTAAAGTGAATGAAATGCCTTCAAGTATGTTTCAAAGTACATGATTCCGAATTTCAAGTACTTGAGTTCAAAAGAGTTATGAGTTCTTTCGCATTAAAGAAGTTTTACTCTCTACGAGATATATGAATGAGTTGAAAGTATTATTTAAGCTTCCTTTAGCCTATGGGTAATGAGAATAAGAGAAGATTACTAATATTAAAGTTAAAATATGATGACTCAATAGATTTGTGTTACAAGCTCCATTCTACATTATTCATGAGCTTTACGTTTTATACTTATTCAACCCATGTGAGTCATTACTTATTGCATGCATGTTTTGATTAAAGAGTATTGATGTTGTTTTATATAAATGCATAAACCCTCACATACTCAGTACATTCCCAAGTGCTGATCCACATATACATCTATATGCTACATTGTCTTATAATGTAGGTTCAGGTGTTCAGTCCCAGCCTTGTTAGTGACTTTCGAGTACCTCCATCTACATTTCTATAGTGGTGAATCCTCATGGTTTGGGGACCTATCTTCAAACATTTCAGTATTTGAGAGATTATGTTATTACTTTTAATTTATTTCGAGTTAGTTGGGGACCTACCAAATGACTCTTTAGTTCATATATTAGTAGAGGCTTTGTCAGACTAGTTGTTAGAGTGTGATTGTGTTGAGAGTTCCAGTATTGTGGTCGTTTGGACCTAGTATTTTCTCTGTGTTTCATTTCATATGATATGACTATGCTAGTGTTTGAATTATTTCATCTTGAAATGAGTATTATTAGTAGAAGCGGGATCAAAGGGTTAGTTTGGGGCTACTTGTAGCCTTAAGCACCGTGTGATGTCTTGAGATGCAATTTCAAGTTGTTACAAACTTGGTATCATAGCCTAAGGTTGGAAGGAGTCCTAGGGAGCCTGACAAGCCGCATTGAGTAGAGTCTTGACCATCGGTGTGTAGCCCATCATATCTATGATCTAGAGGCTACAAGACGTCTTAGGAAAAGTTATTTCTTTCTTTTGGATTCTATCATGCCTACAATTGTCCCTCTCATCTAATAATTCATGCTCTTCTATCTCAGAAAATGCCAATCCAATAAGTAAATACCTATAGTAATAATGATGAGCAACCCCCACCTATTGATCTTTTAAATAAGATGGTGTCTCATGCTGAGTTTCGGATGGCCTTTCAGGCATTAGCCCAAGTAGTTACTGCCAATGTTCGGGCTAATAACTAGGTCAAAGTTGCTAATCAACAGGGAGGGTATGTAGTTGTGGCTAGGATTCATGATTTTATGGGGATCAATCTACAAGAGTTTTATGGGTCAAAGGCAGATAAGGACCCACAGTTGTACCTTGACTAGGAGAGAAAGATCACACAGGTGATGCATGTTTATGAGGAAGAAAGTGTTGAGTTGGCATCCTACAAGCTGAAGGACATTGCTTATGACTGGGTTGTATCTTGGAGAGAGGGTAGAGGTGATAATGTTGCTCCTATAATTCGGCAAGTATTCTAAGATGCATTCTTGGACAAGTTCTTTATGCTTGAGATGAGGAAGGCAAAGATTCAGGATTTTATGAACTTGAGGTAGGGCTCTATGACTGTTAAGGAGTACTGCTTGAAGTTTAATCAGTTGGACAAGTATGCTCCTAATTTGATTTCTAACACCCAAGCTAGTATGAGCAAGTTCGTGACTGGTATTTCTGGGTTGGTATTGAAAGAGTGTAGGATTGCAATACTGCATAGGGATATGGATCTTGATAGGTTGATAATGCATGCCCAGCAGATTGAGGCAGATAAGATTAGAGAGAGAGAGAGAGTGAAGAGTAATAAGATGGCTAAATTTGAGCAGCATGAGTTTAGCCAGCCTAGGTTCCATGGAGGGAACCACCCTCAATTTCAAAGAAGTCCATCTATGCCATCACCTTTATCAGCTAGTGCTTCCCTGCCTAGAGGTAGGCAGGAGAAAGAGAGTAGGTTTTTTATTCCTAGGTCGCAGAACAGTATTGGTAGCAAGCTCTGTTATCCTCCTTGTGCTAAGTATGGTAAAGATCATCCAAGTGATTGTTTCGTAGATTTGAAGGGTTGTTTTGGTTATGGTAAGAAGGTCCACAGACTTAAAGATTTCCCTTATGCTAGACAGTTGAATAGAGATGCCCGACCTCCGGCACAGGCTACTAGTGCACCATCTCCTATACCCCATCCCGCCCCTGCTCAGGGCGCTTCATCTAGCATAGCTGGCGATCAATACTGAAATAGATTCTATGTCGTACTATCCCATTAGAAGCAGAAGGACTCTTCTAATTTTGTTATTGGTATGCTCCGTGTCTTTTTCCTTGATGTTTATATGTTGTTGGACCTTGGGTCAAGTCTCTCTTATATGATCCCACTTGTAGCTGTGAACTTCAAAATAAGTCCCAAAAAGATTTCTAAGAACTTCCTAGTTTCTACACCAGTAGGGGAGCCAGTTATTGCTAAACAAGTGTATAGAGATTGTCCTGTTACTATTCTTTATAGAGTCATAATTACGGATTTGATAGAGTTAGACATGGTGGATTTTGACCTAATTCTGGGTATGGATTGGCTTCATTCTTGTTATGAATCTATAGACTGTCGTACCTGTGTGGTCAAGTTTTAGTTTCCTGATGAACCAACTTTTGAGTGATCTGGGAGTTTGGTATCTCCCAAGAGACATTTTATCTCCTATCTCAAAGCTAGAAAGCTAATATCCAAAGGTTGCATCTATCACCTAGTTACAGTCAAGGACACTAAGTCCGAGGCTCCAATTATTCAGTCAGTCAATATTGTTAATAGTTTTCTAATGTTTTTCCAAAAGATCTTCTAGGGGTACATCCAGATAGGGAGATAGAATTTGGGATTGACCCTTTTTCCTGATACTTATTTCTATTCTTCCATACCGTATGGCACCTGCAGAGCTTAAGGAGTTGAAAGAGCAACTCATAGACATTAGGCCCAGTATTTATCCTTGGGACACACCTATTTTATTCGTGTTAAAGAAAGATAGTTCTTTGCGTATGTGCATTGACTATCATTAGCTTAAATAGGTTATAGTAAAAAATAAGTATCCTCTTCTGTGAATTAATGACCTATTTGATCAGTTGTAAGGTGCAAGTTATTTCTCCAAGATAGACCTTAGATCTGGCTATCATCAACTTAAAGTGAGGGAATGTGATATTCCAAAGACAGTCTTCCAAACCCGCTATGGTCACTTTGAGTTTCTAGTCATGTCTTTCAGGCTAACCAATTGCCCATCCACTTTCATGGACCTCATGAACCGAGTATTCAAGCAATATCTTGATATATTTGTCATAGTGTTCATAGATGACATCCTTGTGTACTCCTATAAAGAGAGTGACTATGCGAATCACCTTAAAATTATCTTGCAAACTATTAGAGATCACCAGTTATTTGCCAAACTCAGTAAGTATGAATTTTGGCTAAGGTCTGTAGCCTTTCTGGGTCATGTTATTTTAACCGAAGGTATTAGAGTTGATCCCTAAGAGATAGAAGCTGTAAAAAATTGGCCTAGACCTATTTCCCCATTGACATTAGGAGTTTCTTGGGTTTAGCTGGCTACTACCTCCATTTTGTTGAAGGTTTCTCTTCTATTGCATCTCCCATAACCCGGTTGAATCAAAAGAAAGTTAAGTTCTAGTGGTTAGATTCCTGAGAGAAGAGTTTGTAGGAGTTGAAGACTCGACTTATTTTAGCCCCTGTGTTCACCTTGCCTGATGGTACAAATAGTTTTATGGTGTATTATGATACCTATAGAGTTGGTTTGGCTTGTGTGTTGATTCAAAGAGGTAAGGTTATAGCCTCTGTCTATAGAAAGTTGAAGTCGCATGAAAAGAACTACCCGACCCATGATCTTGAATTAGCTATTGTGGTCTTTGCTTTGAAAATTTGGAGACATTATCTTTATGGTATCTATGTTGATGTGTTTATTGTTAATAAGAGCCTACAATATATGTTTACTCAGAAGAAGTTGAATCTTTGGAAGAGAAGGTGGTTAGAGTTGTTGAAAGACTATGATATGAGTGTGTTGTATCACCAGAGTAAGGCTAATATAGTGGCAGATACCCTTAGCAGATTGTATATGGGTAGTGTTACTCATGTAGAGGATGGTAAGAAAGAGTTAGCTCGTGATGTGCATTGTCTGGATAGATTCGGTGTTAGGTTGCTTGATTTAGATAATGGATGTATGTTGGTGCAGAGTAGTTCTGAAACCTCTTTAGTATCATAATTGAAGGAGAAGCAAGATCAAGATCCTAGTTTGGTCAGGCTGAAGGAGTTAGTTAAGGATTGAAAGGTAGAGTCTTTCTCCTAAAGGGAAGATGGCGTGTTGAGATTGCAGGGTAGATTGTCCATTCCATGTGTTGATGATCTGAGGTAGAGAATTACGAATAAAGCGCATGGTGCGCGGTATTCTATTCATCCCGGCACTACCAAGATGTACCGTGACTTGCGAGAAATCTATAGGTGGAATGGTATGAAGAAGGATATAGCCGAGTTCATAGCAAAGTGTGAAATGTACCAACAGGTTAAGGTACAGTACCAAAGTCTGGTGGTGTGATGCAAGAGTTTGGTATACCCACTTGGAAGTGAGAGGTGGTAAATATAGACTTCATGACCGGGTTACCTCTTTTGTATTGTCATCATGATTCTGTTTGGGTTGTTGTGGATAGGCTGACTAAGTTCGCGCACTTTTTTCCCATGCCTACATCTTATACAACGGAGGATTATGCTAGATTGTATATCCGGGAGTTAGTCAGACCGCATGGAGGTCCCTCATCTATTATTTTGGATAGGGGTACTTAATTTAATTCTCAATTTTAGAGGGCATTTAAACAGGGTGTTGGTACCCAAGTTCTTTTGAGTATCACTTTTCATTCGTAGATAGATGGTCAAGCTGAGAGGACTATTCAGACCTTAGAATACATGTTGATGGCGTGTGCTCTTGATTTCAAAGATAGTTGGGATGAGCATTTTCCATTGATAGAGTCCGCCTATAATAATAGTTACCATGCTAGCATAGGGATGGAACCATTTGAGGCATTGTATGGTAGAAGATGTAGATTACCCATAGGTTGGTTTGAAGTGGGTGAAGCTGCTGCGATTGGGCCCGACGTAGTGTTTGAAGTTATGGAGAAAGTTATGTTAATTAGAGAAAGGTTGAAGATAGCTTAGAGTCGTGAAAAGTCATATGCCGATGTGAGAAGAAGAGATCTTGAGTTTGAAGTGGGTGATTTGGTGTACTTAAAGATTTCACCCATGAAAGGGGTGAAGAGGTTTGGTAAAAAGGGAAAGCTTAGTCCCTGTTATGTTGTCCCGTATAGAATCTTGAGCCATGTTGGAAAAGTACCCTATGAGGTTGAGTTGCCTGCGGAGTTGTCAGTCATTCATCCTATTTTTCATGTCTCCATGTTTAAAAAGCATATTGGTGATTCTGTTGTCGTAGATTTCTCAGAGAGTGCTGATATTCAGAACAGTCTTTCATTTGATGAGATTCCTGTTAAGATCCTAGATTTTCAGATCCAAAGACTGAGGAACAAAGAGGTTCCCTTAGTCAAAGTTTTGTGGCAAAACCAGTCAGTTGAGGGCACTACTTGGAAGGCAGAAGTAGACATCCGAGTCAAGTACCCGCACCTCTTTTCCATGAGTTTAGATCAATCTGAAGGTATTATTCTTCCTTAATTCAACCCTTCTAATCTAAAGTTCAACTATGTATCTATTCTTGAATGAGTTCTTGCAATTTCTGAGGTATTCAAGAGTTTAGACAGATTTTGAGTTGTTTAGCAAATTGCTTCAGCTATGTGTACTCTGTTTTTCCTATGTTCCTTGTCTAACTAGCAACATTCGAGGACAAATATTTCCAAGAGGAAGATATTGTAAGACCTCGTAAAGTTTCCCCGTAGTCTGAGCCTTAGAGCATGTCAAGTGAAGTGTAATTCCGGCCCTAAAAGATTGAGAAGTGACTTCCCAAGTTATGACCATTTTACTGAGAGTTGTCAGAACCGCCCAGGTGTGACAGACGATCTGATGGACCATCATGTTTGTGATTGACCATTGTTTAGACCATCGTGTCAAAGGAAGAAACTCTCTTTCCTGGCCCAAGTGTGACAGCCCGGACAACGGAACATTAAGGCTGCGACGGACCATCACTGAGACTATCACCACTAAGGCAGTGTGGTCTCATCCTATCTATCATGCCGTTGTATTGAGGCAGTGTGTCCCTTTTCTCGTCATTGTGCGATGGACAACCCAATGGACCGTCGAGTTTGCGATGAACCATCGCTCCGACCGTCGCAACCCCAATTGAATGTTTTAAACTCATTTTAACAAGGGTATTTTTGGTCTTTCCACTCATTTATCAACTAGATATATTCCAACTGAAGCAAATAGCTTCATTCATCATCCAAACATACAAGATAGCTAGGGATTCTCTCTCATGATCAAATCTAAAACTCTTCTCCAAAAAATCCAAGAACTCACCGTAGATTCTACAAATTGAATTGAGACTTGAGTTTCCCAAGTTCGAGGGTTGCAAGAACCCTCTCTCAAGAGTGAGAAGAAGAGTTTAGAGTAAGCTTGTTCATCTAATTCATAATCGAAGGTATGTGGGGTTTTGAACAAGGGTAATCCTTTCATCCTTGTGCCCAAAGGCTTATTTAAACTATGATTTTCTGCAATCTATGAGATTTTACATAAATTTGAATTAGGGTTTTTCACCCATTATTATTGATTGCAATATTTTGATGTTTTCCATGAATTAAGAGTCTAATGGTATGATTTTCACATGTTTTCTTGAGAAATTACAGCTGGCTCTAAACCCAATGATTTTAATCCTTGAGAACATAATAGTTGAAATATTTGAGATATTGAAGTAGATGAGTCTGTTGAGATTAATTGCTTAAATTTCTAGATTTCTACATGATTTATGAATCTATATGTTGTCTATTGTGCTTTTGATCAGTTTTAACTTGAGATAGAATTATGAGTTATTGAGCCCTACTTGAGATTTGTAATTTTATGAACTCTTGTGCTATAAGCACCCATGATTTAAGTATTTTGAGATTATTGAGAAAAGTTTTGACCTAATGGTTATGGAGTTTTGAAATCCACTTCACTAAACGAGATTACAGATTTGATTGTTGGGTCCTTGATGGACCAGGAGATTATTTTAAAGTGGATTTCCATGAGATGAGCAAGATAAAGTAAAGGGATTAGTATTTAACACCAAGTTGGGTAAGTTGCTACGATTTCTTATTCCAAAACTATGTGCCACCCTAGGTTTGAGATTTTGGGCCTAAGCCCAAGATATTAGGCCTAAGGCCAAGATAAGTGATCACTGAATTGAGGTTATAATCCCTAGCAAGAGTATGACGCTCCTTCCCAACGTAGGGTCTCTTTCTTAGAAGGAAAAAATGTTGGACTTCATGTAGCTCCCATGGTTTATGTCGGTTAAGAGAACCTCCTTACGGCTAAAAGTATTTACCCTTGATATAAGTATTTTCTCTAAATCTTTGAGATAAGTTATTTCCCTAAACTAGAGTATCTTTCCATTGAGGTAGAATGTTTTTCCTAAAGCTTGAAATTAGATAATTTCCTAAAGTGAATGAAATGCCTTCAAGTATGTTTCAAAGTTATATGATTCCGAATTTCAAGTACTTGAGTTCAAAAGAGTTATGAGTTCTTTCGCATTAAAGAAGTTTTACTCTCTACGAGATATATGAATGAGTTGAAAGTATTATTTAAGCTTCCTTTAGCCTATGGGTAATGAGAATAAGAGAAGATTACTAATATTAAAGTTAAAATATGATGACTCAATAGATTTGTGTTACAAGCTCCATTCTACATTATTCATGAGCTTTACGTTTTATACTTATTCAACCCATGTGAGTCATTACTTATTGCATGCATGTTTTGATTAAAGAGTATTGATATTGTTTTATATAAATGCATGCACCCCCACATACTCAGTACATTCCCATATGTTGATCCACATATACGTCTATATGCTACATTGTCTTATAATGTAGGTTCAGGTGCTCAGTCCCAGCCTCGTCAGTGACTTCCGAGTACCTCCATCTACATTTCTATAGTGGTCAGTCCTCATGGTTCGGGAACCTATCTTCAGATATTTCAGCATTTGAGAGACTATGTTATTACTTTCAGTTTATTTCGATTCAGTTGGGGACCTGTCCCAATGGCTCTCTAATACATGGATTAGTAGAGGCTTTGTCAGACTAGTTGTTAGAGTGTGATTGTGTTGAGAGTTCCAGTATTGTGGTCGTTTGGACCTAGTATTTTCTCTGTGTTTCATTTCATATGATATGACTATGCTAGTGATTGAATTATTTCATCTTGAAATGAGTATTATTAGTAGAAGTAGGCTTAAAGGGTTAGCTTACGGCTACTTGTAGCTTTAAGCACCGTATGATGTCCCGGGAGGTGATTTTGGGTCGTTACAGGAAGCCATAAGATGGCAAAGTAGCATGTGCCCGTGATATTTTCTACAAAGGGATGGCACCAACGGATAGGTTGCCTATCAAAAGGATAGTGTTTTAGGAGCACCAGATTATCACAACAACCCTGCATGAGTATCCAAAACTTGAGCTCCGTTTCAATGCATATGAGTTGGCCTGGATGAGTAAGCCACTTGGACCTTACCAACCAAACTTGGTGAGTGAATTTTTTGCCAACTATTTGGTATTGCTATAAAAGGACTGCCCTAAAGGATTATGGTCTACCAATACGAACAAGCTTGATACGGTTCCTGTGAGAGGAGTCAAAATTGACATTTTGGAGAGGACTTTGAATAGATTTCTTTTTGGGCCTGAATATAAGATACCAGGGGCTATTCCGGTGTTGGAGCATCGGATATTTTTATGGGCTGAACAAAGGCCATAGTTGGCCAAGATACTGATAGATGGGGGTGAGCCTACATGGTTGCTTGACCCCAATGAAAAAATATTGAAGAAATTACTAAGTTTCAGGGACAAGTTCTAGTGGGTGATTGTGCGACTGAGGCTTATGACAATAGGTGGTAATGATCGTTTAGAGAGCACCAAAGTTGTGATTATTGCCGCTTTGATTGAAGGGTTGACCGTAGATTTTGGGCACATCATTTTCGATGAGTTGTTTTTTCGTGCACACAAGACTCACGCTGCACTGCCATTTCCATGCCTTTTCATCGAGTTGTGCATAAAAGCCAAGGTTCCTTTAATCAGTGGAATAGAAAAGGAGGTCCCAGCACTGCACAAGCAGGACATTGAAAAGACAAAGAATGACTTGAGATTTGATTTATGAATCAATAGACCTCCATCCCAACAAACTCAGTCAGCACCGGTGCCCGAACCATTAAATTTTCCTACAGGTATGTCATTTCTCTTACTATGTATGTTCCTCCTACCACCTCTATAGGTTCAAATTCTATGCAATAGGTGGGACCCCATACTCTACATCTGTCTCGCCCTAAACTTCTGAGTACAGGATAAACCCTGACAACTTTGCAAAGACAGTGCAAACTATTTAAAAGGTCAAAAAACAGATAGCACTCTGGGGGAAAGATTTCAAACCCTTTGTGGAGAAAATTATGTAGGATATATTATGACCTTTTAAAAATGTCCAACAATGCATGGAAAACATGGAAGAGTGCATACACAAAAAGTTGGATGAAATGTCCATTCCTGATTTTGCTAAAGTGATCGAGGAGTTCAGACAGCTTTGGTCAGATGTCGATAAGATAAGTCAACAACCATAGTAGACCACATTTGATCCAGTCCAGGGTGCTAGTGATGAGGAAAATGTCTTGTGGACTTATTTGGGCGTTTGATCAAGGACAAAGGTAACAAAGTAGCAAAATTAGACAAGAAGATTGAGAAAGATGCTAAGAAAAAAGATAAGAAGCAAAGACTTATAGCCATGTATCTGAACAATTCAAATATTACCAGATATGGCGGGTAGTAAACAAGTCAAGGAGAGAGGTAAAGAATCATCAGAAAAGGCTACAAGATGAAGTAGCTTAAGTATCCACTAGTTCGGCCCCAATCATTGGGAAAATTTTAGATCCTGTTAGAGTTATGATATCTCCGACTCTAGAGGAAGAGATTTTGAGTACTCCCACCACCATGGGAGTCAACATTGCACCTGGTGAGGACGCTGGTGCCTCTCCACACTTCACTGACACCTTAGATAGAATAAGAGGCATGACAAGTATTTTCCCATCATTTGTACTTAAAATTTTATGCATTTGAGGACAAAGCATTTTTTTATGTACGAGTGGATATGCTTTGCTTGTTGGGGGGTTGTTTACCCGATATTATTGGCATGTTTAAGTGTTAATTTTTTATTTTCATGTTCTGTTTGTTGAATTTTTAGTTTTATGTTTTGTTGGTAATATGGTGGCATGAAATAAAAGTTCTATCCCTGTTGGCACTTTATTGTACATATTTGGATGACAACTGATGGTGGTAAAATTGTTTTTTTCATTTTTCATATAATTAAGTCCTCTTACCAAGTGGCAAAGTGTTGTGCAACAATGCATGACTCTGTTAATGGCATTAGAAATTAGTAATAAAGCAAAGCCTAGCTATGTAATCAAGATCCCAAAAATTAGTAGGATAGAAATTAACTCTGTGCCTGTGTGGGTGAGTATTTGTGTAGTTCTGACACAAGTGTTACACCTAGAACTTGCCCCGTATATCAGATGTTATCATGTGTTTTGACTCAATAAGAGAGGATAGTAGGCCTTCTTGTATTGTTAGTCCACTTAGCCAAATGATTGACTAACCAATAACATTGTTTCCCCTTTGTCAACCCTTTTGAGATGTGGTAGTGTTTTTCTGTCCAAATAATTTTGATTCAATCTCTAGAAGGTGTTAAGTATTTATCTTTGGACCTGGTCTAATTATGGATATTGTGCACTTTAACTTAGGAAAATCATCAAAGTTGAGGGTGGCTACTGCTGGATTATTAGTAGCCTAAGAGGTTGAGTTGAAAGTAAAGTGAGGGGTAGATCCGACCCTAGTCTGGTCAGCAATCTAAATAGATATTGTGAACCTCAATATTCTGCATTATCATAAGTTGAGGGTGGATGATGTTGTGTTCTCAATAAAAAAAAGTCAGGTTATGATAAGAGCGCTGAAGAATAGCTGTGATTGAATGAGAGGGTCCTTATACTTTAAGTCACTTACCCAAATTAATAACCTTAACCGATCCTAAAACCTCATTACAACCTTTATCAAGTTCTACTTGATCTTAGTGAGTCAATCCTAAGAGAACATTAAATGATAAGGGAAAGCTTATAGGTGTACACTGTGTTGGCAACTTCCCTTCTAAGAGCGAGAAGCTTAGTTTTGTCCATGATTTAACTGTGTGATGTGAGGTGGAATTCTTTGGCTGTGAGGGCATGTTGAGTTATATCTGTTCTATTTAGTTCTTTAGGGTGTTGTATCTGTAGCTATAAATATGTTGATTAGTAGTTAATGCTAATAGTTGATCCATGTTTGTTGAAATGGCATAACCAAATGGGTAGTTGAATGATTGTATGATTGTGTTGGTTTTACTATGAACTGCATATCATGATGTTATTCATATATGTATCCCAGTGTTGAGTTGCTTGAGGATAAGCAATTACCTTAAGTTGAGAGTGATGTTTTGGCTTTTGATGGAACATTTTAGGTCTTTTTCTTAGGATAATTGTGTGTTTTCAAGCGACCATGGTTATATTTAACTTGGTAGTTTAGTTTTTTCAGGGTAAGGACTGAGTGTGAAGGATAACTTGGAAAATCTGAGCAAAACAAAGGCAAATTGAGTAGCGACGGCTCAAGCAACGGACCATCGACCTTGTTATGATCCGTCGGTCAAAACTATCGATAAAAAGCAGAATGCATAGACTCTGGAAAACCTACGATGGACCGTCTGCCCTGCGATGAACCATCAGTGTGGACCATCGCCATAATACAGAAGAAATCATTATTAGAAGTCCTACGATGGTCCAGGCGACGGACTGTCGACCTTACGATGGACCATCGTACTACCCGTGCCCCAGAACTAGAACATGGAGTCATTGGAAACCTGCGATGATGTAGGGGATGGACTGTCAAACCTGCAACAGACCGTTTCTTGACCCTTCACCCAAAATTAAAACATGAAATCACTGGAGACCCTGCGATGATGCAGGATATGGACCGTCGCTTGACCCATCGACCAAACTGCGGAGAATATGACTTTGAATTTTAAAACCTCAGTTTTGGAATCATATAAATACCAAGTATTAGGGTTTATTCTGTATTTTTTGTCTTGAGTTTTATACTCTCTCCTCCATTGAGATCTTTGTACTACTTTTTATTGGGATTTAAATCTAGAGATTGAGACTTGATTATTAGTCTTCGATTTTCCATGAAAGATTGAGAAGAACAATATTGTGAGTTTTGTAAGTACTCTTATGAAGTTATTTATGAACATCAATATAACTTTGATTTCTGGGATGGAGATGAGTAGCTAAACTCCCATAACTAGGTTTATGGGAGCCTTGATGTAGAGAACTATTTTGGGGTTGTGAATGGGTTAGTTTTCTAACATCTATCGAAATTGCATGAATCTTTCTTCATTTTAATGAGATCTCTTGGTTGCAAACTTGAGAAGTGAGACCATGAACTCCACTTGTTTTACAAGAAAGTGGATGTTGGGAAAAGAAGTGATTCACATAAACTTCATAGGTTTACCCTTTGGGTTAACGGGTTAATGCCTTAGCAGGATCAACCCTCATGAGAGTGTTATTGAATAATGCATGATTCCTCTAAGTTTGAGAGAATTAAAGGGTGAAATACTCATTAGGTTGAGAAACATGTGGGCAATCTTTAGAATTCAATAATTCTTGCAATTGGATGCATAAGCTAGAATTTGAACACAATCTCATAACCCTAATTGTTTGAACATCTTGGTGAGCATAACACTAGTTAATTTCATCTCATTGGAACTACATCTACATTTACTCTCAGTAGCTGGGCTTTTGTGTAACACCAATACAAAAGAACACCGTTAACATTTCCAAACCCCATTTATTTTAGAGCCGTAGATCAACAGTCTAATAACAATCACAATACTTAGTTAACACGGTATTCCTTGTGTGATTCGAAACCCAACCCAGTTGGATTCTATATTTAACAGTGACCGTTTACTCTCTCGTAAGAGAGTTGAAATTTGGGCATATCATTTGTCACCCGACTACTTTGGGTAAGGAGCACTAGTACTAAAGAAGGATCTAGAACCCACCCCTACTTCTTTTTTGACCATTTTTCGCGATCCCGATTACCCAGAGATTGAACACCTTCTTGATTAAAAAACCTTGCTTCTCTTAACCTGTCGATTGATGTGTTAGCTTTGTATTAGCACATTTAAGGCTTTTAACTTGGAATAATTGTAAGTTATTAAGTAACTTACGTTGTTTTTGATGATATTTCATGTGATTTTGTAGGAAAGTCAAGATTCATGGAAATATATGAAAGTTGTGTCAATGAGGATGATTTTTGGTGAAAATTATTGAGTTTTGTAAAATTCACACTTGGAAGCAATTCTGATGACTTGTGTGATTACTTATCAGATTTGTGATAAGTCGTCACACATATCGTCACACTAAGGTAGAACATAAGAAATTGAAAGCATGTCTAACAACATATGTGATAACTTATCCCAAATCTGATAAGTTATCACAGAAATCGTCACATTGAAGAAGAAGTTCTGACGACATGACTGATAACTTATGATATTTGTGATAAGTTATCACACATGTCATCACCTAAAAGGAAAATTCTGAAATTTTTATTTTGAATTTTTCTTAAGTTATGGGTATAAATAGCAGATTTTAGGGTTCATTCATGAGGTCGGAATATCTTGAACTTATTCCATAGACCAGTTTACTTCTTTTTGTGCTCTGAGCTTGTAATTCAATTTTCAATCGTTTGATTTAGTTGTGGTAAATTCTTATTGTACTTGGAGGAGAATCAACTTTGGATTTTATTTTTTATAATTTTAATTGCTTTAAATTATGAATTCAATCATTGTTATCTCTTTCTATCTTATGAGCAACTAAAACACGCAACTAGGGTTGTAGGATCTATGACTATTCTTTCATTGATTTAGTAGTTAGTTAGGGTTCGAGTGATTATTGGAACATCTTGATAATTCTTTTGTATTAATTATTTTTTGTTGGTTGGAAATAATAGGCTTTGCTTATTGTTGATTTGCTTGAGATAAGAAATCAACCCTAGTAAGAAGTGAATTATAACCAAGGATTTGGGAAGTTAAGCTCTCATTTAATGATTAATGTTGTAACAAGATTGATCAACTTGAGATAAAATTAGTATGATTAGAATGACTTCTTAAGTTTGGGAGAATTAGGGAGTTCAACATCTAGGTAGGTTGAGACACACTTAGATGGACTGTCGAAACTAATAATCTGGTGTTTCCCAAAAGTCATGAGAACCTAATGCCACAACTATTATTTAATGGGGATTAGTAATCATAGTGATCACAACCCTAGTTTATTGTTTATCATTGATTTGAATTGTTGAAATTTTGGCTTTGAATTCTAAAGCAAGTTACAACTTTAACATCTATTTGATCATTGAAAACCCCCATTTTATCTTTTTGTATCATTTGTTTGAATTTAACTTGTAGCTTTAGTTTTAAATTATTTTAATCGCCACTCATATTGTTCCCTGTGGATTTGACCCCGACTCTAAAGTTGGGTAAATAAATTGATGATGACCGCCTTACACTAAATTGACGTGTCATTTGAGTGTTATAAAACATGGAGCCGTTGTCGGGGAATAATTTGGCGTATTGAGTTGGTTTGGAATTTTAGCCTACTTGTTTGAATTCAAACTTGTAAATATTTATTTTTAGTTTACTTTTATTTGTTGTGTTAGGTAGATTTTTATTTTAGTTTACTTACTACTATGGAATCATGGAATGAACATGATCTTGGTGATTGGAAATCTTATCTTGGTGATCCATGTCCATATTATGATGGACCTCACTTTTGGAAAGACTGTAGATATACTCCTTGGAGAGAGATGTGTGCACCATCTTTATCCTATCGGGAGTATGATTGTTCTGTATGTGGTTATGAAGATGGATATTGGAGTGATTTCCCAAATTCCCACTCCCCCCATTGTAGTAACCCAAATTCTAGTATTTCTTATGGTTTTAATAGGTTTTATGGTCAAGAAAAAGATGAATGAAGTACCGGAAAGAGTGTCATTGAAGCTATGCTTCAACAAATGTTGGATCGTATGGACACAAAAAATGATATCATATGTGATATACGTTAAGACATTAGAGCATTTAACAAGGAAAGAGAAAGGATAGAGGAGATGTATATCGAGGTCAATCATCGAAAACACTCTTCTATATTATGTTTAGACGATATCTTGTCTGTGGATTCATTTAGACTAATTGAAGAGTGTGAATATGCGGAGAAAGAATCCTATACTGATGATGAGCTTGATATTGATCAACCCTTAGAGATTTACCAACCAACCAAACAAACCATGAGGTATGATGCCAAGATTGGGGAAATGGTGCTAGAGGCAAAAGAAGAAATCAAGAACAATCCTTGTGAAGACTCTAGTCCATTTTCGGGTAAAGATACTAATAGGGATGCTACTCTGGAAGTAAGAGTTAGTCCTCATTTAAACCACTTTTCAACATTATGCCTGGTGGATATGATGAAAGTCGAATCACCCAAGCAAATGATAAATTTTGAAAATGAGGAGGAAAATTCTTACATTTTGGAGTTTATCTTTCCAAAGGGTATACCAGAACCCCAATTGTAAAAGCCAAGAAGCCTAAAGATCGATGTCCATTTAGTGTCTTTTTAAGATCCTCACTGATTTCCAATGATCCCTCACCTTTGCCCAACAGATCTAAAAGAAGTAATGATCGAAAGATGGGCGAACAATTCAAATTGTCTAAGTGGAGAGATAAAGGATGACTAAATGATGTCCTGCTACGACACTAAATTAGGCGCTTCTTGTGAGGCAACCAGAGGTATTTTGTTGTTTGTATTCATATTATGTAATTGAAATCAGATCTTCCCACCTGTGGTGCCACAGGTATGTTTCTAACTCTCTTGTATTGGTTTGACACATTGGTAATAATGCATGGTTATAAGTTGAGGGTAGGACTACTTGTGGGAGTTGATGTCCTCTTGGAGATTTTGTTGCCGTGCCTCTTTTCCCCGGAGTCCTATTTTTAGTAGAGCCGGCATGTTTAGGCGTATGGTGTTTGTTTTCTGATTAGCTGTGGTTAACTGGGAGGAGATAAGTATCTGCGATAGTTGACTAACTTGGTTGATTTTTTGGAATGGTAAATACCTCTCCAATTGTCTATTTTGTAACTGTGTGATGTGCATCTATATGCGACTACTGTGAATCTTATTATGGCATTGGTAGTAGGGACATGATAATCATCGCTAACAATTGCATGAACCGGATAGGTAGTAGCTTGTGATGTACATTTATGCCATGTGTTTGTGTGATCATACTTAGTTCCCTTTGTATGTCAAATCCAAAACTTGCCCGGTTAGTCTTACCTAGGCTGAAGGACAGAGGTTAGGAAAGGATCATAGGTAGTTTTGATATTAGCCCACTTTTAGCCTAAATGACCTTCCCTGTATGCATAATATCCCTTGATCCCTATTTTGAGCCTGAATAGACTATTTTTTTATGATACCTATCACCTTCCTATTTATATCATAATGAACCTATTTTGGCCCTGGTCCTCCTAGGACACTGTGAACTTTGACTTAGGTAAATGGCCTAAGTTGAGGGTTGCTATCATAGGGGTGCATGATGCATAATGAGTATGAAGAAAGGTAGAATAAAATAAAAAAGATAAACAGGTGGGTACGGTGAAAAAGAACAAGAAAAGAAAAGTTGTGAAACAAAAGAAGTGATTGTAGAAAAGACAATACCCATCTTGAATATGTGTGATCAAGAAAAGAGAAGAATAAAAAAAGGTTAATAAGTGAGACCCCAGAAGCTATTATAGTGTCAAGGAGGCTTAGTCAATTTAAATATCATCGTGTATATACCAGCCCCTAGTCCACATTACAAGGCAAAGAGAAGACCTATAGTGATCCTAGATGACCTGTCTGAAAATCTTGGTAATGAAAAATAAGGGAAAGCCTATGGTATGTGGAATACATTGATTGGAACTTCTTTCTAAGAGTGAGTGTCTCTTGACCGTCCCCTCATTGACATACTTGATTTCATATATGAGTGGAAGAGGGACTTCTTTATTGTGAGGGTACATTGGCGGCATTACTAGCTGCTTACATATTTGGGTAGTGTAACTTGTATATAGGCATGGTTATTGTTGCTAAGTTAATGCCATAGCTTGATTCCCTTATGTCGCATTATTGATGTTCATTGATATACACAGTTAGGTTTAAAGTGATTAAAAATGGAGAGGTTAATGTGTTTTGAGATAAACTTGATAAGCAAATGTCATAGATATCTTATGTGTCTTGTGGTTAAGCATCGTAGTATGGTGTTATGTAGTTTTTTGAGGACAAGCAATTGTTTTAAGTTGAGGGTGCTGATGTGCTAGCTTTCTGTTAGCACATCTAAGGCTTTTAACTCGGAATAATTGTAAGTTCTTAAGTAAATATCGTTGTTTTTGATGATATTTCATGTGATTTTGTAGGAAAGTCAAGATGCATGGAAATATATGAAATTTGTGTCAAGGAGGATGATTTTTAGTGAAAATAATTAAGTTTTGAAGAATTCAAACTTGGAAGCAATTCTGACGACTTGTGGGATAACTTATCAGATTTGTGATAAGTCACACATGTCATCACATTGAGGAAGAACGCAAGAAATTAGAAGCATGTATGATGACATAGCTGATAACTTATCACAAATATGATAAGTTATCACATAAGTTATCACAGAAGTCATCACATTGAAGCAGAAGTTCTGACGACATACCTGATAACTTATCAGATTTATGATAAGTTATCACACATGTTGTCACCTAAAAGGAAAATTCTAAAACTTTTATTTTGAATTTTTCATAAGTTATGGGTATAAATAGCAGCTTTTAGGGTTCATTCATGAGGTCAGAACATCTTGAACTTATTCCATAGACTAGTTTACTTCTTTTTGGGCTTTGAGCTTGTAATTCAATTTTCAATCGTTTGATTTAGTTGTGGTAAATTCTTATTGTACTTGGAGGAGGATCAACTTTTGATTTCATCTTTTGTAAGTTTAATTGCTCTAAATTATGAATTCAATCATTGTTATCTCTTTCTATCTTATGAGCAACTAAAACCTGCAACTAGGGTTATGGGATCTATGACTATTCTTTCATTGATTTAGTAGTTGGTTAGGGTTCGAGTGATTATGGGAACATCTTGATAATTCTTTTGTATTAATTATTTTCTGTTGGTTACAAACAATAGGCTTTGCTTACTGTTGATTTGCTTGAGATGATAAATCAACCCTAGTAAGAAGTGAATTGTCAACAAGGATTTGGGAAGGTTAAATTCTCATCTAGTGATTAATGCTATAACAAGATTGATCAACTTGAGAAAAAATCAGTATGAATAGAATGACTTCCTAAGTTCAAAAGAATTAGGGAGTTTAACATATAGGTAGGTTGAGAAACACTAAGATGAACTGTCGAAACTAATAATCTGGTGTTTTCCGCAAGTCATGAGAACCCAATGCCACAAATATTATTTAATGGGGATAAGTAATCATAGTGATCACAACCCTAGTTTATTCTTTATCATTGATTTGAAATTTTGGCTTTGAATTCTGAAGCAAGTTACAACTTTAACATTTGTTTGATCATTGAAAACCCCCATTTTATTTTTTCATATCATTTGTTTGTATTTAACTTATAGATTTAGTTTTAAATTTGTTTAATTGCCACACACATTATTCCCTGTGGATTCAACCCCGACTCCAAAGTTGAGTTAATATATTGACGATGGTTGCCTTGCACTTAATTGACGTTCAAGTTGAGCATTATCACCAATTTCTGAACTGTGCCTATTTCATCGTCTCATTCTCTACCTGCTGCATATGAACTATTAACCTAGAAATATCCATATCTTTAATCGGCAAGGTAGTTTTTCTTTCCAAGATCAAATCCCGATTTATCTCAAAAGCAAACTTTCTCATGCTAGATTTTATGTCAGGCACCAAATCAGGAGCATACCTTGACAACTGATGGAACTTCAAGGTATATTCCTTAACAGACATTCTCCCTTGCTTAAGATTCACAAACTCCTCTATTTTTGCTTCTCTCAGCTCTTTACGAAAGAAATAATCCATAAAAGTACAAAAGAAAGTATCCCATAAGGATGTCTCCTCCATATCACCTCTATCCTTATCCCACTCTTCGTACTATTGGTACGCAACATCCTTGAGCTGATAAGTTTCTAAATTTACACCTTCCATATTAGTGGCCTACATCACCCTAAATATCTTCTCCATCTCATCCAAAAAACTTGGAGGATCCTCCTCAACTTTCATACCAGTAAAAGTAGGAGGATTTAGTTTCATAAATTGACAAACCCTTATGGCCTCAGCAGATAACCCACCAGACATATCCTGTTCCACCGTACCAACAACTAATTTGGAAATAGTATGAATAGATTGGTAAAATTCCACATTAGTTACCTCACCCCAAGGAGGACCAGTAGCAACTCGAGCAACTCTATAACTATCGAGAATAGGACCCTGAGATCGAAGATGAACTCTAGACGTAGGATGCACCCCATCAATATTATCCCCAAAAGGAACTGAAGAGTTTCCTTGTGTTCCAGATCATCGAGGCATGATATGAAAAGTGAACAACCAAGGATTAGAGAAGATTTCTGGGACTTAGACTCCAATATTGAAAGTAGAATACCAAGAAAGTTCAATATTCCTAAATACCTTGTAGCCTCACTCTTATGAGTGTGGCACCAGATAAGGCTTTGTGGACTCCCAATTGATCATGAACTTAAAGCTATGATACAAACTTGACATGAACCAACTAGGGGCTTTGTCATAATGGGCATCAAAAGTCTAACCAGGACCGAGGAACACCCCCTGTTACCCAATCCAACCACCATTAGCATACCTTGAGTGGGTTGAGTACCGATCAAATAGTAAGAGAGCATAGCTGGACAAGGACTGACTTTAGGATAGGAAAATTCCTAGACCAACCCTACCAAGTCATCCCATCCCATCAGACCGTATCAACCAAACCACCGAGCTGTTCCAATATCAAAACAAGGGCCATAAACCAATCCATAACCAAATAAGTTCCAAAATATAATAGGATTAATCCCAAAATGAAATACGATGGAACAACCAACAATATCGTCAATCAATATCAACCCCAATACTAATGCCAATGCTAAGGCTGATACCAATATCGATCTCGCCCATTCCAACACATAGCAGTAACACGAAGCCTCTAACCAAAAGAGTAAGAATATCCGATTGGGATATGCCCTCAACCATAGCTAAAACCAATATCCAAAAATAAATCAAAATGTCTAAAAATATCCATAATAAATAATAGAGCCTTTCTAAAAGATGGAAGCTCACCACTTTAATTCAACATGTGTCCCCAAGTCAATCACTATGTAGGAGGAGAAGAATGGTCGATTCCAGCATAGCATGGGTATACAGCCACCCGAACACAGGTTAGTGAGTGATCACTAGTATGAACTCAAGATAAGGATAAAATAATGCCATTAATAAAATCAAGTAAACTCATCCATATATATATATATACATATATATATATATATATATATATATATAACTAGCTATGCTGGGAAAAGGAAACATGTTTATCATGCCAGTAAAACTTTTACCTGAACTGTGTTGCTTTGCTATCCTAAACCACCCATGGGCTTTATGGGTTTAGCTCTCCCTGCAGAAAGGGACCCAGTACGTGAAGTCGCATGACCAGGGAAGAAAACTTGGGATGACTAGTACATTATTTAATTATAAAGTGTGACACCATGCACACAACCACCAAGACCAACCTCACATTAGTAAATATGAGTTTCTAATTTTGACCTCTGGGACCTCCACCTTTCATGGCTTTACTACACATCCCGCCGTTATTACCCAATTAAAAACATTACCAAGAAACCAACCAATTCATTAATTATTTATTTACCAAGGCCATTAGTAGTGGTGTCGTCATACCAACTATACTTGTAAGTGTTTCCCATAGCCAACCATATATAGGTTTAAGGGATTCTATATAACCTTCATGATTTCCAATTAACCAACACCATGGACACCAAGGCCTTTACAGTCCATTTAAAACTATTTAGACCATTTATATTATTTAGGTTTCCATTGCCAAGTTTTTATTATTCATAAGTTCCATTGAATAACCAATATTATAGTGGAAACATTTTTAAAGGCATTTTATCAAATATATTGAGGACATATTATTTCCAAAACCAAAGTCCATTGCAAAGAACCATTTCCATGTGACGAATCATCCAAAACCACCATTAATGCATACAAAAGCATAAGTAAAACATGTGGAAACCACAACCAAGCATTTATAACCAAAACCCCCAAATCATATTTAAAACCCAAAATCATACAACAATGAAATCATAAAAATATTATATAAAACCAAGTCTTTAGTTGGAACTAACAATGAGGGATGAGAACATGTCTTAATTTCCAAAGTAGATGAAGAGAATCCACCAACAAGATCCCCAAATTAGTCCTCTAGTTGAAACCCTAACTTTCTTGCCCAAAAGCTTTTGAGAGAGTTATAGAGTGTTTAGAAAGAGTTTCTAAGTGTTAATGAATAGAATAATAGGGTAAATATCTTTATAAGAGACTTAGAAGTTGTGGGACCTTAGTAGTATAAGTGGGGAAATATCCATAATACCCCCACTTATGTTGCACACAATCCAGTCACTAGGGTACGACTGACCCTCACGAGTCATACCCTCCGATACAAGTGGTACCCACAACTTGTATCCTAAACCTTAATACTTAGACCCAACACTATCCAATGTATGAATCATCCTACCCAAGTCGTATTGACAATATTTCATACCCTTCACCCGTATCCATGGCAAGATAGAATCAGAGAAGGTTAAAACTGTCTACCATACGAGTCCTGGGTATGACTTATACCCTAGATTATGGCTCCTTGTGATCCACTTGTACTCAGATCCAACTTAAGTTATTAAGTATAAGGTTAAGCTAAGGAACCAAATGATTTATATCCAACCATATGACTCGTACCACTAAGTTATATCCATTCCAATGAACAAAATCTATCCCACCAACCAACACTTGTCAGCATACGACTGGACCATACCATTCATACCCCAACATACGACTCGTACCTATGAGTTATATTGTGTCCAGAGACCAGAATTCTAGAAAAAATTTTAATGTCCAAAAATCAGGGTGTTTTATTACTCCTTCCTTATTTCCCTCATCTTAGATCAAGGAGGAGTGGTACAATTATCTTGACATGGAAATAGGTTCCTCTTAGGCAATTTAAATAACCTAAAAGATTGGTATTGGGTAATCATTTTATTTTCATGAACCTTAAGGATCCTTCTATTGTTACTTCCCCCATATGTTAGAATTCATGTTGTAAGAAAATTAAGATGGAGCCTTTACTTTATCTTGTATATTACTTAGTATTTGTCATAAAAAACTTGACATCTATGAACTTTGTGCAACATCTTAATTGAATTTTCACATAAGAATTTCATTTCTTCACCTGGTCTGGGTATTTAGCTTAAGGATAAAAAAGATTTTAAATACTTCTACCTCTGTAAGTAGATCCTTGGTGTATCTATTTAATCGATTTGGTTGGAAAGAAAGGAACCATGGTATTCTTATTGCCTTTAGTTGGTTAACAATTTTTTGATCCTACCATCTCCGATTGTGTCAATAAATCTAATAGTTCAAGAGTCTTATGATCGTCTTCATGCCCTTTTGCATGCCATAACAGAATGCTTCTACCTCTTTTAGTCGATCCTTGGTGTATCTATCTAATTGGTTTTTTTGGAAATCAAAGAATCATGGTATTCTCACTACCTTTAGTTGGTTAATATTTTAAATTTTCTTTATTTGAAAATTTTCCATCATAGTCCTTGCATTTGGCCCACTAATTATACCATCCCAAATTATAGCTACCAATCTAATGGTCCAAGAACCTTATGGAGTCTTCATCCCTTGTTTAGGATGTAACAGATCATGACTTCAAGGTTGAGCCTCAACATTTTGAAGAGAAAAAAAGACCAGATTTGCTAGCAAGAGGATTTACTCCCGAGGTTATTCACCTAGATGAAGACTTTGAAGAGTCTAGGTATGTGTCTCTAGTCTAGAAGGTGAGAACCCATGTCATGCCTTATTTTAAAGTTGTAGGTTTGTTCCAAGAACTAGAAAATATAGCAAAAGAAAATTTTAAAGATTTACTCTGATGGTGCCCACCGAGATGGGTCCTAGGTCACCCACAGAATAAAGCAGATTTCTGTTTCTCAATACTTCATGGGTGTCCCAATCAACTGCGATACTTCAAACCCTACTGATTAAAGACTTCTTACATCGTTCCCCTAAAGGATATGCATTTTCTCATACCATATCTAACTTTTCTCATATCTTTACCTGAGGCCTGACTCATATCATATGACGGTATTGAAAAATCCCAGTGAATTTAGCTTTGTGTCAAGGCCAATGGGAATATCCAATTACTTGAATGCTGTTATTTATTCCAAATATTGCTTAATTATAGATGAGAAAAGTGAGTTGTAAGCATAAAACAGATTATATAAACTTAAACAATCTTATACATAAACAATCCTATCCATAACCTATTGTATTATTTAGGAACGTTAAACTTAATGATTTTCACATACACATAATAACATTAATTCAATAAATAATTACTTACCTGAATTATCCATGGTTTTAGCGAAAGCAAAAGCGTAATAGCATAAGCACTGAATTGTTTCTCTCTCTTTACCTTACTTTTAGAATAATTGTGATAGAGTTTATTCTTCTTTTGACAGAGAGAGGACCCCTTTTATAATGAGAATAGTCAGTTATGTTTTCACTTTCCATCAACTCGATTGGTGGATACAATCATTATCCTACTAGGAGTTAGTAATTGTGGATACAATCCTACTAGGAGTCAGTAATTATCCTACTAGATAATTTTTTATATAGATTAAGGATTTAAATTATTCAATTGTTATTAAACCAATAAGTAAATTAATTATGTGGGCCATAGAAATTTACATTCTCCTACTTGGCACACACAATGTTAATTTAATGGTTTAATAGGTACGTCAATCATGTGCACTATTAACGTTAAATCCAACAGCATTGGTCATCATTAAATAATCAACTAAAATGAGTCATGGCGGTTGTACGTCCCTTTATTTGACATAGTTCCCTCCATGTACTACAATATTAGTCTATTACCTAACACAACCTTTCAAATACATAATGGGTCCAACGATAATACTTAGAATACTTTATCTAAGTCAGATGTTGTTATCACCATTCACAATATTATGTATACAAGAGAAAACAAGTAACAACAGAAACATATATAATTTGAGGTCAAAGTATCAATTACATAAACATAATAAAGACTTTACATAAAATTATTCATTGCTATCAATAACACCCATTCTTTCAACATGTTCAATAAATGTTTTCGGCGGTAATCCTTCCATCAAAGGATCAACATTCATAAGATTAGTGCTAATATGTTCAGTTGACACTTTATGTTTCTGGACTTCTTCTTTAACTGAAAAGTATTTCAATTCATATGCTTAGAACCTTTTGAATACTTATCGTTTTTAGAGAAGAAAACTACGGCAGTATTATCATAATAAATTTTCAGCGGCCTGGCTATATTGTCGACTAGTTCAAGTTCTGAAATAAAATTACGCAGCCAATTAGCCTGGACTGTATCCTCAAAGCATACCACAAACACAGTTTCCATAGTGGATGTAGCTATAATAGACTGCTTCTCACTCTTTCATGATATTGCTCCTCCATCTAACAGAAATAAATATCCAAATGTGGATTTTCTTGTATCCATACAACCAGCATAATATGAATCTAAATATCTAACCGCATCTAGATGGTCAGATCTTTTATAAGTGAGCATATGATCTTTTGTTCTTTGTAAGTATCGTAATACTTTCTTTACAGCCTTCTAGTGATGCATTCCAGGATTACTTTGATATCGACCCAACATTCCAATAGTAAAACTGATGTCTGGTCTTGTACATGTTTGGGCATACATAAGACTCCCAACTATTGATGCATAAGGAATATCTTTCATTTGCTTTCGTTATAAGTCATTCGTTGGACGTTGATTGAGACTAAACTTATCTCCTTTATGAATTGGAACGGGACTTGATGAGCATTTTTTCATTCTAAATCTCTCTAATACTTTATTAATATAGGTTTTCTGAGATAATTTTAACAATCCTTGTGATCTATCTCTAAATATTTCTATTCCAATCATATAGGATGTCTCACCCATATCTTTTATTTCAAAGTTATTAGAGAGATATTTCTTAGTATCATGCTACAAACCTAGATCATTAGTAGCAAGCAATATGTCATCAACATACAAGACTAAAATAATAAAATTACTTCCCCTAACCTTCAGATATATACACCGGTCAACATTGTATTCCTTAAATCCAAAGGTGACAATCATTTCATTAAACTTAAGATACCATTGTCGGAAAGCTTGCTTAAGCCCGTATATTGACTTCTTAAGTTTAGACACCACGTGTTCATTTTCTTTAATATAAAACCCCTCAGGTTGATTCATATAAACTTCTTCCTCCAATTTTCCATTTAGAAAAGCCATTTTCACATCTATTTGATGTAGCTCTAAGTCAATGAGCTACCAAGGCCATTATAATTCTGAGTGAATATTTTCTAGAGATAGGTGAAAATGTCTCTTTATAGTCAATTCCATCATTTTGAGTAAAACCTTTGGAAACAAGTCTGGCCTTGTGACGTTCGATGTTGCCAGTTGAGTCGTGTTTGGTCTTAAAGACCCATTTACACCCAACTCTTTTGCAACCTTTGGGTAATTCAACAAGGCCCAAACTTCATTTTGTTCCACAGATTTTAACTCATCTTTAATAGCATCTATCCATTTATCAAAATTGTTTCTTTCAATGGCTTGTGGAAATGAACTGGATCATCATCAATTCCCAAGTCAGTTTCTGACTCATGTCGATATACCAAATAATCATCAAAAATAGTAGATATTCTTTGTCTTTAAGATCTTCTTGGTGCTACTTCTTGTGGTTTATGGCTTCATTAGTAGGAATATTAATTTGTTATTCTTGTTTATTACTTTATTGTACAACATCTTCAGGAATAACAAATTTAAAAGAAGTACAAGGTAGAGGAATTTGTACCCTAACTTCTTTAATTTCCATATTACGTGGTTTTTCACTCCCACTAACTTCGCCATTCTCAATGAATCTAGCTTTTTCAGTTTCAACTATTCCCGTACTATGATTAGGACAATAAAATCTATACCCCTCTGATTTTTCTTGATAACCAATCAAGAAACCACTGATTGTTCTTGATTCTAGTTTCTTTTCTTGTGGATTATAAACTCTTAACTTCTGCCAGACAACCCCAAATATGCAGGTGCCTCAAACTAGATTTCCTACTAGTCCACAGTTCAAAAGGTATCTTTGGGACTACTTTACTAAGAACCCTATTTAGCAAGTAAACGATAGTCCTTAAATTATACATCCATAACAAAGGAGGTAAAGATAAATTTCTTAACATACTCCTAACTATATCCATTAACGTACGATTACGCCTTTCTACCACACTATTTTGTTGTGGTGTGCCAAACATTGTGTATTGAGCACATATGCCACGCTTTTCGAGGAATTTATTAAATGGACCTGGGTGTTGTCCACTTTCATCTTATCTTTCATAATATTCACCACCTCTATCAGACCTGATTATTTTCACCTTGCTATCTAGTTGTCTTTCAACCTCAGTAATAAATACCTCTAAGGCATTAATCGCTTGAGATTTTTCATGTAATAAATAGATATATCCATAACGTGAAAAGTCATCAATAAAAGTGATAAAATATTTTTCTTTATTGAAATATGTGATATCAAAAGGACCACATATATCAGTGTGAATAATTTCAAGAAGTTGTGTGCATCTTGTGGCTCCTTTCTTTGTGTATTTTGTTTATTTTCCTTGAATACAATCTACAAAAATATTAAGGTCAGTAAAATCTAAATCTGGAAGAATTTTATTCTTAACTAATCTTTCCAGCCTTTCTTTAGATATGTGACCTAAACGTTTATGCCACAAGTAAGCAGATTATTCATTCACCAAACTTTGTTGGGTACCAACATTATGATGCAGAGTTAAGAGTGTTTCGACAAAAAGATTATCAAGATTCAGTTTGTATAAATTATCACAAAGAGTACCAGTACCAATGAGATAATTATGCTTAAACAAACTAATACATCCATTACCAAAATTAAAAGAATATCCAGTCTTATCCAACTTAGACAAAGAAGCTAAATTTCTTCAAAGAGAAGGATCATAAATAGTTTCTACTAAATCTAAGTGACGTCCAATATCGAGAATAAGGAGATAAGTTCCAACACCATCATCTGGAGCCTTCACTTTATTCCCCATGTAAACAAATCTTTCATTCTTGTTTATGGTTTGGATTGTAAGGAATCCCTGAATAGTGTTAGAAACATGAATAGTACAACCAGAGTCAATCCACCAAGTATTATGAGGAACTTCAGTTAAATTTGATTCGAGACATGTAAAAGCACAAGGCTTACCTTTCTTCTCAAACCATGCCTTACATTTCAGGCAATCTTTCTGAAAGTCTCCAGATTTTCCATAGAAATGACACTTTCCATTCTTGTTCCCTTTCTTATGTACTTGAGATGAGGACTGATTAACATTAAGTTGTTTTTGTTGTCCCTTATATGCTTCTTTCCTTTCTTTTCAGCTCCTTGATGATTTACATAATTAATGGAGTGGGTTCCTTGATTCTTTAGCCTCATTTCCTCTTGAACCAACATACCATGCAATTCATGCACATTTTATTTTTTTTCATGGTGTTTTAGTTCATTTGGAAAGGACCATACTCAGACGATAATGAGTTGATAATGAACTGCACAAGGAAATTCTATTCCAATTCCATTCCCAATGACTTAAGTCTTGCTGCTATGTTTGTCATTTCAATGACATGCTCATGCATAGTACGTAACCATCAAACTTCATGGTGGTCAAAGTACTCATTAGTGTCCCAGCAAAAGACTTATTAGCAGTTTGGGAGGACTCTTTCACAAGTTTTAGAAGTTCTTTCGCACTTTTAATTTTAGGAAGAGTAGTCTTAATGTTTCCTGTAATATTCATTTGTATGAACATTAGGCCTAATCTGTTAGACCGATCCTAATGCTTATAATAGGACTTTTCTTCATCACTGTTAGCTTCAGTAATAACAGTTCGTTTTTTAGAGTAAAGTGCAGCATCAAGATCTAAAACTCCAAGATGGAATTTGATCTATTTGTACCAATCTGAAAAGTTAAATCCATTAAAAGTCATAACAGAGGCAGAGTGCGAATGGAGGGAAAGTGCTGAAAATAGAATATGTTCGTTTGTTAATGCTTTAAGTTATCAGATTAAACACATTATCAAATTAAAAAATAATTTACTTAAATATATATTGATGTTCTCCTTTGGGCGAAACATCAAAATACAACTCTAAACATAATGATGCTTAAAATATATTTAACACAAAGCGATAATATTTAATGCATCAATTAATAATATTTATCATCTTTAGATAAATAAATAAATAAAACTAACGATACATCAAAATTATCTCTTTAATATTTATTGGTCATACGAACAAACAATCAACCTTTGGGTGATCCATAAATGTCTTATGATCAAAAATTTAATTTACCCATAATTATTAGATCAATTATAAGAATCAAGATAAATGGGTAACTAATTTAAGCTTTAACCTTTATTTTGGAATTAATTTTATAAAGATTCGACCACTTTGGTGATTAACGAATCTTACATATATGATTCCAAGTTATATTAAAAAACAATAAATTATATTTTTGCATACTACAACGTTCTAACAACAAAGAGTTCTTTCTTTAATATTTAAAATAACAAAGATTAAACTCATATTATTTTAAATAGAATCAATTATAATAATATTGATATTTCAAATTTCGTTATTCAATAATTGTGAAATTTCTAACAAACATAATTAAAATTCACAACATCTGGAGAAACATTAATTTTAATGAAAAATCAGTTGTTTCGAAAACCAGGCTCTGATATCACATGTAAGAATAAAACGGATTATATATACTTAAACAATCTTATACATAAATAATCCTATCCATAGTCCTTTGTATTATTCAGGAACATTGAACTTAATGATTTTCACATACACATAATAACAGTAATTCAATAAAGAATTACTTACCTGAATTCTCCATGGTTTTAGTGGAAGCAAAAGGGTAATAGCAGAAGCACTGAATTATTTCCCTCTCTTTACCTTACTTTCAGAATAATTATGATAGATCTTATTCTTCTTTTGGCAGAGAGAGGTCCCCTTTTATAATGGGAATAGTCAGTTATGTTTTCACGTTCCATCAACGTGATTGGTGAATACAATTATTATCCAACTAGGAGTCATTAATTGTGGATACAATCCTACTAGGAGTCAGTAATTATCCTACTAGGTAACTTTCCATATAAATAACTTATTCAATTATTATTAAATCAATAAATAAATTAATTATATGGGCCATAGAAATTTACATAAGTGTCTTATCAATGAGTGTGCTCATGCTGCTGCTAGGATTAGTAATTCGTGTTTCTTTTCATAGGGTCAACCCTTTCATTTTAATGACGAATTTGCATTACTTTGTTACAGGACAACGTACTAGCGGTGGAAGGTCGTTAGTGGATTTCAAAGTAAAAATAAATACTTCTTAAGAAACATGCCATACGTGAGAGTAATTTGATTGTTATGCAATAACAAACTACTTCTGTTTATGCCCTTGAATATAGAGCTTTCGAATTTGAGGCATTGGGTATTGAGAGGTAAGTGGTTCAAGGAGAGATATATGTATTATTGGGAGGCTCATTACTTTTTTAAATATATTAAAGCCTTGCAACGTGAGAATGCAACACATGATGTTAGGATTGAGAAGTTGATGAGAAAAAAAATTGAGCTGGAAAAAAACATCTACTTGGGAGGCACTAGTTCATGCCTTCGGATTGCAAATGCTCCTTCTTTCAATAATTTGATGTCATCCCAAACTATGCTCCTTCTCTTAATAATTTGATGTCATCCCAAATTAAGGACCATAATTTAAAAATAAAAATCAACACTTTGATTGAGAAGGCTAGGTTTATGAAGGAACTACTTCACTTAGATAAGGCTCGTAATGCTCAAATCACATGACTTGGGATTCTAAAGGAAGCTTGCATGAGTAGCTTTAATTTTGACAAATAGTATTCTAAGTACCTAGCCATTATCTATCTTTCTGAAGATTAAGACATCTGAAGATAACTCAACCCACAATCTCAAGGATTAGCGAGGAATATCTTTGACAATCGAGATTACTTTTCATAGGGGTGGCAAACGGGTAGATTGGATTGGATTTGGACCTGTTAAATATGGATCGAGCAAAAATGATTTAGATTGCAATCCGCCCATATAAATATGGGTAAATATGAATTTGGTCAAATATGTATTGGGTAAAAATTATTTCAACCCACTTAACTCCTAAGTCAAAAACTTAAAACTTCTATATCATATCAACTTTACTTATTTTCCATTTCTTTTTTTTTTTAGTTTTTTATTTTTAATTTTTTTCCTCTCTTCTATATGTAGCCTCTAGTTTTCTTTTTTTCTTCTTTTTTTTTTGTCATTTCTTTTTTTCCTCTCTCTTCTATCTCTACCCTCTACCCTTTGTTTCTTTTTCTTTTTTCTTTTTTGTCCTTTTCCTTTTTAATCTCATTTTTTTCTATTTTTTTTTTGTTTTTACTTCTTTCTCATTTATTTTTTCCTTTTTGGTTGTATTTATGTTTTATATTTTTTTTTATTTTCAAAGAATATGGTTAAGCCGAGTACAAATTATGGATGATGTCTAAAATATCATAACCACTCAGTATACTTATTTTCACCATCATCTTTTTTCTTTTTCCTTTTCTCCTTTTTCATTATTTTTTCTTTTTGATTTTTTTCTTCAATTCTTTCTTTACTCTTTTTTCTTTTTTCTATCTCTAACTTCTACCTCTCTTTCTACTTTTTTTTTCTATTTTTGATTTTCTTCTTTTTATATGATAACGAAAATACCTTAAGCACATATTGATTTATATTCGCCCAACATTTATAATTCGAGGGCTATGTGGATCCTCAGCCATATATATTTTAGTCTCAAGAAAATACAATTAATTCATATACTTTTTTTTATTTTTTCATCCGGTGCCTGCATTGTAGCCCCGACTAATTCGGATCGGGTGTTGCAGGGTCCATTAAAGTGACAGCGCTCCCAAAAGAGTTTTCTCCATAACCAGGGTCATACCCTCGACCTCTGGTTAAGGGTGGAGCAGCCCCATCTACTGCACCACAACCCATATTGATTTTAATTCATATAGTTATTTGTATATAAATACAAATAAATTGCACATATTGACAACAAAACTATTCAAATACAAATAATAAATTGTACATATTGACAACTAAACTATTCAAATACAAATAATAAATTTATTTAAAATATACAGTATGATACAAATAAATTTAAAGTAAAAAAATATAAAATGCAATGACAAATAAAAGATGAGGAAAAGAACATAAAAAATAAAAAAAATGATAAAATTGATGAACCAAGAATGAAAAAGATAAAAATGAAAATACAAAAAAAAAAAAAGAATGCAAAGAAATAAATTTGAAAAAGAAAAAAAATGATGAAAAGGAAGAAAGAAAAAAAGTGTAAGAAAGGAGTAAAAAATAAGTGAAAAAAAAAGTAAATTAAAGGAGAAAAAGAAATAAAAAATAGTAAATTAAAGGAAAAAAGAAATAAAAACATAAAAAAACAATAAAAGAAAGAGAAATAAAAGATAGAAAATAATAATAATAAAGGAGTGAGACTATGGATTATATTTAATTGATAAGGGATGTTATGAATTATATAGGCTAAATGGGATAATTAGAAGCTTATATTTATTAACTCATGTAAGTCTCAAGAGAATACGAATGATGAAATAAGAATGAGAAAGGGAAAAGTATAAAAAAAAAAAAAGAATACAAAGAAAAAAAATAAAAATAAAAAAATAGATGAAAAAATGAGAAAGGAAAAAATAAATTGTAAGGAATGAGTAAAAAAATTAAAAAAAGGAAAAACAAAAAAACGTAAATTAAAGGAAAAAAGAAAGAAAAAAAGAAGAAGAAAAGAAACTAGAAAAGAAAAGCAACTGAAACTTTAAGCATAGGTGGGTGATTTTTGTGTTTAAATGGGTACTCATATTTTACTCATTTTGTCCATATCTATATGAGATTTTAAAATGAGTTGAAGTTCATATTTACCCATTTGAAATATGAGTAATTCAATTCACCAAATATGGGTTAAATGGACTCTTTTCATAAATATGGGCTGAAACTGCTACCCCTACTTCCCCAAGTAGATTTTTGTTTCTTATTTTACCTTTAGAGTTCCATATTTGATACCTTTAGGGTGACCCTTTTAAAAAAATTGATTCTTTATTTCTCCATCTCACTCTCTCCCTATTTTTTGGGGAAGAAGTCGTACAAACTTTTTCTTTGGGATGATATTCTTAGGGAGAAATAATTCATCCTAGACCCTCATTTCCTAAGATCTATCACATCATAATATGACAAAATTAACTTCACTTTCCATATGATAACCAGCCATAATCTTTCTCCTCTCATATATTAAATAGGGTTTGTAGTATAAAACCAGTATTTCTGCTAGTGTCCCCATGCTACTCAAAAAAATTTCTTATTTAGCACAAATATATCATTTCTTATAGGGTTTTCCCTTGTCATTTTTGACATTTAAACTTTGCACTTTACTCCGTCAATAATTTTTACCTTATCATTATCTTTGACCCTAGCATCGTTCCGAAGATCTCATTGTTGATATTTTTAATGAGGGTACGGTAAAAACTATGGGTAAGTCCAAGAGAGATAGCAGTGAGAGATATTTCACTCTATCACTTTCTTTCTAAGTAGTTCTTAGTTTCAGGCTCCTTCTACTCGAAGAATTTCTCCAATGCGTTACGAGTTCGTCAAATCTCTCTGGGACTTTGTAGAGGGTTCCTATTGGAAAAAGTCAACCTTATTGAGCTTTTGGTTGATCTCAATCAGATTTCATAAGCCAAAAAATATCTTTTAGGAAATAGGGACTTTTTGGCTAACTTTTTCTTGTGCAGACTCCAGTTCCCTTTTCTGAGGCTTTTAGCTTTGTGGAGCTTTCTCAATTCCTTCCACACAAGTAATTTCTCATTTCAAGTTGTGCGCCTTGTTTGTTGACCCCTGCACCATGGAACAACTGAAGACATATTGACAGATTTTTTACTATTAAATATTCTCTAAAACTATAATAGAAAGTTGTCTTTTAACTTTCCTGTAGTTCGTATAGTTAGAATATGAGACTCTTCTTGATGGTATTTTGTTTAATAGTTTCTTTAAATAATATGTTTATTTTTATTTTAAAAGATAAATATCAGTCTTTATTTTTGAGAAATGTTTCTTGTAAGATAGTGAGTCTTGTAAGACTCATGCAGCTTATAAGTATACTCTTTTATAAAATGTTGACTATGAATAAATGTTGAATGTATGAATGAAAACTCCTACTAAACCTTTTTTCTTTTCTTAAGCTCCAAATTGTAACAGTGGTATCAGATCCAACCTTCTTGAAGGATCTGTAAAGGCCTAAAGATAAGTTTTTTTTTCAGATCTTCTAAAAAAAGAAACTTGAACAGCAGTAACATGGCATCCAACAGCTTCTTAGGTGCAGGTCCTCCTATGTTTACAGGAGAAAATTATCACATATGGATGATAAAGATGAAGGCTTATCTCAAAGCTCTTAGTCTATGGGAAACAGTTGAAAGTGAAAATGATACCCCTACATTGGGACCGAATCCAACTGTTGCACAAATAAAGAATTATAATGATGCAAAGTCCAAGAAACCAAAGGCACTCATATGTCTTCATTCAACACTTTCAGATGTGATTTTCACAAGAATAATGTGGCTTGTGAAACACATAAAGAAGTATGGGAGAAGCTAAAAGAGAAGTTCGATAAAAGTGACAGAGTGAAAACTATCAAACTCTTAACTCTCAAAAGAGAATTTGAGCTGTTAAGGATGAAAGGAGGAGATACGGTAAATGAGTACTCTGCCAAACTTCTGGAAATTGTAAGCAAAATAAGATTATTTGGTAAAAATTTTCCAGATTCAAAGGTGGTGGAGAAGATAATGATAAGCTTACCAGCAAGGTTCGAGTCCAAGATTTCAGCAATAAAGGAATCTTGTGATTTGAAGACTTTGTATGCCACAAAGCTGATTAGCAAGTTGCAAGCCCAAGAACAAAAAAAAAAGTATAAGAGATGAAGAAGTAGAAGAAGTGGCATTTCAAGCAAAGCATAAAGACAAGCAACATGTGAAGGACAACAAGAAGATGGAAGGAGAGAAGACAGCAAAGAGAAAGCCATGGACTGAATCTTCATAGAAAGGAAAGTTTCCACCTTGCGTCCACTGTAAAAGAACCAATAATTAAGAAAGGGATTGTTGGTTCATAGGAAAGCCTTCAATTCAGTGCAAATTTTACAGAAAATGGGTCATATTGAGAAGAATTACAGGGCCAAGAAGAATCAACCACAGTAATGCCATGTTCAGCAAGCAAACTTTACTGAAGAGTAAGAAAAGAAAGAAATCTTATTTATGGCTACTCATGAAGAAAGAACAACCGACCAATTCAAATGGTTCCCAGAAAGTGGGTAAACAGTCATATATCATATAATGAGCTCATGTTTCATACACTTGACAAGTCACTTAAAGCTAAAGTTAGGATGGGAAATGGTGCAACATTAGAAGCATATGGAAAGGGTTCAGTTTTCTTTCAAACTAGCCAAGGTACAAAGCTTATACATGATGTGTTGTATGTTCCATCTTTAGCATGTAACCTGTTGAGTGTTGGTCAAATGATGTCTAAAGGTTGCTCCTTACTTTTTAAGGGAAAACATTGTTTGATTTTTGATGCTGATGATACTTTGATTGAAAAAGTATAAATGATGGATAAGATCTTTCCAGTAGATGGAAAGTTTGATAGTCCCAATTTTGAAAAATGGGATGATTCATGGTTGTGGCACAGAAGATATGGGCATTTTAACTATACCACTTTAAGGTATATGTATGAGAAGGTATTGAATAAGCATTTACCTGATATCTCACTATCTAAAGAAGTGTGGGTCATCTAAGATGGGCAAGGTTTACAGGAAACCATTTCCTAAAAGTGTTTCATGGAGGGCAACTGAAAATCTTGAACTTATTTACACTGATGTATGTGGACCTATGAAAACATCATCCTTGGGTCAAAATAAATATTTTGTGTTGTTCATTGATGATTTTACAAGGATGAATTGGGTTTATTTTTTGAGTAACAAGTCTCAAGTATTTTCAGTTTTTATGAAGTTTAAAGCTTTCGCTGAAAGACAGAGTGGCTGTAAGATAAAGGCTTTAAGGTCAGACAATTGGGGTGAATATACTTCAAATGAGTTCAACAAGTATTGTAAAGATGCAGGGATTGATCACAAGCCGACAGTAAGTTATTCACCAGAACAAAATGGAGTATCAAAGAGAAAAAATAGGACAGTAGTTGAAATGGCTAGATGTTTGTTGCTTGAAAAGAAAGTACCACAAAGTTGTTGGGAAGAAGTTGTTTCTACTTCACTTCATTTATTGAATAGGCTACCAACCAAAGCTATAGATGGTAAAACTCCTATGAGGCATGGAGTAGAAAAGGGCCATCTGTAAAGCACTTACAAATCTTTGGTTTGATATGCTATTCTCATGGTCCTTCAGTGAGAAGAAGAAAGCTTGAATAGAAAGGTAAATTAGGGATCTTTACTGGTTATTCATTGTAGGCCAAAGATTATAGAGTTTTCAACTTACAAACAAAAGGTATTTCCATCGAAAGAGATGTAGTGGTGGATGAGCATGCTTATTGGAATTGGGATAAAGAGCAAGTTAAGAAAGAAATGCAGGTTATTTAAACTTGAATTCGTTGTCTGAAACAAAACTATTTGGCTCTGAAAATCTGGAAGAATCAAATAGTGAATCCTCACTTGATTCGCCAATTTTGAAGACAAGATCCCTTTAAGATATATATATATATTAAAGATTCAATGTTGCTATCTTGGAACCCAATACCTATCAAAAAGTATCAAAACATGATGTTTGGATTGAAGCCATGAAGGAAGAGATTGGTATAATAGAGAAGAATGACACTTGAAAGCTGGTTGATAAACCCAAAGACAGAAATATAATAGGGGTAAAGTGGGTTTATAGAACCAAACTTAATCCAGATGTTTCAGTTAATAAATACAAGGCAAGGCTTGTTGTGAAATGTTATGTGCAAGTTGCAGGTCTGGATTATGGAGACACATTTGCACCTTTTGTAAGACATGATACGATACGACTTCTGTTTTCCTTGGCAGCTCAATCAAATTGGAAGTTGTATCATCTGGATGTGAAGTCGGCTTTCTTAAATGGACCATTGCAGGAATAAATTTATGCCAACTAACCAGAAGGCTTTCAAGTTGAAGAAATGAAGGATAAAGTTTACAGATTACATAAAGTATTGTATGGATTAAAACAGGCTCCTCAAGCATGGTACAGTAAGATTGATGACCATCTCATTCATTGTGGCTTCAAAAGAAGTGAAAATGAAACCACTTTATATGTGAAGAAGGCTAAAATGGAGATGTGTTAGTGGTATCACTCTTTGTTGATGATCTTCTGGTAACCGAAAGCAATGAAGCTATGGTGAATCAATTCAAGCAAGAAATAGAGACCAAGTTTGAGATTTCAGACTTGGGTGAAATGAATTACTTTCTGGGAATGGAGATTCATCAAACTACTGATGGAATCTTTATTTCCCAAAGAAAATATGCATGGGATGTTCTTAAAAAATTCAATATGGAGAAATGTAAGCCTGTATCGAATCCACTAGTTCACAATGAAAAGATCTCAAAGTCTGAAGGACGTAATAGGGTTGATCCAAAAGTTTACCGAAGTCTAATTGGTAGTTTGCTATATTTGACAACAACAAGACCTGATCTCATGTTCACATCAAGTTTTTTGTCAAGGTTTATGAAATCTCCAAGTCAAGTTCACCTTCGTATTGCTAAAAGAACATTGATTTATATCAAGGGAACTGTTTGTTACGGTTTTTGGTTTAAAAAGAAAGAGCGAGGGCTATTGATGGGTTATTCAGACAGTGATTGGGTAGGAAGTGTTGATGGTATGAAAATCACTTCTGGATATGCTTTTACACTTAGTTCCGGCATGTTCTTATAGAATTCAAGGAAGCAAGATATGGTAGCTCAATATCTGCAGAAGAAAAATACATCGCTGCGGCTGGTGAAACTAATCAGGCTTTGTGGTTACGAAAAATTCTGCGTGATCTAGAGTAAAATCAAATTGAAGCTACTGTCATTAAGTTTGACAATAAGTCAGCAATTTGTATTGACAAAAATCCAGTGCAACATGGTCGTAGTAAGCATATAAATGTAAAGTTTCATGCTATCAGGCAAGTAGACAAAGACGGTGAAGTTAATCCAGTTCATTGCAGCTCCGATCAGCAAATTGCAGACATTTTGACCTAGGCTCTTCCTAAGGGAAAATTTGAAGTTCTAAGGGCTATACTGGGAATATCCAAGAAAAGTCTCAAGGAGGAGTGTTAGAATATGAGACTCTTCTTGATGGTCTTTTGTTTAATAGTTTCTTTAAATATTATATTTAATTTTATTTAAACAAATAAATGGTAGTCTTTATTTTTTAGAAGTGTGTCGTGTAAGATAGTGTCTTGTAAGACTTATGAAGTGTGTCTTGTAAGACTCATGTAGCTATAAGTATAGTCTTTTGTAAAATAGTCTATGAATGAATGTTGAATGTATGAATGAAAACTCCTACTGAACCTTTTTTCTTCTCTTAAGCTCCAAATTTTAACACGACTTGGGCTTATGTATTTTGAAATTTTTAAACCTTCTTGGATCTTGTAACTTATAACCTATTTTGGTGTAGTGAATATGAAAACCTTTATACTTTCACATTCTCTTATGGCTTTCTTACTCTTTTGTGCATTTTCTTTTCAATAATTTTGTTTGCCATTTTTATGTTAATAATATTACTCGGTATTCATTTATTATTACATAACCCAAACTTGTTCCTTTTGCTTCATCTAATATACCTCCCATAGATATGATCATTGTCGTCTTTTGAGGGTTTTCTTAAGGAATCACACCCTTATCGTGCCTTTTTATTGAAGCTTCATATTCGGTTGTTCTAGCCTTTTGTAATTGTTGGTTTATTTGATGATCGAAGATAGTAACCAACTAGTTTTTATTTCAGCATTTCTTTTGTAATCATTCTGTAAGATCGCCTTGTATTCTACTTTTCATCCATCCAAAGACTTTTTAAGTATAATTTTATTAATATACTTTGCAATTCGAGGAGGAATTCCTTTATTTTGAACTGATGAGCTTCCAAGTTTGGACATCTCTTAAGTACTCTAGAACGTTGGTTATTAGAGAGAAATTCTTTATTTTAGTCAACTTTCTACATTATACTTTTTTGTTGGGCTTAGATTGTCACAACATTTTAATGGTTCCTCATAATATTATTTCCCTGAGTGCACGATAGGATGACCTAAATTTTCTGCTATTAGATGATTATCTTATGCATTCTATATGAATTTTTATCTTTTAATGAGGTTGTATGTCCTGTCATCTTTATTAGAAGTCGTGTCCCAAATTTATTAATTTGGTAGTTGTTCCCGATCTGTTTGGTAGTCCCCAGTATTTTTTGTTGTTGTAGGGACTTCGAGGTTCTTTCTAACCCTTTATTTATGAGGTTTCGAGGAGTCGCTAAGTCGAGATCTTGGTTCCCTAACTTAGGTCTATTTTCCGTTGTCTGCTCAAAATTATCCATTATCATTATCATGGGATTTCAATTTTCCTGCACTTGTGGCACATTGCGCTCGTACTTAGGAGCTTGTTTTCCATGCTAGAGATCCTATAAAGCTCCATATTTGTGATAGAGATAGAAGCACACTTCTTATAAATCTTTTCATTCATATCGCTTCTTTTCAAGATAATTTGGTTGATTATAATATGAAATGAAATACTAAATATACTCCAAACATCCCTACCTCTACCTTATTAAATACCTTGCTAGCAATAACCTTCTCGGGTACAAAAAGCTAGATGAAGGAAAAAATGTAGCGTCTCCATTTGGGCCTTTGTAGTTATCTCCTAGTAGTTGGAATCCTTCTTTCCTAACGATTTTGTAAGGACTCCCCATTATTTATTTTATGCTCTACGCTTTAGCTTTGACAAAAGTTTTTCCTCCCTTGCAATAGCAAGAAAGCCGTCCCTAAAAACCTGTAGATGCCGAAGGAAAAAAATAATGATCAATAGGAAAAAACAATGAGAAGAAAACGAACGTATCAATATTCCAAAAAGCGCTCAACTTATCATTATTAGGGGTATGCCGGAGTTGACTGATTGCCTAATTTCCTCGGTACCATTTCTATTATTTCCTTTGGCTCAATCACTTAAGAATTTTCTTAAGTGACCATTCTTTAACAAGCCAACAACTACCATATTGAGGTGTCGACAGTCTCCGGTGTTGTGGCCATGTGACCCATCGAACTCACACCACATGTTTTTATCTATTGAATCAAGGATAAGGTGAAAATGATTTTAGATTTGGTCCCGTTGATATCCAAATAGCTGAGTGGACTGACATTAAAGCAATATTTTGAAAGTAGGGGAACCTCATCGATGGCATATGTTGTAGGCTTTCTAGTTTTCTTTGCCTACGACCCTCTATGTTGTGAGTTCCTATTTGTCATTTCTTCAGATGATATTGGCTTAGTGAATATGGGACACCATGTTGACTAGAGCTGGGTATCGAATCTACCGCATAAGGCACATACCTGCCTTAGGATGCGACCTTCAGACTACCCCATCATGTGGGGTTCCTAACTGCCGTTTCTCCAGTGTGCCACATCATTTTCTTAGCTTTTGACATATTCCATGTCCAGGGTGTCGTGACGACGACACTCCTACATTCATGCTCAATCTAGATATTAGATGCATACCAACTATGAACATGATCTCACTTTGTGGCCTCACCAACATTATGGCCCTTATACTCCGTTAGGTTTTCTTTTAGCTTGAATGAGATGATGATCGTATGGATTCGTCTCTTTAGTAAATACTTCAACAACCCATTCATCCACTAGCTATATCCATTCCTTCTGAAATCCTATGAAAAATTCTTGATGTAATTCTATATCTTCTCGCTCTATATTAAACTATGCCCCCTCTCTTGGGATTTACTTTCATGGTTATGGCATAATCCCTAAGAAGATTATTTGCTGATAATTAAATAAGTAAACAGAATTCTTGGGTAAAAGAGAATACCATACCATAGCTCCTCTCAATAGGGTCTCCCAAAATTTCTTCACCATTAAAGATTCAGCTTCTTTTATCATCAGATCATTACAATTGACGCCCGTCGTAAAGAATAACAAATGCTTCTAAGGGTATAGATTCCTATCATTCACGGGAATGAATTGCATCTTGAACCTGTTTGAGATAGGTTAGGTCACTGCGCTAGCCATTTATGCCACCTTGACATAACTCTTTTAGTCTGACACATTAATTATAGTAGGAACTCGGGGAATGCGAATCATTTGGGACTGAATATCCATACGCTGTGCCTATATATCCCCCTTCAATAGCTCTATCATCGTTGCAATATAAGAGGCCGAGGCTTTGGGCACAAACTCCATTTCTTCAACTTTGCATTCTTTATATCTATTATCAAGCTCCTTGTTGATGTCCCCCTTATTTTCTCTTGAGAATTTCAGAGTCCCTTAGGTTAGGACACCCCGATGTTCATCTATCCTTCTTTCCTGAACTTCCATTCTTGCTATCATCTCCTTCTGAGTGTCAACAAAGCTTTTGAGGATCTTTTTGAGACCTTCTAAACCAGTCATTCTTCCCTCTATTTATTTCTCCTAGTTAAGGGTCATACTGTCCCTTTTTGAGTATTTACATTCATCTAGTCTATGCTAACATATGGATTCTCATCATCTTAGTTAGTTGTCTGCTCACTAGAGTCAATCAAGCCCAGAAGTAGAGTCCTTACCACCTTCTCTAGAATGACTACATCCTCAGTTTGTTCCCTATTGTATGCCATATCGTATTACCTACAAAATAAATCACAATTAAGCTAGAATAAGAAATAAGATTAAACCCACACAGTGCTCTGACACCATGGTCCATTTTACCTTGTACGATTGAATTTTGTAAGTAATTTAAGCGCACATATTACGATTTAACCTTATCTTAGGTCTAATTTACTAGCTGTTTGATTACTAGGTGATAACGTAAATCCACAAAGCATTAAGTGAAATAAGCAACGTAAAACAAACAAATCTATGTGAGCCTGATATAAATATGAGTGCCGTTGAGATCTATTCCAAACTATCTGAGATACAAACTGAGCATGATTATCACTAGCTAGATAGATAGTAAAGAATAAAAATACTTGGATACTAAGTAAATTGTTGTATTGAACAAGAGAGTGGATGTTCATATCTTTTTACAAGTAAGAGGAAACTATTTATAGGTTACAATATTAGGCCTTGGACAATTAGAGTTGGAGGAGTTTGCTAAAAGGCCACATCCAAAACCTTTTTTAACATTTAGACACTAGGTTTTTTAATTGGAAAAATAGACACCCTAATGGGACCACAAAAAAAAAATGCAACTCTATCACTCAATTTACAAAACGTTCACTTTAGCCCCTTTTCCATTTCAGCCTTAATTTTTTTAAAACTACACTTTAGTTCATGTCCAAAAATATAATTACTGGATAATTAATTTTAAAAAATATCACAATCTTCTCAACCAATCCACTACCATCCACCCAATTTTGGTGCCATCTCCTTGATTTTTCGGCCATTTTTCGACCATTTTTCTGGCATCCATCGGAAAGTGATATTATCTCCATTGTTTTAAGCCATTTTCGCATATTTTTATCTCCAATTTTTCTTCTATTTTCATACAAAAATCTTGAAAATCAGTCCCACATTTTGAAATTGATTCTTGGCTCAATAGCAACATTCCAACACTTCTTAGGTTGTTTGTAACCTGAAATTCATCGGTTTATTCTGATGGTCATCGATCGTGTACTATACGGACAACAGCTAAGAAGAAGAAGACTACATTCTATTTAGTCTAGGCTTATAAACCACTATTCAAGTCTATTAAATACTATTATCAAGTTATATCATGTCTATTATTGATTACGTGGTTGTTGGTGGTATATTTTCTGGTGAATGGGAGGAGACTCCTAAATTTTGGGTTTAGAAAACTGCGTCTAAGAAGAAAGTGTCCATTGCCCTTCATCACAATGGTTCATACGCCGATATGGTTAAAAACGTAATGGAGAGCGGTGAATTAAGTTATGATCAAAGGGAGGTGGTAATTAGTTACTTGATGAGCGGAGGCCGAGGGGGGGGGGGGGAATCTATCCAACATTCATAAGGAATGATAGACACATGGAATTATACATGCTTTCTGTTGATTCTAATAACTCCAGACCTATATTGTGGGTTAAAGTTAGTGAAAGGTCCCGAGAAGAAGCTTCCACATCAGCCCTACCCCCACCCCCACCCTCGGATAATAGATGATACATCAACGGAATATGATTGCATGAGTGGTGATAAATGGGATAATAGTAAAGATTATGAAGAAGGAGAGTATAGAGGAGGTGAGGATGGAAAACTCAAACCACAAAGAAGCCACTTTTTCTAGAACAACACCAATCTTTTGGTAGGATAAACATTCAACGATAAGAAAATGTTGAATCCTTTGTTGAAGTAGGCATCAATGAAAATGTCTTTCAATTACACAACGGTGAAGAGTTGTAAGAAATACTTAAGGGTGAGGTACGTAGATCCTACTTGCCGGTGGATGGTGCATACATGTGCGATCAAAGAATTGGATTGGTTTTATATCCACAAGTATGTGGGAGATCATAGTTGTGGCATTGATCATGTCACGGGAAAGCACAAGAATGTCACCGTGGAGGTAATCGGCTCACTTATTTTGAACTTTTTCATCGATAACAAAGGACCAAGACCAAAAGAGATCAAGCGGATCGTATTTAGTAAGCTACATTGCAGGCTGGGCTATTGAAAGTGTGGATGAAAGGCGTCATTGCGAAGAACATAGTTCAAAGTACGCCTGATCTTGGATATGTAGTGCTTCCCGTATTTTCATATGTTTTCAATGGCCTTAATCCTGGGTCTATAAATTTTCTCATGGTCGATGAAGAGTTGGGCAGGTTTATTTACTATTTTATGGCGTTTGGGGCTTCCATCCATGGATATGCACACCACGAGAAATATCATTATCGTTGATGACACATATTTGTTTGAAAAGTATGAGGGCATGCTTCTGTCTGTATCGCTCAAGATACGCAAAATCATATCTATCCCTTAGCATATTGTGTAGTGGATAAGGAGAACAATGCATCGTCGGACTTTTTCTTTGAGAAGCTTAAGGCCTTTGTTGTTGATGAACCAAAGTTATGCGTTATCTCCAAAAGACACATAAGCATAGCTAACGACCTCGCAAGGTATTATCTGCTTGCGCATCACGGTGTTTATATGACGCATCTCGATAAAAATCTCTGAACAAATGACCATTATTCCGATTCTCTCTATTTGTACTACCATGTGACCAAGGCGTACACATTGGAAGAATTTAATGACTACTTCAATACCCTTAAAGAAAGATACCCCAGCGCAGCAGCTTGCCTCAAGCATGATGTTGGATTTGAAAAAGTGGAGCTGGGCTCACTTTCCAGGTAATCGATTCAAGGTTATGACCTCAAACATTGCTAAGTCACTCAACTCAATGTTGCGCAATGAAAGAGAGTATCTAGTGCCGGCCATATTCAATTCAATTGTACATAGGTTTGGAGAAGTATTTAGGAAGAGGTATGCGGAGGTGGACAATTCAAAGACAATATTTGTTCCCGTAGCCGAGATGATCTTGAGGTAAAACATGACTAAGGGCGACAAATTATATGTGAACAACATAAATGGAAGCACCAATGAATTCACTGTGCTTGGTTACAGTCGTCCCGCCAAAGTTAATCATTTGAGATAGTCATGTTCCTACAGAAAGTACGACTTGGTGAAATTGCCATACGCTCATGCAATGGCAGCGTTGCATTTGAAGAACAGGGGTGAATAAGACACTAGCATTTACAATTACTCTTTGCAAATATATTCAAAAAAATTATACCTCCTTGCATACTTGGAACCTATTTGTGCAGCACCATTGGAGTCAGAGTGGAGTGGGTGCGAGAGCATCTAGAAATGCAAGTTCTTCCACCCGATTTTGATCATAAACTCAGGAGGAGAATGGTGAAACACATTAAGGGTGTGTTGGAGCCTTCAAGGTACAAGAAAAGAAACAAGTTATCCTAGTGCAAAAGGCCGGGACATAAGAGAACAACATGCATCTTTAACATAGAAAAATATGATTGGCATTGTATTTATGTTTTTGGTTTTGTCAAATGCACTGGACAGTATGTAATGTGTATTCTATTTTCAAAACTACTGAACTGCAGTCAAAATAGACTTTTTTTGTTGTACATTATCGATTACAGTTCATATAATATATAATATTTACTAAATAGATTATAGACTGAAATAATCGACTAGCCTCATAATATATAATATTTCAGTATTTGGTCTACATAGTAGATATTCAATACGTAGTGTATAATAAACCTACCTGGTTATCTATTGAACACACCCTTTTCTTTATACAATGTTAAATTTAAAATAATTATAATTCATTGGAAAAAGTATAATTTTGAAAACAGTCATCCCAAGTTATGAAATTGACTATACACGTTACACATCGACTGGACTCAAAATATATAATGGATCGATGCATGGTCTACGGGGTATAGTTTAAACTACATAGTATATCATCGACCAACTGTGTAGTCTATTAAAGAAACTCTTTTTCTCATACACTGAACCTTTCAATGTAATTATTACACTTTCAGAAACTATATGATTTGAAATGCCTCAACTGCCACAACCATCGCGACTTTTTGTTTACAATTCCCACACGCCTTATCCCTTTATATCAACACGTGTACAACTTTTATTGGTCCATTTTCTCATACTTTGGTCTATTTAAAGAGGCCCTTGTCGATTGTAAATCAAATTTTTGAAGAAAAGACTAAGGAGAGAAGCAGATAGCTAAGAGGAGGTACACACTACGACCAATGCACAGAATGATAACCATCAACAACATAGAGTTTCTTAGGATTTGGAGCGAACTAGATTTCTCTTTCCAGGGTCTTGCCGCCGATCAACAACGGTTGAACAGAGAGCACCAGCGGATGGCTCATTTTCTTTGGTCCATAGCCGAGAGGCTCAACCTGGACCCCCGTGAACTTATCACCCCCTCTTCATCCCCTAGTCTAGTTTAGTTTAGTATGTTTCGTGGTTCATTGCTGAATGAAGCTTTCATGGTAGGATTATGTAAATGAAAGGTTCATTTTTGTTTTTTTGTTTGGGATTTCCCCCCAAAATTGTAAATATAGATGCAATGAACTTTTATCTATCTATAAACAAGTTCATGTTTTCATGATATTCTATTTATCTATAATGATTTTATGTTTTTCAGTCTTTGTTGATGATTCTTCAGTAGTGCATGTTTAAAGATTTACAAACACTGTTTAAACTCAGAGTACAATACGAATATATAATCGACTATGCTAAATACAAATTATATACGCTTAATATGAATATATAATCGACTACGTATGAATTATATACTGATATCAGTGTTGATGATCCTGTATATTGACATATTATCGATTTAGACTAAGGTTGATTATAGACCTATCATACAGTCTATGATCAACTTACTGAATGTATTGACAGCTTAAAATAATGACAAAAAAAAGGAGAAATTAAATAAAATAAAATTAGAGTATGTCAATTAACACTATTAAAATATTGTAAAGTAATTTAGATACAACAATTGTGACTTTTAATCACTTTTGAACATGATCAAGTGTTATCTAAGACATGGTGTAGTCATAGATCATTGAGATGACACAAAAAAGGAGAAGAAATAAAATAAAATAAAATAAGTATTAATCATCCAAGTACTAAAGAACGACTGCATATCATGACAAGACATTAGACTTGTGTGATGACCTTAAGGAAGAGTGGTAATTGTCACTTGTGAGTGTTCAATGGATAAGTAGTGTATGAGAACAAGAAGTCCTTCTCAACAGAGATGCTTGTTATAGGTAATTTGTTTTTACTATCATTTCCCTCACCTATACTCATTTGATCGAGTGTCCAATTATTTTGTAATCTCATATTATGATATTTAGTCACTTTACATTGTGTGAGTGATGTTTATTTATTTTATTTTATTTTATTTCTCCCCTTTTTAATCTCACCTCCTTTGAAAATAGACTCAATTGGTCGATACCTGACTAATAATATAGTCTGGTATAATAAAGATAATTATATATACTATACTCAAGATATCATCATAGGTCTATTTTCAAAAGAGGTGAGATTAAAAAAGAAAAGAAATAAAATAAAATAAAATAAATAAACATCATTCACACAATGTGAAGTGACTAAATATCATAATATGAGATTATAAAATAATTGGACGCTCGATCAAATGAGTATAGGTGAGGGAAATGGTAGTAACAACCAATTACCTATAACAAGTGTCTCTATTGAGAAGGACTTCTTGTTACCATACACTACTTTTTCATTGAACACCCACAAGTGACAACCACCACTCTTCCTTATGGTTATCACACAAGTCTAATCTCTTGTCATGATATGTAGTCATTCTTTAGTTCTTGGATGATTAATATTTATTTTATTTTTTCTCATTTTTTGTGTCATCTCAATGATCTACGACTACATCATGTCTTAGATAACACTTGATAATGTTCAAAAGTGATTGGGAGTCACAATTGATGTATCTAAATTACTTTACAATGTTTTAATGGTATTAATTGATATACTCTAATTTTATTTTATTTAATTTCTCCTTTTTTGCCATTATTTTAAGTTGTCCATATATTCAGTAAGTTGATCATAAATTGTATGATGTGTCTATAATCGTCCTTAGTCTAAATCGATAATACGTTAATATACAGGATCATCAACACTGATATCAGTATATAATTCATACGAAATCTAGTCGATTACAGAAGACATAAACATTCTTTAGAGACCCTTTGAAGTAAATGATAATCTATTTAAATATTCTCCAACGGTACAATTTAAACAGGTAGAATTTTCCAACAGTCAAATTTTGGTAGCCCTACTATATTAATTAAAGGGACCCTTTTGAACTCCTCTATGTTCATTTATTCATGACTTTCTAGTTTTATATCAATAATAACAATGTCGCAGTGATCTCAAACGTCCAAAAGTTCTTATATTTGTTGTTATGATAATTCTGCGGTGTTGAAAATATCACAAATCGATAAGAATTCAGACCGAAAATTCTATAATTGTGCGGTTGAAAAGGTTTGTTTTTGTTTAAATAAAAATTTATTTATGTTCATCTCATAATCCAATTTACTAATTTATCCTCATTATTTTAGAATAATGGTGGATGCTCTTATTTCAAGTGAATTTCCTCCGTTTCTGAGGTGTTAAAATTTCAAGGCATTGCAAAGTTTGAAATATTGGAAAGGCTTAGAGATTTCGAAGAAAATAAGGATCTTCTTATGACATTATATAGAGAATTATAACACAAGATTGATCACTTAAAGGGATTGTTGAAAGAGGTCGAAATTGAGAGGGAACAACTTAAGCATAGGTTGGCTATGGCTGAAGTGAAAGAAAAGGGCATGAAAATTATGGTGTATGGTTTAAAATTAGTTTTATCTTTTTGGAAAGGTGTAATGGGGGTGTAGTGGGATTGAATGTATTCTGACTCTTTTATTAATCGACTACTTTTTACTTATATTATATATGATTTACCTTTTTCATTCATCGACTACACAACACTCTACTGTATATTCTTTACCTTTTAGCCAGAGTTTATAATCAACGATGACATTCATGTAAAATCAATGATACGTTGGTTATATAAAATTTATAATGTTTATCATACTATAAAAGTAATTTAGAAAATAAAATTGTTCAGCTCTAGACATCCTGAGCTGAAAAATAAAAAAGTTAAGATTGTCTTGTTTAACATAAATAATCATCAGCCACAAATAAAAATTAAACATTGTCTAAACATTCAACATTTTTGTTTTCCACTTCAATCTTGTCGATGTCCTGAGTAACTTCATTAAGAAATTCATCTATGTTCGAAAATTCGTTTTCATTTTCTTTCTCCGCAATACATTCTTTTTCTGGTGCATCATTTTTTTCTTCTTTAGGTTCTTCTTCCTCATCTTTCTCTGCATTCATCTCTTCTTATTTCTCTCCATCTCCTTCATTGTCTTCTTCTTTACAAATACTTTTTTCATTCTTATCTTCTTCATCCTGCATGCCTTTGTCATGATTTTTCTTCTCCGCACCAGCTAATTCATTAGCTTTGTTTTCTTTTTTCACAAACAACTTCTTCATTTTTTTCTTCTTCTTTCTCTTATCGGGATTTTTTTTCTCTACAACAGCTGCAACATCAGGGATCATCACCACATCAACATTGATCAAGTCCTGTTCCAAAGCTGCTGCCTCAAGGAGCACTTGTTTAATGCCGCTGTCATCGCGGATAACCCTCGCCGATGAATGCTGACTTTGCACCTGCACACCTATATTTTCAAGTATTTACCATTTATAATAAACTAAGATATTAGTTGATAAAAAATGGTATAGATTATATTATAATAATTAAAAGGGATTATATAAAATATGCAACTTTTATAATATACAGAATAGATATTACCTTCATCTTCATGTATCTTCTTCTGCTTCTCCTTTTGTGATCTCCTCAACCTATCTTCTTTCATAAAATCAACAATAAACTTGATCGAATCCTCCAGCCTAAACACACGCTCTTTTAATTTTTTAATCATCGCTGTCTTTTTCGATGCTCTCAGCTTACTCATCCCTGCACCCCGAGTGACATGCCTTGAAACAACATTTCCACCTAAATCTCGATCATCGTCTCTGTCCTCACCATCATCCGATGAGGTGATGACAGTCACACCCTACAGATAGGCCTTCAAGCCATAGATAAATGTGTCCTTCGGTTCATCCGCGAATGCTTTTAAATTATTTATGTAGTGCTTCTTTATTTCACAGACTGTGGGGATAAAGTGCGGATGCACTTTCTGCAGATAAATTAACAAATGTAATTGATTTGTAACACAATATTGGTAAAAAGATTCTTCAAAAAAATAATTTCATACCTTTGTTCTCCATTCGTTCAAATATGGATCACCTTCGATTAGTTTATCGCCTTTTGAGGTGTGCCATCTGAGCAATCGAACAATGGGCAGTAGGACTTCAGTTAATTTACCATTTCCCCTGTCGAGCGCGGGAAAGGCTTCGTATATCCAAATCTATGATCTAAGGAAAAAATTAAAACAAATAACTGAGAGTTAGTATAGTATAGACACCATAGATGAATTACAATATATAATAAACTGCTTCAATGGTTTATAATCAAATACCAAATGCCCAGGGAAATCCATAGAGCGCATACGACGAAACCTCCTTTGTCACAAATGTATTCTTGTACTTGCTAAAGTCTATCTGCTTCTTTAGATAATATAGATTCAAGGCAAATGACTCCTTACCCCAAGGGTATCTCTCAAAGAAGCTCAAGTTATTCACCATCTTGATGGTGTCTATGTAAGCGATTTTTGAAAAGTCGCGTGCCAGCAAAATGCAGTGCACGAACCAAACCAAGAAGCATTTGAATTTGTCTTCCTTGTCCAGCCTCTCACATTTAATAAGTTTTAACAACCTCTTTGCATTTACACTCCTCTTTTTTGCAATCTTTTTGAAAAAAGCTTCACCCTCCTCCATCGCTTTAACATATTTTGAATCACGAGGATAACACCCACAGTTTAAACCCATGATAAGCGCAAACTCCTTCAGGCCAAAACATGCAGGCCTGTCATTGATGCAGAACTATATTTCATGCAGCTTGTTGTCCTGTTCAGCTCGGCGAAGAAGTGTATAGTGGACAAGCTATCCATTGAACTTTATATGTTTTGGAAAGTCCTATAAACCACCAAAATAGGAATTCTTAAACCTAGACTTCAAACGTTGATCAACCACGACTTGTTTGAATTCATAAAATATTTTCAAACGGGGCCTAATGGATATCTTAGCCAGAAATGATCCGGCATCATCCATGATTCTGGCAAGGTCGTACCTTTCAGCTGAAATAAACCTTGCACAGTGGGGCAAGATCAATAATTCCTCATCTATCCTAGCCTCAATTTCTATTTTCTTTGGTTCATCTCGAACCAGAGCTTCAACAGCTTCTTCGCTGCAATTTCTATTCTCTGATTCATCGACTACTTATTTTTTCTTTTCTTGGACATATCAACTTCTACAGCTATCTCTAGCCATCTTTTATGATCTACAGACAAAAAATAATATTTCTCAACTATGACGACAAATCTTAATCGACCTAACAGTCTATTAACATGACAACAGTTGCAGCACCAAAAAAGCCTATTTCCAGAACAACAAAGTTTCTTGCAAAACAACTCCATCACCCTCAAGAACATGCATCTAAATCACCATTATATTGGACAAAAATAGGAAGGAGATTTTTAGCATGAAAATCGAGAAAAATTGGCAAAAAAATCTCAATGCAATCATCAAGGAAATTAAAATCCAACAAAAACAATGCACAATCAAACCAATACCAACTTAAAAACACAAATTTTAAGTAAAATCAAGCCCCATTTTTTCATAAAAAAATCAACTTTTTTGCCAAAATACGTAATACGAGTATTATTCAATTCCCAACATGAACATGCTTATACAAAACCATCACATTGAACAAAAGTTTGCACAAAAATCACATTTCTTTCCACATTCCGATGAAATAAGCAAAAAAAATTCAACATGCAATCGCCAAGGATAATCTATATACACCAATTATCCATGAAAAATAGAATAAATACCAACTAAAAAGAATCAATTTTAGTAAAATCAAGCTCCATTTTTTTTAAAAAATTTAAATTTCTTTAAATCCCAACCATCATCGGCAGAAAGCAAAACACCAAAAAAAAACCATTAATATGGAGCACAAATAACTCGAGAGATGAATATAACTTATCTGAAGTTGAGGATCAAAGTTTTTCAAGCTTTGAACAACGTAGCAAATGTAAAATTTTGAAAGGGTGAAGAGAAGAGGGAGAGACGAGAGAGATACATTTTTTTTGATATTTATAAAAATGTGAGGTGAAAAAAGTATTTAATAAATACATAAGGGTTGACAAAAGTTTTTTTTTTTACACTTTAACCCATACACCGCCACTTTTTCCAAAATCCAAAAAATTTAAATAAAAGAAAAATGTCTATTTCCCAAAATAAGTTTTCAATGTGGGCTTTCAACTAAATCTTCTAATTAGAGTTCGATACTAGATCCCTAAAGGACTAAAAATTGTGTTGACGCGCCATATTTTTTATTCGTTAGTGGCCATCTAATATTTTGGCACTTCTCAATTCTGTATGAGTTTATCCGCATACCTGAGCTACCTGGCAAATTCGTATCCTATTTGTCCCTTGTGACATGTCACTGAGATGGTGATACATCGAGTTCTTATTCCTTATGAGAACATTCTTCCATTATCATTAACTCAAGCGACGATTCCATAGTTTCTACCCTCATTGTTTTGATAGATCTTTATGCTGTCTTTCTCAAAATTTGATATGTATCTAGAAAGATTTTCCCCATAAACAATAGAACCTTTTAAGTTAACCTTCTTATTTGTTTGAAAGATACTACTTCCTCTGTCCTCTTTTATGTGACACTCTTTTACTTGACATGATAATTAAGGGAAAAAGTAAAACTTTTGAAACTTATGGTCTAAAATAATTCTTGAATACTTGTGTGGTAGTAAATCAATTCATTAGGATTAAAGAAAATATTTGAAGTAATTTCTTTTTAATTATAATAAAATGACATTCATTTTGTAATGAACCAAAATAGAAAAGTGGGCCACATAGGAAGGATGGAATATTTTATAGGATTATAGGTATGGCCAATATATTGCTATTAAAAAAAGATAAGCCAGAAAAAATAATACTACTAGTCATTCGACTGGTTATAGTAACACATGTAAGAAAAGAGGTTCTTGAAGCATCTAGCTCTACAGTTGTTGTAGCGAAAACAAATTATAAAAAACTAAAACGAGCTGAGATTGATCTATGATCCAAAATTAAGATATTGTATTATGAATAGTGAATATGTAAGTGATGGATGATTTTTTGTTCATCATCATTTATTTTTAAAGGGTATAAATTATGAAATTTTTTCATGCGCAACCCAAGAAGATACGACCATAGTTCAATTATAATAATTACAGTGAAATGTAATATGACAGAAAATCCTAAAATTCATTGACCTTGAGAATTTCAGAGGATTCCTACTATTGCCCCATGCTAATCTACTCTTAAAATGAACCATCCATGTTAAGTTCAAAAGTATTTGTCCTAGGTTCCGTAGCTAGAGATGGTCGATGTGTCTTTTTTGGCATTGGGATAAGCCAAGGAAATAGAATTCAACCATCTTTTGGAGGACTTGGGTAGCTAAGATTTGAGCATGCATATCGTAAAAAATTATTGCATTGTTCTAACCATACACGCCATAAATAGAAAGGTATGAGTTGTAATTAGTTAAGGAAAAATGAGATAAAAAGGTCACTTACTATTTGAAATTAAGTAAATGTCCCTCTCCATTTTATTAATCTCATGTGGCATTCTACATGGCAGAAAGAATCCATTCTTTGCAAAACAAAATCTTAAAAATTGATGTATTAGCTAAAAGCCTAAAAATAATTTCTGGAGATCCTTTCTTTATCTTTGTTGTTTTCTAGAAACCCTAAGGCTAAAAGTAATGATTTATTTTCTTCTACATGATTTCTCCAAGGGTTTGCTATTGCTTTGACCTTATTTTTCTCCAAAATTTGAACTCTTAGAGATGATAAAAGCTACTTCCTCAGAATCTACATATCAATTGGAGTCCCATGAAAAATAAGATTATGAGAAATCAACATCATAGGAGGAGAAAGCAACCAAAGAAAACAATAAAAATGAGTTTGAGGATAATGAATCTGCTAAAAAAATGGATGAGGCAAATGATGAGTAGGAAACAAAGGAGGAACAAGCAACAAAAACGTCTATAACTTGTAAGAAAGATTTCTTATGTGTTAATATAAATCTTGTGTCTTATAAAAAAAGATCTCTTACATGTTAACATTTTTTTTAAAACCACCATTGGTGGGGATTAGGCTTAGCCTAATCTATATTGGTAGAGATAAAATTACAAAATGGTGTGTTGGAATTTTGTCCAAAGCACCTTGAGAAATAAGAAGAATGAAGAGTTCATCCTTGTACAAAAGAGTCCCTCTGCCAAAGAAAATGGGATTGTACTTTAAAGTTGTGAACCTAACATCTTCCACTAATACAAGGAGGAAAATATAAATATGCCCAAACAAAAATATATAAACAAAATTAAGCATTGTCAAAAGAGTTTTTCTGAGCTTGAATTCTAAAAATTGGGCTTCCATCCATGTCATTCTTTAACCAGTTTTTGATCCCATTAGGTAAGGTCATCTTATATGTTAACATAAATCTCTTATTTCGCTCATTAAATCAGTTTTATTGTTTTTAACACACAAATCTCTTATATTTTGGGCTAATGTCTCATATGTTTAAATACACAAATCTCTTGCTTCAACGATCAAATATATCTTATTTGTGTAAAAGTTAAATACACAAATCTCTTGCATTTTGGGCTAATTATCTCTTACATTTAAATACACAGATCTCTTGCTTTAACCATAAAATCTCGTCTTGTTTATGTACAAATTAAATACACAAATCTCGTATGCTTCTGCTAAGTCTCCTATATTTTAATAAATAAATCTCCTATGTTTAGTAAAAAAATTCTTATATTTTACATAAATGTTGACATGACAATCTCTTTTGAATATGTACGCTTTATGCCACGACCCGATTTCTCAAGTCATTCGTGATGGCACCAACTCTAATCCACCAGTAGGTAAACCAAAAATTAAAGTCCGAAATGTTAGTAATGGGCTAATTGGTGAAAGGTATAACAAGTACCGGTAATAAAACATACAAATGGATGGTAAACAGATAAATATAGATGCAAGATACTAAATAAAAGTCGAGAATAAGAAAAGAGTGCAAACGAATATCCTATGACCTAGTAACGTCGGTAAAAGAGCCACTAAATACAAAATATGAAACCTAAAATGTCAATATATAAGTAGTCTCAAAAGTAAAGACTGTTCAAAAAGAATATAAGGAGAGAAGATTAGCTCCGGCTCTAAAAACTCACCCTATATCGAGTCCCAAAAGAAGATGGATAAGTCATCAGTGATAGTGACTAGTACTTAGATCTCTGTATTAGAACAAGATGCAAGAGTGTAGTATGAGTACCATATCAACGGGTACTCAATAGGCATCATTGACTGACTAAGTTAAATCATAATAAAAGCATAATAAGATGTGAGAATATAAACTAAAGTTAGGGAAAAAGGGGCAAACCTGAAATAATACTTCCACTGATAGATAATAATCAACAAAATGAATACATTCAAAGAATACAAGCTAACTACAACCTAAGTCTCCATAAGAACATAAGGTGCAACCAAGAGAAGGATAATCCAACTGAGCCCCCCAAAACCCAATGGACACAATTAAGAGAGAACCACTAGCAGTAATCACAATTGTAAAGTAACAAACAATCGAAAACCGAATCTAAGAACCCTTTTTTATATCAAAACTACTGGACTCAAATTGGATCCTTAACATTATAAGTTGACAATAAATGCTGGACTAGAACCTGACTCTAATATCATATATTTCAGACTCAAATCAAGAATTTTGTATCATGAGTGAATAGTGAGTGTTGGACTCAATTCGGTCCTTAAAGTTAGTCAAGGTAACAATTTTAGGTAGGAGTTGGAATAATGTCTAAATCATACTAAGTCTCAAGAATATATGCATGTGCTGGAAAAAGGCCTCTTAGGTCTACAAACAGCTAATTAGGGTATTTGACCTTAAATAGGGTCAATGAGGCCTGTTACTAAATCGTGAAAGTTCATACTAAGGTGGTTTCTACCCAAAAACTAGACTAAGGCTTCCAATTTATACTATTAAGTGTTAAATAAGTCTAAATAAGTCCAAAAATAACTATTTAACTCAAGGGAAGGATGAATGGGTCAATTCTAACTAAAATGGCACTCTAACCATCAAAGTATTCTAAATTTTCACAAAACATACAACTAAGCCATAAATTCCAACCTAAATATAGCATAATACTATACTAATACCATAATAAAGGTCAATCTATAAGGAAAGTAAGCCTAGCATATCTAAACGCCGATAAAGCCAAGAAAATCCATTATTTCAGAGCTTTCCCTCCCGAGAAGCTTCCTCACGATGTCACACAATCAAAATAATGATCTATATATTAATATTAGAATAATAATATGCATATTGTAAATAAATGCTTTGGGCCCCAAATTGATCTAAAAATCCTATATGGGGCTCGCTTGTGGAATCACATTTTTGAAACTAACAAAATGACCCTCTAAGCTCAAGGATCATTTATCCTCAAAATAGGTAAAATCCAAGCACAAAAACTCCCTCAAATAAGACCACAAGGTATCTAGGGGTTTGGTACACAATAGAGAATTAATTAAAAAATAAAAGAAAACTTATGAAAATCTTGATGAAAAAGTACCCTAACGAACTCTCCAATCCTCCCCAAATGCCCAAAGATTAAGCTCAAGAATTTTTTAGGTCTCCAACGATTTTATGGACTCTTCGAACTTAGAAATAAGCTTGGCCAAACAGTATATAAATTATAAAGGGGGAGTACCATTGATGACTGCTTAAGAAGTCAAATAATGGCTGAAGCAATTGGGTGTCGCTAAAGCGACTCTTAACGAAAAGTCGATATTCACCTAAGAGGTCAAGTATTGATTGACAGCCCTCCACTTAAGTGATAAGGCCTCTGCTTAAGCTACTAGGTGGGAAACAAGGCTCGTTGCAAAAGCGACCTCCGCTCAAGCGGTTTCACCAACTGAGGCCTACACCAGTACTTAGCAAAATTTGCCAAGTTTTGATCGGATCCTCACGATTCATCCAAATTCTCATAAATGTAGAGAAATTATGATACCCTGCCAAATTTGGCATTTCAAAATCAACAGTGTCATTAAAATTTCCATCCAGAGTCGTTTCAATAAAATGTAGGTCCAATACTTAAATGACATTTTTTACCAAAATCCACCTAATAGCCCAAAATGAGTCTGAAAGCCTTGGAACCCTAACTAAAGGTCCCACATTCTAAAATCAATATTCCAGATCTTAAAGAACTGCCAAAATTAGCATATGAGGCCGTTAACCTAAAGTTTAATCCCAAAACCCAATTCTAGACAATAAAAACATCAAAATAGGGAATTATCTCTAAAAATCAAACAAACTAGTTGATAACTAAATTTTTAGCTCTAGCAAGTCATGATAAATGACTTAGGGAACTATGGTAAATCTCTAAATAACAAAATATAGAAGAAATACAGAATATGAACTGGAGGGTCATTACAATATCCAATACTAAAGGATTTTCATCCTTAAAAGTAAAGCATCAAGATGTACCTAAAGGCTCAAATAGGTGGGGATATTAGGCCTGCATCTCTCTCTTGATTTGCCAGGTAGCCTCCTCGACTAGGCAATGTCTCCACTAAATCTTAACTACTAGAATCTCTCTAGAGTGCAACCGCCTGCCATCTCTAGCCAATATGAGAACTGGCTCCTCCACGAAGGTCAACCTCTCATCCAAATATATCGAGTCCCACTGGAGGACGTGAGACTCATTCAACATATAATGTCGCAACATAGACACATGGAGAACTATGTGAAAACCTCCAAAATCTAGGGGTAAGGCCAACTCATAAGCTACCTCTCCAACTGTCCAAAGTATCTTAAATGGCCTAATATACCTAGGGCAGAGCTTTCCTCTCCTCTCGAGTCTCAACACACCCTTTATGGGCAATACTCCAAGATAATTTGATCACCTACACCAAACTTCAAGGTACAAAATCTACGATTAGCATAACTTTTATGCCTACTCTAAGCTACACACAACCTATCCTGAATCACTCGGACCCTATCCAATGACTCAAAAAGTAAGTCAGTACCACGAGGCCTAACATTAGAGGTTCAGACCAACCTATTAGAGATCGACAACGCCTACCATATAATGCCTCAAATGGTGCCATCTTAATACTCGAATGGTACCTATTATTATAGAAAAACTCTTCTAAGGCTAAGTGTTGTTCCCACTGTCCTCCAAAGTCCATAACACATGCTTGGAGAATATGCTCAAGAACCTAAATAGTCAACTCCAACTGCCTGTTGGTCTGAGGGTGAAAAAAGTTGTTGAGGTCAACCTGGATGCCCAACTCCTCTTGCAAAGTCCTCTAAAATTTAGAAGCACACACTAAGACTCTATTTGAGATAATAAATATGCCATGTAGGAGAACTATCTTATGAACATAGATTTGAGTAAGGCTCTTAACACTGAAAGACATTCGAATAGGGATAAAATAGCCTGACATGGTCAACCGATATATAATGATCCAAATGTCATCAAAATCATGAAAAGTACAAGGCAAACCACTAACGAAGTCCATAGTGATCCACTCCCACTTCCACTCAAAAATAGGTAATCTCTAAATCAGGCCACCAGGTATCTGATGCTCAGCCTTTGCCTGCCGATAACACAGGCAATGGGATATAAAGTCCTCTATATATTTCTTTATGCCACTCCACCAATAATGTTCCTTAAGTCTCTATACATCTTAGTTGTACCAAGGTAAATAGAATATCTAGAGCTTCCTATAATATCAACTAAATTATGTCTCTAACCCTTGAAAAATAAATGTGGCCATCATATCTCAAAATACCCTCTAAATATAAGGCATTCCTCCTAGACTCACCCCACAAAACCTAATAATGAATTTCATAAAGTCTACTATCCTCAAACTAGCAACTCCAAATCTGCTCGAACAATGTATACCTAGCCTTAATGCTAGCAAGGATCCTCCTGGTGTTTGAAATATTAATTCAAACTATCAAGTAGTCTAAGTACTGAACTTCCCAAGATAGAAACTTCTCTGAAACTATAATAAAGGCCATGCTACCCATACTCACTACCTTCTGACTTAAGGAACCTTATACCACATTTGCCTTACCCAGATAATATAGAATAGAGATATCATGGTCCTTTAGCAACTCAATCTATCTGCACTATATTGAATTAATCTGCCTATGAGTCATTTTGTACTGAATATGACGATGTTAGAATAGATCTCGTAATGAACACCATACAAGTAGTGCTTCCAAATCTTGAGCGCAAGAACTACTGCCGCAACCTCTAAATCATTTATGGGGTAGTTAAGCTTATGGACCTTTAACTATCTTAATGAATAAGCAATAAACCAACCTTGCTACATTAGAACACAACCTAAACTAGCACCAGAAGCATCACAAAACATGATAAATTCTAGGCCCTCCATATGAAAAGTCAAAGTAGGAGATGAAGTAAGCAAACCCTTGAGCTTTATAAAGATCGACTCATACTCCTTGGACTACTAAAAAGGAATCTCATTTCTAGTCAACCTAGTCATTGGCGCTGAGATAGTAGCAAAACCGTCAATGAACCACCTATAGTAACCTGCCAAACTAATAAAACTACAAACGTTAGTCAAAGATGTAGGCCTGCAGGTGCAATCATGAATATACTCAATCTTTGCTGGATCCCCCACAATTCCACCCTTAGGCACCATGTGTCCTAGGAATGTAACAGACTTGATCCAAAACTCACACTTTGAGAATTTGGCAGAAAGCCTATTATCGCTCAATGTCCGAAGTATAATCCTCAAATTATGCTCTTTCTCCTTCCTACTGCTCGAATAAATAAGGATATCATCAATGAAAATAATAATAAAGAAGTCATAATAAAGCCTGAACACTTGGTTTATCAAATCCATGAATGTATCTTGGGCATTGGTTGGTTTATCAAATCTATGAATGTATCTTGGGCATTGGTCAACCTAAAAGACATTACTAGGAACTCACAATGGTCATAGCCAGTCCTGAAGGCTGTCTTAAGGATGTCCTCTACCTGAGTCCTCAATTGATGGTAACCAGATCTCAAATCGAACTCAGAGAACACTACAACTCCCTGAAGATGGTCTAATAAACCATCAATACGAGCCATCAGATACTTATTTTTCACTGTTACCTTATTCAACTGCCTATGGTCAATACATATACGTAGAGAACAAACTTTCTTCTTCTAGAATATGTTGGGAGAAATAAGAGGGATGCCCTCAGCTCAAATCCTCTACTGATGGTAACCATATCTCAAATCAATCTAAGAAAGCATTGCCGCTCCATGAAGTTGGTCAAACAAATTATCAATATAAGGCATTAGATAATTATTCTTTATTGTCACCTTATTTAGCTGCATGTAGTCAATACACATATATAGAGAACCATCTTTCTTTTTCTCAAACAAAATGGGAACACCCTAAGGTAACAAACTTGGCCTAATAAACTCCTAGCTTGAAGATTCTGAAGTTGAGAATTTAGATCCTTAAGCTCAATAAGAGCCATACAATAAGGTGCCATACAAATAGGTTAGGTTCCCTGCTCAAGATCAATAATAAACTCCAAATCATGTTCAAAAGTAAGGCTAGGTAGATTGGTAGGAAAAATATAAAAAAAATCACTAACTATAGGACAAAATCAATAGAAGAACTCTCTGCACTAATATTATTAATATAATCAAGATAAGACTCGCAACCCCTCGATACTAGTATCTTAGCCCAAACATAAGAAATGATTCCTTTTGGGACATGATTAATAGATACCTGCCACACAACTGGGGGTATGCTAGTAATGGCCAAGGTAAAGGTCTTGGCAAGATAATACAAGACCACATGATGAGAGGATAACTATTCCATTATCACAAACCAATTTAAGGGCCATGAAGTCACCTACCACAAACCACCAGTAGGTAAGACAATACCATAACCCAAAGCTAACGCAATGGGTTAATTCAGTAAGAAAGGCCCGACATAGGAGAAATTCAAGAACATCAATTATGAACCTAAGGGGTTCTAAATAAAAAAGACAGTCAAACAAGATACCAATCCCAAAAATAGGTAGAGTTAGTACAAGAGCATATAATAGTATCAATACAACTCTATGTAGAGAATACTTAGTACATCTATCTCGAATACTAAAGACTGAATACAAAAGATAGAAGAAATTTGGGTAACTCAAACTCCAAGAGCTCACCTATCTCTAGAAATTGATCACCGCACGAACCACGATCAACGGCGGTAGCTAATACTTGGATATGCACTAAAAAAGGTATATAAGTGTAGTATGAGTACCGAAACAATGGGTACTCAGTAGGAATCATCGGCTTACTGAGCTAAATCATGATATAACAATGATAAAGTGTAAGATAATCATAATTAAGTCAAGGTATAGAATCAAACTTGAATCATCTCTATCGTCACTGCATATAATAAGTAAATCAAAATAATAGTGTAACATAAGACATCAACACATGCCAATATTGTTGTACATAACAAGTATTAAATATCAGAATAAAAATATAACATTATTCATCAACACATGCTAATATCGCCTTACATAACAAGAATTATATATCAGAATAACTATATAAGATAAGGCATCAACACATGCCAATACCATTGTTTATAAGAAATAAATGATTTGGAATCATAAGGAAACGTAACTATATTCATAAGCAAACACAAGTACAAAGTTAGAACCCATACACCAACTAGTGCATAAATTAAAGAACTCATCATAGCTTCCCATACCATCGAAGAGTACACCCAAGAGAAACATAAAAGGATCAAACCAACAATATATTCAAACTTCCTCATTATTTATAGCTTTCCATAATTTCCATCAAATGGCCATTTGCCAACATTCATAATCATCATCCATAATCGTAATTGAATAACATATACCAATCTTCTTATAACCATAACCATACCATCATATAGGTATCTATCTTATCAATACACCCTATTCACTCATTATTATCTAACCAACGCTTAATACTAAATCCATTTACTCACTATCCATCATATAACCTCTAATTATCATCAATCCACTATTTATCACATAAACACTATTCATGGGTCAACGAAAAACCACCATTTACTAACGAGCCAATATTAGCATCTAGACAAGATTTAGCACTAGACCATATTCGTCAATTAACCAGTACTTAATTCTAGCCATCATACTTCCACTAGTTACCATTCATTAATGATTACTAATCACCATTAGTTCTCTATTCATCTATGAAATAACATCTTTTATTAACTAGCATCATTAATCTATAAATCCTCACTTAACAACAAACCAACATCATAGACTTAGTCATCGATAGAAACTAATCATCACCATCGCTAATACCATTATCATTAATCTCTATAATAAAATAATCATCACTACTATAAGCCATTAATGCTTCTAGTTCTCATTATCTCTATGGTTTACTAATCCATTAGTCAATATTAGCCTCTTAAGAAATATTCACCACTAATCATCTTTCAAACTTTAAGTGAACATCTTTACCACTTTATGCCTCAACTCATAAAAAGGCATATCTGATATCTCTAATATCAATGTTATGCCCAACTACATAAGAGCATAAATAAACATATAATTTCCATATATAGGGCTTGTTGGATTCGAATTGATAGATGTACACATAGGCACATCAATAATCATCCTCCAGCCTTGCCAGACATCATTATAACATCATAGAATCCTCCATCCTTACTTGGTATTAATGTAATATCACAATATCCTCCGGCCTCATCGGGTAATATCATATCATCACAATATTATCTAGATGCATCAGGTATCATTATATCATTACAATATCATCAGCCGCATCGGGTATCATCATATCATCAAAATGTTATCTGATCGCACCTAGTATCATCATATCATCACGACATCATCTACTTGCACCGGGCATCATCATATTATTATAATACCATCCAGCCTTATTAGATATCAACATATCATCATGGTATCCTCCGACCTTACTAGGCATCAACATATCATCATAATATCCTTCGGCTTTGCCGGTATCAACATATCTTTATAATATCATCCGACCTTATTAGATATCAACATATCATCACAATATATAAATTTATATCATTAATAAAGAACAAGCCCCACGAGGGCTAAAGTAAATAATAAGCCCCATGAGGGCTAAACTAAACAAAAAGCCCACGAGGGCTAAATTACATAAATATAAAGGAGGAGAAAAGAAGAGCATACCTCCATAATCCAACATTCATCATCAATGTCACTTTGTAAATAGATATATATATGTATATGTAACATGAATAATATAAACTATCACTGGGTCTTTTTCCCGGGAAGTTATATATTCCTTACCAACATCTTCCTCCATCCCATACCAAAGAGATAGGTATATACATATGTATAATAAGTGGAAAAAATATTAGTGTAAGTAATTATGTAAGGAAGTATCATGCATCGAAGCATAATGTATAGAATAGCTATACCTATAGTCAATAGGCATGCCTTCTAGCACCGTTAACTGCATTGTTTCCAATATCGATAATAAAAAAGGGTTCTAATATAATTTATTAGCATAATTATTATGCATGATCATCACTTGGGAAATAGCATAGTTGACGGCTCGAACACTAGCCTAATCAATGGTTTAATCAAAAGTATAATCAAGGACTCATCATTACATAATCCATAAACTAGTCATTTAGACCATGGGCATAACCATAAGCTATATCATAAACGATGCCCCATTAGGAGAATATTCATTGGCCTACTATTGGCCTAAAGATAATTTATCATTAGTATGAGTAATAACTAAAGCATGACCTAATCTATAGCGTGTTCATAGCATGGTCATAAACATCATTTATGGCTTAGGCCTAACATGATCTGAACCAGGTCCTAGTCATGTTGGATGTCTCAAGTCCAACTAGGACCGGAGACCACCGCCAATACCCAATCGTAACTGCCCTTCACTCTATGTCAGATGAATTCTAAACATATAACAAGATAGAACAATAGTAATTTAAAGACATTTAATAAAGTCTATAACTATGACCAAACAGCCACAACCAAATATCCAACCAAAACCAATCCCAATGCAAATACCAATACCAAGGCTGATACCAATACCGACATCGCCCATGCCCATAGTAGTCCGACAAAGCCTCTAACCAGAATCAAATAAAATTCGATTGGGACATGCCCTGACCATAGCCAAAATTGAAATCCAAGAGGTTATAAAGAATAAAAAGAAGTCCATAGCATGAAATGTATTCTTCCAAAGTATAGGAGCTCACAACTTTAGTCTGACTCAAAGTTATCCCTAAATCCAAGTCACTGAGTGGGAGAGATAGTAGTATGGCCGATTCCTGCATTATGTAGAGATACATCATTCGAAGACGGTTGATGGAGTAAACGCTAGCATGTACTCAGGGATAAGATAAAATAATGCTACAATTTAAAACCAAAGTAAATAACTATGTGGAATCACATATATACATATATATCATGCCGGGGTAGGGAACCGGGTTTAGCAAGCATTTAAAACCTTTACCTGCACTGTGTAGCTTTCTTATCCTAAAACCACCCACGAGCTATATAGGTTTAGCTCCCTCTGCTGAAAGGGTCTCAGTACATGAGCCACATGACTAGAGAAAAAAAACCTGGGATGACTAGTACATCCCCCAAAATATAAAGTGTGACATCATGCACGTGGTCACCATGGCTAAACCTCACATCGGCAAACATAAATTTCCAGTTTTTGAAGTCTAATTTTTACAAGTCATACAAATATTAGTGTTTGCAAGTCTATTACAACCATGCCATATAAAACCAATAAACCAAATTGGACTCCACCATTTACCATTTAAACCAAGACCATGGACACCAAGGCCTTTCCAAACCATTTAAACCCATCCAAACCAGTTTAGATTCCATTACCTTTTATGCAATGCAAATATTTCAAGAATAGTCAAACTTGTGTGACAAAATTATTCTCATTGGCATTTGAACAAATAGGCTGAGGGAACATAAGTTTCAAAACTATAAACAAGTAATTTGGGGAATCCAAAGTACCCCTAAATCCATTTACCATTACATGCATTCCACAATGTTCAAAACCCTATTTAGAACAAGGAAAAACCATAATTAAACCATGAGAAACATTATTTAACCATGAAGAACCAAAACCCCCAACCATTATGTCAAAACCATAATTATATCATGAAAGTCAAACATTAAAACATATGATCTTTGTAAAATAACAATGAGGGAGGAGTAATATGCCTTAGACACTAGAGAAGACGAAGACAAACCACCCTTGAGAGCCTTAATTGATTATCTTGAAGAAACCCTAGCCTTTTATTAAACCAAGAGTTTGAAGGAGATTTAAGAGTGTTTAATTGGGAATAATAGCTTAATGAAGTCTTAAAACGTTTTTTATGTCGTGGTATCAAAGGGAGTTAAAAGAGGGAAATGTCCAAAATACCCCTAACTTAAAACTGTAACATTACCGCAGGTGGTTATGAGTTGATCCTCCAACTCATCACTGCAACATACGACTAGTACCATCTGGTCGTCACCAGAACAAAAGGTTGGACAATCACACAGTGTTCACTATACGACTCCATTGACCTAACTCGTGACTAGACCATAGATTCACGTGGTCCATTCGTACTTAAGACAAAATCCAAATAAATTGACACTGGACAACATACGATTAGACTATACCATTCATCATATGAATAGACAACTCATGAGGAGTCTCTATAACCAGGACAGAATTTGTCTAATAACATAATGGTTGACATACGATGAGGGTCCCTAGACTCGTAGCCACACCATACAAATTATATGGCGAATTTTTATAAGGACAATGAGATCAAAGATTAGGAAATTTCAATGGGCCAAAACCTAGGGTGTTTCAATTCTCCCCCACTTGGACCATTTATCATTGAATAATTGAACAAGGCATCGACAAGCTCGATTAAACCCCCAATTATCTCTACTCTAACCTTTAACTAAGTTAGAAAACAAAAATACAATGAAATCAATCTTTCCTTTAAATAAGTTAGAAAACAAAGATGTTATGAAGAACACATTCCTTCGGCGTGAATTTTCGAAACAAAAAATAGGAATGAATATTTGGACTTCATGTCCTGTTCAGCTTCCCAAGTAGCCTTCTCAACCTTGTGTTTCCTCCATATAACCTTTACTGAAGCTACATCCTTGGTTTGCAACCGAAAAACCGGGTGATCTAAGATTTCAATCGGGACCTCCTCATAGGACAAGGAATCTGAAGTATCAATTTCCTTGATAGGCATGACTAATAATGGGTGTCACCTATACACTTCCTTAATATAGAAACATGGAATACTGGGTGAATGGATCTCAAACTAGAAAGCAACTCCAACTCATACGCAACATTACCAACCTTTCTAAAAACTAAGCACGGACAAACATACTGGTGACTGAGCTTTCCCTTCTTACCAAATAGCATCACTTCTTTCATGGGAGATACCTTCAAGAAAATGCTATCCCCAACCTCAAATACTAACTTTCTATGCCACACATCCGTATAGGACTTTTGGAAACTTTGGAAGGCTTTAAGCCTATTCAGAATCACCTTCACCTTCTCTATGTCTTGGTCAACCAAATTTGGGTCAAATATCCTCACCTCACCAACCTTGAACCACCTAATTAAAGACCTACACCTCCTACCATACAAAGCTTCAAACATAGCCATCCCAATGATAGATTGGTAGATATTATTGTAAGCAAACTCTATAAGAGGCAAATCCCCAACCCAACTACCACCATAGTCAATCACGTAAGCCCAAATCATATTCTCTAATATCTGAATAGTCCTTTCTACTTGCCTATCAGACCGCGACTGGAAAGTAGTACTAAGACTCACTTTGGTCCGCAAACCATTCTGAAATGACTGCCAAAAGTGTGATAAAAACTATGTACCATGATCTAAGATGATGGAAAAAGGCACCCCATGAAACTTTACAATCTCTTGGAGGTACAACCTTGCATAATCTGCAGCCGAGAAATTAGTCCTCAGGGGCAGAAAGTGAGCAGACTTCGCCATCCTTTACACGATGAACCAAACCAAATAAAACTAATTTTAAGAGTGAGGAAGACCGATAACAAAATCCATATTGATCACTTCCTACTTCTACACAGGTAACTCAATTTCTTAATACAATCCTTTGGGCCTCATGTGCTCAACTTTCACTTATTGGTAAACCAAACACTTGGCCATAAAATTGGCCACATCCCTCTTCATGTATTCCACCAATACATCTGTTTAACATCCTAGTACATTTTTATTGAACCAGGATGAATAACAAGCACGACTCATATGCCTCAGCTAAGATCCTTTGTCACAAACCATCGACATCGAGAAGACATAACCTTTCTTAGTACCACAAGGTACCATCACTATAAATCTCAAAGGTGATCACCTTCTTCCCACCAATATCACCCTTAATCCTTATCAAAATACGATCTAACACTTGCATCACCTTGATTTCATCCCCAAGAGATAACTGCACCACTTTCTGTACAAATACACCACTATCTTTAGAGTCTAAGAGTCGAACTCCAAGGTTAGCCAAATATTGAATATCCTTAACCAACCACATTAGCTTTACCTGGATGGTAGTGAATACTCATGTTATAATCCTTGGGAAGCTCAAGCTATCTCCTTTGCGAGAGGTTAAGATCTTTCTGAGTAAACATATAGTGCAGGCTTTTATGATCAGAAAAGATGTCCACATGCATTCCACACAAATAGTGATGCCAAATTTTCAATGCGAATACTACAACTAACAATTCTAAATCATGAGTTGGATAATTCCTCTCATGCACCTTTAATTGTCTAGAGGCATAAGCTATCACCCTATCATGATACATTAGAATGAAACCAAGCCCTATACGGTACTCATCGCAGTAGATCACAAAACCATCAGTGCTTTTAGGAAAAGTCTAAATCGGAGCCAAAGTTAGTTTATCCTTCAACTTCTTAAAACTACCCTCACACACATTAGACCACAAGAACTTCACTTTCTCCTGAGTTAACTTTGTCAGTGGGGAAGCTATAGAAGAAAAACCCTCTACAAACCTCCTTTAGTAACCAGCTAAACCTAAGAAGCATAAAATATAAGTTGGATTCATAGGTCTACGCCACTTCTTAACCATTACAACCTTCTGCGTATACACCATGATCTCGTTACTAGAAATGATATGACTTAGAAAAGAGACATCGTTCAACCAAAATTCATATTTAAAAAATTTAGCGTATAACTACTACTTTTAAGAGTCTACAATATAATGTAGAAGTGATCGGCATGATCCACCCCACTCTTAGAATACTCTAGAATATCGTCTATAAATACAATGACGATCAATTTAGAAACTGATGAAATACCCTATTAATTAAATCCATAAATACCATCGGGACATTGGTCAATCCAAAAGACATAACCAGAAGCTCAAAATGTCCATATTGAGTACGTAAAGCAATCTTAGGGATATCCACCTCCCTAATCCTTAGCTGATGATACCCGAATTGAAGATCAATCTTAGAGAAAAACTTAGCACCCTAAAGTTGATAAAACAAATCATCTATCCTTATAAGAGGTACTTATTCTTTACATCACCTTATTCATATACCGATAATCAATACACATCTGAAGGGAAGCATCCTTCTTATGCACGAATAATACAGATGTACCCTATAAGGACATACTAGGATGGATAAAACCCGTCTGAAAGATCTTTTAGTTTTTCCTTAGTCTCCTTCAACTCAGATGGAGCCATTCTTTATGGGGGAATAGAAATTGGATGAGTGTTCGGATCAAAACCAATCCCAAACTCAATCCCCCTATTGGGAGGGACACCAAGAAGGTCATCATGGAATACCTCAGGAAATTAATGCACCATTGAGACAGAGAGCAAAAAAGGGTGCTTTGAGTTAGAATCTTTAACCCAGACCTAATAATAGAGACACCCCTTAGAGATAATCTTTGATATCTAAGATATGATATGAATCTCCCCTCAAGAGATAAGGAACCACCCTCCCACTCAATATGACAGTCTAGTGACACATAGAACGAGTGCAACCAATCCTTCCTCAATATGACATCAAAATCAAAGATGTCTAATTCAAACAAATCCACCAAGGTCTCCCGACCACCCATTGATACCACACATACCCTATAGACTTTTTAGAAACCAAGTAGTCACCTACCAAGGTAGAAATATAAAAAGGGTCTGAAACACACTTGGGGACAAAACCAAAATGCACAACCAAAACTGAGGTCACATAAAAGAGTGTGGACCCTAGATCAAGTAAATAGTACACATCACAGGAAAAGAGTTTCAATATACTAGTAACAACATCAAGAAATGCCTAGAACTCCTATCAAGTAGTGAGAGCATAAAGATAATTCTGACCAGTGCCAGAGCCAGATGGTGCATCCTTTGGTATTGGAGCTGATAAAGAGCCAACTAGAACTTTGTTTTCCCTCGAAGGAACCTTGGACACTGGACAGTTTCTAATCATATACCCTGGATGACAACAGCTGAAGCACTTGTCTTTTCTTTCATCACAGTAAACCCCAATGTAATCGACCATAAAATCTACAAGAAGGATATAATTAACCTAAATATGCTCCACTAGCCTGAGTTTGGATACCCTGTTCCTTATAGTTTTCACTACCTTGCAAATGTCTGTCACCTAACAATTTTAGGTAGACAACACTAGTCATCGAGTAAGACCCAAAATTTCCCAATTTCTTCTTGGACCACTTACCAACATCCCTTCTACTCTGTTGGTTGTCCCCACCCTATTTAGAAGATCGGAACTTCTTCCTTTGCCTCTCCCCTAACTTAACCTGCTTTCTCTTTTATTTCTCAACCTGCTTCATGTACACAACTAACCTAGATATATCTATGTACTTATTTAATAAGGCAGCCTTACTCTCCAATATCAAGTCTCAAGATAGGTAAACTTTCTCATTCTAGCCCTCATGCTAGAAACCAACTCTGGAGCATACCTTAATAACTAATGAAACTTTAAGGCATACTCCTTGACTGTCATCTTGCCTTGATTCAGATTAACAAACTCTTCTGCATTCACCTCTCTCAATTCTTGAGGAAAAAAGCAATCCAAAAAAGCATTAGAAAAATCCTCCCATAAAGATGACTCAATATCGTCACACCCCGACTAATCCCATTCCTCATACCACTAGTACACCGCATCATTTAGTTTTTAGGTGGAAAACTTCACTCTCTCCATGTTAGTGGCATTTATAACATAAAAGATGTTTTCTATCTCATCTAGAAAACCTTAAGGATCCTCCTCTACCTTAACACCAGTAAAAGTTGAAGAGTTCAACCTCATAAATTGGACAACCCTTTGTGGCCTCAAAAGATAGAGTAAAAGAGAGAACCAATGAAACTCTAGGAAAATCAGTAACTAAACCCCTAGACCGGTTCTGAACCCTATAAGTAGAACGTGCCCTATCAACATTATCCTCAGTTGGGAAAGAGAATTTTCCATGAACCTTAGATCATCGAGGAGGCATGACTTGAAAAGCGAACAAAAGAAAATTGGGGAAAATTTTAGGACGTTAGACTCTACAGCTTAAAAATGGAACATAAGAAAGAAAAACATTCCTAAATGCCTCGTAGCCTCTCCTTTATGGGTGGCATGCTACACACCCTTAAAAGATACTCTAGTTGACACAGCTTTATGGACTCTCAATTGACCATCAACCTGGGGCTCTGATACCAATCTAACATAACCCGAACTAAGTCCTAGTTGTGTCGGGTGTCTCAAGTCCAACTAGGACCGGAGACCACCCCTAATACACAATAGTAACTGCCCTGCACCCTATATCGAATAAATTATAAACATATAAGAAGATAGAACAATAATAATTTAAAGATATTTAGTGAAGTCTATAACCATGACTAAACATCCACAACCAAATATCTAACCAAAACCAAAACCAATGACAATACCAATACCAAGGTTGACACTGATACTGATACCACCCATGCCTATAGTACTCTGGCAAAGCCTCTAACCAGAATCAAATATCATCCAATCAGGATATACAACCGACCATAGCTAAAATCAAAATCCAAGAAGTAATAACAAAAGTGAAAAGAAGTTTATAGCATGAAATAGAGTCTTTTGGAGTATGGAAGCGCACCACTTTAGTCTGAATCAAAGATGTCCCTAAACCCAAGTCACTCAGTAGGAAGAATGGTAGTATGGACAATGCCTATAGTTCATGAGAATACAACGCCTGAAGATAGTTAGCAGAGTGAATGCTAGTATGTACACAACAAAAAGATAAAATAATGCCAGTAATTCAAAACCAAAGTAAATAACCATATGCAATCACATATGTACATATATATTATACCGGGGTAGGGAATTGGGTTTAGCATGTATTTAAAACCTTCACCTGGAATATGTAGCTTTGCCATCCTAAAACTACCCATGGGGTAAATAGGTTTAGCTCCCCCTACTGAAAGGAACCCAATGCATGAAGCTGCACGACTAAAAAAATAGATCTAGGATGACTAGTGACATCATACACCCGGTCACCATGACCAAACCTCACATTGGCTAACATGAGTTTTCAGTTATGGTCCCCCGGGACCTTTACCTTTCATGGCTTTGCTAGATACCCCCCTTAAACCCATATTAAAAAAATTCACACATTCCAACTATTTACCAAGGAGTATTTTAATTAGGCATTAATCGTTGGTATCGACATGTCAAAATTAGAGCTTGCAAGTCTATTCCAACCATGGCACACAAAACCAATAAACAAAATTGATTTATGAGGTGACTATTTTTATGAGGTAATAGTTTAGGGAATGACAATAACCTAGATTAACTCTATGAGGTGATTTTGCAATGACAAAATTCTATATAATTTCAACCACGAGTTTGGAAAAAATACAATCAGGTATTCTAGAAAAATAAAAATAATAATAACTTAGAGGAAAACACAATTATTTTATAAATATATTTTGCAAAACTCTGCCTCATGACCCCTAAAGATTCAGGGCTATTAGGATATATGTTTAAATACTTTGGAAAACTCAGCCTCACAACCCCTAAAGGTTTAGGGCTATTAATATATATGTATAAAAATCAAACTTAAGGATAAGAAGATTAATATTAAAAGTGGTCACATTTTCACATAGCCCTCAATAAATCTATGAATATTTTTTTCAAAAAGATAGGGTCGTACCACAGGGAGGGTTTCCTATGTATCACATTAAAGAGTGAGAATCGGATCCTTATAGTTCATGAAGACCATAAAAACATAATTTTTATTTCAAAAAAATCATATTTTGATGAAACAATTATTAAAGTTAGAGGAAAAAAGACTATATTCTGTTTCACTAAGCTGCCTAAAGCCAGTAAACAATCAAATGGACCTTTCAAATAAATGTCAAAAAGGACATAAGATGCACATGTTGGTCATTATAAAGAGGGATACCTATCCTGGATGGACCCAACCCCTGTGCTGAGTCCTACTAACTCAAATGCATATGATGCAGATAAAGTGGAGCCTAATAGGAATGGAAAATTTTGACTTTCAGTTCTACTAGGTTTAACCTGATGAAGATAGGTGTCTAGACTGGCTTACCTGAGAGGACACTCGAGTCGAAGAGAGACAACTTGTTCGGTAGCACTGCTACTCCGCTTTTGTTGTCGGTTTTAACTCCGCCTAACATATGTAACTAATAATACTTCACTAGGTGCCTTGAAACTCTGGTGTTATCTCAAGAAGAAAGTAGGATGCATACTTTGCATTTCTTGTATCCTATGTTCCAGAGACTCAGAGGGGTGCACGAGAGAAAATAACTTATAATATATTTCAACAATATCAAAGTGATATATCCAATATAAAATAATAATATATCCAATCAAATAAACCAATTAAAAGTCAATATCTAAAACTTAAATTCAGGTAAGATCCCCACTGGTGTAGCCAGAGATGTCACACCTATTTTTTATCTCCTTGTACGATTTTTCCTTTCTTTTTGTTTCTATTTGTTTGTTTGTTTCTCAAATCTTGTTTCTTTCTCCCTTTTTCTTTTTGGTTTTTGTTTTTACTCTCATTCCTCTTTTGTCTTTTAGTGTTGTGTATCTTGATATGAGTGTTGTGTGTGACGTGTGTATAAGGAAACATGGAAAAGGGGGTAGGTTGTGGAAAAGTGCAGGTGGGTGGGGAAGTTAGGATAATTTTATTAGGATTTGTTTTCTTTTTTATTATAACGATAAAAATATAATTATAATAAAAATATTGACTAATTGATTATTATACTAAGAAAATATAAGAAATGTTTAAACTAGCCTAAATTAAAATAAAATTAAGAGAATAATAAAATTACTAGCTTATTTATTAAAATCAAAATTAATAGAAAATGTGTTTTTGGAAATTTTCTTATTATTTGAAAATAAAAATAAACATATGCTAAAATGTAACTCTATTTTTTAATCCTTTTTCGCAATTTTTATAGTGAAACCTACTAAAAATGAAGTAAAAACTAAATAATATTTTGACGTAAATAATCATTTGGTGCCAAATAATAGGTAAAGTTCAAGGAGGATCAAAAACAACATGTCTAAGAGGCTAACGGGAAAAACCAAGGAAACAAAGGAATAAATCAACACCAAAAATAAAGACATAAGCAAAAGCAAATAAACATATATATTATATACTTTATAGGGGAAGGAAAAGGACAAAATATATAAGATGATCCGTCCCAGGCCTTGTAAGGTCGGCACTAGAGCCATTACTACTAAAATAAGAGTACTAGATAAAATCCAAAATATACACAATATTACAAAACAGTCTCGAGTACAAAAGACTATACTGAAATAGATGGAGAAGTATCAGCCTCGAACAATAGCAAGACTACCCTACTCTGGATCAGTACTGGAATAGAGAAATCACGTCAATGCCGGTTGCAGGTAGTTAGATCAACATTAGGGGAAAATGTAGAAGTGCAGTATGAGTACCAAAGCAATGGGTACTCAGTAGGCATCTTCGACCGATTGAGCTTAAATATAGAAAAAGTATAACTAAAATATGAGGATGTAATTTAAGTCAACAGTAAATAGGGATAGAAAGGTAAAAAAAACTACTGAGCTATGTGATACACCATGGAAACATGAAACTTTCGATGCTTAAAACCAAGAATTTATTCTTGGATTTAGGATATTTTGGTAGATATGATGTGGGTTTGTGGTTGTTGCAGGTGGAATAGGTAAACAATATTTTTGGAATGAAATTGGAAGAAAAAGCTCTGAAAAAAAATTAAATATGTGCATCATACGAGTCATCCTACAAGTCATCAATATATCGTATGGATCGTAGGTGTACTTGTAAGAAAGACAGTAATAAAAGTCAAGCAGGAAAGCTAAGTGAAGAGTGGATACAACTGGAGAGTACGATCCATAAATTGTCGCTACGAGTCAGAGAAACGGTCGTTAATAGAGTAGAAACCAAAGTAAAGTTCATAGTTAAAGTCACAGAAGAAGATGAGTCGTAATACCTATGTACGACTCATAAGGATCAGTCGTGAGATGACCAGTGAATAAAAGAAACGAAGAACAACACCCAGGTGATGACGAGTAAAGACCACAAGTCCTAAAGTTTAGGTACGACTCGTGAGTACAAGTCGTAAGGATAACAGAAACTTGAATCCCAGGAGATCAGCTACTGGAATACATACAACTAGTACTATACAATTCATAATAATACCTTATGAGTGGACTACGCGATTCGTACCTTGTGTTTACATACTTTTCCTATTCTATTTTAATTTGAATTCCTGGGTTATTTTGAGATACTATAAATAACTTAGGGTTATTCCTTTATTAGGTTACATAATTTTATGTAATTTACATTACTCTTACTACTTTTAACATAATTTGATCATTGAGACTTTGTTCTTGAGATTTTTGGGCTTTTATTCAATTAAAGACTTTAGATTTTCTTTCTCTTCTTCTTGTGAAATTAATTACATGTGTACGTTATTGATTATCATGGATTTTTCATGAACATGAGCGACTAGTTTTCCTGACTAGGGTTGTGGGAATCCTGGTGGATTAACTACAAAAAGAAAGTGGGAGATTCATCTATTCTAAGGGGGTTGTATATATATTAATCTTCTTCATATTAATTGACCTCAGAGCTACTGCAGAAGCTTGAGGATTGCCTATATTAGAGAATGTCATCATAAGGGAGTTTGAGATTAGAAAAGGGGGATTAAGACGGTAATTTAAGATTCACATCCATCTTATAATTTTTCCATCCCATCTTATCAACTTGAGACTCAAAAGGTGAAAGTTGAACTAAAGTTATAGACAAGGAGCAATAAGGTGATGCCCTAAGACTCATAAGGTAAAGGGTGAGATTTATCAATACGTTCATAAAACTATTGATAATACATAGCTTGTCGACTTTACATGTAAAACAACAGAATAGGTAGGTTGACCATGAGAAATTTATGGAGTCGAGAAGCTAGGGGGTGTCCTAATGTTCATCTTCTATTATTTACATACTCAAGCATTCAAGACTAGGTTACTATTCACTATTGACTTTCAAATCCCCCATTTACTTTTTTTGTATTGCTCATGAATTCTATCAAGTTTGAGAGACTATTCACCATTTTACATATGGGTTTGACCCCAACCTAGTTGGGTTACTCTCTTTGGCATCAGTAGCAGCATACTTCTTTAGAGGTAAGTTTTTGGGTGACATCAAATTTTAGCATCGTTGCTGGGAGGATAGTGTAAATAGTTTATAAAAGTTGGTGAGGTTTGTGAGTTTTATTTTCTATCCTTGATTTTGTATATGCCGGTGTATGTCAAACACAAGGAGTAGAGGCAATCCCTTACTCCCTTTTGATCTAGAGCCATAAAGAATTCTTCAAACACCACGAAGGATAACACAATATATTTGTGATAGTGTTCCTAATAGGGTTTGAGACCCTCAGATTGTTCTCCCTCCTCCTCCTATTGATCCCAATACAGAAATTCCTTATGCATTAGGTTATCTACAAAATGTTATAGATCGTCAGACTAAGAAATTTCTAGTTGTTGCAGCTAAAGAGAGAAGAGTAACCGAAGAGGCCTAATTAGCTGAAGAGGCTAGGTAAGCTCAGGAAGGAGAACTATCCAGGATAACACAGGTAGTCAAGTGTTGAGATAGATTTCAAAGAAGCAGATCTCCATTGATTCCTACATAGCAATATCTGTAACCGTATGGTAAAGATAAGGGTATGGGCTATGTTGAGCCTACTGAGATAGGAGCCATTATTCCTCCTACTCTACACCCCATTATTAAGTTTTACATTACTAGTGCAATGATCCAATTGTTCAAATTAAAGGGCATATTTTGGCATCATCAATTGATGATGCAAATATGCCCTTTGCTAATTTTATTGGGATTTGTATGTCATATACTATTTTGGGTTTAGACCAAGAAGCTTTGAGGTTGATCTTTTTCGCATTTTTGCTGCTAGGAGAAGTACCACTATGATTAGGGGAACTTCCAAGAGGTTTAATCACTATTTGGTATTAGTTACGTAGATAATTTTTGAATATATTCTTCCCTCCTACAAGAATTCTAGAGTTGAAAGATGAAATTTACAATTTCAGACAGTTACCTACTGAATCCATGTATGAGGCCTGGTTTAGACTTAAGAAGAAGGAAAGCATGGTACCTAAATCATAGGGTCCAATTTGTTAGAAATCTTCCATAGATCACTGAATGTTGGTTCGAGAGCAATGATAGATACAATTTTGGGAGATGCATTTATGATTCTTTGGTGGGATATTACTTAAGATATATTAGATGATATTTCAGTTACTAATAAAGGTTTTCATACTAGAGATGTTGAGCATGGTGCAGGTACATATGTTATTGGAGTAGCTAATAATTTTGGAGTTATCTAAGATTTTGTAGCATAAGAGGTTGCACAACTTTGGATAGATATTGGTTTGCTTACAAAAAAATTTGCAACTATGAGTGCTGATAAAGTGAATGCATTTTGGGCACTGGGTTCTACTTCTAGGACTTATAAGACTGAATCTAAAGAGGAAGCAAAGTAACTTGATTGCCAATTGGTAGGTTTTTGAGCCCAAGGAAAAGATAATCAAGGTCGAAACTATTATAATGATAGATATAAATATAGAAGTAGAGAGAGATGATGATTGACAATGAAAAAATGATTACAAAGAGAAGAGTGACAGGTATGTTCCACCAGGTAGTCGTGATTCAGAATCTAGAATGAAGGCTATGTTATCAAAATTAGTTAAAGGCTAAAAAAGTCAAGAAAGCTATCTTAAGTAGATTAAGGCAGATCTAATAGGGGTAAACCATAAAGTTAAGTCACATGCTATTGTAATCAAACAATTGGAGCAGCAATTTGGTTAGATGTTAGCCACAATAAATCAAAGGCGGCCTAGTACTCTACCTAGTAACATAGTAGTAAATCTAAAGAATGATAGTCATTGTCATTCCATTACCACACAGAGTGGTAAAACCACCATAGATCCACCTATACCTATAGTAGATGAGCCAAATAATAATGATAATCCCGTTGATGTGGAGAGTAGCAGCAAGTAAGACAAAGAAAAAGGCAAGGTTGAGGATTCTGTTTTGAAGTCTATCCCAAAACCTCTCCCTTCTTTTCCTCAAATTCTAAAAAAAAAAGAAAGAAGAGGGAAAGTATAAGAAATTTCTATCTATGTTAAAGAAGCTATCAGTCAACATACCACTTGTAGAGGCATTAGAACAAATACCAGGTTATGCGAAGTTCATGAAGGATCTAATTACCAAGAAGAGGCTAGTCAGTTATGAGCCAGTCGATAATATTCATCACTACAGTGATGTAGGTACTAGATCTTTGGTAGAAAAGAAGGAGGATCCTGGTGCTTTCACCATTCCTTGGAACATTGGATCCTTCAACTTAACTTGGGCACTATGTAATTTAGGAGCTGGTATCAACCTAATGCCACTAGTAGTGTTTAAGCAGTTGGGGTTGGGGGCTCCTAAACTAACCACCAAGAGACTAGTGATGGCAGATAGAATGGTGAAAAATACAATTGGTATTCTATATGATGTATTGGTGAAGGTGGCTAATTTTATTTTTCCCATTGATTTTGTGATATTGGATTGTGAAGTGAACTTTCAAGTTCCAATTATTTTAGAAGACCATTCTTATCTACAGGAGGCCTTTAATCAATCTTGAGTTAGGACATCTGATGATGAGACTCAATAATGATCAAGTGATATTCAACATGTGTAAGTCCATGAGGCAGAGGGATGAGTTGAGGGTGATATCTTTAATTGATATGTATGATGAGGAGATAGATTCCTTCTATGATGTTGATTTAGTGACTTTTTGGGATGATACTTCTAATATTACACCTATCGAAGAAAGCTTGGGTATTGAAGCTTTAGCAACCATGATCATGAACTTCGATAGTGATGGTATTGATGAATATGATGAGTTGGTACTACACTATATGGGAGTTTTTCTTATACTTTTGCACCAAAAAAATTGTATTAGATCTAAAAAATAGAATTACTCCACCTGTTCGCCTATCTATTGTGAAGCGACTAGTCTTAGAGTTAAAGGCCCTTCTTTATCATTTGTAATATGCATTTTCCGAGGATGAAAAAACTTTTTCGGTAATTATTGTAGCTAACTTGATGTAAACAGAAGTGGAAGCTTTATTAGAAGTATTACAGAGATTCAAAAGTGCTATTGGTTGGTCTATTATAGATATTGTAGCTATCCTAGTTGGTATTTATACTCATAAGATCCAACTTAAATCGTATCATGTTCCAAGTATAGAACAACAGTGTTGACTTAATCTTCCTATGTAGGAGGTGGTGAAGAAATAAATAATTAAGTGGGTTGATTCTAGTATAGTATATCCCATTGCTACTAGCAAGTGGGTCAGTCCTGTATAATGTGTTCCAAAGAAAGGTGGTATTACTATTGTACCTAATTAGAAGAATGAGCTAATGCCAATGAGGTCAGTCACAAGATAAAAAGTGTGTATGGATTACAGAAAACTAGTACATGGATCCAGAAGCACCACTTCCCCATGCCCTTCATGGAACAGATGTTGGATAGACTTAAAGGTAGAGGGTGGTATTATTTTCTAGATGGATACTTGGGTTACAACCAAACCACTATTACACCTAAAAACCAAGAGAATATGAAATTCACGTATTTTTATGGGACCTTTGCATTCAGACGCGTGCCATTAGGGTTATGTGATGCTCTAGCCACATTTAAGAGATGTATGATGTCAATCTACTTTGACATGGTAGAAGATACCATCAACTTATTTATGGATGATTTCTTAGTAGTTGGTAATTCTTTTGATAACTGCTTGGCTCATTTGGAAAATACTCTTCGTAAGTGTAAGGAATGAAACTTGGTCCTTAATTGGGAAAAGTGCTATTTTATGTTAAATAAGTTATTGTGCTTGGGAATAAGATTTCAAAAAGGGACATAGAGGTTGACAAATCCAAAATAGAGGTGATTGAGAAATTAGCTACACCAATTTTTATGAAAGGGATTCAAAGATTTCTAGGTCATGCGGGCTTTTATAGGCGATTTATCAAGGATTTCTTGAAGACTGCAAATCCTCTTTGCAAGAATCTTAAGAAAAAGATGAAATTTAATTTTGATGATGCATGTGTGAAGGCTTTTGAAAGTCTAAAAGAGAAGTTGGTGATGACTCCTATCATTGTGTCTCCTGATTGGTCCTTGCTATTTGATATTATGTGTGATTCAAGTAGAGTGGCTTTAGGTATTGCCCTAATTCAAAAAAAAAGATTCTTCATCCCATCTACTATTCCAGCAACGAACTAAACCCTGCTCAAAAGAACTACACAATCACTGAACAAGATTTATTAGCAATGGTTTTTACCTTTGAGAAATTTTGGTCTTATTTGATTGGGATGAAGGTAGTTGTGCAACTGGTCATGCTATATTGAAGTACTTGATGATGAAGAAAGATGCAAATCCTATATTTATTAGATGGGTTCTCTTGCTATAAGAGTTTGATTTTGAAGTCAAGGATAGAAAAGGCACTGAAAACCATGTTGCAGATTATTTGTCTAGACTTAAGGAGGAAGCAATGTAGAAAGTTATAGATGGTCTCAAGATTGATGATAGTTTTCCAGGTGAGCAGATATGGATTGTGTATCTAATTGGGTGGAAGTGGTTTCTCTTCACAATAATGAAGGACATAGTGTCACCACATTCTTTAAAAATCATATATTTTCTTAATTTGGCACTCCACATGCTATCATTAGTAATGGTGGGCCATATTTTTATAACCATCTATTCAAGAGTCTACTTGAGAAGTATGGAGTAAAACACAAGGTGGAAACACCTTATCACTTGCAGACTAGTGAATAGGTTGAGGTGTTCAATATAGAAATCAAGTTCATCTTGGCATAGACAATGAATGCCAATAGGACTAATTGGTAAAGATAGCTAGATGATGCATTATGGGCTTACTGAACATCTTTCAAGACTCCTATTGGTGATTCTCCTTATCAGCTAGTGTATGAAAAGGCATACCACTTGCCTATTGAACTTGAACATAAAGAACTATGGGCATTGGAGAAGATGAATTTTGAGTGGCAGTATGCAGCAAAGTCAAGAATGAATAAGATGAATGAGTTGGATGAATTTTGACTCTGGGTTTATGAAAGTTCTACATTTTACAAAGAAAAGTTAAAGTTGTATCATGATCGTAAAATTGACAAAAGGATATTTGGGAAAGGTGATCGGGTATTGCTTTATAACTCTACACTTCACTCGTTTCCAGGTAAGTTAAAGTCTAGGTGGTATGGTACATTTATGGTGAAAAAAGTATATCCATATAGTGCTTTGAAATTAAAGCAGGATGGTGAAGCCTCGTTCAAGGTGAATGGGCAAAGAGTAAAGCATTATATGGGTATCACTGAAGAAGTTAGTATGATTTTGAGATGGACCTTGGTGAAGTCTAAGTAACCAAGGTAATTGCATCGTGTCGTAACATTAAATCAAGCGTTAGATGGGAGGCAACCCATGAGGATAGTTTGACCAATCTGAGTATCCAACTTAGCCCCGTCGTTTCGCTATGTTATATCAAGTGTTGCATGGGAGGCAACACATGTTTTTGTACTTAATAATTTATAGGGTAATATGTGTGTTCAATGTGTAGGATCAGTTATTGCAGAAAAGAGCCAAAAATTCCAGAATTTAGGTCATACGAACTCTTCATAAGTTGTAACACACATTACGAATTGTGAGTAAGAGTTGTAAGGACCTGAAAGTTGATTCATATCCAGGTAAGTGGTCACTAGAGTCCTTACTATTCTCAGAATGAGTCGTAACCTTTGTTTATGGTTTGTCATATTGAGTCGTAACGACTCTACAACCCAGGTAAGGTTCCAGGTCTATATAGAGGTAATAAAAGACCTGTAAGTCATGGTAACAAGTCATATACATGACGCGTAACCAAACTTACTAGGTCAAAGGTCGCGGGTCAACCCAACCCAATTCACTGGTTTTAAACAAAAAAAAGGTACCCGATCCGAGTACCCGACATTGCAAATATCAAATTCCCTCCATTGTTGACCAACTGCTACGCTTTAAACACCATGAAATCTTATTAAAAACATCAATTAATCAATTGGGACCTCCTAAATCCATCAAATTCATCGAGCATTAAGATGGAAATCGTGATTAACTCAAGAAATCTAAACTTAAATAAAGCAAGTAATTTTTTGAGCTTAAAATTTCTATATTTTTAGGTTGAATATGAAAATGGGTTGAGAAATTAGAATTTATTCTAGTTGAATATCTATGTGTATACAAAATATGAACCCTATTGATTATAATTTGAGTTCAAAATAGTTTGGGAGTAAACTTGAAGTTTTGTACTATAAAAGTTTGCTTTTTAATAGATGTGGGGTGGTCATGACTTCAATAGAAGGGTAATTTGGGTATTGCGCATTAGAACCAAATCAAAGCTAAACCCTTATGTTGCAGTGGATACAAGTCTCCTTAAGACTCGTATAAATATAAAATGAGTCATTACGAGACTCATAACCACTAACAATATAAGGGTCGAGCTGGGTGTAGGTTCTGATATAGGTATAACTTGCCTATGTATGTGTCATGACCTGAACAAAGGTCTAGACGTAATGGGTATTCCAAGTCCAACCAGGACTGGGGACTGTCCCCTTAACCCAACCCAACCACCTTTCATAGCCTTAGATGAGCTGAATTTTGAACATATAACATGATAGCGTTATTGTTCACATCAAGACTCTAGGATAGGATCACGATCGTGAATGACCCAACCGAGTCTAACGGTACAAAACCCTCCTATCCACTCCATACCAAACCAAAGAGAATATCAAAACATAACATGATATTCAATCCTAAAATGTAATATGATGGAACAGTGAAAAATTATGTCTGATGATGCCAACCTCCCATCTTATTCTAGTGCCAAGGCCGACACCAATACTGATCCCGCCCATACCAACCCTTATAAGTACCAAAAATCCTCTATACAAAAGAATAGAGATATTCGGTTGGGATATGCCCTCAACCATGGCCAAAACCAATGTCCAAAATGAAAATAAAAGCAAAATGTCAAAGAGTATTCATATCATGAATGGAGCTTTTCAGAAAGATGGAAGCTCACCACTTCAATCCGAATGCTGTCCCCATGCTATTAAATATTAGGAGAATTTGAAAGGCCAGTTCCTGTATAGCATGGGTATATATCCGCCAGCAGACGAGTTAGCGAGTGACTGCTAGCATGTATCTCAGGATAAAGATAAAGTAATACCATTCAAACAACCAAGTAAAACTATTAATTATACATACAACCATTCATATATATATATATGTATATATATAAATGTTGGGAAAGGGAATATGTGTTTAACATGCATTTAAAACCTTTACCTAGGTTGTGTAACCTTATCGTTTAACCATACCCATAGGCTGAATGGGTTCAGCTCCCCTGCTGAAAGAGTCCCAGTACGTGTAACCACACGACCAGGAGATATACCATGGTATGACTTATACATCCCTCTAATATAAAATATGATACTCACGCATGGCCATCAAAGATGTCGACAAATATGAGTTTCCAGTTTTGGTTCCCCAGAACCTCTACCTTCCACGGCTTAGTTACACATCCCGCCATTAATGCACAGATTAAAACCATATCCAAAATAATCCAATGACCAGTTATTAACCAAGGCTATTTAATAGTGGTATCGTCATACCAACCATACTTCAATATTTATCCATAGTCAAACCATTTTGGTTAAGGGGACTCTTAAGTGCCCTTTTTGTTTACCATATTAACCTCTTGGGAGACTTCCATGTACTCCATAAGCAAAACCAATAATCCTTTAACCTTTGTAAACCATTTAAACTATTTATAGTTTCATTCACAAGTTGAAAACAATCAAGAGTTCTATTTAAAAATGTCAATGCAAACATATCTTTATAAGTATTTCATCAAACACCTTGGGGGTATAATATAACGAAAACTAATTCCAATGATCATTAAACCATTACCATGCAATCCAATTTCCCAAAACCATCATTGATGCATACAAAAGCATAATTAAACCATAAGAAACCATAACCAAGTCATTATAAATAAAACACCCAATTAATAGTTGAAACCCATAAACCATGCAACATTGAAACCATGAAAACATCCATAAAATCCTTTCCTTTTTAGAAATAAGAAGTAGGGAAGAGACACATGCCTTAAAGAAAGAAAGATAATGGAATAAAATCACCAAAGCAATACCCAAATTGAAACCCTATCTCTCTTTCCCCAAAAGCTCTTGAGAGAATTATTGTATGTTTAGGAAGTTTTCTATGAGTTAATGAATAGAATCATAGGGTAAATAACCTCCTAAGTATATTAGAAGTCATGGGTCCTAATTTGGGTAAGTAGGGAAATGTCTAGAATACCCTCACTTAAGTCTCTTAAAACCCATCACAGGGATACGACTTAACCTCTTACGAAATATACCCTTCCTTATGATTGGTTCCCATAAGTCGTACATAGGCCCTAACCTTGGATCAAACATTGTCCAGTATACGACTTATCCAACTAATTCATAACCTTTGCATACAATCCATGCCCATGATCTGTATCCCTAGCAAAATGAATTACCAAGAGGATTACACACTACCCACCATATGAGTCCCTAATATGACTCATATCCAAGCCTTGTGACTCATACCCTTAAGTTATTACCATTCCAGTGATCAAAACCATCCCACCAACTAACACTGGTCAGCTTATGATAGGACTATACCACTCATACCCCCAGCATACAGCTTGTACCTTGGAGTCATATTGGGTCCAGAGAATGGATTTCAAGGAAAAATATCTAAGGCCAAAATCCAGGATGTAATAGTGAGTCATATCCAACCCCTATGAGTCATACAATGGAGTCATGAATAACTAGGAAGATTGAACTCAATAGAGATTTATTTTTGACTAGTTAGGATGACTCATAAGTATACCACTAAATAAGAAGGAATACACTATTTACCTTACAACTCATTCATATGAGTCATAACTAGTTTATATGACTCTTACCCCCTAGTCGTAACATGAATAGAATATGCACACTAGTATATAAGTTTTTGTTTTTTCTTTCTTCTCATTAGTAATCACTAACAAGTGTCTAAAAATAGGTACTATGGCTCCTAAATATGACTCCTCAAAGAAGAACACTAAGAAGAAGCTGGCTCCCAAGGCTAATTACTATCTGATAGACAAGGAAATAAGTAAATCAAGTGGTGACCTCATTGAATACCTAATGAAAAGAAAAGCAGACCCAAGGGAAAAATGACCTAGGGTAATGAAGTAGTCACTACAGAGGATACACCTCTTAGGGTACCCAAAAGAAAAAATTCAAGAAATTCTCCTCCATACTCACCATCATATTCTGAGGATAATAAGGATGATGAAACTGAAGAACATGAGGGTGATGTAGGGTAGAATAATTGAGCTCAATTGAGGTAGATTCAAAAAAATACAAGTGAAACTAAGTAGAATATCACTTCAATTAATATGTAGGACCCACTTAAAATCCCTCTACTCATCAAACTTGTTTTGGTGACCATCACTAAATGATAGGGATATACCAAGATGCAGGTATATTACAATGACAGGATAAGCATAATACCTAATACAAGGAGAATAAAGAGGGGGATTTATCTTTAAAAGAGGTTGACCAAAACAAGCATGTCTGAATTGCCTGGATTTATGACCAGCTTTTAGCAGTACAGTTTCTAATAGATGACTTCAGCACCAAGAAAGTATAGTCCTACATTAGTGTGGGAGTTTTATATTACGTATAAGGGTGAAATAAAGAGACAATATCCTTAGATAAACTAGTAGATGTGAGGTAATCTAGTTACATCGTTGAAAATTCAGGGAGTATGAGTGAATATCTCCCTGCTGACTATATCAAGATTCATAAATGGATCAGATTTTCAACCACTATTAAACACTATTGATATGGAATACCGCATATATGAAATATGGAAGTTTACGAGAAAACAGATGGAATTGAAAGATGAAATGAGGCATTTTAAATGGATCACAAGTTTAATTGCTTTAAATGGGGAAAAAGCTAGTTAGGTGGTAGTGAAATAACTTGGTTTTGATCCTTAGAAAATTCTTGAACATTGAGCTTCTGTACATCATACGACTTAAGGTACTAGTGTATGAAGTTGTACAATTTAGGGTCCCTACTCTCGTATGTAAATCAGTGTGTTGATTTTGTTTCTATCCAAGATACGATTAAATATCTTACTTGTCATTATTTAGGGTACGAACTATATGTTGCTAAGTCGTATGGTGTCCTAAGTCTTGTCCAAAGTATTCTATATAGGGTATGAGTTATAAGGTACTTCTCGTATGTTAGGATATGAGTTAGTCATATGTGGTCATATATTGGTAAGTATAGGGGTCCAAGATGATGCTAAGGTATGAGATAAGGGTTACACTCATACCCTAAGTTATGCTTTAATGAGTATTGGTCGTACCCTTTTGCGTGCATGTTTTAAGCTTTTGAGATGAGGCTATTCCTAATATTTTCCTCCCCAAACCCCTTAAGTCTCCATGTCTTAAAACATATTCTGGCCCCTCATAACCTACTATTAAAAGATCAAATACTCCCTAAACTCTCTCTTAAAGATTAGGTCTAGGGTTCTTCAATGGTGTTCATATTGAGGCTTAAGAGTCAAGTTTCTTTCATGAATCTTCTTGAATAAGGCATGGGACTTTTCCCTCATTTTTATTTGATAAATATCATGTGTTTTAAAGTATGATTAGGATTCTTAAATGGTGGATTTGAAAATCAAAATTAAGGGTTTTGTTGCATATGATTGAATATTATTTACTCTTGGTTTAACTTGTGTTTATACGTATTGTTTTGGTGATGGTTTGCACATGTGAGTCCTTGGTAATTATGGTTTAACAAATGGATCATGGGTTCCCTAAACTTGATGGTTTTTTACCTTTATTTTGGTCTTGATAATAGTATTTTCTTAAAGTATTTGTGAAATTGCCTAAAACACTACAACATTTTAGCCTTTCATCCATACTAAATCTGGACCACACTTGTAAAGTGTTATACTATTTAAGATTACGCTTTCAAAGCGTAGCCTAAACTTTTAGCTTTTGGCCACATTAATTTTGACAACACTTAAAAAGTGTGGTCTTTAATGGTATAGGCCACACTTTATAAGCATTGTCAAATCATGATAGAATTGGTAACATTTATTTACACATATGACTACACTTTTAAGTGTGACATTATTATAATTCTAAAGACAGCATTTTAAAAATGTGGCCTAAATTTTCATTAAAAAAATTTTACTCTCCCTCCAAAATCTTTTACTCTGCCTCCAATTTATTATTAGCCCAAAATAAATGAGTAAAGAAAATATTTACCAAATATATTGATACCTTTTTCCAAATATCTCACAGATCTCAGAACTAACAAAACCCTCTTAGTTATTTGCCCAAATTTCCCTTCAAATTCATTGAATCCATTGAAGATTTTTGCCCAAAATCGTCAAATTTTGCCTAATTTCAGCTCTTTTAGATCTTTATGGGAAGATTTTTCTGCAGAAAGAGTCCTATTGATGCAATTAGGTAGTGTTGAGTGTAACTTGTTTCCCTTATGTGTATTGTTCACAGCTTTGCACTTGCGGTAAGTTTTTGCACCTTCTGTTTTTTAGTTATGCTTTTGATTAATCATAGGATTTGATATAGGTTTTTGGTTACGACAATGATATTTGTTCTTTATTTTATATGGTTTTGAATTATGTAGTAGTTCTTGTATAAAAATGCTTTAGTGATTTAGGTTCTCGTAACTGTGCAAGAATGTTGGCGATCACTTTTTTTTTGGATCTACTTTCTGTCCTTTGTGAATAAAGTACTGAAGTCACTTTCTTGTTGTTATGCTAATGATCAGTTTCTTTTTTATGTGTGTGTGGGGGGGGGGTTAGGGCATAGAGGTGGCTGGAAAGATAGTTGAGTAGTCAAGTATATAGTTTAGTTTTAAGGCAATGAGGGGGGGTTATCCTTTTTCTATTGCCGCTTTTGTAGTATTCTCAGGCTTAATTTGGAAAAGTGTAAAACATTAGAGAATGGAGAATTTTAGGGACTTAAATATTATTGTTACATCTACTTAGTTCCCAAGTTTACCATGAGTCTTTTTAGTCCAGTTAGAGACTTGTAGGTTAGTGCATGGATAAATATAAAATCTACAGATCAAAAATACCATAATAAACTTTGGGGGAAGAACTATCTTATATTAGAATACAATTACCGTAATGATAGTAGTGACAAATAAAAGACGATTCATATATTCAACCTCAATTATTTGGGAATTGATGTACAGAGGTTCATTGACATTCATTTTGCGTATTAGATCAATTTTTTCTCTGACATAACTTTGATTTAGTTTTCGAATATTGTTCTTTTCAGATGAAGCAATATATGAAGATGATATCCCATCACCACAAAATTATACATAGAAAATTTATCTATAGTATAAAACCATTAGCCAGGTGAGCATTAGTCTCCCTATCGAGTCTAATACATTAGCTGATAGAATTGTCTTAATCAATTTTCGTGGGGAGAAAATTCAGGATGTCATTGGGTTTACTAGTGGCAACCATTGTAAACTACACTGACAACAACAGAGCAAAGATCTTGTACACCATTTCAGTGAAAGGTATCGGTGCAAGGCTTAACAGGTTACCATCAGCTTGTGTGGGTGACATGGTTATTTATGGATACAATGAAGTAGAGAAAACCTTGGCGCTGGGAAGATGGTGTTTTCATGTACTTTGAAAATGGATTCACTTTTTGCCACTCCACACGGTTCAAATGATGATTGGTAACACTCTTTACTTTAAGCTCTTATTAATGATTTCCTAATATATAGAAGTGTCGTGGGAATTTAGTGGAGGTTGTCCTGCCAACTTCCTCACATGGGCATTTTGGTTATTTGGCTAGGGGTAATATATTCTTCTCATCGTTTATTTGTCTGAGTAATGAGCTATGTCTCTGCCAAATTTTGGGTCCAGTCAAATGTGTCAATTACTAAGGAGAGATAAGTTACTCTATCTCAAAACTTTTGGTAAAGAGAAGGAAAACTTCCTACATCGAAGCTTTTCCATTTCACATTCTCTGTGAGTTACTTTTACTAATTACTTCAGTTATTTCTTTGATCTGGACATTGTTGTTTTTACTTTCTTATTTGTGCAACTTGCTTACAAATTCACTACATCGAGGCTTGCAATTTCATAGTCTCTGTAAGTTGTCTCCACTGATTACTTTAGTTGTTTCATTGATCTGAATGTTGTTGTTTTTGATTTCTTAATTCTTTAACTTGCTTAATTTATTATCAGTTATTTGAAGTGTCCTGCTAATCTATGACCTATGTTTTATATCTGATGATATATGGTTTCACATCCGATAATTTCAGCTACGAATTATGGTTGTCAAATTTATGGGTCTGTCCTATTTTTTCCCTCGATGTTAAACAGTTTTGTAAAAGATTTGCATGTTGCTTACTTTATATCCGTTATTCCAAGTCTTTTGACAATTTCAGCGAGAAGTTGCAAAAGTTGGGACGTTTGGCTTAAATATTTCCCCAACAAATTAAATCATCGACCTTCTATTCCAATGCTTCTCTCCATTGTGGTATTGCTTCTAAGGTAAACTTTGTTTCTTTAAATGTTTATTTCTATTCAATGTTCGGGACTATTTTAGAATATATTTTTCCAAACCCATGCATGTCGAAAATCAGTAAAATGGATCGTCTTAGTCAGATGAATAGTTATGAGGAAGAATAATAAAACACTGGATCTTTAAAACCATGTATTTCATTCATTAGTTTGCTCTGTACCATATGTTGCCATTTAATCTACACCTTATCCATCGTACTAAAACAACTTTTGATAAAATAAACTATAGGTTGGAGCTGTAAGGTTCAGGTCATCAACAAGTTCCGATCTAGTGAGAGCAGAGATCAGAGTGTGCAGTTTTGGACGATGATTGTGCAAGATGAAAATGTAAGTTTACCTTTACTACAGTTCTTACTGAAAAATGATTTGATACTCAACATGTCTCAAAAAATATAATTAGCTACGACAACTTCAGAAAGTGCAAGTTGAAGTTCGATCAAAGCAACAAAGGTTTGACAATAACAACAACAACGTACCCTGTATATTCCCACCAAGTGGGGTCTGGTGAGGGTAACTAACAGACAATTAGAAATTACACAACCCAAATCGGAGAATATATTTCTCATCAAAGTGAAGCTTTACTATACCGGACTGTCCTTTTTAGTAAACAGTATTGCCAATTTTTTTGACTTTGTTAGTTCATTCCAACAGCAGGTCTCTGTATAACCTATATTTGCAATATTGTGGGTCTCTACTTAGTCATACGATTAAAAAAAACTAAAATTTATAACAAGTTGGTACTGGCAATGTGCTTGTAAGGTAGTATTGAGACCTAAAACCAAAGGCTTAGAAGCAGAATCTTGAGGCGATTTGACGAAGTAAGATAACACAGCTCTTCTAGCAATTAGACTAACTATAACATATCCTGAATATTGGTTAAAATCTAAGTGAATTTTGAGGTCCTACATGTACTGGTGAAGTCCTTTGTGACACAAAGCTACTACTGCTACTAAATAATGGATAACTAGTAGTAGTAGTAGTAGTAGTAGTTTTTTCTATGCTTTGCTTCAATAATACTCAATTATTTTTATTCTTTTAAATTTACAACAATAAACTACATTAGATAAAGCTAACAAGGTTAGGAACAAGAAGTAGAAATATGATGTTTTAACTATTTTTAAGTGGTGTAAAAGATGATCGCAAATGAGTATTATGATTTATATAGGGTTAAACATTGTAGTCTTCTTTTTTGGAGCTAAGTCATTTTTTGTCTTCCGTAATTTAGGATATTGTTGATGATTTTTAAATGATATTATTGTACTTCATCAAAAGACACAAATGGAAATCATGTTAGGTCAGTTTTCTGTTTTTTGGGGGCGAAATACATGAAACAATATAAGGTTTAAGGATGGTGTTTTGGTTTTATCTTATCAACAAAGGTTCAAACATTATCATCACCAATGGCTCCAGGAGAAATAGGTAAGAGGCAAAAAGTCAAACCGTGCACTCCAACAATAAAGGCTTAAAAGGTAAGAATACTATCAATAGTCGATTCGGGTTAAAACCAAAAAAAGAGAAGTCAGCCTAAAATCATAGTACTACTGGACCAACCACCAGAGGGTGATCTAAGGGTAGGTTGCCCTATTTAGTTCCAGACATCTGCAGAAGTTTTTGTTTCTTATTATGCCTGGCTCAGAAGTTGAATGCCATTACATCATGAGTAATCTGTGGTATAAACTACTTGGTCTCCACTTTCTTACCATTTTCTTTGCTTTACCTTATGCAAGTCCAATAATGAAATAGTCAGTCATGTGTAATACATAACTTGAAGGTGCTTGAAAGAAATTGTCTAAAGTAAAAATTTTCATCTTAATTAGTTTAAACCAATCAATGTTTTCCCTGGATTTTATTGAACTGACCTAGCTAATGGTTGGTAAAAAATTCTTCTCTTAAGTTGTTACAATTTCGTTCATAATGTTACCATTTCATAAAAGTATCTTTAGAGGTAATAGAACTTTTTCAGTCTTCTTCATCCTTTTTATTTTTTATTTAGATGTAATATGAGCCTCAAAATTTTAATAAGGATGAGAATAGCTTCAGCGTACATGAGTGGATATTTTAAATTGATTTGTTTCATTCAGTTAACTGCTTCCTGGACAAAATAAACATGTCTAAACCTCTTATATTTCTCCCACAGGTGGTTAAACCCAAAACTGAATGCGGTCAGGATAGGTGGTGTTCCATGCACAACTAAATTTTTATTGCCTCCACCAACTTCATCGAACGGTATAGCATGTATAGGTGCTTACCTGTACCAACATCAGATCACAGGCTGCATGAACAAACTTTCTGCATTTTTCTCTGTGCAACCACAGTCTACCATGGTAGACGTACATGTTTATATATTTTTTATATGTAAATAGGTCATAAAAAGGATGAACTTTTATGGTGATATTTTTTGGTATGTAAATAGGTCATAACAAAGCGTGCTGGCCTTGCTTTCTTGCAGTTACTGCTAGTGTATCCTAGCTGTTTGAGTCCACATTTCTGCTGATGGTCTTAAATGAAAAGAAATACTTATTTATTATTATATAGAGAAAAGAATGATATAAAGAATAGGTGCAGATTATGTTAAATAATATCATTATGACCTGATTTTTTGAAGCAATATAGACACCTAAATTCCATTTGTAGGAAGTTCTCAGATCTTGTTGTGGAACTTTGAATTCCATCTTTTCAGTCACTGGAAGTATAAAACTTTAGTTTGCATATTTTTTTAAATTTTGTCTGGTAGTGATCAATATGTCATTATGTAGTAGATATTGTTCAAGTTCTTCCCAAAAGACTCTTTCATTGCAAAGTTTTCTGGACATTTTTTCTTTTCGTTCGGACTGTTTCTTCTTCAGTTGCAATAGGTTATGTGGATTATCTTAGTGTTAATTGGTTTCTTTGTTATGGCAGAGTCATCTGCATTACTCCCAGCTTCCATGGGATGCTAAGGCTTCTGCTATCAAGGAAGCTCCTTCACGAACAACTGGTAAAGGAAGAGATAAATATGAAATGAGGCAGTCTCTGAAAGATGAAAAAGTTGAAGCAAGTATATTGAAGGAAAATACTTCAAATATATCTGAAATCTTCAAAACCTTTAGCACTGAATTCATTTGGTTGAATGGTATTCTCTTCACGCGCACTAGGTATGTTCCTGCTAAGATGTTATTGATTACTAACAGAACTAAGTAATGATACTTTCTTAACATCTTTACTCAGCTTGGAGACTTTTGAAGAAGTATTGTTGATGGTTAAGAATGATCTGCTTGAGCTTCTCTTTTTTGGATTTGATGAGAAGTATAGTTTTGGTTCAGATGCTGCCGACTTCAGACTGGAAATTGTCAAGCTCGTGTCCAACTTAATATTCACCATCCATAATGCGATTATGGGAAGTGATAATCCCCAGACCCTAGTTTCTGGGAGTACACTTGGTATATTTTTTCTGGATACATTTTCTATTCAAATATAGTAATTTTTCTTTTCTGGTTCATATCCCCATTCTTTACATTATTAGAGTTATTTTCTTATGAAATGTAGGTAAGGTGGTTTTTAAAGAAAACATTAGGTGGATCTGTTTATATTATATATGACAACATAGTATGTCATTCAACTAGAGAAGATCATAGTTTAACTCACAAATCATCAAGGACATGAATGATAATGTATATTGTGATCGAGGACATTGCAAAGCCTAGTTTAAGCATGGAGTCAGTCTATTTCTCAAAGAGAACATGATGAGAATTTACATGGACTATAATTTTTGAGTTATTTTTATCTAACATAGTGTTTTGAGATAATCTAAATAGAATAATGATGTATAATATGACTAGTGGATGTATGAGAATATAATTGTATTTTTCAATCAAAATTTGTAGTAAATATTAATCACATAAAATAGACAAAAATGCTATATTTTAAACGTGTGGTCATTGGGAGCAGGGATATATATTATGCGACTTATTTAGATATGTATGTGCAAATTAGCAAAGGCAACACTGTTGCTTTAGAGAAGGTATTAATGTCTACACTTCAAAAGTGTGGCCTTAAGAAAGTAAAAACCATGCTTTTTAAGTATTGTTATACAGATATTATAAAAAGCTCTGCTTTTGAAGCATTCCTAATAGTAAAACAAAGGAAACATTTTTTAAGTGTTGCTGTAGAGGTGCTACAAAAGGCTATGCTTGTGAAGTGTGCCCAATACCAAAACAAAGGCAATACTTGTAAGTGTAACTTTATCAAATAAAAGTGTTGGCAATGACAAGCTACAAAGCGTGGCCTTTATGCCTTAATGGCCATGCTTTTTAAGTGTAGCTGATATGGAAACACTTGAAAAGTGTGGCCTTTGATCAAAGGTTATGCCTCTTTAGGCCACCCCCAAAAAAGTGTTGCCTAAAGTCTAAAAGTGTAGCCTTTGATCAAAGGCCACACTTTCTGCTATTTTAGGCCACACTTTATAAGTGTGGCCGTAGGCCAAAAATATTGTAGTGAAAGAATAAACTAGTCAACTGTTAATGATGTTTTCAACTAAGGCATTGGCCTAATAAATAGTAATGGTTGATAAATGGTTTTGTTAAGGCCTTGTTGGCCAGGTAATAATCTAAATGGTAACCTTGGTAGTTTAAGTTGTTAAATGGCTTTGAGTCCCTAATATTAACTTGATTTATATATTTGTTAGACAATGGGTTTTATTCTCTAAACATTGAACTGAACAAGTGCCTTTATTAGATGATGGGTTTGAGTCCCAAAGTCAAGTGAAAGTATGGTTGATTCATAATGGTAATGATGATGTGGTGCCTTGTTCTATGCTATAGGAGAGCATGGCCTATATAGCTCATGGGTGCCTTGTTCTATGATGGTTATGCTACACAAGCGAGGTTAACGATTTTAAAGTTTATGTTAATATTGTTCCCTATCTTGGCATGGTATAAATATGTATTTATATGTATGTATTACATCAGTATATGCATTAGTCGATTTGTTTGAAACTATTGGTACTATTTTATCCTTATCCTTGAGTTACATACTAGCTCTCTAACCTCTAACCATCATCGATGCTATATCTCTATGCGATGCAGGTGTTGGTTATACTACACCTTTTACCTAGTGATTGGACTTGGGATCATCTTGTGTTGACTTGAAGTGGTGAGCTTTCATATTTTGGAAGGCACTATTTCTAGTTTTGGTTTCTTATGTTTTCATTAGTTTAGTCTTGGAAACTGGTTTGGCTATGGCCGGGGGCATATCCCAACCAAATATTTTACTATTGGATAGAGGCTTCGTGAGACTACTATGGGTTTGTATTGGCGGTGTCAGCAGTGGTGTCAGCCTTGACATTGGTATTGGTATTCGGGTTGATATCATATAAATTTATTTGACTTTTAATTATTCTATTTTATTATGGTATAGATATGGACTTGGTTATCATTTTGGTTTTGGTTATGGTTGTTGGTTGGAAATGAATGGTTAGACTTGTTTAAGTTGGCCATAGTCTTGGACCTATGCCAAAGTGTTTGTGTTGTTATATACCCTATCTTATTATATGTTCATAATTCATCCAACTCAGGGTATATATTAGTTGGTTGGATTGGGTAGAAGGGAGATCTCTGGTCCTTGTTGGAATTGAGATGACCATTTCAATAATGCCCTGGTTTGGGTCGTGTCAATTTTGTATTAGAGCTATAGATTCATGGTTAATTGGGAGTCCACAAAATCATGTCAATTAGAGTCTCTTTTAAGGGTTTGTAGTGTACCATACTCATAAGGGAGAGGATATAAGGCATTTAGGAATATTTTACCTTCTTGTTGTCTTATTTCGAGCTATAGAGTCTAAGGTCTTGATCCTTCTAATTTTTGTTTGCTTGTATTTAAGATCATGCATTTAAGATTTAAAGCTTACAAAAGCTCATTTGTCCCAACTGAGGACAATATTGATGAAAAATGCTCCACTTATGGGATCCATACACAGTTTAGGGGTCCAGTTCCCGATTGTCCTGGAGTTCCACCAGTTCCCTCTAGTCCTCCTTAGGCTAATATGATGAATGCTGATTTTTGACAGTCGATTCATTTGATTTCTCAATTGGTAGCGTGGTGTGTCAACTACTTCATCTTCTAGTGTATCGGCTACTCCATCTTTTGAGGCTACAAGGGTTGTATAATTCATGAGGTTAAATCCTTAAACTTGTATGAGTGTTAATATAGAGGAGGATCCTCTGGGTTTCTTGGATGAGATGAAAGATATTTTTAGGGTTATGTATGCCACGAATGTGGAAGGGTGGAGTTTGATGCCTATAAGGTAAAAAATACGGTGTACCATTAGTACAAGGAGTGGGAGAAAGAAAGGGGTGATGATGATGAGTCATCTTTGTGGGAGGATTTCTCTAATGTATTTTAGGACCACTTTTTTCCTCAAAAGTTGAAGGAAACAAAAGCGGAGGAGTTTGTTATTCTTAAATAAAGAAGGATGTTCGTCAAGGACTATGCCTTGAAATTTCACCAGATGTCTCGGTATGCTCTAGAGATGGTTTCCGATATGAAGGAACAGATGACAAAGTTTTTTTCAAGACAGTCTCGTAAGTTGATCCTTCAAAGTAAGGCTGCCTTGCTGATCAAGGACATGGATATCTCTAGATTAGTTGTTTATATGCACCAAGTATAAAAAAAGGAAAGAAAGCAGTTTGATTTTAGTGAGAGGTAGGGGAATAAGTTTTACCCTTATGAGCAGAGAAGTAGAGATAGTGATAAGTGGCCAAAGAAAAAGTAGGGAAGTTTGGTTTCTTTCTCTACAGCTAGTACTCATTACCCAAAGTCATCGAGTGATCGTCAGTCTTACTTTGATGGTGGGTTTTAGGAATTGGGTGCCTAATATTAGGCTAGTAGGACTCAGTCAGCTCCATCCCACCTTCCTTACAGATTTTGTGGGCGGTTATACTATGGGTTTTATGAGGAAAAGAAGAACAGGAGTTTTTATTGTGGTCAAATTGGTCACATGTAGTGTGACTGCCATGCTAGAATGGCTTCTGGGTCTAACAAGGTTCCGATTGCCTCTTCATCTACTCCTGTACCAAAGGGTGCTGCTTTTGCATCTATTTCTACTTTCGATACTAGCATTAGCCGAAAATGGTTATACGATCTTACATTTTGCCAGGATTCTGAGGCATCTCTCAATTTTGTCATGAGCATGTTGAAAATTTTCTCCAATGATGTGTATTATTTACTTGATTCAGGGTTCACTCTTTCTTATGTGACCCCATTTATGGCTGCGTATTTTGGTTTTGGACCTAAATTTATTTCTGAACCTTTTTATGTATCTACCCCAGTTGGTGACTCTGTGATTGCTAAAAGAGTCTATAAAGGGTTTATGGTATCTGTTAGTGATAGAGAAACTCTGTGCATTTGATGGAGTTAGATATAATTGACTTTGATGTTATATTGGGGATGGATTGGTTGCATTCATGTTATACTTCCTTAGATTGTAGAACCCATAAGGTCATGTTCAAATTCCCTAATGATCCGGTCACTATAGTGAAGGCGGTTCTTTAGTGCCTTAGGGGAGGTTCACTTCATACCTTAGAGCCCAAAAATTTGATTTCTAAAGGTTGTTTGTATAATTTGGTCCGGGTTAAATATTCTAACTCATAAGGTCCTTCTCTTGAATATGTTCCTGTGGTTAATGAGTTTACTAAGGTTTTCCCTGATGATCTTCCTGGTGTACCTCCAGATAGGAAAATTAATTTTGGGATTGATCTAATTTCAGATGCTCGTCCAATTTTTAGTCCTCCTTATAGAATGGCTCTGGCTGAGTTGAAGTAACTTAAGGAGCAATTAAAGGATCTCTTACATAAAAGTTTCATCCTTCCTAGTATTTCTCCCTGGGGTGCTCCTATGTTATTTGTGTATAATAAGGATGGTTACCTTCAGATGTGCATTGACTATTGTCAATTGAATAATGTGACCATAAAGAATAAGTATCCTCTTTCTAGGATCGATGACTTATTTGATCAACTTCAAGGTGCGAAGTGGTTTTTTAAGATTGATCTTTTGTCGGGTTATCATCAGCTTAAGATTAGGGAAGTGGATATCTCTAAGACTGCCTTCAAGACCCGGTATGGTCAATATGAGTTCTTAGTCAAGCCTTTTGGGTTGAACAATACTCCGGCAATATTTATGGATTTGATAAATAGGGTGTTCCGTCAGTTTTTGGATTTATTTATCATTGTCTTCTTTGATGACATCTTGATTTTTTCTAAGAGTGGGGGGGGTCATATTGATCACCTCCGTGCTGTGATATAGACCTTGAAGGATCAGTGTTTGTATGCCAAGTTCTCCAAGAGTGAGTTTCGGTTGAAGGTTGTGACTTTTTTAGGTCATGTTATCTCTACTGAGAGGATCATGGTAGACCCACAAAAGGTTGTGGTTATTAAGAAGTGTCATAGACCTGTGACTCTAACTGATATTCGGAGCTTCTTGGGTATAGCCAACTACTATAGGAGATTATGGAAAGTTTTTTCACTATAGCCGCCCCATTGACTAAGTTGACCTAGAAGAAGGTCAGGTTCTTGTGGTTAGATGCATGTGAAGGTAGTTGAGAAGTTGAAGAATAAGTTGACTTCAGCTCTAGTTTTGACCATGCTTGAGTGTAATGATGGTTTCATAGTGTATTATAATACATCTCGTGTAAGGATGGGTTGTGTGTTGATGCATCATGGTAGGGTGGTGGCTTATGCTTCTTGGCAGTTGAAAGTTCATGAGAAGAACTACCCTACCCATGACTTGGAGTTATTATAGGTGGTGTTTGCACTGAAGATTCGGCGTCACTATATCTATGGGGTTCATGTTGACATTTTTTCTGATCATAAGAGCCTACGGTATGTGTTTACTTAGAAAGAGCTAGATCTCAGGCAAAGAAAGTGGCTTGAGTTGCTAAAAGACTATGATATGAGTCTTCACTACCATCCAGGTAAGTCTAATGTTATTGCTAATGCTCTTAATAAGTTATCCATGGGGAGTATGGCTAATGTAGACAAGGATAAGTGGGAGTTGGTGAAGGACATTCACCATTTTACCAGTCTTGGAGTTCATCTCATGGACTCTGAGAATGGTGGTGTGTTTGTGCATCAGGTGTCATAGTCATATCTTGTTGTTAAAATAAAGAAAAACCAAATGTTGGATCTTGATTTGATGAAGATTAGAGGAAATATAGGTTAGCAAATAGTTGTTGACTTTGTGATTGGTGGAGATGGTATCTTAAGGTACCAAGGTAGGCTATGTGTTCCCGATGTTGATTGATTGGTAAAAAGGATTTTGGCCGAAGCTCATGGATCTCGTTATGCTATTAATACTGGTTCTACGAAAATGTATCATGGTCTTAAGGACTTCTATTGGTGGAATAATATGAATTGAGGTGTGGCTAACTAAGTGTCTAAGTGTATGGTGTGTCAACAAGTGAAAGTTGAGAACATAAGACCCACTGCTTTGTACCAAGAGATTGAGTTGCCCGAATGAAAGTGGGAAGTGATTAACATGGATTTCGTTATCAGTCTTCCTCGGTCTCAGAATCAATGCAATTCAATTTTGGTCATTGTGGATAGGATGACCAAGATTGCTCACTTTTGGCTGGTGAGGACTAATTATTCGGTGGAGCATTTTGCTAAGTTATATCTTGCAAAGACTGTGAAGTTGCATGGTACTCCGGTTTTTATTATTTTTGATTGTGGTACTTTATTCTCATTTCACTTTTGGAAGTCATTTTAGAAAGGTTTGGAAACTAAGGCCCACAGTTGAATGGACCAGCAGATGGGACCACTCAGATATTGAAAGATATGCTTTGTGCTTGCATGATCGACTATGGTGGTAGTTGGTTCAACTATTTTCCTTTCATTGAATATGCTTATAATAACAGTTAGCATTATAGCATTGGTATAGCTCCTTTTGAGGCATTGTATGGTAGAAGATGTTTGTAACACCTCGATCGCTTCTTAAGCCTAAATCCATCTTTTGAGTTAATATGGATGACTTCCAAATTGATTGTTATTTATCTCATGTTGTATTTCCCTAAATTCTACTATGGATCATGTGGAGAATTGGATAAGCTTTCTATCGACATAAGATTCACCCAAATCGGACACTCGGTGAGGAAGTTAGAGCCATTTTGTAATTCCCCGAGACTCTAACCAATAGTGAAACCATGAATCAAGCTATTGAGAAGAAAATTATAGTGCTTTGGTTGTTTAATAATCAAGGATGGTGCGTATTTAGGCCTTAAAGATATCCTAACGATTGGACGAATGAAAACATTCCTTACCGATTGAGTTCTTGGGAAGGATATTGGTATAGTCAACTTAAAACGAGCATATCTCTCATTATACTTGGAATTTTTTGATCTCATGACCTATAAACAGATAGATAATTGAATTAGTTTTTAAAATATACCAATTTCGCCAAAATCCGATATCGGAGCAAAGAGTTATACCCATTTTACTCCAACGTGGTCAAGCTGGAAAACAGTGATGACGGTTCTAACGGGCTGTCACGTTTCTGACGACATTTCGGATGACGTCGTCCGCCTTAGGAAGAAAATCAAAAATTTGACCCTTTTGTGACTACGTTTTGTGATGGCCTATCACGGGTCTGACGGCCTATCACGGATGTCGTCAAGCATTTTTTTTAGCAATTAAGGGGCATTTTTAAAAGGGTATTTTGGTCTTTTCCACCCATTTTGACCCTCTATATATATCCAAGTAAAGAAGAAAACTTCATTATTCTTCCATTTCATCAAGAATACTAGGGTTTCTCTCTCAAAAATCCAATCCAAATTTCCCAAGAACATGAAGAATTCAACCATAGATTTTATAAATTGGTTCAAGATTCAAGGTACCCAAGTCAAAAGCATCAAGAACCCTAACTCAAGAAGTGGAAAAGGAGTCTATAACAAGTTTTTTCATTCAAATTCGGTTCAGTCTATGTACCAGGCATCAGTTTCAAATTCGGATATATAATTGTGATTCATTCTGTGAGCATTCGTTGAACAATCTTTGTTTTCCAAGTATTCTAGTCCAGACAATGTAATACCCATTGTGTAGTCTTATCCTTGTTTCTCATGACCTATGCCTGCAGAAATTATCTCTTTGCTGTCTATGAGTACGATTGCACCCTTATAACATGAAGTGAATTCTAAACTCTCAGTATGAGCCCGCTCTTTAATATAGAAAAAAGGCAAAGCAGCTTAGATTCAGTCGAGAATTACAGTTGTCCTCTATCTATTTTTTTCCAGTCTCGGATCCAACTGTAAAGCTATTCTTATCATAAGTTTATAAATTCGACGAAGTACTTCAAAGTTTAGAAAGATATACATTTATATTTGCAAGTTGTTTCAGTTGTGTGTATGAAGTTCTCTCTATATTCTTGGCAAAAAAGCAACATTCGAGGACGAATGTTTCCAAGGGGGAGATATTGTAATACCCCGATCGTTTCTTAAGCCTAAATCCATTTTTTGAGTGAATATAGATGACTTCCAAATTGATTGTTGTTTATCTCGTGTTGTATTTCCCATAATTCTACTATCAATCATGTGGAGAATTGGATAAGCTTTCCGTCAACATAAGATTCACCCGAATCAAACACCCGGTGAGGAAGTTAGAGCCATTTTGTAATTCCCCGAGACTCTAAACAAAAGTGCAACCATGAATCAAGCTCTTGAGAAATAAATTATAGTGCTTTGGTTTTTTTCTAATCAACAATGGTGCGTATTAAGGCCTTAAAAATGTCCTAACGAATGGGCGAATGAAAACATTCCTTACCGATTGAGTTCTTGGGAAGGATATTGGTATAGTCAACTTCAAATGAGCATATCACTCATTATACTAGGAATTTTTTATCTCATGACCTATCAACAGATATATAATTGAATTATCTTTTCAAAGATACCAATTTCACCAAAATCTGATATTGGAGCAAAGAGTTATGCCCATTTTACTCCAACATGGTCAAGCTGGAAAACAGTGACGACGGTTCTAACGGGCTGTCACGTTTCTGACACCATTTCTGATGACATTTCTGACGACGTCGTCAGCCTTAGGTAGAAAATCAAAAATTTGACCCTTTTGTGACTACTTTTTGTGATGGCCTATCACGGGTCTGACGGCCTATCACAGATGTCGTCAAGCATTTTTTTTAGCAATTAAGGGGCATTTTTAAAAGGGTATTTTGGTCTTTTTCACCCATTTTGACCCTCTATATATATCCAAGCAAAGAATAAAACTTCATTCTTCTTCCATTTCATCAAGAATACTAGGTTTTCTCTCTCAAAAATCCAATTCAAATTTCCCAAGAACATCAAGAATCCAACCATAGATTTTATAAATTGGTTCAAGATTCACGGTACCAAAGTCAAAATCATCAAGAACCCTAACTCAAGAAGTGGAAAAGGAGTCTATACAAGTTTCTTCATTCAAATTCGGTTCAGTATGTGTATCAGGCATCAGTTTCAAATTCAGATATATAATTGTGATTCATTCTGTGAGCATTCGTTGAACAATCTTTGTTTTCCAAGTATTCTAGTCCAGACAATGTAATACCCATTGTGTAGTCTTATCTTTGTTTCTTAAGCCTAAATTCATCTTTTGAGTGAATATGGATGACTTCTAAATTGATTTTTATTCATCTCATGTTGTATTTCTCTAAATTCTACTGTCGATCATGTGGAGAATTGGAGAAGCTTTCCATCGACATAAGATTCACCTGAATCGGACACCCGGAGAGGAAGTTAGAGCCATTTTGTAATTCCCCGAGACTCTAACCAATAGTGCAACCATGAATCAAGCTCTTGAGAAATAAATTATAGTGTTTTGGTTGTTTTCTAATCAAGGATGGTGTGTATTAAGGCCATAAAGATGTCCTAACGATCGGGCGAATGAAAACATTCCTTACCGATTGAGTTCTTGGGAAGGATATTGGTATAGTCAATTTCAAATGAGTATATCTCTAATTATACATAAAATTTTTGAGCTCCTGAACTATCAACAGATAGATAATTGAATTACCTTTCTAACGATACCAATTTTGCCAAAATACGATATCATAGCAAAGAGTTATGCCCATTTTACTCTAACATGGTTAAGCTAGAAAATGGTGACGACGGTTCTGATGGGCTGTCACGTTTCTGACGCCATTTCTAATGATGTCATCACTTTATGAAGACATTTCTGATGATGTCGTCAGCCTTGGGTAGAAAATCAAAAATTTGACCCTTTTGTGACGGTATTTCATGGCGGCCTATCACGGGTCTGACGGCCTATCGCGGATGTCGTCAGTCATTTTTTTCAGCAATTAAGGGGTATTTTTAAAAGGGTATTTTGGCCTTTTCCACCCATTTTGACCCTCTATATATATCCAAGTAAAGAAGAAAACTTCATTCTTCTTCCATTTCATCAATAATACTAGGGTTTCTCTCTCAAAAATTCAATCCAAATTTCCCAAGAACATCAAGAATCCAACCATAGATTTTATAAATTGGTTCAAGATTCAAGGTACCCAAGTCAAAATCATCAAGAACCCTAACTCAAGAAGTGGAAAAGGAGTCTATAACAAGTTTCTTCATTCAAATCCATAATCAAGGTATGTGGGGTTTGAGCAAGAACACTTCTTTCGTTCTTGTGCCCAAAGATTTAATTTCTACTATTGAAATCCATGATTTTGCAATGTGGGTTTACACCCAAATTACATTATTAATGATTTATGATATTTGAGTTATTCAAGATCGATACACATGACTATTTCATTATTTTATTTCTTAAATTGAGAACTTATGCCATGAGTTGATGATTTCCGAATGATTTGAGATAAGAGTCATGATTTAAGCTTTTCTATGAGAATTTTTATCATTGAATATCTATGTATATATTGATATTTGAGCTTGAGAGTAAAGAATGAGTTCTATGATGTTTTCTTGAAGTTTTTGATACATGATTATTTTACAACTTTCAAATTATGACTTGATATTTAATATTATGAATTTCATTTTCTACCATGAGTTGGTATTTCAAGTTCTTTCAAGACATGTGTCAAGCTTTAAGCTTCCTTATGAAAAATTGGATTATTGAGTATATTGATTCATAAGATTGAGTTGTTATAATAAGTCATGATATTTCCTCAAAGTTATTGATGTTGCCATGACTGAATGAATTGATACATCTTGATGTTGAGAAAGATTGTTTGATTTTGAGTCGAGTTAGGAATTCACAGTTGTATATGATTTACCGATAAGATATATACTTATGTTTTGATCTTTATAATGGACCCACGAATTGATATCGATTAAAGTGGATTTCCTAACGCGTTCTGAGCTGAGTCTGGGAGAAGTATTTAGCACCGAGCGGGAAATTTAGTATTTTTCTAAAACTACATGCCATAGTATGATTGATGTTGATAATTGTGGGCCAAAGGCCGATTATGGGATTGTGATTGTGATATTGAGGTTGTGCTCCCTGGCAAGAGTACGACGCTCCCACCAATGTGGGGTTCTCTCCTTAGGAAGGCAATACGTTGGACTCCATACGGCTCACATGGTGTAGTTATGTCAGTTATAAGAAACTCCCAAGTCTATAAGATTTCAAGTTTCATGAGTTACCGAGTCACTCTAAGTCATGATTTAAAGAGTTTGAGTTAAGTATAATGATTTATGAGATTTATAATGCTTGTATTACTATTAATGATTTACAAGGAATATATTTCAGTTAATTCAAGCGAAGAAAGTTGCTATCATCAGCATGCATGATTTTCATAATCATTTATGATATTATTTATAATGTTTCATTGCAACCCCACATACTCAGTACATTCCTTAAAGTACTGACCCCTATATATTTCTATATGCTACAGTGCCTTATAATGTAGGTACAACTTATAGCGTAGATACCGCATTCAGTTAATTCGCAGCTTCCAGTCAGTAGGTGATGAGTCCTTTTGATTTGAGGTCTTGAGCCATTTATACAGTTCGAGAAGTGTTGTATTTTTCTTACTTTAGTTATATTGAGATTGGGTAGTTGGGAGTCATGACCCATCTATCTGAAGTCAGTAACAGTGGAGGCTTCATAGATAGTCAGTAGAACTTGATGTATTCATTTTCAGTTTTATTTGTAAAAGTAGAGTTGTGATCTTTTAAACTTCATGTTTATATTGATCAAGTTCAGAGAAGTTCTATATTTTCGTTAACTTTATATATATTTAAGCATTTTATCCAGTTGCTTATGAGTTATTCTAGTAGGAGGGTTAGCTTGAGGTCACTTACACCCCTAAGCACCATGTGATATCCCAGGACCCAAATTTTGGGGCGTTACTATGTCGTTCTCCTATTGGGTGGAATTAAGTTAGTGAGGTAATTGTTTGGCCTTGGTTTGGTTCACCAAGACTTGGAAAAGGTAAAGGTGATTTGTGATAGGTTAAAAGCCATCCAAAGTCTCCAAAAGTCCTATACAGATGTGAGGCATAAGGATTTTGAGTTCAATGTTGGCGATATGGTATTCTTGAAGGTATCTCCCATGAAAAGAGTGAAGTGGTTTGGTAAGAAGGGGAAGTTAAGTCCTCTGTATTTTGGTCCTTAATTTATTTTAAAGAGGGTTGGCACTGTTGCCTATGAATTTGAGTTGCCTTCTAGTTTGAGCTTCATTCATCTAATTTCTCATGTCTCTATGTTGAGAAAGTGTGTGGGTGATCATTCATTGGTTGTTCCTTTGGAAGGATTGGGTATTTTGGATTCCTTATCTTATGATTTCGTCCCGATTGAGATCTTGGATCATCAAATTCGTTGGTTGCGGACAAAGGATGTGGCTTTGGTTAATCTCCTTTGGAGGAACCATAAGGTTAAAGATCCTACTTGGGAAGTGAAAGAGGACATGAAATCCAAGTATCTATTCATGTTTTCTGCTCCCGGAATTCGTGTGAAAAATATGAGTTCATCATCATACTTTTGTTTTCAAACTTTGTTAAAGGAAAAATTGATTTCCTTTATCTTTTTACGAACTTCGTTAAAAGTTAGAGTTGAGGTGTTGGTGTGTTAAATCGTTCTTGTTCTTGCCTTACCCATCATTCGAGGATGAATGATCCAAGTGGGCGAGAATTGAAACACCCTAGTTTTGACCCTTAGAAAATTTTTGAACATTGAGCTTCTAGACATCATATAACTTAAGGTACTAGTCATATGATATTGGATGGTTTAGGGTCCCTCCTCTCGTATGTAAATCAGTGTGTTTGGGTTGGTTTCTATCCAAGTACGATTGAACATCTTACTAGTTTTTAGTGGGGGTACAAACGGTATGCTGTTGAGTCATATGGTGCCCTAAGTCTTGTCCAAAGTATTCTATCTGGGTATAAGCTATAGGGTACTTCTTGTATGTTAGGATACAAGTTAGTCATGTATGGTCTTATGTTGGTCAGTATGGGGGTCCAAGATAATGGTAGGGTATGAGATAAGGGTACCACTCGTACCCTGGGATATGATTTAGGAGGGATGGGTCGTACTCTCCTGCATGCATGTTTTGAGCTTTTAAGATGGGGGTATTTCGGACATTTCCTACCCCAAAACCCTTAAGTCCCCATGTCTTAAACTATGTTGTGGCACCATATAACCAACTATTGAAAGATCAAACACTCCAAAAGCACTCTCTAAACTCTCTCTGGAAAATTAGGACTAGGGTTCTTCAAAGGTGTTTAGATTGAGGCTTAAGAGAAGTTTCTTTCGTGAATCTTCTTGAATAAGACATGTGACTCCTACCTCATTGTTTGATCATAAATATCATATGTTTTAAAGTGTGATTATGATTCTTAAATGTTGGTTTTGAAAAGTAAAATTAAGGGTTTTGTTGCATATGATTGAGTATTGTTTACTCTTGGTTTAACTTATGTTTTTACATGTTTTTTTGGTGATGGTTAACACATGTGGGAGCTTGGTAATTGTGGTTTAACAAATTGGTCATGGATTCCCTAAACTTGATGACTTTTGCCTTTATTTTGGTCTTGATAATATATGCCCTCTACATATTCGTGACATTGCCTAAACAAATAAACTAGTCACATGTTAATGATGTTTTGAACTACGGCATTGGCCTAACGAATAGTAATGTTGATAAATGTTTTTGTGAAGGCCTTTTTGGCAATGTAATGATCTAAATGGTAACCTTGGTGGTTTATATTGTTAAATGGATTTGAGTCCCTAAATATTAACTTTATTTATATCTTTGTTAGACAATGGGTTCGAGTCCCTAAACTTTGAGTTAAACAAGTGTCTTTGTTAGAAGATGGGTTAGAGTCCCAAATTTAAATGAATGGATGGTTGATTGATAATGGTAATGGCATATGGTATGCATTCAAGTAGTGTTGCTATAACGATACCAACAAAGTGTCTTTGGTAAGTAATTGACTAAATGGTTGTGTATGTCAAATGACAATTTTAAATTGGGATTCTAAGTGGGATGTGTAGTCGGGCTGTGAAAGTAGAGTCTAAAAGACTAACACTGGAAACCGTACTAGTCTGTGCAGGTATCTTATGATCAGGTGGTTTGAGTCCCTTGAATAAATATATGAATGGGAGGTTTGAGTCCCCCATAATTCATATAAAGGTGCTTAAGTCACCTTGATTATACCGGGAGGTTCAAGTCCCCCATATAGGCATATACAGTTATGGATATTCTCTGGTTTGTACGGCTACACATACTGGGTACCTTCTAGCTAGGAGAGAGCTGGACCCATATAGACTGTGGGTGCCTTGTTCTATGACGGTTATGCTACACAGCCCAGGCTTATGATTTCAAAGTTCATGTTAATCTTGTTTACTATCTTAGCATGGTATAAATATGTATGTATTGCATTGGTATATGCATTGATTGATTTGTTTGAAACTATTGACACTATTTATCTTTATCCTTGAGTTACATTATAGCACTCCAAACGCTAAACGTCTTCAACAATGGATTCCCACACGATGCAAGTGTTGGTCATACTACACCTCTTACTCAGTGATTGGACTCAGGATCAGCTTGTGTTGACTTGAAGTGGTGAGCTTCCATACTTTTGAAGGCTCCATTTCTAGTTTTAGTTTCTTATGTTTTCATTGGTTTAGTCTTGGATATTAGTTTTGACTATGGTCGGGGGCATATCTCGAGCGTATAATATTTTACTATCGAATAGAGGCTTTGTGAGATACTATGGGTTGGTATGGGCGATGTCGACAGTAGTGTCATCCTTGGCATTGGCATTGGTATTGGTATTGTGGCCGATAATGTATAACCTTATTTGATTTGTGATTCTTCCATTTTATTATGGTATGGATATGGACTTGGTTATCATTTTAGTTTTAGTTATGGTTGTTGGTTGGCATTGAATGGTTAGACTTGTTTTGGTTGTCCATGGTCTTAGACCTATCCCAAAGTCTATGTGTTCTTAATCACCCTATCTTATTATATGTTCAGAATTTATCCGACTCAAGGTATATTTTGGTTGGTTGGATTGGGTAGTGGGCAATCTTCAATCCTTGTTGGTCTTGAGATGCCCATTATGACAAGGCCCTGGTTCAGGTCGTGTCTAGTAGGTGGACTATGAGTACACTTGTTGCAAATCGCCAAAGAAAATTTGAGTTTTAAGACAAAAGCATGGTGGACTTTAGCTGGCATAGACTGTATCCCACTACTGCGGACAACATACTCAGTCCGGTTTATGCGGCATTAATAGTTGGCTTTATGGCAGGTTATGAGTTTGATGTGGGCCAATTTTTGGAAAGAGAAATACGAAACCGAGTAGTGGGTAGAGAAAAACTATTTCTGGCATATCCATGTATGATCACCTAGATTTGTTTGGCTGCAGAGGTGCAGGAACTTCTAGGGATCGGCTAGTTTATTGAGCCTAACATACCATTAATTTAGGGATGATTTGAGATACTGCTAATCCTCTGACCAGGTAGGAAAATCAAGGTATAGAATTTCTAGCTCAAGCAATGAAAAATAGAGGACAAATATCAGAGGATGCTGGAATTGATGAGGTTCCTGTTTAGGGTGGACAGTCTGACCCACAATATTCTGACACCACAGGCCCAGCAGTACCCTGATTTCACCATATATTGTGGTCCTACATCTATCATCAGCCAGATCTACACCACTCGGGTATGTGATTATTTCCCAGTCTAGTTTAAATCATATTATGCAAAAGTTGGGAACGGTGGAAGTAAAAGTACAGTTAATAGAAGGGGGTGTGAAACACTGGGTCGAGTATAGGCTAGAAGGACAATGTACACGTATCCAAGGGAGATTGGATGCTTTTGAGCAGAGGATGCCACGTTAGTTAGGAAGCGGCCTAACCCCTGATATTGCGGAGGTGAAAGATAAGGTGGCTGAGATACGGAGGCTTGTTGATGAGCTCTATGACAGGCTATTCATCCCAACACCTGTAATAACAGAGATTGAGCCTGGTATAGAAGTGGAAAATATATGAAGTATCCCTACGGAAGAAGAAATGAGAGAGAGAAAGAAGAGAAAAAGCCAAAGTTTAGAAAAAGAAAATCTAAAGAAAGCAAAGAAAAATAGTATACATAGTAAGAAGGACCGACAAGTAAGGGTCTGAGAAATTACAGATAGTGTCGGTAGCTCAAAGCCAGCAACTGATGATGCTGAGAGGGTTAGTGATGCAGACCCAAAACCAAATGTACCATTGAGCGCACCGGTCACAAACGGTGCCAATATTGTGAAGACAGCCCCAGCAGCTGATGGGACTACTATTGAGGATGGTGAGGCCCGATTTGATGGCCCACGTGATGATGCAGTATGAGCAGGAACCTAGGGAGCCCAGGTATGTCCTCCTCCCTTGTATTACATTGATAGATGCACTAAGGACGGTGCATAGGTATTAGTTAGGGGTGGGGTTGTACTAAGGTCACCACAGATTACACTTGTTGTGTTTTGAAACCCGTAGGCCACAATCTGGAAAACTTGTGAACTGACATGTTTTATGTTTTTTGTTGTTGTTTTCTGTGTTATGTGAAGCTAAAAATAGAAATAAAATTTGTACTTATGATAGTAGACATGGTTTTTTAATGATTATGCTAAAATTGTTTGATTTTGATAAATTTATACCCCTCCTAAAAATAGTATTAATTGTGTGATGTGTATATGTCTGAGGGACGGTTGTGAATCTGATAATGGCATCAGAATTAGGGATAAAACAACTATGGCAAAAAAATTGTATAATTATGATTAGTAACTAGCAGTACAACCTTTTACAAGGTATGTGTGAGAATGTTACCTAGTTCCCGGTGTGTCAAAATTCAGAACTTGCTCGGTTGCTCTTACCTAGGGTTTAGGATAGTCAATTAGGAGATGATCATTTATTTTGAGTTCTCTCGAGCCTAATGCCCTACCAAAAGTAATATGAATCCCTTGATCCAAAAAGATGAGCCTAATTAACCAATTTTGGTTGTTTACACTAATTTTACCTTCCCGTTTCACTTATAATGAACCTGTTTTGGACATGGTCCTCCTTGAACATTATGCACCTCAACTCAAACAAATTGCTTAAGTGAAGGATGGCTATTATAGGGGTGCGTAAAAGAAAATATGTATGAATAAAGAAGTGAAGAAAAAACTAAAGTAGGACAGGCGCGGTGAAAATAAAAGTATAATAAAATAAAAGAAAAAGAAAGTGAGAAAAGAAAACTACACCTGGTCCGATCTTAATAGGTTTTTACAATAAAAAAGGAGACATAAGGGTGGAAATAAAAAGAAGAAGAAATTATAAAATAAGTGGACCCCAAATAAAGCATAGTGTCAAGGAGGCTTAGTCACTTAATAAAAAAACTCCCAAAAAAATACCATATCAGCCCCAAACCTACATTACACGCAGATCAAAGACCTATAGTGATCTTATCTCCGCTATCTGAAAACCCAAGAAGAGAGCACATGGGAAATCCTATGGTTGTCTGTACACACCGGTCGATACTTCTTTGTCAGTGAGAGCGTCTTTTTGAAATATCCCTGAAAAAATATAATTGAGCTAAGCTGAGAGAATGGGATTTCTTTGTTTGTGAGTGTGCAAGGGTTGTGTTGTTAGGTTGCTAGACTATTCGGGGAAAGTGATTTGTGTGTATGCCTAGTTATCTGTTACTAATGTAATCCCATCATTAGATTCCTTTCTGTCACTCCGTGTACCAAATCGATATATGCAATTGAATTCATTAAAAGTTAAAACCAGGAGGGGGAATAAGAATGTTAAAAATTGAAATGAAAAGTCACTGTCATAGGCATCTTAGGATCTTCCTGTTTAAGCATCATTATGGTGTTAAAGTTTTGAGTTTTGTTTTTCCTGAGGACATGCAAACAGTCTAAGTTGAGGGTGTTGATACGTCATGGAAACACGGTGCTTTTGATACTTAAAACCAAGAATTTAAGCTTGGACTTAAGATAATTTGGTAGATATGATGTGGGTTTGTGGTTGTTGCAGGTGAAACAGGTAAACAATAGTTTATGAATGAAATTGGAAGAAAAAGCTCTGAAAAAAATGAGTATGTGCATTATACAAGTCATCCTACAAGTTTTTAACATACCATATGACTTGTAGGTGTACTCATAAGAAAGACAATAATAAAAGTCAAGCAAGGAAGCTAAGTGAAGATTGGATATGAATGGAGAGTATGAACCGCAAGTTGTGGCTATGAGTTGGAGAAGCAGTCATTGAGAGAGAAGAAACCAAAATAAAGTTCAGAGTTGAAGTCACAGAAGAAGACAAGTCATAAGACCTGTATAAGACTCATAAGGATCAGTCGTGAGATGATCAGTGAACAAAAACAATGAAGAACAACTCCCAGGTGATGACGAGCGAAGACCATGAGTCGTAAAGTCTGGGTATTACTCGTGGGGACAAGTCATAAGGATAATATAAACTTAAAGCCTAGGAGATCAGCTACTAGAATACATACTTCTAGCACTGTACAACTCATAAGAATACCTTACAGGTAAACAATGTGAGTCTTGTGTCGACATACTTTTCCTATTCTATTTTAATTAGGATTTCTAGGTTATTTTGAGATACTATAAATACCTTAGGGTTATTCCTTCATTAGGTTACATATTTTTATGTACTTTACATTATTTTTACTACTTTTAACACAATTTGATCATTGAGACTTTGTTCTTGAGATTTTTGGGTTTTTATTTAATTGAAGACTTCGGATTTTCTTCCTCTTATTCTCGTGCAATTAATTACATGTGTTCTTTATTGATTATCATAGATTGTTGCATAAACATGATTGACTAATTTCCCTGACTAGGGTTGGGGAACTATGGTGGATTAACTACGTAAAGGAAGTGGGAGATTTCTCTATTCTAACGGGGTTGAATGTATCTAAATCTTCTTCATATTAATTGACCTCAGAGCTACTGCAGAAGCTTGAGGATTCCCCGTATTCGGGAATGTCCTCACAAGGGAGTTAGAGATTAGGAAAAGGGGATTAAGATGGTAATTTGAGAATCACATCCATCTTATAATTCCTCTATCTCATCTAATCAACTTGAGACTCAAAAGGTGAAAGTTGAACTGAAGTTATAGACAAGGAGAAATAAGGTGATGCCCTGAGACTTACAAGGTAACGAGTGAGATTTATAAACACGTTCACAAGACAGTTGATAACTCAAAGCTTGTCAACTTTACATACAGAACAACAAAATAGGTGGGTTGACCACGAGAAATTTATGGAGTTGAGGAGCTATAGGGAACACAGTCCTAGTGTTCATCTTCTACTATTTACAAACTCATGCATTCAAGATTTGGTTACTATTCACTGTTGACTTTAAAATCCCATCATTTACCTTTTTGCATTGCTCGTGAATTCTGTCAAGTTTGAGAGACTATTCAATATTTTCCCTATGGATTCGACCCCAACCTAGTTGGGTTACTATATTTGGCATTGACCGCAACACACTTCTTTAGAATTTAGTTTTGGGCGACATCACTATGAAAATTTGATACAGAAATAAGTAAAATCAACACAGAAAGATAAATAACACAATCATGTGAGGGCAAACCAAACATAACCTAACTAAGGTCTCATAAGCCTTTCAGGAACACTAAGGAGACAATTGATTCAACCGTACCCCCATAAGTCGGTGGGACATACAAGAAAAAATTAAATAAAAATCATAAATAATCCATCATGGAACCAGACCTAAGAAGTTATAGTAGCCATCCAGATATGCACCAGGCTTGAAGCAGCACCAATGGTTAGTAACGATAATATGTCAAGTTCGAACCAGAAGTGATGAATAATAACAAAAGTCCATATGCCGAATTTGGACAAAAAATAGTGGGTAATAACAAGGAACCACATATTTGAATTACAACAGAGCTCATAATCAGATTCCAGACTCGAACCAAAACTCAAAGGAATCACAACTCTTAAAACAATAGTAATCATTGCTAGAACTCCCAGATCATATTATAACCAAATGTCTAGCTCGAACTGAAACTAATAGTAACCATACTCAATGATAAAACTAAAAATCCAACCATATAGTAACTGATGCCAAACTGGTGCCAGAACTCACAATAAATAACAAAAATAAAGTTTATGTTGGCCTTGAACTATAACTAAAATTCATTCAAATAAACATACACATAACAAAACTAAATGTCAGGAATTCGAGGTTTCCAAGATTAATATCATGTCCTAAATTCATAAAAATTACACCATACTATGGGATAACGGGATTGAAAATTACCAAAATAGGGTCGTAACCGGATGAGCAAGGAATAAAATATTTCAAAAGATGCCCGAGCTATAACTACCTAGCCAAAACTAGCATAACAACATACAATTACAATAAATAGACTAAATCTAGGGATAGGATAAGCCTAGCCTACCTGGATGTCAAAGCTAAAAGCCTCTCCAAGAAACCTCCGAACAATGCCTTACCAGAATACGAGCTTGAATAACTTGATCTATATAATTTAATTTTTCTCTAGGTGATCAAGAATAATATCAAAAATACTTTTCTACCAATTGTCCTGATATATACGCACATGCATATACAGGACCAAGAATAGTAAACATTGCTGGAAACTTTCTCCAAGTGCAAAACGACATTGAAATGAATAATACACGTGTATATAGAATAAAGAATGCTAATCTTAAGCTAGCTGAAGTTATGGCAAAGTAAAGAAATTCTATATAACGGATATCAATTAATATGAGAGTTGGCATACATAGTTAATCTAATTTTTCCACATACCTAACAAGTACCACTCCATTACCCTTATCCTCCAAGTTGTAGTGCTTACATTACCCTTTTGTTTATAATACAATATGGACTCACTCAGATATTGAATAGGTTCGCGGTAAGATAAATATATTATTTTGAATATACCATAATTAATAAAAAATTATTTTGAACAAAATAACTATTACATAATTATAATATTTTAACATATCTAGATTCACTATCTATGCATAAAACACTAATAAATTGTAAGACTACAATACAATAATGTAGATACATTGTAACTAAAAGTTTTTCTTAAACATCTAAATATTTTAGAAATGTAATAATATATATCTCTACCAAATTCTAATTTAATTTAACCCCGCAACATGATTGGTATTAATAATATTCTCAAACAAATTGCTCGAAAATCAAACTATCAGTCCTAGCAAGTCATAAATAACTTGGGGGCAGTTATAGGAAAGCAGTAGATACCAAAAATGCACGAAACTGAGGGAAATAATTGTGAGGGTCATTACATAGCCTCAAATTAAGCTCCCTGTGAATCATAATATACTAAAACTATGGTGATCTGTAAAAATCTCAAATTAAACCCCATATAGATAGTGCCTCTAAATCCTAAGCATAAACTACTACAGCTAACTCCAAATCATGAGTGGGGTAGTTGCATTCATACACCTTTATCTTTCTTAATGTATATGCAATAACTTGGACCTATTGTATTAGAACACACCCTAAACCAATACCAGATTCATCACAATAGATGGTAAAACCCTTGCTCTTAACTGAAAGAGTCAGAACAGGGGATGAAGTAAGCAAATCCTTGAACTTCACAAAGCTCATCTTGTAACTCGCAGACTACAAAAAAGGAACCTCCTTCCTATTCAATCTAGTCATAGAGTATATAATAAAGGAGAAACCCTCAACGAACTACCTGTAGTAACCTTCCAAACTAATGAACCTCAATAGATGACATAGGCCTAGACTATATATGAATAGTTTCAATCTTTGTTGGGACCACCATAATACTATCATTGGAAACTATGTGCCGCAAGAAAGTTATAGACTCAAGCTATAACTCGCACTTTGAGAACTTAGTATAAAGTTTCTATATCTCAAAGTGTGGAGCATAGTCCTCAAATATTGCTCGTGCTTCTTCCTACTCTTTGAATATACTATAATGTCATCAATGAATACTATCACGAAGAAGTTCAAATAAGGCCTGAACATTCAGTTTACCAAATCCATAAAATTTGTTAGGGCATTAGTCAACCCAAAGACATCATGAGGAACTCATAATGGTTGTAACAAGTCTAAAAGGTTGTCTTAGGGATGTCTGTGTCCCTAACTCTCAACTGATGGTAACCAAATCTCAAATATATTTAGAACACATTATCATACCCTAAAGTTGGTTAAATAAATCATCGATACAAGGCATAGGATATTTATTCGTTATAGTCACCTTATCCAAATACTTGTAGTCCATACACAAATACATAGACCCATCTTTTTTTTACAAATAAAACTAGAACACCCCAAGGTGACACGCTCGGTCTGACAAAAACCTTACCCAAAAGATCCAAAAGATGACTATTTAGATCATTTAGCTTAGCCAAATCCATACAATAAGGAGCCATAAAAAAAGGTCGAATGCCTAGCTTGAGGTCAATAACAAACTCTATATCACACTTAAGATAAAGGCTGGGCAGGTCAGTTGGGAACACATCAAGAAACTCGCAAAAAATAAAAATAAAGTCAAGAGATAGACTCTCAGTACTAACATCCCAAACATAAGTAAGAAATGACACCCAACACTTCATATTAGCCAATAATCCCAGATGAAAGAAATAATCCCCATTGATGAATGAAAAATAGAACCTTGACACACAATCAGGGGTACGCCAAGCATGGATAAAGTAATAGTCTTAGCAAGGCAATCCAAGACCACATGGTAAAAAGATAACCAATCCATGTCTAGAATCACATCAAAATCTACCATATCTATAATGAGATCAACCTGAGTATCAAACTCCCAAAAATTTACCAAAAAGGATTTATACCCGATCAACTATTAAAAAATCTCCCACAAAGACAGCTACACATAATGGCATAGACAAAGACTCCAAAAATAAACCCAATTACGGTGCACAATAAGAAGAAACATATGAAAATATTGAATCAAGATTAAACAAAGTAGAAACTAGTTAATGAAATACAAAAATCATAGCAGTTATCACAACACCTAAAGCCTTAGCCTACAATATACCTAGTATAGCAGACAAATGGCCATTCCCACTACACACTGGTTGCCTACCTGACCACCTGGCCTACCTCCTAGCATACTACCTATCGAACCCTTGGGAACACCTCTATGACTAAGAGCACCACCCCTAACTAGTGGTGACACTGATCTGATTGGTTGTATAGTTAGAACTAAAGGCTTAATCATCCCACAGCGAGGACACTCATGGACAAAGTGACTAACAACCCCACAGTCATTACACTTCTTATATTCCCTGCTCTATATAGATAGTCCAACTGATCCTCTATGAGTACCTCTACTCGATGATACCACCTAAGCACTTCTTTAAGGTTGGCTACTACTCTAACTACTAAAACCACTATAACAGGGTTGATCCCTATTTGATATTTGAATCAATGCCTGAATTAGCCTACTAGGCTTACCCTAATATTGATAAGAATACTACTGGGAATACCTACCTCAAATCCCCAGCCTCTAAATTATGAGTTGATATGGCTCCCACAATAGTTGCCTTGATAATAAGGCTTCTTATTATTTCTTCCTTAGCCCTCATGACCTATCTCCTTTATAGTATAAAAATTCTTAGAAATATTATAAAAAAGACTTTTGTAAAGTCACCAAACTCTACGCATCCCTACAAGGTGACAATATCAATCCCCTAACAATTATCGATCCTCTAATACTCCATAGGTAGAATCATATTGGTGTGTCTAATTTACTTATGTGATCTCACCTTTTACTCATCCACAAACATAAAACCCTATATCAAAGAAAGAAACTCATCCTAAAGATGCTTGAGCATGCTGTGATGTATATACTTCCAAAAGAAAGCTTCAAAGAACTAAGTCCTGATGGAGATCAAACTAGCATGGAATTAAGATAACCTCTCCACTACCTTCTTTTTGTTATGTTTAGCTAATAAGAACAAACTCCACTCCACATGACTCAACCAACCCCAATTTATGTAACCTCTCTTCATAACTAGATACTAACTCATAAGCATCCTCAGCTATGGTCTCACCAAACTTGGGTAGATTCAATCTTAGAAATTGTCCTATTATCTTCAAATCCTCTATGGAAATTATTGGCTATGGGACTACCGGTGTTAGAAAAACCTCTACCCTAGGCGTTGTCACTACAGGTTGCACCCCTAAATTAATATCACCTAGCGTTGTTAAGTGAGCTCCCTCATCTAATGTACTACAAACTAGCCCCAATAACTTTACCAATACATCACAAAGAATCAAAGAAGTAAAATTGAGTAGAGCTTGGGCATCCCGCTAGCCCATCTACTATTATGGTGGCTGAATACCTAAAATACCTCAGACTTTTGGCCCTGGAAAATTCCAAGTTCTTAACCTCATAGCCCAAACTATGACTCCCTCCTTATGAGTTGCATGGTGTCATTACGGGTCTTAAGGACCCAATCATAACCTAACTAGTTTGAGTTGCTAAGTTTTCTACTCTGAGTACAAGTTGCTCACTATGAGTCATAAGGACTTATTACGACTCATTATGTTCAAACTGTAGGATATCCAGTATGATGCCTAATTATTACTGTTGTGACTACGACTGGTAGTCACAAGTAATAACCACTCTATACGGGTCATTATGACCAAGTCATAGCCAAACCATCATATGTTCCAAGTGTTATTATCCTGGTAACGACTGGACCCCATGAGTCATAGGGTCTCTTAACGAGTCGTATGATGCTAGTCATAGGGTCACCAATGGGTAATCCAAGTGACACTATCTTAGTTAATACTCATGGTGATGAGTCATAAGGTGTGGTTATGCGTCAATGGGTGACTCCTAGTCACTGGCGCCACTTTTTTAGCTTTTAAGTTGAGGGCACTTTCTACATTTACCACTTCAACCCCTTAGACTCCACGTTTATAAAACACCTTTGGGGCATTTTTTCCTTACAAAATAGGTTAAAAACCTTCTTTACTCTCTCTAAATTCCCTCAAGCAAGCTAAGGTAGGGTTCCATTAATTTGGTCATCTAAGGGCTCAAGGGTTGATTTCTCTGTATTTCATGCATGTGACTCTACCCTTAAATGTAATATCTTAATTTTTTGAAAATACATATTTTTTTATGGAATTAAAAATAAGAGTTTTGATAAGGTTGAGGGATTTTATAGGATTCGTCTTTGATTTAATTTTCCATAATTATTTATGCATTATTTATGCTTATTAATGGTTTTGAAACTTATAGGATGCATGGGTTTGGTTGATAAACAAAGCTATCATATTTTCCCTAATTTAAATGGTTTTGCTTTAACTTGTAGCTTCGGTAAGTGTATTCCCTCAACCAAATTATGAAATTCATAATGGTAATGGCTATGTCATAAGAATTTACTTGTGTACTTGAACTATGGCTATGGAATAAAAGGTTAATAAAGTATAAATGGCTTCATGAAGGCCTTGGTGGCAATAAATTAAAGTGAATTAGAGCCTTGGGGCATGGTTGTTAAATGGGTTTGAGTCCCAACTATTTGATTAACTTGATATCCCCTTTGGACAATGGGTTTGACTTCTATTTGATGAAATAATCATCACGATATGTTATATACTTGTAAGTGAGGCTGGTATGATGATACCAATGGGATGCCTTATACTTAATTGGGTTGATAATCGAGAATGTGTGTTAAATTTTTTAAATTAGTCTTTAAAGTTGGTTGTGTAGCCGAGGTGTGAAAGTGGTGGTCCTGATAAACTAACACCAAAACCTATGCTCGCCGGTGCAGGGGTCTAAATGACCAAGAGGTTCGAGTCCCTTTATTGATTATGTGATTGGGAGGTTCGAGTCCCCCATGTTATATAAATTAGTGCTCAAGTCACCTTGATTCTGTTGGGAGGTTTGATACCTCCATAAAAGTCATACACGTTATGAATATTCTTTGGTTTATATGGCTACACGAACTAGGGCCCATTCAGTTAGGGGGGACATTAGGCCCATATAGCACATCGTTGTCTTTTCTTATGATGGATATTCTACACAACCCATCATGCTAAGCCTTATTTCCTACCCCTGTATAAGATATTATGTCTACATACACATGCATATATATACTCTATATGATATTGTGCATTAGATTTTGGACTGGTTTTCACGTTGTTATTTATGGAATTATATTGCTCTGCTATCCTTGAATTACATACTAGCGGTTCATCTACTGACCGTTGTCAGACATCGTATCACTATGCAATGTAAGAATTGGTCATACTTCTACTTCTCCTGCATAGTGAGTAGGATTTAGGATGTGTTTATGAGTTGATATTGAAGTGGTGAGCTTTCATACATTAGAAGTCTACATTTTATGCTTTAGTCTCTTCTGTTTAGGACTTGTTTAGACTAGGTATTTTTGACTATCATCGGGGGCATGTCTTGAAATTTTATTGATATTCAGTTCTATAGAGGCTTTGTTGGATTACTATGGACTTGGGTGATATCGGTGGATTGGTTAGTTTTAAGTGGTTTGTTACAGACTTAACCTAAACTTTCTTTAGCTTTTTTTTATAATATATTGTTATATGTTTGGGATTTAATCCCCATAAGTATAAATTCTCAATTGGACAGGAAAAAAGGGTGGTCTCCAGTCCTCAGTGGACTTGAGATACCGGTTATGGATAGGCCCTAGTTCGAGACATGAAAAAGAATATATTAGAGCCCAGATTCATTATCAATTAGGTTTCCACAAATTCGTGTCAAGTTGAGTCTTTTTTATGGGTTTGTAGTGCGCCATACTTATAAGGGAGAGGCTAAAAAGCATTTAGGAATAGTTCCCTTTCTTGTTGTCTTATTTCAGGCTATAGAGTCTAAGGTCTTGAATCCCTCTAACTCTGGTTTGTTTTCCTTTCAGATTATGCCTCTAAGAAGATATAATATCTGTGAGAACTTTTTTATCCTGTTTGGGGACAATGTTGAAGGAGCTCGTCCAACTTTTAGGGTCCAGACCAAGTTAAGGGTCGCTGCATCTGAATGTCCTATCGAATCCCACCTGTCTAAGCTAATTTTACTCTTGAGGGTAATACTTCTACTCAGTTACCTCAAGGGGATATAACCAATATTGAGATCGTTACTCCATTAACCTATTGACCCAGTTGGTGATGTCTCAGTTACAAATGTTTGGTCATGTAGTCATTATTATGAGTTCATTAGAGGCCACCAGAGTTGATCAATTATGAGGTTGTATCCTCTAACTTTTACTAGAATCAAGGTTGAGAAGGATCCTCAAAGCTTTATTGATGAGATGGAGATCTTTTGGGTTATGCATGCTTTGAATATTACGGGTGTGGAATTTGTTGCCTATTAATTAAAGGATATAGTATACCAGTGGTACAAAGAGTGGGAGAGATTGATAGTCAAAGATGTTGATTCTTCCTTATGGGATAAGTTCTCTAGTGCTTTTTTGGACCGCTTCTTTCCTTAATTTGAAGCAAGAAAGAATGAAATCAAGGACTATGACTTAAAATTTCATTAGTTATATCAATATGCTCCTGAGTTGGTGACTAGTATAAGGGCTAGGATAAGTTCGCTTTTGAGTTGTTCCGAGACTTGGAGAAAGGTTACCTCATTAAACAAGGACATGGATATTTCATGGCTTGTGGTTTATATACAGCAAGTTGGAAAAGAAAAGAGAAAGCAAACTGAGATTAGGCGAACCCAGTGTGAGAAACTTTGATACTCTGAATAGAGTGGGGATCAATAGCAGAGAGGCAAGGACAACGAAAAGAAGTCTAAAAACAAGAATTGAGGGAGTTCTAACTACCATTTAACGGCTAGTTCTCCCTACTCAAAGCCATATTATGATCGATATTTTTAGGGTGGTGTTGCTTTTAGGTCACTGGGCACCTAATCGCAGGAAAGTGGGGCCCAATCAGTTCCATCCTACCCTCTCTTCAGATTTTGTGGTCAGCTGCACCATAACTAATGTGAGAAGGGGAAAAATAATGTTTTGGTTATGGTCAGATTGGACATATATAGTGAGATTGTCCTTTTAAAGTTGCTTCTGGGGCCAACAAGATCCCTATTGCCTCTTAATCAATTCCTGCACCAAAGGGTGCCACCTCTGGATCCTGCATTGGTTGAAATCAGCTCTATGATCTCACTACTCGTCAAGAGTCTGAGGTACCTCCAAATGTCGCTATTGGTATGTTGAAACTCTTTTCCCATGATGTGTACTATGTACTTGATCCATGGTCCACTATTTCTTATGTGACCCTATTTGTGGCTGTGTATTTTAGTCTTTGGTCTTGAGTGTATATCGTACCCCTTTTTTATTTCTACCCTAGTAGGTGCCTCTGTGGTTTTTAAAAAAGTCTATAGGGGTTGTGTGGTATCAGATGGTGGTAGAAAAACTCTGGTAGACTTGATAAAGTTAGACATGGTTGATTTTGATGTCATATTAGAGAAGGGTTGGCTACACTTATGCTACACCTCTTTAGACTGTCAAACCCAAAAGGTTATTTTTAAATTCCCCAATGATCTAGTTGCTGAGTAGGGGGAAGTTCCCTAGTGCCTAGGAGGATGTTCATATGATATCCTAGAGCCCATAAATTAATATCCAAGGGGTTTCTCTATTATTTGGTCTGGGTTAAGGATTCTAACTTGGAGGGTCCTTCCTTATATTTTGTTCCTGTGGTAAAGGAATTTGTTGAAGTCTTACCTGATGATCTTCTTGGTGTCCCTCCTGATAGGGAGATTGATTTTGTGATTGATCTTCTTTTGAACACTCCTCTTATCTCAATCCCTCTATATAGAATGGCTCTAGCTAGGTTGAAAGAGCTTAAGAACCAGTTAAAGGGACTTCTAGATATGGGTTTCATTTTTTCTAGTGTGCCCGCAGGGTGCCCCTATCTTGTTCGTGCATAAAAAGGATGGTTCCTATTATACGTGTATTGATTACCGGCAGCTAAATACGGTAATAGTAAGGAATAAGTACCATCTTCTATGGATAGATAATTTATTTGACCAGATTCAGGGGGCTATGTTTTTTCTCTAAGATCGATTTTTAGTCTAGGTATCATCAGTTAAAGATTAAGTAGGTGGATATCCCTAAGACTGCCTTCTATACCTGGTATACACATTTCTAGTTCTTGGTTATGTCTTTTAGGTTGACCAATGCCTCAATGAGATTTATGAACTTGATTAATAGGGCTTTTCATCTATTTTTAGATTTATTTGTCATTGTATTCATAAATGATATTCTGGTGTACTCTAAGAGTGATGTAGATCATGTCGATCACCTCTGCATTGTGTTGTAGACCTTGAAAGATCAGCAGTTGTATGGTAAATTTTCAAAATATGAATTCTGGTGAACACTATTACTTTTCTAGGTCACATTGTATCTAGTAATGGGATCATGGTGGACCAACAGAAAGTTGCAATGGTTAAGAGGTGGCGTAGACCCATGACTCCAACTGACATTCAAAGCTTCTTAGGTTTAGCTAATTATTATAGGATGTTTGTGGAAAGCTTCTCATCGATCACAGACCCTTTGACTAAATTAACTCAGAAGAAGGTAAAGTTCATGTGACTTGATGCTTGTGAAGGGAGTTTTAAGAAGCTAAAAGATAAATTGACTTCAGCTCTGGTCTTGACCCTGCCTAAAAGTACTGATGGATTATTGGTTTATTGTGATGCGTCCTAAGTGGGATTTGGTTGTGTATTAATGCAGCATGGCAAGATGGTAGCGTATGTTTCTAGACAGCTAAAGGTTTATGGGAAGAAGTACCTGACTCATGATTTAGATTTTTTAGTTATGGTATTCATGTTAAAGATATGGATTCACTATTTGTATGGGGTTCATGTTGATATTTTTTCTGACTGTAAGAGTTTGCAGTACATGTTCACTTAGAAAGAGCTTAATCTCAGGCAAAGAAGGTGGCTCAGTTACTGAAGGAATTTGACATGATCTTCACTACAACCCAGGTAAAGCTAACGTGGTTGTTGATTCTCTTAGCAGGTTATCTATGGGTAGCTTATCGCATGTAGATGAGGAGAAGCTGGACTTGGTAAAGGACATTCACCGTTTGGCAAACCTTGGAGTTTATCTCTTTGACTCTTAGAATGGTGGTGTGTTTGTGCAACAGGTGGTGCAGTTATCTCTTGGTATAGAAGTAAAGGAGAAGAAGGTGGTGAACCCTATCTTGATACAAATCAATAATGATATGGGTAGATAAAAAGTGTTGGGTTTTGGGATTAGTGGTGATGGTATCTTGAGATACCAAGGGAGATTGTGTGTTTTGGATGTTGATGGGTTGTGAGGTAGGATCTTAGACGATGCTCATGAATCGTGATACACGGTCCATCTCAATTCCACAAAGATATATTATGATCTTAAGTAGATTTATTGGTGGAATAATATGAAGCGGGATATGGCTAACTTTGTAGCTAAGTGTTTTGTATGTCAGTAAGTGAAGGTGGAGCACATGAGGGCTAGTGGGCTATCTCAAGATATTGATTTACCATTGTTGAAATAAGAAATGATCAATATGGATTTTGTCACTGATATGCTACGATTCCATAACCAATTTGATTCCATCTGGGTCATATGGATAGGATGACCAAGTCAGCACACTTCTTGCCAGTAAGGAGTAATTATTTTGCTGAGGACTATACAAGGTAGAGTTGATTGGTGTGCCTATTTCTATTATTTCAGATCATGGTACTCAGTTCTCATCATATTTTTGCAACTCATTTAAGAGTGGTTTGGGGACTAAGGTTATCCTTAGTACCGTTTTCCACCTGTAGACGAATGGGAAAGCAGAAAGAACCATTCAAACTTTGGAAGATATGCTTCAAGCTTGTGTGATAGATTTTGGTGGTAGCTGGGTTGACCATTTGCCTCTTGTTGAGTTTTCTTATAACAACAATTACTATTCTAGCATTGGTATGGCTCTGTTTAAAGCATTGTATGGGAAGAGGTATAGATCTCCTATTGGGCGGTTCAAAGTTTGTAAAGCTGAGATGTTTGGCCCAAATTTGGTTCACCAAGCTATGGAAAAGATGAATATGATTCAGGATCGACTTAAAACCACCCAAAGTTGCCAAAAGTCCTATACAAATATGAGAAAAATGGAATTGGAATTTAGTATTGGAGATTGGGTGTTCTTGAAGGTGTCTCCCGTGAAGGGAGTGAAGCAGTTTGGGAAGAAGGAAAAGTTCAGTCCCCGATATGTTGGACTGTATTTGGTTTTGAGGAGGGTTGGTAATGTTGCATATGAGTTGGACTTTCGCTCTAGTGTGGGGTCCATTCACCCGGTGTTCCATGTGTCCATGTAATAGAAATGCGTGGGTGATCCTTTGTTGGTTGTTCCATTGGAGAGCATTGTTGTATCGGATTTCTTATCCTTTGAGGAGATCTCGGTGATGATCTTGGATCGACAAGTTCGACAGTTGCAAATGAAGGACATGGCTTTGGTAATGGTTCTATTGCGGTACCAAAAGTTTGAGAAGCTACTTGCGAAGCTGAGGAGGACATGAAGTCCAAGTATCCATTACTATTCCCTATTTCAGAAAATCGTGCTTAAAGTATATGTGTTCTTAACATTGTTGTTTTCTTACTTTGTTAAAGGAAATTTGTGAATTCCTTGATTTATTTCTTTTCTGACTTTGTTAAGGGAAGTGTGGTTGTGTATCTATGTTAAATCGTACTAATGAATGACTTGGCCCATCATCGAGGACGAATAATCCTAAGGAGGGGAGACTGAAACACCCCAGACTTTTAACCTTGAAAAATTCCAAGTTCTTAACTTCACTGCCCAGACTACGACTCCCTACTTATAAGTACTGTATGACACACAACAAAAGAAACAATCAACAAAAGAATCTACAAAAGACTGGATGACACACAAGTATCATAACCATGATTCATCAAAAGAATGATGAGGAAAAAAAAGTAGAAAGAAAAGTATAAGTAAAGCAACAGGAAGAAGAGTTTGTAGACTCAGCACAAAGGCAACTTGTACTTGGTACAATTGAAGATCAAGAACTGAATAACGAAGAATTAGTACTATCTGAAGTGGATAGTGAAAAAATCCTTCCATTAGAAATAAAGAAGAATTTTAAGGAATCAAGAAAGGAAGATGTAGATCATATGGATGCAGTGGATATAGAGAAAGCTATTGAAAATGTGGCAAAAATAGGAGATTTATCTCTAAAGCAGATAGACGACATAAAAGAAGACAAGGGTAAACAAAGGAGGAAAGCAGGTGGAGATAGAAAGAATGCACAAGTTTTGTCAAGATTTACTAGAGATGCAGTAACCAAAAATAAATAATCAATTATGAATGCTCTAATATGGAATACTAGATCAGTGAATACTCAAAAGTATTTCATTAGAATAATCAACATGCACAAAAACCTTAAATTTTATTTTGTTGGTTTAATGGAGCCTTTCCAAGGAGTAAGTGAGTTAGAAAGATATAGAAGAAAGTTGGGTCTCCAACATGCATTTTCCAATACAAATGGGAAAATATGGGAATTTGTGGTTGAGATTTTTGAAGTAAAATAATTAAAGATGAGGAGCAGTAATTGACTTTTCAATTATATGATCAAGATCAGGATGTAAAACTGATAGTTACTTTGATTTATGCAAAATGCACAGTGTAGGAAAGGCTACTACTATGGGAATCTTTAGAGAATGCAGTTGCTAATGTTAAAAAACCATGGCTTGTTGGGGGTGATTTTAATATAATTAGCAATGGAGAAGAGAAACTAGGTGGTCTACCAGTAACAGATGCAGAGGTAAGAGATTTTAATCATTGTATGAACATATGCCTATTACAAGAAGTGTGGTATAAAGACAGCAAATATACTTGGTGGAATAGAAGAACAGATGATGAATGTATTTTCAATAGGTTAGATAGGATTATGTGTAATGAAGAAATGTTAAGAAAATATCTAGTCTTGGGAGTGGAGCATTTGATCAGAAGTGGTTCAGACCATACACCACTATTGATCAATCTTAAAATCAATAATTAAAAGGTTAATAAGCCTTTTAGATTCCTAAATTTTTGGATTAAGGAGGAATCCTTCAAAGAATTAATAAGGCAAAATTGGAAAACTAAATTTGAAGGAAATCCATTTATGGTATTTCACCATAAGATGAAGAAATTCAAGAAAGCTCTAACACAATGGAGCAAGGGAATTTTTAGGGAATGTCTTTCAGGAGATTGCTACATTGGAAGATACAATAAAGGTGATAGAAATAAATTTTGAAGGAGATACAACTGTAGGAAATAAGAAAAATTACATACGAAGAAAGCTAAATTGATGAGATATTTGTATATAGAGGAAGAATTTTGGAAGCAGAAAGCAGGAATAGAATGGTTCAAAGATGTTGAAAGAAACACAAAATTCATTCATGCAGTAATAATTGTAGAAGACACATATTGGAAATAAAGAGGATTCAAGATGAGAGAGGTCAATGGTTGGAGGATCATGGATATATAGCAGAAGCAATGGAAGAATTCTACAACAAATAGTTTGCAAAGCAGGAAGAAGATACTTATTATGAGATTATTGAAGAGTTACCAAAGGTGATTAATGAGGAACAAAATAGTAAGCTGCAACAAGTACTAGTTAAAGAAGAGGCGAAGGAAGTTGTGATGGGATTGAATAGGAGTAGTGCAGGAGGACCAGATGATATGACTAGAGCCATTTTCCAAGATATTTGGGAAATAATAGGGGAGGATATTCATAGAATGGTGCAAGCTTTTTATTGTGGGGTAGAGTTACCAAGATTTGTTACTCATAAAATTTTGGTACTCTTACCCAAGAATGCAACTGTGAACATCCTCTCTAACTTAAGACCAATATCCTTAAGCAATTTTGTCAACAAAATTTTCTTATGAATTATTCATGAGAATTAAAATGGTAGTGCCTAGTATTATCTCTACTAAGCATGTGGATTTGTTCAGGGAAGGAGTATTGCAGTAAATATTTTTCTGGTACAAGAGATAATCACTGAGATTAGCAAGAGAGGCAAACCACCTAACATGGTGATGAAGTTAGACATGATGAAAGCCTATGATAGAGCGGAATGGATATTCCTAATATTGGTGTTAAGGATGCTAGGTTTTGGAGAAAGAATTATTAACTTGATCTTCAAATTGGTGAGCAATAATTAGTATTCCATTCTAATTAATGAACAGACTAAAGAATTTTTCAAATCTACAAGAGGAGTCAAACAAGGGGATCCGCTATCACCTAGTCTTTTTATAATTGCAACAAAGGTTCTATCTACTTCATTAAATAAATTAATGATAAGGAAGGAGTTCAAAAGATTTGGTATTCCTAGAGGAAGTCCTTTGATCAATCATCTTGCATTTGCAAATGATATGAACATTTTATGTAAAGCAGAAGTCAGAACTATGAAACTAATAACGTCAACCTTGGAGAGGTATGAGAAGGTTTTAGGTCAGAAGATCAATAAAGAAAAGAGTGTTATTTATCTAAATCATAGTATATCAAAAGGAGAGGTAATTACTGTGGAGGTGGCCATAGGAATATTGAAAAAGGATTTCCATTTTACTTACTTAGGTTGTCCTATTTTTTATAAAAGGAAACAAAAATCTTATTATCAGCTGATTATATAAAAAATAGGGTCAAAACTTCAAGCATGGAAAGGGAAATTATTGTCTTATAGTGGAAGAGCAATTTTAATAAAGCATGTTCTACAAAGTATTCCAATACATTACTTATCTGTCATGAATCCTCTTAGTAATGTATTTATCCACATACATAAAATGATTGCTCAATTATTTTGGAGTAGCTATATAGCAGGTAGAGGAAAACATTGGACAACTTGGAAGAAGTTATGTTTGCCACAGGATGAAGGGGGTTTGGGTTTTATATGGTTGCAGGATATATCAATGGAATTATTCTCAAAGCTTTGGTAGAGTTTCAGGACTAAAAAGTCTACCTGGAGTACATACATGAATAATAGATGTTGCAAGAATAAAGTTCATAATTAGGTGACATGGAGAACAGGAAATAATGGTTCTCAAGTATGGAAGAAAATTTTACAGGCAAAGGAACTAATTGAACACTAAATAGGATGGAGAATGAAGGAGGGAACTTCTTTAATATGACATGATAACTGGACACGTATTGGGGATTTGTATAACATTACTAGTAAGGACTACCCTTGGGACCAGAGATACCAATTTGTATGGGAACTGACCAGAAATGGTGCATGGAATGAAGAAATTCTCCAAGAAATATTACTAGAAGAATATGCTAGTTATATAGTGATTAATGTTAAAGCTTAACTGAAAGGAAAAGGGAATGACAACCCAATATAGATGTTGGACAAAATAGGTCAATTTACAGTCAAATTCACTTGGGAATATATAAGGTACAAGGAGCAAGCAAATGTTATTTACAACAAAATTTAGGTGAAAGGTCTTTTATTTAAGATGGCATTTTTTATGTGGAGGACATAGAAATTCAATGTTCTAGTTGATGATAGAATGAGAAGATGGGGATATGAGGACCTTTAAGGTACTGGTGTTGTGAAAATCCTAAGCAGAAAACTATGTCACATGTCTTTCTCAAGGCTTTTACTGCTACCAGGACTTGGTCCTATTATGCTTCTTATACAGGTATTAATATACAAAATCTTCCTCCTAGGAAGGTTATAATGAGTTGGTGGGATGCTAATGTGAAGCAACGTTTAGTTGCATAATATAATTCCATACTAATAATTATAATGTGGTAACTATGGAGGAGAAGAAGTTATAGCAAACATGGAGGCATACAAACATCAGATCATAGGAGCATAATGGATGTTAATAGGAATCTATTGATATTATTGAAGGTGGGGAAATGAAATAGGAACTTCCCAAATAATTAGAGAGGAATTTTGAAGGATCTGTTAACATACTCATCCTCTCTAAAGGTGTTAAAGGTCATATGGGAATTATCTCCACCTAAATGGATCAAATATAATACTGATGAGGCTTCCAGAAGGATTTCGAGACTTAGTTCATATGGTTTTTGCATCATGGATGAGAAAGGTGATCTACTATATGCAGAATGCAGTCAAATGGAGGATACAACCAGTATGCAAGCAGAATTAACAACTTTATTACAAGCAAACAAATATTTCAATAAAGCTAGTTATAATCAAGCAATTTTCCAAACTGATTAAATGCTAGTATAAATATAATCCAAAAAGAATGGCCATGCCTATGAATTATTATAGAGATGGTGGAGAACATACAATCTTTACTAGCAGGGAGGTGCATAAATTTCAACATATTTTCAGCGAAGGAAATAAATTAGCTAATTGAGCATTAAATAAAGGCAATTTCGGTTGTTCAATTTTTAACACATTGGAAAGCACAGCAAGGAGAATACTAAATAGTGACAAAAGCCAGTATCCATACTTAAGATTATCACCATGTAAGGGGTGATAGGGCTGGAAAGGATTAGCATACATTTTTTCACAAAGCAAATTTACAAGAATAGAAGAGCAATATAAAAGGTAGAAATCTAGCTAGCCTATTTACTTTAGCCAACAAAAAGGGCCCAGCAAAATAGAAGGAGCCTAAATTGACCGGGAGCTTGAACTTTCAACATTTGGAGTGGTGGATTGAAGCTACCGCTGGACTTTATTCCATCTCTATCTACAAAGAAAGAAGAATGGCAGAAAGCTTGAGATTAACCAAACACAGTAGTATAGCATACTATATGAAAGGATGAACTTCTAAGAGATTGGTTCCTATAGAGTGTTGCAGTATTACACCATCCCTCGGAGAGCTTAGCTAGAAAAAGCAAAAATCAGGCAATGCAACAATAAACTCTAAGTAAGGAAAGGAAGAAACATTAATCTTGATAGATGATAAAGAAAGACATATAAGAATCAAGCTAACAATGTTAATGACCCAAACAAGAAGTATGATAAAGGCGGAGTTAGCATGCGGCAGCAATATAGCTATAGGTGGGGGAGTAGAAAACGGAAAGTGTAGGAATAGGAACCCTACAAATGATATATATAGTAGTAGTGAAGTCGGATCGTTATTGGATCGAGTTGGGCTATTTTTTAAGTGTTAAGTGTTTTTTGTTTTTCTTGTTTTGTATGGATTACGAAGGGTGTATGGCCTAAAGTGATGTATGATTTTCATTAATCAATAAAATCCCACACTTTGCTTCAAAAAAAAAAGTTATGTAAAATCGTACTCAGAGAATATTTATAGGTGCAAGGAAAAAAAACAAAGAAAATAATGAGTCCAATATAGATTGTGAAAAAACAGACTGATATTGGCATGTATTGCATCACGCAATGCATCGCCTTAAGCCCTTTTCTTGGGTTATCAAGTGTTGCCACGTGCAACTATTCGCCATAATTTAATTTGTAATTTTTTCTTGCATATATATATACATACACATACACACACACACATATATAATCCATTAAGCTACCTGCTTGATTTTCTTGTAGAATTTTTCTTTTTGAATATGTTAGTGCTCAAAATTACTTCATCTTAGCAATATTTTAATCTTGCATATAAAAATATAATATAAGCACCAAATAAATATAATATGTACTTAAAAGACAGATAAAGCACTATATATGAGGCGAATAATGACTAAGTCTAAGTATTTAGAAGTAAAGAAAGCAATCTCTACACGTCTTCATGAGGAAATATCTCAACTTTGTGTAGGGTAAATCTACCAAAGGACAGGTTGCATGATTAGGAGAAGAAACTCAAGAATTCATCACAAAAACAAGTTCATAGGTCAAGATAATCCTCTCTTTATCTAACAACAATGCAAACAACCTCTCGTTAGGGATAAATACTAGTCGTCAGCCTCCTATATTGACATGGCATAAGGGATAAGTAGTAGACAAGATTGATAGAATACTCGAGCACAGGTAAACTCGTAATGAGCTGAGCAACAAGGAAATATAATCTAGCTTATTGAGGATGCATACACATGTCATGCCAGTATAGAACTTAATTCGTTAAGGCTTTACTGTCGTATCATGATTAGTCATAGCCTAATATTGTAACCTATAAGAAATCATCTTTTTCACTTATAAAGGGTTCTTCTCTCTCATTCTCTTACAAAATAGAATAGTTTTACTTGTTATCCAAGCATTTCTCTCTTGTTCTAGATTATTTGTTTAGTTGGTGTAACCTTGCTCTGCTAACATCCCGAATAGCTCAAATTGGTTCTCAATCGTGCTCGCCTATGCACCGAGATAGACTAGATTTATTTACTTTACTTTATTTGTTTTTGATTTCATACTTAGCTATTTTACTTTATTATCTATTAATAGAATTTCTAGTGATAAACGTATAACAATATTAAAAGAGTATCATGTGCGCTTGACTAACCTACAAATTAACTATTCAAATCTATGGTAAACACTTTATCATTCACTATGGGGCCATAGCTATTATTGGGTTCAATCTTGTTCTTTCTTTGATAGCTCACTTGTGTGTCATTTTTCATATAGTAAGTCTTGTCCAATAATGAAGAACAAATTGAAGATGTGCTCGTGATCGAGTAGTCAGGAAGGATTTAGCCGTCATGTTTTAATGACTGCAATAAGAAAACAACTCACTAAGATGATGAGATTCCACACTTTACATGCGTTTGAAAAATATTAATACTCAAAATGGGACCACAAGCTTCTCCGTAAGAAATAAAGAGCAGATGATTTAGAAGTTCTCTAGAAGATCCTTAATATCATTACTAAAAGTCAAAAAGAGATGATACTAAGAATAGAGGCTTAAGATAGAAGGATGGATGAACTTTAGTATGGTACGACTCAAGGTACTTTAAATCCTAATGGGAAAATTAGTAAGACGATGATGAAGATTTAGATGACAAATCTAAAGGATGTAAAGTTGGAAAAATGGAAGATGACATGAAGTCTTATACTCTTTGATAACATTCCTGATAAAATTTCTGATGAGGGAGATGAAGGTGCAGGGTTTCAAAGCTTCAGTCTCGCATAAGCCACATTCTCAGAGTTCCTTCCATTGTCAAAGTTCCAGAGACAAGGAGTTACAACAAGGTGCTTACATTTCCAATGTGGTGTCCAAACCTATTCCAAAGAGGTTTAAGAAGTTGGACATCCCCAAATATGATTAGATTTTGGACCCTCAGGAATATCTATTGTTCTTCATAATGGCTATGAACGGTAATGATCTAATAATTGAGAAGGCTGAATATGTGATGGTGAAGAAGTTCAGAAAACCCTATTAGGTGGGGCCCTAGTCTAGTATTCTTTTATACCTAAAAAATTTATCAATTTATTTAACATGTTGGTAGATAATTTTCTTAGGCCTTTTATGAGAGACATAGAATTCCAACCCTACAAGGGCATATTTTCAAGATAGATCAAGGAGATACAAAGTTACTTTGGTAGTTTGTCATGACATTCCAAAAAGAAAGGATGCAGTTGTTAATAGTGTCAGACAAATGGGTTGTTCAAGATTTTACCAAGGGATTAAATCTTGAGAGCTCAATTGCATCATTCAAGCTGAAAGAACTTGATGGAGTTTGAAGCTAGTATGTGGGCCTGTGTCAATAGTCGGTATGGATCTAAGATCAAAACTGGGGATGATTGTAGAAGGGACATAGGCAACACTCCTTGACCATGGAATAAGTCTAAGTAGAAAAGAATCCAAAGAACTCATTGAGTAGGTCAACTAGTAATACCTCACGTTAGGGTGGTATGAATACCTTATTCTAGGGTGGATATGTTTCTTATAAGGCAGACTCAATAACTGGCTTGAAACAACACGACATCCCTAACTCCCTAAACTATTCTCATTTTAAGAAAGGAGACTCTCATGGAGGGATCTACATATAAGGAATCCCAAAGCTCATGGTATACGCCATTGACATAATTCTCTCACTATTGGAATATTATTTAATTGTTAGTTTATTGGAACAAGTGTAGGATATCTGAGACATCAAAGGGGACAAGCTCCCAAAGCTCAATCACTCTAGCCTCGATCAGTTAAATATAACCTATGGTGCAAGTTTCATAGGTCACATTGAGGACCAATGACAACTCATAGATGTAGTGGAAGAATTTTAAAGATGATCACCTAAGGGAATTCCTGAATGACTATGTCAAAGGCAACTATAGAAAGGGTGCAGAGGGATGCAAATAACTGTCTAACTCGAGCAGACCCCGAAAGATGAAACTGAGAACCCATAAGTAAAGTAAAGGTATGTTTTTTATCTTTTATTTTTCTTAACTGCTCATCTTATCTCCTTCTAAGGTATTGTAGGTATTATGGGACTAGCTTTCTTGATATTAGAGGAAAGAATACCCTTCAGTAAAGCTAGAATCTAACAACTATGGCCTATGCAAGGATCCTCTTCGTGTCTATTGATGTTAGGCGTATTTACACGCCTAAAGCACCTTAATTCACCCATATTTTAGCTGAGTTTTAAGGACAAAATATATAATTCCTGCACTTTTAGTCCTTTTTCCTGTAAGTGAGCTAACCAACATGATTAGCAAGTTTTTAGGTATAAATGATGAAGATTTCAGCATTTTATGGACCGTTTGACGCCAAAGAAAGCTTCAAGTAAGAAGGAAGGTAGCTTTTGGGAAGCCTATGGACTGAAAGTGATGCATGAAAAACTTGTCCCGGGCAAAAACAGTATTTCTAAAGACTTGGTGGACCAGCAATAACTTAGTAGGATTAGGACAAGTATGCAGTAACCCAGTAGGACTAGGACAAGGATAAAAACCCTATTTCAATAGGACTAGGATATGGATGTTATATAAACCCTATTTTGCTGAACTTTTCAGCATTCCCCTTTCTATTCCTTCCCATTCTAATTAATTCTTATTCACTCATTCATTAATTCAAGTCTTTTTCATTCAACTTCCGCTCCTAATTCATGTTATAATTTTTAACAGAGAAAGACGCTAACTCGTGGGAAACACCTAGAGGAAAAACGTCAACCTTGTTGTGATGCCACACTCCTTTCCAACGTGAGATCATTCTAGTTTTGCTATGATGATGATGCTTATTGTGATCTCCATTGCACTCATGAGTAGCTAAACTTCTCTGTTAGGGTTATGGAAGCCTTATGAGATACTATCTATTGCTATGAGTTTGTGAATTCTTGATACGTATGCTGCTTATTTCATTACTCTCTTCATCTTAATTGAATTCTTGTGGTTGCAAACATATAGAATACGCCAGTATAGCATTAACTTGTTCGAAAGAAAAGTTACATGTCTGGAAAAGAGAGAGTGACAAGGAAATAGGGCTACCAACCCCTGTTTAAAAGTTAGTGCCGTAATTGGATTAACCTCTTGGAGAATTCGTACCATTAGTTATACGCTTTAAGCTCGAAAGAGTTAAAGTGAGATAATCCTTGATGGTCGAAAGACACTAGGATTTACCATACAATACGAAACTCTATAAGCGCATACATGTCTGAATTCCGCATAACTCATAGCCAATAGATACGTAGAACTCATAAGGTGGACATAACCCTAAATTACAATTCTGATTGATTAAAACCTACTAAAAAAAGCATTTCGTTTTTACTTTGCTATTTTGATACTTTTAATTCACGCCTAAACCATCCCCCCTTTCCATAGAATTTTCGACCAAAAGTCTACTAATAGTTGCATAATTAGTGAACAAGTATTCCCTGTGGGATTCGACACCCAACCCAGTTGGGTTCTATATTTGAAAACGACCGCTTACACTCTTACGAGAGTTGTAGTTTGAGCGTTATCAAATTTTGGCGCCGTTGCCGGGGAATACGATTGTCAACTAAGTTTGTGATAGTTACTAGACCCTTTGGTCAAAGATTCTCATACTTTACTTTTAGTTGTTGTTTTTGTTTTCTACAGGGTTTTTTTCAGCGCATGCCAAATACTCAAAGTCCGGGAAAACCATTATTACCCATAAACCCTGAACCACAACTTATTGGAAGGATGGATGCACAACGTGACATTGAGAGAAGGGCTGCTCAACAGGAGTAGGCTAGACTAGCTGAGTTGGCTGCTGCCCAAGTATATCAACAGAATATTTATAACCCTGGGCGGGCAACAAATCCTAACGATGAGGACCTAGGTGATGACGAGCTACTAAACCCTAGGCGTGATGCTGAGGTGGCGACACCTGCAAACAGAAGAGATCATCAAGCTAGATTTAGGCCTAAACGCCGCGCTATGCAGATGCCTTTCGATGATGATGATGACGACCTGGACGGAGCTGGTGCCACAGGAGCTGTTATTCCTCCACCCTTGGCACCTGAAGCCAAGTTCAATATCATTAGCACCATGATTCAACTATTGCAGCTCAAAGAATTATTTGGTGGACTTGCAGGTGATGATCCAAATATGCATCTGGTCAATTTTATCACTACATGCAAGTCATTCGACAATCCAGGTGTTGGACAGAATGCTATTCGGCTGCAATTATTTCCATTGTCTCTGTCTAGGGAGGCAACTCTATGGTTGAATGGGCTAACTCCTGATTCTATTACAAATTGGAGGCAATTGAAAGACGCTTTCCTAGAAAGACTCTTTCCGTCATCCAAGACAGCACAGTTGAGAGACGAAATCAGCAACTTTCGACAGCTTCCAACTGAAGCTCTCCACGAAACCTGGGAGAGATTCAAGAAGAAGCTTATGAGATGCCCAAACTATCATATGACCAATGTCCACTTGATGGAGATATTATACAGATCTTTGAATTCGGTGACTAAGCCAGTGGTTGATAATGCTGCAGGAGGGTCATTCATGGACCTTACTTTTATTCAGGCAAGTGATATGCTGGATCGTATGACAAAGCAAAGTAGAGCTTGGCATACGAGGGATTCTGAGGTAGCAAACTCTACTATGTCTATTGGCATGACTGCAGAATAGAGACGTAGGTAAGAGGAACGTGACCAAGATATGGCTCACATGAAAACATAGATGGATCTTCTCACCAAGCACTTATTATCAGGGAAGGCCAAAAAAGTCAAGGCTATTATGTCGCAAGAAAGAGATAAAGTCGATTCTGAGGAAGAAGCTAACTACTTGAATAATCAGGGGGGTTTCCGAGGCAATGCCCAAGGAAACAAAGGTTGGAACTATTATGATAAATATGGATACAAGGACCACGATCAAGGTAGTTGGAAGAATAAGACCGACAGGAGTGGGTTGTATGTTCCACCTGGAAGTCGTGGGGTCGCTGCGCCTGGCTCTGGGAAGATGTTCATGGAAGATATGATGGCTAAGCTGGTGAAAGGCGTGAAGGTAACCAACACGGGAGTAACTGAGGTAATAAATGATTTGTCCTCAATGAAGCAATTGGTTGACTCCCATTCTACTGCAATAAAACAACTAGAGCAGCAATTGAGTCAACTTTCAGCAGCATTCAACCAAAAGAGGGCTGGAACGCTACCTAGCGACACAGTGCAAAACCCAAGGAAGGACGGATCATGTATGGCGATTACTACCCGGAGTGGTAAAGTGTTGGAAAATCCATCCAAAGGCAAGCAGGTGATTGATGATATAGCAAATAATATTATTGATGCAAAATGTGAAAATGCCATAGAAGATAAAGTGAGTGTTCATGACGTTACCCCTAGACGTCTGCAGCCTAAAAAGATCGATAATCGGAAGCAAGATAAAAAGGAAGTGGTGGAGAAAACGATTCCTCTTCCACCACCACCTTTTCCGCAGAGACTAAAGAAAAAGGTTGATGACACTCCTGAAAAGGCTGATAATTGGAAGCAAGATGAAAAGGAAGTGGCGGAGAAAACTATTCCCCTTCCACCACCACCTTTTCCTCAGAGACTGAAGAAGAAAGCTGATGATACAAGGTTCAGTAAATTCATGACCATGTTGAAGCAGCTGACCATTAATGTTCCTTTGGTGGAGGCACTAGAGCAGATGCCTGGGTATGCTAAATTCATGAAGGACCTGTTGACAAAGAAGCGGGCAGTAAGTTATGAGCTGGCAGATGATGTGCATCATTGTAGTGCAATTGCCATAAGGTCTTTAGTACAGAAGAAGGCAGATCCGGGTGCTTTCACTATTCCTTGCACGATTGGATCGTTGGATTTTGCTAAGGCATTGTGCGATTTGGGTGCTAGCATCAATTTGATGCCACTATCCATCTACAGGAAGTAAGGGTTGGGCGATTTGACACCAACCAATATGCGGCTAGTGATGGCAGATAGGTCGGTGAAATGACCTGTGGGTATCTTTAATGATGTGTTGGTGAAGGTGTCTACCTTCATTTTTCCTGCAGACTTTGTGATTTTGGATTGCGAGATGGATTCTGAAGTTCCCATAATCTTGGGACGTCCTTTCCTTGCAACAGGAAGTGTGCTTATTGACATGAGAGCTAATGAGCTGTTATTTTGGTTGAATGACGAAGTGGTCCATTTTGATGTATGCAAAGCAATAAAGCAGCCCAGCGATATGAATGTGTTCTCTATAGATGATGCTTATTATGAGGATGAGAAAGAATTATCTGTAGAGAAGTCGCTTACTGTCGAGTCACTATCTAATGTGCTGTTGAATTTTGAGCATGAGGAGGCTGAAGAACATGAAGAAACCATTTGTGCTCTAACAGGAATAAAGTCATATTCTCATGCTCCTAAGAAGTTGGAGCTTGATCTTACGAATCAACTTTCACCAACCGCGAAGACTTCCATTGAAGAGCCACCAGTGCTAGAATCGAAAGAGCTCCCCAGTTACCTAAGGGATGCGTCCTTGGGAAGTGGAAATATACTTTCGGTGAGTGTTGAGGCTGGTTTAAGTGAACAGCATGTAGAGGCTCTCATCTCTGCTCTGTAGAGGTACAAGAGAGCTATGGGATAGACTATTGATGATATAATTGGTATCCCTCCTGGGATATGTATGCATAAGAGTCATCTCAAAGAAGATTGCATGCCTACAAGTAAGCATCTGCGTCGTCTGAATCCATTCAGAAAATGATGCACCAAATATCTCGATGAAGTCTAAGTAATCGAGATAACTATGTCGTGCCACGACAATAAATCAAGCGCTTGGTGGGAGGCAACCCATCATTTTTAATTGTTTTTGTTGTTTTTGTTTTCCTAGGATTTTGTCAAGCCACGACCAAAACTAAGGCGCTTGGTGGGAGGCAACCCATCGTTCTAATCATTTTGGTTGTTTTTGAGTAAGTGTAGGTGCAAGACGTATAAAGGAGGAGCTTGGTCTCAAATTTTGATTTGAAAGTGAGCAATGGTAAAGGTGGTAAGTGAGTAATGAAGGAACAAAAGGCTTTTGGTTAGGCATTGTCTATACAAATCTAGGCAACAGACAAGGCAAGGCCTATGCTATTGCCTTCTGCTCAACTAGGCAAAGCATTAGGCGCCGCCTATGCTATTGCCTTCTGCTCAACTAGGTAAAGCTCAAGGCGTCGCCTATGCCATTGCCTTTGCTCTCTGAATCTACAATGCCATGGCATAGGCGCTGCCTATGCCCAACTAGGCCAAGCATTAGGCGCCGCCTTTGCCTCCCAAATCTCTAAAAACTTTTATTTTTGCTCATCTAACCTTGCAAGATCATCTTCCTAATTCAACACCAAGTAAGTTCTTCGTTTATATTCTGAAGTTTTTACAATCTTACGCTTATAATGGTTTGTTAGATCTTGAATTGGTGTTAGTGATTTACATGTGCTTGGTTTGTTATGATACATCTATTTGAGTGAAAGAATACGTGTGGGTGTTCTTGACTTGGTTCCAACTTGTATTTGATTGTGATACACTGTTATACTTTTGCGAAATCGACATGGTGAAGTAATTGCATAAACATCAAAATTGAATGCTCAAAATTCTTGAATGACTCGTTCATCGAGATAAATATCATGATTGAATACAAGCATGAGATGTTGTGATTATTTCTATGCCATAACTTGATACGATCTCTATGAAGTAGTCTTGATCAAAAGGTGCATTAATCCAAACATGAAAGTATAGTTAAGATTACATGAAATAGAGTCGGAAAGGATAGTTAAGATGACATAAAAGTATGACTGTGCTGAACATATTGTTGGAACATATCACCTAAATGTATGCCGATGAATTCTGAGTAATCGACATCATTCACTTAATTAGTTTGTGTCAACAAATTTAGTGTGGGGTGGTGCCACTATTGTCTGTTTGTCGATTAAATCTTCCTAGATGAGCTAGCATAAATTTATTTTAGTCTCAGGTAAAATGGCACCAAAAGGTCGATCAGGAAAACAAAAAGCGCCCACCTCACAGAAAGGTAAGAAAAGAGGAAGAAAAGAGCAAGTTGAATCCTCTGTGCTGCAAATACCTCGACGCACTCTTGGAATCAAGTGGGGTACATTTTGAGGAACTTCTGAGGATGACGACTCTGTTGATGATTCCGATGCAGGGGGTATGACCCCAGACATAGAGGAGGAGTCCGACTAATCAGGTTCTTCTTATTTATTTTCCCACTGAGGGCAGTGTGTCCCGTCTAAGTGTGGGGTGCTCGTATTTGTATGCTATACTTGTTTGTCTGTATTTACACTTATTTATGTTTATTTGTTCGTTTGGTTTAGTGTAGAATTTTTTTTAGATTTTAATTTACATGAAATTGTTCTGATAGGCGGCATGGTATTATCACAAGAGTTTGTGCTAAAATCATTTCTATTGAGACGTTTAGGCTCTAAGTGTGACTCACTATGCGATAATTATGAGGTTTAATTCCTTCATCTGTTGGGTCAAGAGTCTATACTACTCCCAATAAATTTGACCATATGCCTTGTGTGTGTGAGGTAATAGTATATTCTGTGTTGTGGCTGATGCTAGAACTTGCCTGGTGTGTGTGTGAAGCGAAATAAAGAGTGCAAGTTTAGGAGATGATTTAGGCATTTCTTTGGCAGCCTGTGATTGTTTACCTTCTTTTTACCTACCTGTGTACATTACCCTAGTTAACCCCCTTTGAGACTTTAAGCTATTTTCTTTGACAACCTCATATGTAGCCTAATCCATTTTTTTCAAGACCATAATTTGATCCAAATTCCTAAGCGCTTTAAAGTGTAGAGTTATGTGACAAAATAAGAGGAAATTGGGTGAGATTGATGCCTTAGAGTGTATTGGTACTTGAATTTGTTGTGAAAAAGAATGGCTATCATAGTGGTGTGTTCTAAAAAACAAGAAAAAAAAATATAATTAAATAAATCGGAAAAAAAAAAGAGAGAGAGAATATAGTTGGCTTATAATGCTTATAATTCAAAAAAAAGGTGAAAAAGGGTGGTAGATAAAAGAAAGTTAGCAGGGTTGTTTAAGAGAGAGTGATGAATGACATAATGTAGTGTATTAAAGCGCTTAGGAACATAGTCCCTATTTCTGTCCAAAATAGTCCTACCCGTCCCTTAGCCTACATTACAACCTGTAAAAGACCTATTTGATCCTAAGCTTAGCATTCTGATATTTAGTGGAGCATTACACTAAGGGCAATCCTATGGTCATCAGTTGCAACATATGAATTCTTTGTAAGAGCGAGAGCAAGGAGAAAATTGTACCCATGTTTCGAAAAATGCAATATTTGTGAGTGATTATGGGTAAGAACTTATGTGAGACACACATAGTTGATGAGTTTTGGGTAGTTTGTATGATTCCTTGTGCCTTAACTTGTGGATACGAATGAACCATCATCACGAGTCTAGGTTGGAGGTGGAATTGTTTCTAGTAGTGATCAGAAAACTACTCTTTGTTAATAATTGTCGTGCCTGTCTTGATGAATATTTTGTGTTGTTACTGTGAAACCCTAAGTAGAAGTTTATATGGACATGATATTTTGTTTGAGGAAGAACAAAGCTTTAAGTGTGGGGTGTTGATGTTAGGCGTATTTATACGCCTAAAGCACCTTAATTCACCCATATTTTAGCTGAGTTTTAAGGACAAAATATATAATTCCTGCACTTTTAGTCCTTTTTCCTTTAAGTGAGCTAACCAACGTGATTAGCAAGTTTTCAGGTATAAATGATGAAGATTTCAGCATTTTATGGACCGTTTGGCGCCAAAGGAAGCTTCACGTAAGAAGGAAGGCAGCTTTTGGGAAGCCTATGGACTGAAAGTGATGCATGGAAAACTTGTCCCGGGCAAAAATAGTATTTCTAAAGACTTGGGGGATCAGCAGTAACTTAGTAGGATTAGGACAAGTATGCAGTAACCCAGTAGGACTAGGACAAGGATAAAAATCCAATTTCAATAGGACTAGGATATGGATGTTATGTAAACCCTATTTTGCTGAACTTTTCAGCATTCCCCTTTCTATTCCTTCCCATTCTAATTAATTCTTATTCACTCATTCATTAATTCAAGTCTTTTTCATTCAACTTCCGCTCCTAATTCATGTTACAATTTTTAACAGAGAAAGACGCTAACTCGTGGGAAACACCTAGAGGAAAAACTTCAACCTTGTTGTGACGCCATACTTCTCTCCAACGTGAGATCATTCTAGTTTTGCTATGATGATGATGCTTATTGTGATCTCCGTTGCACTCATGAGTAGCTAAACTTCTCTGTTAGGGTTATGGAAGCCTTATGAGATACTATCTATTGCTATGAGTTTGTGAATTCTTGATACGTATGCTGCTTATATCATTACTCTCTTCATCTTAATTGAATTCTTGTGGTTGCAAACATATAGAATACGCCAGTATAGCATTAACTTGTTCGAAAGAAAAGTTACATGTCTGGAAAAGAGAGAGTGACAAGGAAATAGGGCTACCAACCCCTGTTTAAAAGTTAGTGTCGTAACTGGATTAACCTCTTGGAGAATTCGTACCATTAGTTATACGGTTTAAGCTCGAAAGAGTTAAAGTGAGATAATCCTTGATGGTCGAAAGACACTAGGATTTACCATACAATACGAAACTCTATAAGCGCATGCACGTCTGAATTCCGCATAACTGATAGCCAATAGATACGTAGAACTCATAAGATGGACATAACCCTAACTTACAATTCTCATTGATTAAAACCTACTAAACAAAGCATTCCATTTTTACTTTGCTATTTTGATACTTTTAATTCACGCCTAAACCATCCCCCCTTTCCATAGAGTTTTCGACCAAAAGTCTACTAATAGTTGCATACTTAGTGACCAAGTATTCCCTGTGGGATTCGACACCCAACCCAGTTGGGTTCTATATTTGACAACGACCGCTTACACTCTTACGAGAGCTGTAGTTTGAGCGTTATCATCTATCAGGAAAGAAGGATACCATCAGTCGATAAATGTGTGCAAAGACTTGAAAGGGCATGTTATACTATTTGTCCTAAAGGTTTTGCTGGCAAGGTTTTTAATGAGGTAGTAGTAAAGACTTCCAGGAGGAGTTTAGGATTGACTTCACACTTCATGTAATCGACCAAATGGTGTCAAAAATTTCATATCGTTAATAAAGAAGATTTTCAAAAAATCTTACTTCTCTCAATTCTCCAAAATCTCTAACTTGGGAAAACAAACTCCTAAGCACAAGCCCATATGCCAAGGTAATCCAACAATAAAATCCCAAAGATGATGGGATGATCTTATTCTCAGGCATCCTATGGGAAAATAGTCTTGTGTTAAGAACTGAGGACCTCTACACTGTAACCCCCAGAACCCTAAACTCTACAATTAAGCAGATACATCAAAGTAAGAAGATTCTAGGTACATCAAAGTAAGAAGACGCTAGGGACTATTGAAAAGGTCATTAAATTAATTTAAAATTAATGGACTCGAGATAGGATATCTAATCAAGACGACAGAACACCGTCACTAATTGGACAGTCAAACTCCATGCAAAAAATATTATGGCCATGTCATCACGCACTTAGGAACAACCAAAACATAAGTATCCCTCAAACTACCATTAAAACCTAAGTCCCAACTAAGAAGTCCTTAGTTGAAAATTGACCAAAAATAGAGAATTCATATAGCGGAACGTTCTGTCAATCGGGGAAGGTTTTTGGTGACAAGACATATCTAATAAGATACGATGTACAGTACCTTAGAGACATCCTAACTTAGCTGCTCAATTAGAAAAATTAAAAGGATAACTCCTATAGTCATGAGGTAAGATAATAAAATATGATTGAAATAGTTTATGTGAGACTAAAAGCCAAGTATATCCTGACCTCTTTATATGATTACAAAAGAAGCACTGAAACAAAAAAAATGTTAGTGTTTATCTTTGATCATCTAATAGCACAACTTAACACTTACTAACTTGACTAAAACCCCTAAAGGAAAAGTTCCATTAATGAGGTATGACATATCAAAGAGAACTCTAAAAGAATAAGTGCTGTAACATCTTGAGAAAGCCACCGCTAGGGGGAAGTGAATTCGATAAAGCAACAAATTTAATGAGTTTGGGCTCCCTAATAAAAAGGGAATATAGAATAATGCTTGTGTACATGCATGCAATCACATGTCTTATAAATAAAATATGCCAAAAAAGGCAAGAAAGCCATTAAAAACAAAATCATTAAAAAATTTGTTCCTTACAACACCCAAAGTGTCTACAAATTACACATTACAAAGCTCTAAAAGGGTTTAATGTAACACAAAACATGAACCCAAGCTACAAGATATAAGATGCCTAGGCATAAGATAGACTACATGTTGGCTTGAAGTTATCTAACAATAGTGGCTAAGTGGTCCAGACTACTAAATGGTTCTCGATCATGACAAATATAACTCTTCATAAAACATGATCTGTCAATGGATCTTCATGTTGGTCCATAGTAAAGGTATCCCTAATAAAGGAAATATTGTTCAAAATGAGAAAATCCTTAAGTGGAAAGCTTTATGGTCAATACAAAAAGGCAGATGCTTAAAAAATAAGTCATTTATTTTCTAGCACGGAGTGGAGCTTGAAGGTCCTTCCTTGAATGGTAAAACACTTATTTCTTGAATAATATCAAAGGGCATGCTACGAATTGGACCTCCCTAACTCGGGTAGCCTGATCGACTCTAACTAGAAACTCGATGAGACTACCATTCATCAATGGGCAACCCTGTACGGTCTTAGGGAATTTTGGGGCAACTCTCAACCTATCGGTGAAATGCTTCAGGTTAAAAGAGCCTAAAACCAAGAACAGTCGAGAAAGAAAATGGCAGATGGATTGTCTTAAGATATTCTCACCTATTGCCTCAGTTATAGTTTTAAGCTTACTCTTGTTTACATCCTCAATAATATGGCCTCCAGCATTGTCTCTGACTTTAAAATAAGGATAAGGCAAAACATGTAAGAGTGATAAAGCACAAAATTTCAATGCTAGAAGAGACATAAAAGAAACTTCATAAAGAAAAAATGTTTTCTCTCTCAATGTTGAAGAAGAATGGTTCGATGTTGAATGATAAGCCCAGGCTAGATATGATATTTCTTATAGTACAAAACTCATTTTATGCACAAAAGACAACAAGTTGCGAATGATCACCAGTTATATAGTTCCAATTAATGTGATCAGATCACTAAGTGATTGCTCCCATTAAACAAGGCACCTAGGTCACCTTACCCTTCCATAGGCATAATGATTCAGGTATCAAAAAGAGTTTTTTCAATTTTTCTTTCTTATCCAAACGGAAAGACTGAGAAGTAAGGATATAAAGATTCTTATTGCAAAATTATCCAAAGTATAGAGGGTTTCCTTTAAGGTCTCAAAGGTGGAATCAAAACAACATATAAAGTTTATGTAAGAAAATGGCTTCAGGAATTCTACTAAACTCCAATCCTTGAGATTCTAAGCTAAGTTGCCTTTGGACATCTTATCTATTGAAATTTTTCCCTCAGGAATAAGAGCAAACACCCTCTCGTCATTAAAGACTAGCTAATAAACAAGGTCAATCATGGCTTGGGACTCAATAATCTCTTCATGAATATCAAATCCATCTGCATGAACTTCTATAAGGATCCTGAGCTGAGTGATCTAAGTATCTGATGGTTTTGTCAAATTGAGGAATTCTTTTCTAAGTTTGGCCCTGTTGATCAAAATGTTGATATTCTTAGACATCAGCTTGTAATAACTCTGGATAAGAGGAAGTGTTTATGTAAAGGTGTGATGTCGCATCCACCAAAACAGATTTTCCTCCAGCTCTAATTGTTTTCTCACAAGCTTTTTTGATCACATCATCCAACGTTGTGTTCTCATGCCACAAGGTTTCTATTTCTTCAAACCAACAAAATGACTCCTAGTGATACCATTCTTTCTTTTTAAAACCATGTCATTATTGATTCTCAATGCCTTATGTTTGGAAGCCCACTGGACATTGCCTAAACAAAAACCAACAAGTCTCACACTGAGGACGAAGTCCTCTTGAGTTAGGCATGCTTTGAGAGATATCTTTCTCCTTTTTTAGGATAAGTTAAAGACATTCAGTTGTTTGAATGTTTTCCTACGAAAAGTAACATAAATCTTTGTCAAAATAAAAAGGTTATATATAAAGAATTGGACCTAAGAAATATAATTCACTAACCCTAGTAGCAACAGGGCACATTAATCAAGCACTACCTGGATGTCATGTCCATCCTTCAATGATCCTGGTAGAGATTACGCCATTTAAGTAATTTAGTATCCTAACTAGCCTCGATATAAAGATGATTTTAGTTGGGATTTACAGTATGGTCGATCGGTATTGTGATGGGTGATACACCCAAAGTACACCTCTAAATTAGAAGTATAAAGTTGAAATACCCTAGTTACTGAACCTTAGAAAATTTTCTAGAATTTTGATCTCTGGACCCAATACGACTCATGGGAACGAACCATATATTGGGGTACGGATGGTATGGTTCAGTCGTATGTTGATCAACGTAGGTTGGTGGGATGGAATTTTTGTTACTAGAATGGATACGACTTAGGGGTACGAGTCACATTGGTGGTCACGGATCATTTGGTTCCTTAACTTAATCTTAGACTAGGTTACTTAGGTTGGATTTGAGTACGAGTGGCTCACCATGAGCCATAAGTTATGGAACAAGACGTACCCAGGACTCGTATGGTGGACAGTGTCTAAATCTTCCTTGTGTTTAAATTTGCTAGGGGTACGGGTGAAGGTACGGATCATATGCTTTTGATACAACTTGGTTGGATGATTTGTATGCTAGATAGTATTGGATTCAAAGGTTAAGGCTGGGATATGATTGGAGGGTCCCACTCGTATTGAAGGGTACGACTCATGTGGGGCAGTCGTATCCCTGTGACGGGATTTTGGTGCAACTTACGTAGGGCATTCTGGACATTTCCCCACTTATCCTAATAAGGTCCCATGACTTCTAACTTACTTGGAAGGTTATTTACCCTATTATTACATTCATTAACACTTAGAAACTCTTCTAAACACTCTATAATTCTCTCAAAAGCTTTTGGGCAAGAAAAGCTAGGATTTCAACTAGAGGATTGATTTGGGGCTTGTCTTGGTGATTTTCTTCCATCATCATCTTGGTTTAAGGCATTTTTTCTTCCATCATTGTTAATTATATCTAAAGTCATGGTTTTTATGAATGTTTTCATGATTTCATTGATTGTATGATTTTGGTTTTCAAATATGAATTGAGGGTTTTAATATTAAATGGTTGGTTATGGTTTTCCATGGTTTTAATTATGATTTTATATGCATTAATGATGGTTTAGGATAATTGGATTGCATGGAAATGGTTTAATAGTAATTAGAATTAGTTTTGGTCATATTATGCCCCTAATATGTTTGACAAAATTCTTATAAAGATATGTCCATTACATTGACTACTTTTAATGAAAATCTTGCTTGATTTAAAACTTGGTAAAGGAATTATGCATGGTTTAAATATTTTGGAATGGTAAATGACTAATGATTATGCTGGAGGGGTACATGGAATTCTCCAAGTGGTTTAATATGATAAATTGAAGGGCACTTGAAAGTCCTCTTAAACCTATATATAGTTGGCTATTGATAATACTTGCAAGTAAAGATTGGTATGACGATACTGATATTGATGGACTTGGTTAATAAATGGATAATTGTTTGGTTATTTGGAAATTGGTTTTAATTGGGAAATAATGGCGGGATGTGCAGAAAAGTTGTGGAACGTAGAGGTCTCGGGGGGACCAAAACTAGAAACTCAAATTTGCCGATGTGAGGTTGGTCTTGGTGATCGTGTCCATGATGTCACACTATATTTTTGGGGATGTACTAGTCATCCCAGGTTTCTTCCCTGGTCGTGCAGCTACACATACTGGGTCCCTTTCAGTGGGGGGAGCTAAACCCATATAGCCCATGGGTTGTTTAGGACGGCAAATCTACACAGCCAGGTAAAGGTTTTAAAGGCATACTAAACCCGATCCCCTTTCCCGACATGGTTATATATATATATATATATATGCATGGTTGTGTGCATAAGGATGGTTTCACTTAGTTTTATAAATGGCATTATTTTATCCTTATCCTGAGATCATGCTAGCATTCACCCGTTAACTCGTTTACTGGCGGTTGTATACCCACGCTATGTAAGAATCGGTCGTTCTACTTCTCCTACATAGTGATTGACTCAGGGACATCATTTGGACTGAAGTGGTGAGCTTTCATCCTTTTTAAAGTCTCCATTTCATGTTATGGATATTTCTAGATACTTTGATTTTATTTTGGATATTGGTTTTGGCTATGATTGGGGGCATGTACCAATCGGATTTTTTTACTCTTTTGGTTAGAGGCTTTGTGGTGCTTCTATGGGCTAAAATTGGAGGGATCGATATTAGTATTAGCCTTGGCATTGGAATAAACTGAAGGGCTGACATCATTGGATGATATTGTTAGTTGTTCCATCCTATTTATTTTAGGATTAATTATATTATATTTTGGAACATCTTTGGTTATAGCCTGGTTGAGGGCCCTTGTTTTGGTATTGGTTTGGTACGGTTGGATTGTTGGTATGGGATGGTTGGACTCGATTGGATCGGTCGCGATTATGATCCTATCCCAGAGTCTTCATATGAGTTTTTACACTGTCTTATTACAATTCTCTAAATTCAACCAACTCAGGGTAGGCGGCTGGAAGTTGGGTTTGGTAATGGAGTGGTCTCCGGTCCCAAATGGACTTGGGACGCCCATTACGACAAGGATCCCGGTCAGGTAGCGTCAAAAGTAGTCACTGTTAACTCTATAATCCAACTAGGATGGGATCGAATTGCATGGGAATAAGGTGAAAACTAAGACTTATGCAATTAAGTTGACTAAAAGTCAATTATTTTCATAAGAAATGGGGTTTATAAAAAGTGTTTGTATAATACCCCGTATTTTTGTGCTAGAATTCTAACTGTCGTTCCTACGCATCTAAGATCTAGTACAAGTGATTGTCACGTGAATACAAGCTGCATGATCATTATCCTAGTCTATGGAGTAGTTTAGAGGTGGAAAATGTTTATAGCAATGACCTAGAACAAGGTTGAGCTAAGACCAATTGATTCATCCAAAGTTTGACATTCGATTCTACAAGGGTCAACTTCAAACGTGTATATCTCTTAATATACATGGAATTTTTCATCTCAAGACCTATCAAATTGTAGATAATTGAATTAGCTTTCCAGCGATACAAATTTTGCAAAAAACCGACACCCGAGCAAGGAGTTATGGCTTTGCGAAGTAGAGTGTGTCGCCTAACCAATCGCATATGTCTACTGGAATGGGTGTGTGATAAGAAATGCGGCGCATACTTAAATGTGTGCGATAAGAAATACAGCGCATACTTAAATGTGTGCGATAAGCAATGCGTCACATACCTTACTTTCAAGTGCCAAAAACACCCCTATATATGTCTATAACACGAGATTAAACTCCCATAACACCAAAATAAGTTTACTTTCTCTCAAAATCACCAAGAACATTCATTAGGGTTTCAACCTAAAAATTCATATATCTCAAGATTCAACCATGAGTTTTCAATAATTCTTCGAGATTCGGAATCCCCATTCTGAGGGCTACAAGAAACACTCATTATTTTCACGAATAGAGTCCCAAGGTCAAAAGTTCATTCAAAGCTTCTAGTTTAAGGTATGTGGGGGTTTTCAACAAGAACACCCTTTTGTTCTTGTGCCCAAATTGATTTTTCTTTTATGAATATACATGAGTTTACATGTTTTGATAAGAATTTGAAGCATGAATTTATACCCTATATGGCTTTACATGAGATTATGATACTCTCTATGTTTTAGAAGTTGAATTGAATGAGAATGATGACATTTTTGTACATAAAGCTGAATTATCCAGATTTTAAATTAAGTTATATATATTTATGATGAAAAGCATGAATATTGAGAAAATTTAATATGATTTTGATGTATGAGACCTTGAGTCCTAATTGGGATTGTACTTTGAGAAATTATGTGCTATAAGCACAATGAGATTTGAATCCCAAAGATAATTTTCTTTACCAAGATGTATGATTATAAAGCTGAAATTTTAAGTTTTAAGTGATTATTTTTGTGCTTATGTCATAAAGTATGAAACATTGGAAGGTTTTATCGTGATATTGATTATGGGTTTTTAGAACCCTATTTGAGATTATTATTTTGATAAAATCATGTGTTATAAACACCTTGAGTTTAAATGATTTGAGATGATAAAGAAGCTTTGACCTTTTGGTCGTAAAAAGGGTTGTTTTTGAAACCGAGATGAGAAAAGAAATCCACTTTTATTGATTTATTATGAAAGGGGTAGCATGATGGCTCCCGTTGTGAATTATTGAAATATTTATTAGTAGATTTTCTTTTGAAAAGATCTGAGCTAAGTCCGGGAGTAGTCTTTAGCACCGAGGGGGAGGTATAGAAGGATTGGTACTTTCCTAGAACTATGTGCGCCCGTAGGTTGTGAGCCTGAGGCTGATTTATATATAGTGATCACTAGTGAATAAAAGATTAAGGTCCTACTCCTATGGCAAGGATAGAACAGCTCTCCCCAACGTGGGTTGGATGTTGGACTCCATGTAGCTCATATGTTTTATGTCGGTTATGAGAGACTCCCAATGTGTGTGTGTGTATTCTCCTATCTAATATGAAAAGTCGTATTCTTCTATCTGAGATGAAAACATATTTTTTTGAAAGACAGGGTTTGAGAAAGTCATTGTTTTTGAAAGATTTAATGAACATATATTCCAAAGAGAATTGTTATGAGATTTGATTGCTTTGATGATTTGGAATCGAGATGGAAGTGAATTGACATTTATTATGATGACTCACATGTTTCACCCGATATATTTTACTCTCTTATGATTATGATGATTTTAATTCGAGCTAAGTCAGTCATTTATATCAGCATGAATAATTTTATAAACTGTGATGATATTAAGATATTATTTTATATATGCATTGCACCCCCATATACGCGGTACGTTTCCATGGTACTGACCCACATATTCATATGTAGGCTACATTTTCTTGGAATGTAAGTACAAGGTATAGTGTACATCTTCAAATCCAGTCAGTTCGTGGTATCCAGTCAGGAAGTAATGAGTCTTTTTGATTCAAGGGATTGGGTTAGTTATGCAGAGTTTATAGTGTTGTATTTTCTTTATTCAGTCGTATTGAGTTGGGGTAGTCGGGAGTCATGACCCAGCTACCTACAGTCAATACTAGTAGAGGCTTCACAGACAGTTAGTAGAAGTTGATGTATTTTGTTTCAGTTTTGGTTGTAAATACAGAATTACAATCCTGTAAAATTCCATTTTTGTATCGATCAGATTCAAAAAAAAGTTATTTTCCACCGATTTGTATGGATTTGTATTTTTATTCAATTGCTTATGAGTTATGCCAGTAGAAGGGTTAGCTTGGGGTCACTTATGACCCTAAGCACCGTGTGACATCTCGGGACCCAATTTCGGGGCATTACAGTTTGTAATTTCTATACCAAATGTTATTAAGCAAAAACAGTGATATTTTATTAAATTGAATTCTCTTAAGATAGGGAACTAGGTCTGCGTGCACTGTGGTTTTAATAAACAATTGGGTCGCTAATGATAATAGAATCTTCTAGTTCTAAGCATGCAAAGCTATTGATTACTTAAACACATGTAAAAATTTCTCAACCTACTTAGATGATTTTAACATGAATTCTCTTAAACTAAGAGTCATTAAAATATGAAACTCGATAATTGCACCATGTTGGTCAATCTTATTACATCGTTAACTATTAGTCAAGCATTGGAAACCCTGAATCCTTGACATTAGTTTTTTTAATGTTTTTAACCTCCTTACCCAAGAAATATAAAACTAAGGTAGGTTCTAATATTTTCAATCACTCAAAATTGATTAGGATAGAAGACTTAGCAATACAAACATTTGCACTATACAAATCTACACTAATATTGACCCTAAAGATGCCAATTCACTCTAGATCTAACAACCCTAGTTGTAGGGTTTAGCCACTCATATATTTTGAAGCAAACAATGTCATAGAATTCATAAGATAAGAAAAATCACTTACTCAAATACAATCAAAACTCCAATTGTATTCATAAACCAAGTAGAATTGATCAAAACCCACAAAGTAAAGTAAAAACAATGAAGTTTTTCTATCTAAAATTGTAGTTGCTAAAAATAAACCTAATATTTGCTATTTATAGTGAAAATGAAAAACTCTAATTAAAATTAGAGAAAATACCACCTTGCATCTTACAGTCAAGTCTACGATCCATTGGCTCGGTGATTGATACTAGTATGGATGGCACATATTCTACAAGAAATGTAATAAAAGAAGCTTTGGAAGCATACAATGTGTTGAAGGTCCATCAAAGTGAAGTGAAGTAAGGAATGAGACCATGTGTGAAAATGTCTATCTCATGAATTCCTTAAATTCACAAAATAAGACAACCTAACAAGGTCCTTACTTGATCAAATTAAAATTGTATGATATAGTGCCTTCTTTATTTCTCCTAGTATAAATAGTAGTATTTATAATATTCAAGAATTTAGATTATGTTGAATTAGGAGTTGTACTATAATTCTCTAGGTGAAGCCTAGCACTAGTATAGTGATTGGGTTCATTTCAAGTGTTAGCTTAGATTGAGTGGTTCATATGAATTCTCAAATTTTTTGTGTTATCTTCCTTGCTTAATCGATCATTAGTTATCATATTATGAATTTAATTTGATTTCTCATGCATTTGTTTAAGTTCTCTCCTTTCTTGGTCTATTTATGAATTCATATAAGCCTTTTTCTCCTCTATTCTCATCTCCTTTTCTAAATTTTCTCTTTATCATCCATTTTTGTTGTTTAATTTTGCATTTTTAATATCTAGTTATCCAACTAGGATCATTATCATTTGGTATCTACAGCATAGTTAATATTTGTACCATTAATTTTTAGGTTCTAGGTTCATAAATTCAAAAATCTAAAATAAAAAACTCAAAAATATCTTATAATCATTTGTTTTGATTTTTTTGACACTAGATCTTGATTTTCTAGTGTATTTTGAGTCTATATTTCAAATGTTATTCAATTTGGAGTCTTAGGAAAGAATTTGCCATTAAAGAATTTTGGAGCTTTTAAACTTTACAAACTTTTAAAGTGGATGTCATGATTGAGGAAGAATTAGAGCTTAAAACTATTGGGGTTTGTTCCCTAAGCCGAGGGGAAGTTAGGCATAAATTTGAGCCAATTTCGAGTTTATCTGAGGATGATGGAATTAGTGTGTGTTCTTGGTGTTCATCAAGGATTTCTTAAAAGAAGAAGGTTAAAAAGGTACACTTTGATCCAAAATTTTCAAGTCAAAGTTGGCCAAAGTGTTTGTGGGTCCACTAGTGAAAGTTCAAAAAAAAAATATCAAAAAATCCACGTTGACTATCATGTCAGTTGCCATGTAGGAGTCGGTGCAATCAACTTCTAGTGTAATAGTCAATGCCTAGTCAACAGCCAGTGCCCAGACAGCATCCAACCAGCGTATTTTCAAAATTTTTGTATGTGTCTGAGCTTCCTACTTTTTTTGCTACACTCATTTTTCTTCAATTTCTCAACTATTTAACAATTAATTAACACATTTAGTTACTTGTTATATATAAACATCAAACCATCTCTTTAATTCTTCAACAAAGTAACATAAAGTTATTCGTTCTACCTTTTGTTACTTAGTTCTTGAGTCTGATTTTGCTAGGATTCTTTTCTTCCACTTTTCTTGTTTTATTTCATAGATTAATTTTTTGATTCAAGTCCTTTGGTATTTATTTGAGTCATCCATTTCTTCAAGAGTCCTAAGGATGAATTTCTCCACAAGGATAGATAATATTGAATTGATTAAGCGGAGCTAGTAAAACTATTAATTTATAAAAAAAGGTCGTAAAAGGTGAGTTAATAGTTCATATAAAGAGTGGCGTGAGGTTTTTATTACTAACTTATTTTCTAGTTTTTTAGGTACAAAAAGGATTTATAAAGAAGAATGTCTCCATAACCTCAGAATCTTTTAAAGACGGGTTTTAGGAAGGCTATGATAGTGATCATGAGTGATATGGTGGTAAAAACTACTACTTTAGAGATGAATGTGAAATAAATGGGGCTTATGGCTCTTATGATGAGTATAAAGGAGTAAAAGTATCTTATGATGTATCCAATAGTGAAGATAAAGGGTATGGGGATTCTCATATTACACTCCATGGTAATGAAGATGATATAAGGTATGACACTTTCTCCCATACATCTTATGAAACCTTTGAGGAGCATTGCAATAGAAGGGTAAGTTTTGAGGATGAAATACCTTCCTCGTCTTACGCTAATTCCTATCCTAGTCAATAGGGTATAATGTATGGGCGAAACCAACTCAAAGTTGTCATGTGGACTATAGAAGAAGTATATTCCCTACTTCTCATAGAGGAACATGAAATCTATAGAAGTAGAATGAGTCCAAGGTTCCAACAGAGGCATGACCCAGAGAGTCAAATTCTTTGAAATATAGTGAATTTTAATGGTGTCTAGGGATTTAATCTTATACTTGATGATCAAAGTTTTGCCAATATAATATCCCATAAAGTGCTAGACTATCTTAGACTACCTTTACATCTAATACAGGATTTATTCCTTCTTGAAGGAGGGATTTGGGTTAGCCAACAAGTAAAGGTACATATTTTAATAAGATAAAATTAAGAGGAGGTATAGTGTGATATAGGCTTATTGAATACTTGTCACGTATGTTAGGTTCCCATAGATCTAAAATCATGAAATCCCATACATGCAAGATTGGTACAAGTATATCATGGACTATAGTCGGAAGTATCTTTTTCCCTCAACACCTCCTAGAGAAGAAAATACAAGTCAACCACTTTCAATAAGGACCTTAAAACTTTGAGGACAAATGAATTTTTTGCTTTAATACTCATAAAAATTGAAAAGAGCACCCAATTGATCACCAAGATGACACCAGGGAGTTGGAAATAATATTGAAGGGTACTACTCTTCATGAAGATGAATCTATAGAGTTTTCTTTGGAGGAAAAGCAAGATACTTTGTATGAGGTTGGTGTTAAGGATTTGAACATACAAGTCAACACATCCAATCCTTGTGCACCAAAGTGGAAGTTAGATGTAAAGAGGTCTCTAAACCCTTTCCAAGGAATTCTTGGAACTTATACTAACTCTCATAAAATTGAGAGACAAAATATTGAGAGAAGTAAGGATGTGAAAAGTGAAAAATCTAAAGAGGAAAAAGGAGAGGTTGAGAGGAGTGGTGTGAGAGGTTTGTCACAACCTTATCCTAAATCATGCAACTTTTATTTCTCTAGTTGTTTTGATATATGGGTAGGTGTTTTTAGAAGAAAGCCTAGAAAAGTACTTCTAAATGTGGAGAATTAGAAGGTGTTAAGAAGCTTCCAAAAGAAGCATTTGTGCTCCAATGTTGAAAACCAAGTTAAAGGCAATCATTCATATTAGATATGAGGTAACAAAGCTAAACTTTCACCTTATTAACAGTAAAATATCATTGTGTGGCCAGTAGCTAATTAAGTGTAAGTGCTAGCTTGTATATATATGAGCTTAAAGAGTCTTTTCCCTAGGATGTCCATAATGGCACCTTATTGAATGGTGAAGTGTCATTATTGTGAGGCTTCCAACATTAGTTAATCTTATAGATGACAGAATTAACTCTTTTAGTAAAGTCAATATCATTCCACCTAGCGTTGACTCTTGTAGCTTAAATGAAGATATAATATCAGGTAAAAGTAGTGGTCAAATCCTAGTTGGTTGTAATTATAGTAATCACGAGTGATTCTTTTAAGCATGAAATGCTACCAACTAGTGATTAATGTTGTGTTGATCAACTAGTGTGTAATGATAACCCACAAAATAAGGAGTTTTGTGATGAATTAAAGCAACCTCAATTTAGCGATAACATTGATATGGTGTAACACCCCAGATTTTTGGTCCCTGAAAATTTCAAACCTTGGTCTTTACTGTCCAAGCTACGAATCTTCCTTATGAGTCGTAGAAAGTGGTAACGAGTCAAGGACTCGAGTTGTAACTTAAATAGTAAAGTGTTGACTAGATTCTGCTCTGAGTATGAATGGCTCACTATGAGTCATAAGAACTCATTACGGGTCATTGGGTGTAAGTCGTAGGGTGTTTAGTGTTCATATAGTTTGGTTTTGATCTAGTTATGACTCATACACTACGAGTCTGTAATGCTCCAAAATCGTATCCCGAGACGTCACACGGTGCTTAGGGTCATAAGTGACCCCAAGCTAACCTTTCTACCGCATATCTCATAAGCAACTGAATAAGAATACAAATATATATATATATATATATACAAATATGTGGAAAATAACTCTTTTTGAATTTGATTAATCCAATACTGAATTTACAAGATTACAACTCTGCTTTTACAACCAAAACTGAAATGGAATACATCAACTTCTACTGACTGTCTATAAAGCCTATACTAGTACTGACTGTAGGTAGCCGGTTCATGTCTCCTGACTACCCAACTCAATATGACTGAACAAAGAAAATACAACACTATTAGTTCTGCATAGCTGACCCAAGCCCTTGATCAAAAAAACTCATCACCTGCTGACTGGATACCACGAACTAACCGGATCTGAAGATGTACACTATACCTTGAACCTATATTTCGAGAAAATGTAGCCCACATACGAATATGTGGGTCAGTACTATGGAAACGTACCGAGCATATGGGGGTGCAATGCATATATAAAATAATATCTTAATATCATCACAATTTATAAAAATTATGCATGCTGATATAAATGACTCACTTAGCTTGAATTAAAATCATCATAATCATAAGAGAGTAAAATATATCGGGTGAAACATGTGAGTCATCATAATAAATCTCAATTCACTTTCATGTCGATTCCAAATCATCAAAGCAATCAAATCTCGTAACAATTCTCTTTGGAATATATGTTCATTAAATCTTTTGAAAACAATGACTTTCTCAAAAACAATCTTTCAAACAAATATGTTTTCATCTAAGATAGAAGAATAAGAATTTTCATATTAGATAGGAGAATACACACACACACATTGGAAGTCTCTTACAACTGACATAAACCATGTGAGCTACATGGATTCCAACGTCTAACCCACGCTGGGGAGAGCTGTCCTATCCTTGCCATCAGAGTAGGACCTTAAATCATTAATCCAAACACTAGTGATCACTATATAAATTAGCCTCAGGCTCATAACCTATGGGGGCATGTAGTTCTAGGGAAGTACCAATCCTGCTATACCTCCTGCTCGGTGCTAAAGATTACTCCTGGACATAGCACAGATCTTTTCAAAAGAAAATCCATAAATAAATTATTCAACAATTCACAATGGGAGCCATCATGCTACCCTTTTTATAATAATCAATAAAAGTGGATTTCTTTTCTCATCTCGGGTTCAAATCTACCCCTTTTTACGATCAAAAGGTCAAAGCTTCATTATCATCTCAATTCATTCAAACACAAGGTGTTTATAACACATGATCTCTAAAAAAAAACGTCAATCCCAATTAGAGTTCAAAACTCATGTCTCAACATCATATGAAAATTTATCAAGGTTCAAACTTTACATCATAAACATATATAAATTCCTTCAAAATCTGGAAATTTAGCCATAAGGCACAAAATATCATCATTCTCATATAATTTGACTTCTAAAATATCAAAAACATCATAATCTAATGATAATCAATATAGGATATAAATTCATTCTTCAAAATCATAGTAAAACATATAAAATTCATAACTTCGTAAAAGAAAGTATTTTTGGGAACAAAAATGAAAGGGTGTTCTTGTTGAAAAACCCCACATACCTTAAACTTGACGCTTTGAATGACTTTCTGAATGACGTAATGCTATTCATGAACTTTTGGGTGTCACTCGTAGCCTTCGTAACGGCGATTCTGAATATGAAAAAATTATATAATTCTCACGGTTGAATCTCTAGATATTGGGGTTTTTATGTTAAAACCCTAAAGGTTGTTCTTGGTGATTTTGAGAGAAAGTAAACTTATTTTGATGTTGTGGAAGTTTAAGCCCGTGTTATAGACGTATATAATAGTGTTTTGGAACTTGTAAGTGAGGTATGCGGAGCACAACCCATGGCATACCTTAAGGTTTGCGTCGCACACCTTATGGCAGACATTTAAGTATGCCTCGTACTCGCAATCGCACATATTTGATTGGGCGGCACATTGCCCATCGTACACCCTTACTATCTCTCACAAAAATGGGCATAACTCTTCGCTCGGGTATCGGATTTTTGAAAAATTAGTATCTTTGGAAAGCTAATTCAATTATATACAATTTGATAGGTATTGGGATGAAAAATTCCTTGTATATTAAGATATATTCATGTTTGAAGTTGACCCTTGTAGAATCGAATGTCAAACTTTGGACGAATCAATTGGTCTTAGCTCAACATTATTCTAGTTCATTGTTATAAACATTTTCCACCTTTAAACTACTCCATAGACTAGGATAATGATCATGCACCTTGTATTCACATGATAATCACTTGGATTAGATCTTAGATGCGCAGGAACGACGGTTAGAATTCTAGCACGAAAATACGGGGTATTACATTATCTCCCCCTTGGGAACATTCATCCTCGAATGTGGATAATTAACCTAAAACATAGAGGAATATTAGTCTTCAAGATATCATGTGTAACTGATAGAACTGAATCACTGGATCTCAAGAATAATAAGCTACTGAACTGGTCTGCAAGTGCATAAATCCTCAAGAAAAATAACTATATGGCTAAGATAGAAACGCGAGTGTCAACTTATGAGTAACCATTACTTTGCACTGGATCTGATCTCATGAGAAAGGATGAGAGGTTTATGACATGAAAACTCGGGGTATTACAACATCCCCCTCTTGGGATCGTTCGTCCCCGAATGATAATAATTTGATGAAAATACTAGGAAGAAACGATGATACTACACAGGATACTTACGAACTGAATCATGACTTAATATCTGAAACTGAAACTGATGCATGAACTGAGATGAATTCATAATTTAATTGGACACAAACACATTGCCTCTAGGAATGTACAAACGTATAAGACTGCGAATAGTAAGACTAGCTGGAAAATTAAGAATCTATAGGAGCTTATCTCCTTGCTTGCTAAACTAGATTACAAGCTATATGGAGTGGATCATATTGACTGCCCATACTCAAATGGAGTATTTCTTCAGCACTTTTCTACGAAATTCTATTGACATTAGGGAGCGAAGAATTTTGGGCATTCTCTGAACAAGACATTTGACTAAGGAATTACAACATTGATATAACTCTATAGCATGGAATATAATTATATAACTCATAAACTAGGATAGGATTGCTAGGCCGCAGGCAACGCAACTTCTTACTTTCAAGCTTAGCATCACGTCTCAAATGCTCTCTCAACTATACTATTCCCCTTAAATACCATACTCATTTGATTTAACTTATAATTCTCATATTGGCACTACGAAATCTTTCTACTAAGGTCTAAATCAAACTAAGTCCTCTCACCATGATCAAACCTAACACTAAATCACAAGATATAACATGCCAAACCACAATACTAGTCTAAACCACAAGGTTCAATATTCTATATCTTCTTAGAGCTCACACCCTAAGCATAACATGCCTTACACCCAACATGACATTAAAGCCTATCATTAAAACCACATATAACTTTAAGGAAAATACCCCTAAGGCATACTCCACATATTCTCAAGATTAAGCCATAATTTTATCATTCTAATATCTACAAATAAATGCTAAACTCACAAGAATAAACTAATTTCGAACTTACCGACTTCATTCTTGAACAACCCATCCATATGTCACCCTTAACTTTCTAGCTTCAAAAATCATCATCAAAGACTTACACTCTCATTTGCAACCATACCTACATCTCTAATCACATAATCATAACCTACCAAGATCATACCTCTATTCTTATATTTTTATTTTTTTTCAAACTATGAGAATAATAATCATACTAAAAAGGCTCAACATCTTCAATCATAACTCCTTAACTTAGCTATCAAGAACAACATAAATTATCTAACTAGCCTTTCTCCACCTAGAAACTCAACGTTACTACTAACCACACAATATGCAATAATCCTCAAAAAATAATGCAGCCTCATACCACCTTGGGCACACCTTTACACCATGCTTAATTATGAACACATGATCTTACACTCTTGTATACACTGTTTAGGCCTACTAGATCACCTCCATATAACTAGCATCAACCACCGAACCATCAACTGTTCAAACTTAATGTCTAGAGCTAAATATGATTTATAACCCAATCTCACACACAATTTTCACTTCAAAACTATAGAACATAGCATAGAGAAAAACTAGTACACAATGACAATCGATCATAATCATATGGCCTATCTTATTCATAATCTGTTAACACATCCTTCTTCTTCACATCATTACTATTTACCCATCTTCGCACCTAAATTACTTTCATAGCTCTATAAATTTCAACTAAACTTCCTCTTGAAATGTCAGGAAAGCCTAAAATAACAATACTTAACCACCAAGTACTTCCATCAAAACCTATACTTTCCTAGCACAACAAATTCCATCAATAACTCTTTTCTTACCTCAAGCAAACAGCAATCCACCTTAACTAAAATCTCCTTCTCTAACTTTTACTAAACTAACAAACAAGGATATATCACTTCATTACTAACTCGATCATATGCAAAAACAAGATTCGGCTATACATACACTCAATAAATTACCCTTACTACCTTTCTTGTCACTACACCTCTAAACCCAAACTTTCAACCAACACAAGAATAACAAGATAACAACAAGTTGCTAGTGAATCAAAATAGGCCTCACACGGCTTCACTAGACTTTGGTTTTGTATTTTGAACAAGAAAATTATATGAATAACAAAGCAACTATGCTAGTGAATCGAAATAGGCCCCACACGGCTTCACTAGACTTTGATTTTTCACAACCACAATGATAACAAAATTACGTAATACAAGAGATAGAAACTTGACACACAATATTCAATGATCTAAGAATACACCTTACTCTATCTTAATTGAATAACTCGTAAGAACGAGGGCATAACTTTAAATTTGAGGGACTAATAACACACTAAAAGGCTCCTCTTAAGCCACTTTATGAAACTTCTGAAACTTCAGCCAGCAAATATAAGAGCATTATCTGGGGAGAAAATTGGAACTTGCCGAACATGTTACCTCAAGAACAGTACATAGATAGAGAAGTATAGATTATCATTATGGATTCTGAGGAGAAATTTGAAAGCATATCTGACTGAGGCTTAGTGCACGATTTCTACAGGCCTGATAAAGCACTTCAGTTTTTGAAACTCAAAAGTAATGATAGGATACTTTTGTAGCTCTTTTACAATCCCATAACTATCTATGGAGAATGAAGCTCAACTATTTCTGATACCTTGGAAATGAGGCAGAGTTTGCCAGAATAAAGTAAGATAAGAATTTATATAAGTTTCTTGGAGAACCTTTTCATGGAAAGGTCTTAGACTTGAAAGAAGGGAAATATTTCCTAAATGCCCTGTAGCCTCTCGAAGAAAAGTACAGACATCTCGGTACCATTCTGCAAGACTCTACTAGACATGGCTTTATAAACACCCTAGGACACTTCAACTCTGTACTCTGATACCAAGTTGATAATGCCCCAAAATTAGGTCCCGAGACGTCACACGGTGCTTAGGATCACAAGTGACCCCAAGCTAACCTTTCTACTGGCATATCTCATAAGCAACTAAATAAGAAGTACAAATATATATATATATATATATATATATATATATAAATCTACAGAAAATAACTCTTTTTGAATTTGATTAATACAATACTGAATTTACAATATTACAACTCTGCTTTTACAACCAAAACTGAAATAGAATACATCAACTTCTACTGAATATCTATGAAGCCTCTACTAATACTGACTGTAGGTAGCCGGTTCATGACTCCCAACTATCCCAACTCAATATAACTGAATAAATAAAATACAACACTATTAGTTCTGCATAACTGACCCAAGCCCTTGATCAAAAGGACTTATCACCTGCTGCCTGGATACCATGAACTGACTAAATTTGAAAAATGTACACTATACCTTGTACCTACATTCTGAGAAAATATAGCCCGCATACGAATATATGGGTCAGTACCATGTAAATATACCGAGCATATAGGGGTGCAATGCATATATAAAATAATATCTTAATATCATCACAGTTTATAAAAACTATGCATGCTGATATAACTAACTCACTTAGCTCGAATTAAAATCATCATAATCATAAGAGAGTAAAATATATCGGGTGAAACATGTGAGTCATCATAATAAATCTCAATTCACTTCCATCTCGATTTCAAACCATCAAAGCAATCAAATCTCATAACAATTCTCTTTGGAATATATGTTCATTAAATCTTTCAAAAATAATTACTTTCTCAAAAAAAATCTTTCAAACAAATATGTTTTCATCTAAGATAGAAGAATAAGAATTTTCATATTAGATAGGAGAATACGCACACACACATTGGGAGTCTCTTACAACCGACATAAACCATGTGAGCTACATGAAGTCCAACGTCTAACCCACGTTGGGGAGAGCTGTCCTATCCTTGCCATCGGAGTAGGACCTTAAATCATCAATCCAAACACTAGTGATCACTATATAAATTAGCCTCAGGCTCATAACCTATGGGGGCACGTAGTTCTAGGGAAGTACCAATCCTGTTATACCTCCTACTCGGTGCTAAAGATTACTCCTGGACTTAGCATAGATCTTTTCAAAAGAAAATCCATAAATAAATTATTCAACAATTCACAATGGGAGCCATCATGCTATCCTTTTTATAATAATCAATAAAAGTGGATTTCTTTTCTCATCTCGGGTTCAAATCAATTCCTTTTTACGACCAAAAGGTCAAAGCTTCATTATCATCTCAATTCATTCAAACACAAAGTTTTTATAACACATGATTTCTAAAAAAACAATAATCTCAATTAGAGTTCAAAACTCATGTCTCAACATCATATGAAAATTTATCAAGGTTCAAACTTTACATCATAAACATATATAAATTCCTTCAAAATCTAGAAATTTAGCCATAAGGCACAAAATATCATCATTCTCATATAATTTCACTTCTAAAATATCAAAAACATCATAATCTAATGATAATCAATATAGGATATAAATTCATGCTTCAAAATCATAGTAAAACATATAAAATCCATAACTTCGTAAAAGAAAGTATTTTTGGGCACAAGAATGAAAGGGTGTTCTTATTGAAAAACCCCACATACCTTAATCATAAAGCTTTGAATGACTTGTTAAATGACCTAATGCTATTCACGAACTTTTACGTGTCACTCATAGCCTTCGTAACAGGGATTTCGAATATGTAAAAATTATAGAATTCTCACGGTTAAATCTCTAGATATTGGGGTTTTTATGTTAAAATCCTAAAGGTTGTTCTTGGTGATTTTGAGTAAAATTAAACTTATTTTGATGTTGTGGGAGTTTAATCCTATGTTATAGACATATATAGGGGTGTTTTTGGCACTTGGAAGTGAGGTATGCAGCGCACAACCCATGGCATACCTTAAGGTATACATCACACACCTTATGGTAGACATTTAAGTGTGTCTCTCACTCCCAATCGCACATATTTGATTGGGTGACGCATTGCCCATCGCACACCCTTACTGCCTCTTACAAAAACTGGCATAAATCTTCGCTCGAGTATTTGATTTTTGCAAAATTGGTATCGTTGGAAAGCTAATTCAATTATATACAATTTTATAGGTCTTGAAATGAAAAATTCCATGTATATTAATAGATATTCATATTTGAAGTTTACCCTTGTAGAATCGAATGTCAAACTTTAGATGAATCAATTAGTCTTAGCTCAACCTTAATCTAGGTCATTGCTATAAATATTTTATACCTCTAAACTACTCCATGGACTAGGATAATGATCATGCACCTTTTATTCACATGATAATCACTTGGATTAGATCTTAGACACGCAGGAACGATGGTTAGAATTCTAGCACGAAAATACGGGGTATTACAAAGTCATAGGGTCACATGATAAGTCGGTTAGTCAATTTACAAGGACAACAATGAATAGGGTCCTATATACTGTCCTGGTTATGACAAGTCGTAAGGTATGGCTACGAGTCAATGGTTGACCTGTAGTCAAAGACGATAGTTTTCCAACTTTTCATTTAGGGCATTCTATACATTTCCCCTCTTTCCTAAGTTGTGACCTGCTCCTTATAACTCCATTAGGATATCATTAGCACTCAAAAAAATAAATCAAATCCATTTCTCAGGAACTCTCAAAATCCTCAAGGTTAAGAATATTTTTCAAGAGGTTGGTTAATTAGGGATCTCAAGGATGATTTCTCTTCACACTTCTTGATATTTCAGGGATTTTACTCTCCCTAAATTGTAATTTTTGCAAAAATCATTTATTTGATTAGTTTGATTAATGGTTTTCTATGTGGGTTTTAAACATGGTTGAGGGCTTTAACATGATTGAACTTGATATTGCTTTTCTATGATTTATTATGCATTAATTTTGCTATATATATGGTTTTGGACTTGTGGGGTGTATGGGAATGGTAGATAAACTAATGGGGTCATGTTTTCCCAAAATTGATGTATTGGAAATTGGAATTGGTTTTGAATGATTGTACCCTCAACCTAATTATGTAAATGGATTTGAATTGTGAAGTTGGCACTTGGTTTGACTTAACCACCAATGCATTGGATTGTATAAAGTATTAAATAATGAATATTTATTTTAAAGACATTGTTATCTATGATTTGATTTATTGAACCAAGGGGGTCGAGGCATTCCCTCATATTTAATTTAATAAACTAAAGAAGGTTGAGGCATTCCTCCATAATTATTTTAATGAACTAAAGGGGGTCGAGCCATTCCCCCAAGTTAATGTAATTATTATGGAAAAGAGATAAGCTTGAAAGTGTAGGGGTATGATGATACCCATGTGTGTCTTAACGGTTGGTGCATTGATTAATAAATAGGTTATGTGCAAACTTGGTTTAATTTGGGCTTAATGGGGGTTATGTAGCTAAGTCGTAAAGGTGTGGGTCTTGGAAGACTTGTCCTGGAAACTCATGTTTGCATACATAAGGATTGGTCTTGATGACCTATGTGCATGGTTCACACTATTAATGTAAATCTGTGTGTTGGATTAATGTGGAGTTGGGGTATTCCCTGGTCTTTATTGATACCTCTGATCCATATCGCTAACACGCATTGGAGCCCTTTTAGTAAGGGAAGCTGGACCCATATAGCCTGTGGGTGCTTGTTTATGACGGTTGAGCTACATAGTCCATGATAAAGTTTAAATTTATGCTAAGACCTATTCCCTACCCCAACATGTTATTTGTATATGTATATAAGGTGGTACTCAAGATTTTGATATGGATTTGACTTGGCATTATTTTATCATCCATCCCTAAGTTACATGCTAGTGTTCACCCATTAACCATATTTGGATGTTGCATTCCCATACGACATAGGTGCCAAAGCAACTTTTTTTCCTGTGTAGAGTTAGGTAGATCTTCTTTGGTTCTTCGGTCATTGTTAGTGAAGTGGTGAGCTTTCATTCATCTGAAAGACTTAGTCATTTCATTAGTTTCTTTACATAGTTTAGAATTGAAGATTTTACATTAACATTATCATTGTCATGGTCATTGTCAAAGTCGGGGGCATATCCTAATACTATATTGATACTCGGTTGGTGGAGGATTTGTTAGATTACTATTGACTTGTGTGGTGTGATTGGTTGTTTGGTTACTTCTTTTTGGTATAGACATATCCTAAATTCTCTTAAAATTTACTACTCGCTATCTTGTTATTTGTTCGAGATTCAGTCCCTATTATTGAATATGTCTTTTTGGATAAGAAATTAAGGGTAGTCTACAGTCCTCAGTGGACTTGAGATACCCATCATATCCTGGCCCTGGTTCAGGGCGTGACAAAAATGGTATTAAAGCGAAGGTTGAAGGTCAATTCGATATCCAAAAAGTCATGTCAAGTTGAGTCTCTTTTATGGTTGTGTAGAGTGCCATACTTATAAGGGAGAGGCTATGAGGCATTTAGGATTGTTTTCATTTCTTGTTGTATTATTTTTGGGTTGTAGACTCTAAGGTCCTAAATTTCTCTAATTCATGTTTGTTTGCCGTTCAAATCCTTCCTCTGAGAAAATATGATGTCGTGTGAATTTTTCTTCTCTGTCTAAGGACAATGTGGATGGAGTTCATCCAACTTTTGGGGTCCAGACCCAATAAAGGGACATTTTATCTGACTATCCCCATAGAGTCCCACCTATCTCCACTTATCCTACCCTTGAGGGTGACACCTATACACGTTCGCCTCAAGGGGATATCACCAATGCCGAGTTTTGTTTCTTCATTCAACTACTGACCCAATTGGTGACATCTTAGTCGCAATAGTCAGGTTTTGCTGGTATTGCTTTGGGTTTGTCTGTGGCCACCAGAGTAGGCTAATTTATGAAGTTGCACCCTTCAACTATTACTGGTACCAAGGTTGAGGAGGATCCTCAAAGCTTCATTAATGAGATGGAGAAGATATTTTGGGTGGGTTATCCATGCTTTGGATGTTGTGAGTATGGAATATATGGTGTATGAGTGGTACAAAGAATGGGAGTAGTTGAGGGGTAAAAATATTGTTTTGCTTTATGTGATAATTTCTCTAGTGTTTTTCTAGACTGCTTCTTTTCTCAGGAGATGAGGGAGGCAAAGAAAGAAGAGTTTGTTAATCTGAAGTAAGGAAGGATGATAGTCAAGGAGTATGCCTTGAAATTTCATCAGTTATCCTGGTGCGCTCCTGAATTATTTTCTAGCATGAAGGCTAGGATGAGGAACTTTACTTTAGGATTGTCTCGAGATTTGATTTTGAAAAATAATTCCTTGAAATTCCATTGGTTGTCCCGGTGCACTCCTGAATTAGTGTTTAGCATGAGGGATAGGATGAGGAAGTTTACTTTAGGATTATCTCAAGATTTAATTTTGGAGAGTAAGGTTGCCTTGTGAATAAGGACATGGATAAATCCTGATTGGTGGTTTATATACAGCAAATTATAGAGGAGAGAAAAAAAGGCAGGCTGAAATTAGGGAGAGGCAAAGCAAAAAATTTTGAAATTTTGAATAGAGTGGGGGTCAGCAGCAGAGTGGCAGGGATAATGGCAAGTGGTCTAAGAAAAAGTGGAGAAATTTTGGGTCCTACTCGATAGCTTGTGTTTTTTACCCAAAGCCATCCAATGACAAATATTTACATAGTGGTGATGACTCGAGGGCATAGTGTGCCCAATCTTAGGCTAGTAGAGCTTAGTTGGCTCTATTCCATTCTCCTTGTAGATTTTACAAGAGGTTGTACCATGGTTTTTGTGATGAAGGAAAGAAGAGATTTTTAGATGCGGCCATCTAGGCCATATTTAGAGAAACTATCCTTCAGGTGATATTGTTGTGGGAGCAAATAAGGTTCATATTTCTTCTTCATCGGATCCTACACCAAAAGGTGTCACTTTCATCTCTGACAATGGTCAAAATCATCTTTATGCTCTCACTACTAATTTGGAGGTATTCCCAAATATTGTTACTGGTATGTTGAAACTCTTTTCCCGTCATGTGTACTATTTACTTGATTCGGGGTCCACTCTTTCTTATGTGATCCCATTTATAGATATGCATTTTGGTTTTGATTCTGAGTATATATCAGACCTCTTTTCTATTTCCACCCGAGTGGGTGACTCTGTAGTTGCTAGAAGAGTCTATAGAGGTTGTGTGAAATCTGTTGGTAGTAGAGAAACTCTGGTAGACCTGGTAGAGTTAGAAATGGTTGACTTCGATATTATTCTAAGGATGGATTGGTTGCACTCATGCTATGCCTCCTTAGACTATTGAACTTGTAAAGTCACTTTAAGATTTCATAATGAGCTAATTATTAAGTGATAAGGGAGTTTCATAGTCCCTAAGGGGAGGTTCATATCATATCTTAGAGCCATAAAACTGATTTCCAAATGTTGTCTTTATCATTTGGTCTGGGATAAAGACTCTAAATCGAAGGGTCCTTTCTTACAATCCATCCCTATAGTAAATAAGTTTACTTAGGTCTTCTCAGATGACCTTCTCGGTGTCCCTCCCAATAGAAAAAATAATTTTGGGATTTAACTTGTTTTGAACACTCGTTTTATCTTTATTTCATTGTACGAAATGGCTTCTAATAAGTTAAATGAGCTTAAGGAGAAGTTAAAGGATCTTTTAGGAAAAGGTTTTATCCATCCTAGCATGTCTCTGTGGGGTGTACCTATTTTATCCTTAAGTAAGAAGGATGGTTCCCTTTGTATGTGTATTGATTACAAACAGTAGAATAAGGTGACGGTAAATAATAAGTACCCTCTTCTAAGGATAGATGATTTTTTTGACCAGCTTTAAGGTGCTAAATTCCTCTCTAAGATCTATCTTCGGTCTGGGTATCACTACTTAAAGATTAGGGAAATAGATATCCCTAAGATTGTTTTTCACACTCGATATGGTCATTATGAATTCTTGGTCATGTCTTTTATTTGACCAATACCTCATCGATATTCATGGACTTTATGAATAGGGTCTTTCATTAGTTTTTGGATTATTTCGCGATTGTCTTCATTGTTAATATTTTGGTGTACTCCAAGAGTGAGGCGGATTATGTCGATCACCTCCGCCTTGTGTTGCAGACCTTGAAAGATTAGTAGTTGTATGCCAAGTTCTCTAAGTATGAGTTTTGGTTAAAGTTGTGACTTATCTAGGTCATGTTGTGTCTAGTGAAGAGATTATGGTGGATCTACAGAAAGTTGTAGTGGCCAAGACCCATGACTCCAACTGATATGCAAAGTTTCTTGTGTTTAGCCGGTTATTATAGAAGGTTTGTGGAAAGTTTCTCTTCTATTGTTGCCCCATTGACCAAGTCGACTCAAAAGAAGGCGAAGTTCTTATGGTTCAAATCTTGTGAAGGGAGTTTTGAGAAATTGAAAGATAAGTTGACTTCATCTCTAGTCTTGACCCTGCATGAAAGTACTGACGGGTTTATGGTTTATTGTGATGCGGCCCGGGTGGGACTTGGTTGTGTATTAATGCAGCATGGTAAGGTGGTGTCTTATGCCTCTAAAAAGTTGAATGACCATTAGAAGAACTACCCAACTCATGATTTGGAGTTATTGGTTGTGGTGTTCGCATTGAAGATCTAGTTTTACTATCTTTATGGGGTTCATGTTGATATCTATTTAGATCATAAAATCCTGCAGTATGGTTTCACCCAGAAAGAGCTTAATCTCAGGCAAAGTATATAGCTTAAGTTGCTGAAAGACTATGCCATGAGTCTTTACTGCCACCCAGGTAAAGCTAACGTGGTTACGGATGCTCTTAGCAGGTTGTCTGTGGGCATGTTATCACATGTAGATTAGGATAAATGCATGCTGGTGAAGGACGTTCACCATTTGGAAAATCTTGGAGTTTGTCTCTTGGACTTTGAGGATGATGCTATATTTGTGCAAGAGGTGGTGAAGTCATATCTTGGTACTGAGGTCAAGGAGAAGCAAGTGTTGGGCTTTATCTTGATACAAATAAAGAATAATGTGGGTAGACAGAAGGTGATGGCTTTTGAGATCAGTGGCGATGGTATCTTCAAGTACCAAGAGAGGTTGTGTATTCCTGGCATTGATAGGTTGCTAAGTAGGATCTTAGCTGAGATTCATAAGTCATGATATATGATTTATCAACAAAAATGCACCATGATCTTAAGGAAATTTATTGGTGGAATAACATGAAGCGGTATGTGGTTAACTTTGTGGCTAAGTGTATGGTGTGTCAACAAGCGAAGGTGGAGCACATGAGGCCCAGTGGGATATATCAAGAGATTAAGTTGCCGTTTTGGAAATAGGAAGTAATTAACATGGATTTCATCACTGGTCTTTTAAGATCTCAAAATTAGTTCGATTCTATTTGGATATTTTGGATAGAATGACCAAGTCTACTCACTCTTTTCCCGTGAGGACTAACTATTCTGGTGATGATTACGCTAAGTTGTTCCTGGAAGAGATTGTTAGATTGCATGGTACTCTGGTATCCATTATCTCGGATAGAGGTACGTAATTCTTTTCTCATTTTTAGAGGTCTTTTCTAATGGGTTTGGGGACTAAGGTGAATAATATTACTGCTTTTTATCCTCAAATGGATGGATAAGTGGAGAGAATGATTCAGACATTAGAGGATATGCTTTAAGCTTGTGTGATTAATTTTGGTGGTAGTTGGGTTGACCACCTACCTCTCATTGAATTTTCTTATAACAACAGTCACCATTCTAGCATTGGTATGGCTCCGTTTGATGCATTGTATGGTAGGAGGTATAGATCTCCTATTAGGTGGTTCGAGGTTTATGAGGCGGAGATGTTTGTTTTGAATTTGGTTCACCAAGCTATGAAGAAGGTTAAGGTGATTTGGGATAGACTTAAGACCACCCAAAGTCACCAAAATTCATATGAAGATGTGAGACGAAGAGATTTAGAGTTTAATGTTGGTGATTAGGTATTTTTAAAGGTGTCTCCCATGAAGAGAGGGATGCAATTTGGGAAGAAGGTGAAGTTCGGTCCCCGGTATACTAGTCCATATATGGTTTTGAGAAGGGATAGTGATGTTGCATACGAGTTGGAATTGCCTCCCAGTTCAAACACTATTCACCCAGTGTTTCACGTGCCGATGTTGAGAACGTGTATGGGTGATCCTTTATGGGTAGTTCTTATGGAAAACATTTGTATTTCGGATTCCTTGTCTTGTGAGAAAGTTTTGGTGAGGATTTTGGATTGGCAAGTCCGTCATTTGCAGACAAAGAATGTGGCTTCGTTAAAGGTTCTATGGCGGAACCAAATGTCTGAGGGAGCTGCTTGGGAAGTCTAGAAGGACATAAAGTCCCAGTATCTATTCTTATTTCTTATTTTAAAAAATCATGCTAAAGGTTTGTATATTCTTAACATCTTTGTTTTATGGCTTTGTTAAAGGAAATTTATGAATTCCTTGATTTCTTTTTTTTTGTCTAACTATGGTAAAGAAAAGTATGTGTGCATTCGGTGTTGAATCTGCAAATAGAACCTTATTCCACAATTCGAGGACAAATGATCCTAACGGGTAGGAATGTAACACCTCAGGGTTTTGGCCCTTGAAAATTTCAAACCTTTGCCTTTACTATCTAAGCTACGACTCTACCTTATGAGTCGTAGGGAGTGGTAACGAGTCAAGGACTTAAGTCATAACTTAAATAGTATAGTGGTGGATAGATTCTTCTCTGAGTATGAGTGGCTCACTATAAGTCATCAGGACTCGTTACGGTTTATTGGGTGTAAGTCGTAGGGTGTCCAGTGCTCACCCAGTTTGGTTCTGATCTGGTTACGACTCGAACCCTATGAGTCGGAAGATCATGTGATGAGTCGGTTGGTCGAGTAATAAGGACAATAGTAGATGGGGTCCTGGAGACTGTCCTAGTTACGACTAGTGGTGACGAGTCGTAAAGTATGGCTACAAGTCAATGGTTGACCTGTAGTCAAAGGCGACAGTTTTATAGCTTTTCATTAAGGGCATTTTGGATATTTTCCCTCTTGACCAAGTTGTAGCCCACGTATTATAAATTCTTTATGGTAATATTAGCACTCCAAAAAAATAAATCAAACACATTTCTCAAGTACTCCCAAGATCCTCAAGGTTAAGAACACTTAGGGTTTCAAGAGGTTGGTCAATCAGGGCTCTCAAGGGTGATCTATCTTAGTACTTCTTGCTATTCCAAACATGTTACTCTCCCTGCATTGTTATCTTTGCAAAAAACATGTATTTTATTGGTTTGTTGAATAATTTGAATGTGGGTTTTCAATATGGTTAAGAGTTTTGACATGATTGGACTTTATATTGCTTTTCCATGATTTATTATGCATTGATTTTACTGTATATATATATGGTTTTGAACTTGTAGGGCGCATGGGAATGGTGGATAAACTAAAGGGGTCATGTTTTTCCTAAATTGATGTATTGGAAATTGAAATTGGTTTTGAATGATCGTGTACCCTCAATCTAATTATGTAAATAGATTTGAATTGTGAATTTGGCACTTGGTTTGACTTACCCACCTATGCATTGCCTTATATAAAGTAATAAATAATGATTATTGATTTTAAAGGACTTGTTAGCTATGATTTAAAATTAATGAACAAAGGGGGAGAAGGCATTCCCCTACATTTGATTTAATGAACTAAAGGAGGTTAGGGCATTCCTTCAAAACTGTTTTAATGAATTAAAGGGGGTCAAGGCACTCCCTTAAGTTAGTATGACTGTTATGACATAGAGATAAGCTTACAAGTGTAATGTGTGCCTTAACGGTTGGTTCATTAATTAATAAATGGGTCATGTGAAAACTTATTTTAATTTGGGCTTAATGGGGGTTATATAGCTAAGCCGTGAAGGTGTGAGCCTTGGATGACTTGTACTGGAAACTCATGTTTGCCGACATGAGGATTGGTCTTGATGACCTCTGTGTGTGGTTCACACTATTGATATATATCCTTATCTTAGATTGATGTAGGGTCGGGGAATTCCCTAGTCTTCCTTGATACCTATGGTTTGTGCGGCTAACATGCATTAGGGTTATTTCAGCAGGGGGAGCTGAACCCATATAGCCCGTGGGTGCCTGTTTATTATGGTTGAGTTACATAGTCCAGGATAAAGTTTTACTTCATGCTAAGACTTGTTCCCTACCCCAGCATGTTATTTGTATATGTATATAATGTAGTGCACGTGATTTTGATATGGATTTGACTTGGCATTATTTTATCCTCAATATCTGCATTATATGTCAGTGTTCACCCACTAACCATCTCCGAACGTTGCGTACCCACACGACGTAGGCACTGAAGTGAATTCTTTTTTTCTACATAGAGTTAGGTGGATCTACTCGGTTTGTCAATCATTGTTGGTGAAGTGGTGAGCTTCCATTCATCCAAAACACTTAGTCATTTCATCAGTTTCTTTTCATAGTTTAAAATTGAAGAGTTTACATTAACATTATCATTATCATGGTCATTTTTAGAGTCGGGGGCATGTCCCACCATTTTATTGATACTCTTTTGATGGAGGATTTGTTGGATTACTGTGAAATTAGGTGGTATGGTTGGTTGTTTGGTTACAGGTTTTCGGTATACACATATCCTTAATTCTTTAAAATTTATCACTTACTATCTTGTTATTTATTGGAGATTCATCCCCTATAATTGAATATGCCTAGTTGGATAAAAAATTAGGGGTGATCTCTAGTCCTCGGTGGACTTAAGAAGCCAGTCACGGCGTGGCCCTAGTTTGGGTTTTGATGTATAGTTAGTCATGTAAATAGTCATTTAAATTCATTGCACCTAAATGATGAATCCTTGAATTGTGATTCCCTTCCTTATTCTTCTCGTAAGGATTTTGAGGTGGTATGTACTTTTAAATATAATCCCTTATTAGAAGTTGGCATGACTAATGAAGGTGAAATGGATAGTGATGTGTCTTGGCATGATGGAAGTGTATCCTTTCTTGAAGGCTACCAAGTGATTGAGAATCCACAATGGTATGATGAAACACTTTTCAAAGACTAAACTCTCTCCTTAAAAGATGATGGTACGTCTATTGGAGGGGTTAGTGGTCGAAAGGAAGGGGATTTATGCTCTCTAATAACTCATTCATCCTTGTGTGACCCCATTTTTTATCAAGGCCTTAATACTTATCGATCAAAGGATGATTGTATATGTGGGCACACCTTGGATGGAGTTCATTTAACTAACACCTTTCTTTATTACTTGTTTGCATGTAATGATCCTTTGCTAAAATATGTTCTAGTGTTTGTAAACCCCAAGGCAAATGTGGCATTGTTTGTTTTAGAAGTTTTCTATATATTTACATCTTTGATTGACACACTTGTACTTAAGTTATGTGAATCACAAATAGTGGATACTAAGATTTTATTTTTTATTTTTATTTTTATTTTTATTTTTATTTTTATTTTTGGGGAGGGGGGGAGGGTCCATGGGTATTAAAAGATTTTTGTCACCTTCATAGAATTAGACAAGTTGAATTTTTAAATGAGACTCTTAGAAGCTGCTTGATGGACAAGGTTGCTTTGTGCTTAGAATTTCTTTTCTTCTCTACCGGTGCTCTTATCTCTTGGACCATCCTAGAAGAGGTCTATGATCATAGCATCTTTTTATACTACATCTTTGTTTATGATGATACACAAAATGGTATGAGATTTTCTTTATACTACCTTTGCACCTCATATGATGAGTTGGTTTTATTGGAAGCAAAGGATAGTTAATTGTATTTCAAATTTCTGTCTCCTCAGAATGGGGATATTTTTGCTAACCCTTGTGCTAACCTTCATGCTTTGAGGATATTTTGGTTGCTTATCCATCTCTGTGTTTTGGGATTTGGATTCGAGGATGAATTATTTTCAAGAAAGGGAGGATGATACAAGAACGAATAGTACATTTCCTACAAGTGATGTCCATGAAAAATAAAGCTTTGGAGAAGCTTGAAGGATACCGATGGAAGGAATAAAATATGTGGAAGGTCCATCAAAGTGAATTAGAGGAAGAAAAAAAGCCATGTGTTCAACTGGCTATCTCATTAACTTTTTGAATTCATAAAAGAAGACAACCAAATAAGGCCCTAATTTCATTAACGATAAAGTTATAAAAGATAGTGTCTTCTTTATTTCCCCTAGTATAAATAGTAGTCTTTCTTATTTTGAAGACTTTAGATTATGCTGAATTGAGATCTTTACAACTTTTAGTAGAATTCTCTTAGTAAAGACTAGCATTAGTGTAGTGATTGGGTTTAATTCCTATTGTTATCTTAGATTGAGTGATTAGGGTGGATTCTCGAATTGTTTGTGTTATCTTCTTCGCTTAATGGGTCATTGAGTTATCTTATTGTAGATTCAACTTGGTTTTCCGTGCATTTGATTGAGTTCTCTTCTTCCTTAGTCTATTTATGAATTCATTTAGGTGTTTTATTCTATTCTCATCCTCTTTTCTAATCTATCCCTCTAACTTCAATTTTTGTTGTTTAATTTTACATTTTCAATATCGATTCTAGTTGTCTGATTAAAATATTTATCAGTGATGATATATCACTTTAACCATCATTGATATCCAGTAAAATTTTCTTGAAAACTACTTAAGCCACATTGTTTAAACAATGGTTTATTGAGGCACTGACGGTTCGTCAGCTTCTTCGTCACTTGAAATCCTTCACTGAGCCATTTTGTCTAAAGGCGGTGGTTTAGGTGATGATTCATTGGGAGGTTGACTGATCATTAACTTGGTTGTTGATTAGCTGACACTTAACATCTTTTCATGTCTAAGCTCCACAATTGAGGTGACGGTCTAACACAGGGTTGACGGCTCATCGGGTTTTTCTTTAATTCACTCTTTTCAGCATAAGTCACCCTCTTTCTTTCTTTGGCACATATTCATGCAAATAAGACAACAAAATTATCAAATCTAACCAAAGTTGCTTAAGAACTTGCACTTATTCATGGTCAAAAGAATCAAATGTGTCGTGAAATGCTAGTATATTAATGGATCCCATCTCAAATAATGTGAAGAGTAAGGTAAGGTGACAAGACCCACAAGAACCGCTGAGGGATAAAGTCGAGGAGGAATCAAGCTACTAGGTTTCAAATTCGAATAATCGATTGGGACTCCCTCATGGGATTGTGAAGCGACGGTTTATTTCATCTCATAATTTGGGCCCCCGCCTTAGTAGGCATAAAAAGGAGCAAGATTTGAGGTCCCAATACCTTATAGCTCTTGTAAAAAATTAGCGTACTCAGATCAAGAGCATCCACTCTCCAAATTAGGATAAGCCCCTGGATTTCACGAAGCTTTCAACAAAGGAAGTAGCCTCAAAAGTAGACCCCTCTCAGACAGACCCATCTTTTTGTTTTCCTCCCTTTCGAATGATGAGGCTCGACCGCAGGAGGGGGCATGAAATTGACCACAAGGTTCTAGACTTATTAGATTGAAAGAATTGATCAGGGGTGATAGAATCATAAATCTAAATGTCAGGCCCACAAAAAAGAGGTTGTAAGGACAATAGATCTGAAAGGTAGCAACTAAAGAAAAGTAGTAATATACCATGATTCTTGACCTTCAAGCAAAACCAATTTGATAGGTGCAACGAGGAACGAGTGGCAGTTGTAGAGACGTTCAAAATCTTCTCAACGTATAAGCTTAACTCTCAGACTAAATAGAGAAAGGAATCAGCGTAAAAGGGTGCCATTGAGACTCTGCACATAGTTCATAAGCAATAAGGTATGCAAGATAGATATTGATGAAAATTCAGGGTAAAGAAAGACCACATTTCATGTTCCTTGTGACTAGTGTTCCGAGAGTCGAGGAGAATGATTTTGTAAGGGCTGTAAAGGACTCAGAAAACAAAATGGTTAACCTAGACTCGATCTTTAAGGACATACATATTGCCAAGAGGGACCTCCTTCTGCTACGAGATAGTTAGCCTACGCTTCCTTGAGCTAATCAGGAGAATAAAGAAGAAGAAAATAAGTAGGGGAAAACTCCTCGTTAATAAAAGTGGCTAGAGAACAAAGATAAGCAACAACTCTCCATACTTCGGGATGGTCTGTCCCAGACACACTTACAAGGTGTTGCAAAACAATGTGATCACTTCAACTACAGGACTTCCAAGGCCCAGTAAAATGGGTATTTATAGTCCAAAGTTCTTCCAGGCCTCGACAAAGTAATGCTTTTAAAATGATGAGGGCTTTAACTCAGATCTCATAAGTCCACCCACAATCACTCCAACAACCAACTGGGTTGGTCTTTTTCGAAGGAGATCCTAATTCACTCTCTGGTCTATCCTTCTCTTTTGGATCTTTACAAGCTAGATCATTGAAGCCTTCATCGAAGAAGTAGAAATTGTGAATGATGTTACTGATGGATGGCTTATAGAGGTCAAATTCTTTGTTTCTATCTTTCATAACAATGCCAAGGGACAAGAAAAAAGTGGAAAGTTTCAAAGAAAAACCAGACGTGTTGGATCAAAATATGGGACAATAAAATAAGATTTAAAGAAATAATGTGTCGAATTTAAAGAAGAGCAAGACGAGCAAAGAGCGGTGGAACTTGCTGAATTTATATGCAGGAAAAGATAGGTTACCTTAAAGTCACCTCACAAAAAGCACAATAGTCCTGACCACCTATGTGTCGAAAGGGAAACCACATTTCATTCACGAAAGAAAGAAGAAAGATAAGGCATGTTCAGGGACGAGATATTTTTATCTTTCTATCTCCTGAGAGCTACTGAGTGTAGCATCCCTAAAGAAGGAGGAACTTTATACACATAAGGACATGTGGCATGATCAAGACAGGAAACTCGAGAGTTCTTCACAACAAATAGCGCAGAGGTCACAAGAAGCCTCCTCCAGCTAACGACAATCAAGCAACCTCTCGTACGGGATAAGAACTCGGTCGTTTGCCTTTCTTAGTGACATGGTTCTAGGGACAAGCCGGAGATAAGAGTGTCAAGTCGTTTAGGAGTGCGGGCAAACTCGTATGGAGTTGTGCATCAAGGGAATAATAGCTGGCTCACTAATGAGACAGACATGGTGTGTCAGCATAGGTCTTAGTCCTGAATTGTGACTGGAAATAGCCTAATGTTGTAACCTATAAATCGTCGTCCTTCCTCACTTGTAAAGGGATCTGCTCTCTTAATCTCTTACTCAATACACCGGTTTTACTTGGTCTCCAAGCATTTCTCTCTTGTTCTTGATTATTTGTCCAGTTAGAGTTAACCTCATTCTGTTAATGTCTTGGATAGTTTGTATTGGCTCTCAATCATGCTTTCCTATGCACCGGGCTCACCTATATTTGTTTGATTTACTTTATTTGTTTCACTTATTTCATACGTAGTTGTTTCCTTCATCGCTTAGTAATCAAACTGCTAGTGAATCCACCTGACACAATGTTAAATCGTAATGCGTACTCTTGACTTACCTACAAATTTAATTGCACCAAATGCACAATTAACACACTTGTCGTCAAAGAGAATGGTTGATTATGCAAATCACGTTGAGTGAAACAAAGAAGAATTGGCGCCCAATTTGCCTTCAAGAAAGAATATCAGCGATTGAGAGTGCTCCTTCTTCTACCGAAGTTCCAACACTCTATTCCCTTTCTCATCCATAAGAAGAGGTTCGACCAATCATCTGGATTGAGTGTTTGATCTTGCAAATTCCTACATTATACTCTTTTCTTATGAAGAAAAACAGTTCTTTAAAGTTTACATATTTGTGAGTTCTAGTAACGTGGTACTGAAAATTTTACATGAAACTGAAAGAATGAATATCAAATTAAAGAATCATAGCAATCAACACAGAATCTATTATTCCAATCACTCACCTTATGCATCTAATTCAATCTTTTTCGCTTTCCCTTTCTCCATACTACTCGCCCCCATTTTCGTTTCTTTGTTCTCAATACAAGTGTTCTTTATATTAATGAAAAATAAAAAAAAAAAAAAAAAAGAAAGAGGAAAATAGAGAAAGGAAAGTACAAACATTACACAGCTAGATGAAGTAATTAGTAGGATTTGTTGTTCAGAGGTTGAGATAGATGACGCCTGGAGAGCTTGACTTGTAGTCCATACTTGAGGTACATAGTAAGAGCCATTTTGGGCATAACCGGATGGCCTTCCACTACCTTGACATGGTATCGGCAGAGGATAGATGCAGCCACGAATTTCATCTGATAGTAAGCAAAATCTTTGCCTAAGCAAAGCCGAGGTCCTCCGTTGAAGGCCGTGAAGCGGTATGCGGGTTCACTCATGTACCGCCCATCTCTCAGCCACCTCTCTGGTCTGTATTCTCTGCAATCTTTCCCCCATATCCCTTCCATTCTTCCCATTGTGTAGATTGCATATATCACCTTTGTTCCCTTCTTCAGTACCGTCCCGTCTGGGAAAACATCGTCTTCAACAACCTAGAGATAACAATCCAAAATCACTGGATGAGCAAAGGACATATAAAAATAATACTACTAAAGAGAAAAAACTGGTGCTACTTCTCAACAAAGGAGGATTTCATTGAGATTCATTATTAAGTGTGTCTTTCAACTTAATTCAAATTATTTAAAATTGATCTTTTTAAATAAGTAGTTATGTGTTAGGTACAAGGAATGAAACTGATAATAATCTTAAAATAAATTGGGAATTCTAGGAGATGGGAAAGACAAGAGTAGTGAGAAGGGGGAGGGAAGGACTGGTAAAATTTGTAGGTGGTACAACGTAATAACAAACTTTATGTCTTCATAAAGAGAAAATAGCACAAGGATTTTCTTCCTGTTTTGGGGTTGCTGTTATTTTACCAAAGACCTTAAATTCATCCTTACTTTGAATGCTGATAATAATCAGTTACGTTCAAGTTTGGTTCTTATATCTGACTTACAGCTTTTAATGTTTCTAATCTTGGAACTTTGATGCTCAAATGATCATTTAACATTTTGAGCAAGCTATACCCCTTTTTTCTTTAAACATTAATATCTCAGTTCCACCAAGAAATTGTTAGCAAAGTTGAACTAACTAAAGATCCCAAGAAAACTTACTCCTCTACTGGTCAAAACAGAAAAAAGAGCTAGGGACATCAAGACATGTAATTTTGCTTAAAATTGGGCTACTGTTAATGTTTTCAAAAATCTCTTCAAATGTAAATAACTAGTTTAAGAAATGATAGTATGAAGATGTTGAAGATAGAAAAGTTTTACCTCTTTGTGATCAACTGGGACAGAAGGGTACAATCTGAGAGCCTCAGAAAGAGCAGCTTGTAGATACTCCATTTTCTTGATCTCTGCTGGCTTGAAAATCAATGGACTTCCATCTTCTTCCTTATTAATAGCATCCTCCCTTTCATTCAAAATCTTATAAATTTCAGACAAAATCCTTTGTTCAACCTCCGGATTACTATCCAAGAGCCAGAAAAACCAGCTTAATGCAACTGAAGAAGTGTCTCTTCCAGCTAGAATGAAGTTAACACATATATCTCTTAAGAACTTATCCGAAAAAGGCCTTCCTTGTTCATCTCTTAACCCCATGAACACTGTTAAAAGATCTGATCTCTGTTTGCTATCTGCTAAAGAAAGCTCTTTCTTTCTTGTTCGGATTACTTCATCAGCAAATTCATCCACTTTTTTAAGCGAATGCTTCAGCGTCTTCTCTGTTCCTAACCCTAGGCACCTCATGGTTTTCCAGACAAGCGTAGGAGTGACAAACCGGAGAACAGTTGCCTCAGTTGCTGATTCGAAAGCTTTGGCAAATGGAATTTGGGGTAAGTCAGGGTGGAGACACCCTGGATCAACCCCAAAGGCGATCATGCAGACGTTATCGAATGTGAGCCTAAGGAGAACATCTTGAAGATCAATAGGGACTGATTGCTTGACTGAATCTTCCAACACAGGTAAGAGACGAGAATGAACAAGCTCCAACAATGAATCTGTTGTCATGTTCCTAAACTTGGCAGAATGGAATTCAATGCTGGCTGTTTTCCTCTGTTTCTGCCAAATCTCATCATCTGCGCTGAATATTCCATCTCCCAGGAGGTCTCTGACAGTGCTCCGGAAGTAGTCTCCTTTGGGGAAATTTGAGAACTTTGTCTTGAGAAGATACTCAAGATTCCGGGGATCAGATGTCACCACACAGTTGAGGTTGGTAAACCATGGACCCCGGAATGTAAATGTCCCATTCATCCTACATAGAACATCAGAAATCCACTCATACATGTCTTTTCGAAGGCCTAAAATCAAAGAAGGCAACATCCCTACGAGTGGCCAGTTTGGTAGTCCTTGGTTTTTGGCTTGCCTTAAAGAATGTATAGCAATGAAAACAACAACGGCCAGGAATATTTCCATCATTTGTATCTCTGGCAAGAGAAACAAACTTGTCGAATGTGCAAATAAGGATGATGAAGAGGGGGTGGAAGAAGAGGAATGAGTCATGTTAATGGTGCTAATTAGTGAATTCATGATGTTGAGATGATAGGAAATGTCGTAGTTATGCATGGACTGGTTGTTTTGGTGTGATTCTGCTGCTAGAAATATAGTTTGTGTTTTCTTGTTTGTACAACCAGCAGTTTTGATTTGGTGAGCTGAAAACGGAAAGAGATTATTAGTCTCTCATATATGTTGTGTCTTCACGATATTTGAATCACTTTCTTGTTGAACAGGGTTTTTGATTAAAGAATAAACTTTATACGGATGTCTCTCTTATTAAACCTTATTATCATTATGGGATTGACCATGCTCAGGAAGAATTTTGCTATAGTGGGTGAGATAGTTAACCTAAGTTACAACAGTTTTAAGTCTTTCAAGCACACACGTTTTGCCAGGGCCGTATTTGGGCTCTTCTTGTTTTCTTCTTTCTTTTTCCCTCTAATCCATACAAATTTCAAGTTAGTGTGCGGTTTAGCTACAAAATTTTTTGGTTTTGTGTACCCTTTTGTAATGGTGACACCTGGAATCTCTTCTCTTTTTTTTTTGCTAGTTTTTGGGTAATTGGAGCAAAATAAAATAGTGACCGAAGAAAAAAACTTACTCCCGCCGTTTTCGTATTAAGTGATCCCTATAGATTTGACATACCCATTAAGAAAAATATTTTTTAGGGGTCTATTTTATTAAATTAGTCTTATTAATTATGCTTTAAAAATATAAATTTAAATATATACAACTTATTTAGTCATTTAATAATAAGGATATTATTGAAAAAATATATTAAAATCCTCTTGATTTTATTAATGGGACAATTAAATTGAAACAAACTTTTTTTTTTTTTAGAAAGAATGTCAGCTTAAACAAAATGAATGGAGTAGTATATTTGATTTGATAATATGCAAAGAAAGATAAAGAGAATGAGAATGAAATTAATCTTGGAAAGGGAAATTCGTGCATTGATAAAACTGAAAGAGGTAGAATTAGTCTTTCTGGGGGAAATAAGTGCATAGGAAATAGCAGCCACAAAATATTACTTTCTCCATTTCAAAATAATTAAATTATTAGAAAAAAATTTTAAGACATAAATTATAATTTACTTTTTACTATTATCCTTTTAGTTACTCCCTCCATCCAATTTTATTCATCTCAATTTAACATTGCATATTGATTAAGAAAAATAATTAATAACATAGCTACTTTACTATAGTATCGCTATTAAATGATATTTAAATTTTAATTTGGAAAAAAATAATTAAACTAAAGGTAAAAAAAGAAGAGAAAAAGTTGTCTTGTATTGATTAATTAAAAATGACAAGTAAAATGAGAAATCAAATTAGGATATTTGAAATGAGCAAAATGGGATGGAGAGAGTATTTTTAAATTACTCTCCTATAAAATGTGAAGTACTCCTGTTGGACAATAAAATTCTCGAGACCAAAAATAAATAACCAAGACAAGAAAAATACTGCAACAATCGATTTATTGATTTCAATAAGTGAGTGGTACAATCTCTATGATTCTTCTGATTCGCCTTTTCAACTATAAATTCAAGGGATTCGAGCTTGATCTTGAATTTTAACTTGAACTTGACGGATTTGATCTTGACTTGTGCTTGAATCCAAGGGCTTGGTAGCTTGTTCTTGAATCTTGCGATCTTAATCTTGAACTTGAACTTGATTTGAGGACTTGGTGAACTTGATCTCGACTTGTACTTACTCATTAATTACTTCTTGTTTTTCATTGATTTCTAAATTTTTTGTATTTGTTAATATTTTTGTATATGTTTCACTATCGTCTGAATCATAATTATCTGTCTCTTCAACGTCTATATTATTTATTTCTAATTCTCCTTTGAGCTTGTTCTTGAATCTTGTAGTCTTGATCTTGAAGCTTGAACTTGTTCTTGAATCTTGAACTCTTGATCTTAAAATCTTGAGCTTGCTCTTGAACTTTGAACTCTTGATCTTGAAACTTGATGAACTAATCTTGCATTCTTGAATTTGTAGAGAAATCTACTGCTTTGATCCATGAGCTCTCTCTTGCTTCTTGTTAAACTTGTAGGTGCCTTTTCTGAATTATGACGCCCCTATTTATAATTGTAGGAAGTGAAGAGTCATGATAAATATGAACATCCTTTGACCAATCAGATTTATGTGACATGATCTTGATAAATATGAATTTCCTTTGACCAATCATATTTAAGTGACATGACACCTTTTATGGGTTTTTAATTTACTCATCATTTTGACATGTGGAATGGTCTCATTGGCTCCTTCACTTGACTTGGCATGCCACGTTATTTGACATGTGACATCCAATTGGGCCTCTAGAACATGATGACATCTTGGGCTTGCTAAAGTGGCTTAGCCATTTGTAGCCCAAATTAATATGATGATATCTTGGGCTTGATAAAGTAGACTTAGTCATTTCTAGCCCAAATTAATTGACTAGCCCAACAACAATTGGACTTTAATTAAATCAATGCATGTTTGGACTTAAATGATTAATCAAATTATATTAATCTCCAATATTTGTTTGAGATTAATATATTATGAATTTAATATAATTCAAATTTTGTATGGATTTAAATTTAACAAAATTTCGTTACATACAAATTGCTCCCAGCTTCAAGGTTGGTCGAGTGCATACTTTAAAGACTAGACTTGATGTATGATTATTTAGGCATGATATTCAATTTCAAATAGATTTTGAAAAATATTTTAGCGTCTTACTTAATCAGTTATAAAATCCTTCCAATTTGGATTTATATTGGAGAAGAAAACAACCTTCAATTTAAATTTGTATGGGAAAAGGTAACAACTCTCATTTTATATAAGAAGAAAACAACCTCCAACTTAAATTTATGTTGGAGATGAAAGATCTTCCAATTTGAATTTGTATGAGAGAAGAAAACAACCTCCAATTTAAATTTGTATTGGAGATGGAAAATCTTTCAATTTGAATTTGTACGGGAAAAGAAAACAACCCCCAATTTGAATTTGTATTAGAGATGGAAAATCTTTCAATTTGAATTTGCATGGGAGAAGGAAACAACCTCCAATTTGAATTTGTATTAGAGATGGAAAATCTTCCAATTCGAATTTGTACAGGAGAAGGGAACTCTCCCCATTTGAATTTGTATGGAAGAAGGAAACAACCTCTAATTTGAATTTGTATTGGAGAATGAAACATCCATCATACAACTATATAAAAGGATGTAGGTTCCCCACTTTTTCAGTATCAATTTTGGGGTTCCCAAGCCGTCAATAATATTGAGGTAATTTCTTTCACCCCTATTTTTCTCTTATTTTCGTCACTTTTTTTTTAGCACAGCATGTTAGTGGTAGAAAATTCATATCTCATTGTAAGAATATTAAAATCATGATCCGTTTGATATTCCAGAAACTAGACTTCAAGGTCTATAACATATTCACAATTCAGAATTAAACTCCTTCAATATAATTCTTCATAATTTTTTAAAATTAAGCCCTGAATTTTATCATGTTGAAAATTTTAGATCTGCACACCTCTATTAAATTTTTTATATCTCGATGTAGGAATGATGAAATCATAAGGAGATTGATTTTTTATCAAACTAGACTCAAATATATATAACATATCCGAAATTCATGATTTAATACCTTCAGAATTATTTTAAACAAAATTTTGAAATTGACTTTAAATTCTGTCATGCTAAAAATTTTAGATCTGTTCGTCTTTACTAAAACTTCCATATCTCAAAGTAAGAGCGATGAAATTATGAACCGCTTAATTTTTTTTTGAAACTAAACTTAAAAATATATAACATATCCAAAATTCATGATTTAACACCTTCAGAATTATCCTAGATAATCTTTTGAAGTTGCCTCTGCATGCTGATATATTTTTAATTTCAGGTTTGCGTGGCTTCATGAGACAAATTATATCTAGGCATGGGAACATTGAAATTGTAAGTGTCCTTTTCCATTGGAAATAGAACTCTAATAGTTACAACACTTTTAGTTGGCAAGAAAACTCAAGGGTGCAATTTGATCTATTTTTGCCGATCGAGATACTCGTCATATTTAGGTGAGCATTCCTTTTTTTTTTTCGTTTCCCTTTTTCTTTCTTCTTCTTCTTTTTTTTTTTAGATGAACTACAAGATCTTGCTCAAGATAATGCCTTTTATGTAAAGGAGATAGCTTTAAGATGTAAAGGGATAGATATCTTTTCCCTACCATAAGTAACGTAATCCTAGAATGTAATCTTATAGCGCATAGGGACGGTTATTCGTCCCCGCCATAAGAAAAGATAATTTTATGGTAATCTTACGGCGCATATGGATTACTACTCATCCCCGCCATAAAAAAATAACTTTATGGTAATCTTACGACACATAGGTATGACTACTCGTCCCCTCCATAAGAAAAGGTAACTTTATGATAATCTTATAGCGCATAGGGATGGCTACTCGTCCCCCCATAAGAAAAGGTAACTTTATGGTAATCTTAAGACGTATAGGGATGACTACTCGTCCTTGCCATAAGAAAAGGTAACTTTATGGTAATCTTACAGAGCATAGGGATGACTACTCATCCCCGCCATAAGAAAAGGTAACTTTATGGTAATCTTATGGCGCATAGGGATGGCTACTTTTCCCCTCCATAAGAAAAGGTAAATTTATGGTAATCTTACGGTGCATAGGGATGCCTACTCGTCCCCACCATAAGAAAAGGTAACTTTATGGTAATCTTATGGTGCATAGGGGTAGCTACTCGTCCCCGTCATAAGAAAATGTAACATTATGATAATCTTATAGCACATAGGGATGGCTACTCATCTCCGCCATAAGAAAAGGTAATTTCATGAAGATTGAAAGGTAAACTCAAGAAGTTTTGAAGGATTTAAAGACTTAAACTTATAGATCAAAGCACCTGATGAATCCAATTTTCAAACTCTAAAAGCTTCAATATGGCAGACTTGAAGACTTCAACTTATAGTCGTAGACCATATGAAGACTTCAACTTGCAGACTTCGTGAACTTGCAGGTTTAAATATGGTGAAGTTGAAATATCCAACATGAAGACTTAGTGAATTTGAAGTCTTAAATTTATAGCAAAGGCCATCTGAAGCCTCCCGCTTGTATACTCCAATATGGTAACTTGAAAGCTCCAATATGAAGACTTTGTGAATTTAAAGACTTCAACTTATATGTATAGGTCATCTAAAGACTTCAGCTATCATACTTTGTGAACTTGCAGGCTCCAATATGGTAACTTGAAAGCTCCAACATGAAGACTTAGTGAATTTGAAGACTTTAACTTATATGCTTAGGTCATTTGAAAACTTCAACTATCAGACTTTGTGAACTTGAGGCTCCAATATGGTAACTTAAAAGCTCCAACATGAAGGCTTAGTGAATTTTAAGACTTTAACTTATATGCATAGGTCATTTGAAGACTTCAACTATCAGACTTCGCAAACTTATAATTCAACTTATATGCCTTGGTCATTTAAAGACTTCAACTATTAGACTTCGTGAACTTGTAGGCTCTAATATGGTAACTTGAAAGCTCCCGCATAAAAACTTAGTGAATTTGAAGACTTCAACTTATATCCATGAAGCTTATACTTCATAGAAATTTGCCCCCAATGAGTCATCAACACTCGGTGCAAGTCTGAAGATTGATGAAGTTAAAAGTCTCTTTAAGATTGAATTCTTTTATATAAGGGAAAACATGTATTTTTTTGACATTCATACAACTGAACTAAGAATAAACTTTCAAGCGCCTACGTACCTCAATAAAATGGATCAAGTCAAACGTAGTTCTGGGGTGAGTGTTTTTTTTTTTTGCATCCTAACTTTTGCCCAGGCCGTCTCTTTCGAGGTTTTCAACCTAGCGGGTATTTTTTTGAGCCGTTCACAGTTTATACTCTTGCGGGCTAGGATTGTCATCTACCTTTAAGGATAGTACTTCTTCAAGAACTTGGCGTTGATGGGTCCAATCCTTATGACATCTGCATCGACAAGCTTGTAAGAACCATTTGAACATACTTCTTGTATGACATATGGTCCATCCCACTTCGAGGTGAATTTGCCCCCAGACTTACGAGAAGTAATAATGAGCCTTCTTACTACAACGACTTGATCTCTAACTTGGAAGCATCTCAAGCGAACCCTTTTGTTGAAAGAATGAGACAGTCGGGCTTGATATTATTCAAGTTTTCTTGAGCCTCCAACCTCTTCTCATTAAGATCTTCTAACTCCGTAAGATGCAACTTAGCATTTTCTTTATCAGTGAGCCCTTCTTGAATAACCTATCTTAAAGAAGGTATTTGACGCTCAAGTGGCAGGACTGCTTCAACTCCAACAGCAAGTAAGTATTAGGTTGCCTGTGTCGATGTATGGTAAGTTGTCCTATACGCCCATAAAGCTTCTTTTATTTGCTTATGCCAGTCTCATTTGGATTTAGATAAAACTTTCTTCAATAAGTTGTATAAAGTCTTATTGAATATTCTGGCTAGACCATTGGTGGCAACATAGTACATAGAAGACTTGCGCTGCTTAACCAAATAGATCACAGATTTTGTTATTCATCTTGTTATCAAATGGCTTTCCATTGCCAGTTATTATGTACTGAGGAATTCTAAAGCGGTAGATGATATTCACTCGGATGAAGTTTACAATATTTTTTTCTTTACTTCCTTGAGAATAATAGCTTTAGCCTATTTTGAGAAGTAATTTATCGCGGCCAAGATATATAAGTGTCCACCAGAAGATTTTAGTAGTAGACCAACAACATCTATTCCCCAAGCATTGAAATGCCAAGATGCTACAGTTGGATATAGTACATCTGGAGGTTGATGTATGAAATTTGCATAAAATTGGCAAGCTTTGCATCTTCTAGCATAGTCCAAGCAATCTTTCACCATCGTTGGCTAATAATATCCCATCATTTTAATGTGAAAATAGAGATTCGATCCAGACTGATGTGTTCCACAAACTCCCGAGTGTGATTATTGTAAAGATTGAATTGCTTATTTCTGTCCCAAACACCGTAAGAGTACTCCTTCAAATGATCTTTTGTACAGTGTGTCTTTGTAATAAAGGAAGTGAGGTGCATGACGATGAATGTCAGTCTTTCTCCTTGGATCTTCAGAAGTATCCCATAATATAAGTAGTCGATGATAGGTTGTCGCCAATCTTTCTTTACAGCTTTAGAAATGGTGATGAGTATTCAACCTTACCTTTTATGTCCTTATCCTCATTTGATGGTGGTACTACCCATTTTATGGCGGATAGTAACTCGTGTCTGATTTGGAAGAGTTAGATTTGAGGACAAAGCAGCTAGGGCATAAGCTTGCTTATTTTTTTTTCCTTGGCACATGCCAGAGGGTTACTTTTCCAAGACATCCCATCAAGGTTTGTGCATAATCATGATACAGTTGTAGCTCAGGATTTATGACTTCATAACTTCCCAAAAGTTATTTGATCACCAATTAGGAGTTACTAAAGACTTGCAATTATAGTTGTTTTATATCGACAATAATCTCAAGTTCGAGTATTAGCGTTTGATATTTTGCAACATTATTGGATGGTTTCAGGCGGGGTAGGCCAAAGAAATATTGGAGAGAGGTGATTAGGCGGGACATGAAACAGTTACAGCTCACTGAGGACATAACCCTAGATAAGAAGATCTAGAGAACACGAATTACGATAGAAGACTAGTGATAGCTTGGGTCGTTGGGGTAGGGCATTACTTGGTCGGTGTATTATTCTTGTTATGTCACCTCGTTGCATGCTTTATTACTAATGTGTTGACTATTCTATGTTTATTATTCCTTGTGGTTGGCGTATTTATGTCTTGTCATCTTATTACATGCTTTATTATGGATTTGATTATTATTACTTGTCTTGAGTCAGGGGTCTATCGAAAACAGCATTTCTACTTCTCCAGAGGTAGTGGTATGGACTGCGTACATCTTACCCCCCCCCCCCAAAAAAAAACCCAACTATATGGGAATACACTGGGTTTGTTGTTGTTGTATTGGAGCAATGATTCTTTAAGGTAAAAGAGTAAGGGATGACCTTTTCTTGTGGAGTGACAAACACTACGCCAGCACCAGCTCCATCTCGATATGCAACACCGTCAAAGTACATCTTCCATGGGGATTTAACTTCAACCACCATTGCATCTTTATCAGGAAGTTCATCACTCAGTTCTCAGTCATCAGGTATTGGGTGATTGCCAAAAAGTTCATCAATGCTTGTCCCTTTACAACTTTTTGGGGGATGTATACGATCTCAAACTATTAAAATTAAAGGTACCACCTTGCATGTCGATCACTGAGGACTGGTTTTGACATCACAAACTTGATGGGATTTGACTTAGACACAAGACCAACAACATAAGCTTGAAAGTAGTGTTTCATCTTTTTAATTGAGATAGCCAACATAAGCTTGAAAGTACTGTTTCATCTTTTTAATTGAGATAGCCAAAGCCAAACATAGCTTTTCGATTGGAGAATACTTCAACTCATTTGGTGTCATCATTATGCTCAAATAGTAAAGAGAGTTTTCTTTGCCTTCATTATTTTCTTAATCTAATAGTGCTCTAATTGGCCTTTCTTATACCGTGATATAGAGTACCAATGGTTTCCCAGGTATGGGTGCCGCAAGAAATGGTGGCTTCATTAAGTATAATTTGATACTCTCAAAAGCATTACTACAAGCTTGGTCTCATTCGAAAGAAATGTCCTTCTTCATGAGACAACTAAATGGTTGACATTTTCCAGCCAAGTTTGAGATGAACCTCCTTAAATATACTAGCTTTCCTTGAATGCTTTTTAATTCATGAATGTTTTGAGGTTCGAGAATCTTCAAAATTACATCGACCTTGTCTTGATCAATTTCATTTCCTCGGTGTCGCACAATGAAGCCAAGACACTTTCCGAAAGTAACTTCGAAGGCACACTTCAATGGATTCATCCTAAGTTGATAGCTTCGAAGTAACTGGAACACCATTCTTAGGTCTTTTAAGTGGTTGCCTCTCTTTCTTGACTTCACCACTAGATCATTCACATAGCATTCAATATTTTTGTGGAGTAGGCCGTCAAAGATGTTTTGCATAGACATTTGATAAGTGGTGCCAGCGCTCTTCAAACCAAAAGGCATCACCTTGTAGTAATAAATACCTTTGGGCATACGAAATACAGTGAGCTCTTCATCTTTTGGCACCATGCGAATTTATTTCTAGCCAGATGAACCATCCATGAAGGACATAGCCTTATAACCAGTGGTGGCATTAATTATCAACTCTGGTATGGGGATTGGAAAATCATCCTTAGGGCATGCGTTGTTAAGATCTCAAAAGCCAACACAAACTCGAATTTGGCCATTCTTCTTCCATACTGGAACAATACTTGAAATCCATGTGGGATATTTAACTTCACGAATAAATCCTGCTTTAATGAGTTTGTTAACTTTATTTTTGATCAATGGTACCAACTTTGGCCTAAAATGCCTTTGGGCTTACTTAACAAAACGAGCACCATTCTTGACCGTCAACTGATCGACAGCTACTGTCGGATCTAAGCCAGGAATTTCCTTATAATTCCAAGAGAAGACATCCATATATTCTTTGAGTATATCCATATTTACTCCTCCATCTCTAAAAAACCACTCAGGTAAGTTGGTCTTAGGTCTTCATCGGTTCCAAGATTAAGTTCTTTCAAGGGATCTATTGTGAACTTCACTCCTTCTTCAAGTTGAGATGGAGCCTCTCCAGCATATTTATCCTCTTAAGAATCATCGTCGTTGATGAATATGTGGTGACACCAGAAAGTATCTTCTATCTCTTTATCAACCTTCATTTGAAATGAGGCCTTATTCTCATTCTGGGTCGTAACATGATATGAGGAGGCAACACTTTCTTCATCTTTATCACATTCCTTGGTATAAACCACATTATAATTCTTTGCTTTTAACACCTTGTTGCATGAAACCACCAGTTCCATCTGCCGCCTCATTCTAGAAGAAATCAAACTTTGGAAATCCTTTTGGATCTTAGAAGAAGGGTGTATTGTCATACTTTGATGACTTCTCCGGTGCTTGTTACTTCTCTTCTTATTTAGAGGACCTAACCTCTCGAACATAAAAGTTCTTGTAGTTGATTCTCCAAGTCATTCAAAGACAGAAGGTCTTTTATTGGATACGGTTGACTCTTCTTCTATAGTGATGTAGTTACTAACTGTCCTTCTTATGGAGATGCGAATTGGAGGTGGTTGTGTGTATCCTAGGCCTTCACGTGCTTTCCTTGTTATACCTTCCGACAGAATTTTACCCAACATTGATGGCTCATTAGGATTATATCCATCCTTTTCAAATAACTTGTATGCATTTAGATCGAAGCCCTCTTTTGTACGCTTCATAGGGAGTGTCATATCTTGTGGTGGATTTTGAGCCATAGTTTCTCATAGTATCCTTGAGGATGGATTTATTGCATCAATCTTCCTAATAGGTAAATTTAGCCCCTTTAGCATATTATCTTGGGCATCAGATAGGTGATATTTCTCTTTCTTTACCTTCGGTACATAGCAAAGAACTGGAGTTGCCTTTTTTTGTAGGAGCGACACTTTTTTTATTTGAAGTGGAGAGGGTCTTCTTGGTGGATACTTTTTCAACAGTCACCACGACCTTCTTGGCTGCAAGATCATCACACTTGGTCTTGGTGACGTCATCAACCATTTTCTTATTCACGACATAGTTCTTTAAGTAGAATTTTGCATCGGCAAAGTATGATTCATCTTTAGTGAATGTTTTATCATCAACTAATATCTTTCTTTCCACTCCACCTTCGAGGAACTTTAAGCATTGTGTCACGCCCCAAAATCTCATCGGGCCGGACTGGCACCCGAAGCCGAGAAGGACCGGGAGAACCCGTTCAAATACCTGTACTTTCACCTGCATGTCACCAAAAATTTGGGTAGCACTTCGCTGCATATAAAAGGGTCTAATTACCTGTATCAGCACAACACGCACAAAAATATATATATATAATACTTGGCCGTCGGGGCCACCACATATACGAATATAACATCACTATATAAAGTTCCATGACTTTACCCTTCCTTATGTCTACAAAGCCTCTAGGATATATATGACATAACTAGGGTCGGGACAAACCCCCGCCCACACATGACTCTTGTACAATAACAAAATATAAGGAACCAACTCGAAAAGCTCCGAAGCAAACTGGAGCTCACCAACAGTAGCTGTATGACCTGGATCCTACTTGTGCGGTGTATGAGCTGAGGTACCTGTGCCTGCAGCATGAAATGCAGGTCCCCCGTGAGGGACGTCAGTACGAAATATGTACTGAGTATTGTAAAGCTGTAAATAATCATATGTGATATAGGGGATCAGAAAATCAGACGCAAGTGAATAAATCATAATAGAAGTGAACCACACTTCATAAACACTTTTAGGATCATGAACATTATCATTAATCTGAATTGGGTTCTTGAATTCAAATACATTTGTGGAACGGTATACATTAGTTCATTTCATTCTTTACAATTATCATTCGCCATTACCTCCTCCTCCCGAACCTCCAACCACCTAACAATAATCAATACTGTACTATACTGTGACCATTAGGCTGCCTCCAGTACATATCAATTGGGATCGACCCATGCTAGGCTTATGCCCCTGGGATACCACCCATAAACACATAAATAGGGATCGACCCATGCTAGGCTTATGCACCTGGGATACCACCCACACGTATATCAAGTAACACACATAAGAGATCTTTCCAATAACTTAGTTCAAAAGCTTTTGAGATTATTACATTAGTGTTCATGCCAATATAGTACCTTTGGAACAATGATACTTCAATAGTAATCAAGTAATAGACCTTCTATACAATAACGATGTAATAAGGACTCATTGGTACATCAATAATGTGTTTCAGAATCATCAATATCACAATAATGAAATAGGAGCCTTTTGGTATATCAATGAAATATTTTGACACTTTATAGAATGGAAACAACTTCGTTGGTAATGTAGAACAATACATGTTTTTGGACAACCTCGGAATCTTACTTGATGGAACATTGGTGTTTTCATGCCAAAGAACATCGTTAGAGTATGCTTTACATATCTCGTTGTAGATTCGAATACCAATTCAACACAACTTCCCGCCTTTACAAATCACTTATCTACAATGAAATGTTTGGCATCTAGTATTAGCAACCCAACACCACAATTCTCTTCCATAATTCCATACAACCAATATTTGCAAAACATTTCAAAAACCAACTTGAACAATAGGTTTATGTGTGTGTGTATATATATATATATAATCATCATTTCAATACCACATCATCAATACCAAATCCCTTCACAATTCAACATAATCCAACCATGCACAAGAATAATCCAACATCATTTCCCAATCATCTTTCAACAACAATCAAATAACATACTTCAACAACAATCAAATAACATACTTCTTATGCTCACATGCATATATATATATATATAAATAACACCAACATAATTTACATCCTTACCATAAAATGGCCCTTTTGATTTCGAAGTCCTGTTGGCACAAATAAGGGGTGCTTCTCGAAGCCCTCGACATGAAAAACGCAGTTATCGGATTACTTTGGAATTTCTACGGTTGAATCACAAGTAATTTGAAGGTCAAATTTGGCTAGGGTTTGTTCTTTCCTATGATTGATGATGAATATGAGTTTTTGAACTCATATACATGTATATATACACATATTCCCGTCCATAATATCATAGGAAATGACCAAAGTGCCTTTAAAAGTTAAATAATGTCACATATGTCCTCCGGTGGACTGTTTTGACAAGCTAAAGTAGATAGACCATAACTCCTTGCTTTGATATCGGATTTGGGTGAAATTGGTATCATTGGAAAGATAATTCAAAGGTATTTCATTTCATATAAAGTAATCCACCCAGTTAGTCCTGTACAAGGAGTTATGATCGTTTGAAGTTGACCCTAAAAATCTGTTTTGAGAGGCTGAAGTAAAACGCGTATAACTCCTTACTCAGATGTTGGATTTGGATGAAACCAATTAAATTGGAAAGAAGACTCAAAGATCTTTCTTTTGATAGGTGGTAGCTCTCCCATTTCATTATATTGATGGAGTTATGATCGTTCAAAGTTGACCCAAAAACTGGCAGGCCTCAGTATTTTCCTGCACATTTACTGTTCACATCCTGGCCACCGTTTTATAGTTTCGAACGTGCTCGCTTATATCCGAAACTTATCCGTTTTTAGAAATCTTTATATCGTTGGAAAGCTTATTCAATAACCTTCGTATGGAAACATCGATGGTCAAATTCTGATATAAATAAAGTCGATTCCTATAAACATATAATCAAACTATACACTTGAAACCATCTCAAAATAATCAATACTCATACTTAAACTCATATATACCTAACTTGTGTAGGCACGGCGATACGTAACGCCTGCATTCACTTAGGCAAATCCCACATCGATAGTGAAGGGGAACGAAGTGTGCCTTATAGGTGCATGGATACCTTCAACGTATGTGACGCGTTTTAAAACCGTGAGGGGCCGAGGCTCCAAAGAGGATAATTTTGCATGTGTCGGTGAGCTTGGGCTGTTACAGTTGGTATCAGAGCCAGCGCCGGTGTCGGTGGTAGGGCAAATCTCAACAAGGACACTGAGTCCCTATGGGGGGTGAGTGTAGGGACGGCGATACATAACGACTGCATTCACTTAGGCAAATCCCACATCGGTAGTGAAGGGGAACGAAGTGTGCCTTATAGGTGCATGGATACCTTCAACGTATGTGATGCATTTTAAAACTGTGAGGGGCCGAGGCTCTAAAGCGGACAATTTCGCATGCGCCGGTGAGCTTGGGCTGTTATAGATTACAGTTGGTATCAGAGCCAGCGCCGGTGCCGGTGGTAGGGCAAACCTCAGCGAGGACGCTGAGTCCCTACGGGGGTTGAGTGTAGGGACGGCGATACGTAACGCTTGCATTCACTTAGGCAAATGCCACATCGGTAGTGAAGGGGAACGAAGTGTGCCTTATAGGTGCATGGATACCTTTAACGTACGTGACGTGTTTTAAAACCGTGAGGGGCCGAGGCTCCAAAGCGGATAATTTTGTATGCGCCGGTGAGCTTGGGCTGTTACATATTGATAGTAGGAGGATGAGATAATTTTGTTTCCATACACCCAAAGCCTACCAAGCAATATATTGTATGAAGTTTTGGCATCAATCACATGCATCAATGCATATGATTGAAAATCATCCATACGAATCTCCAACTTGATAGATATCATGGCCCTCTAGCCCCCTTGGTTGAAGTCTTGGATCATTATACGATTCTCATCCAGTTCACAGTAGAGATGCCAAGTTCCTTCATCATGCGGATAGGCAAGATGTTGACTTTGGATCCCTCGTCTATCACGATTCTATTAATCCTCTTTCCTAGAATTTGACCTACCATGTATAAAAAATGGTTATGTAGGGCTTGACCAAGCAGAAGATCTTTATTTATGAATATGATTTTTGTATCACATACATTTACCTCTTGGATAGGAGGTTCAGCAAGCGGTTCAGAGGATAAAGGAACTTCAATGGGTATATTTTTACCCTTTGTCCCCTCTTTGGCAGTATTAAAATAAGATGCCTCAAGGTTGACTTGGGCAATCTTTACACGAAACCAACTCGATAAAAACTCCTCTAAAGTCACCGGACGCCGAGGTTTTTGGTGGTGAGGCTCTATTACCGTCATATTTTTTGAAAGCTCGACCAGCCTTTGTTTTATTGATTTTCTACCATCTTTCTCCTTGTTGGTTGCTCGATCGATTATTTTCATAGACTCTTCTTCTTGCGTCTGCCCCTAGTTACTAGATTCCAACCTTTATTATTGCCTTCGCCAACTGAAGACTTATCATGCTCTACTAGCCTTTCATTGTTCTCTTCAACACATATTTGGACCGGATCGAGGAAGCCAAAAGTAATAGAGATTTGATGAGAACTAGCTATCTTATCATCAAGAAATATCTTTTTCTCATTTGCTAATTGAATGACTTTGTCTTTGAAGACAAAGCACTTTTCTAGAGGGTGACCCACAAGTCTATGATACTTGCAATAATTTGGTCCATTGGTGCTTCCAGCTTCATCGAGATGCTTCATCTCTAGTAAAGCAATGAGTTTATGCTCAAGAAGTTCATCAAAAATTTTGGCGACATTAGAATCAAGGAAAAGGTATTTTTTTTCTTGCATCTCCTTTAAAGTTAACTTATGACTTGGACGTGGTCGAGAAGTAGTCATCATGCTTTACTTCTTGCTCACCTTCGTGGTAACCTTCATAGGAGACACGTCGCCATTCATGAATTCTTTGTTATCATTTTTTGGGACAAACTTACCCCATCTTTTAGGTTCCTAATTATCCTTTCCCCTTTGAAGGTCAAGGATAAGCGCTCCTCCCTTTTCAGCTGAAGACATGCTTAACTTTATGTCATGAACATGCGTAGCTAACTCTTCAAATGACTTTGGCTTAATACCTTGCAAGATATAGAGAAGCTCCCAGTGAATTCCTTGGACACACATCTCTATCGCAGCAGCTTCGCTGAGCCTATCTTTATAATTTAGGCTTTCATTTCTGTATCGATTGATGAAGTTGATGACTGGATCATCCTTTCTTTATTGAGTATTTGTGAGCTCTACCATGCTCACTGTATGCTCATGCTATAAAAGAGATTTAGAAACTCATGTTCCAATTGTTCCCAACTATCGATGGAGTTAGGCTTAAGGTTTGTATACCAATCAAAGGCATTTCCCTTTAAGTAACGAACAAACTGCTTGACAAGATAGTCACCATAAGTTTTAGCATTATTACATGTCTCAACAAAGTGTGCGACATATTGTTTCGGGTTCTCTTTGCCCTTAAATTATTGAAATTTGGGCGGTTGATAACCGACGGACATGTTGAGGCTATCTATCCTTACAGTGTAGGGCTTGGTATATGAAAGGGAAGACTTGGTGACAATATCATACTTGTCTTTGAGGGTCCCTTTGATGAATTCCTTCAATTGCTTAATCGGGATCATTCCCTCAGAAGAAACTCATACCTCTCTAGTTGGTGGTGTTTTCTTCATAGGATGTTCTGTCTCGTGATCCTCTGGAGATTTTCCCAGTGCATGGCTATATTTTCCGTCTATCAGTCCTTTCACCCTATCTACTATCTTATTAATCCTAGCATCTTGATTCTGAACATATTTGGTCAGGCCTTCAATTGCCTTTGTCAGATTCGAAAGTTGCTCTTCCATAGACGAGGCATCAGTCACCATTGCTTGCATGATCACTGGAGACGTTGGAGAGTAACACAGATTATCACATAAGTTGATCTTTAAAGTTCTCATCTTATGCGGTGTAAGTGGAGATGACACATTTGTTGAACAACCATCGCTCTTTGCGCCAGAGAATTTGGAATCAGAACTCTCAAGTAGAGATAAAGTCTTCTTATGTGATCCCGTTATACTGCTTCCTCCTTCCGGAGAACTTATATTGGACTTTTCTCTTTTTGGGGTTGAAGATCCAAAAACTAGAGTTGGCATGGAAAACACTGGATGTGTTTGTTGTCCTAGCAAGCCTGCCTTGCTCCCTGTGATATCTCCTAAGCTTCCAAAAGTAACACCAAGGATACTTTCTACTTCGGCAGAGAATCTTGAATCAGTAGTCTTAGAAGCAGTTGATTGAGAGTTAATTTTCTTGAAAGTCATTTCGGTGTTCTTAATCTTCTAAGTCTAAAAAGTTGAGATGATAGGTAGAGATCATTCCACTGGGCATGCCAGAATTTGTTAGAAAATAAAATTCTCGAGACCAAAAATAAATAACCGAGATAAGAAAAATACCGCAACAATCAATTTATTGATTTCAATAAATGAGCGTTACAATCTCTATGATTCCTCTTATTTGCCTTTTCAATTATAAACTCAAGGGCTTCGAGCTTGATCTTGAATTTTAACTTGAACTTGACGGATTTGATCTTGACTTGTGCTTGAATCCAAGGGCTTGGTAGCTTGTTCTTGAATCTTGCGGTCTTGATCTTGAACTTGAACTTGATTTGAGGACTTGATGAACTTGATCTCGACTTGAACTTGAATTCAGGGGCCTTTGAACTTGTTCTTGAATCTTGTAGTCTTGATATTGAAGCTTGAACTTGTTCTTGAATCTTGATCTCTTGATCTTGAAATCTTGAGCTTGTTCTTGAACTTTGAACTCTTGATCTTGAAAATTGATGAACTGATCTTGAATTCTTGAATTTGTAGAGAAATCTATTTCTTTGATCCACGAGCTCTCTCTTGCTTCTTGTTAAACTTGTTGGTGCCTTTTCTGAATCATGAGGCCCCTATTTATAGTTGTAGGAAGTGAAGAGTCATGATAAATATGAACATCCTTTGATCAATCAGATTTAAGTGACATGGTCTTGATAAATATGAATTTCCTTTGACCAATCATATTTAACTGACATGGCACCTTCTATGGGTTTTTAATTTACTGCATCATTTTGACATGTGGAATGGTCTCATTGACTCCTTCACTTGACTTGGCATGCCACGTTATTTGACATGTGGCACCCAATTGGGCTTCTAGAACATGATGACATTTTGGGCTTGCTAAAGTGGGCTTAGTCATTTGTAGCCCAAATTAATATGATGACATCTTGGGCTTGATAAAGTGGGCTTAGTTATTTCTAGCCCAAATTAATTGACTAACCCAATAACAATTGAATTTTAACTAAATCCATGCATGTTTGGACTTAAATGATTAATCAAATTATATTAATCTCCAATATTTATTTGAGATTAATATATTTTGAATTTAATATAATCCAAATTTCGTACGGATTTAAATTTAATAAAATTTCGTTACATACAACTCCCTCCGTCCCAAATTAAGATGACACCTTGATTAAGAAAAATAATTAATAACATGACTACTTTGCCATAATACCCCTATTAAATGATATTTATATTTTAATTTTAAAAAAAAAAGTAATTAATGCAAAGGGTAAAACATGAAAAAGTAATTTGTCTCTTCTTGATCAAGAAAAAAGACAAGTAAAATGAAAAATCAAATTAGAAAATTTGGGATGAAGGGAGTACTTAAGAATCTCATTAAATAAAACGGTAACATTTCAAACATGTCTCATTAAGATTGAATGGCTCATTTATTTTGGACATATTCATTTATTTTGAAATGAAGGAAATAATATTTTTTTAATTTTATTCTTGTTTAAATAAATGAATTTTACATAACTAAAAAATCACTAAGTAATTACTACATCTTTTCCAAGTATCTATCAAGGGAATTACCTCTTACAATCTAACAATGAGCAACTTTTTTAAGAGATTCTTACAAGCTAAAAACACAAGTTATTTTAAATCAAGAGAGTACTTGCTTTGTACTAATTTATGTGGCATTCTTTGATATGACACAAAGTTTAAAAAAAAAAAACATTTTGAAATTTGTGGATTAACATTAATCTTGGATATATCTATATAGTTATAAATAATTCATTAAGTGTAAAATAAAATTTTAAAAAGTTAAGTTATTTCTAATTATAGAAGGTTGTAATTTTTTTAAAGTAAAATTCGTTTACACCTTCTAACTTTTATTTTATAAGTCAAACACCCTCTCAATTTTAAACGGTAATCATTGTACCCCATTTATCCTGTGTAATGTCTATTTTATCCTTGACGTAATATATATATATATATATATATATATATATATATAGATAGATAGATAGATAGATAGATAGATAGATAGAGAGTATAATATCAGCTTGGCTGCTTCTTCTTCCTCATCATTTCCCCCTTCTTTTTAGTGTATAAAAGTTGTACATAAAGTATTACACAATGTATAATAGTTGTATATACAGTGTACCCTGCATTGGCAATCATATCCCTAATGTATCGTTAGTGTATTTCAAGTATTTTGTGTATCAAGAATGCATATAATGTATACAAAGTATATATACACTTTATGCTCGTGCATAAAATGTATATTGCTTCTACAACGTATATATCCCCTTCTTATTATTATATTGATTTTATGTTTATACAATTTTTTTATTTTTTAAATAAATCGGGCCAATGAATTTTTTTTGTTCTTTGTAAAAAGATGATTTTTTTTTTAATAATATGCAGTGCAACTCTCCCTCAGTTTCCGTTTATTTATCTAGTTTGACTTGATATAAAATTTAAGAAAATAAAAAAGAGTTTTGAATCTTGTGATCTTAAACTAAAGATAACTGAATGTACCAAAAAGTCTTTTAATTTTGTAGTTACAAAAATATGTCATATGGAATACTGAAAGTGAAGAATTACAAGAAAAAAAAAATATTCTTTTTGAAATAATTTCACTAAAAAAATCAAAACAAATAAAGAATAAGAAAATTATTTCATTTTGAGCCGTTTGGCCATGATTATTTCTCACTTTATTCCAAAAATTTATTTCACTTTATTCAATAATCTTTGTTTGGCCATAAAAAAAATACTAAATACAACTTAAAGTTGTATTTGGGATTTAGAAAACAACGCAACAATTTTTTTCACTATTTTCACTTTTACCTTTTTCACTCTTATAAGAAGAATTTTTAAACAAAAATTATAAAATTTTTGTTTTCAGACCCCATTCAAATTATATTTTATTTAAAAGCATATATATTATGTTTTTTAAATACATCTATATAATATTTTTTTTATTGAAAAATATGAACAAACACAATTTTAACTACAACTTTAAATTTGAAAATTTCAAATAAAGTAATTTTTTTAATTTCATAACCAAACACCTATTTTGTAGGAGTCAACCTCACTTTACCGGATTCGGCTCCTTTCCATTTCCACTCTCTCCGTCTTGATTGGTGATATTTGACATGATGGGTAAGATTTAATTATTCTAAAGTAAATGTCTAACCATAGTTTAGATAATAAATACATTATATATTTAGTTTAAAAAAATATTGTGATCCCACAATCTTAACAACATATTATGTTATCCATAAAAATAACAACAAAAATCTTTTCTTCCTAATTTTTTTTTCCTACGCATGGCCCATCTATTAATTTCTATTTAAATTAACCTTTTTATTGCATTTTAGGAACTTTCTCTTTAATAATTACTAGCTAATTTATTTTCTTTAAAATAGGCGAAATAAAAAACAGAGAGTTGATAATTTCTCCTATTCATTTCACCTATGGTCTCCCTATTTTATTTCACCTATTTTAAGGAAAATAAAATAGGCAATTGTTAAATAAAAATTTTCAAAAAAAAAAAAAGAAGACAATAAAAAAATTAATTTAGAATACGAGAGCCGAATATTTCTTTCATTTTTTCTCTCTTTTATTTCACCTATTTTAAAGAGACTAAAATATCTACTTTTTAAGAAAAAATTTAAAAAAAGTTGATAAAAAATTAATCTACAATAGAAGAGATGATTATTTCTCTTACTTTATTTCACCTTTTAAAAAAAAATAGCTAATTGTTAAAGAAAAAGTTTCAAAAAAAAAAAATAGATAATAAAAAATCAATTTACAAAGAAACTAAGAGATGAAATTCTTGTGTAGGAAAAGAAAATAGGAAGTGAAAACTTTTTGTTGCTTTATTAATGGACATGCTGTTAAGATTGTGGGATAACAATTTTCTTTTAACTAAATATATGATGTATTTATTATCTAAACTATAGTTAAAAATTTACTTTAGAATAATTAATTTTTACCCATTCAATTTGAACTATGTCATATTTCACCAATCAAGACTGAGAGAGTGAAAATGAAAAGTTTCAAAAAAAAAAAAGATAATAAAAAAATTAATTTATAATACGAGAGCCGAATATTTCTTTCATTTTCTCTCTCTCTTATTTTACCTATTTTAAAGAAACTAAAATATCTACTTTTTAAGAAATTTTTTTTAAAAAGGTGATAAAATATTAATCTAAAATAGAAGAGCTGATTATTTCTCCTACTTTATTTCACCTTTTTTTATTTAAAAAATTAGCTAATTATTAAAGAAAAAGTTCAAAAAAAAAAAAGAAGAAAACAGATATTAAAAAAAATCAATTTACAAAGAAACTAAAAGATGGAATTCTTGTGTAGGAAAAGAAAGTAGGAAGAGAAAACTTTTTGTTGCTTTATTTATGGACATGTTGCTAAGATTGTGGGATCATAATATTTTTTTTTATACAAAATATATGATGTATTTATTATTTAAATTATAGTTAGAAATTTACTTTAGAATAATTAATTCTTACCCATTCAATTTGAACTATGTCATATGTCATCAATCAAGATAAGAGCTTGGGGAAAATGGAGAGAAGCCAAATCCCACTTTACCCCTTTATCATTTAGGGGTCGTTTGGTAGAGTGTATTAAAAAATATAATGCATGCATTATTTAATGTGTACTACTAATACCTTATTTGTTACATCTTCTTGCTTATGTATAACTAATGCAAATATTAGTTATACACTCTATTGTGTACTAATACACACCATACAAAGACTTTGAACATATGCATTAACTTATTAAATGACCTTAATACCCCTCAATTTCCCTTTCAAAATATTTTATAATTCTTTTTTCCACCATTTTAATTTGCAAAAGTAAATTTTCTCAAAACATTTCACAATTTTTTTCCCCATCATTTTAATTTATAACAATGAATAGTTGGTTTAATAACTCCAACATATTTTTGCTTTGTTTCGAGGGTCTTTAAAAAAATTTTAAAAAAAATCTTGAGACTATTCCTTCATTTTACATCATGTATTTATTTTTATTTCGACTATGTTAATCCGTCGGCATTTCATGCGCAAAGGTGAAGGTCTTGCAATTAATCCTGAACCTCTATATACTAGTTCAACAATACTAATTATATTTAAGATGACAAAGAACTTTATTGCAAAAAAAAAATGTACAAAGTCAAAGAAGGATTATTTTTGTAAACAAACATTTCTTTTATAAAAATTATGTAAGATATAGTATTTCTAATACATCAAATCAAACAATATATAAGAAACAATATCAGCATAACTAATACAAACATAACTAATGCAAACATTACTAATACACTATATTCTACATTGTTCTTAAACACTCTACCAAACGACCCCTTAAGGTTTAGGAAAGGATACCCTTCTACTTATTAAAATGAACAATTACCCCCTTAGGCAATATTTTTTGATGAGATTTTCTTTCCTTTTTTTTAATAAATATTTTTTTAAAAAAAACGAAAATAATGACATTTCAATACTATTATAAATTAGTTAATCAACTTGAATAATTGATTTTGACTTTTTCCCTTCTTCACCTAATATATATTTCATAGCAATTTCTAAGATTTTTTCATAAATAGATTCGTGAAATATTTCGGTGAGATTTTTTTTTTTTTTTTTTGGAATAAGAATTTACCTGATAATCTTATTATTCGTATTTTAGATATAAAATAAAATTAGTTAATCAAGTTGAATAATTGGTTATAAATTTTTTCGAAAAAATAATAATATTAGAATAGATAAAAATATATTCAAGGCTAAGGTAACAATCATTAAAGAGAATGAACTTTGTAGACACTATATTATTTGAATGCAGATGCGGATGCAAGATTTTATGCAAGATTTTAAACTTATGTGTTCCTAATTAAATTAATTAATGTGTAATAGCAATCGGATAAACATAAAGTAATTTTTTATTAACTAAATTTCTTTTTTAGTTGATCTTATTGCTTTAAAAAAAAAGGGGGGGGGGGGGGGGGGGGGGGGGGGGGGGCGTCAACAATTGATCACGTGTGCGGCTGAACAAAAGAGTTTAAGCGAACCATTCCTTGCCAACGAACAACAATCCATATAGTTATGATTTTCCCACGAAGGTTTTACATATCAATTAAAATGATTTTAAATAAAATATCGAATCTATCGTAGCGGGAGTGGATTTTTTGAAATTCGTGATATTTGCAGTAGATTCGTCTCTATTTGTAAGCACGTCAATATATATATGGAATGAGACATACAAAGTTATTCTAAGATGGTGATTGTGATTGCTTTAATGGCGAATGCTGCTCACTTCAACAGTGTTGAAAATAATGTAGGACCGAAAGTAATAAAAAGAAAGGAGGCAACAGAAGTGCTTAGAATATTTGGTAATTAATTTTATAAAATATGAAATAGGATTATTTTACTTTTATTTTTTAAAAAAAAAAGAATCTTAGTTAAAAATAAGAAAAATCTCATCGGAAAATATTGCATAAAACTGAGGATCATCATTTCCTTTCAATATGTGAAAAAAGGGATCATTTTTTAAACCTTATATGATACGAAATAAAGTGGAATTGACTCATTTTGAAGAACGGAGTTTGATGATTAGAAAGAATATAGGATCACCAGAAAATGCATATGAAATCAACTTCTTATTTATCAAATGCAAAAAACTTAACAAAAAAAAACCACAAAAAACTTATTGGAAGGTGATTTTGTAGCAAACTTTCTGCTATTTGTCAAAAATCAAAACATACCCCAAGAGGTATTTCACTTAATTAGTATTTCCCTTTTAAGTATTTCTCGAGATGGATTATTGGTTGTTTACCGACTATGTAAAGGTTGCAAAAGAAAACCATTTGTAGGTGAGATGACAAACTGTAACTATTAAATAGGAAGCATGAGAACTTATTTATTGTTTAACTAAGTTTGTGTTTAGCCATAGGATTTGAGATTCAAATTTGAAGTTTTAATATAAAAAATTGTTTGTCCATAAAACGTGAATAAAACATTAATTTCAATTTTAAATTATGATATAAATTTTAAATTCTCCAAAAAGTAAGATTGTAAATTCTAAAGTTATGATTTCATTATTTTTTAAATGTAAAACTTAATTTATATAAGTTTATATAGCAGAAAGACTCATCATTTTAAATTTTGTAAAACATGATACATGTTTGACGTGAATAAATTATTCAATACCACATGAAAGAATTATATTAAAGAATACTAGTTACTCTTATTGTTGATTTTTTGGATCAATGAATTTTCGTAAAACTGTGAATTTGAATGTTTATAATAACATGTAATCGCAATCATTCATTTATATAAAAAAAAAAAACATGAAGATTTGTGATTTATTAGTGTTTCGCCAAAGAATATTCTGATACATTGATCATGAACTATAAGGTACTCATTTGGTAAGATTGTATAAGCATTAGGAAAGTTTTGATAGATTTTACAAATTGTGAAATTTTTATTTATGAAAAATGTATAACTTAATAAATCTAATTACATATTCAAATGAAGATTGTATTTCAAATCAACCTCATTTCAATAACTGACTCATGGGCTAGCTGGCCCTAAAATAAGTTTAGGTTTTAGAGGATTCCCTCAGACACCTACTGATTACCCCTCAGATAACAACTATATTGTGATGTAATGTAAAATGATCAGTGTACCAATAATCATTCTTTACGTCTTGTTAAAGGCAACCCACGCATGTTTCTTGTTTCTATTGTCCAAGGTTATCCAACTTTAAGACATTCCTCATTTTCAGTTTTACTGAATTGGTTTATCTTTTTATATTTTTGACTTTAATGACGCATTGTCAAGGATTTTACGCTAACAGTACAACTCACTTTGTCTTACCAACTTTATAATGTGATAAATCAAGACTCAAACTTAAAATATTTTTGATTCATAAAAGTTATCAGTTTCACTAATTAGTAGGGGTGTGGATAACTAACTTGTAAAGATAAAAAGTAAAATAGATCTATTATATATAATGGATATATTTTTCTTTGTGATATTATTTCATTTATATTTTCTCTCCAATATAATAAATATTTGTAGTCTATCATTTTATCATGTAGTAATTGCAGAGTTACAGATTTCTGTATAATAATTATCCTAATTGTACTGTAATGTATATCTAATTCTAGATTTTTAATGTTATTTATTATCTTGTGTTGTTCCTCTCGTAGCGAGTTTTTTAAATTGTATAAACTATCACATGTACTTTTTCCTAAATTTTCTAAGGTTTCTTCTATTCATATTAATTTTTCTTTTAGATTCTCCATTATTTCTCTAATTCGGTTTCTATAATTAATTTCTTTATTTAGATTATCTTGATTTTCTCTAATTTTTCTAATATATTCTAATATCTCTTAATCTGAATAATATCCATCTGGGTAATTATTCAGGTATAACTGTGCTATCCAATTTATAGTTTCAATTTCATAGTCTAATATTTTTTCTAATATTATTTTCTTAATATCTATAATTTCTATATCTCTAAGTATATATAAGATTAAGACTTTAAAATTATCTATCATTTAAAATTGACTAAATGTTTTATTATAATTTTTTGTAGTTGTTTGTCTTAGTCTTAGTAGTTCTTGCATATTTTCATTAAGAAATTCTATATATTTTATATCTTTAGTTTCCGTGAATTTGTCTAAATTTACTTTCATCTATTTTTCTATTAACTGTATGTTACTCATATCTTTTTTAAAAAATTCTAGATATATGTAATTTATCATGGTAAGTATTTGTAAGAGTAGTTAGGTAGGTATGGTATGTAATTTATTCTAGTCATATAATATCTACCAAATGCTTTTTCTAATATGATTTTTCTTATATCTACTACTTTTATATCCTTAAGTACATACAAAATAAGTATTTTAAATTTGTCTACCATTACATCAGATAAATAATTATTCATTTTCATAAAATTGCTATTTTCAAAATATTCCCTTCAATCATGTACATAACAAAATATGGTCATTTTAGATTACTATATACTAGATTATTCTTAAATAACATGTTCTTTGGTCACTATTAGCATGGTAATCTGGATATTTTTCCCTTAAACAGCGCCTCTACTCTGGTTACTCCCCACCACGGCTTCTTGCCTCATTGGTTTCACCTTTAGGATGACATAGTTCTTAGGGATTTTTCTCCGTTTCCACTTTGCTAGTAAACTTCTTAACATATTATTCTTCGAATAATTCTACTATAAAGTAACTAACATGAATTTATTTCATCATACCATGATTGTTGGGAATTATGAATTTAGCTATTCATAATCATAAATAAATATACCTGTTCGGGTAGGTTTGATATTTCTAAGGTTTGTTCCTCCATAGCTTTTTCCATTGAAATAAATCTGTTTTTTAATAACTAAGAAAAATATTTGTTGTGGACAGGGGAGAGTTTTTGCTTCAACACATGAAGGCTTGTTTTGCAATGCCTTCGGTTCATCTTATTTATAGGCTGAATGAATCTTTACAAGAGTCTGCACGTTTTTAAAATTAGTCTATTTTACAAAAAAGTCTTCTCATAAGACAAAAATCATTAATGCCTAGACTAATAATAGTCAAAAAGTCTAAAAAGCCTAAAAGCCTAAAAAGGCTTAAAACCTAAAAGCCTATACAAAAGTTTACGCAAAATAAATTGTAAAAGTTTACATGTTGCTTTCACAATTTAATAGCTTGCCTTCTATTATTACTCCGTTGATATCTTCTCGTTGTCGTATCTGCTGCTTTTCCATATCTCCATTATTATTTCTTATCTTGTATCTTCCAGCTGACATGCTTATCTTCTTGATTCTTTTATTCTAGGCGGACTTCTGGGATAATATTATCTTCTCCATTACATCTCGAACATTGATGTTCTGGATATTTGTGTCCAATTATCTTGCAATATCTTGTCAATAATTCGTCTGAAATAAATCCTCTCTTAATTGCTCTTGCAGTAGATTGTTTTTCTGGGTTAAGTAATGCATTATCCACTGCCTAACATCTTCCATATCTGTTTGTCGTAGTTCTTTTGAATTTGAATAAATCATCTGATGGTCTCTTGAATAATAGCTCTATATTGGATTTCCATTAGTATAATTATTTGCTAATTCTTGAATAATTGTAGCTAGTCCAATGAGTTGTTTATTTGCGTAGAAATAAGGTATCTCAATTCTGGGTATCTCTGGCTACTGCATAATATCTTACGGTATAATCATATCTCTGGTTAATCCTATTTTTACAACTTGTATAACTGGTTTTATTTAGTCGTAGAATATCTCTGCTGGTGCAGTATAACACTTTATATAAAATAGATTTCCTTTGTTTATTCTTTTATAGGTGGTGAATATTTTATGTAATTCTTCCATAGCTGTTAGCTCTTCTCCGTCTTGGGTGTATATGGTATTTAATAATTCATAGTCAAAACAAGTTTTTATTAAGCTTGGGTTGGTTTTGGGTAGTGCAATTAGCTTATTGTAACCTTGTAATTTTTGGGTTATATAATTTGTGTTTGATTCTTTGATATTTGTAGCTCCGGGGTTAAGGTTTAGGAAAGTTTGTACTCTATAGATATTTTCTATGTATTTTTGGGCGGTATAGTTGTAAACTTTTTTATCTTGGTTCAGACTATCTCGGTATGTGGTAATTTGTGGGGGTATGAACAAGGGGTCTTTTTGTGTTTTTGGTCTAAATGGTTTCTCAAATATCTTATTCATATTCATGTTCTGATATCTTTGTCTACTAACTCGTCTTCTTGTACCTGCAGAAGTAGATTGATAAACGTTATGGGTTTTATGGAGTGTCCCATCGTCTCCTTCTAGCTCTGGAACTTTAATGTCTTCCGATTGACATAGCTCTGGACACTGCTGAGTTAGCTGATTTGTAGCTATAGACTTCAGTTTAACTTCATTAGTCTTTAGCTTTTCTATTTCATTACCCATACTGTCCACTTTCATTGAAAGCGTAGTTAGGGTGTTGAGTATTTTTTCTAGAGTATCCTCTTCTATTATATCAGTCTGTGTAGCTTTGTCTTAATATGTAATCTGCAATAACATTTTTGTTAGTACTAATTACTTCAATTATAAATGTGAAATTTAATATATTCAAGACTAGTCTCCGAATCTCTTTTGTTGTAACTGAATTTTGTATTTTCTTTGTTAACCACCAGCGTACCTGTGTATTATCTGTTCGTACAATAAACTTGTTATATACAATATATGGCTCAAATGCTAACAAACATTTATATAATGAACATAATTCTTTTCTATTTATTTCCCATTTTATTTCTGTTTCATTGAACGTACCTGAGTAGTATCTACAATGGTGTTCTAATTTTTCTGCTTCATATCGGTATTTAATTACTTCTCCATAACTACATTCACTAGCATCTGCTTCTACTATATATATAAATTTTCTATTTTCATCTGGAAATTGTAGTTTTGGTAATTCTTTACAAAGTAATTTTATTTTCTGAACTTGTTTTTTATCTTCTTCATTATAGTTATATTCTACATCCTTTTTTAATTTTTTCTGTAGTGGTTTTAAAGTTTCTGCTAATTTTGGAATATATTCCCTTACTTGGTTTACTAATCCTAAAAATGATTGTAATTTGTTTTTTGTATCTAATTCTTCTTTCGAATTTATTATTTTTGGTACTATATGTTGTTGCATTTTTACTCCACTCTTATCTATTTGTATTCCTAAAAATTCTATCTGATTTTTCATAATTTCAGCTTTCTTTTCACTTAGACTTATTCCCGATTTTTCTATTATATCTGTAAATTGTCCTAATAATTTTAAATGTTCTTCTTTAGTTTTGTATATAATAATATATCATCTATGTATACTATACAATTAGATAATTGTTTAAAATAACTATCCATAAAATGTTGATATCTACCTCGTGCATTTTTATATCCAAATGGTAATACGTTCCATTCATAAAATCCTTGTGGTACCGTAAATGCGGTTAATTCTTTAGATTCTTCTTCTAACTTTAAATGGTAAAATCCTGATTTACAATCGAATTTACTAAAATAATTATATCCCTGTATTTTTCTTATTTTTAATATCTTATTTTTTATTGGATAATTATATGTCATTGTCTTTGCATTTAAATTTCTATAGTCAATAACCATTCTACTTTTTCCTCTTTTTTGTTCACTATGTTTATTTACTATAAATGCTGGACTATTATGTTTACTATTACTTTTTTGTATGTATTGTTTTTCTAATAATTCATCTATATGCATTTTAAATTCTTTTAAATCATCAAAATTATATGTTAATGGTTTCTGGGTTATTATGCTATTTTTAACTAATAATTTAATTTTTATAGTAGTTTTATGTTTTTCCCATCCTTTTAATGGATCTTCACTATATAATTGTTCTAATTTTTTCTTAATTATTTCTATCTTATTTATTTAAAATATAGTTATTTTTGTTTTATTTATCGAAAATACGACTAATTCTATTGTATCTTCAATATTTTTTATATTTTCTAACTTTTGTGTAATTTTTTCACTTTCTTTTATCCAATCAGTTTTCTTTCTTATTTTATTATTAACTCTTTTTGTTCTTACTTTTTGTTTACATGGTGTTGTAAACCACCAATCTGTCCTAGTTATTATATGTGGGTATAATTTATCTAAAAACAGCATTCCTAAAAGTATATCTTTTGATGTTAGTTCATAATTATAAATTTCTTCTATTGTTAATATCTTATCCCATACTTGTATTTTTACATTCTTAGCTTTATAAGTAATTAAGCTTCTTTCATTATTAAATCCTTTAACTACTATTGGTATTTTTAATTTATCCCATTTGCTTTTTGGTAAGCAATTATATCTACATAAATTAGCTTCTGCTCTCGTATCTATCATAGGCGTATAATATCTACTGTAATATCTTTCTACTACTATCTTCATTAATACATATATTTTCATTTTATGTTAAGGCTCTTCTTAAGAATAATTTCTCTTTGTTATATGTTAAGGTTAATTGTGTATGCTCTATATTATATGGTTTTACTTGTTCTAGCCATTTTATTCCTAATATTATGTCTGTTTTTTGCATTTCTTCCTTTACTTCAAATTCTATTTTTATTTTTCTAATTCCTATTATTATTTCTTTTTCTGCTATATTTTTACTATTTATTAAACTTCTTGATAGATCTGGGCATATATCATTATCAGTTTTTATTTCTTCATTTTTTACTAGATATTTTGCTATATAATTTTCTTCTTGTTCTGTATTTAAGAGTATTAAATATTCTTTTTCATTTACCTTTTCCTGTTATGTAATATTGGTTTAAATTACTTGTTGAATTTATTTCATAACTTGTTCTTTTTTATGAGCTTGATGATTCTGGTTTTTCATCAGTTATTCTTTTCGTTGTACTTATTTTATCATTTATTATTTCTAAATTTTCTTCTATATCTATGTCTCTATAGCTATAATCATTATAATCTATTGTTTTTACAATTTGCTCGAATGGACTTTCTATTCGTATTTTGTTAATCTTATTTTTTCCGGTTATTTTATGTTTTGTTGTTAATCCATATAAATTTTTGCATCTTGCTGTAAATATTTTACTTCCTGGGGTTAATTCTATTCCTAATATTTTCCAATATAATACTAATGATTTATCTATATTTTTATCTGTTACCGCTACTGAATAATTTGCACTTATTATAAATTTAAATTTTTGGTATATTAAATTTCCTTTTATGACAGTTATTATGCTTTTTTCTAGAGGTTTTATAATTCTATCATCCGCTAAATATAATTCTATTGGTGTATCTATTCCTTCTCTAAAATAAGCTTTTATTAATATCTCTGTACCTCCAAGGTGTATATATTTTATTGGGTCTCTACTTTTTATATCATTTATCTCTTTATTAATTATTCTTTTTGTTACTAGTGGTATACTAGTGTCACGCCTCAAATCCTATTGGGGCGGACTAGCACCCGTAACCGAGGAGGTCCGGGAGAACCATCTCATAACCTTATACTTCCCATGCATACCTCTATGACAACCCAAAATTCGGATAGCATCATGTCGCATATAAAAGGAAATAATTACCTGTATAAGCTCGAGCACACATATATATGTATATACAATACTTGGCTATTGGAGCCATCACGTCTATTAACAAAATACCACCTTAACTGTACATTAGGTCTACAAAGCCTCTAGATAATACACAGATTTTAACTAAGGTCGGGACATACCCCGCCATATAACTAACTTCTATACAATACCAAAAGTGATTGGATATGACACGGAAAGCCCCGAAGCAAACTGGAGCTCACCAAAAGCAGCTGGGTATCCTAGCTCCTACTTGTGCGGTATATGAGCTGAGGTACCTGTGCCTGCAGCATGAAATGCAGGTCCCCCGTGGGGGACGTCAGTACAAAATATGTACTGAGTATGTAAAGCTGTAGATAATCACATATGATAGAGGAGCTCAATAGAAATCAGAAACAAGTGAATAAATCGTAATAGGAGTGGACCACACTTACTAGAACTTGTGACAACCTGTACATTGTATTTATTCAATCACTTTACCTTCGTTCTTATCATCTTTGTAATCATTACTGTACTGTACTGTGACCATTAGGCTGCCTCCAGTACATATCAACTGGGATCGACCCATGCTAGGCTTATGCCCCTGGGATACCACCCATAAACACATAAATAGGGATCGACCCATGATAGGCTTATGCCCCTGGGATACCACCCGATAAGAGAGAACTTCCATCACTTAGTTCAATTAATCTTTGAGATTGTTATTTCGGTCGTCACCACATTTTTGATACTTTGAAACAATGATACATCAATAAGAGACATATAAATAGACCATCAATGCAATAACAATGAAGTAAGAACTTATTGGCACATCAGTAAAGTGTTTTGGAGTCATCAATTCCATAACGATGAAGTAGGAACTTATTGGTATATCAATGAAACGTTTTGGAGTCATTAATAGCACATGGATCTTGTTTGAGTAACTGGATGCCTTCTGACATTCATTAGTGCAATAAACATGTAAGATTTGGAAAACAAGTAAGTATTGGAATGTCTTGACATCTTGTAGGGTGGAAACAAGTTCATTGGTAACGTAGGACATCATACAAAACCATTATGGATCACATGTTATTGAATAACTTTGGAAACTTTCTTAATAGAATAATTGTTCACTTTTATGCCAAAGATATGGTATAGAGTATGCTTTACATACCTGACTGTCAACCTTCAATACTAGTCCCAAATGGACTTCTCGTCTTTTTGGATCACTTATCTACAATGAACATATATAGCAATCTAGTATTAGCGACCAAACGCCACAATTCAATTATTTGAATTCACCAAACTAGTGGTTAAGTAGTAAGCCTTAATTACACCATAAAGGGTGTCACTTTAACCTTCTTATACTCCAATTACATTCACATGCCATGTATATTCATACAACATCCTCCAATATCAAGTTTGGATTCATTTATCCCTCCAACTAATCCATTAAACCAAATTGAGTCATAGACATAAATAATCATCAATTCAATAGTATATCACCATATCCACCTTCCGTAACTCAATTACCATATCCACCTTCCACAATTCAATACAACCAAACCATGCAAAATAGTCCATAACCCTATTTCTATCACTTTTCAATAACAACCAATACATATAATCCTCTATCACACATATACATATGGAAGAGAACAAAGACAAACAATATTCATATCTTAGAATTCACCTCTTGATTATGCAATCCTGTTTGCACAAATAATAGGTTCCGTTCGAAGCTCTCGAGATGACAAACGTAGTTATCGGATTACTTTGGAATTTCTACGATTGAATCAAAAGTAATTTTGAGGTCAAATTTGGCTAGGGTTTGTTATTTCTCAATGATTGATGATGAAAATGAGTTTTTGAACTCATATACATGTATATATACACATATTCCCGTCCATAATATCATAGGGAATGACCAAAGTGCCTTTAAAATTTAAATAATGTCAAATCTGTCCTTTGGTGGACTGTTTTGATAAGCTAAAGTAGATCGACCATAACTCTTTGCTCCGATATCGGATTTGGGTGAAATTGGTATCGTTGGAAAGATAACTCAAAGGTATTTCATTTCATATAAAGTAGGCCACCCAGTTCGTCCTGTACAAGGAGTTATGATTGTTTGAAGTTGACCCGAAAAATCTGTTTTGAGAGGCTGAAGTAAAACGAGTATAACTCCTTATTCAGACGTTGGATTTGGATGAAACCAATAGAATTGGAAATAAGACTCAAAGATCTTTCTTTTGATAGGTCGCAGCTCTCCCAATTCATTATATTAAGGGAGTTATGATCGTTCAAAGTTAACCCAAAAAATTGGCTGGCCTCAGTAGTTTGTGTGTAGGAAATTTTCCTGCACATTTACTATTCCATTATCCCGGCCACCGTTTTATAGTTTCGAACGTGCTCGATTATATCCGAAACCTATCCGTTTTTGGAAATCTTTATATCGTTGGAAAGCTTATTCAATAACCTTCGTATGGAACCATCGACGGGCAAATTCCGGTATAAATAAAATAAAATAAAATTAATTCCATATAAATAAGACCAATACACATACTTGAATGCGCAAATACACGTACTTGAATACGGGGCATTACAACTAGCTTTACCTTTTGCATATCTACAGTCTATTACATGTTCATTTTGGCATACTACATAATATTCTTCTTTTTTCTTAGTAAATAGATTTCTTATTGTTGGTATTTTAAATATTTTTTCTACACTTAAGTCTAATTCTTTTCCTTTTATTTCATCAAATATGTTACTGTCAAATATTATTTTTTGTTCTGTTCCTTCATCATTTAGATATTCTTCCTTTGTTATTATTTTTATATCTTTTTCAGTCATTTGATTCATCTATTTCACTATCTATTTCATTATCTGTTTCATTTTCTGAAATTTCATATATACTATCCTCACTTTCTAATTCATAATCTGTATAATCTATCTGCATATATTCTGTATTATCTATTTTTATTTCTGATATTTGTTTATTTTTTGGATTTTTAGGTAATTTACAATCTCTAGCTAAATGTCCTAATTTTTCACAATTATAACAAGTACATTCTTTTATAGATTTCTTTTTTCTATATGGTCTTTGTATTTATAATTTTTTACATAATATCTTTTTCTTGGTTTCTTGTATTTATATTTTGATTTTTTATATTTCTTATATTTCTTATGTCTTTTTCTTTTCTTATAATATCTTTCTTCACATCCAAATTGGGGTGCTATTTTATCTTTGCAACATGCTAAATTTCTTACCAATGTTTTTTTCATTTTTAATTCGTCTCACCACGTCGCGATAAAGTTACAGTTGCTAGTTTTTGGAAGTCTACAGCTCGTTGCACCGCTGTGAAAGATGAAATTGCATTTTTCAAAAACTAGTTTCTAAGTTTATTTCTGTGTTGATATTTTCTAAGTTTTCTTCATTAATTACTTCTTGTTTTTCATTGATTTCTAAATTTTTTGTATTCGTTAATATTTCTGTATATGTTTCACTATCTTCTGAATCATAATTATCGGTCTCTTCAACATCACTATTATTTATTTCTAATTCCTTATTTTTTATTTCTAATTTTTCTTTAAATTGATTTATATCGTTTAGTAATTTTTGTTCTTTATCTTTTTCTTCCTTTTCCTTTTGTCTTTGTTCATACAAATCTTTCAACATTTGTAGTTCTTTTTCTAATTCAGCAATCCTACTATTTTTAGTTTCTTCTATTTTTCGTATTTCTTCTGTAGTTTGTTGTTTAATTTTTTCTATTTCCTTTTTTCTATCTATTTCTTCATTTTCTCTTTCTATTCTTACCATAGCTGTCAATTTATCTTCTAATTTTAATTCTTTTCTAACATTAAATATAAATGTTCACCTATTTTCTTATATCTTCTTCCTAGATTAGAAAATACTATTTTTATTTTTAATCCTTCGTGATTTTCATATATTTTTTCATCTATTATAAATTCTTCTTTGTTCATTTTATTGTAAATAGTTCATGTTGATATATATATATATATTCTAAACTATCTATTTGTGATTCTAATTTTGATATTTCATCTTTTTGTGTATTTATTGAGTTTTCACTAACTTCGGCAAATATATTATAATGTAGTCTTTCTATTCTTATTTTTAATTCTTTACGTTTTTCAAAAATAATTTGTTTTAGTTCTTTGTATTTTTGTACTTTATTCATTTAAACCATATTTATAATATTTTGGTAGATATCTAAATCTAATTTTATCATAATTAGGTGGTATGTGTCTCATTCTTCTAGATTTTAAATGGATTATTAATTTTTCTTCAATACTAGATATTAAGGTAATTAGGTAGATTAATCTTTGTGGATTTTCTTTTGTTTTATTTAGACTTATATATTCTGAATAATTACTAATTAAAGATTCTTTAATTTTTCTAAAAGCTTCTCTGTTTTTAAATGGTCTTCTCATTTTTCTTTCAATCCAATCTAAATTCAAACATATATGCTACTGCTGTATTTTTTAAATAACTGACGACAAGGAGATGATCAAACTTTCGTAGCTAGCACGATTGGTGGAGAAAATGAAGAGATATGTGATCTCGTTCCTCTCCTTCTCCCTATATTATTGCTTATTTTTTTGATTTTTTAAAAATGAGTATTATGTTAAATTTTTCCTTAACATCATTAGTTTGGTTAGTTTAGGGATCCAAATTACAAAATTTATTTAAATGAAAATCATTTGTGGTTTGTCCAATATACAAGAAATAAAAGCTAGAAGTAGGACATAACTTTAGGAGCCAAATTGTCATTTTCCCTAAGAAAATTCTGTAATTTTCCCTAAGAAAATTCTGGAATGCAGGCTGCAGCTTTACCTAAGGAAAAAGGCACAAAAAGGTCGAATGTGAGTGTCGAACCCATAACTTGCCAGAAAGAGAGACTTCACATTCTCTTTTGTACCACTGAACCATATAATTATTTTTGCGACTGGGTTTTGATAGTAAAATTTATATAAATGTACTAATATTTCTAATGCAAATATAAGGTAAAGCTATTGGGATTGTCCGAACCTCCATTTTACATCATAACTTCGCCCCTAATTAAGTGAATCGAGGACGTCATAACCTGTACCTTTGAACTATGATTCCTGCATATCAACATCTTGATCCATATGATGAAGACGAGGACATAGGATATGTTGAACCTACTGAGACAAGCTCCATCATTCCTCCCACTCTACCCCCAATATTAAATGTTATATTACAAGTGCAATGATCCAATTTTTAAACTTAAAGAGTGTGTTTTCAGGATTAGCAACAGATGATGCAAACATGTAACTTGCTAATTTTATTAGGATTTATATGTTATATACTATTCTGAGGGTGAACCAAGAAGCTTTGAGTTTAAGGTTGTTCCCATTTTTATTGACTAGAGAAGCATCGCTTTGGTTAGAGGAATTTCTGAGAGGTTCAATCACTACTTGGCATGAGTTGCATAGACAGTTTTTGAACAGATTCTTACCTCCAACAAGGATGCTATAATTGAAGTATAAAATTTATAATTTTAGACAACTACCTACAAAATCCATGTATGAGGCGTGGTTTAGGTTCCAGAAGAAGCTGAGCATGGTACCTCATCATAGAATCACAGGATCCAATCTATTGGAAATCTTTTATAGATCACTGAATGTCAGTTCTAAAGCAGGGGCAGATATAATTTTGGGAGGTGTATTTATGCGTCTTCGATGGGATACTGCACAAGAGATGTTAGATGATATTTTGTTCACCAAACTAGGTTGGCATACTAAAGATGGTGAGCATGGTGCAGGTACGTATACTATTAGAGAAGCTAATGATTATGGAGCTGGTCATAATTTGGTAGCACAAGAGGTTGCACAAATTCGAACTGACATTAGGCTTCTCACAAAATAATTTAAAATAATGAGTGCTGAGAAAGTGAATGCAGTAGAGGCATAAAGTTCTACTTCTAGATCTTACAAGACCGAGTCTGAAGAGGAAACAAAGTATCTTGATTATCAGTTGGCGGATTTCAAGCCTAAGGGCAAGGGAATCAAGGTCAAAACTATTACAATGATAGACACAGAGATAAGAACAGAGATCGAGATAGTGATTGGAGATGTAAATATGACTACAAAGAGAAGAGTGATAGATACATCCCACCAGGTAGCTGAGATACTGTGTCTAGAATGGAGGCAATGTTGTCAAAACTAGTTAAAGGCCAAAAAGTCAAGAGAGCTTTCTTAAAGAGATTAAGGTGGATTTGTCATAGTAGAATTAGAAATTTAAGTCACATGCTACCGCAATCAAATAACTGGAACAACAGTATGACCAAATGTCGTCCCCATTAAATCAAAGATAGCCTGGTACTCTTCCCAGTAATACGACATAGAACCCAAAGAATGATAGTCATTGCCATACCATTACCATTCGGAGTGGTAAAATCATGATGGATCTGCCTGCACCTACCTTGATCGATCCAACGAATAAAGATGATTATGTTGATGTTGATAATAGTAGCGAGCAAACCAAAGGTAAGGATAAGTTCGAGGAGCCTATTTTGAAGACTATCCCAAGACCTCGCACTCTGTTTCCTCAGATATTGAAAAATAAGCAAGAAGAAGATAAATACCAGAAGTTTCTATCTATGTTAAAGGAGTTGTCTGTTAACATTCCACTTGTAGAGGAATTGGAATAAATGCCTGGCTGTGCAAAGTTCAGGGAGGATTTATCCACCAAGAAGTGGATAATCAGTTACGAGCCAACCGACAATGTTCATCACTACAGTGTTGTTGGTACTATATTATTAGTAGAGATGAAGGAGGATTTGGGTGCGTTCACCATTCTTTTCACCATTGGATCTTTTAACTTTGCTCGATCACTATGCGATCTGGGAGCTAGTATAAACCTTATGTCACTAGTGATGTTTAAGCATTTGGGGTTGGGGGCTATCAAACCCACATCTATGAGATTAGTGATGGCAGATCGGATAATGAAGAAGCCAATTGGTATTCTATGTGATGTGTTGGTAAAGGTGACTTGTTTCATCTTTCCTGCTGATTTTATGATATTGGATTATGAAGTAGACTTTAAGAAAGCAGCCAAATCCTTTCGTTTGATTAGTGGATTCTCAACTTCGTATGAGCCAGATTACGAGTCGTATACTCAAATTAAATCATCAAAATAAAATAGTCTCACACTAGTTGTGAGATTCAGCTAGAACAATAATTGAAAAAGAAACCAGGTGTTAACAAACAAAAACAACAACTACATCATACTCCAAACACTCATCAACAACTCAATTCAAGCAAAACAATGATCTAGAATAAAAAGAGAAAAGGCCTAAATCTATAGCAATAAAACCCACTCACAATTTAACGTAAGACTCAACTACTGTTATAAACAACGCTGCAAAGAATATAAAACACACACTAAATACTAAAAAACATACCTTGACGATAACAAAATTAGAAACAGAACCACAAAGAAGGTAAAAAGAGGATGGATTTATCCTTTTTAGTGCAGCGATTTGAGACAACCGAGCTTGACGATGGACTTCCGCCACCACAATCTGATTTTGATCGATAGAGTTTAAGACGAGGTCACCGAATTTGATTTTTTGAGTGTTCTTTGAGAATTTCAGATACATAAGATTAGAAAAATTCGCCTCCCGAATCTCCATATTTTCCTGAAAAATCCTCAAAGAATCCCCCTGCCTTCTTCCCTTCAATGTCTATTTATAGGAGAAATATTGGTTCTCATCTCCAAAATAACCATTGGAAAAACATAAGAAATAAACCAATAAAGAGAAAACATATCCCTAAAATTTTGATTTGAATTTACATCTTCTGATTTGAATTAGATTTTGGGGTTAGAAATATACAATCTTGAGCCAAAAGTCAACAACGATGACTCTAGGTTTGAGAATTGTAGAGATAAGATAGAGAGAGAGGTTTTTGTGATTTAAGAGGTTTGTTTGGTTGAATTTTCAGTTTTTTTAGTCTGGGTCGCTGTTGAGTATGGGTTGGAATTGGGTTGACGCATTGAGGCAGCCGGGTTGTTGTTTGCTATTGTTAGTTAGATTTTTAGGTTTGTTGTGCGTTGTTATTGCTAGAGGAGTTGTACTGGAATTGAGGAGTTGTTATTTTTCTGGGTTTGTTGTGTTATTTAAGGGAGAAGACAAGGAAAAGGGAAAGGGAAAGGGAATTGGAATGGGCCGGGTCAATTGATGTTGGGTTGGGTAGTGTGTGAAATGGACTGGGGCGGCTGGGGGTTGTTTTAGGCCTGGTCTATTAGGATGGTGGAGAGTTAATTAATTCAAAAGGGTATGGGCTTTAATTAGGGATTGAAACTTTATTAAATGGCCCACAAATAAAAATTTAGACAATTCTTTTTCAACTTTATTCTAATTAAAATCCAATTAACCAATTACGTTGCAATTATGGTCGAATTGATTTTATTAAGGTTCAATTTATCAAATTGACTAAATTAAAACAACATTTAAAATAAATTAGCAACCAGTTCAATGCCGAGCTTCTTGATTCAATAAAATCAAACATATATTTCTCAGAATAAATTATTTTTTGGAGTAAATTATGTTTAACTCAAGATTTTAACTATTTGAATAAATTTTGAAGATAACCCTTGATTAAAGTTTATTTTTTCATAAAACAATCATTTAAGTAAAATTATATGATTTTGTATGTGCAAGTACAACAAAATATAATTGTTACTTAAAAAAATATATTCGTTACTAAAAATGATAAAATTACCCAAATAAATACTTTTAAAAAGTTTTTATCCGAATAAAATAAATCTTATAATTTTATTTAATATCGAAGAAACTCAAAATTAAACTTGGTCGTGGAGGGCAAAAATTAGATGTCAACAACTGCCCCTCCCTTTGTGTAGGGTGGATTCAAGTAATCCTGGGTAAAGAGAGTTTGACGTTCCTAATTTTTGTCTGACCACAAATTCATTTCTGCGAGAGGTTGGTTTTTCCATGAGTTTCATGGAGTTATAGCCGGACTCTGGTATTGATTTTCCTACATATCTAAGGTCACATGAGAATTTAGGCTACTTGCAGTTCATAAAGATTGATTCTAAGCATGATTTTTAAATAATTCACAAGCTATGCTGGTTTCATAATTTCAGTGGAGTCGAATAGCTGAAGAATAAGTGGACTGGGGGGAGGTTGGAAAGCAGTCGAGTTTTCTATATAGATCTTAGCCTACATATATTTGGGACTCATCGAATCATGTTGCTGGTAGTTTAACTGGATCAGTGGAAAAGGTAGTCCTTTATGGTAAGATGACCTTTGGCTTAGGATGGTCTATAGGCAATCGAGATATAACTAGAGGCTCAGATTAGCTCAATTATAAAATATGGGTCCCTCTCACATGTAAATATGAGCTACATGGACATAATTCCTAAAGCTCTAGGTGTAAGTTACCCAAATTTGAAGGAAAAGGAAAGTTACTTTCGACGTAAGTTTGGAAATACTACCAAAGTGAAACTGAATCCAAAATCCAAAAATACCCATATGCCTTCTATAGGGATATGGTTTTATGGTGGTGGAAGTCGTCTTTTAGCTTGGGTCCAAGGAATTTGATATTCCTCTTCAGACTATGTCATAGTTCACTGCTAAGAAAAAGTTCCACGTTGTGCTGCATCCTTTTTAGAGTCATCCACACCTGTGATTTTGGTTTGAGTTTTTCATCCTTTTTGGATTCTCTCAACAACATATCAAGCAAAACAGTTAGTGATAAACATAATTTACTAAGGGGTTTATAGTCCTTTATCATATCTCTACGTGAGTTACTACCTGAAAAGACGTTATCCTCCCATGCACCTATTAGGAGAGCGACAATTCTTGCAATAATTGATATACAACCCTTTTGTTGTTGGATAAAATAGTTATTTTGACGGTTGGAAATTTTCTTCAAAGTGGGGTGCCCCTCTTGGTCACCAACGACACGTATAGAGTGGTCTCTGCAACCGTATAGTCCTATGCTGATGTAGCAACCCTTTTGATCACCTATAATGCTTGTCGTATGCAGAATGATAACCCTTTTTATTGTTGACAATAGTCCTTTGCATGTGATCTCGGGTGAGTCTTGCACATCTTTTGGATTAATACGATATTGATTTTCCATGAATTATCAATCTTTGGATAATGCATTATTTGATGTTGGATATGAGGCGACTTATAGATATCCTTTAAGTTGCTATATTTTGAGTAATTTTCCATATTATCCGACCTTGGATAAGAGATAACTTACAGATATTCTTCTAATCTCTATCTTTCAGTTATTCCTGCACATTATCTAACCTTGGAATCAATGTGACTTATAAATATCTCTCAAATTGGTGATCTTTGGTTAATCCTGCTCATAATCAATCTTTGACATGACATGACTTATAGAGAACCCTTGGACCTATCAATTTTGATAATCTTGCATTTTTTTCTAGTAAGGATTTAGTTGTCACTTATGGATAACCTTCAAACTATTGATCTTCGGGTAACCTTGCACACTATTCGATTAGGATGTTGTTGCGACTTACGAATGAACCATGGGTTGTCAACTCATGGATAATCTTGCACACTATCCTATATCAAATAATGTGACCTATAGATGACCCACAGATCGTCAATTCTAAAAACTTTCATATGTCATTTGCTTTCAGATAACGACTTAGAGACGTCCATTCGAGTCATGTGTTTCTTGAAATCCAATAGTAAATGCCATTAGATGTTTGTTAATTGATGCACTTGAAGCTGATTAATATCCCTCAATGCCAAACTGCTTTGCCTTTATGTGATTTGATCAGATATGAATGCTTCATAGTATCCTTCATTGCCAGACTCTTTTATCTTTGCATAATCACCGGAAAATATGGAAATGTTTCAAAATATCCTTCAAAAATAGATTATTTTGCCTTTGTGTGATTAACGGATATAGAAGACTTTGACTCAATCATGGACATCAAATGCAATTTGGAGATGCCCTTGGATTGTTGTCTCTCCCAAACTAGTAGGAGAAGGAAATATGGCATTCGGTACATGGCCCTTACGACATGCCTCTTATGGCATGGCTTTCATGGAATGGCCATTTCAGCATGGCCCTCTCGACATGACCCTCTCGGTATGTCCCTCTTGGCATGACCTTTGTGGCATGGTCCATCTAGCATGGACCTCTCGGTATGGACCTTTTAGCATAATATGATGCAGTAGGAAGATGAGTATAAATGCAAACAATCGTGCAACGATTATAGAAAACATCACCTTGACTATCCATTAGCATATTGGACCTTCTGCATGTACCATTCTAGAACGTTGCACATTTATTTTTAGTCTCCAGGCCTCTTGGTCTTTTCTTTATCGGCCTCCAGATATTTGGATTTGTTGTATTTCATTAAATCAAAGGAATATGTTGAATAACCAGTGCTTTTGTTGGTTTTTATTGGCTTTAGGATAACCTGCATCTACAGAAAAATTGTTAGTTTTTGGGAAAACTGATCTTTGTTTACCATCTTGGTCTTCAGATACCGTCATTGTCATCATTAAGTTTTCCTCTTATTCACATGTTTATCATCTATTCTCCAGATATGACTCCCTGGGTTGGTGGGTGTAAGGAAAAATCAGCGTATAAATTAATTTAAAGCAAGTACTTTTAAAAATAGTTGAATTTTCAAAAATATTTTTATAAGATTGGGAGGTGTCTCTGTCTATTAAGTCATGTCTATGAGATTTAATGAACATTCTAGGATCAAGGCGTTGACACATCTTGTCATTCTACCAGTAAGCTCTGGAGAACTTTTGGTATTATGGCTGGAGAGTTTTAGAGATGAGCCTTTGTAGCTGAGGGTCCATGAAGTTGACTCTGCTCTTTCGGTGCTGATGAATCTTTGGTGTCATATCTTTGAACTCTTTAGTACAGTATTGTGGAAATTTTAAGGTCTTCCTCAAAATTTCTACCCTAGTTACTTATGTATTTCTCAAAATTTAATTTGCCTTGCGAAAGGATAATCTTCTTTTTTTGAATTTTTTAAGATTCCTTCTAAAAAATTCTTCCCAGTTTCCATTTCCTAGGGTGATATGACTGAGCCGTTATGGTGCCTACGTATCCTATTTAACAAGAATCAGGTCAAATATAGTTCCTACAACATAAAAGAGAATGAGAATATAGTTAAAAGGGTGACCGAAGCCGACAAGGCTGTCTATGTATCCCATCCATGGAAATTCAGGTCATTACGTAGTTCATGATAATATAAATAAAGTTTCCTAAGGGGTTGACTGAAGGAAACAAAGTCTACCTACGCATCCTCTTCTTGGAAATTCAGGTCAAACGTAGTTCATATATAAAAAGAAAGGGAATCATTTCCTAAGGGGTTGACCAAAGCCGACATAGGCCACCTACGTATCTCATTCTTGAGAATTTAGGTCAAATGTAGCTCGTACATAAAAGGAAAGGGGATTTTAAAGCTACAAGGCATACAAATGATTACAAATAAGAAAGCAATTACAAGTAAATAAGCACAAAGGAACCCCACATAAGACATAGTATCTCTTTACTGCATCAAAATTGATTGGCCTGGTCCATCTTATTCCATCCATTTCATGCAAAATCAAGGCTCCTCATGATATCACTTTGCAAACTACATACAACCCCTGCCAATTTGGAGCGACCTTTCCCTTATACTCCTTTTAGTGAGGGAATATGGATTTGAGCACCAATTGTCCAACTTTAAATATGCTAGCTCTTACTCTTTTGTTAAAAGCACGAATTATTCGTTGTTGATATAATTGGCCATGGTATACAAAGCTCATCCTTTTTTCATCGATAATTATACGTTGTTCATGACGGGTGTGGACCCATTCTTCATTGCTTAATCCCGCTTCTTGTATGATCCTTAAAGATGGTATCTCGACCTCAACAGGTATTACTGTTTTTGTCCCATTGACTAGCACATAAGGAAATGCCCCAGTAAAAGTTTGGACTATCGTACGATATCCCAGCAAGGCATAAGGCAACATATCGTGCCATGGTCGGTGACTATTGACCATCTTCCTTAAGATCATCTTAATGTTCTTGTTTGCATCTTCTACTGCTCCATTCACTTGAGGGCGATATGCAGTTGAATTTCAATGAGTGATCTTGCAGTGTTCACATATCTCTTTCATCAAATTTCTATTCAAGTTTTCTCCATTGTCTGTAATGATTTACTCGGGTATTCAGAATCAGCAAATCTAGTTGCTCTTGACAAAATTTGCTACTACCTTCTTGGTTACAGCTTGTATGAGGCATCTTTCACCCACTTGGTGAAGTGATCTATAGAAACTACGATGAATCTATGTCCATTAAAATCTGGTGGCTCAATCGGTCCGATAACATCTATGACCTAAGCTACAAATGGCTAGGGCAAACTCATAACGTTAAGTTCATGTGAGGGCACGGGAATCAGATCCCCTGTATTTGGTACTTATGACATTTTTGGACAAACTTGCTACATTCACTTTCCATGGTCATCCAGAAATATCTAGCTCTTAGAATCTTTTTGTCTAGCGTGAACCCATTCATATGAGGTCCACACATTCTGACATGAATTTTTTCAAGTAATTTCATAGCTTTAATGAAATCTACACATCGTAGAAATCCCAAATCTGGGGTCCTTTGTAAATGACTTCCCCATTCAAAAGGATAGTATTGGCCATCCAATAAATCATTTTCTTCTGGTTTATGGTTGCATCCTCGGGATATGCCCCAATTTCTAAATACCATCTTATATCGAAGTACCATAGCCTCTCAACTGGTTCTGCGTTAACCTTTGTATAATGCGTAGGTTATTCCTTTAAACTTATCTCTGTTGGATTGATGTAACTTTGATACAGATGTTGAATCATGAAGGATATAGTGGCCAAAGGATCGACAAACTCATTTTGTATCCTTGGAACACGCTTGAATTCCACTTCCTTGAATCTTCTGCATAACTCTTGTACTATTTCTATTTATAGTGTGATATTAGGGTTCTTTATGGACCATTCACCCTAAACCCGGTGAACCAATAGATCAGAATCTCCAATGACAAGTAGTTCACGAACATTTATATCAATGGACAATCTGAGACCGAGAATGCAAGCCTCGTATTCAGCCATATTATTGGTGCATGGAAAATGTAGTTTGATGGTAACTAGGTAATGTTGACCAATTTTTGATATTAAGACTGCTCCAATTCCCAAGCCTTTAAAATTAACTACCCCAGCAAATAACAATCTCCAACCCGGTTACAATTCAACAATATCTTCTCCTACAAATGATACCTTTTCATTCAGAAATTATGTTCGGTGTGGCTCATATTCTTCATCAACTAGATTCTCAGCTAGATGATCTTCTAGGGCTTGCCCTTTGATTGCTTTTACGTATACAATGGAAAATTCACTCAACAATATTTGGCATTTGGCTAATTTTCCTGTAGGCATGGACTTTTGGAATATGTACTTTAAAGGATCTATTCTAGAGATCAGATACATTGTATATGATGTCAAGTATGCCTCAACTTCTAGGCCACCCAGGTCAATGGATAACATGTCCTTTCCAATAACGTATAACGAACCAGATGTGGAGTGAACTTCTTACTCAAGTAATAAATTGCTTTTTCTTTCTTTCTAGTTTCATCATGTTGCCCTAAGACACATCCAAATGCATTGTCTGAGACTGATAAATACAACAACAGAGGGCTTCATTCTTTTAGAGGAACTATTATCGGGGGAGTGGATAGATAATCCTTGATCCGATCAAAAGATCGCTAGCATTCCTGAATCCATTTATTTGTGGTATCTTTCTTTAACATCTGAAGGATTGGTTCGAAGAAAACCCTTGACTAGGCTATGAACCTGATGATGTAATTCAATATCCCTAAGAAACTCATAACTTCCTTCTTCGTCTTCAGAGAAGGAAATGCTTGGATCGCCTTAATTTTAGAGCGGTAGAGCTCAATGCCCCTTATATTAACTATAAAATCCATCAGCTTCCTAGCCAGTACCCCAAAACCACACTTGGAATGATTTATCTTCAAATTATACTTTCATAACCGATAAAAAACTTTCCCAAATGAGCCATGTGGTCCAAACTCATGTGAGATTTGAGGATCACATCGTCCATGTATACTTCAATTTCTTTATGGATCGTATCATAAAATATGATTTTCATAACTCTCACATACGTAGCACCAACATTCATAAGAATGAAGGGTGATAATGCTCCACTTACACATCAATTTAAGCAGAAGGAGGTTGTTGTCAATGTATTTTCCCAACTTTGGAGTCAGGGTCGAATCCATGAAGAACAATGTGAGCGGAAATCAAGTTAATTCAAAATAATAGATACAAGTTAAATTCAAACCAATATTACAAGAACATAAAAATGGGGGGTTAGGAGAGTATCTCCACTAATGTTTCTATTTTATTTTTTCTAGAATAAATTCGGGGTTATGAATAATTAGAGTTTAAAAAATTAGGCACAGATCTTGGGATTATGTTTTACTAAGGGAAGTTCCATATGAGTGCTAATGGTTGACATCATTTTAGTAGATCACATATGGGTAGTTTCAATTATAGATTTTGGTTCTAGTCTTTCAATAAAACACCAAACTTTCTCCCATTGACTCTTTCGAATACCTAATGGGTGTATTCAACAATTGGTAACCAAACCTCAATTTAGGCATCCCTATTTCTAGGATAATGCCCATTGTCTAGTCAACTTCACGGCCAACCTTATGTCTAAGATAGTGATAGATAGGCAAACTATATACATAATTTTCTGTCATTGCTTTGGTCTCCACATCCATCTTTTGAGGATGATTTCGATTCCAAAAGTTTGCCTAAAACCCTTCTTTCAAAGATAGCTATGAGTTTTCTAGAGCTTGGAGCTTTCACCCATCAAAACCATGTGGGTATTTGGGGCTTTCACCCATAAATCCCAATCAAGTTAGCATAGTAATGATAAAACTCATAAACATGAACTACCAAATATAGTCTAACAATAACAACCACACACACTTTAACCCCGATTCACACATAACCCAAAGAGGGAGATCTAGCTACACATAAGATAAATAAGAATACATATACCCATAATATCCATTGAGATGACTTGTTGAAGATTAAGTGAATGTTACTTCAAACTTTGCAGTTCCACTAATCAACAATGAAAGTGAACTATTCCTCTACTTCGAAGGTTTCCAATGTATTCTTCACCCAAAATTTATACAATATTTTCTTCTCCAAGTATGTAGGCTATGAATTCAATAGATCAAAATTTGGATCAGCCACATGTATTTCCAGATTTTCCATTGAGCAAAACTCTTTTGCTAAGCTATGATTGCACTATCTTGGCCGCGATCATGATAGACATACAACCGCGGTTAATTGACCATGCTTGAATGCCGCAATTGCGGTCAGCAGACGGTGACCGCGGTAACTGAGGCAATTCTACTCCAGGTCTTTAGCCACACTTTCTTGCTCCCTTTTGACCATTTTAAGCTCTAATCCACATATTTCTATCCCCATAACTCTATTCATGCAAAGAGTGGATATTAGTGCATTTAATCATATTTATGTCTCATTTATTCATTTAAAACAAGGTAATATGCGCGAATGTTGAGTGCAAATGAGTCGTAAAATAACCACTCATCAACACCCCCAACTTAAAGCTATTGCTTGTCCTCAAGCAACACTACCTCTTACTATGAGACACAATCATCTATGCCCAAACTTTATGCCTTAAAGATCACAATGACCTCAACTTTAATCATCACCACAAGTAGCTGATTGCACATGTGCTAAGCTAATTTCACTACACCCTTTATTATAAAATTGCAATATCTAAGGATGCATAAGACTTTAAGGAGCAACCAAGCAACAAGAACTAATACTCTAGAAATAACTTCTTTTTTACCACAACTAAGCTATACTCCATTTGCCTCATTGTTCGGGAGGTGACACAATTACCCATCTCAACTTGTTCATATGCTAACCTCACAAGAAAGGGAATTCCACACACCAAACTACCAAATATGTAACAAGGACTTTTAAGTGAAAAAACTCTCTCCCTCACAAAAGAAATCTCTATGAAATAAGTGTCATACCATAGGCTTGCCCCTATTTTTCAATCGCCACTACAAAGAAAGTAAATGGTTGGAGATCTCAAAGGACTTTCTAATCTTGTACGTAGGTTCGAATTAGGGTAGTATATCATTTTGGGGACATCATGGCTATGCCCTTCCTTGAACGTCTACATCATACTAATCAATTTGCCCTTTTGACTATGGCTACTCCTATTTGATTTTTCTCTCTTCATATGCCTACTTTTTGCCTTCTTTGATTACCCAAATATTTTCTATTTCTTTTTGTTGCAATTTTCATGCAAACCTTTCCTTTATTGAACTTTTTTCCCTTTTTTTTTCATTTGTTTTCAAAGTTGCGACACTTAGGCATATCACTAAAACTCCGTGGCCCCAAACTTACTTGCAACAACTTTCACCATCCCCAACTTAGGCTTTTAGCCTCAAGTTACATTTTCAAGTTCAAGAAGGGTATGGTTCAAAAGAGGAATAAAAGATTGGTTCACGTCTAGTAATGTGTTAGCCGAGAAAGGTCCAAAGTTTCAAAATAGGTAACTAGAGATTACATTCATTCTTGGGTAGTTTTCTTTAGGATAAAGTAGCTTCACAAGATACAAAGATGGCCTATGATCATTTCTCCAATCAAATACAAACCAAATTAGCCTTAAGAGACTAATAGGTAAAGTTCTAGATAACACAAGTATTTTAGAGATGAGTGAAAATAGCTCTCTACACATGGTATGCAAAATTTTCCAAGGGAGCTCAAATGTCCCTCCCGCTAGAGACAATTTTGGGGTATCTATTTATTTTCACAAGTCAAAAACTTATGGAACCAAAAAAAGAGAAAAAGTTTTGTGACAACATTACTAATGTTCATGCCATCAATTTTTCAAAAAATTTGGACAGAGGGGGTTCTTATTTTGCATTAGCACCACACACAATTTGCTAAATTATGGCTACCATTAAAGCCTAAGCCTAACCTTTTGGCTCAAAATGGGAAAACCACCCATCTGGCTACTCAGACTTTGCCAATGATGTATAACATGATCCCAAATTTTCAATTTACAATGCCACAGGTACTCAGACTTCCCTTGCATTCATGACAGTTATGCTATGGGTACTCAGAATTTCCCTGCACCTATATCTCAAAACCCAAACATGATGCTTTACCATTAAGAATGTCGTCACTAAATCAATCATAGGTAAAAACTTATCATGCATCACCAAAATCAAAATAAAAGTATAGTAAACAGAAAAAGTAAAACTAAAAGAAAGACAGGATAATCCATAAAACATATGCACCATCAAAGTACCCAAAAATGCAGCATCCCCCAATACAAAATAAAAATAGTATCCAAAATGTCATCCAAAAAATAACATCAACAAAAATATTCGACACACAACACCAAAATAACACACATTCGGGGCACCCCTAACTAAAAGAATGCAGTGTCAGCACTGCATGTGCAAGCAAGCAAGAGTAAAATGGGTCTTCCTGAATATGCATCAAGAGCTATCCTCTCTAACTGACACTGCACCATTACCCTCAGCATCATCAGTAGATCACTCAGCTAGAGCCTCATCCTCACTATCCAGCCTTGGTGAAGGTAGTCAATGGTTAGGTTTGAAGACCATTAAGATTCCCTTCACCTCTTTCAATAGCTTCTTAAAGAATTTATCTATTTTCTTCTCTCTCTTTACCATCTTCTCATGTGACTCCTTGAGGTCCTTGTGAGAGGCAGCCAAGGCTAAATAGGCTCTCTCTAGACTAGCTACTATGGCACCCTACTTCTGCTGCTCTGCCATATACTTCTCATAATTTAATTGTACTACATATAAATGATGGGTAGTGGAGGGCTCTACCAGTCCTGAGGTAGTCTGGACAATAGATCCCTCATCACCTGTATCTGACCAAAAATACCATCGAATGCAGTAGCTGAAGAGGGTCTATAAGAATCTATGTACTCCTGGGTTGACTTTCTTGACTCTATTTTTTTTCTTGCTCTGACCTGGGCACCCTCACCCCTGAACTTGAGAGGGAAAATATGAGGGCCTGTGGGTACCCAAGTATTTGTAGCATATTTCTTCACCTGCACCCTCTTACACAACTCTGTGATAAGGGAAGGGAAGAGAAGATGTGTACTTTCATGATTCCTGAAGTACCTCCACTCTGAGTGCACAATCTTGCCCACATCTAGGTTAATGCCAGATAAGAGACAACCCACCATCCGAGCTTGCATATCTATGACAAAGGTCATGCGAGTGCATGGCAATACTTTTCTACAGATGACATTCAGCCAAAGCCTGGCCTCAGCTGTGAAATCATTCATTATGATGTCTTTTTTGGTGGTGGCCCAGGGAACCTCTTTGTTAAGGATTAAGATGTTTTCCATCTAGGTCTCTGGCTCATATCTCTTCACGTGAAACTGCTCTATGTTAGCATCTGGGAGCCCATACACTTCATTAATCTGCCTTGTTCCAAAGTTCATTTGCCTTACCCGAATAGTCATCACCGGGTCTGTGAAAGAAGCCACGCTTGAGTTGGCATAGAAATTACAAACCCAATCCTCATTAGCCGCACAAGGTTCTGGGGCAAAGCACATCCACCCGGTCTGAGTGAGTATGACATGGAATCTTAGGAACTTTTCCTCTACTTTGTCTAAGCTAATTCCCCTTTCATGGAGTAACTTAGTTCTCGGCAAGTCCGCATAGTATGGCCATGAACCTATTATTGTCAACATCTGCCATCTGTGAGGCTTAGAACCTGTATTCAATGCAAATCAGACCGACATTATTATTATCATACCAAAAACTTGCTAAATCAAATACATAAGCTTATGCGGTAATGTTATGAAGGGTTTCAGGGGTAGCAAAAGGTGTGTAAAAGTTTTTATTTCTTCCAAAAAATTACTGTCTGGTATGGCAATAACGGAGCATTGACCTCGATCGCGGTACCTGAGATCGAATTTTCCAGTTTTTGTGGTTTAGTCTAGATATAATTTTAACCCAACTTTTTTTTTCCTACTAGGTATATCATCATTAGAATCATGGAAAGTAAGCCTAGAGTGTGTGATTATAACCCCAAATTTGAAAGAATACAAATTGAAATCATTGGGGCATTAAATCGAACACATGGTGCACATTTTTTGTTAAGAATTTAAGGCCTAATTCTGGGTACTCAAGACTTCCCCAATAGTATGTGCACCAACTACAACACCTAACCACAACAATAATCACAAACAAACATGCATTCCGTAATGAAAATAGAATATCAGTCCTATGATTAAACTACAAGTTCTACGTATGCAATTATACAAAAATCAAGGACGTTGAGACAATATACCAGGTGTAGAGACAAAAATAAATTGGAATAACACTTGGGGGTGCAACATAAAGCCCGGAATTGAGAGAATTTTGAGAGAAATTAAGAGATGTACGGGTGAAGAAGTATCATTTGGATGGTCATTTAAACAAATTTGACCGCGATCGTAGTCCTAGTTTTGCGATCGCGGTCATGCGGCCTCCATGATCGTGGTGGCATGGACCACAATTACGGTAACTGAGACCAAAATTTGGTCTACTGCACTTCTTGTTCAGTCTAAATTGCCAATTTCACACATTCCTTTCTCAAATTCAATCAAAATTTCTCTTAGCATCAACTTTTAAAGGATTATGAATGCATAAATCAAAAGGATATGTGCCACTTTTCATGGCATGATGGGTTTTCCTCCCATCAAATGCTTAACGTCGTGGCACGATTTATCCACCCCTCCTTCTTATGTTTCTACTTAGAAAATTTGAATCTCTGTCCCAGCTTTCATTTAATATGCAAAGAGCGACAGAGGGATAGAAGATTTAAAATTTATAAGATGAAACTTGGAAGATGTGAGGAAATGGCAAGCAAGCTTCGATCTCGCTATTTTGATGACTTGAACCTTTTACCTAACTTTACATCAATCTTTTAGATCGGCTCTGTGGGTAAAGGTTCACAATCAATAGGCCACTCTTTGTGAATCAGGAGTTGTGTTCCTTGGCCTTTGATGGACGGGGTTCCATATGCTCTTTCAGAATGTCAAATTCTAAAATGTAGGAATCGTATTCCATTTCTCCACAATTCATCATTTGTCTTGGTGGGTGGATTCTTATCATATCCTCGAGGCATAATGTTAAAAAGTGGGTTGAATAAGGTCTATCCCCTAATTTCGAAATAACCTTCTCCATAGCACCTTCTTCCCAAAATAAACTAAAGTCATCATAAGAGATTTGCCTTAATTCTTCTTTTGACTCTAATATCATTTCTTTTATTTTGTCTTCTTCTTCCTCATATGATTCAGTTGATTGGGAATTCACTGAGGAGTTTTCACTACCAAGCTCATCATCATATCTTGGTTTCTTTTCTTGATAAACCTCCTCTTGGGAGATGGGCAAGGTAGTGGTAGTTTTAAGCTTTTATTCTTTGCCCATTTACTCCATCTTGACACTTTTCCATTCTAATTCCTCTTGATGCATGTCTTGTATAATCTTCCCCATCATATCTACCCAATCTAAAATAGCTAGTAGCCTTGTGTCAAAGTTATTGGACTCAATTTGTTGCTTTTTTTTCTTCTCATCATAAGACCTATCAAGCTCAGAAGAAGAACTAGCAACTCAGTTAGCATAATATGAAGAAGAGGCATTTGGACAGTCATCCCAATGTCCATCTCGACCACTACATAAAGAACACCTATACTCCCTATAAGATCAGATGGTAGATCCATCTCTCTCCGGGAAGCATAGTTATAATCTCTCCTAAAGTGTGGTCCGTCATAAATTGGATATGGGTCAACACGGTAGGATTCCCGACTACAAATGTCATACTTGTTGGAAGATGCCATAGAGAAAACTAAAATAGAATAAAAATCTACCTACAAAAGAAAATCACAAAAAAATATTTACAAGTTTGAATTCAAGCAAGTAAGATAAAATTCCAAACTAACTTAATACGCTGAATTATTCCCCAGCAATGATGCAATTTTTGATAATGTTTAACTTACACGTCAATTTAAGTGCAAGGAGGTTGTTGTTAATATATTTACGCAACTTTGGAGTCAGAATCGAATCCATGAGGAACAATGTGAGTAGAAATAAAGTTAATTTAAAATAATAAATACAAGTTAAATTCAAACCAATATTACAAGAAGATAGAAATGAGGAGTTAGGAGAGTATTAACACTAGTGTTTCTTTTTAGGTTTTTCTAGTACAAATTTGGGGCTATGAATAATTAGAGTTTAAAAAATTAGGCACAAATCTTGGGATTATGTGTTACTAAGGGAAGTGATATGTGAGTGCTAATGGTCGACATCATTTTAGTAGATCACATATGAGTAGATTTAGTTATATATTTTGATGCTAGTCTTTCAACACAACACCAAACTTTTTCTCATTGTTTCTTTCAAATACTTAATGGGTGTGTTCAACAATTGGTAACCAAACCTCAATTTAGGTATCCCTATCTCTAGGATGATGCCTATGGTATAGTCAACTCCATGACTACCCTAATGTCTAATATAGTGATAGATAGGTGAACTATACATATAATTTTCTATCATTGATTTGTTCTCCACATCCATCTTTTGAGGATGATATGGATTCCTAAAGTTCGCCCAAAACCCTTCTTTCGAAGATAACTATGAGCTTTCTAGAGCTTGGAGTTTTCACCCATCAAACCCATGTGGGTATTTGGGGCTTTCACCCACAAATCCCAATCAAGTTAGCATAGCCAAGATAAAACCCATAAACATGAACTATCAAATAGAGGCTAACAAAACAACCTACACACACTTTAACCCCTATTCACACATAACCCCAAGAGAGAGATCTAGCAAAACATAAGATAAAAAAGCATAGATATACCCATAATCTCCATTGAGATGATTTGTTGAAGATTAAGTGAATGTTACTTCAAACTTTTCACTCCCATAAATCAACAATGGAAGTGAGCTACTCCTCTACTTCGAAGGTCTCCAATGTATTCTTCATCCAAAATTTATACAATATTTTCTTATCCAAGTATGGAGGTTATGAACTCAAAAACTTAACCTAAAAAAATTGTAGAAAATGGAATATGATGAATTATCCTAGGGTTTGAGTCTTTTTGTCAAAATTTGGATCATCCATGTGCATTTCTAAATTTGCCCTTGAGATAAATTCTTCCGTTAAGCCGCAATCGCACCACCTTGTCTGTGACCACGATAGACTAACATGAGCGTGGTTGATTGATCCTGCTTGACTGCCATAATCTCGGTCAGTAGACAGCGATCACAGTAACTGAGACCCTTCTTCTCCAGGTCTTCAACTGCACTTTCTTGCTCCCTTTTTGATCATTTTAAGATCCAATCTATATCTTTCTATCCCCTCAACTCTATGGCTGCAAAGAGCGGATATTAGTTTATTTAATCATAATTATATCTCATTTATTCATTCAAATCAAAGTAATGTGCATGAATATTGAGTGTGAATGAGTGTTAAAATCACCACTCATAAAAGAATATCACCCTATAGTGATAAGCACCCAATGGTGTGATGAAAGTTGTTTTCTCTGCATCTTCTTCATCCATCTGTATTTGATGATTTCCCATAAAGAAATCCATGAATGACTATATTTTATGCCTTGCACAGTTGTTAATAGGAATATGTATGTTGGGTAATGGAAAGTTGTCTGTAGGGCTGGCTTTGTTCAAGTATCTATAATCAACAAAAATCCTAAAATTTCCATCCTTAGGCACTGGAACAATACTAGCCAGCCATGTTGGATATATCATGGCTTCAACCACATTGTCTAAGATTTGTTTAGTGACTTCGCCCTTAATTTTTAGACTCAGATCTAGCTTGAATTTCCTTAACTTTTGCTTCAAAGGATTGAACCTAGATTAATTGGAAACTTGTGTTATACAATATTTGAACTCAAGCCTAGAATGTCATCATAGGATCAAACAAATACATCAATATATTTTGTTAAGAAACCCAACGAGTTCTATTTTCTGTGCTTTTACAAGATCAACGCCGATTCTAATTTCTTTGACTTCTCCATCATCATAGAGATTAACTACCTCAATTTTCTCTAGTTTGGGCTTTTTTCGATCCTTAAAATCTTTTAGTTCTTCTATTAATCAATCTAGTGTCATCGTTTCCTCATCATAGTCCTCCCATTCATCATCATTTCCTTCAATTTGTTCATTTATATCTTGACATGGCATGTCATTGAAAGGTTTTAAATTATTATTACTGAAATCATAAACAACATAAGTTATATAATAAGAATTGAATAATTCAAAAAATATGTAAAACATCTTTGCAATAAGAGAGGCTTTCATTAAAATTAAAAACATTACAGACACATGCTATGATACGCACTAGTGCGAGTCTAAGCCTTTTGGAAAACATAAAAGCAAAAATGAGGTAATTAAAACTTAAAGGGTGGGTATCGATCATCATTCGAATTACCATCGATTTTTCAAAAGTTAAATTTCATCCTTTCATCTACCACATCAACCAATGAGTCATGATTGGAGTGGAAGTCCAGTTTGACAGTTTTTTCGCTAGTTCATCTTTCTTAATCTCAGTTTTCTCAGGGAATACTTTTATAATAGTGTCACACTCTTCTAAAAAGTTCCCTATTCCATCCTTAAGACCATCGCTTATAGCCTTTACAGATACAAGAAATGACTGGTAGAGCAACAATAACTTTTTTGCCGATTCTGGGCCTTCCTTCTGTGTCTCTCTTTCACCTTCTTTACTTGACACATAGCCTATACCATATTTGAACAACTTCTCTAGGATCAAAACAGTCTTAATGATTCCATCCAAATTATTTCCTAAGCCGTATCTGGGCTTAAAACTACTTTTCAGCATAACAATGGCCAACATCTTATAGATCAAAGGCATTAGCTTGTAAGGAGTTAGGTCTTTCTTAGCTACATTTATGATTTCCACTATATAAAAGTCACTTACTTTTGGGACTTCTTTAAAAATAGGAATATAACCATTAGGGTGACTCAAATTACTTACTTCACCATGGATGACCACTTCATTATTCTTCTACAGGAATTTTATCGATTGGCAATGTCGAAGAAATGGGCCCCACTGCATAAATTCAAGGACTTCCCAAGAGAATATTTTAACTTGTGAAAATGTCCATTACTTGAAACTCAACTAGGAATTCCGCAGTCCTTATTTAGAGATGCAACTTGACTTCTTCGATGGCATTTTTTGAACCCCGTCAAAAGCTCTTGCATTTACTGTGTTCTGATGAATTTTCCCTATATCATAGTTCAACTACGTCAGAACAGATAATGGGTAGATATTCAGACTTGATCTATCATTAATTAATACCCTATTAATAATCTTATCTTGGAATTTGATAGTGATATGTAATGCCTTGTTATGCATCACTCCTTCGAAGGGTAACTCATCTCTACCAAAGATAATATGATGGGCTCCCACCACTCTACTAATCATGGTCACTAAATTTTTGGTATTTGTGCCTACGAGCACGTAGGATTTTTCAAGGACTTTCAATAGAGCTTGTCTATGATACTGGGAACTCATAAGTAATGCCCCAAATAGAAATCTGAGCAGGGGTCTTATCTAATTGTTTAACAGTAGAGTTCTCTTTTGGCTGCATTTTTCTCCAAAATTTTAGCTTCCTCTTTAGTGATTAGCCTTTTCTGAGAACTTTTCTTGTATGCATCATTGACAAGCTCCTCTAGAGTGTAGCATCTCCCTGATCTAGTCATTCTTTGCGTGGCGGCAGATTCCACTACAAATTCTCCTCTTACAGGCACTAAGGCAAAGGATTGATGAGGTGCGATGAATGCAACAAACTTGTGTTTCTCAATAACACTTAAGACAACCACTGTCTTTTCTATATCTTTCACCTTATACATCTATTTTGGGTTATCCTGCATTATAGACTTTCTCACCACCCACTCATAATCTATTTCTATCATACTGATGGTTGCCCCATCATGATTTTGGAGTGGGTTGGTAGTAATATTTGTCAGCACTTTTTGAAGCAAAATAACCTTTTGATTAATAAAATCTTGTATCTCGTGCTTCAAATTAATACAGTCCTCAGTTGTGTGTCCAACACCTACTGAATAATATGCACAATGCTGATTGGCATGAAAAAAATTGAGATTTGTATTGGTGGGTTTTAATGGGATAGGTTGAATGAGATTTGCTGCCTTTAGCCTTTCAAATAGTTGAGTTCTAGTTTTAGCCAAAGTAGTGAAACTACTGGTGACTTTATTTTTGTTATTTGGAAGAGGAAGATTATGGTCATTTTGGTGAGTAGGAGAAGGGACATGATGGTAATTTTGGTTAATTGGGGCTTTTTGGTAGGCTTGGAAATTTGGGAGTGGAGCTTGGTAAGTGGGCTTGATAATTTGGCAATGGAGATGGGTAATTTGGTTGATTGGTATAGAAATTTAATTATGGAACTTGGGGACTGGATTGAGTATAGAACACAGGAGCTGAGGGGTATATAGACGGTTATGGTATTTTCCCAGAATTGGACCCAAAAGATTTCTTTGATTTTGGGTTTGGGATAGAGGATACGAAAGACATGTCTTCTCTCTTTTTCTTTGGGAATACTGAAGATCCAAGTTTTTTAGAGGTCTTGTTATTTTTCCCCATCCTTAATCCTTCCTCAACTGTTTCACCGATCTTAACCAAATCAGCAAAGGTAGCATGAAAGAATTCAATAGATTTTTCCTTGATCTGGTTCAAGGAATAGCTATCAGGGATCATCTCTACATTATAGGCAAATCTATAAACATAATCCTTGGCTAAAGTGCTCCATTCAGGCTACTTTTTAAGTTATTGTGAAGCAAACTATTCTAATGCCTCTCCACTCAGGATTTGATTGTAGAGCCTCATCAACATGCTTTATTTCTACCAGAGCCAACCATTTGGTCATAATATCACCTTAAGTGGGCAGTAGGGTTTCCAGTACCATTGAATATTTCAAACTTAGGGAGTTTAAATCCTTTGGGAAGGTTCAATCTAGGGTGATTAAGAGGTCATCATAACTGAACCCCGTTGCGTTAGGTAAACTATGTGTTTTCTTCTTCCTGGCGATTTCTTTCTTTATCAACAGTAGCTCCATAGTATGCTTATCTTCAGGTACCGTACACTTCTTCTCTATCTTCTCATAGTGATCAATTTCTATATTTTGGGGAGATATATGGTAAGAGGTAGGTATACCAATAGCATAGATGGTGGCGGGAGGAATATTTTATGTTATTGAAGGATTTTAAGTGGTATAAGCAAAGTTTTGTTATGTAGGAACTGGATTTTGTAGAGCGTTAGCATTAGGACTGAACGTGGGGCGAGTATTTTGGGAAGTAAAGGCATTTGTAGAGGTATTCTGGTAATTTAGAGTAACGCTTTTAGGGTTGTAAGAATTTGTATTGTTTTCTTGGTTGGTGTTGTAAGTAGTAGGGGTATGGGTTTGGCACGATGGATTGATGGGATTAGCGGTAGGTCTAGGCATAGAAATGGATGGTATGTTATTTGGTTGGTTTCCATTGTTAGGAGATCTAAGAGGAAGGAATTAGAGTGGAAGCGCATTGTTAGCCAAGACTGGCGTATTAACAGTAATGGCCAGATTAGCCATATCTTTTGCTCATTGTACTTATTCTTGAAGCTCCTTCATTCTCTTAGTTAGTTCAACAATCATCTCACCTTGTGTTGTTATCACACTATCCTTAACAGTAATTTTGGTAAGTGTGTTATCATCACTACTACCAGTTATTCATTCCTCTTCATCTAGGCGATAGTCAAGAGAGGAATTTTTATTTGCCTTAGATATAGTGAAATATTTATGTTAAACCAGTTTTATCAACACAAATCAATTTTTACTTACTTGATACCTGATAATACAACTCCAAAGGAAAATATTGTAGATTCTGTTAGTGATAAATAATGCAAGATATCCGATATGAAGTAAACACATAAAGTTGCTTTCATCTTAGGTAAATTAATCCACGTATGGGTATTTACTCATAAGGAAATAACGGGAGGACCTTGTCCGTTGATTTTTGGATAAATGGGTCTTGATAGGATTTTTGCCAAGTATTTTGGTTTTGGAATCATATTACTTTCTTTTACGAAATTAGACATAAAGATTTTATAGGATAGGGGCGGGGCCAAAAGGATGCCTATGTATCTAAAAAAGGAGAAATAAGGCCATATGCAGCTTAAATGGGCAAAGATAAAACTTCATATCTTTGAGACCTTATTAGGGTTCATTACATCATGGAAATATGAAAGAAAAACTACAACAAAAAGGACCAAACATAAATGACAAAGTCATAGATAGAGGCACACATTCCTACTTCATTCTGCTTCTTCCATATCTTGATCTTCTACGGGTGGTATGGCAGAAATTTCAACTCGACCCTTCTTGTATCCACCAGGCTCTCTAAATCCATCTTAAAAGCATGGCAAGTATCCAAGTTGTGACCTCCAATCCGGTAACAATCTTGAATCTTTTGTAGGGGTGTGTTTGAGCTATTCATATGCGAAAGCAAACAAAATTAAGTCTTCCCCTACCCCAAAGGATAATTGATTAGATTAAAAAAACATTTATTTTTTCAACACATAAACAAGATTCATCTGTAATTGGCTTGTGGCATATAGACGAAAGGAGGGTTTTCTAATGTGCCTAATACTCCCTCGGGTATTAGGTCATCCTAGGCTCATGCCTAAAAGAGGAATTTGGTTTCTCTCTATCCCGAGTGTCTAGAGTAGGCTTTGACTAGGTTTCCAAGTAGACGACTTGGGTTTTGTTAAGACCCCGCAAAATTTTTTATCTTAAATCAGTTCTTTAGGCTTGACAAGGGGTCTCAAACTTAGAATATTTTAGCTAAGTACTCAGACTTAGTGTTATTTTAGCCTTCAAAAGTTGGAAATCTTATTTTGCGACCTTTACATCCATTAAATATCAATATTTGAGTTAATTGATGATCAGAAATGTCAATAGGTATTTTTGGAAAAGTGTTAGTTTTTTCGGACCTCGTTTAGATCATGTTTGAGTGCCCAAAATAGTGGGTCAACGCAATCTAGACCCATCACATCAACCATCGCGCTGATAAGATAGTTTCTCCCTAGCTTTAGTGAAAATTCCAATGAATCAATGTGGACTCACGTCGATGCAGACTATACGGTGCTTCGGCCTGCGTGTCGGGTAACACAGTTTTTCAGTCACTAAAAGATCGCGTCCTTGGGGGTATTTGGGTCTTTTTTCCATGTCCTTTAACTCCCCAAAACATGAAATTAAGCCATTTGGACGGCAAATATACTCATTCATTCTCCAATTTGCTCAAGAACAGAACTCTAGGTATTCAAATTTCAAATCAATAACTCCAGAACTCACCATTAACTTTTAGAAATTCATCAACTAAGGTATGTGAAATGTTCATCCAAGGGTTCCTTCTACCCTTGGAGTCCAAGAAACTCTTTTAAAGTTCATGTAGAGTGATTTCATGATTTCCATGGTTCGAATTAAAGTGTAGTCATGATTTATTGCAAGACTCATGTAGAGTTAATTGATATGTGTCCCTTATCATGTGAATTCATGATGAAACTCTTGGAATTATGTAATTGGAATTGAATCACGATGCCTACATGTTGATTTAGTATTATGTGTATATGTTATGCCCCACAAGTGTTTGATGAATTATCCATGTAAGTTGAATAGTGAAATTATATCATGTTAGCATGTATGCAAGTTCATGTCATGCAAGTGTTTGCTTGAATGCCCAAATGAATGAATGATGACTAAGTAGTAATTACCATGTCTCAAGATTTGCCTTGTCTTTTAAGTTTATGCAATCGAGTTCTGGGGTTATTTAATACCCGATAATTTAGCTGCTTGTCTAGAGCCATGGTTAGTCACATAGTAGAATAAGTCATGTCTCAATTAGTTGAATTTAGTCAGTTAACAGAATTCAGTAGTATTTCGTCAGTCTACGAAACTCAGTGAACTCAGTTTAGTTCAGTTATATAGTACAACCAGTAACAGTTCAGTCTAGCTTAGTACAACTTAGAATTCAGTCCAGTGTCTATTTAGTTGGGAGTAGGTTCAACACCGAGTGAACCCATGGATGGGGACTCACATGTCAGTAGAGAGTGAAATCCTTAGAAGCAGTCCTTGCATTCTAGAACTACGTAGCCAGCATAGGTTGAGACATCAACCTACCAGTTGAGGGTTGCTGAGGTGATCTACCTGCCAGTTGAGGGTACCACCATTCTTATTTAGATTACCTACCAGATGAGGGTGACTCAACACTTGTCCTTACTCGTGGTATGGTATTGACACCCTTCCAACTAGGGTTATAAGTTGGACCCCAAAATTAGTTAGAGAAGGCGCATGTCGGTTAAATGATTACTTCCCACAGTGTCAGTTTCAGATTCCGACTCAGTATGGAACTCAGTTCAGTTTTGCAGATTCAGGACTGTCAGGCATAGTCACTCAACTCAGTATGGGACTCAGTAAAGTTTCATAGAATCAAGACTGCCAGATACAGTCATTCAGTTACAAGTAATCCAGTATTCGATGTTATTATGATCTCAGTATAGTTTTCATATTCATGCATATACTCTTATCCAGTCATACTCATGTTATTCAGTTGTTATTGTTCATGCATGTGACCCCATGTATTTCAGCCTACCTCACTGAGCATACCAGTACATTCAAAGTACTGACACATGCTTTTCTTTTGCGCTATGATGCCTTATATCATAGGTTCAGATGCACGGGCTCTAGAGCACCCTTAGTATTTTAGATTTTCAACAGTCAACGTAGTGGTGAGTCCTTATAGTTCGAGGACATGGTTGTTTTCAGTATTTCAATATTATTTTTAGTAGTCAGAGTTAGTTGGGGATTTGTCCCATCAACTCCACAGTTCAGATAGTTTAGAGGTTTTCAGACTAGAGTATTTTCAGACCGTTGTTTAGTTTTCAGAATTGATGTTTAGTTTTTGTATTGAGATACCATATTCAGTATTATTTATAGTATTAAACGTTATGGCTATTTTTCTGCCTAATTTCCGTATATTTTAGTATTATTATTTAGTTATTACAGCAGGTACAAGTCATAGATTAGTTTGTGGTCCTTCGGAATTATGAGCACTGTGTAGCGTCCGAGGTACAGACTCGGGGCATTACAGTTTTGAAATATAAAGAACCATCGGACGCCTAACGTGGCAACAAAAGTGTGGTATTTCCAACAACTAATTTGGAATTGAATAATAGGGTTCGGAACATCCACGAAACCCCAAATAATTTATATATTTCAAATTTGGAAGTATGCCATGAAAAGCAACAATTTAAATTTTGCAAACATCTAAACACCTAACCAGACAAAAAGTTTAAATATTACAACCCGAACAATTAGTCAAAGAAGTTAGTTCACACATTTGTTAGAACCTAGACAATTCCGCAGCAGAGTCACCATATCTGTTTTATCCCTTTCCAGACTTTGTTTAAAGAAAATAGTTTTGACCTTTTAAAACTATTTCAAAAATTTAAGAAAATTGTGAAAAAAAATTTAATTAATATTTTTTGTAAGAATCCATAGAGTCTCCAGCTGATTTTTATAGAAAAATATTAAGAAAAACGTAAAGAAATTTCAAAGATTCAAAAAAAAAAAACTTTGAAATTAGAGAAACAAAGTATGGTTTCAATTAACTCCCTAAGAAGATTTTTACGACACTTAGGAGCGTCCATTTAAAACGGTTCACCGAAAGATCATTTTTGACAAACTTAAAAGGGTGACTAATCTTTCGAAAGGGTGGGTTGCTTTTATAAAATCATTTATTTATGTGTTTAAAATTGACATTTGTTTATTCAAACGAGAAATATCCTACTTGTATTTGAAGAAAATTACAACATGTTTTGCTTAATCCATTATTAATTTTGAGAATATATATATATATATATATATATATATATATATATATATATATATTCTGCTTAATCCATGATTAATTTTTGAGAAACATTACAAAATATTCTACTTGAGAAATTACTTTACCTAATTCATAATTAATCACGAAAAGTTAGAATTTGAGAAAAAATCGAAGAATATTCCAATTGAGAAAATTCTACTTATTTCATGATTATTTCTAAGGAAGAAATTATAAAATATTCTACTTGAATTAAAGAGAAACCTATTTAAACTAAGTGGTATAATTGGATTTAAGAAGGAAATGAGTTTGTGTTTTTTATGAAAAAAAATTACGTAATTATTTTTTATTATTATCATTATTACTATCTTTATTAAAAAAAAGGATCAATTTTGTTTTAAATAACACCTTTGAAAAATGTTGGGGTAAAGTCGTGTTAAAAATATCTCACAATTATGAGAAAGTTAAAATTTACGAGAAAAATTTTGATGTTCAACCAGTTTTGTTAACACAGATCAATTTCTACTTACTTGATACCTAATAAGAACTACTCCAAAGGCAAATATAGTAGATCCTGTTAGTGGTAAATGATGTTAGATATCTGACATAAAGTAAACACATAAATTTGCTTTCATCCCAGGTAAATTGAACTATGGGTGAGTATTAGATCAAAAGGAATTAACGAGTAGGACCTTATCCATTGATTTTATGAAAAAAAGGTCTTGGAAGGATTTTTTCCAAGTCTTTTGATTTTGGACTCACATGACTTTGTTTGACGAAATGAGACATAACGATTTTAAAGGATATAGGCCAAGCCAAAAGGCTGCCTATGTATCTCAAAAAGGAGAAATCAGGCCATACGTAGTTTAGATGGGCAAAGATAACTTCATTTCATTGAGACCTCGTTAGGGTTTATTACATCATGGAAACATAAAAGAAAAACGATAACAAAAGGGACCATACTTAAATGACTAAGTCTTAGATAGAGGCTGACATTTCCACTTCATTTTGCTTCTTCCACATCTTGATCTTCTACGGGTGGTATGGTGGAAATTCCAGCTCGATCCTTCTTGTATCCACCAGGATATCTAAATCCATCTTTAAAGTGTGGCAAGTCTCTAAGTATGCCCTACAATCCCTCCATGATAGTGACAAACCTCTCTGAATTTCTTCTAAGCTTTAGACATCGTATTAGGCTTCCTTTCCACAGGTTCTAGAATTTTGGCATGGATGAGCTTTGAAAAAATTTCATGGTAGGTCTCTATAAACCTTGTGAAGTCATATTTGTAAATATGCACATCATTAGTGATGGGCATGCCTGGATAAACTCGATCACAATAAAGAATGGTTTATGGTCCCCATAAATTATTTATTTTATCGTTGTGGATCATGTTGGAAATCCTGGTCTTCAGAGCTGGACACTCATCAGTGGTATGGACAAATTAATTTAGATGATAATGAAATCTCTTATGAGCATCTTTAGGAAAGCAGACAAATCCTTTCGTTTGATTAGGGTAGAGGACTCTTATATCTCTTAGGATTTGATAGACTGTCGAGTATGTCACGATCTGGGGGCACCGAGAGTATCCTTTGACGTGAGCTCAGAGGCTGATCTTTTCACTTCCTGATCTGATCCTATTTGCCCTGATGTCATTCCCATTAATCTTGGCCCAGCGGTCCTCTCTTAAGTTTAAAGGTGGAGCTTTCTCAAACTTCTTATTTTCCTGCGCGATCAATTGCTTGACTTTAGCAATTTCCTTGTCGGCTTGATCGGCTTTCCTAATCAGCCTCTTGATCTCTTCTTCTTGCATTCCGACACTTGGGATAACTCCACTAGCTATATTTTTAGTTGTGTGGTCGTCGAATCTATGATAGATCTTCTTGAAAGAATAGGAATACATATAAAAAGAAAGTTAACAAAAATGATTGAGGGTTTTTTGAGAGACTTGGGGACCCCTGAAATGTTTTGGGTGGACTTTGGATAGTAAGAACATATTTCTCCTAAAGGATTTTGAAGACTTTGTTGAAGAGTAGATCAATTTACCTTTGATTTAATAATGCATATAATCACATAAATAGTTATAACACACAAAACATTTATATCACACAACAATAGAAAAATAAAAAGTGTGTCCTAATTGGATGACCATTTTGAGCCTAGGGTTGGTCTAGCGAATTTGATGGAAATATATGTCTTTTAAACCAATCAATTATCCCCCCAAATATCCATATATATAAAGCCATAAATGTTTATAAATGTTTCATAAAGCGATACAATCTTTAGGGAAAAGGGAAATGACATGAAAAAAAACAAAGTCCCGCGTAGGGGATAGAAAATTAACTCCTAGATGCTCCTTCATCGGCCATCGCCTTCTTAGATCTATCCACCTCTTGTCATATGTGATATATGTTGATGACTAGGTGAATCCCACATAATTGTGATTTATTCTCATAAGTCATCTTTATCACACCCCTTTTTCGCTCAAGGGCAGAGTCGAAGGGTCTTTACAATTAAAGTGACGGTTTTGAATAGGGATTAATTTATTTATAGATTCGCCACTTAAAATTGAGTTATGGTGTTCCAAGTCTCCTTTTTAATCCCTAGTCAAAATAAAATGACTCTTTATTGGTCTACAAAAATAGAGGACCGGGTAAGGAATTCTGTTAATCGAGGGCAAGGTGTTAGGCAACCCTCGAGTCCCGTGGTTCTAGCACGGTCGCTTTTATTAACTTATCTTGACTTAAACTATTTTAATAAGTGTTAGGCCTAAGTTCACTCAATTTTAATATCTAAAATCTGTTTAAAACTCTCATATTAACTTAGCGAAAAATTATTTTTTTAGAAAAATATTTGTCGAGGTGTATTATTGCATCCATAAATTTTAAATGCCTCAAGAAGATGCGTAAGCCGCATTCTTAATTGAGACGAACATTTTAAAAAGATGTCTAAAATTTATCTGACTCTAAAACATTAATTTATCTTTTATAAACTCGTAACAATTTATTTGTTCAAAATTCTATTTAATCTTAACAATAGCCCTTAAGCAATATTTTTTTAAGGCTTTCAATTAATTTAATAGTAGAATTTATGAACAACAGTGAATAAAAATACATAAACTACACAAGAGTATTTATTTTTTACACCCCAAAATAAAGACCTTATAACAGACTTTACATCCACCTCAATACACCAATTTTAACAGTAATATTATATCTTATATTAAGTCATGAAAAAATTGAATAAATATTTTTTTTTATTTTTTAAACATAAAGAAAATGCTAAATCAGAATCTTAAAAGAATTTCCAACGACCATTCTTGCCACCGGAACAATGTAATGGCAATAATGAAGAGAATCTCCGGCGAAGGATTGGGCGGAGAAGGTGTGTTTGCCAATGATTGGTGGCTAGTGGTGCGTGGGTTGATGTGAAAGGGGGCGGGAGAGATGGATCTGAACGTTTTTGGTGATTTTTCGGAGGTGGGTGGCCAGATTTAGAATAACGACGGAAAATGGGAAAGGGCACGACACCGGCGTGTCGGGAAAGAGGGAAAGGGGGCTAGTCCGGTGTGGGTTTCTCCAGTGATGGAGATCCCGATCAGATTTGGCTCTGGCATTGTGGGAAAAAGGATTTTTTGGTGGGTTTTCAATAAGTATTTGCTGGTAATAGGGAGAAAGGGGGTACCGGTGATGGAAAAAGGATAAACTAATGCTGGTACTATAGTTGGCGTTGCAGGTGATGGTAACCGAAGATGGCGGCGGAGAGGACGAAAATAGGGGCGGTAGTGGTAATTGGATAGTCAGCGATGTGTATGTAGCGTGAATATGTGTTTTCCGACGAGATTCCAGAGAGCTTCTCACAGGAATATTTAGGAACTACCATTTTTCTTTATCTCATTCAGCGATTTTACTCTCAATTTTTTCTCTTTTCTCTATTTCTTAGTGTATCTGTGTGTGTACGTGCATTTTGTTTTCTATCTGGGTATTGATGGAAATCCTCAATATATATATGGATGATGCGTGTGTAATTTTTTAAAGAGTATGGATATGAGTGCATGCATACATAACTGGGTGTGTATTGCTGTGTATGGAGTGCAAAAAATTTTAGTCTATAAGAAAAAATGGAAGTCTATTAGTGAATGCAGATGTATTTGTGTTCAGATTTCTTTTACTGATATATTTTTTCCTCACTGTCTGTGTACATATTCTCCATCCGTATGTGTGTTCAGTGATGCATGAATACGAATCCTTTTGTGTATAAACATATAAATATTCAGCAATTTAAAATACAACACATAGTAATGAATAAATTCACATAATAAATCAATAGCACGTACTGAATAATACATGAAAGTTATTTAAACAAACTTCATTCATGTTTTTGATTCCTAATAAATTTGTACCATAAATAACGTAGGATTAAAAAAAGAACCTGTATGATGAATTAAGCAGAAGAAAACACGAAATCATCACCAATAACTCGAATGTAAATCTGCCTTCAACTTCCTTCTTTTCTCTTTTTTTGTCTGATTTTTTTTGTTCTCTGGTTTTCACTTTGTTTTTCTCTTCTATTTTTGTTCTGATTTTTGATACAGTCCGATGATTTTATTTGAATAGTGTCTGATAGAGGTACGTTATTATTTTTTTCTGGGGGGTGGGGAAGTCCTTAAATAGCAGGATTCTTGGGTGGAAAAAAAATTAGGAAGGAACAGTTATATCAGATAGGGGGAAGAATTTTGAATTTTAAAATAAAATTCTTTTTTTTTCTTTTTCTTTTTTAAATCTATTAATAATAATAAGTAAATATAAATAATAAATAAATGAGTAAATAAATAAGATAATAGAATAATAATAATAATAAATATACATAACTAATTAATTTTTATATTTTTAAAAAATTGCAATAAAAATTATAAATAACCTTCAATAAATATAATTAAGATATTATTAAACTGCTTATTTATTTAAAATTTTAAAATAAACATATTATAATATTTTTTAATTTTTATATTATTTTTAAAATTAGAATAAAAATTAAATTAAATATCTCAAAATTAACTTTATTTAGTTATTTATTTTTTAACTAAAAATTTATTAAAATAAAATAAGAATTTAAATAATATCATACCAAACATAAATATTTAATATCAAAAAATAAGTTAAAATTCGAGGAGGATCAAAAATCACGCGTCTACATTTTTGCCCCTCTTTGTGTGGAATCTCAAAGAGTTTTCATACAAAGAAGTAGACAAAATATGATTTTTGACCCTTCAATTATTTGAAAGGCAAGGATAAAATAAAATTAAAATAAAAAAAAAATGTGACCAAATCCTGGTTTTGAACCTCCTCCCTATCTCAAGTTATAAGGGAATCAGGTCACGGGCAGTTCAAAGGTAACATATTGAGAGATTGAGTTACACATTGAGTGAGATTCCGTTCGAGTTTCCGGTTAATGACTTTTTCTTTTTACATTCAAATGACTAACAAAAAATAAAAAATGAAAAATATAAATACAAAATGCAATTTTCTATGAAATTTTGATTTGATTCTTCATGACTTGAACTTGAAAATTCACCCTATTTTTTAGGTGGGCTCCTGATTTTTTATTTCTTCACCTTGTTATTCAGGCGGATTACTGGACTTACTTTTCTTCACCCTGTTCTTCGGGCGGGCTCCTGAACTTACTTTTTCTTCACCCTGTTCTTCAGGTGGGCTCCTGGAATTACTTTTTTCTTCACCTTATTCTTCAGGCGAGCTCCTGGAATTATTTTCTCTTCACCCTGTTCTTCAGGCGGGCTCCTGAACTTTTTTTTTTCTTCACCCTATTCTTCACGTGGGCTCCTGGACTTAAAGTAAATAGTGAAATAGAAAAATAACATCCCATTCTTCAGGAGGGTCCTGAGCATAAAATAAATTTCCATTCTTCAGGTAGGTCCTGAGCATAAAATAAATTCCCATTCTTCAGGAGGGTCTTGAACATAAAATAAATTCCCATTCTTCAGGAGGGTGTTGAGCATAAAATAAATTTCCATTCTTCAGGTGGGTCCTGAGCATAAAATAAATTCTCATTCTTCAGGAGGGTCTTGAACATAAAATAAATTTCCATTCTTCAGGTGGGTCCTGAGCAAAACTAAATTTCCATTCTTCAGGAGGGTCCTGAGCATAAAATAAATTCCCATTCTTCGTGAGGGTCCTGTGTAAAAAATAAATTTTCATTCTTTAGGAGAGTCATGTGCATGAAATAAATTCCCATTCTTCAGGAGGGTCCTGAGCTTAAAATAAATTCCCATCCTTCAGAAGGGTCATATGCAAAAAATAAATTTCCTACAACGCACATAAAATTTTTACCCCAGTTTGTACTGGGAAAATTTGTGTGTCATCGGATCTTAATGTTTTAAAAAATATAGTGAAAGAATAAATCAAAGCCTAGAATGTCTTTGATAGATACATCTCACAAAGAATAAAATTTACCATAACCGAGATCTAGCATCGTGTGTTATAACCATGCTCTTTGTGTTGACAGAATTGTGAAATTGCATCCTTTTATATGAAAACAACATTCCATCTTTGTTTCAAACAAAGAAAAATTATAAGTTCTAAAAAATATGTGGTGGTTGGTTTGTGGCATTTGGCTTGCACTTTCCATGCTCAACTCCTTTTAGAATCCATGATAAATATTTATTGACTTGTCATACTTCTGATTACCAAATTCTGACTACTGAGACTCTCAACTCAAAACATATTTCTCTTATATGATATCTTTGGATTTAACTTTCAATACACCTTTTATCTTTCCACGAGTCCAACATTGTCAGATCACAATCATTCTGAATACTTTATTATAATTTGAATATTGTCCTTGTGCCTCAACCCTTTGTCTTTCTTTGTACCATTGAAGAAGTTGGTAACAAGTTTGAAGTCCTTTCTCACTTGACATAAATTTGACTCAAAAATACATAAAAGATGACAATAATTTTTGTTTGACAACAACAACGCAAATACAAAAATCAAAATAAAACAAAAAGAAAAAAAAAAGATAATAGACATCTCTTTTTCAAAACAAAAAGAAGAACTTATCTGAATGTGGAAGTTGATTCCAGTGATTATGACATGCATTTTGAATCAAATAACCAGATCTACCCATACCAATCATTATAACTTTTGCCCACTTATTGAGTTTGAAATGAAGCCATTTTTGAACTTATTCCTTCTGTAGCACAATCCTCCTTCGCTAGTGACACCTCAATGGGTTTTTGCTAATGAGCCTATTTCAATTTCATTTTCTTCTCAGCTCACAGTCTCCTTATGGTTCCCAAAAGAGGTTTCACCAATAAGACTCTCTCATTTTCATTTTCATTTTTATTTTTTAGAAAAATAACACCCGAAATATGAAATATCACGCACTCATAACATGTTTAGCCTTGACATTCTCAAAGCTGAAGGTCTTTCTTTGGTTGTAACTTGGCTTTTAGAAAGGGTGGCATGAGGCTCAAAATTTACATAATATTGGGTGGAACATACAACTTTTGGAATCAACTCTTTTAAAGAAATAAACTTTTGCCCCAGTTTTTTTTTGATTCTGGGTAACTTGAAATTTTCTTTTGGTTGGACCAAACCCAGAGTAGGGCTGCTTACGTATCTTGTCATAACAAGAATCAGGTCAAACGTAGTTTAGGAATGTCATTCTTTCGCTTAATTTTGACTTTTTGATCGATTTTTTTTCAACTTTTTTTTCAATAATTTTTTTAAAAACTTTTTTGTTTCAACTTTTTGACTTTAATTTGATTCCAAAGAGGGGTACGAAGAAAGATAAAAACTCAAAAAGGGTAAGCAAAGTTTGATATATTATTCAAATAGTAGAACAAAATGCCTTTATCATTTCAATCTTTTAAAATGTAAGAACAAAACATACATAACAAAATTGTACATGAATATCATATATAATATCTTTTAACTGCATCAGCATTGACCGGCATTTCTTTCATTTTTCCTTCTACATCAGTCAGAATAACGTGCCATTAGGTAACACTTTCTTCACCATGAATGGTCCTTGCCAATTAGGAGAAAATTTGCCTTTGTCTTCAATCTGATGGGGGAGGATACGTCTTACTACTAACTGACTAGCTTCAAAATATTTGTGATGCACCTTTTTATTTTATGTCCGTGCCATTATCTTCTAGTATAATTGTCCATGACATACTGACGCCAATCTTTTTTAATCAATCAAGCTTAATTGTTCTAATCGAGCCTTGACCCATTGTTCATCATCAATTTCAACTTCCATAACTACTCGAAAAGATGGAATCTCATTTTTGCAGGTATAACTGCCTCAAGTCCATACACCAACGAGTAAGGAGTTACATCAATTAAAGTTCGAACTGTAGTACAATAACCCAATAAAGCAAATGACAACTTTTGATGCTATTGTCGGGATCCTTGCACCATTTTATGGAGTATTTTCTTTAGGTTCTTGTTGGCAGCTTTCACAACACCGTTCACCTTTGGGCGATAAGGAGTTGAATTCTGATGCATAATCTTAAATTGCTGACACACTTCTTGCATCAGATGACTTTTGAGCTTTGCAGCATTATCTATGACAATTATCTTTGGAATGCCAAACCAACAAATGATATTGGAGTGAACAAAGTCAACCACTGCTTTCTAAGTCACTGACTTTAAAGTTGATGCTTCTACCCACTTCGTGAAATAATCAATAGCTACCAAGATAAACCTATGTCCATTCGAGGACTTCGGTTCAATTGGTCCAATTACGTCTATTCCCCAAGCCACAAAAGGCCATGGAGCTTTCATTGTATGCAACTCAGATGGAGAGGAGTGTATCAAATCCCCGTGTACCTAGCATTCATGACATTTACGAATGAAACAGATGGAATCTCACTCCATGGTGAGCCAATAATAGCCTACTCAAAGTATTTTCTTTGCCAAAATATACCCGCTCATGTGCGGTCCACAAATTCCAGAATGTACTTCAGTCATGATTTTTGAAGCTTCTTTTGTATCTATGCACCTTAAAAGTCCCAAATATGGAGTCCTCTTATGCAAAATTCCTCCATTTAGGAAAAATCCGCTAGCCAGTCGTCGAATGGTTCTCTTTTGGTTACCATCAGCATGTATCAAATATTTTTTAGTCTGAATATATTGTTGATATCATGGAACCAAGGCTCTTCATTAAGTTCTTCCTCAATCACATTGCAATATGCATGTTGATCACGGATCTGTATATGAAAGGGATTGATATTAGTCTTATCGGGATATTGGAGCATCGAAGATAAGGTCGCCAAAGCATCAACAATCTCATTATGAGCTCTGAGAAGTTGCTTAAACTTTACTGATATAAATCATTGAAAAAGATCTTGCAAACAACCTCGATATGGTAGAAGTATCAAATCACGAGTCTCCCAATCTCCTTGGATCTGGTGGACTAGTAAATCTGAATCTCCTAACACCAACAGTTCTTGGATTCCCATGTCAATAGCTAGTCTCAAACCTAGAATGGAAGCTTCATATTCTACCATATTATTTGTACAATAGAATTAAAGTCTGTTATAGGATAATATTGCCTTGATTCAAAAATAAGAACTGCTCCTATCCCTACCCCCTTTACGTTAGTAGCTCCATCATAGAACAATTTCCAACTTGAGTGGCAATCATCAGAAATAACTTCATCAACACATAATACTTCTTTGTCCGAAAAATAAGTCTTCAATGGCTCATACTCCTCATCAATAAGATTTTCAGCCAAATGATCTACTAAGGCTTGAGATTTTATTGTTGTTCGTGTCACATAGACAATATCAAACTCTTGTGAGTAGCATATGCCATTTTGTGAGTCTGCCTATGGGCATAGGCTTCTGAAAAATGTACTTTAAGGGATCCATACGAGAGATGAGGTAAGTAGTGTAAAATGATAAGTAATGTTTCAACTTTTGTGCCACCCAAGTTAAGGCGCAACATGTCTTTACAAGAAGAGTGTACTTAGCCTCATAAGTGGTAAACTTTTTGCTAAGGTAATAGATAGCTTGTTCTTTTCTACCTGTGAAATCACGTTAACACAGACATATATAATATCAAGGGTCTTCCTAGCTCTGGAGGAACAAAAATAGGAGGATTCGACAAGTACCTCTTAATTCTGTCAAATACTTCTTGACATTCTTTAGACCATTCAACTTTAGCATTTTTCTTCAACAACTTGAATATTGGCTCACAGGTTATTGTAAGTTGGCCAATGAATCTACTGATATAATTCAACCTTACAAGTAATCTCATCACCTCTGTTTTGTTCTTTGGTGGAGGCAAATCTTGAATAGCTTTTATTTTTGAAGTATCTACTCAATGCCATGTCGACTGACTATAAACCCCAAGAGGTTTCCCGATGGAACTCCAAATATATATTTCGCTGGGTTAAGTTTGAGATCATACCTTCAAAGCCTTTCAAATAATTTTCTCAGATCTTTGACATGGTCAGACTGCTCTCTTGATTTCATGATTACGTCATCCACATAAACTTTAATATCTTTGTGCATCATGTTATGAAACATCATGGTCATTGCCCTCATATAAGTTGCCCCAGCATTCTTTATTCCGAAGGCATAACTTGATAACAATATATCCCCCATGATGTGATAAATGATATCTTTTCCACATCTTTTGGATCCATAATGAATCCATAATGAGCTGGTGATATCCTGCATAACAATCTACAAAAGACATAATGTCATGTTTGGCACAATTATCCAACAAAATATGGATATTGGGACGTAGAAAATTATCTTCTGGACTTGCTTTATTTAGATCACAATAATCAACATACATCCAAACTTTGCCATTCTTTTTTGGAACAAGGACAATATTTGCTAACCAAGTAGGCTATTGGGCCACTCGAATGAATTTAGCCTCAAGTTGCTCTCTGATTTCCTCTTTGATTTTTATACTCATATCAGTCTTAAGCTTTCTTAACTTTTGCTTGACAGGAGGGAAAGCAGGATCAATTGGCAACTTATGAACTACCAAATCAGTGGTCAAACAGGGCATATCATGATAAGACCACGCAAAGATGTCTTTGTACTCAAGCATCTTTAATTATAGCTTTTTTTTATTATGGTTGAGCATGTACACTTATCTTAGTCTCTCTAATATTTTCATGATCTCCTAAATTGATTGCCACAATTTTATCTAAATTAGGATTTGACTTGTTATCAAACTGTTTGAAATCTTTGCTTATATCCTCAAATGCTTCCTCTTCATCATATTCAACTTTTTATTCATTATTTCATCATTAGATTGTGATTTTAAATTTGGTTGACAATTCTTCATGCATGTCATATCATTAGAATCGGCGTATAAAAAACTGTATAATAGAAAATAAATATTAGACTAAAAATAAAACAAAGGGAAAACTATATTTCAATTAAACAAAGATAGACAAAGTTTTAACCTAAAATACCAAGGTAAATATCTAAATTACAACCCTAAAATTATTCAAATTATAGAAAAAACAAACAAACAAACTACCAAGAATGAAAGAAAAACAAACAAACTACCAAGACTTCTTCATAGTAGGGAGAGGATGGACTCCTAATTGTTAAGCTGGACATCAAGGCCGATAAACTGCACATCTGCATTGTTGGTACCTTCCCTAATTTCAATCATATTATCTTCTATGAACATGTTCTAGAAAAGGACAATTAACTCTACATCATCATCATTCGTTGACTCTGCAGTAGGTAACTTGGAGGACTCAATAACACTGACTTTGATGAAAGACTCGCGAAGTGTCGGTATCATCTTGGTAAGTGACCATAACTCTTTTTTATGCTTTTTAGCCTTTTTATGTCTTCAGCAGTGGGCTCATATCCCAAACCAAAGGTATTAGGGTTCTCATAGAGGTTTACTGGATGAGCCCTGCTTTGCAAAAATATCCCTAAATCTTTTCCTGATTTGAAACCATACTTTAGCATTTCATTAACTACCATAACAGATGTTGATGGCAGTTGTGGTCTTGTGATGAGATTCCCCTCGAGGATATGCTCAATGGCCACTACCTCAAGAGCTTGATGAGTTAACACTCTATTTGCAGTATCTGCTTTGATAGAGGAAACAAAGTAGTCTTTATACATGGATAAGTCTCCTTCACCATGAACAATTATTTCTTGACTGTCGTGTTCAAATTTGACCATTTAGTGCAACAACGATGCGATTGCTCAGCCCTATAAATCCATGACCTTTCCAATAACATATTATATGAAGCATCAATGTTCAGCACTTGAAAATTCATAGCAAAATCCACAGGCTCGATTGTCAATATGATCTCTATTTCACCAATGGCATCAGTTTTTGCTCCGTCAAAACCTTTGACGCATACATTATTTGGTCGGACCCTTTCCATATTAAATTCAACTTTAGTAAAGTTGACATAGGACAAATGTTAGCATTTGATCCTCCATCAATTAACCGTCGAGTGATGATGGAATGCTCATATTTCACAGTAATGTAGAGACCTCTGTGATGTTCGGTACCTTCTATAGGCAATTCATCGTCTGAGAAAGTGATCCTATTTACCTCAAGGATTTTTTCAACAACTTTTTCTAGCTGATTCACCTTAATCTCACTGGGAACACATGCCTCATTAAGAATCTTTATTATAGCCTTGCGGTGATCCCCTGAATGTATCAATAAAGAGAACAAAGAAATCTGGGGTGGCGTCTTTTTCTACTTTCTACAATAGAATATTCTGGCATTTTTATTTTCTTTAAGAATTCTTCAGCTTCTTCATAAGTAACTAGCTTCTTGACTGTCATTCATTCTTAATTGCCTTGTTTATTCTTTCTTAACTCTATGGGGCATAACATCTCCAAGATCGGGTTAATCCCCCTACTTTATCCATATCTTTAATTACTTTTTTCCCTTTATGCATGACTACAACGCTATTGTAGATTCAGGGGACCGCCTTGGTATTAACCATAGGCAGCTGTGACACTAGTTTAATAATAATAGGAGCTGTGGGAGCTTCTTTTATGATTAAAAGAGGCTTAGTGGGTCTTTCAGGAACAATGATCTTTGGTTTTACTAAACCTAGTCCAACACTTTCTGAAATCTTTTTCTCTATGACCAAGGGAAGATTCGATGATTCAGGCTTTATTATCACCTCATTCACTTTTATAGGTCTTTCTTTCATCAAATCTACAACATTTGTTGATTTTTTCAAATCAATTTTAATTTTAATGATCGTCTTGAAGGAAATCGCAGCATCTTCACCATTGGGTATCACTTCAAGCATGTTTGTTTCATTATGATTTGGCAATGGATTTTAATTAATATTCGGAATGTCTGAACTTTGTACCATGATATGTTGTGTGTCAATTAGCTCCTGAATAGCTCTTTTCAAATACCAATATTTCTCTGTGTCGTGCCCTGGGGCATCAGAATAATATGCACATCTTCTGGAATAATCTAAGTTTTTTGGTGGAGGATTCGGAATCCTTCTCGCGATTGGGCTTAAAACATTCATGTCCCTCAATCTTTGAAACAAGTTTGCATAAGATATTCCAATGGGAGTGAAATTATCTTTGCCCATGTTAGCCATCTTAAAGTCTGCTCTAGGCTGGAAAGTAGATCTAGTGGGACCTTGTCGAGCTTTCAGGATTAAAGAACGATTTTGGATGGCTGGTGCACGCCATTGCAGGTATGAAGGATCCCGAACATATGGTTGCGCATTTTAAATAGAATACTGGGGGTGGAACAAAATATAATAGATTCTGTGCGTATGATTAACACACAGATCTCCAATTTTGTCGTGGACCTAGCACAATAGTTGCTACATTCTCTTTTCTTTTATTTTCCCTGAGACTTCCTGCACCACTTTGAATTGCTTGTGTTGTTGCTTTTAAAATGGCTTGGCTGATAATCTTTCCTAATTTTATTCCATTATCTACCATCTCTCCAACTTTAATAACTTCAGCAAATGTGATTCCAATAGTAGAAAGTAAGTGATGGAAATAATCAGGTTCTTATTCTTGCAAAAAAATATCGATCATTTCATATTCCTTTATCGATGGCCTGACTCTTAAAGCCTGCTCTCTCCATCTGATAGCATATTCTTGAAAACTTTTAGTCATCTTTTTTCTTATGTTGGCAAACGTAGTGAGATCTGGAACTATCTCAATATTATATTAAAATTATTGAACGAAATCCTGAGCCATGTCATCCCACACGTGCCAACGGGAAATATCTTGATCAATAAACTATTCAGAAGCTATTCCTGCCAGTCTCTCTCCAAAGTAAGCCATGAGCAATTTTTTTTTTTCAAACTTAGGAATTTTGAACCCCATCGGCAAATGAAAGTCCAGAAACATGCATAAATCTTTATATGAAACTCTTTTTGGTCCTTCTAATCCTTGCATATTTCTTATACTCTGCTCTAAGCTTCTTACTTTTCTAGCCATCTTCTCTTGTTCCTCATTCTTAACAATTTTCTCAATTATAATAGGATAATTTTATTGATGAGCATGATAATGTGGATATTGGGGTTTGAAAGTCATTTCAGGAAGATCTTGGTTCCCCCATATTCTTTTGTACTGTTGATTGAAGACCCGCAGTAGCTGGTGCTATAGAAGTAAAAAGCGGGTTATTTGTGATAGACTGATTTAGTGGGCGCATGATAGAAGTACTAGTACCGCCAAACACGTTAGCAAATGGGCCAAATCCTGGTGGGTAAAATGGATCTCTAGTTTGAGCTTGAGCGGGATTTGGATCATTTGTATTTGAAAGTCCAGGGATTGAGGAAGGCAGGGCTTGTCCATTCAACCAAGCTTGATAAATCTCTGCCATCTGTTGTTTCAATAACTTAATATCTTCCATTGGTACTAATTCTTGCGAAATCAACTAATTTTGCTCCTCGTCACTGTCAGACTCTACACCCTCTTTGCGGGTCATTTTTCTTTTTTCCTTGTATTTTGTGTTTTATTCGGATGTGACGCCAGTTTAAACAACAAACCAACCACTAACTACTTTATCTTTCTGTGACCAAGTAGAAAACGGGTGAGTGTTACATATTTAACACATTATAATGCCACGTTGTATATTATGCTTCTATATGCATTTCCCAACCTATCATAGAAGACTTTATGTTTCATCCCGGCTTTTCCAGGCGCACGTTTTGAAAAATTTTGATCGAACCCTTTGGAGGGTTGCTTACGTATCATGCTAGAAAATGAATCAGATCTTGCATAGTTCGGGAAAAATTAACAAAATGGTTGATTTTTTGTAAGAAAATAAATAAAGTAAGTGAAGTAATATTTATATAATATATATAGAAATAAATGGTCAATTTTATTACAATCCATAATTTTCAAATACAAATACGATAAAATAAACGACCCAACTCTTGTGATAAAACCTACTAACTGAAATCTGACAAATAAAACTAAACTTAAACAAAACGATTAGCTATAAGACATAACATCTGAACAAGAAGTTTTTAAATTGAAACTGAAAAACTACGACAAACGAAACAACTATCCACTCATACAACTAAAACCCAATGTCTCAACATGCTAAATCAAGGATACTTCGGATTAATATGACCTCCCAAACCCAAATATATGTCCACCAATGAAGTGGTGAGACGCTGGGCAAAAGCTGGTACTTATGCCAAAAATTCTTCATGATCCAACTGCTGGTAGTCTAAACCCATTCTGGCGGTATCTTGCGCTACATGGTGGAACTTCCCTCGAAGAGAAATGAATTCCTGATCCTATTCTTGGTACTGTCGATCTCGAGAATCAATCATCTCTCTTGCGCGTTGTTCATGAGCAGAAACAACCTCTAGCTGTTCTCGCAATATCCCTCTTTAACGTATCTATTAAGATCTCTCTTGATCAAATTCTTCTTGCATGTTATTTTCAACTTCCTATAACTGTTGGCGATGAGATACATCAAGTTCTGCAACATGTGATGCCCTAGTTGTAGCCAATCTGATTTGTCCTCGAAGTGCGACCCCAATATTCATTGACTTAGCTTTCTTTTCAGCTAATTGTCTTAGTTGTTCTTCTATTCTTTCCCTGGCATTCTCTGATTCTTCTCTCAAATCTTGGTTGGCCTCATGATTTTATCCCATGGCTCTCTCGATCTCTATCCTGATTGTAGCTTCTTGATCTATGGGTCCTTAACCGATCTCTCTGGTCTAACTGGTGGACTCGACTGTTCTTCAAACCATTCATGGTATTCTGGATGTACATCTCCTTTATCGTGATCTATGACCATTGTTTCAATCCCCATGGTACTATAACCATCCCAAATCTACTGGGCCAATCTCTCCGGAAGTGGAATCTCTGGTCTGACCTCAAATACAAACTCAACCATAATTTTCGTTATGAAAATTACATGACGTATGCCTAGCTGACGTAGAAACCTCAATGGAAAATATAGTTGAACACCCCTAATACCCATTAATAAGAAGAACGTTCGAATGGAAGAACTATGTATGACTTGCCTCCAAGGGAACCAAGAGAGATTCCAAGTGATTTTATCTGTCGTCAGAGAACGAAAAAGCTTATCCCAATCTCTAATTCCTTCTGGACACTTATATTTCTCCATCCTTTTATTGTAATCATTGATGTGATTGAATCTTTTAGGATTAAAACTTTCCACTGTAGGACATTGATAAAGATGCTTCACAATCCACATCTTAGCAAGATATTAGATCCCTTGAAAAAACCTTTCCTTTCTGACAAACGGTTAAAGCACGGTAAATATCGGCCAAGATCATTAGTACCATAGTGTAATCTTTCTTAATCAGTATATGTACTACTCCAGCTAAACGACTATTAATTTTTCTCTCTCTTCTCGGAAAGATCATACTGCCTGAAAAGGCTACCATGAATGCAAATTGTCTATGAACGTTTCAAGCCTCAAAACTTCCCTTGTAACAGAGTTGTTTACCGTACTTCTCAAACCCCTCTTACCTTCCATATCTGTCAAACAAAACTGCAAAGAAACCCAAACTTTGTTCATTGATTCTTTTTTTGAGTTCCGTATATGTTCATGAGCTTGCAGAATCTATTTATGAAGATGAGTCTTGGGGATATAAGTTTTTTTTGATGCAAATCCCCATATTCAACATAGACCGCTATCTCCTCTAAAGTCGAGGTCAACTTGAAATCCAAAAACCAAAATACATTGTTCCTCGGGTCCCAAAAATTCAGCAATGCATCAATCACCTCCCTATTAGGGTTGATTATCATGATACTTGTTAAAAAACTTGAATACTTGTGTATCTCATCATAATCAAATGTATCTATTTCGTTCCACCACAACCAAAGCTGCAAAGGGGCGCAATCCACAACCTGAAGCGGTACACTCTCATCCCTCTTTCTCTTTTGACACTTTCCACGAATAGGAGGAGACATTTTATACCTACTGACAAGGACATAGGATTAATAAATGTCTTGACTTATGCAGAACTTAATTTATTAATTTTTGAAAATTTCTAACTTGACTCATGAGAATTAATGTGACCATTAAATTAGGACTTAGATGCAAAGAACAGTTTTATTAAAAATCAAAATGAGAGAAACATGAATGATAATATTTTTTAGGAAAAACACTTATTTAAATCGACTTTATTGAAAATTTTGCAACAACTGACCTCTAGACAATTTTTACTAAGTGTTTGGGAGAAAATACCACTAAGTACACTTAAAAGAAAAAGAAAAAAAAATAACCTGACTTAGAAAGAAAGAAAGAAAAATGATTGTTTTATGTATAAAGTTGTACAAAAATTTCAGCCTCACGACCCCTAAAGGTTCAAGCTATTTGTATTAAAATTATTTTTGAGGATAAAAGGGGAAAAATAAAATAATAATATTCATGAAAATGATCATTATTTTTTTTATTTTTTTAATTTAATTATTTTTTCAAAAATATACTTCAATAAATGTGTGAATAAATATTTTTTAAAATACAGGGTCGTGTTCCGAAAATAATTTCCTATGTATCTCACTAAAAAGTGAGAATTAGACCCCCTTAGTTCATGAAGATCGTAAAAATATGTTCCAATATATATTTTTAAAATTTTTCTTTCTTTTAAAAATATTTTTTTTCGAAAAATGATTCGCTAATTTTGAAGATAATATAATCTCTTGCATTTCAATGTTGCCTAAAAGTCGCTCAACAATCAAATAGCCTTTCAAATAAATGTTAAAAGGCATGTAGGATGCACATATTGGTCAAAAGAGGGACACCTGTCCTAGATAGACCCATCCCGTATGCCAAGTCCCACTAAGTAAAAATGCACATGATGCAAATAAAACGGAACCTAATAGGGATAACCAGATTTTGAGTTTTTAGTTCTTCGAAGTTTAACCTAATAGGGATAGGTTTCTTGACTGGCTTACCCGAGCAGACACTCGAGTCGGGGAGGGACAACTTGTTCGGTAGCAGTGCTACTCCGCCTTCGTTGCCGATCCGAACCCTACCTAACATGTGTGACTATAATCCTTCACCAGGTGCCTTGACACTCTGACTATCTAAAAAAAAGACAGGATGCATACGCTGCATTCCTTCTATCCTATTTCAAAGACTCGGAAGGGGTGCGCGAGAGAAGATAATTTATAAAATAGTTCAACAATATCAAAGTGGTAAATAAACGACAAGTAGCATATAAGGCCAACAAATACAATATAAAAATAATTAAAGCAAGTAAAAGTCAATATTTAAAGCTTGAATTCTTATTATTTCCCCAGTAGAGTTGCCAGAGATGCCATACCCATTTTTTGCTCAAGGATCGAGTCGAAGGGTCTTTCTAATTAAAGTGATGGTTTTAAATAGGGATTAATTTATTTATAGAGTCTCCATTTCAAATTGAGTTATGGTGTTCCAAGTCTCCTTTTGAATCCCTAGCCAAAAGAAAATGACTCTTTATTGGTCTGCGAAAATAGAGAACCGGGTAAGGAATTTTGTTAACCGAGCAGAAGGTGTTAGGCACCCATCGAGTCTCGTGGTTCTAGCATAGTCGCTTTTATTGACTTATCTTGACTTAAATTATTTTAATAGGTGTTAGGCCTAAGTTCACTCAATTTTAATATCTAAAATCCGTCTAAAAGTCTCGTATTAACTTAATGAAAAATTAATTTTTTAGAAAATTATTTTCGAGATGCGTTATTGCATCCATAAATTTTAAATGCCTCAAGAAGATGCGTAATCCACATTCTCAATTGAGATGAACGTTTTAAAACATGTCTAAAATTTACCCAACTCTAAAACATTAATTTATCTTTTTTAAACTCAAAACAATTTATTTGTTCAAAATTCTATTTAATCCTAAAAATAACCTTTAAAAAATATTTTTTAAGGCCTTCAATTAATTTAATAATATAATTTGTAAACAACAGTGAATAAAAATACATAAACTACACAAGAGTATTTATTTTTTAAACCACAAAATAAAAACCTGATAACAGACTTTGAAGCCACCTCAATACACCAATTTTTACAGTAATATTATATCTTATATTAAGTAATGAAAATATTGAATAAATAAAATTTTTCATTGTATGAACATAAAGAACGTGCTAAATCAGAATCTTAAAAAAATTTTCAACAACCATTCTTGCCACCGAAACAATGTAATGACAGTAATGAAGAGAATCTCTAATGAGGGGTTGGCCGGAGAAGGTGCGCCTACCAATGATTGGTGGCTGGTGGCACGTGGGTTGACGGGAAAAGGGGCGGGAGAGATGGATCTGAACGTTTTTGGTGATTTTTCGGCGATGGGTGGCCGGTTTCGGAATAACGATGGGAAAGGACAGAGGGGACGACACCGGTGCATGGGGAAAGAGTGGAAGGGGGCGGCCCCGATGTGGGTTTTGCTAGTGATGGATATTTCGATCGAATATGGCTCCGACAGTGTAGGGAAAGGGATTTTATGGCCAGTTTCCAATGGGTATTCGCCGATAATAGAGAGAAAGGGGGTCACTGGTGATGAAAAAGAAAAAAACTGACGCTGGTACTGTAGTTGGCATTGGCAGGTGATGGTAACCGGAGATAGCAATGGAGAGAAGAAAAATAGGGGCGGCAGTGGTAATGGGATAGTCAGCGATGTTAATGTAGTGTGAATATGTGTTTTTCGGCGAAATTCGGAGAGTTTCTCACCGAAAAATTTAGGAACAACCATTTTTCTTTATCTCATTTAATAATTTTACTCTTAATTTTTCCTCTTTTCTCTATTTCTTGGTGCATCCGTGTGTGTGTCCGTGCATTTTATTTTCTATCTGGGTATTGACGAAAATCCTCAATATATTTATGGATGATGCGTGTGTAATTTGTTAAAGAGTATGGATATGAGTGCGTGCATACATAACCAGGTGTGTATTGCTGTTATGGAGTGCAAAAATTTTTAGTCTATAAGAAAAAGGGAAGTCTATTAGTGAATGCAGATGTATTTGTGTTCAGTTTTCTTTTACTGATATATTTTTCCTCACTTTATATGTACATATTCTCCATCCGTATGTGTGTTCAGTGATGCGTGAATACAAATCTTTTTGTGTATAAACATATAAATATTCAGCAATTTAAAATACAACACATAGTAACGAATAAATTCACATAATAAATCAATAGCACATACTGAATAATACATGAAAGTTATTTAAACAAATTTCATTCATGTTTTTTATTTCTAATAAATTCAAACCATAAATAATGTAGGATTAAAAAAAGAACCTGTATGATAAATTAAGCAAAAACAAAACACAAAATCGTCATCAATAATTCGAACGTAAATCTGCCTTCAACTTTTTTCTTTTCTCTCTTTTTGTCTTATTCTTTTTGTTCTCTGGTTTTCACTCTGTTTTTCTCTTCTGTTTTTGTTCTGATTTTTGATACAGTCTGATGATGTTGTTTGAATAGTGTCTGATAGAGATGTACGTTGTTGTTTTTCTAGGGTGGGGGTAGGTAAGTCCTTAAGTAGCAGCATTCTTGGGGGGAGGGGGGAGTTAGGAGGGAACAATTATATCAGATAGGGAAAGAATTTTGAATTTTAAAATAAAATTCATTTCTTTTCTTTTTTTTCTTTTTCTTTTTTAAATCTATTAATAATAATAAATAAATATAAATAATAAATAAATGAGTAAATAAATAAAATAATAGAATAATAATAATAATACATATAAATAACTAATTAATTTTATATTTTAAAAGTGCAATAAAAATTATAAATAGCCTTAAATAAATATAATTAAGATAGTATTAAAACTACTCATTTATTTAAAGTTTAAAGAGAAAAATATTATTATATTTTTTTAATTTTTATATTATTTTTAAAATTAGAATAAAAATAAAATAAAATATCTCAAAATTAACTTTATTTAGTTATTTATTTTTAACTAAAAATTTATTAAAATAAAATAAGAATTTAAATAATATCAAACCAAGTATAAATATTTAATATCAAAAAATAAGTTAAAATTCAAGGAGGATAAAAAATCACGCATCTACAATCTTCCCTATGCTATCAATTTGAGAACCCATGTGATCATTCAAATCGAGCAAACATTATATTACATCATCAGCCTCTTGTCTAGCTCGTTTTAACTCTTCTCTCAGTTGGTGTATAGGCGAGGCATCCTCCATACGTATCTTGTGGTGCACAATCTAACTTTTTTGCAATTTATCCTTAAGCCTATGGAGCCGGATTTGATTTTCTGATTCTACATCAATAATTTGTGTTGGTACATTCGGACCCGGGACCAATGTTCCAACAAGATTCTTCTTCAACTATTATTTGTAGGTATCACTAACCTCGGGTTCATACTTGATACAAAAGGAGACTTCTTTTATCTTTTTCCTCCTCCACCCATCTACCATGTACTTTTTGGGTGAAGTTTCACCTTCTTCATACTCGGTGATGAATCTAACTATAGGCATCGTTTGCGGTGTTTCCTGCTTGATTTTGAACTGCCTAAGAATCCCGTCGGGGTTATAAGGACGAGTTCCCTTGAGATTTGGAATTACTAAAAAAGGCATTTCATTTCATCGATTGATGTACTTTCCTGGTAGAAGATATTTGATAGACCACTGGACGTTGTCCTCTCTCAGTTTCTCAAAAACCTTGAACCAAAATCCTAGAGATTCTATCCTCTTAAATCCGTGCAAGGACAACTAAATGTCATGTGATAATAAAATATCTACCCTTGTCCGAGGGTCTGGCTACTCTACTCAGGGATTTTTCAATAAATGTTTCATTATCCACCATTACAAGATAAGGTTGCACCCCTGGAAGAAACGGTGTCTGCCTAGACACTTACCCAAAGCCCTATATATTTCAGCGACGATTATGGGAGCTAAAATATGGAATAATTTAGTGATTTTGTAATCTACTCCGTCGAAGAGGGTGTGCGTAACCATAATGGATCTTGGATGAATGGTGACATTTTATCCTTGTGGGAACACCATAGTTCCAAGCAAACCCATGGAAAAGAAAATACTCTTTTCTCCATCTATTTTGACCCCAATTCAAATTTATGTCCAAATTTCTCAAAAACGTTAAACCTTCCAAATCGGCGATACAACTCACGAAAAGGTATGTTATCTCCGTCATGTTCGCCCAACCAGGTATCATCATTGATTGAAAAGGCATCCTTGATCTCCTGATGGTTTCATATAATAGGGGCTAGAATATTTTTGTCGGGTGCACTCCTTGTTTTACTACACATATCGATACTGTCATAACAAGTCATTACTTCTTCAATGGTGGGGGTCAATTCGACTTTCCCTAAGTAAAACACCATGTTCATATCATCCTAAAATATTGTTAGCACATGGACCATTTCAGGCTAAGCGTTCATCTTTATAAGCGACAACAGATGCCCGATATGCGTACTAACATCTCCTTATCTTTTCCACTCATGAGTCCATCATAATTTCAAGAAGTTATCAGGCTCGGTAACCATCTTAAATCTTTCGCAGGGGTGTGATTGAGCCGTTCCTACACGAAAGCAAACAAAATTAAGCCTTCCCTCTACCCCAAAGGATAATTGATTGGATTAAACAGACATTTATTTTTTCAACACATAAACATGATTCTTCTGTAATTGGCTCATGGACAATAGACGCAGGGAAGGTTTTCTAATTGGCCTAATACCCACTCGGGTATTGGGTCGTCTTTGGCTCATGCCTAAAAGAGGATTTTGGTTTCGCTCTATCTTAAGTATCTAGAGTAGGCTTTAACTAGGTTCCGAAGCAGACGACTTGAGTTTGAATATATGAATAGCCATCGAAAGTCTAACGTGCCAATTAACTATCGTATTTCTAATATTTGATTTGGAATTGAACAATAGGGGCCGGAACATTCACGAAAATCCAAACAACTTATATATTACGAATGTGGAAGTATGCCATGAAATGCAACAATTTAAATTTTACAAAAATTTAAACAATAAAGAAGACAAGCAGTTTAAATATTAAAACCCGAATAGTCAGTCAAAGAAGTTAGTTCACAAATTTGGTTAGAACCTAGGCAATTCCGCAGCAGAGTCACTATTTGTCTTTTATCTTTTTTTTGGACTTGCTTTTAATAAAAATTGTTTTGGCCTTTTTTAAATATTTCAAAAATTCAAGAAAATTTTGAAATATTTTTTTTAATTAATTTTTTTTAAGAATTCTCAGAGTCGCCACTTCATTTTTATAGAAAAATATCAAGAAAAACACAAAAAAATTTTCAAAGATTTAAAAACAGAAATAAATCTTTGAAATTAGAGATTTTGAGTATGGGTTCAGATAACTCCCTAAGAAGGTTTTTACGGCAGTTAGGAGCATTCGTTTTAAAACGGTTCACTATAATATCATTTTTGACAAAGTTAAGAGGGTGACTAACCTTGTGAAAGGGTTGTTTTTATAAAATCATTTATTTATGCGTTTAAAATTGGAGTTTATTTATTCAAACGAGAAATATTCTACTTGTATTAGAAAAAAGATTACAACATGTTTCGCTTAATCCGTTATTAATTTCGAGAATAAATATACGCATATATATACATACATACATATATATACATATATACATACATACATACATATATATATACACACACACATATATATACATACATATATTTATGTATACATACATATATATGTATAAATATATATATGTATACATAAATATATGTATGTATACATATATATATGAAATATTCCGCTTAATTCACGATTAATTTTTGAGAAACATTACAAAATCTTGTACTTGAAAAATACTCTACTGAATTCATAATTAATCACGAAATTCTACTTATTTCATGATTATTTCTAAGGAAGAAATTATGAAATATTCTACTTGAATTAAAGGAAAACCTATTTAAACTAAGTGGTATACTTGGATTTATGAAGGAAATGGGTTTGTATTTTTTATGGAAAAAATTACGTAATTATTTTTTATTATTATCATTAATATTATCTTTATTATAAAAAAGGGTCAATTTTGTTATAAATAAAACCTTTGAAAAATGTTGGGGGAAAGTCTTGCTAAAAATATTTTATCAATTGTGTGAAAGTTAACATTTACAAGAAAAATTTATTTCTTTGATTTGGAGAAAATTGCTTTAATCCATGTAAGCTATTATTAGTCATATGAACAAAACAAATGACATTTTATAATAAAATGTTTAACAACTTTTTCTTTTAAGATTAGTTTTAGGAAGAAAAATCGAAAGAAACACTTTAATTTATTTAGATTAGATAATTAGGTGAGAAAATTACGAATTGACTAAAAGCCGTGATAAAATAAAATGATAACGCATTAGGAAATTTATCTAGATTAATTTGTTAAGAGTGTTCAAGTAAATACAAATAAGTAAGAAGAAATAAAGAAATTGTTAAAATTGGGCCCTTTTGAATCATTAATGGGCTGCCCAACTTTTGGGCCTAAAAACTTCATGGATTTTCAATACATATTTTATGTATATCATCTGTATACTACAACACTTTTTCTCCACGTTTTTGTATATCTGATGTATATCCAACTGTATTTTAGTCATATATATACTTGTCTTCAATCCTCCGCCAGTGAAATCAGCGTCCTTTCCTTATATCCACAATATATAACATGTATATCAGCCTCTATGGCATGTATATCACTGTATACTGGTGCGAAAAAAAAAAAAACAGTGTCCTTTTAGGACTTTGCCTTGAGGTTTTGACTCGATGGAGTTTTATCGAGTTTCAATCCACCTTGAGGATGCAAGAAAAATTGGAGTCCAATAGTGGACTCAAACCGGATTTCATATGTCAAACAAAACAAAGGTAAGCATTAGAATTATTTTGAATCACATAGGTTCGCGAAATTCAAAATGGACCAACATATAGATTGGACTGATTTTTACTGTTCAAATTAGTTGGAAAGTTGTGCAATAAAGGATAAGCAGACTTCACACAATAAGTCATAGATGAAATTTTCAACAAAAAACAAAGCTCTGACGCTTGAAACAATACAAACACAAATAAACCAAAATTCTTACATTATGTAGCAAACTATAAATTTACCAAAAGACTATTAATTCTTATTTGTGCGGAACATTTAACAAGAAAGGTCGTAGCTAGCTCAGAATTTAAGCGCAATTATCATCTTTATATTAGAAACGAACCAAACAACATGATAATAGGAGATGTCTTAAATCAACCAAAGGGAAAGACATTTTTAAATCTTCACACCAAAATTTAATGATAACGAGCAAAGTACACTTAACTAAGACTAGTCCATCATCAAAAGAAAACAGTCTCACTCTAGTTGTGAGATTCAGCTAGAATGATAATTGAAAAAGAAACCAAGTATTAAATAACGAAACAACAACTACATCATACTCCAAACACTCATCAACAACTCAATTCATGCAAACCAATGATCCAAAATAAAAAGAGAAAAGGCCTAAATCTATAGAAACAAAACCCACTCACAATTTAACATAAGACTCAACTACTAACTACTGTTATAAACAACGCTACTAAGAATGTAAAACACACATAGAATACTAAAAAATATACCTTGAAGATAACAAAATTAGAAACAGAACCACGAAGAAGGAAAGAATAGGAGGGTTTACCAATACTAAAAAAAATACCTTGAAGATAACAAAATTAGAAACAGAACCATGAAGAAGGAAAGAATAGGAGGGTTTACCTTTTTTGGGGCAGCGATTTGAGACAAACGAGCTTTGACAATGTACTTTCGCCACCACAATCTGATTCTGATCGATGAAGTTCAAGATAAGGTTTCCGAATTTGATTTTTTGAGTATTCTTCAAGAATTTTTGTTACGTGAGATTAGAAGCATGTGCCTCCTGAATCTCTAAGTTTTTCCTCAAAAAATCCTCAAAGAATTCCCCCTGCCTTCCTCCCCTCAATGTCTATTTATAGGAAAAATATTGGTTCTCATCTTCAAAATAACTGTTGGGAAAGGAGAAGAAATAAACCATTAAAGAGAAAACATATCCCTAAAATTTAGATTTGACTTGACATCTTCTGATTTGAATTAGATTTTGGGTTAGAGACACACAATCTTGAGCCAAAAGTTAACAACAATGGCTCTAGGTCTGAGAATTGTAGAGATACGATGGAGAGAGAGGTTTTCGTGATTTAAGGGATTCGTTTGGTTGAATTTTTAGTTTTTGCGGGTTGGGTCGTCGTTGGGTGCAGGTTGGAATTAGGTTGATGCGCTAAGGCAGCTGGGTTATTATTTGTTGTTGTTAATTGGGGTTTTGAGGCTTGTTGTGCATTGTTATTGCTGGAGGTATTGTACTGCAATTGAAGAGTTGTCATTTGTTTGCTATTGTTGTGTCATTTTAGGGAGAAGACAAGGGAAAGGAAAAGGGAATTTGGGCCGATCCGGGTCAATTGATATTAGGTCGGGTAGTGTATTAAATGGGCTGAGGCGGCTAGTGGGTTGTTTTGGGCTTGGTCTATTGGGATGGTGGAGAGTTAATTAACTATAAAGTGAAAATTATCTTATAATTATATTTCCATTTTTTCCCCTTAACTAAAAAAGGTATGGGTTTTAATTAGGGAAATAAAATTTATTAAATAGCCCATAAATAAAAATTTAGACAATTCTATTTAAACCTTAGCCTAATTAAAATCCAATCGACCAATTGCATTGCAATTATGGTCGAATTGATTTCTATTAAGGTTCAATTTAATGAATTGACTAAATTAAAACATAATTTGAAATAAATTAACAACCAGTTCACTTTCTAGCTTCTTGATTCAATAAAATCAAAAAGATATTTCTCTGAATAAATTATTTTTGAGAGTAAATTATGTTTAAATCAAGATCTTAACCATTTGAATCAATTTTCAAGATAACCCTTGATTAAATTTTAATTTTTCATAAAACAATCATTTAAATAACAAAATTATATGACTTTATATATTCGAGTACAAAAAATTTATAATCATTACTTAAAATGATAAAATTATCCAAATAAATACTTTGAAAAAGTTTTTATCCAAATAAAAAAAATATTATAATTTTATTTAAAATCGAAGAAACTTGAAATTAAACTTGATCGTGAAAAGCAAAAATTAGGTATCAATAGTTCGTATTGTCTATGAGTTCGTGGATGTTTTCCTTACGAGTTTGCCTGCTATGCCTTTGGATCATGATATTGACTTTGCCATTGATGTTGAGCCAGACACCAAGCTCTTTTCTATTCCTCCATATAGGATGGACCAAGTAGAGTTGAAAGAACTGAAAGATCAATTGCAGGGGTTGTTGGATAAGGGGTTTATCCGACCTAATGTAACACCTTGGGGTATGCTTGTGTTGTTTATAAAGAAAAATAATGATTCTTTGCACATGTGTATTGATTATTGATAATTAAACAAGGTGACAATTAAGAATAAGTATCCTCTTCTGATACGAGTACGACCACGAAGGTGGACATATGTGAGATGTATTGAACCCGAGAATTGGAGTGTTCAAATGAAGTGCAAAGGAGGGCCTAAATAGGCTCCAAAAATAGTCCACATTCTACACTCCAAGGACGCCAAAAGTAAAGCATTTGAATAAGGGGTCTTTTGGACATTTCACACTATTTTTGTAACCTACTATAAATAGAATATGTTAGGTCATTTACTACTTAGTTTTTGAGAATATTGAAAGTTGTAACATTGCAACACCCTCTCTTGGGAGAATGGCCACTTGGCCGAAACATAGTAACTAGGGAAGTCAACTTAAGTATGGATTCACTCGTGTTAGATTCAAGATTGGAAACATTGGATGCTTGAGAAATCGAGGTCCCTTTTATTTTAACGTAAGAGATAGGCGAATCATTATGTGTGGTGTTAAGGGTCCAAGAGTGGAATAAGCTCTTGGGTTCTTAAGATTACATCTTCGTGTAGTTTATCTATCTATCTCTTTATTTCTTGTAGCCATGTGTTTGTTGTTCTTAATAATATTGTTATTGTTCTTCGTGTTCTTAATTCTCGTATTGTTAATCTAGTTTGTTGTCCGCTGAAAATAGGTGTTAATCACCTCATTACATTGTGTTCTTGTTGTAGATCTTAAATCCGAGAGGTGTCATTTAAAGGGTCCTCGGTTCTCTTGAACTTGTGGATTATTTTTAGTGTGTGTTTTGTGTGTTCTTGGTCTTTCTTATATCATTTGGTATCAAATCCATATTTGATTTTGTTCTAACAAGATCAATCTTAGGCTTGAGAGTTGAAAAAAAATTGAAAACTAAAAATTTCAGAAAAGAGAGCAATCTATCCATTTTGTGTGTTTGGTCGAAAATTGTTGTTTTGTTGTGTCTTGGCCAAGCTTTTTACTTGTATTTGTTGTCTCTAAGTGTTAGTTTTGTTCCTCACTAACACATTGAGTCTATATCTTGATTTGAGCTTGTATTTTGATGTTGTTGTTGTGAACATAAGCTTGCCCATTGTTGTTGAACATTGTTGTGGTGGACTGTTTTGGCCGTGTGGTTTTTCCTTGATGTTCTAAGATTGACCACGTGATATTATAGTTAATTTGTGGCTTGAGAACCATTTTTTTGAAGTTGTAGTTGTCTTGGCCAAGTAGTGGAGATATTGTTATTGTGGAATTTGGGAGTGGCCGTGTGAAAATTATTGGTGTTCTTGAAGGTTATTGTTGTAGTTCTTGGTGTTGTTGTTGTTGTTGTTATTGATGTTCATCACCACCTTCATATATTGTTGAAGATAAAGTGAATGCTAAATCCAAAAAGTTGAAGGAAAAGAGTGTATTATTTGTTAGTCTTGAAAGACAGTACAACCAACAAAGACCTATCAATCAAGTCTCAACCACTTTCCAACACTTTTTCATGATTTAAGGATCCATGTTTTAAGGAGAAGTACTAGAAAGTTAAGTCTTGAAAACTTGAAATTGAAAAGGGCTCCAAGACATGTTTGAATTTCCCTCCTTAAACAAATTCCACCAAAGTCCAAATTGAAAAATTAACCAAGACTTGAAATTGGACAACAAAAGTTGTGTGGGACCGAGACCAATACGTGGCTGCCATATCATCACATTTACTATTCACACAACATATTTAAGCTCAAATTTCAGATTTTTTAGTTTCCTTTTGTTGTTTCTTAGTTTCAATTTCGTTGGTTTCAATACTAATTGACAAACTAGTACTCATCTACTAGATTGTTAGTAAGTCTTTGTGTTCGTTAATTCATGTTAAGCGTTTGTTGTGTGCTTTTCTCTTTCATGAATTCGTTGTATCTTGTTGGTTCAAGTCCATAAATAAATTTTCTTTGAGTCAACTCAAACAAAAATCTATTTCGGGCAAGAGTAGACTCGACCCTCAATTACTCGCAAAGTACATGCCGACTTTCAACACTTGTGAAACCAAGTGTGAGGTAAAAATCGAGTGTAAAAGTGTGGTGAGACATTTTTGAGCTAACAAGTTTGTTTGTTTTGTTGTTCGTTATTGTCTTTTCTTTTAGGTACTATGGCTGCCACCAATCTCGATACCACATTTGACTGTATCACCAACATTATTGAAGACATGAAATGACACGTTGAAAGGCTACACCAATTCCACACTTATCCCAATAAATCCAAAACCTAAGGTTCAAACACCTTGCGGTGGAAGCTTCCCAAAGGAAGTTGATGCCCAAACTTGTGAAGGACTTTCACACCGAGGTAAAGACGAATATACTCATGAATGTCAAGGTAAAATAGCTTACTCTTACACTTTGGTGCAAGTGAATGATGAACGTGTGACTAATAAGCTGTTGAGTGTGAGTAGTAGCTTACCTACATATGAGTATATTGATTCCTTACCACTTGCGGATGATGTACATGTTGTTCGAGTGGATACACTAGTTGATCCTATAGATGATCGAATTGACGCTTCTTGTAAGACCGATTTGTGTCCACCTAGTGTTGAAGCTATTGTGTTGAATAAAAGTATAGTGTTGTGTCAAAATTATGTTGACCAACTTGTGTGTAAAAATTGACCACCACTTGAGAATATATATGATGTAATTAATGAATCTCAAGTGAGCAAAGAAATTAAAGATGTTGGTCAAGGACAAGGAGGTGAACTTATGAGCCTATGTTGTTGTAAAGATTCTAATTTTTGCTAGGCTCATAGGGTTAATCATGTGCTTGACATATCTTTGAAACTTGATAATGATTCCTTAGACATTGAAAGTTCCAAATCTGTCCGCGGGTTAGATCATTCACTCTTTAGGTACAATATCTTATTTGGAGATAGTCTAATCACTCCTACTGAACCTAGTGGTACGAGTGAAGTTGATGTCATGGATTTTTTTGGATGCTATAGCCTATACGTTAACCCACTATGGTGTGACAACATTCCTGCTCAAGATGAAAATCTCTTCTTGGAAGATTAGAGTACTCTTAATGGTAGGAAATGTGTAGTCTTAGAAAGGAATAGTTAATCGGGTGAAGATGACCATGGTTTGCTTGATTACTTGGGAAACCCGAATTGTGATTATTTCTTGAAAAATAATTTAGCTTGTAATCCTTTGCATGACACCTCACCCGTTTTTCACAAATATGGTGACTTGAATTGTGATCCCTTTGATGTTAATGGTGGGTTGTGTCTACTCGAGGACCCTATGGCAAATATGTCATTGTCTCTTTGGGATGTTGCTCATATCTGTGCATCCTTGTTTGACACACTTGTACTTAAGTTATTAGAACCACAACTTGTGGATGTCAAGTTGTATTCTTGTTTGTGGAAGGGTCCAAGGATGTTAAAGGCTTCTTGTCACCTTCATGAGGTCGGACAAATTGAAGTATCTTGTGGGACTCTTGGGAGCGTGCTTAACATCATTAGTAGAGGGAAACCAAGTTCTTGGGAAAACTACTTGTCTTGGATTGCATTATTGTATGGTAGTTTCCCTATTCTCCCTATTGGTATGATTCCCTTAATGGAATGCTTTCTATCGGGATGTGGTTGGAAAAAGAAATGTCCTACGTGCTTGCAATGTATTCCTACTTATGAATACATATTGGATGAGAATTGTGTCTTTGGTGCCTTTCTTCACTACCTATATGCATATGATGATATAAATGGTGTTGTTGGATGTACATCGTATGTGAGGCATAGTTTCAGTTTTTGTTCCTTATTTCTTGATGTTTATCCGAGCCCTTTCCTTTGTGATGTTGTACAAAGGATTTTCATAATTAACATAAAGGATCCTTGGTTGTACTTTAAGTATGTACCACCATGGCACAATAATGCTAATTATTTATTTTGCTAAATCTAACCCTCATGACATAAGGATGTGTGCTTGTTTATTTCCTCTTTGATTTTGCAAAGTATGGATTTGAGGTTGAATCCTTTTCAAGAAGGGGAGGATGATACTAGTATGACCACGAAGGTGCACATATGTGAGATGTATTGAACCCAAGACTTGGAGTGTTCAAATTAAATGCAAAGGAGGGCCTAAATAGGCTCTAAAAATAGTCCACATTCTACACTCCAAGGGTGCCAAAAGTGAAGCATTTGACTAAGGGGTCTTTTGGATATTTCACACTATTTTTGTAACCTACTATAAATAGAATATGTTAGGTTATTTACTACTTAAATTTTGAGAATATTGAAAGTTATAACATTGCAACACCCTCTCTTGGGAGAATGGCCTCTTGGCCAAAACATAGTAACTAGGGAAATCAACTTGAGTATGGATTCACTCGTGTTGGATTCAATCTTGGAAATGTTGGATGCTTGGGAGATAGAGGTCTCTCTTGTTTCAACATAAGATATAGGTGAATCATTGTGTATGGTGTTAAGGATCCAAGAGTGGAATAGGCTTTTGGGTTCTTAAGATTACATCTTTGTGTAGTCTATCGATCTATCCCTTTGTTTCTTGTAGCCATGTGTTTGTTGTTCTTAATAATATTTTTATTGTTCTTCGTGTTCTTCATTCTCGTATTGTTAATCTAGTTTATTGTCCGCTGGAAATAGGTGTTAATCACCTCATTATTTTTGTTGTAGATCTTGAATTTGAGATGGGTCACTTAAAGGGTCCTCGGTTCTCTTGAACTTTTAGACTATTTTGAATGGGTGTTTTGTGTGTTCTTGGTCTTTCTTGTATTATCTTCCACGTATTGATGATATTTTTGATAAACTTTAGGGTTCTTTAGTGTTTTTGAAAATTGATTCGAGAACATGGTATCACCAGTTGAGGATTAGAGCTTTGAATATTCTGAAGACAACCTTTTGGACTAGGTACAATTATTATGAGTTCTTGGTCATGTCTTTTAGGTTGATCAATTCCCCAACTGAAATCATGGAGTTGATGAATCTAGTATTTCGACTATATCTTGGCTCTTTTGTTTTGTATTTATAGATGATATCTTGGTTTATTCCAAAAGTGAGGACGATTATGTAGAGCATTTGAAAATTGTGCTTCAGAGACCGAGGGATGAGAAGTTGTATACTAAGTTCTCAAAGTGTGAGTTTTGGTTGGAGTTTGTCTCTTTCTGGGGTCATGTGGTAACCAAGCATGGTATTATGGTTGATCTAACCAAGATTGTAGTGGTCCGTGATAGGGATAGTCCTACTTCTTCTATTGAGATTCAGAGTTTTATTGGTTTAGCGAGTTACTATTGGCATTTTTAAAGAGTTTTTCATATATTGTAGCTCCGTCGACCATGTTAACTTAGACAAAAAATTTCCTTTTAATGGTCCGATGCTTGTATGGTGGGCTTTCAAAAGTTTAAGAATTTGTTGGCTCCAACTCCTATATTGACTTTGTCTAAGGAGGGCATAGGTTTAACTATCTTTTGTGATGCTTGTAGTATTGGGTTAGGTGTTGTATTGATGCAAAAGGGTAAAGTGATTGCTTATGCTTCTTGTTAGTTGAAGCCCCATGAGAGAAATTACCCTACCCATGAGTATGGAGTCTATTATAAGGTTTTCTTGAATCATCATAGCCTTTCATATTTCTTCACGCGTCGAGATATTAATATGAGGAAGCACCATTGGCTTGAGTTGCTTAAGTATTATGACTTGACTATTCTCTATCATCTGGGCAAGGCTAATATGGTTGTGGATGCCTTGAGCCAAAGTCGACTAACATGGGTAGTTTGCACATTTTTTGACTTAGGAGAGGCCTTTGGTTATGGAGGTTTAGTCTTTGGATAACTAGATGGTTAGGTTTTATGTTTCAACACCTGATTTTGTTTAGGCATTTGTGAAGGATAGGTCTTTCTTGATGGAGAAGATTTGGGCTCATCATAGGTCTTTCTTGATGGAGAAGATTTGGGCTCATCAGTTTGATAATGTTGGGTTGAGAGTGATTCTGGATAAGGTATTGAGTGGTGAGGCTAAGAAAGCCTCAGTTGATCTAGATGGTGTCTTGAGAATTAGTGGTTGAGTTTGTGTGCCGAGAGTGGGTGATTGGATTAGAATGATTTTGGAGATGGCTCACTGTTCTAGGTATTCCATCTATTCGAGAGTAACTAAGATATATCGTAATTTGAGAAAACATTACTTATTGGGTGGTATGAGGAAAGTTGTAGTGGATTTTATAGCTTGTTGACTGTGTCTCCAGGAAGTGAAGGTTGAGCATTTGAGATATGGTAGTTTGCTTCAAATATTACCCATTCCCAAGCAAAAATAGGAACGAATCATAATGGATTTTGTGACTGGGTTTCCTCGTACTTTTTATGGTTCTGATAGTTTTTGGGTCATCGTGGATAGATTAACCAAATCTACCCATTTCATTCCAGTTCATGTCTCTTTTGTTCTAAGTGGTTAATCCATATCTATAGCCGTGAGATAGTCCATCTTCATGGTGTGTCAGTGTTCATCATCTCAGATCGAGGTTTAGTTTTTATATCTCACTTTTGGAAGACTTTTCAGAAGGAGTTGGGTACTTAGACTGATCTTATTACAATATTTCACCCCCGGACCGATGGTTAGTTTGGGTAGACTATTTAGGTTTTTGAGGATATGCTCCGCGCTTATGTGATAGAATTTGGTGGCAGTAGGAGCAACATCTAGCTTCGGTGGAGTTTGCATATAATAATAGTTACCATTCCACTCTTGAGATTGCTCTGTTCAAGGCTTTTGTATGGTAGGTGTTGTCTCTCTACAGTTGGTTAATTTGATGTTTTGGAGATTAGACCTCGAGGTATGAACTTGCTTCATGAGTCTTTGGATATAGGTTGGTTCATTTAATATAGATTTTGAGCAACTCAAAGTATGCAAAAATGCTATATGGATCATAGACTTCGTGGCTTAAGATTCATTGTTGGTGGTCGTGTCTTTTTTCATGTGTCACCTATGAAAGGCATGATGAGGTTTGGGAAGAGGGGCAAGATTAGCCCTAGGTATATTGGGCCTTTGAGATTCTTCAGACTATTGGGGATGTAGCTTATGAGTTTAACATTACCTCAAGATTTATCAATTGTTCATCCAGTTTTTCATATTTTTATGCTTCAGCGTTACATTCCAGATGAGTCTCATGTCATTCGTTGGGATTCTGTCCAATTAGATAAGCGGTTGTCTTTTATTGAAGAACCTGTCTCCATTCTAGCCAGGGATGTTAGACGGTTGTGTTCTAGAGTTATTCCTGTTGTTAAGGTCCAGTAGAGACATCAACCTGTAAATAAGTCTATTTGGGAGGTTGAGTCTGGTATGCTAGTAGTTTTCCCTAGCTTTTCACCGATTCAAGTATTTCTATACTGCCTTTAGTTCGAGGACAAACTCAATTCTTAGTGATGGATGATGTGATGACCCAATTTGTGGTGAGTTGTGTGAAATATTTATTTCTATGTGATTTAATCATTTTAACCCTCTTCATGATTGGATTTTGTTATTTCTGGGGTGTGGGGATGTTTGGGATGGTTCCCAATGCATTTGGGTGTGATTTGTGCGAGACTATGGTTTTTGATGGTCTTAAAGGCTTACTAGTTGACTTTGGACAACATCTTTTGATCTTCTCATTCGATGGCAAAATAGACTATGCTAGCATACCGAGGACGTCAATTTTAGGTTGGTATCATAATTTGTGTGGTTTTGTGGCTTTTATATCACATTTCGATTCTCCATTTGAAAAGTTATGAAAATAGATATTGGGGGTCAATTCTGTTAAAAAATATTGTTTCAAAAATCTGATATCGCCGTTGAGTGCAGAGCATCAAATTTGATAAGGTATCATTGTTCATTGCATCTCAAAATTTCGAATGAATCCTAAGGGTTTGCGGGACATGAAATTTTCCAAGTCTTTACAGCTAGTGCACCATTAAGCTGGTGCAGCCGCTAAAGAGCTACTTTAGTAGCAGGCACTAAAGTGCCTCTTGGCCGCTTTAGCGGCCGACTACCAGCTGGGTAAGGACGCTTTAGCGGCCCTCATCTTCTTTAGCAGGGGACGTTAATGTGACCCTTGTACACTTTAGGGGACTAGCACACTAAACGGATACCTCTAAAATGGTACTTGACCGCATTAGCGGTGACCACTAAAACAACCACTTGACCGCTTTAGCGACACTTGGAACTTGGGTATATACGTTATCCTTTTCTCGATACCATTTTGAGACTTGGTGCTGAGAGATAGGGTTTTTGGGCATTTTATTTCATTTTACCTTGGGTAAGCTCCAAACTCCTGTTTCAACTACTTTTCTTTGATCTCATTATTTAAATCTTGTTTAAACTCGGATATGAAGGTGGAATTTGGGGATTTTGGCCCGGAAGGCCCAAATTATCATTTCTTCAATTCAAACTCTAATTTATCCCCATTTTCACTTGGGTTTTCTCCTATGAGATCCTTTAATCTTGATAAATATATTTTTGAAAAATCTTTTTGGTTTAATCATTCTTTTTTCTAACAATCTATTTTGGGTGTCTGTTTTGATCCTAATTCAGAAGACGACAATATGAGTATCGTAGGATTTTATTTGACATATAGATTCTATAATTGTGATTAGTTGATTTTTGGGTCCATGGGTGAGGTAAAATCTTAGTGATAAAGGCTTATTTGTTTCATTTTTGACATTTGAGGTAGGTAATGGCCGAACTTTCTTTAGACAGGGTTGGGTAGTTACTAATAATATAAAAGCATGCTATGAGTATGGGGTTGTATCATGAAAAATGTGTTTAGGTGATTCATATGCCTGTATAGGGGCCTATGTGGGTAATATTTGGTGGTTTTGAGACAATATTTTCTATGTGCTATCATGTAAGGTCTTGTATGATTTTGTTGGCCTGATATTAATATATGTATGTTTGGTCGAACTCTTTTTTGGTGAAAAAAACCTATATTTTTGGATTTATGTGGTATCAATGACATTTTCCTTGAATATTTCTCTTGATAGTTTTTGGACTATCATGTTTGTGTGGCTTAGTTTATCTCTTGAAGCCTTGTCTTGGATTTTTGGTATTGATTTCTCTTGATATTTCAGTTTGGGTGATAGGCTTACTTGTCAGGGCTTGCGGCGATAAGTGCCATCATGACCCTTGATTTTTGAATTGCGACAATAACTTTTGACTCTAAGCTAAATCATATCTAAACATACATATTTGAAAATCATTGTAGTGACTGCATAGGTGATCATTTCAAGCCTAAATATAAAATCATGCAAAAATCTTTAGGTGAGGAGTTTCTTACAATCAACATATATTATGTCAGCACATGATGTTCAATATTTTATCCAGTTCGGAGGGCTTCTCTAAACCTTGCCATGGTGTAGAGACTATATATCTTTGTGTCAATCCACTAATCATCTGTTTGGGTTATGATAGATCACCTGACTTTTGGTGTGATCATAAATCCTATGGTGGCAAGTAGTTGTGAGACTCAGGTTGGATAAACCTATATCCTCTCAGTACAAAATAATCCTCCCAAATCAATTGTATAATCATATGCTCATAAAAATCAGTAAATTTCTATCTATCTAAAGATAAAGTATGAGACTTTTACTCAAAATCATATTTTCAAGAAACTACACCCAAAATCAGCTCTTCTATGAGTCTATACTAATTCTTTGAACTTCATGACGACTAGGTTTCTTAAAAAAATTCTTCGAAATATAGATTCAATGAAATTTCATCAAATATATCCAAATTCGGAGAGAACTATGATGTGAGATTTCTGTCACGACCTGAGCCGATGCCCTAGCTGCAACGAGTATCTCGAACTGTGAGGCCCGAGCGCCAATCTCTGTATGGAAATCATACACAATGATCAAACAATCTATAGAAATATGGAAAGATAACATAACCAAAACATGGTCAATCTCATAAGTAACTGGACAATTCGAGAGTAAGTACTCAACATTCAAAATACATGACACCATTCTGGGAAATCTCTAATAACATGAAAGCAAACATTCGTCTAAAATTGGGACAAGTCCCCAGTAGACCATAAAACACAAAGGAATAACAAATCTGAAAATCAGGCCTTCCGGAATAGAAAAGGCTCACCAACTGCAACTCTTGACACACACAGGTCTACTACTGGACGGGACCGCGGGACCGTACCTCAGATCTTAAGATATGTGGGTCTTTACGTATGTACTGGTACGCAGAGTAATCTAAAATAGTATACTTTTATATGACATAAGTGAGAGCAATTCACAAAATATTTTACATACGACATATGAAAACACATGGGCATACTTAAAAGACTTTGAAACAATTCTTTGAAACCATGACTCACTCTTTATCTTATTTTTGAGCTAGATGGTACACCCTACGAGTCTAGTACCTACGGGCTATATGGGTCTGCCATTAACTAGTCGGCTAAGTCCCTATATCCAAGTTAGCCGCAAGGATAGGGGTCCTACATGCTAGTCTAGTATACCAATGTCTCAATGACAAGTATACATTGACCTTAGCCAGTCATATCACCCGAATCGTCAAAACTTAGTTTCTAGCGATGAGGCTTTACACTCAAACACATTCTTCAGGTAACCATCTAACTCTCTTTAAGACAATTTTTAACATCATAAAACATGCATCTTTCTGAAAAAAGTGGTCTAATGTCTGAAAACGTCTGTAGTCTAGTAAAGTCTGAGTCTATTATGACATTTTTCTGATTTGGTATCGTCATACAAAGACTTGAAAGTCATATAAGCCATATAATATCATGTTACATTCCTTTCATTCCAACATGTTAGTGGGACCACCCAAATCATTTAAATAATGCAAGAGAATTTGTAGTTCGAAATATATGACAACTTACACAAAGATTCTCATCTTTCAATTCTTAAACATGGGCGGTCCATTACTTTGTAGTAAATCCTGAAATTCTTTCAATAGACATCTTCATCATTTATCAACAAGTAAAAACACCCTATCTTCAATCATCAACCAACCTCAAATCATCTATAATATATTAAAAGTGAAGCCCCTTAGAAAAGTTATTTGAACCTTTTGCCCTTCATTGAAAAATTTCACAATAGACAAAATTATTTTTCTGCTATTTTTTAAAAAGTTTATTTATTTTAAAAAATAATAATAATTGAAATAAAACTTGAATAGGTCTTGATTCCTATTTCAATTCTAAACCTCCATTTTTTTTTTCTTTTTTACATCAACTAAAACACCTTTCCTTCTTTATAAATTGCAGACCTAAACATAAATCTAATATGTAGGACTAGCTAATTTCCCCTCCCCAAGGTCAGCCATGGACCATAGTATGGTTTTATTGGTCATGATATCCTATTTTTCATTTTTATTAGGTTATGTATTAAATCTTTGTGATGAATTCAATCATTTTTTCAGCCATGAAAAGTTATAATATGATTTCAAACTATTTTCAGCCAATTCTATAACCAATAATGTAATAATTTCTAGCAATATCAAAGTTCACTATGGCTTAACTCATCAAAACTCACAGTGAACAATATAGATATATCCAATGTTGATATTATTGCGTTTCCTGACCTTAATGCAAAAAGATATATATAAGCTTTTGGGAAAAAATTGCTTAGAGATTTATAATTTTTTAAATTATTTCCTTTATCTCAATTTGCGTGGTATAATTAAAATTTTGAGATTCAATTTTTTTTATTTTTTAAGTACATATAGCTTATATTTTAATGTTAATTTTTATATTTTAATAGTGTGTTCTTCTTATGAATATATATTTTGTGATCGATGTGACTCACACGTGCAAAGCACGTACACTAAGCTAGTTTAAAAATAGTCAAGAAATATTTATATCATGCTTTCAAGGATGAAATCCATCAATTCGTAACATGTGACAATCAAAAGACTTATAACTAGTGAGGGAGTACCAATATTCATGCTCTCAATTCACCTTTTGAATTCCCAAAGCATACATACATATATCTGAACATAAATCAATTTTTAAGGGAAGGCCTCAAGACCAAAACATCATCATCAAAAGGGTTCACAATGCATATTCGTTATTATAAATTCAAAATCCTTCATAAATACATGATTTCTCAATCTTAAAACTTAATCAAAACAATTTCACCATACCCATGTAGTTTAGGAAAATTCCACGTACCTTAGATGACCTAATTCAAAGGATAGAACTCAATTTTTGATATGTTTCTTGGAAACCTTGGCCTAAGAGCTCAATTCTTGATCTTTGGGGCTCTAGGGGTTTCTTGATGTGAAAAGAAGATAATAATGAGGTACTGAGATCTTTGGGGCTCAAATCTTGTGTTTTCTGATGGTTTTAGGTGGGGTAAATGACCCTATTTCCCTTAATTATGTAGAATCATAACTGAAAAATTATGAGAGCATGCGATGGGGGTACGATGCGAGTTCTATAGCGCCGGAATGGATCACGTGATGCGGGCTCTGTAGCACCGATCTGGGTCATCCAGTGCGGGCATATCGCAGGTAGCTATTGTTTTGGTTATCCAAGCTTTCCCTTATGCTCGTTCAAAAATTTTGAAACTCACCTAAGATTTACTACCCTAATCATCAATCAACTTTAAAATCGACTTCATAAGGCCGAGAACGTTGAAAATAGAATTATCGAAGTTAAGGAGCTTAAAATGTGTCTAAGTCCTTTTCAACACTTAGAAAAATTTCAGGTTTCTAGACCATTGAGCATGCTATTAAGCGAGTTACTAAGTTAAGAGAGTTATGGGGTATTACATTATCCCCCCTTGGGATCATTCATCCCCGAATGATGGCTCGGGACATAGACAAACATGATTTCAAGGGTACTTAGAAAAAGATAGAGAGAGTAGTATAGGACTTATACCTTCTATGTCATCATCCACTATCTCAAAGAGATTTGGGTATCTAGATCGCATGTTATCTTCTAACTTCCAAGCAGTTTCCTCAGCATTTTGATTCTTCCACAACACCTTAACCGAAGCTACCTCCTCACTTTGCAATTTCCAAACTTGACAATCTAAAATGGCAAAGGGTTTTTTTTCATACGACAGGGAACCCTTCACATTGATCTCTTGTACAGGCAACACCAAGGAATGATCTCCAATGAACCTTTTCAACATGGACATATAGAATGCTGGATGAATAGAAGCCAAACTTGCGGGCAATTCTAACTTATAAGCAACCCCACCTATCCTCATCATAATCTGATATGATCCTATATAGCAAGATTTAAGCTTTCCTTTCTTTCCAAATCGGATGACTCTCTTCATAGGGGAGACTTTTAGAAACATCCAATCACCAACATCAAATTCCAACTCCCTTCTCCTAACATCAACATAGGATTTCTGGTGACTCTGAGCTGTCTTAAGTCGTTCTCTAATGATTTCACCTTCTCTATTGCCTTATGAACAAGGTCCCGAACAACCAAGTTTCACCCACTTCATACCACCCAATTGGTGATCTACATCTCCTCTTATAGAGTGCTTCAAAAGGTGTCATCTGAATATTGGCATCGTAGCTATTGTTGTAGGCGAGTTCTCTCAATAACAAATGATCCACCCAACTACCTTTAAAGATAATTACGCAGGCCGTCAATATGTCATCAAGTGTTTGAATTGTGCGTTCGGCCTGACCATCGATCTAAAGGTGGAAAGTAGTACTTAGATTCACTTGGGTACCTAAACCTCTCTGAAAAATTGCCAAAACTTCAAAGAGAATTCCGTACCTCGATCGGATATAATGGATACTGGTGCCCCATACAAGTAAACTATTTTCTCAATGTACAACTTGGCATAATTATCTCCTGAATAGTTTGTCTTCACATGCGAAAAGAGAGCTGACTTGGTCATCCTGTCTACAATCACCCAAATGGAGTCATACTGATTTCGAGACTTCGGAAGCCCTGTGATGAACTCCATGTAGATCATTTCCCATTTCCACATAGGTAAGGCTATCTCTTGGGAAGTACCACCTAGCCTGAAATGTTCCACTTTGACTTGTTGACATTTCAAACACTTAGAAACAAAATTAGCAACATCACACTTTATATTGTTCCACCAATAAATAGCCTTAAGGTCATGATACATTTTAGTAGATCTTGGGTGCACAACATACCTCGAAGTGTGAGCATCATCAAGAATTCTCTCTTCCAAAAAATCCATGTTTGGTACACACAGCCTATCCTGATACCTCAAAATACTGTCTCCCCCAATTTCAAAAGCCATCACCTTCTGTTGGCCAACATCTTTCTTAATCGGCATCAAGATAGGGTCTTCAACCTACTTCTCCTTAACTTTAGCACATAAGGATGATTTAGCTATTTCATGAACAATTACTCCTCCATCTTTGGAATCTAGAAGTAGAACTCCCAGATTTGCAAGCCAGTGAATGTCTTTCACTATTTTTCTTTTTCCTTCCTTAACCTAAGAAAGACTACCCATTGACAACCTGCTAAGGATGTCGGCCACCACATTCGCCTTGCCAGGGTGGTAGTGTAGGCATATACCATAATCATTCAATAATTCTAACCATAGCCATTGCCTGAGATTCAGTTCTTTCTGTAAGAAAACGTACAGTAAACTCTTGTGGTCAGTAAATATATCAATATGCACCCCATAAAGATAGTGCCGCCAGATTTTAAGTACAAATACCACAATTCCTAACTCTAAGTCATGGGTGGGATAATTATTTTCATGCACTTTTAACTGCCTTGATGCATAAGCCACTACTTTACCATGCTGCATAAGCACACACCTAAGTCCTAATCGGGATGCATCACAATACACAACAAAACCTTCTGTATCTTCTGAAAGAGTCAAAACTGGTGCGGTAGTCAACTTATCTTTTAGCCTCTCAAAATTACTTTCACATAAGTCGAGCCACAAAAATTTTGCCTTCTTTTGAGTCAATTTAGTAAGGGGAGCAGCTATGGAGGAAAAATTCTCTACAAACCTTCTGTAATACCCTGCCAAACCCAGAAATCTTTGAATATCAATTGGAGTCGTGGGTCTGGGCCATTTTATCACTGCATAAATCTTTTGGGGGTCAACCTTAATCCCCTCACTAGAAATAATGTGCCCCAAGAAAGCGATAGTACTAAGACAAAATTTATATTTGGAAAACTTTGCATATAACCCCTGATTCTTAAGGGTCTGATGGATGATTCAGAGGCGATTGACATGATTCTCCTTATTCTTAGAATAAACTAAGATGTCGTCGATGAAGACTATGATGAACATATATAGATACTGACAGAACACCCTATTCATCAGATCCATAAAAGCTGTGGGGGCATAAGTCAATACGAAGGACATAACTAAGAATTCATAATGGCCATATCGGGTTCAAAAAGCTATTTCAGGAATGTCAGCCTGCCTAACCTTCAACTGATAATACCCCAAATTGAGGTATATTTTTGAGAAGTATTTGGCACCTTGGAGTTGATCAAATCAATCATCGATTCTGGAAAGAGGGTACTTGTTTTTAATATTAACCTTGTTAAGTTGTCGGTATTCTATACATATACGAATGGAGCCATATTTCTTACGCACGAAGAGTACATGTGCACCCCAGGGAGAAACACTAATGTGAATAAAGCCCTTGTATAGAAGATCTTTTAACTGTTTTTTCAACTCTTTTAATTTTGCAGGACCCATTCTGTATGGTGGAGTAGAAATAGGGCGAGTGTCCGACAACAAATCAATGCCAAAATCTATCTCCCTATCAGGTGGTATCCCTTGAAGATCATCGTGAAAGACTTCCGAAAATTCATTAACTACAGGGACAAACTGGAGGGAAGGACTTTCAGCACTAGAGTCTTTGACCTGAATAAGTTGATACAAATAAACCTTAGAAATAAATTTGCGGGCTATAAGATACGATATAAATTTTCCCCTAGGTGCTAAAGAATACCCCTCCCATTCAATCACTAGTTTATTCGAAAAGGAAAAAGTGACTTTTCAAGTTCTATAGTCTAGGGTGGCGTAGCACGAGTGGAGCCAATCTATTCCTAAAATAGCATCAAAGTCAACCATATCAAGCTCTATAAGGTCTGCCAAAGTATCATGATTACAAACAGACACCACACAATTTTGGTACACCTTTCTAGCCATAATAGATTCACTAACAAGGGTGGAAACAAAGAAAGGTTCTGGAATAATTTCTGGCTTGAACACAAAAATAACTGCCACATATGGGGTCATATAAGACAAGGTAGACCCTGGGTCAAGCAACACATACACATTGTAGGAGAATATTTGTAACATACCAGTAACAACATATGGCGAAACCTCTGCATCCTGGCGGTTAAATAGAGTATATAACCAGTTACGACCACATCCAAAAATTAAAGTAGTACCCTTGGGTAGTGTTGCTGAGGAATTTGCTTAGGACCTTGAGCCCCTAATATTTCCCTTAACAGTGGGGAGGTCCCTCTTAAAATGACTTAATTTCCCGCAAGTATAACACACAAGAGTTCCATACTAACATATCCCTGGGTGATTCTTCCCGCATGAATTACACGAAGGATATTGCATGAAAGACTGCCACACTTCCTTGGGACTGAGTACCCTGTACTCCCAACCCACTATTAGGCTGAAAATTTGGTAACCGCTAATCAACTTGAGGTCTGGCCACTGGGGAGCTAGCTGAAGACTGAGCATTACTCCCAAACTTTTTCTTCGATCCCTTATTACCCTAATTATTACCACCTTGGTGTTGGCCGCTACTCTGATATGTAAATTTGTCCCTCTTGGCCTGCCTGTCCTTCTCCCTTGTCTCTGCCAGTCTTTTTATCTGCTCCTCAACCTGTTGCATATGAACGGACAGTCTAGAGAAATCCATATCTATTTAGAATCACTTCCTTGTATTCCGACAATAGATCATCTGAGATCAAATGCAAACGTCTTCATTTAGGCTCTCATGTTACCTGTCAATTCTGGAGCATAATGGGATAACTGGTTGAACTTCAATATATACTCCTTGACGCTGATTTTTCCTTGCTTCAATTTCATAAATTCTTCAGCCTTTGATTCCCTCAATTGCTGAGAAAAGAAATAATCCAGAAAAGATTCCACAAAATCACCTTACACAGAAGGCTCAACATCACTATCCTTCCAATTCTCTTACACATTATACCACTGATTTGCCATATCCTTCAACTGATAGGATGCCAACTCCACGCCTTCAACCTTATTCCCGTGCATAACTCTGAAGATTTTCTCCAGTTCATCAATAAGCCCTTGAAGGTCCTCCTCAACCTTCATGCCAGTAAACATAGGTGGCTTCAACCTTATAAATTGGCTAACCCGCATAACCTCAGATGAACCAGATACAAAACTTACATCTTCATACCGATGAGTCTTAGAGGCCACCAATTGAGCTATCATATAAATGGGCCATCAGAATTTAGTATTTGAAACTTCTCTCTAAGAAGGCTGGGGATGGTTAACACTGGTCTGAGAAGCCCGAGGTAGAATGGATTGAACTGGAGAAACTCTCAGAGTAGGAACAAACTCTGGCATGCAAGCTCTATTATGGGCTCGCATCCCATAAGTGGGATGAACATCCTCAGCCTGAGCATATTGTTTGTTGGTTCTACAGAGAGGCATGGTAACTTTCTGAAATACACAAGATCATTGATTAGAGGAGATTTAGACTCTATAGCACGAACTAAATCATAAAAGAAAGAGAAATTCCTAAACGCCTTGTAGCCTCTCGTTTATAAGTATTGCGCGCTATACACCCATAAATAGGACTCTACTCGATGTAATTTTGCAGATACCCTGGACTATGAACCGTGATCTGATACCAAGTTTGTCATGACCCGAGCCAAGACCCTTGTCACGATGAGCATCTTGAATCATGAGGCTTAAGAGCCCATCTCTGTATGGCAATCATGCACAATGATCATATAATCTATAGAAATATGGAAAGCTAACATAATAGAAACATGGTCAATCTCATAAGTAACTGGACAATTCTAAATAAAGTACTCAATATTCAAAATACATAAAACCAGTCTGCGAAATCTCTAATAACATGAAAACCAACATCCATCTAAAATTGGGACAAGGCCCTCACTAGACCATAAAACACAAAGGAATAACAAATCTGAAAATCAGGCCTCTCGGAATAGAGAAGGCTCAACAAATGCAACTCTTAACACACATAGGTTTACTGCTGGACGGGATCGCGGGACCGTGCCTTATTTCTTAAGATATGGGGTGTCAATAAAAATGTACTGGTATGCAGAGTAATCCAAAATAGCATACTTTTATACAACAAAGGTGAGAGAAATTCACAAAACATTTTACATATAATATATGAAAACACATGGGCATACTTAAAAGACTTTGAAAAAACTCTTTGAAATCATGACTCACTCTTTATCTTACTTCTGAGCTAGATGGTACACCCTATAAGTCTAGTACCCATGGGCTATATAGGTCTGCCATTCACTCATCAGCCAAGTCCCCACATCTAAGTTTGCCGTAAGGATCGGGGTCCTACATATTATTCTAGTATACTAGTTTCTCAAGAACAAGTATTCATTAGCCTTAGCCAATCATATCACCCGAATTAGTAAAACTCGATTTCTAATGATGAGCCCTTACACTCAAATGCCTTCTTTTGGAAACCATATAACTCTCTTTAAGACTATTTTTAACTTCTTAAAATATGCATCTTTATGAAAAAAGTTGTCTAATGTCTGAAAATGTCTGTAGTTTAGTAAAGTCTGAGTCTATTTTGGCATTTGTCTGATTTGATATCACCATACCAAGACTTGCAAGTTGTATAAGCTATACATTATCATGTTATAGTATTTTCATTCCAACATGTTAGTTGGACCACCCAAATCATTTAAATAATGCAAGAGAATTTGTAGTTCAAAATATATGACAACTTTCACGAAGGTTCTCATCTTTCAATTCTAAACATGGGGTGGCCAATTACTTTGAAGTAAACCATGCAATTCTTTCAATAGGCATCTTCATCATTTATCAACAAGTAAAAACATCCTATTTTCAATTCTCAATCAATCTCATATCATTTAAAAATAGTCAAGAAACATTTATATCATGCTTTCAAGGATGAAATACATCAATTCGTAACATGTGATAATCAAAAGAGTTATAAATAGAGAGAGAGTACTAATATTCATGCTCTCAATACACCTTTCAAATTCCCAAAGCATACATACATATATATGAACATAAATCATTTTTTAAGGGAAGACCTTAAGACCAAAACATCATCATCAAAAGGGTTCACAATGCATATTTGTTATTATTAATTTAAAATCCTTCATAAATACATGATTTCTCAATGTTAAAACTTAATCAAAGCAATTTCACCAAACCCATGTAGTTTAGGAAATTCCCACGTACCTTAGATGACCTAATTTGAAGGAGAGAACTCAATTCTTGATTTATTTCTTAGAAACCTTGGCTTAAGAGCTCGATTCTTGATCTTTGGGGATCTAGGGTTTTATTGATGTGAAAAGAAGATAATAATGAGGTACTAAGCTCTTTTGGGCTCAAATCTTGTGCTTTTGGATGGTTTTGGGTGGGCTAAATAACCTTATTGCCCTTTATTATGCAGAATCAGAACTAAAAAATTATGGGAGCGCGCGATGGAGGGTACGACGCGGGCTCTATAGCACCGGAGTAGAGCGCGTGACGTAGGTTCTGTAGCACCAGTCTAGGTCACGTAGCGCGGGCATACCGCGGGTAGCTACTGTTTTGGTTATCCAACCTGCCCTTACACTCGTTCGAAAAGTTTGAAACTCACCCAAGATGCTCTATTTATGACCCCTACATGAACTAACTTTAAAATCAACATTGTAAGGCCAGGAAGGTCGAAAATAGAATCATCAAAGATTAGGAGCTTAAAATATGCCTAAGTCCATTTTAACACTTTAGAAAAATTTCAGGTTGCTAGCGCATTGAGCATGCTATTAAGAGCGTTACTAAGTCAAGAGAGTTATGCGGTGTTACACTTTCTTAATCCATAAACCCTTTTTAACATATACCAATATATTAATATATGAAAAAAGATTTCATTTTCATATCATACTATAGATTTACAAGGTTAAGAATCAATTAAATCAACCCAAGATGTAGAATAAGAGAAATTATAGACATGAGTTTAAAAGTTCTAACTTTAAACATCTAATTAACAAAATTTTGAAATTTATGGCGTGTGAGGATGAAAGGAATCTCTCATTAAATTCTTACATATTTGAGAAAGATGAAACTCCTCGAGGAAGAATTTGGATTGGATCCCTTACTCTTGACCTTGGAGAGACATTTAGTTTTCTTAAAGTTCGAGAGAAAGAGAAAGGGGAATTTATCAAGTATTCAATGATATTGAGGGATTTAGGTCAGCTTAGATTGGTTAAATAAGATAAAAGGATTACAACACCTAGATTTATAAATGGAAAAGTGAAACTTCAAACTTGAGAGATGTTGGACTCACCACACCTTTTATTGCATGGGACTTTCCACTGTGCCATGCCTTTTATTGTAGAGGATAAATGATAACGCCCAAACTACAGCTCTCGTAAGAGTGTTGGCGGTCGCTGTCAAATATAGAACCCAACTGGGTTGGGTGTCGAATCCCACAGGGAATACTTGGTCACTAAGTATTGTAATCATTAGCAGACCGTTGGTCTAAAATTCTACGGAAAGGGGGATTTTGGGTTATGGCGTGAACTAAGAGTATCCAAGTAACAACGGAATGAATTACTTAGTAAGATTTAATCACAGAGAATAATAAGTTAGGGTTATGTCCACCTTATGAGTTCTACATATCTATTAACTATGAGTTATGCAGAATTCAGACATGCATGCACTTATAGAGATTCGTATTCTAATGGTAAATCCTAGTGTCTCTCGACCATCCAGGATTATTTCACTTTAAATCTCTCGAGCTTAAAGTGTATAACTAACGGTACAAACTCTCCAAGAGGTTAATCCGGTTAAGTTATTAACATGTAAACAGGGGTTGGTAGCCCTATTTCCTTGTCACACTCTCTTTTCCAAACATGTAAATTTTCTCTCGAACAAGTTAATGCTATAATGGCGTATTCTCTATGTTTGAAACCACAAGAATTCAATTAAAACGAAGAGAGTAATGATATAAGTAGCATACGCATCAAAAATTCACAAATTCATAGTAATAGATAGTATATCACAAGGCTTCCATAACCCTAACAGAGAAGTTTAGCTACTCATGATTACAACGGAATTCATAATAGATATAATCATCATACCACAACTCGAATAATCTTCGCGAGGGGATGATTTTAACGTCAAAGAGGAATGACGTTTTTCCTCTTGGTCCGTTGCTCTCAAGAGAGCCGTGTTCCTCTGTCAGAAATTGTAACGTGAATAATCCCCAGTGTCGAATGAAAGAAAAATAATGACAATAATAATGAATGAAAAACAATAAGAATGAATGCTGAAAAATTCAGCAAATAGGGTTTTTATAACATCCTTATCCTAGTCCTACTCGGTTACTGCATCCTTGTCCTAGTTCTACTAGGTTACTGCTGCACCCCTAAGTATTAAGAAATACTGATTCTGCCTGGGACAATTTCTCCATGCATCATATTCAGTCCACAAGCTTCCAAAAGCTGCCTTCCTTCTTATGTGAAGTTTTCCTTTGCTGCCCAAGGGTCCACAAAGTGCTGAAATCTTCATCATTAATACCTGAAAACATGCTAATCACGTTGGTTAGCTCACTTACATGAAGATGGACTAAAAGTGCAGAAATTATATATTTTATCCTCAAAACTTAGCTATAACATGGGTAAATTATGGTGTTAGGCGTGTAAATACGCCCAACATCACCACCCCACACTTAAAGCTTTGTTCGTCCTCGAACAAAATATTACGTCCATGCAAACATCTACTTAGGATTTCACAGTAACAACACAAAATGTTCAACAAGACATGCACGACAATCATTAACAAAGAGTAGTTTTATTGATCACTACTAGAAACAATTCAACCTCCAACATAGACTCGTGTTGATGGTTAATTCGTATCCACAAGTTATGGCACAAAGAATCATACAAAACTACCCAAAACTCATCAACCATGTGTGTCTCACATAATATATCACCCATAATCACTCATAAGTTTTGCATTTTTTGAAACATGGGTATAAGACTCTCCTTGCTCTCTCTCTCAAAAAGAATTCATATGTTGCAACTGATGACCATAGGCTTGCCCTTAGTGTAATGCTTTACTAATATCAGAATGCTAAGCTTAGGATCAAATAGGTCTTTTACAGGTTGTAATGTAGGCTAAGGGACAGGTAGGACTATTTTGGCCAGAAATAGTGACTATGTTCCCTAAGCGCTTTTAATACATCACATTATGCCATTAACACTCTCTTTTAAACAACCTTGCTACCTTTTTTCATCTACCACCCCTTTTCACCTATTTTGTTATTCAAACATAAACACAACTATCTTTTTATTTTTCTATTTCTTTTTTTTTCTTTTTTTTTTTCATATTTTCTAAAGCACCTCTATGATAGCACTCTTTTTCACAACAATTTCAAGCACCAATATACTCTGAGGTATCACTCTCACTATTTTTCTCTTATTTTATCACATGACTCCACAATTTAAAGCACTTAGGAATTTGGATCAAATTATGGTCTTGAAAAAAAAATGGATTAGGCTACTTATGAGTCTGTCAAGGAAAATAGCTAAAGGCTCAAAGAGGGTTAACTAGGATAATGTACACAGGTAGGTAAAAAGAAGGTAAACAATTACAGGCTGCCAAAGAAATGCCTAAATCATCTCCTAAACTCACACTCTTTATTTTGCTTTACACACACACCAGGCAAGTTCTAGCATCAGTCACAGCACAGAATATACTATAATCTCACACACACAAGGGACATGGTCAACTTTATTGGGAGCAGTATAGACTTCTTGACCCAACAGATGAATGAATTAAACCAAACAATTATCACACAGTGAGTCACACTTGGAGCCTAAACGTCTCAATAATAATGATTTTAGCACAAACTCTTGTCATAATACCATGCCGCCTATCAGAACAATTTCATGCACTTCATGCAAAATCACAAAAAAATTTGAAAATTTAACTACTACTAACTAATTACGACTAATTAAAACAAACAAACATAAATAAATGTAGGCAAGTAAGTACAACATACAAATACCAGCACCCCACACTTAGACGGGACACACTGCCCTTATTGGAAAATAAATAAGGAAAACCTGATTAGTCGGACTCCTCCTCTATGTCTGGGGTCATACCCCTTGCATCAAAATTATCATCAGAGTCGTTGTCATCAAATTTCTCCTCCACGTCTGAGTCTGGCATTCAGTGGTCATCATCGGTTGACACATCATAATCGAGAGGTTCCTCAAAATGTACCCCTACTCCGCACATAGCCCGCGCATGATCATTCATCGGGTAGTCATAATCCAACTGCTGGAGCTCTGCATCAGTTGGAACACGACCCCCACTCATCATGGTAAACCTCATCATGCCATATAAATGGCGGAAGAAGCTTTCATCGCGAGCATGTCGTTCTGCAGTGGTCAGGTTGACGCCGTGCATTGTTTCAGAATCTTTAACCTTTGTCAGATCAACCTTTTACGGGTTGTGTGGAAGCTTATGATCTGCAGGTTCCTCTTAAATGTCTTCCTTCCTTAATATCGCAGTCAACAGATTGCCAAAGATGAAGTGGGACCTCTTATGTAGCCTAGCCTTATGCATTGATGATCGTATAACCGCACCAATGTTGATGGGAATATTAGTCATCAGAGCGTACACCAAGCATACTCTATCACGTGTGATCTTTGTGTACTGTGTCCCAGGAATCAGGCAAGAGTTGACTATCCTCAACCATATCTAAGCTTCTCTGTTTAGGGAAGCATACGGGATGGTATTGTGTCGACCGGTATCCTTGTGACGATTCCAACGTGCCCTTGATCTAGTTTCACACAATGTGTGTCTGATTGCCCTATACGGAGGTATTTGTTGAAGCTCCTTGAGAGGTGATGGATCGACAAATGGAAGACCCAGAAAAGTGTTGAAGAACTCCGCATTTAGTTGCAAAACTTGGCCCCGAATCTTCACTTCCCTTCTGGTAGTCTTTGGGGACCAATTTGCATAAAACTCTCGTGTTATATCAAGATTGCATTCTACCATGTCTCGAAAAATGAAATCAAGATTTAGCGCCATGATTTTAGCCAAAATGCGAGGTTCTCTCTTCGCTAGACTCTCCTTCTGTATCAACTCCACGTGAACATACTTTTTCACTTTGTTGTTCTTGTACCATTCCTTTCCTTCCTCCTCTAGGACCCACTTTATCCCGAACATGCATCGCGGTATTTGCAGCGAGGAGGATTCAGCTTGCTCTTTTCTTCCCCTTTTCATACCTTTCTGTGAGGTGGACGCTTTTTCTTTTCCTGATCGTACTTTTGGTGCCATTCTACCTGAGATTAAAATAGATTCACGTTATCTTATCTCAGAGGATTTAGTTGACAAACAAACAATAGTGGCACCGCCCCACACTTAATTTGTTGGTACAAACTAATTAAGTGAGTGATGTCGATTACTTAGACTTCATCGACATACATATAGGCGATATGTTCCAACAATATGTTCAGCACAGTCATACTTTCATGTCATCTTAACTATCCTTTCCAACTCTATTTCATGTAATCTTTACTATACTTTCATGTTTGGATTAGTGCACCTTTTGAACAAAACTACTACATAGAGATTGTATCAAGTTATGGCATAGAAATAATAACAACATCATATGCTTGTATTCAATTATGATCTTTATCTCGATGAACGAGTCATTTAAACATCCAAGCTTTCAACTTTGAAGATTATGCAATTAATTTCACCATTTCAATTCCATAAAACTACGACAGTGTATAACAATCAAATACAAGTCGGAACAAAGTCCAGAACACCCACACGTATTCTTTAACTAAACTAGATGTATCATAACAAACCAACAACATTCAAATCACCAACACCTCCTTAAGATCTAACAAATCATTATAAGCGTAGTATTGTAACAACTTACAGAATATAAAAGTAGAACTTACTTGGTGATGGACTTGGAAGATGATCTTGCAAGGTTAGATGAACAAAAAGAAAAGTTTTGAGAGATTTGGAGAGTAAAGGCGACACCTAGGTTGAGAAAATAAGTGTATTTTGTTCTAAGATTAAGGTTCTATTTATAGACCAAGGCTTGGGTCGGGTTTTGACCCATTTGAAATCGGGTTAGGAGACCAAAAAGTAAGGATAGGCGGCGCCTAATGCTTTGCCTATGCTTGGCATAGACGGCGCCTAATGCTTTGCCTAGTTGAGCATAGGCGGCGCTTATGCTATGGCCTAGTTGGGAATAGGCGGGGCCTATGCTATGGCATTGTAGATTCAGAGAGCAAAGGCTTTGGCATAGGCGGCGCCTAATGCTTTGCCTAGTTGAGCATAGTCCTGTGCTATGGCATTGTAGATTTCGAGACTAAAGGCCATAACATGGGCCTTGCCTTGTCCGTTGCCTAGATTTGTATAGGCCTTGCCTTTACCATTGCCTAGTTTTGCATAGGCAATGCCTAACCGATAGCCTTTGCTTCTTCATTCCTGACTTACCACCTTTAACATGGCTTCCTTTCAAATCAAAATTTGAGACCAATCTCCTCCTTTATACGTCTTGCACCTACACTTACTCAGAAACAACAAAAACGATTAGAAGGATGGGTTGCCTCCCACCAAGCGCCTTAGTTTTGGTCGTGGCTCGGCTTTTCTTTTTGGATTTTTATTTAACAAAACAAACTCCTAGTAAAACAAAACAATTAAAAACGATGGGTTGCCTCCCATGTAGAGTTTGATTTATTGTCGCGGCACGACATAGCTATCTCGATTACTTAAACTTCATCGAGATATATGGTGCATCATTTTCTGAATGGATTCAGACGATGCTGATGCTTAATTGTGGGCACACAATCTTCTTTGAGATGAATCTTGTGCATACATATCCCAGGAGGGAAACCAATTATATCATCAATGGTCCAACCAATAGCTCTCTTGTACCTCTTCAGAGCAGAGATGAGAGCCTCTACATGTTGTTCACCTAAATCACCACTTCCCAAAAACGCATACTTTAGGTGACTGGGGAGCTCTTTCGATTTTAGCACTGGTGGCTCTTCAATGGAAGGTTTCGCTGGTGGTGAAAGTCGATTCTTAAGATCAAGGTCCAGCTTCTTAGGAGCATGAGAATAGGACCTTATTCCTGTAAGAGCACAAACGGTTTCTTCATATTCTTCAACCTCCTCACGCTCAAAATTCAACAGCACAGCAAACAATGGCTCAACAGTAAGCTGCTTCTCTACACATAATTCTTTCTCATCCTCATAATAAACATCAACTACAGAGAACACATCCATATCTCTAGGCTGCTTTATCAATTTGCATAAATCAAAATGGACCACTTCGTCATTCAGCCGAAATAAAAGCTCGTTGGCTCTTAAATCAATAAGCACACTTCCTGTTGCCAGGGAAGGATGCCCCAAGATTATGGGAACTTCAGAGTCCACCTCACAATCCAAATGAAAAAGTCTGCAGGAAAAATGAAGGAAGAAACCTTCACCAATACATCATATAAGATACCAACTGGTCATTTTACCAACCAATCTGCCATCACGAGCTGCATATTGGTTGGGGTAGGATCACCCAACCCCAACTTTCTGTAGACGGATAGTGGCATCAAATTGATGCTAGCCCCTAAATCGCATAATGCCTTGGCAAAATCCAAAGATCCAACAGTGCAAGGAATAGTGAAAGCACCAGGATCTGCCTTTTTCTGAACTAACGATCCTGTAGCGATTGCACTGCAATGATGAACATTATCTGCCAACTCATAACTTGCTGCCCGCTTCTTTGTCAAAAGGTCCTTCATGAATTTAGCGTACCCAGGCATCTGTTCCAGCGCCTCCACCAAAGGAACATTAATAGTCAGCTACTTCAACATAGTCATGAATTTACTGAAGCTTGTATCATCAAATTTCTTCTTCAGTCTCTGAGGAAAAGGTGGTGGTGGAAGGGGAATAGTTTTCTCCACCACTTCCTTTTTATCTTGCTTCTGATTATCAATCTTTTCAGGAGTGTCATCAGCCTTCTTCTTCAGTCTCTGAGGAAAAAGTGGTGGTGGAAGAGGAATAGTTTTCTCCACCACTTCCTTTTTATCTTGGTTCCAATTATCAATCTTTTCAGGCTGGTGACATTTAGGGGTAACATCATGAACGTTTTCTTCAGCTTCTACAACATCATTATAATCTGCTTCAATAACATTCTCTGCTATATCCTCAACCACCTGCTTGACCTTGGATGGATTTTCCAATACTTTACCACTTCGGGTAGTAATAGCCATACACGATCCATCATTCCTTGGGTTTTGCACAGTGTTGCTAGGTAGCGTTCCAGCCTTTCTCTGATTGAATGCAGCTGATAATTGACTCATTTGTTGTTCCAGCTATTTTATTGCAATGGAATGCGAGTCAACCAATTGATTTATTGAGGATAAATCATTCTTCACCTCTGTTACTCTCGTGTTGGTTGCCTCTACTCCTTTTAACAGCTTAGCCATCATATCTTCCATGGACATCTTTCCAGAGCCAGACGCCACAGCCTCACGATTTCCAGGAGGAACATACAAACCACTCCTGTCAGTCTTGTTATTCCAATTACCTTGATCACGATCCTTGTATCCTGATTTATCATAATAGTTCCGACCTTGGTTTCCTTGAGCATTGCCTCGGAAACCCCCCTGATTATTCAAGTAATTCGCTTTTTCCTCAGAGTCGGATTCATCTCTTCCCTGTGATACAACGGCCTTAACTTTTTTGGTCTTCCCTGATAATAAGTGCTTGGTAAGAAGATCCATCTGCATTTTCATGTGCGCCATATCTTGGTCACGTTCCTCTTCTCTTCGCCTTTGTTCTGCAGTCATGCCAATGGATACAGTAGAGCTTGCTACCTCAGAATCCATGGTATGCCAATCTCTACTCTGCTTTGTCATACGATCTAGCATATCATTTGCCTGGATAAAAGTAAGGTCCATGAATGACCCTCCTACAGCATTATCAACCACTGGCTTAGTCACCGAATTCAGAGACCTGTATAATATCTCCATCAAGTGGACATTGGTCATATGATGATTTGGGCACTGCATAAACTTCTTTTTGAACCTCTCCCATGTCTCGTGGAGAGCTTCAGTTGGAAGCTGTCGAAAATTGCTGATCTCATCTCTCAACTGCGCTCTCTTGGATGGCGGAAAGAATCTTTCTAGAAAAGCACCTTTCAATTGCCTCCAATTAGTAATAGAATCAGGAGTTAACCCGTTCAACCATAAAGTTGCCTCTCCAGATAGAGACAATGGAAATAAGCGCAACCAAATTGCATTCTGTCCAACTCCTGGATTGTCAAATGACTTACATGTTGAGATAAAATTGATCAGATGCATATTCGGATCATCGCCTGCAAGTCCACCAAATAATCCCTTGAGCTGTAATAGCTGAATCATGGTGCTAGTGATATTGAACTTGGCTCCAGGTGCCAAGGGTGGAAGAATAAGAGCCCCTGTGGCACCAGCCCCATCCAAATCGTCATCATCATCATCAAACGAAATCTGCACAGCTCGGCGTTCAGGCCTCAATCTAGCTTGACGATCTCTTCTGTTCACAGGTGCCGCCACCTCTTCAGCATGCCTCGGGTTTAGTAACTCATCATCACCCAAGTGCTCATCATCTGGATTTGTTGCTGACCCTGGGTTATCAATATTCTGTTGATGCACTTGAGCAGCAGTCAATGCAGCTAATCTAGCCTGCTCCTGTTGAGCAACCCTTCTTTCAATGTCTCGTTGCGCCTCCATCCTTCCAATAAGTTGTGGTTCAGGGTTTATGGGTAATAATGGCTGACCCAAACTTCGAGTATTTGGCATGCACTAAACAAAACCAGAACAAAACAAAAACAACAAACGAAAAGTAAAATTCGAGAATCCTTGACCAAAGGGTCTAGTAACTATCACAAACTTAGTTGACAACCGTATTCCCCGGCAACGGCACCAAAATTTGATAATGCCCACACTACAACTCTCGTAAGAGTGTAAGCGGTCGTTGTCAAATATAGAACCCAACTGGATTAGGTCTCGAATCCCACAGGGAATACTTGGTCAATAAGTGTTGCAACTATTAGTAGACTGTTGGTCGAAAATTCCACGGAAAGGGGGGATTTGATTATGCGTGAATTAATAATATCAAAGTAACGAATGAAACGATGTATTTAGTAAGATTTAATTACAGAGAATAATAAGTTAGGGTTATGTCCACCTTATGAGTTCTACGTATCTATTAACTATGAGTTATGCGGAATTCAAACATGCATGCACTTATAGAGATTCGTATTCTAATGGTAAATCCTAGTGTCTCTCGACCATCCAGGATTATTTCACTTTAACTCTCTCGAGCTTAAAGTGTATAACTAACGGTACAAACTCTCCAAGAGGTTAATTCGGTTAAGGTATTAACGTGTAAACAGGGGTTGGTAGCCCTATTTCCTTGTCACACTCTCTTTTCCAAACATGTAACTTTTCTCTCGAACAAGTTAATGCTATAATGGCGTATTCTATATGTTTGCAACCACAAGAATTCAATTAAAACGAAGAGAGTAATGATATAAGTAGCATACGCATCAAGAATTCACAAACTCATAGTAATAGATAGTATATCACAAGGCTTCCATAACCCTAACAGAGAAGTTTAGCTACTCATGATTACAACGAAATTCGCAATAGATATAATCATCATACCACAACTTGAATAATCTTCGCGAGGGGATGATTTTAACTTCAAAGAGGGATGACGTTTTTCCTCTTGGTCCGTTGCTCTCAAGAGAGCCGTGTTCCTCTGTCAGAAATTGTAACGTGAATAATCCCCAGTGTCGAATGAAAGAAAAATAATGACAATAATAATGAATGAAAAACAATAAGAATGAATGCTGAAAAATTCAGCAAATAGGGTTTTTATAACATCCTTGTCCTAGTCCTACTCGGTTACTGCATCCTTGTCCTAGTCCTACTAGGTTACTGCTGCACCCCTAAGTATTAAGAAATACTGATTCTGCCTGGGACAATTTCAGTCCACAAGCTTCCAAAAGTTGCCTTCCTTCTTATGTGAAATTTTCCTTTGCTGCCCAAGGGTCCACAAAGTGCTGAAATCTTCATCATTAATACCTGAAAACATGCTAATCACGTTGGTTAGCTCACTTACAGGAAGATGGACTAAAAGTGCAGGAATTATATATTTTATCCTCGAAACTTAGCTATAACATGGGTAAATTATGGTGTTTAGGCATGTAAATACGCCCAACATCAATAAACAATTGCAACAGTCAATATGAACCGTTAAATGGGGCCCAATGCAGGGATGCCCTTATGCGGTGTACATCATTTACATAATATTTCCAATAAAAAGATCATCCATAATGTCATCATGCATCGTGGATATATCAATTTCTTCTCTCAAGTTTGTCTCTATTTAAGTATGTAATTCAATGCGCAACAAAATAAAATAAAATAAATAATAATAAAAAATTATATGCATAATTATTCACAACAAAAGAATGTTAGCTTTTTCCAAGGAAACCCTAGATGCACCAATTATTCAATCATAATTATGCAAAAATAGTTGCACTTAAGATACACCGTCAGAAGATGTAATGCAGTGAAATGCAAATATAGTAACCCAAGCAAGGTTTAGATTGAATCCCATGGAGAACAATATAAAATACATTTAGATTAATCTATTTTAGAGTGCATGACCTACTGACTTTAATATTATACTCTATTGGTTGACTATCTGAGGAACAAGTAAGCTAACATGGTTCACAGAAGTAAAAGTTGAACACAGTATTTTTACATGTAAAACACCCGACTCAAGAAAGGTGTAAAAAAACACGACTTGTACGTCTACAAAATTTAACCCCAACTTCACTATATCTCTTGAGCCTTAACTATAAGCAAATTACAAGACTTCTTGTAAACTAAGAATTAAAACTTCTAACTCCTATTTCTACAAAAACACAAATCTTGTTCCTAAGTCTTCGAGTTCCCTAACTTGAAGACACAAATCCTAATTCAGTTTATACTTCACTGAGACTAGAATAAAAAACTCATTACAACTCAAAGAACCTACCTATTACAAAGTCTATGACTTGCTAAGTGTGGGACCAGGTTCTTTTTCAAGTAAGTGAACTATTTTGTTGATTGTTGACTATCTTCTTAGTGCATAAGTGCAACTTGGAATCTCGTATGTTGTATTTAAGCCAACTCCTTACTGAGTCCTTTATTTAATGTAATCTTCTATCTTCAATAGGACTCATAAGTAGTTTCACTCTTTGTTCCTATCATCTCCCTCTTCTTAACTAAATAGGACTCTTTTACTTCATCTCCTCTTATAACTGGACTCCTTGATCAAATCATCCTCTAAGTGTAACAGTTATCTTCTCCTCAATATTGTTGTTGTATGTGATAAGCATTAGTAATAATTTTGAGCTTCCTTGCTTATCTACTCTTGTCTTAACACCTGGTCAGCCTTACATCAACTTTAATATGCAGTACATGTGAGAACCAGTAACTTCTCTTTATTCACTTGTGTGGAACAACTTTCTCAACATGTTTCATTCATATGTCCATCATCAAAACTTCACATTCCCTAACAAATTCCCCCTTTTTGATAATGAAAAACTTAGCAGCACAACATCCGTCATAAAATCCTGACATACTCAATAAATAAATTAAATAGAAGATCACATAATAAAATAGGTTAGTCAATTGAGTTATAAGCATTGCATAATCTATTCTTCCCCCTTTTGACATCATTGAAAAGCTGGTCCAAGAAGTGAAAACTATTGAATAATTCATGGCCACTAGGGCTATCACTAAAATAATCAAAACCCAGAGCAAAAAGACATTCATGGAAGATGAAAAAGCAAAAGCAAAAACACAAAGAAGCAAATGAGTCCATTTCATTCATCAACTAGATACAAGTAGAATAAACCCAAAAACAACAAAGAAAGAGCAGGCTATCTAGTAAAGGAACCAAAACAATTAGAACAATCCTAAGGCACTATGCGAGAGATTAGGTAGATGAGGAGGAGGGGATAAGGGAGGTCAAATTTCAAACTATGTCAGCATTTTCAAATCTTTCACATTCTAAGGAGGTTGTAAGTGAGGTAATCTGAGTTTGGAGAACCCTATTCTAATCCTTATGGGCAGCTTGAGGAGCCTCTACTGCAGCCTGAGCAACCTCCACCTCAGCCTATTTTGCTGCAAGTGCATTCCTCAACCTTTGCATAGGGTTATCAACACTCCTAATAGAAGCAGGTAACATTATATGGTTCACTGACCCTATGACATCCTTGGTGGTTTGCAGCGACCACACTTTGACTGGTACATGGAAATCCTCAAAAACAAACGTAACCTAAAATTCATATGGAAAAGCATGACCATTTACATCTTGAAGTAAAACCCTCTGCATGTGCTTAATCATAAGTCGAGGAAGGTTTATTTGTACTTTAGTATCTAGTAGTTCCATCAAGGTAATATCAAGAAAATTGGCAACAGTTCATCTTTCTTGTTGAGGAAGGATCATTTTGTGAACATTAAAATAAAGATGATAGAGTGGGGACATCTCACGCTTTAAGACCCTACGATGAGTTTAAAGATGGGGATTTCTAGAGAACTTTCTAGATATATCAAGAGTAGAGGCAAGATTATAAAAAGGAGTCCAGGTAACCTTGACATAATGACCCAAAACCCAGTCGGGATGTTCAAGATTCTAGCTAGATCTGCAACATAAAGATTTATGGTAATTCCATGAACAGTGGTCAAAATCATTTCCCCAATGGCAACCCTATTAGTATAAAACTCATAGACTTCATCTTTTCCAAACTTAAATTGAAGATCACTTTGAAGAAATAAGTGTGATCATCCTCAAGCTCTCAATTTGGAGACTAAGATATCCATGTAAGGCCTTCCAAAACTAGTGACAACTCGTCCCCTAGCTAACATACATTTTTGAAAGTGGAAACTATGAGCTGACTGAGAAGCTTTGTCAGCAAGAGTATCCACATCAAAATTAAAATCAAAGTCAGGATCAATCTCAGAAGAGGGTGCAGGGGGAGTATCAGGGAGAAACTCAGAGTCAGAGGAGCTGGAGAAAACAGGTGTCTTAACCTATTTCTTTGACTTAGAAGAGACCTTCTTTACTGGGGACTTAGAAGAAAAGTATTGGAAATAGGGGAGGTTTTAGACTAGAAAGAGGGGTATTGATAGGAAGAGGGTTTTAGAACTTTTTCTTTGATCATTTTGCCTTTTTGTACTGAACGAAGAAGGATATCAGTCATAGAAGAAGTATGAGGAGGATGATGAGCTGATTTTGAAAATTATTTCCTCTTTCTCGCATGAAGAGCTTTTGAAAGGGAAGTTTCTTCCTGATTTTTCCTTTGTTGAGTATGAGGAGTTCGAGGAGAGGGTCGAATAGGAGCAGGTTCACGAAGATTATGGCCCTCAACAATGATGGGAGATGAAGAAGGATTTCTTTTGGATGTAGACTTAGGGGTTCAAATTTTCAATGGGTTCATCACCAGTATCAATAATTTGGAGTGGGGTTATAGGTGGAAGTTAGGGTTTGGAGAAGGATGAAGAAGGTGAAGAAAATTGGGCAAAAGGGTTTGGGAAATTTCTGAATGCGACAAAATCTGATAATTTAATAGAGATTGGAGGAGGGATTAGAGGTGGTATGTTTATATTGGGATGAAGGATAATGACAGAGGAGGGATTGGTTGCAGAGTCTGAGTCAGTGGTAGAAGAAGAGGATGCCATAATGGGGAAGAGACAGGAAATAATTCTTGATTGTGAATTTGTTTGAGATTCAATGAATATCTAAAGATAGAAGAGGTGTATTTAAGGTTAAAAAAATAAGATGAAGCATAGGGAAACTGTATCTGACAAGGAAATATAATGATGAGATTGTTTAGTGTTGATGGGAAAGCAGTAGCAACCTTTTTGAAAAAGAAAGACTCTTGAGTTTTTTTGGCGATTTTGGGTGTATTAAAGAGCCATGTGGCATACCCATTTCTTTAAATGCATTTTTAAGTAAAGTGTACTCATACCTTATTCTTCTGAAATAAGATGGACAAAAATTGCTGAAGTATTTCAGCATTTCTGCAAAATCTACACATGAATAAGTCGATGTACTCTAAAATCTTGGAATTAGGATACACAACTAAATGGGTAAGATTGAATTAATCAAAAATCACTCAAGAACAACTTATTTTAGGCAGTCATTGAGGGAGATTTATGCAATTTAATCATCCCCAAGGCTAATCTATTCTTTTCAAAGTGTTCTCTTCTTAATGCCTTAGTAAATATGTCAACAATTTGTTCATCAGTGGAATAAAACATGATTGATATCAACCCTTTTTCAACATTATATCTAAGGACTTGATGTCAAATATCAATATGTTTAGTTCATTTTTGTTGGACATGATTTTTGGCAATATTTATAGCACTAGTATTATTACAAAAAATAGGAACACATTCAACATCTATACATAAAAACCAAGAGTTGTTGTTTGATCCATAACAACTGAGCATAACAAGATCCTGCAACAAAATATTCAGCCTCAGCAGTAGACAAGGCTACTCAATTTTGTTTCTTAGTAGACCAGGTAATTAAACATGATCCAAGAAAGTGTGTTATGCCTATGGTTCTCTTTCTGTCCACCACGTATCCTGCCTAGTCAGCATTAGAGTATCCTACCAAATTAAAGTTACTACCTTTTGGATACCATAGGCAATATCACTGGTCCCTTTGAGATATCTAAATATTCTCTTCACAGACTTCAAATATAATTCTTTTGGATTTGCTTGAAATCTTGGACACAACCCTACACTGAACAGAATATCAGGCTTGTTTTCTGTAAGATATAACAATGACCCTATCATCCTTCTGTATATCTTTTGCTCCATATTAGGACCTATTTCATCTAAATTAAGTTTTGTAGCTGTGGCTATAGGAGTGCTGATCTCTTTTGCCTCTTTCATGGAGAATCTTTTGAGAAATTCTTTTACATACTTCTATTGATGGATCATTATTCTAGATATTGTTTGTTTGATTTTCAATCCCAAGAAGTAATTTAACTCCCCCATCATGCTCATCTCAAATTCACAACTCATGGGTTTGGCAAAATCATAAGTCATGCTCATGTTTGTGGAGCCAAAAATAATGTCATCTATATATACCTGCACAACCAATAGATCTTTTCCATTAGTTTTCAAGAAATGAGTGTTGTCAATTTAACCTCTACTATGGCCATGCTCTAGTAGAAACTTTGACAATCTCTCATACCAAGCTCTTGGAGCTTGTTTTAACCCATACAAAGCCTTATCCAGTTTATACACATGATCAGGAAAATCTTTGCTTTAAAATCCTAAAGGTTGTTTAACATATACTTTCTCTTTGAGAATGCCATTCAAGAATGAATCTTAACATCCATTTGATAAATAATGAACTCCATATAGGCAGCAAAGGCAACAAGTAATCTAATAGCTTCAATTCTGGCTATAGGAGAAAAGGTCTGATCAAAATCTATGCCTTCTTCTTTATTGTATCCTTAGACTACCAATCTTGCCTTGTTTCTTGTAACTGTTCCATGCTTATCAACTTTATTTCTATACACCCACTTAGTCCCAATTACTATTCTATCTTTTAGGAGAGGAACTAAGTTCCATACTTTGTTTCTCTCAAATTGATTTAACTCTTTCTACATGGCTATGATTTACTCAGTATCAAGCAGTGCTTTAGTTATCGTTTTGGCTTAATTTCTGATAGAAATGACTTGAAAGCACACATACTTCTTAATACAGACCTTGTAGTGATTCCATAAGTAAGATCAGTGAGAACAATTTCAATAGAATGTGATCCTTGATACTAGTAACCTTTTTAGGACCAAGCCTAGTGAGCTACTAGGATCACTACTGATGTTCTGAGATGGGGTATTTGGGGGCTTAGTTCCCCCTGTCATTGTGCCTCTAGATTCAGTTCCCCCTATTGATGTGCCTCTATATTTGGTAACCCCAGTCAATGAACCAGGTTGTGTAACCTGTTCCTCATAGTCACTTTCTTCCTACAGGTTAGTCTTAACATAGGATTTATCAAAAACTAAATGCATTCTTTATTCAACACAGTTAGTTATATTGTTTAGAACCCTATAAGCCTTACTATAAAGTGAATAACCTAAGAAGATTCCCTCATCACTTTTAGCATCAAATTTTCCCAAATTATCCTTTCCATTATTATGTATAAAACATTTACAGCCAAAGGTTCTAAAATGAGAAATGTTTGGCTTTCTTCCTTTTAGTAATTCATAGGGAGTCTTCTCTAAAATAGGTTTGATTATGCATCTATTTATGATATATGCTGCAGTACTTATTACCTCAACCCAAAGGTTTTTAGCAATATTTGCTGCAAGCATCATTGTTCTAGCCATATCTTCCAAGGTTCTATTCTTTCTTTCCACCACTCCATTTTGTTGTGGTGTTCTGGGAGAAGAGAAGTTATGATCTATACCATTATTGAATAGAATTCTAAGAACTTGACATTCTCAAATGCTGTACCATGGTCAGATCTTATGGAAGCTAATGAAGTGCCCAATTTCTTTTTAATTTTCTTGATGAAAATTATAAAGAAATCAAAGTCATCTTCTTTAGAGGCAAGAAATAAAGTCCAGGTAAACCTGGAACAATCATTAACAATTACAAAAACATACATTTTTCCATCTTTGCTTTGAAGTCTCATTGGTCCAACAAGTCCATATGAACCAGGTCAAGGCACTTGTTAGTGCTAATATTGTTCTTTGATTTAAAATAAGATCTTACCTGCTTCCCCCTTACATAGTTACTACATAACTTTTCTTTCTTAAACTTGTCTTGGGCAATCCCAATACCATATATTTGGAAGAATGTATGTTTTATTGTTTCAAACTTACATGTCCAAGTATCCTATGCCAAAGGAGGGGATCATTTTTTATTGCACTTAGACAAGTCAACTCTTGTCCTGGTATTCCCATTATGTCAGCTTTGTATACATTTCTATATCTCCTTGCAGTGAGCATAATCTCTTTGGTATCCATCCTCTTGACTTTGACTCCTGCATAAGTAAAAATAACATTATTACCTTTATCATACAGTTGTGAAATGTTCATCAGGTTGTGCTTCAATACTTCTACAAGATAGACATCTTCCAATGCCCTTGAATCAGATGAGGCATTTTTCCAACTCCAATAATGATTCCCTTTTCACCAAAAGAAACTCCTTCTAAATTTATTTTGGAAAGTCAAAGAAACCCTTTCTTATCACCAGACATGTGTCTTGAGCAAGCACTATCTAAGTTCCAATGCCTTTTGCTTCCTTTCACCCCCTCTTGCAAGAAATAAATGGTTGGACTTTGGAACCCAGACAAGCTTGGATCCTATTTTATTAGTAAAATGATGAATTAAATTTCTTCTAGTCTATGCTAGCAATATATAGTGTAACCTATTTCTCTGACTTGAACTAGTTTTTTTTTATATAAGAAAATCTATTTGCCAGGTTTTGACTGTTTGATCTGCTTTTAACAGTCACTACATATTCAGTGGTTGGATGTACAAGGTTTCCACAGATATAACATAATTCCTTAGGATTATCAAAACCTTTGTAGAATCTCAAACCTACCTTTTCATTGTGCTTTTATTCACTCAACTTATGAACAATTCTTGATAAATTTGTCCACCTATTAGCTCTTCAAGATAAAGTTTCAGATTAGAGACTTCTTGACTCAGTTTGTTTATCATGTCTGCTGCATTACTACACTCTTGTTTGTACTTTTCTAAGTTAAGTTCAACATTTTTTTTTCTTTACTCATGGACCTTTTCCCATTTTCAGTGAGTGTCAGTCTTAGAATTTCAGACTTTAAATCATTATTTGAAAAATCAAGTTCCGCAACCTATTTCTTGAGAGTGAAATTTTCCTTGTCAACTGTATCTTTTCAAGCTTTTAAAGTAATGAGATAAAATTTAAGGCTTGCAAGACTGTTGAACAACTCACCCCTATAAGAAGTTAATTCTTGGAAACCATCAATTAGTGTACTCATCAAAGAAATAAGTTTTGATTTAGAAAATAAATGCAATTTTTCTTTAAGTTCAAGTATACTTACCTCAGAAATCTTCTTCCTTTAAGTATGAATCTCCAAGTGTCATGAATGTAGCTTCATTAACTTCATTATCATCTAAGTTAGATCCCCATGCTGCTATCATTGCATGTTCCTCCTTCCTTTTGGCCTTTTCTTGTAGTTTCTTTTCAGCCCTTTCCTTTTTCCATTCTATTTCCTAGATAGGATAATCTCTATCTGATGATCAGCTTCCCATACTTGTAACGATTGTCATTAGAACATTTCTTGCTACCTGTTCCCTTTTTCTTATTAAAGAATTTGCTGATGTTCTTAGTTATAGAGGAAACTTGTTCCTTATCAAGTTCAAATTCTTCATCACTACCAGAAGCCTTCAATACAAAAATCTTCTTAGGATCTGCTTGTTCTTTGGTTCCATCAACTTCCATTTCATAAGTCCTCAAATTCCCTACTAGTTCATCCAAGGTCATACCTGTGAGATCCATATTGCCTCCCTAATTATATTTACCTTAATATTTCATTTTGATTTATGCAATACCCTCAGTACTTTTCAACTTGTTCCTCCTCAGTGATGACTTTTCCCAAGGAGGTTAGCTCATTTGTTAGGGCAGTAAGCCTTGTCATCATCTCATGCAAGGATTCATTTTTATTCATCTTAAATGCCCCATACTCAATAAAAAGAAGAGAAATCTTGAATTTTCTTACCTGAGAGGTACCCTCATGTGTATTTACCAGTGCATCCCAAATTTGCTTAGCAATGGTACAGGCTGACACCCTGTTGTATTCAGCAGGTCCTAATTTACAGACTAAGATGTTCTTAGATTTAGCATTTTTCTTTAATGCCACTAATTAATCAATAGTATATTCACTCCTTACTTTCTTGACTGGTTCCCCATCAACCAACTTTATTAGAATAGTAGGACCATCAATAAGCCTTTCCCATAATTTATAGTATTCACCTTGGATGGACATTTCCATCCTGGCTTTCCACTAGATAAAGTTAGAACCATCAAAGAGTAGAGGTCTAGTAGTTGACTGACCTTCACTGTGACCAGTAGGAGGTGCAGAATTCATCACTATGATCTTTTCTTTGGTGCTAGACTTATTTAAGATAATCTCTCTCTGATACCACTCGTTAGAGTGCGTGCCCTACTGATTTTGATAGGTTGCCTATCTGTGGAACAAGTAAGCTAACGTGGTTCAAAGAAGTAAAAGCAGAACACAATATTTTTACGTGGAAAACACCCGGCTTAAGAAAGGAGTAAAAAACCATGACTTGTACCTCTACAGGATTTAACCCCAACTTCACTATATCTCTTGAGCCTCAACAGTCAACAAATTACAAGACTTCTTGTAAACTAGGAATTAAAACTTCTAACTCCTATTTCTACAAAAACACAAATCTTTCCAAGATAAGTGTTCCCAAGTCTTCGAGTTCCCTAACTTGAAGACACAACTCCTAACTCAGTTTATACTTCACTGAGACTAGAATAAAAAACTCATTACAACTTAAAGGCCCTACCTATTACAAAGTCTACGACTTGCTAAGTATGGGACCAGGTTCTTTTTCAAGTAAGTGAACTGTTTTGTTGATTATTGACTATCTTCTCAGTGCATAGGTGAAACTTGGAATCTCGCATGTTGTATTTAAGCCAACTCCTTACGAGTCCTTTAGTTGATGTACTCTTCTATCTTCAATAGGACTCCCAAGTAGTTTCACTCTTTGTTGTTGCCGTCTCTTTCTTCTTAACTAAATATGACTCTTTTACTTCATCTCCTCTTATAACTAGACTCCTTGATCAACTCAACCTCTAAGTGTTACATTTATCTTCTCCTCAATATTGTTGCTGTATGTGATAAGCATTAGTAACAATTTTGAGCTTCCTTGCTTATCAACTCTTGTCTTAACACCTTGTCAGCCTTACATCAACTTCAATATGCAATACATGTGAGAACCAGTAACTTCTCTTTATTCACTTGTGTGGAACAGTTTGCTCAACATGTTTCATTCATATGTCCATCATCAAAACTTCACATTCCCTAAAAATCTAGAATTATTATCAATTACGCAAAGTCAGAAAAATTTAAAATTGGGTGAAAGGAGTGACTAATTTCTACTACTAAAATGCAAGTACATTAACCAATTGTCACAAGCAAGAATGCTAAAAAACATACACTTAAATATTGATCTAATGCACATTATGATTTTAATAAAAATGGAAAGTATTTTGATTCAAGTCGGTACACCTATAAGCTCAACTCTTAGGGTCTGCGGTCTCAGCCATATGCACAAGGCAGTGTTGTGTCATGAGTCAAGTGTGCATAATATCTCTGAGCCCTTCCACTCTATCACTTCATTTCATGATCCAAATAAAATCATGCATACATCTACCCTATTTTTAAATAGAATAGGGAAACTTACCAAAAACCATGATTATGCGGAAATCAATTTATAACCTTTTCAAATCATTGGTAATTGATATTAAAACCAATAAAAATATAATAATCGATTTTTTTACATCAACCATTTATAACAAAACAATATCGAGTCCTAGTCCAGACATGTACACGAGCTCCTACGAGAGATAAGAAAAACAAAGACACAACTTTTACCTAAAAATAAATGCAGAAGTTGATGATGCATGTAGATACGTAATTTTTAATCCTCCATTAACTTTTACTTATTTTTAGCATCAAAAAATTATTTTGACTAATTCTTTTTCAACTTTTATTTTTATTTTTAGTAGGTTTTATTTGAAAAATTGTGAAAAAGATTTTCTTTAAAAATAGAGTTGTATTTTAGGATATGCTTTATTTTTATTTTAAAATAATAAGAAAATTTGCAAAAATATATTTTTCTTTTAATTTAGGTATTAATAAATAAGCTAGTAATTCTATTATTCTCTTAATTATATTTTATTTTAGGCTAGCTATAAACTTTTCTTATATTTTTTTAGTATAAAAAATTAATTAATTAATATTTATTATTATTATTATTATTTTACTTTTTTTTATCTTTAAGAAAAAGAAAAAATTTAAAAACTACCCAACTTCCCCACACATTCTCCACGTCCCATTGTCAACCTCTTATGTCCATAACTCATGCACATAGGACACAACATACATGCACACACAATACACTATATGCACACACACCACCGATGCATTATATAAAGATATAACAACGCACACGGGAGAGGATGGACAGCAAGGATCAAAAGAAAAAAAGAGAGAAAAAGAAAGAGAGAAACAAGAAAAACAACGGAGAAGGAAGAGAAAGAAAAGAGGGAACACTTTCAAATTTGATATGAAAACAGAGAGAAATAGATAAGAGAGCAAATAACAAAACTTAGAGAAAAACAAGTGAGAAAAAAAGAAGAAGTAAGAAAAGAGAGAAACAAAACCAGTAGAAAAGCTAAAAAAAAAGAACGAGCAAGGGTGGAAAAAAAACAAGAAAAACACAAGAAGCAAAAGAGAGAGTAACGAAAAAGAAAAGAACAAACGCACACAAAGTAGAACAAAACAGGACACTTACCCTCTGTTTGGATGGTGGTTTGTCATGGTATGGTATGGTATAGTTATTAAGATAACAATGTTTTTTTTGATTATTTCTTAAAATGTATGGTATGGTATGGTTTAATATCATGGTTTGGTAACCACAAAAATCTCTAATTTATGTAACCATCAATTTGGTGGTATCCCATGGTTTGCTTATTTTTTTTCCAATTATGTCTTTGCTTAATATTATGTAATCTTATTTTTTCCTTCACCTTATATTATTTAACTCCACCTCCTACTCCAATCCCCCACCCTACACCCACCAAACTCCCACCCAATTCTTTTTTTAATATTTTTAAAAATATTTCAAAAACTTGTTCTTACCCAACCCTCATCACCAACCCACCCCCACCAATTTCTTTTTTATTTTTAAAATTTATTTTTTAAAACTTTCAAGAGAATTTTCTTACACCACCCCACATCCTACCATCTCCCCCCTTCCCCCACATCACACACACACACACACAAAAAAAAGAAATAATTTTCTTAATTATTTCTTTTTTAAAAAAATTAAAACTTTTTTAACCCCCAACCCCACCCCTACCCCTATCCCAACCCCCTACTCCACTACCCCCACCCTCAAATATTTATTTACAAAAAAATTATCTTTTAAATCCCGCTACCCTTTATCATATTCGTTTTTATTATTTTGTGTTAAATATATACAAATGCTTTTAGAATTTTTTTCTGTGTTACGAACACACGAAAATAAGTAAGAAACAATTTATTTTCTTGAAACATATTTTTATTTTGGATTCCTTTATGAAACACATCTGTTGCATACACAAAAAATGCATTCAAACTTTGTACTTGTGGTCATTGGCTCATCTCAAAACACCAAAACGAAATGAAATTTGTTACTATAAAAAATAAATCTGATTATATTTATTTGATCTACTATTCTATTGACTTTGTTAGAATTTACATGAATTTAACTTAATAATTATTGATAAATTTAATATTTATAATGATTAAGGGCATTTTAGTAAACTTACCACTTACAATACAGTACCATACTGTCAAACCAAATAATAAAACTGTCATCAAACAGCAGTGAACGATACAGTCTATCCAAATATTGTATTGTACTATATCATACCATACAATACCATACATTATGAAACCATGACAAACCACCATCCAGACAAAGCGTTAGAGAAAACAAGAAAGAAGAGCAAACAGCTAGACAAAAAGTTGGAGATTGATGTTTGATTCATGATTTTGAGTTCGCGGTTCTTCTTTCTTTTGTTGTAAATTATTTTTGCAAGTAACATTCAATCTTCTTTTTCATAATGTAACATTACGATTATGGGAGATTTTATTCAAATATTATGAAGTTGATCAAATTATGAGTGTGATTTATATGCCATTATATGTTAGCGTAATATTATGAAGTATGTTAATTAGTTGATATATTAATCTTATTAATTTGTAAGTAACTTTGCTAAATTAAATAGACAATTAGGTTTGAGTATTTTATTAACCCAATGTATCGATAGACAATAGTATTCATTTGCTATTTTTAATAATCACTTCCTTCATTTCAAAGTAGTTTGCCCTTTTTGACTTGACACTCCCCTTAAGAAAGTATTTGTTAGGAGTTTATTTGACCAAATTAGCCTTATTAATTATGCTTTGAAAGTATTTGTTAGGAGTAAATATACTTTGTTTAGTCATTTAATATTTAATGTTGAGGGTAGTATTGGAAGAACATAATAAAATACTCTTGATCTCATCAAAAGGGACAACTAAATTGAAACAAATATTTTTAGAAAGAGGGCCAATTAAAACGAAACGGAGGGAATACTAATAAAGTTTAAAAAGGAAGGATGTAATTTGTGCAATACGGAATTTACTTGTGACAGGCATATGAAGGATTTCATATATGAGAAAGCAAATTTTTATTTAAGATAATTTTTAATGACTGCAACAGTATGTTTGTGGATCTTATTTTCTCATATTAAATTAATTTATTTATAGGTTTTCATCATGTTCATGGCAATTGTCTTGAACTCTCTTAACGAAGATACTTCGTTAAATTTTGTTGTAAACTTTGTTATGTTAATTTTTTTAAATCTAATTTGTTATGTTATGTGATTATGTGAATTTGGCTTTTAAGTAATATTGCAACATTTGTATCATAATTTGTTTCATGTTTTATTGTTGGGGCATGAGAAAAAAGTTATTATTTTAATGATTGATATTGTAGTTAACAGTAAAATTACATTATTTTTTCTTACTTATACATATTGATAAATTTAGTCTACTTTAGAGACAAATGTAAGATTAAGTCTTTTCGTTTAAACAAAAAACATTTTAAAAAAAATGATCTGTGGGTTTAAGTATTAAATGATAGAGTTTCTCTAAGTTTTAAGTTCAAGTCAAAGTCTGAAAAGTATAGAAGAATGAATGTTCAAAGTTTAATACAAGTAAAAGCTAACGATGAAGTTGGATAACAGTGCTATCGATAATTCATTATAATAAAATTAACATATTATTGTTAAAACCGATTTAATTGGGTTGGATGAATTTCAAACATGTTAGAAACTTATTTAGACTTGGAAAAAATAGGAGCGATCTATAAATATCTCAAAGGCGTGAGAAATACATCCAAACTCATGGCAAGGCTAGAAATTACTGCTATCGATAAGGCACACATTAATATAATAAGATAATTTTAAATATATTAACTTCTAGGCTAATACATATTCTATATCCAAAGAATTTATTTAATCCAGACATGAGTCAATAAAATGACCGTGCTAGAACCAAGAGACTTGAGAGATGCATCACAACTTTTTCTCGATCAACAGAATTTCTTATCTGCATTCAAGTTCGCAGATAAAAAAATAAAGAGTCATTTTCTTTTGACTAGGGATTTAATAATTAAGGTGCCTTGGAACACCAAACTCACTTTCAAGTGGCGACTCTGCAAATAAACTAATCCAAATTCAATATCATCACTTTAGTTGAAAAACCCCTTTCGACCCCGCCAAAAAAGGAGTGTAACATATCTGGCAACTTTGCTGGGGATAACTAGAATACGAGCTTTTGTATTAATTTGTTTGACTTTATTTAATTTTTTATATTGTATTTGTTGTCCAAAATGAGCTCTTTGCCTACCTATTTACTACTTTGATATTACTTGAATTGTAATATAAATTATTTTCTATCGCACACGCTCCCGAGCCTTCAGATACCAAATGACGCGAAAACGCTTCTTGGAAGGAATCTATATATAGTTATACATGTTTTAGGATTGGAGGACCAATGGTAAGGCCAAAAACACTGCTACTGGTAAGTTTTTCGTTCCCGACTCGAGTTGTCCGCTTGTTTTATAATCAGTCTAGACACTTAGGGGTCGTTTGGTGTGTGGTGCTAAAGCAAATAATCCAGGGATAAAAATTTTTAATGCATGTTTGGTTGGCAATATTCGGAATAACTTATCCTGGGACTAATAAATAGTATCAGGATAAGTTATCCACACAATTGATAGGATAACAATCCCACCATAATTTATCCTTGGAATAAATTTATAAATGGATAAAATTACCCCTACCTATATTCATGACAGGCCACTTTATGTACGTACTTATGTGCATAATTAATTAATTAATCAATCCAACTCAACCACTTTACACGATCCATAAATTATACTGACATAACCATATACGTAAACCAAATAGTAAGGTAGTAATTTTATATTTATACAAATGATAAACATTATAATTTAGCCATCTGGATGGCTAACAACCTATATAACATAGGTAGACATGTTAATTAAATATAAGAATATTTTAAGCATATTAATATTTTTCACATATTATGTTAAACATTTGATGAATAATAAATAAAAAACTTTTCATAAATGCACAAAATGTAGATGAATATTAAATTTTGTTTGTTTTAAGATGAAATTTGTAATGAATTAATCCTGAATATTTTTATAAATATTAAAATTATTAGAGTTTTAATTAACCTATCTTCAATTGAGTAATATTTACCGACAACCTAAATTACCCCCAAAACCACAAATCCATATTAGCCTCTTATAACTAATTTTTCATCCAAAGATAAATTTAATTAACTAGCACAGACCTTGCCATAGTTATAAGTCATTATTAAGAATTTGAATTGAAACATTGATTACTATATTATATGAGTGATCCGTGTTTACAATCGACTCCATTGTTCAATTACATATTTTAAATTAAATAGTTTTTTAATCACTTGAAAATTGATATTGTATATATCAATAAAAATAAATTTTAATATTCTATATTATATGAGTGATATGTGGTTAAATGAAGTGACATAAACAACAAATCTTCTTTTACTTTAACAAACTTAAGTTGGAAGTTTTTATTTCAAATATAAGATGTAGTAAGATTTTTTTTTAAACACACACGGCATAATCATGGGAAGGCACATGCAAACATTAAAGCTAAATAAGATGAAAGTTTTATTTTTAAAATACATACGATATTATCATGAAAATGCACACACACAAAAAAATTAAGCTAAATAATATGAAAGTTTTATTTTTAAGAATAAATATTTAAAGCTTGAAAAGAAATATATATATATATATATATATATATATATATATATATATATATATATATATATATATATATATACAAAGTCAAATAAGATGGAGGAAATTTTGTTAATCAATTAATTTATTCTTAGAAATTATACCATACATATTACTTTAAATACAACAAACCAAACACTCAATAAAAAATAATTCCAGCCTAACTAATCCTAGTATAACTTGTCCCATTATAACTTATCCTAACATAACTAATCCCAGCATAACTACATTTCCAACCAGATGACCCCTTATTCCACCAGGATGTTAAACCTAGTCGAACAAGCCTTAGATAGTGATTGTCCATATTAAACTCCGTCTTATCTACATCATGCACGTCTGACTTAGCGGGACTTAGCACAGGGATCAGATTCGTCTAGGATAGTTGTCCCTCTTTATATGACCAACATGTGCATCCTATGCACACTTTGACATTTATTTGAAATGATCATTTAATTGATGACTGACTTTAGGTAGCTTTGTAAAATAGAAGAGAGTATATTTTTCATCAACTTTCATGACTGGTTCTTTAAAAAGCTGAAATTTTTTAAAATGAAAATAAATTAATTTTTATGGTCTTCACAAACTACACACACCTAATTCTCACCTTGATGAGATACGTAGGCAACCCTTATAGAGTTTGATGATATTCTTTAAAAAAGTTGTGAAAATATTTACCCCTGACACATTCGTTATATCCAAAGTCAAAAATAGTATTAAGCTGGTTGGTTTGTAGTTAACCTAGCATCTCATTCATACGATAATAGGTCCAAAGAAAAATAAAAGAGGACATCAATGAGGGTATGAAGTCTGACAACGAAAAAATCCAAAGTTAATTAGTTCCGCAAGAATTTGCATCAATCAAGGAGCATAGGCTATTAAAATAATATATAGCAGAAATGTATCAGGCTTGGATGAATGGACAAGACCTATCTTCCCCAATCCCTGAACTTTTGAATATGAATGATTGATAACGCTCAATCTACAGCTCTCGTAGGAATGTAAAGCGGTCGTTAGCAAATATAGAACCCAACCTGGGTTGGGTGTCGATCCCACAGGGAATAGCTTGGCCAACAAGTAAGCAAAATTAATAGACTTTTGGTGCAAGTCTCGTAAGAAGGGGGGATTGTAATAAGTAACCAAAGTAATGAAATAAAAGCTGAAAATAGCAAAGTAAAAAGAGAGTATTTCGTAGGTTGTGAAACAATGAGAATTGAAGCGTTGGGGTTATGTCCACCTTCTGAGGTATACGTCTCTATTGGCTATGAGTGTGTAGAGTCTTGACATGCAATTGCTTATAGAGAATTGTAGTCGATGGTAAATCCAAGCGTCTCTCGACCTGAACAAGGACTATTTCACTTTAACTCTCTCGAGCTTAAAGCGTGTCTAACGGTACGAATTCTCCAAGAGGTTAGTCCAGTTACGGCACTAGCTTTTTAATAGGAAAGGGTGTCCTACTACCTTGACATTATCTCTTTTCCAGACAAATAGCCTTTCTCTCGAACAAGTTAAATGTTAGACTGGCGTATTCTTGCGTTTGCAACCGCAAAGAATGTAGATTAAGATGAAGAGCGTAATGATATAAGCAATATACTTGTCTTGAACTCACAAACTCATAGCTATAGATATTAACTCATTCGGCTTCCATAACCCCAACTAAGAGGTTTAGTTACCCATGAATGCGAAGGATATCACGTTTTGCATGGTGGATGGCGTGAAAAGTGGGTGTTTAGGCGCGTGGTTTTGGTGATTCCGTAGCAAGTAACGATTCTCTTGTTGTGGATTTTAAGAATAGAAGAAGAATAGAATTAATGGAAAGATTAAAAGAGTTGTAGAATTGTTGTGGTGGAAGAAGAGAGGGATGGAAGAAAATTAATTGTTAGAAGATCATTAAAAATCTCTAGCATGATAGGGTATTTATAATACTCCTATCCTACTCCTACTAAGCTAATGAAATAAATAACCAAGTCTAAATATACTAATGAAATCCTTGACCCAAATGTACTAGGGTAAGGTTACAATATCATAATCCAAATAGATTAGTGAAACACATAACCTAATTGCACTAGGTTAATGTATCTTGGTAAAAATCCAGCTTTGTGTCTGTAAGTCCCCAAAGTCTTCAGAATTGCTGTTTTAGCCCCGGACAGATTTTCCATGCAGCAGATTTGGTCCTTTAGGCGTCCAGCTCCTTTCCACTTCGTTTGTGAGCTTTCTTTTGCATCAAGTAAGCCATAAAATGCTGTATTTTGCATCATTTATACCTGAAACTTTACTAATCATGTTTGTTAGCTCATTTATAGGAAAAAGGACTAAAAGTGCATGAAATAGATAATTAGTTCTCAAAACTAGGCTAAAATATGGGCAAAATATATTGATATAGGCACGTAAATTCGTCTATCATCAACACCCCACACTTGCAGCTTTGTTCGTCCTCGAACAACAGATCATGTCCTTCTAAGCATCGACTTAAGGTTTTTGCAGCAACAACATAAAACATTTATCAAGACAAGCACAACAATTATCAACAAAGAGTAGCTTTCCGATTATAAGTAGAAACAATTTAACCTCAAGCATAGACTCATGATGGTGATCAACTCGCATGCAAACGTTAAGGTACATAGAATCATATACAACTATCCAAAACTCATCAACCATGTGTGTCTCACAATATAGTACCCATAATCACTCACTAATATAGCATATTTTTCAAACATGGGTGTCAAAATATCCTTGCACTCACTCTGACAAAGAATTCATATGTAACAACTAATGACCATAAGCTTGCCTTTAATGTAGTACTCTACTAAATGTCGGAATGTTAAGATTAGGATCAAGTAGGTATTTTGATGGTTGTAATGTAGACTTTTGATACCATCCGCGCATCTTCGAAACAAATAAGGCTCATCCCAATAGTAGTGCTGAACGTCATGCATAAACTTCCTCCTCTGGTGGTAAGATAAATTGGAAGGTAACACATTACTCACCACGAAATTTGCAAAGTCGGCATACCATGGTAATTTCTCGATTGTTGTTGCTAGTATCTCCTCGTCAGGGAATGCATCATCAATCTGATTTTCTGGGTACGCCACATACTCATTCTCAAGTCTAGATAGGTGATCAGCCACTTGGTTCTCGCAACCTCTTCTATCTTTGACTTCGAAATCAAACTCTTGCAGCAGCAATACCCATCGAATCAGCCTTGGTTTTGCATCCTTCTTCGTCATTAGATACCTAAGAGCTGCATGGTCTGTATGAACGATCACCTTTGTACCCAATAGATAGGCACGAAACTTCTCAAACGCATACACAACCGCTAAGAGCTCTTGTTCAGTAACAGTGTAGTTCCTTTGGGCTTCATTTATGACCTTACTCGCATAGTAGATAGGATGAAATAATTTCTCCTTTCTCTGTCCAAGAACAGCACCAACGGCTACACCACTAGCATCACACATGACTTCGAACGGGAGCGTCCAATCTGGTGCTACCATGATAGGGGCTTCAATGAGTTTTCCTTTAAGGCATTCGAATGCCTTTAAGCAATCATCATTAAAGTCAAACTTCGCATCTTTCTCCAATAGTTTGCACAATGGACTAGAAATTTTGGAGAAGTCTTTGATGAATCTACGATAAAACCCAGCATGGCCAAGAAAACTACGAACTCCCTTCACCGAAATTGGAGGTGGTAACTTCTCAATTACCTCTATTTTGGAGCGATCAACCTCTATTCCTTTTTCGGAAATCTTGTGCCCAAGAACGATTCCTTCTTTTACCATGAAGTGGCACTTCTCCCAATTCAGCACAAGGTTGAACTCTACACATCTTTGCAATGCCATGCTTAAGTTTGCCAAACATGCTTCAAAAGACTCACCAACAACTGAAAAGTCATCCATAAATACCTCCAAAGTGTCTTCTACCATATCAGAGAAAATAGACATCATACAACGTTGAAAGGTGGCTGGTGCGTTACACAACCCGAATGGCATGCGTTTGAAGGCAAAAGTACCATATGGGCATGTAAACGTTGTCTTCTCTTGGTCTTCGGGGGCAATACAAATCTGATTGTAACCTGAATAACCATCCAAGAAGCAAAACCATCCTTTTCCCGCTAATCGATCTAGCATTTCGTCCATAAATGGCATGGGGAAGTGATCTTTGAGCGTCCAAGAATTCAGCTTGCGGTAGTCCATACATACTCTCCATCCAGTAACGGTCCTGAGTGGAATAAGCTCATTCTTTGCATTCGCAACCACCGTCATACCTCCTTTCTTGGGAACACATTGTACTGGGCTTACCCATGTACTATCAGAAATAGGATACACGACTCCTGCGTCTAACCACTTGATAATCTCCTTCTTCACCACTTCTTGCATTGGTGGGTTTAGACGTCTTTGATGTTCAATGGTGGGTGTGCACTTTTCTTGAAGCTGAATTTTATGAGTGCAAATCCCAGGTGGAATACCAATGATATCCGCAATGGTCCATCCAATAGCTCTAATATACTTTCGTAAAATTGCAATAAGAGCTGCAACTTGTTGCTCACCCAAATCGGCTGCTACAATGACTGGAAGAGTGTTTCCGCTTCCTAAGAAGGCGTACTTCAAATGGCTTGGCAGCTCCTTCAATTCTAACGTGGGTGGTTCTTCAATAGATGGCTTAGCTGGAGGTGTGGGTCGATTCTTGAGATCAAGATCCAGCTTTTTGGGGGTATAGTGATATGTCCCTAATCCCGATAGAGCACAAATATCGTCTTCAGAAATTTCAGCATCATCATTCTCTCCTTTCATGAGCGAAACCTCCAAAGGATCATCAAGAATTTGCTCTTCAGCAAGTAATTCGTTCTCATCATCAAATACAACATCAGCCACAGAAAATACACTCAGATCTTTGGGTTGCTTCATTGATTTGCAAACATCAAAGCGAACCACTTCGTCATTTATTCGGAATGAAAGCTCATTAGCTCTCAAATCTATGAGCACACTTCCCGTAGCAAGGAAAGAGCGTCCCAAGATTATGGGAACCTCTGAATCTGCTTCACAATCCAAGATGACAAAGTCTGCTGGAAATATAAATGAAGATACCTTCACCAAGACATCGCATAGAATACCAACCGGTCGCTTTACCGATCTATCTGCCATAACAAGCCTCATATTAGTTGGTGTAGGATCTCCTAACCCCAACTTCTTGTAGATCGATAATGGCATCAAGTTGATGCTGGCTCCTAAGTCACACAATGCTTTGGCAAAGTTCAAAGATCCGACGGTGCAAGGAATAGTGAAAGCTCCGGGGTCGGCCTTCTTCTGAACTATCGATCGAGTAGCTATTGCACTATAATGGTGTACATCATCTTTCAGCTCATAACTTGCTGCCCTCTTCTTAGTCAAGAGATCTTTCATAAACTTCGCATACCCAGGCATTTGTTCAAGTGCCTCTACCAACGGAACATTAATAGTCAGCTGCTTCAACATGGTCATAAATTTGCTAAACTTAGTGTCATCGGCCACCTTCTTCAATCTTTGTGGAAAAGGTGGTGGTGGGTATGGAAGTGTTCTCTCCATGGCTTTCTTCTCCTCTTGCTTCCGTTTATTATTTTTTTTCAGGCTGCACGTCACTAGGTGAAACGTCCTTGACGTTGGAATTAGATGTTGCGGCTTCTTCTCTTGTGACGTCACTAGGTGTGGCGTCCATATCTGCTGTTCCGTCAACCACTTGCTTGCCTTTTTCTGAAGTTTCCAGCACCTTACCACTTCTGGTAGTGATGGCCATGCATGACCCATCATTCCTTGGGTTTTGCACAGTATCGCTAGGTAAGGTGCCAGCCTTTCTTTGATTGAATGCTGCTGAAAGTTGGCTCAATTGCTGCTCTATTTGCTTGATAGAAGTGGAATGAGAATCAACTAATTGCTTCATGGAGGACAAATCATCAATCACCTCCTTAACTCCCGCGCTCGTTGCTTCCACTCCTTTTAATAACTTAGCCATCATGTCTTCCATAGAATTAGATGTGGTGGTATCACGTTTACCAGGGGGAACGTACAAACCACTCTTTTCATTGTTTTTCTTCCAACTACCTTGGTCTTTGTTTCCAGATTTATCATAATAGTTCCGTCCTTGGTTTCCTTGGGTATTCCCATGGAAACCCCCCTGATTGGTCAAGTAGTTGGCCTCCTCTTCCGAATCAGATTCGTCTCTTCCTTTCAGCGCCACAACTTTCACTTTTTCGGTCTTCCCTGATAATAAGTGCTTTGTCAGAAGATCCAATTGTGTTTTCATGTGCGCCATGTCTTGCTCACGTTCTTCTTCTCTTCTTCTTTGGTCTGCACACATTCCAATAGATAAAGTGGGGCTTGCTACCTCAGAATCCCTGGTATGCCAAGCTCTACTTTGCTTTGTCATGCGATCTAGCATATTGCTTGCTTGACCAAAGGTAAGGTCCATAAAAGAACCTCCAGCTGCGTTGTCCACCACTGGTTTAGTTACTGAATTCAAGGCTCTATACAAGATCTCCATGAGGTGAACATTAGTCATGTGATGGTTTGGGCATCTCGTTAGCTTTGTTTTGAACCTCTCCCATGTTTCGTGAAGAGCTTCAGAGGGAAGCTGACGAAAGTTGCTGATTTCATCTCTCAATTGAGCCCTTTTGGATGGCGGAAAGAATCTTTCTAGGAAAGCGTCTCTCAATTGCCTCCAATTTGTAATTGAATCAAGAGTCAGCCCATTCAACCATAATGTTGCCTCCCCAGACAGCGACAATGGAAATAGACGTAATCGAATAGCATTCTGACCAACACCAGGATTGTCAAAAGACTTGCATGCAGAAATAAAGTTGATGAGATGCATATTCGGATCATCGCCTGCTAGTCCACCAAATAATCCCTTGAGTTGCAATAACTGAATCATGGTGCTTGTGATGTTGAACTTGGCTCCGGGCGCTAATGGTGGTGGAATTATAGCTCCAGTGGCTCCGGCACCATCAAGATCATCATCATCATCGTCGAAAGCTGGTTGTAAAGGTTGGCGATCATACCTATACCGAGCTTGTCGACCTCTTCGATTGGCAGGTGTTATAATTTCAGCATCACGCCTAGGGTTTAGTAACTCGTCATCACCTAAATCTTCATCGTCAGGATTTGTTGCTCGCCCAGGATTATCAATGTTTTGTTGTTGGACTTGAGCAGCGGCAAGAGCAGCTAATCTTGCTTGCTCGTGTTGAGCAGCCATCCTGTCGATTTCAGCTTGTGCTTCCATTCTTCTAATTCGTTGTGGTTCAGGATTGATTAGTAATAACGGTTGACCAGAACTTCTAGTATGGGGCATGCACTAAAAGAAAAACCTGCAATAAACAAAAACAAAAACTAAACGTAAAAGTACGAGAATCTTTGACCAAAGGGTCTAGTAATTATTACGAACTTGATTGACACTCGTATTCCCCGGCAACGACGCCAATTTTTGATAACGCTCAATCTACAGCTCTCGTAGGAGTGTAAAGCGGTCGTTAGCAAATATAGAACCCAACCTGGGTTGGGTGTCGATCCCACAGGGAATAGCTTGGCCAACAAGTAAGCAAAATTAATAGACTTTTGGTGCAAGTCTCGTAAGAAGGGGGGATTGTAATAAGTAACCAAAGTAATGAAATAAAAGCTGAAAATAGCAAAGTAAAAAGAGAGTATTTCGTAGGTTGTGAAACAATGAGAATTGAAGCGTTGGGGTTATGTCCACCTTCTGAGGTATACGTCTCTATTGGCTATGAGTGTGTAGAGTCTTGACATGCAATTGCTTATAGAGAATTGTAGTCGATGGTAAATCCAAGCGTCTCTCGACCTGAACAAGGACTATTTCACTTTAACTCTCTCGAGCTTAAAGCGTGTCTAATGGTACGAATTCTCCAAGAGGTTAGTCCAGTTACGGCACTAGCTTTTTAATAGGAAAGGGTGTCCTACTACCTTGACATTATCTCTTTTCCAGACAAATAACCTTTCTCTCGAACAAGTTAAATGTTAGACTGGCGTATTCTTGCGTTTGCAACCACAAAGAATGTAGATTAAGATGAAGAGCGTAATGATATAAGCAATATACTTGTCTTGAACTCACAAACTCATAGCTATAGATAGTAACTCATTCGGCTTCCATAACCCCAACTAAGAGGTTTAGTTACCCATGAATGCGAAGGATATCACGTTTTGCATGGTGGATGACGTGAAAAGTGGGTGTTTAGGCGCGTGGTTTTGGTGATTCCGTAGCAAGTAACGATTCTCTTGTTGTGGATTTTAAGAATAGAAGAAGAATAGAATTAATGGAAAGATTAGAAGAGTTGTAGAATTGTTGTGGTGGAAGAAGAGAGGGATGGAAGAAAATTAATTGTTAGAAGATCATTAAAAATCTCTAGCATGATAGGGTATTTATAATACTCCTATCCTACTCCTACTAAGCTAATGAAATAAATAACCAAATCCTAATATACTAATGAAATCCTTGACCCAAATGTACAAGGGTAAGGTTACAATATCATAATCCAAATAGATTAGTGAAACACATAACCTAATTGCACTAGGTTAATGTATCTTGGTAAAAATCCAGCTTTGTGTCTGTAAGTCCCCAAAGTCTTCAGAATTGCTATTTTAGCCCGGGACAGATTTTCCATGCAGCAGATTTGGTCCTTTAGGCGTCCAGCTCCTTTCCACTTCGTTTGTGAGCTTTCTTTTGCGTCAAGTAAGCCATAAAATGCTGTATTTTGCATCATTTATACCTGAAACTTTACTAATCATGTTTGTTAGCTCATTTATAGGAAAAAAGACTAAAAGTGCATGAAATAGATAATTAGTTCTCAAAACTAGGCTAAAATATGGGCAAAATATATTGATATAGGCACGTAAATTCGCCTATCATCAATGATCCAAGTTCCACTTAAGCCCAAATTGGCGATCCCCTTTACCCACATGGATTCGGCCTATAACTAATGCGTCTAGCCCTGCTAATGCCTCTACCATGCACCCTCTAAATTCATCTCTCACAAACAACCTGATTTTCATTCCTGTAGTGCCAACTAATGCAGGCCCTCAATAGATGATACAGAAACCTGCTGGTGAGCCAAATCATGATCAATTCTATCCTCTTGAATTGACTTTCAAACCACCAAATTCATATTATCCCGCTCATCAGCGCAGTTCTCCTATCGTGATTGAGAAGACTGTTAAAAATATAGAACAAGAAGAAATGGCCAGGAAAGTAAAAAGTTTGGAGCAAAAATATGAATTATGCAAGGACTAGGAGGGCTAAAGAGCATAAAGATATATGTATGTTTCTCGATATCCATTTGCCTCTAGGTTAAAAACACCTAAGTTTGACAAGTACAAGGGGTACAATAATCCTTTGGCTTATTTGAAAAGGTTATGTAATCAACTAAGAGGACCAGGTGGAAAGAGGAATTATTGATGGCTTATTTTGGAGAGAATTTGGCAGAGATAGCTTTAGAATGTATCATTTATCAAGATATCTCTCGTTTTCATGTTTGGGATGACATATCTCGAAATCTTGTCATGCAATTTTTAGTATAATATCAATATAGTTTTGGATTGTACTACACTTGCCAACATGAGAAAAAAGAATATCAAAAGTTTTTAAGAATATGTTGTTAGATGGACAGAGCAAGCTGCTAGAGTTAAGCCATCAATAAATGAGTCTGAGATGATTGGTATTTTTCTCCAGGCACAGGAACTTGACTACTTTCATCATTTACTTTCCACTATTGGAAATATGTTTGTCGAGGTTATTAAGGTTGGCAAAATAGTAGCAAATAGAATTAAGTCTGGAAGAACCATAAGCCAAGATGCTTTGAAAGAAACAACACAAACAATTTAAAATGGTTCTAAAAGTTTTGGAATAAAGAAAAGAAAAGAGGATGTGGCTATTGTTGTGTCAAGATTGCGATAAAGTTTGAAAGGTATGCATCACCATACGGACAATCTCAATCCCAAATCTATATCCAAGACCTATATAACCATCTACGATACTATGTTCCTCCTCAAAATCTATTATATTCCATTCCACCTCTTTAATATCTTATTATAATGAACAACCATATGCCTGAGCCCTTCTTACCATCTACAGTGTGCACCAAACCCTCAAAATCATCCTCCACATTTACCTACATACCAAAGATCCTTTAGATTCGATTATCGATATAAGCCAAACAATGAAAAAGGCAGAAGCCAAGGGATAGTTTCACACCAATTAGAGAATCGTATACTAGTTTATTCAAAAATTGAGATAAGGAGGCGTAATCACTCCTCTCATTGGGTACACTTTTGACCCACAGTTAATTTTTTTATCCTAATGTATAATATGCATATCATAGTTCATGGACATAGTATTGAAGATTATCGTTCTTTAAAAAGAGAAATAGAAAGGATGATTCAAGATAATTGATTATGGTACAGGACATTAACTCGACAAGCATTGCATAGAATTTTTTCCAGTACACAGTAATGCATAATACATGGAAAGTAATGAGTTAAAAATGAGGACCCAAAACTTTTTTGTTGAGGGAACTGTACTTGAAGGTGGTGAAAGCTCTAGACATCCTGATGTGAAACTTAGTGGATAAGATGTCAAGCCCAACAATTAGGAAGTCACTTCCCTCCCTATTAGAATGGATTTGTGGTAGTTTGTTTTATTTATTTTTTGGTTATTCGAATTATTTTAGGATTGCAGTTCGAGTTTATCTTGTCTTGTTTCTTTTCCATTTATGTTCAAACTCTTCTATCTTGTTTTTTCAACAAAATATAGTGTCCTTTTTTACCTTTTATTTTTAATACACATTATTTATTTATTTTCTTTACACGTAACATTTTAGTTGGTTCTAGTGATATGATATGCATGCTGAATTTTTAGCCAAATCTTAAAACCCACTCTAATATTGAAAACATAAAATCAAGATATTAAAGTTGTAAAAAGTATATAAGGAAATAAATAAAGTGTTGAGATGTTTGGTGACCGAGTGACAACCTTACTTCAATAGATTGAGGCAATCATTTTTCAACTTAAGTATAACCTGGTCATCAGTTGAAAGGTATATCTCAAGCATTTTGAATGAGATCAAACAGTTGGTGGGCAATCTACTATATCAAGAGCAACAAAAAGGAAAATTTTCTCCACTAAAATAGGAGTCATTACAACAAAGATGAATTTGTATATTTGACAATTACAGAAGAAGAAGTAACACACATTCTCAGTTAAAATTAGTGTTATAGAAAAGATGGTATAAGTTATCTTCAATTTTCTCTTTCATATTGCATGATGTGTACTTGCATTTTTTAAGAATTTATATGACAAAGACATTTTATTCAGCTATCCAAATATTATGTCATCCTTTGTTTACCTTTTTTTGAGTTTTAGTTCTATTTTCTTTCATATCCTTCTTATGGAATTAAAATAGAGTCTAAAAAGTAAAAACAAAAGTGTCAAGAGAAATAAATAAAGTTAGAAAAAATTAAAAAAAAAAAAAAGAAAAAAGAAAAAAGGAAGCCAAAGTTAGAGTGAAAATAAAGAAAAAAGAGAAAGAAAATCAAAATCAAGCAAAAAAAAAAAACCTTCTTGAGCTATGTTTGATCCAATTCTTGCTATGAATACTTAGGCAGCTTGAACTATGTTTGATCCAATTCTTCCTATGACAAGATACTTAGGCAACCCTACTCTAGAGTACGGTCCAACCAAGTAAAAATTCAAGTTATTCAATTTAAATGAAACTGTGGCAAAAGTTATTTTGTTTATGAGTCAATTTCAAAACTTGTAAGTCTCACCCTATGTTATGTATATTTTGAGCCTCAAGCAGTTTTTCTTTCTAACCCTATCAAAAGTCCCAGTTACAATTAAAGAAAGGCCTTTAGATCAATCTTTGAGAATGCCAAGGCTAAACGTGTTATGGGTATATGATGTTCCATATTTTGGACACGATTGTCCTTCATCAGCTTAAAAATATGAGAGAAATAAAAAAGAGAGTCTTATTGATGAAAAATCTCATGGACACTATAAGGTGATAGTAAGTTGAGATAAATGAAAATAAGAGAGTATTATTAGTGAAAATCCTCATGGGCACCATAAGCCGACAGTGAGTTGAGAGAAATATAGATGAGAGAGGCCCATTGGCAAAAATACTTTGGGGTGCCACTAGCCGAATAAGGTCTGTGATATAGAGGCAACAAGTTCAAGAGTAGCTTGATTTCAAATTCAATAAGTTGGCAAAGTTGACAAATGATTAGGATGGGAAAGATTAGGTTGCTTAATCCAATTTGTATTTCATAATCACTGGAGTTGACTACCACACTAATATAAGCTTTCCTTTTCTTATTTTTTGAAAAAGAAATGTCTATTGTATTTTTTTTATATATTTTCTTTTTATTATTTGTATCTGAAATGTCAAATAGAAAATCATTATCATCATTTCTCCTATTTTTGAGTCAAATTCATATCTAAATAAGTGAGAAAGGATTCAAAAATTTGCTACCATCTTCTTCAATTGCCCAAAGCAAGAAAAAAGGCTCGTACATTGCCATGACCCAAGGCTACCCCCTAGTCACGACAATGGTGCTTATGGTTACAAGTGACCACAAGCTAACCCATGAGCTAGTACCTGCTGTGAATGAAATGGCACTGATATAACATATGTAGAAGACAAGCTAATAAAAAACTGAAAATCTAAATACTGAATATATGTAAATGTCAAGTCTAAAATGTCTGTAACAACTGATAATATTGAATTGACTGGCTGACGATCTAACTGATTGTTTGAAAGCCTCTAAATATCATGGGGAGTTGACGGGACAAGCCCCCAATTAATTTTGACTATATGAACATAAGAAAACACTGAAATAACTGAGATAAATAAATTATGTCCTCGATGGATGAAGAATCACCACTGCTATTGCTGGGTAATGCGGAGTTGTTATGAACGGTCGAGAACCTGAGCATTCAAACCTATGCTATAAGACAACATAAAACAAAGCAAAATATGCGATAATTACTTTGAATGTGCTGGTACGTGAGATAAGGAATGACTAAAATGCATGAGAAAACTAAGCATAAAAGTACGAACATGTAATATCTGAGAATGCAAGACCAAACATAAATATATTTATAAAATAATCTGTAAATTGAGAGGCTGAAATCTGTATAACTGAATAACTGTAAATCTAATTTGTACACTTGGTCAAGCAAACCTTAAATGAGATATACTAAAATACAGGTGAAAACTGTGGGAGGTATCATGTAATCAACATGCCCTAATCTGAGATAATTGGGGTCTAAGCTGTAACCCTAGTTCGAAGGATGTCAGTACTGTTCGACGGATACTAACACTGGCTATGTGTATTCACTAATCTGATGTCTCGAAGGACTAGAGAGTCAGTCCTAAACTGGTGGGTGACCCCTAAGAGAGTTTCAATCCTAAACTGGTGGGTGATATCTTATAATCCTACGCTGGCTACGTAGTACTGGTACTTATGGAATGCTACTAAGGACCCAGTCCTAACTGGTGGGTGAGCCCCCATCCCTCAGTTTGCTCGGTGCTAAATCCTACTCCCAGCTTAACTAACACTAGTACTGAACTGAACTAAGTTTAACTGAACATTATTTTTGATAGTGCTCATCATGAATATATGAACTAAGTAAATAGTAATATTCATGATTGAACTTAATCATTACTTAAAAATCTAAAATCAAGTAAAAACACAAAGATATCGGGTGTTCATAACCCACCAACACTGAATGATCATAAAATATGACATTTAAGCTTAAAACTGTAGTATGGAATCATGGTTAAATCTAAGAAATAGACATTTCACCAAACATGTGGAAAGCAGGGACTTGAGCATGAGGATACTCTAAACATGAGAAATCAACAACAAGAAATTCACTTGAAAAAGACATAGGAAAGTAAGATTTAAAGCATGAGTAAATCAATTATTTCATGGGATCATACATGGGCTGAATTAAAATTAAATTACCAAGGAATACATGAATTAAACTCATCTTGAACATGTAAAATACCATAATAATAGAAAAATCCATTCCTTAATTTAAAAAAGGATTTCTTGTCTCCATAGGTGAAAGGGACCCATGAATGAACACCCGGCATACCTTCAGCTTCTTAACTTGAAAGGAAAACACTAATCTTGATTATTTCTTAAAGGTTCTTGAACTAAGGGAACTTGAATTATTTATTTCTTGGGGAAAAAAGAACTCAATTTTGTTCTTAGGGAAAGGGGAGGGTTTTCTTGAGAAGAAGGGAAAATAATGCCCTAACTGATACCTGAAGTCGTGATATGAATGATTGGGTTGAGTGAAAAAAGAGCCAATTGCTCCCAGTCATTTAAATTTAGAATTGGACGCAACAGGCTAACCACGATGCGGTGTTATCATGATCATTGATTTCCCTCACCACGATACTGTCTGCATGACATCGGGACTCATGTTGCTTTACGGGATTATTGCGGTGGCCCACTAGTTTTTTGATCCAAACATGACCCAAACCTTGTCCAAATATTCCAAAACTCCTCCGAGACATTCCTTTTACATCCCTAAACATGAATCAACTCAAAAACAAATGTTTCGAGGTTGGGAAGACCAAAATAGAAAACCTCAAAGTTATAGTTCCTGAAAATGACTAAGTCCCCAACACTTAGTGAAAATTTAAGGCCTTAAGCCCCTTATACATGCAACTAAAAGCTGAATTGAGCAAAGATTAGTACCGGGTATTACAATATTTACCTTTTGGGAACATTTCTCCTCGAATATGACTGGTTAGACTAAGAGTACTGTACTAAGATAACTGAGATCACATACTGAACATGCATGACTTGGAACATGATTACTCAACTGAGTCTGAAACATGATACATGAATTGAACTAATTTCGTGAATGCATGTAATGACATAGGAATGGTTACATAGCTGAAACTGAGAACGGGAAAAAATAAATTTAAGGAAGAATTGTTACCTCAAACTGTATCTGAGTTTGCAAATAAAAGATGGGGGTACTTGGTTCGCATATCTACTTTTTGCTTTCGAAGTAGCTCCCTCAACAGAATGATTCTGCCAAAGAACCTTAACCAAGGGAAATTTCTTATTCCTTAGCCTTGAAATCTGACGACCAAGGATCTCAACTGGGACTTCCTCATAGGAAAATCTATCCTTAACGTCCATATATTCTAAAGAAACAACTACACTTGAATCACCAAAACACTTATTTAACAAAGAAACACGAAACATTTAATGTACGGACTCCAAATTTCCAGGCTACTCTAGCTCATAGGCTACCTTCCCAAAATAGTTCAAGATTCTATATTGAACAATATAACAGTGATCGAGTTTAACCTTCTTGTCAAATCTATTCACTCACTTTATAGGTAAAATTTTAAAATAGATCAAATCACCAAAATCAAACTCAAACTCAAGATCTCTTCTCCTCTCGTCTGCATAAGATTTTTGACGGCTTTAGGCTGTCTTCAGCCTCTCTTGAATTAACTGAACCTTCTCCATCACCTCAAATAATGAATCTAGCCCTATTATAGTAGCCTTACCTGCTTCAAACCAACCAATGAGATATTTACATCTCCTACCATAGAGAGTCTTAAACAGAGCTATCTGAATACTCAAGTTATAACTGTTGTTGTAAGAAAAATCAATCAAAGGTAAGTGGTCATCCCACCTAACTTTAAAGTCAATAAAATATGACCTCAACATATCTTCTAAGGTCTGAATGGTTCTCTCTTCCTGACCATCAGTATAGGGATGGAAAGTTATGCTGAGATGAACTTGGGTACCTAGACCCTTCTGAAAAGCCTTCCAAAAGTGATAGCTAAAGTGAGTACCTCTATATGATATGATAAAAAATGGAATTCCATTTAACTTAACCAACTCCCTTATATAAAGCCTAGGATAATCCTCCTCTGAGTACAAAGAATGGACTGGCAAGAAACAGGCTGACTTGGTTATTCTATCAACAATCACCCAAATCGAATCATATTGACAACACATACGAGACAACCCTGTCCCAAAATCCATGTTCACCACTTCCCACTTCAAAGTGAGAATGATAAACACTTGCAATGCACCACTAGGCCTTTGTCACCCAACCTTAACCTACTGGCAATTTAGGTACTTAGCCACTAACTCTATAATATCCTTCTTCATACCACTCCACCGATAGATTTTCCACATATGCATTATCTGCAAGTATCGTGCACCATGAAATTTTGCAAGTATGCATTGTCTCAAACCATAAACACACGGAACCTGCCCTGACAACAAAGCACACTATCTCCCTCTTGGCAGAAAACCACTAATTTTGATCTCTAACTTTCTTCTTTAACTTAACTAATCTAGGATCCCTATCTTGATTTTCTTTCACTTCGATAACCAATGAAGATTCTGAAATATTCTGAACCTATATATTACCTTCAGTTGAATTAACCAACCGAACACATAATCTAGTAAGCTGATGAACCTGTTGAACTAACTTCTTCTTATCCCTCCTCAACATAAGCAATACTTCCATAGACAACCTGCTAAGGGTACCTGCCACTACATTGGCCTTGCCCGAATGATGCAATAGACTCATATCATAATCTTTTAACACTTAAGCTACCTTCTCTGATGAAGATTTAGATATTTTTGTGTGAATACGTACTGTAAGAACTTATAGTCATTGAACACATCAACCTGAATCCTATAAAGATTGTGCCTCAAAATTTGTAAGGCGAAAATAACTGCTGCTAACTCAAGATCATGGGTAGGATAATTCATCTCATAGGGTTTATGCTGTCTAGAGGCGTAGGCTGTGACTTTTCCTCTGTGTATGAAAAAACTACCAAGATCAACTCTGGATGCATCATAGTAAACTAAAAATCCATCGAACTATCTGAAAAACTCAAGACTTGGACGAAAGTGAGTCGAGTCTTTAACTTCTTAAAACTTTTCTCGCAAGAATCTGACCATTGGAATTTGAATTTTTTTTGAGTCAATGGAGACATAGGGGATGAAATAGAAGAAAGCCCTTCAATAAATCATCTGTAATAGCCAGCCAAACCCAAGAAACTCTAAATTTTTGATGGAGAGATAGGTCTAGGCCAGTTTCTCACTACTTCATTCTTTTGAGGGTCAACTCTAATGCCATCACCAAAAATAATATGGCCAAGAAAAGCTACTGATCTTAGCTAAAATTTGTACTTACTAAAATTGGCGAACAATTGATGAGATCTAAGGGATTGCAACATAATTCTCAGATGGTCTGCGGGATTATTCTCACTATAGGAATAGATGAGGATATCATCAATGAAGGCTATAACGAATATGTCCAAGTACTGCTTGAATACTCTGTTCATCAAATCTATGAAAGCTGTAGGGGCATTCATTAGTCCAAAAGACATAACTGGAATTCAAAATGACCATACCGAGTTTTGAAAGTTGTCTTCATAATATCACATTCTTTAGCTCTAAGCTGATGTAGCCAAATCTGAGGTCTATCTTAGAGAGATAACTGAAACTCTAAAGTTAGTCAAAGATTTCATCAATTTTGGGAAGCAGAATCTTATTCTTGATGATGACTTTGTTCAACTAGCAGTAATCAATATACATTCTGAGAGAACCATCTTTCTTACACATGAACAAGACTAGAGCGCCCCATGAAGAAATACTGGGCCTGATGAAACCTTTATCTAAGAGATCTTTTAACTGTTCTTTCAACTCCTTAAGCTCAGCTGGAGCCATTCTATAGGGTGGAATAGAGATAGGTTGGGTATTTGGAAGGAGATCTATTTTGAAGTCAATTTCCTTTTCAGGAGAAACTTTGAGAAGATCTTCAGGGAACACATTTGAAAATTAACTTACTACTGAAACTAAATCGATACTCAGAATCTCAGAACTAGAGTCCTTGACTCAAATAAGATGGTAAACAGACCCTTTAAATATCATCTTTCTAGCTTTAAGATAAGGAACAATCTGACCCCTAAGCACAGAGGTATTACCCTTCTATTCAATGACTATTTCATTGGGAAACTAAAACTGAATGACCCTATTTCTACAATAAACTGAGGTATAGAATGAGTGGAGCCAATCCATACTGAGAATGACATCAAAATCAGTCATCTCTAACTCTACAAGATCAGCTGAGGTAAGTTTCTGAGATATTGTGACTAGAAAATTTTTGTATACCTATCTGGCTATGATAGATTTACCCACCGGGGTGGACATTGAGAAAGGTTTTGCTAAAAATTTAGGACTGACACTAATTGACTGCTATATAAGAAGTAAAAAAAGAAAGTGAAGCTCCGGGGTCTAATAAAGCATAAATATGAAGACAAAAGACTTGTAACGTACCCATAACCACATCAAGAGAACTTTTCTAATCATGTCGAGTATGGAGGGCATACAACTAGTTTTGATGTGACCTACTGGTTGTGCTGGAAGTGGCGCCCAGCAGAGTCGGCTGACCTACTAGAACCGATGCAAGATTAGACTGGCCTGTTAGAGTAAATCCTTTACCTTCTGACCAACCGCTGGATACTCCCAGATTATATGACCCCACTTTCCACATCCAAAACACACATCACTACCAGCTTTACACACACCCTGATGATTCCTATATTTTTCATAGAATGGATTAGTACAACCACTGTTCACATTACCATGGGACTTAGATCCTGGCACTTTATCCTAATTGTCTTTCCTGAACTTAGGCATTGACGCACTAGCTGAAGATGGAGTTGGGGATGAAAATTTTTGATGGAACTGAGAACTGTTACCATCTTCTGACCTTGGCTGATAAATATTAAAACTATCTATTCTGGTTCTCTTATTCTCTCTCTCTCTCCTCTTAAGATTCTCTTCCTTAATTTGCTGAGCATGAACCATGAGTCTAGATAGGTTAATATCCTTAATCAGCATGACAGTCGTACACTTCTTAATCATTCTATCAGCTACACTAGATACAAACTTAATCATTCAAGACCTATTGTCTTTCACCCTAGTAGGAGCATACCTTATCAACTGAGTGAACTTAAGAGAGTACTCTTTTACGCTCATATTACACTACTTAAAATTGGTAAGCTCCTGATAATTAGCTTTCCTTAACTCTGAGGGGAAGAACCTATCTAAGAAAGCTGTGGCAAACTCCTTCCAATCTACTAGCCTGCATCAATGCCAAGGTATGCCTTTCACTGCTTAAACTAAGTGTGAGCTATATCCTACAACTGATAAGCATCCAATTCTACACTCTCACTCGAAGTGATTCCCATGATATCTATCACTTTTTTCACCATATACAAAAATTTCTGTGGATTCTCCTTAGACTGAAATCTCGAAAATAGAAGGGGATTCATCCGAGTCAAATCTTGAATCCTAACTACAATCGTATTTTCCACTGGATTGGCTGAGAAAATAGCTTTCTGGTTATTCTGAGAAGCTACTGAATGCGCTAAGGTAAAAAAAGCAGCCCGAAATTCAGTGTGGGTGACATGATCATTCAAGGGATCTTTCTGAACAAGTAGGGGTGCAGGCTGATCCCCATTCTTTCTTTAGTTGTTTTTTTGGGAGGCATTATTTGTAAATAGAATGAATGATGAGTTAGAAAAGAGTTTAAATAGAGCCAATACTCTTTCACATAACAAGAACACTGAAAAAAGGAAAACTTTCCTAAAAATATCTCGTAGCCTCTTGACCATAAGTGTGGAGTGCTTCACACCCATGCACAAGACTTTACTCAACGCGACTTTTAGACTCCCTAGGACACTTTAAGACCTTAGGCTCTGATACTAAGTTTTTTCATGACCCGAGGCTACCCCTATTCTCGATAACGATGCTTACAGTCATAAGTGACCACAAGCTAACTCATGAGTTGGTAGTTGCTATGAGAACTAAATGAAATGGCACTGATCTAACATATGGAAACGATAAGCTAAAAAAATACTAAAAATCTGACTACTGAATATATGTAAATGATAAGTTTGAAATGTCTGTAACAACTGATAATACTGAACTGACTGATTCACTATCTAACTGATTGTTTGAAGCCTCTAAATAACATAGGGAGTTAATGGGACAAGCCCCCAACTAACTCTAATAGTCTGAACATTAGAAAATACTGAAATAACTGAGATAAATAAATTATGTCATCGATGGATGAGAACTCACCACTGCTACAAATGGGTAACACAGAGATGTCTAAGAACGGTCGGGAAACTAAGCATCTGAACCTATGTTATAAGACAATATAGCGTAAAGAAAAGTATGAAATTAGTACTTTGAATGTACTAGTACGTGAGATAAGGATTGACTGAGATGCATGAGAAAGCTAAGCATAAATGCATGAACATGTAATATCTTAGAATGCAAGACCAAGCATAAACACATTTCTAAAATAATTTGTAAACTGAGAGTCCCAAATCTGTATAACTAAATAACTCTAAATCTGATCTGTACACTTGAACAAGCAAACCTGAGCTGAGATATACTGAAATACTGACGAAAAATATAGGAGGTATCATGTAACCGACATGCCCCAACCTGAGCTAATTGGGGTTCAACCTATAACCCTAGTTGGAAGGGTATCAGTACTGTGCCATGATTACTAACACTGGTTGTATGGATCCATTAATAGGAAGTCGTGAAGCACTAGGAAGTCAGTCCTAAAATGGCGGATGACACCTAAGAGAGTGTCAGTTCTAAATTAGTGAGTGATATCTCATCATTCTAAATTGGCTATGTGTTCTAGAACATGGTACCGCTACTAAGGACCTAGTCCTAACTGGCGGGTAAGCCCCTATCTCTAGGTTTCCTTGGTGCTAAATCTTACTCCTAGCTAAACTGATACTAGCATTGAATTGAACTAAGTTTAACTGAACATTATTTCTTATAGTGCTCATCATGATTATATGAACTGAGTAAATAGTAATATTCATGGTAACTGAATAATTACTAGAAAATCTGAAATCATGTAAAACACAAAGGTATCGGGTGTTCATAACCCACAGCACTAAATGATCATATAATATGACATTTAAGCTTAAAACTATAGTATGGAATCATGGTTCAACCGAAGACATAGACATTTACCAAACATGTGGAAAGCAGGGACTTGAACATAAGGATATTCTAAACATGAGAAATCAACAACATAAAATTCACTTGAATAAGACATTGGAAACTACGATTTAAAACATGAGTAAATCAATTATTTCATGGGATCATACATGGACTAAATTGAATGTAAATTACCAAGGAATACATGAATGAAACTTATCTTGAACATGTAAAATACCATAATAATAAAAAAATCCATTTCTTAATTTAACAAAGGATTTTTTTTGGGCTCCATGGGTAAAAGGGACCAAGAATGAGCACCCCACATACCTTAAGTTTCTTAACTTGAAAGGAAAATACTAGTATTCATGCTTTCTTGAAGGTTCTTGAACTTGGGGAACTTGAATTCTTGATTTCTTAGGGAAAAAGGAACTCCATTTTGTTATTGAGAAAAGAGTAGGGTTTTCTTGAGAGGAATTTGGAGAAAAAGGAAAAATAACGCCCTAACTTATTCCCCAAGTCGTGATATGAATGATTAGTTGAGGGATAAAAGACCTAATTACCCCTCAGTCATTTAAATTCAGATCTGGACACAACAGACTTACCTCGACACGATCTTATTACGATCGTTGATTTCCCTCACCATGATGTAGTCTGCATAACATTAGGACTAATTTCGCATTGTGGGTTTATCGCGGTGATCCACTAGTTTCGTGATCCAAACATGACCCAAACCTAGTCCAAAAAATTTGAAACTCCTCTGAGACATACCTTTTACATCCCTGAACATGAATCAACTTAAAAACCAACATCTCAGGGTCAGGAAGACCAAAATAAAAATCCTCAAAGTTAGAGGTCCTAAAAATGACTAAGTTCCCAACACTTAGTGAAAATTTCAGGCCTTAATCCCCTTATGCATGCAACTAAAAGATGAATTGAGCTAAGATTAGTATGGGGTATTACATACATAAAGATGGCATAATCCAAAGTGAAGCAAATTATTCAAGGAATTTTCATTAGTTGTCAGGTTATGAACTCATGATAGTATAAAGTTTAGTATGGAGACACCGTGAGATAGAGATACCGTGTTTTCTTTTGAGTCACTCTTAATATTCTAAGTTTAGATCAATGGTGTAGCAAGTCAATGGTTTGAAATAATTTAAATATGACAATTGCAAGAATGATTGCTTACAAAAGCTAAAGCTACAAACCAACCACCATATTTGTAAGCCCACAAGTTTTTTCTGTATCCAACAGGAACACATGTTACTTTCAAATCAAGGGATTCAAAGCCTAAATATCAAAAAGGTGCGATTCCCCACTTCTGCAAATGTAAAAGGTAGAATTGCTACATAGTCTTGGTAATTACAATCATGGTAAAAGCATATCCTCCTATACCCCTAGGATACACACTTTCTTGTATGGGTATTTCAATTTTCATTTGTTAGGTGACACACTTCTACCTTTAACCTTTAACCCTAGTAGACACATCTTCTAGTTGAGCCATTCCATTTAACCCTAGGAGACATACTTCCTTGTCTAGGTAATTCAAATTTCATTTATTAGGTGACATACTTCCTAACTTGAATTTTCACTCTTAGAAGATGCATTTTCTGGTCGAGTAATTTCATTTACCTCCTAGGAGATGAACTTCATTGTTTGGGTAATTCAAGTTTTCTTTATTAGGTGACACACTTCCTAACTTAAGCCTTCACTCCTAGAAAACATATTTCTAGTTGAGTCATTCCATTTAACTCCTAGGAGACACACTTCCCTGTTTAGGTATTTTAGGTCTTATTTGTTAGATAACACACTTCCTAAAGGGTATTCAAATTTCAATTGTCAGGTGAAGCACTTCCTAACTTAAACCTTTAATCCTAAAAGATGCAATTTCTAATCAAGTCATTCCATTAAAACTCTTTGAGGCACTTTCTTGTCTGGATAATTCAAATTTCATTTGTTAGGTGACACACTATCTAAATTGAACCTTCACTCCTAGAATACATATTTTCTAGTCGAGTCATTCCATTTAACCCCTAGGAGACACTTCCTCTTTTGGGTAATTCAAGTTTCATTTGTTAGGTGACGCAGTATCTAACTTGAACCTTCACTCCTACAAGGCACACTTTCTAGTTGAGTCATTTCATTTAATCGTAAGAGATGCACTTTTTTATGTAGGTATTTAAAGTTTTATATGTTAGGTGACATACTTCCTACCTTGGAGAAAAAGAGTATTTCAAGATTGATTTGTCAGGTGATGCACTTTCTAACTTGAACCTTTACTCCTAGAAGATGCAATTTTTAGTTGAGTCAGTCTATTTATTCCTGGGAGACACACTTTCTTGTCTAGGTAATTCAAGTTTCATTTGTTAGGTGGCACAATTCCTAAATGAGTTTTCGCTCCTAGAAGACATACTTTCTAGTTGAGTCCTTCCATTTAACCCATAGGAGACACACTTCCTTGCCTGGGTATTTTAGTTTTCATTTGTTAGGCGATGCACTTCCTAACTTGAAACTTCACTCCTAGAAGACACACTTTCTAGTCGAGTCGTTCCCTTTAACCCCTAGGAGATGCACTTCCTTGTCTGGGTAATTCTAAGGAGACATATTTCCTGATTTTGGTCAATAGTTTTACTCTCAAGATACACATTATTTACCAAGGCCTTGATTCACCCTATTTATTGTACTTTTCAAAAATTTATGAACAGGTGACACTCAAAAATTTTTCTAGAACAAGTTGGTGCAAAAATTTTGTTCGTATTGTTTGGTTTTTAATTTCAGTTCAGGAACCTCTAGGATAATGAGACTTTACTTTTAAGCTCAGGACCCTCCTAGACAATGAGATTTTACTTTGAGTTCTGGAACAAATTTAGAGAACAAGAATTACTTTCAGGGTGTGTTTGCTATGATCGAAGATATTTTCCATGGAAAATATTTTCCTGGAAAATAAGTTGGTTTACTACTTATTTTCTTATATTTGGTTGGTGAGTGGAAAATATTTTTCGAAAAATATTTTATGGTGTTTGGTTGGTGATAGAAAATATATTTTAGAAAAATATTTTCTAGTGTTTGATTGGTGAGTGAAAAAATATTTTTTAGAAAATACTACTAACTGTTAACTAGTATATCAGTGCCTCTAGCAGCTCAACAATTTGTACGAACTAATTTAAGCATAGAAAATAATATCAATATCGAATACTAAAATATTACAATCACTAAATTTAATCAGCTACTAATTAACAAATATAGGAGATATTTTTCAACATTTTGTTAGGACAATCTCAAGATACTACAATCAATAGAAATACAATGGAACGACAAGCTTGTTCAATCTTGTGAAACAAGCTACATCAATGACAAAATGAAATATGCAATTAGCAAAAGTAACATAGGTAAGTCTTCCTCTATGCATGTAGAAATAACAATACATTCAACGAATAATGGAAAATAAAAAAATTTAGGCTTTACTATTTTTTATTTCAAGAAGTGAAAAATTGAAGCAAAATACAATGAAAAATATTTTCGAGTAATGTGATTTTTTTGAGAAATGTGAACATGAGTGTTGTTGGGGTAGGAGTGGTGCATAAGTCACATTTGTCATTTTCCGAAAAATGACTTCCCTTGGCCAATGAGGGAAGTTATTTTCCCTCAAATGAAGGAAAATGAGTTGTTATGGAAAACATTTTCCCAACATTTAACTACAACCAAACAAGGAAGAATAAGAAAATATTTTTCAGAGAATATTTTCCATCATACCAAACACACCCTCAGTGTTGAAGATCAGCACGCTCGCCTTTTCAAAGTCAGAAGTGCCAGTCCAATGAATATGTAAAATTTCAAGATCTTCTCCAATACCATGAGTCGACATGGAGGAACATTTCATTTTTAAAGTTTAACTCAAAATAACGACTATCTCACTACTTGAGAAGTTATAAAGATTCAAGTCAAGATTTCAAAAAAGCTACATAGATAGGATCATTCACTTGTATCTTTATTTTTTATTTTTGTTGTTCATTTAGATGTAAAAACAGAAGCCGCGAATTGGAGACTTGATCAAATCTCACTCGACCTCTAACTCATTGTCTCACCATTTCACCTCATTGAACTATATGTGACCTGATTTTCTTATGACCCGGGATTTGTAGGTGGCTCAAAATCAGGACTCGGTGGGATCTCCTTTCTTTTTTCTACCCTTTCAAATAAACGAAGCGTCAAAAATTATTTTATTATCTACTTCTTTGTACGAAAAAACTTCCTGCTTTCAGGAAAAAAGGGGTAAAATGTTGACACGTAATTTTTGACCCTCCCTTAAATTTTACCTATTTTTTGCATCAAAAATTTATTTTTGTCTAATTTTTTTCAGCTTTTATTTTCATTTTTAGTGGGTTTTATTTGAAAAATTGTGAAAAATATTTCTTTAAAAGTAGAGTTGCATTTTAGGATATGTATTCAAATAATAAGAAAATTTTAAAAAATATATTTTTAATTTAGATTTTAATAAATAAGCTAGTAATTTTATTAGTCTGTTAATTATATTTTATTTTAGGCTAGTTATAAACTTTTCTTATATTTTCTTAATATACAAAATTAATTAATTAATATTTTTATCATTATTATTATTTTCTTACTTTTTTTATCTTTAGAAAAGAAAAAAAATAATCCTAAAACGACCCAATTTCCCCACACATTCCCCACGTCCCATTTTCAACAGCTGAAGTCCCCAACATATGCACACACTACATAACATACATGCACACACAATACGCTATATGCACACACACCAAAGATGCACTATATATAAAGATATCACAACACACACATGGGAGAGGATGGAAAACAAAAATCAAAGGGAAGAAAAAGAGAGGAAAACAAAGAGGGAAACAAGAAAAATAGTGGAAAAGGAAGAGAAAGATGATAACGCCCAAACTACAGCTCTTGTAAGAGTGTAAGCGGTCACTGTCAAATATAGAACCCAACTGGGTTGGGTGTAGAATCCCACAGGGAATAATTGGTCACTAAGTGTTGCAACTATTAGTAGACTGTTGGTCGAAAATTCCACGGAAAGGGGGGATTTGATTATGCGTGAATTAATAATATCCAAGTAACGAATGAAACGATGTATTTAGTAAGATTTAATCACAGAGAACAATAAGTTAGGGTTATGTCCACCTTATGAGTTCTACGTATCTATTAACTATGAGTAATGCGGAATTTAGACATGCATGCACTTATAGAGATTCGTATTCTAATGGTAAATCCTAGTGTTTCTCAACCATCCAAGATTATTTCACTTTAACTCTCTCGAGCTTAAAGCGTATACTAACGGTACAAACTCTCCAAGAGGTTAATCCGGTTAAGGCATGAACGTGTAAATAGCGGTTGGTAGCCCTATTTCCTTGTCACACTCTCTTTTCCAAACATGTAAATTTTCTCTCGAACAAGTTAATGCTATAATGACGTATTCTATATGTTTGCAACCACAAGAATTCAATTAAAACGAAGAGAGTAATGATATAAGTAACATACGCATCAAGAATTCACAAACTCATAGTAATAGATAGTATATCACAAGGCTTCCATAACCCTAACAGAGAAGTTTAGCTACTCATGAGTACAACCGAGATCACAATAAACATCATCATCATACCAAAGCTAGAACAATCTCACGTTGGGGATGAGATTGGCGTCAAAAGGGATTGAAGATTTTGCTCTCCTCGTTGCTCACGTGTTTGCCTTGTTTCCCTGTCTTAAAACTTACAGATTCTGTAAACTCACTAATCCAAAGTGTCGAATGAAAGGAATCGAATAAGTGAAAAACCATGCTGAAAAATTCAGCAAATAAGGTTTTTATAACATCCTTGTCCTAGTCCTACTAGGTTACTGCTGCACCCCTAAGTATTAAGAAATACTGATTTTGCCCAGGACAGATTCTCCATACATCACATTCAGTCCACAAGCTTCCAAAAGCTGCCTTCCTTCTTACGTGAAGTTTTCTCTGCCCAAAGGTCCACAAAGTGCTAAAATCTTCATCGTTAATACCTGGAAAACATGCTAATCACATAGGTTAGCTCACTTATAGGAAAATGGACTAAAAGTGCAGGAATTATATATTTTATCCTTAAAACTTAGCTATAACATGGGCAAATTATGGTGTTTAGGCGTGTAAATACGCCCAACATCACCACCCCACACTTAAAGCTTTTTTCGTCCTCGAACAAAATATTACGTCCATGCAAACATATACTTAGAATTTCACAGTAACAACACAAAATGTTCAACAAGACATGCATGGCAATCATTAACAAAGAGTAGTTTTCTTGATCACTACTAGAAACAATTCAACCTCCAACATAGACTCGTGATGATGGTTAATTCGTATCCACAAGTTAAGCCACAAAGAATCATATAACACTACCCAAAACTCATCAACCATATGTGTCTCACACAAGATATCACCCATAATCACTCACAAGTTTTGAATTTTTCGAAACATGGGTACAAGATTCTCCTTGCTCTCACTCTCACAAAGAATTCATATGTTACAACTGATGAACATAGGCTTGCCCTTAGTGTAATGCTCCACTAATATCAGAATGCTAAGTTTAGGATCAAATAGGTCTTTACATGGTTGTAATGTAGGCTAAGGGACAGGTAGGACTATTTTGGCCAGAAATAGTGACTATGTTCCCTAAGCGCTTTAATACACTACGTTATGTCATTAACATTTTTTTTAAACAACCCCTCTACTTTCCGTTCTTCTACCACCCCTTTTCACCTATCTTGTTATTCAATTATAAACAGAACTAACTTTTTATATATTTTTTTTCTTTTTATTTGATTTATTTATTTATTTTTTTTATTTTTTTTATTTTATAAAACACCTCTATGATAGCCACTCTTTTTCATAACAATTTCAAGTACCAATATACTCTGAGGCATCACTTTCACCCAATTTCCTCTTATTTTGTCACATGACTCTACAATTTAAAGCGCTTAGGAATTTGGATCAAATTTTGGTCTTGAAAAAAAATGGATTAGGCTACATATGAGGCTGTCAAAGAAAATAGCTAAAGGCTCAAAGGGGGTTAACTAGGATAATGTACACGGGTAGATAAAAAGAAGGTAAACAATTACAGGTTGCCAAAGAAATGCCTAAATCATCTCCTAAACTCACACTCTTTATTTCGCTTTACACACACACCAGGCAAGTTCTAGCATCAGTCACAACACAGAATATACTATAACCTCACACACACAAGGCACATGGTCAACTTTATTGAAAGTAGTATAGACTCTTGTCCCAACAGATGAATGAATTAAACCACACAATTATCACACAGTGAGTCACACTTGGAGCCTAAACGTCTCAATAGTAATGATTTTAGCACAAACTCTTGTCATAATACCATGCCGCCTATCAGAACAATTTCCTGCAAAATCTAAAAAATCTACAAACAAACATAAATAAATGTAGGGAAGGAAGTACAACATACAAATACTAGCACCCCACACTTAGACGGGACACACTGCCCTCAATGGAAAATAAATAAGGAAAACCTGATTAGTCGGACTACTCCTCTATGTCTGGGGTCATATCCCCTGCATCGAAATCATCATCAGAGTCGTCGTCATCAGAGTTATCCTCCACGTCTGAGTCTGGCATTCGACGATCATCATCAGTCGACACGTCATCATCGAGAGGTTCCTCAAAATGTACCCCTACTCTGCACATAGCCCGCGCATGCTCATTCATCGGGTAGTCGTAATCCAACTGTTGGAGCTCTGCATCAGTCGGAATTCGAACCCCACTCATCATGGTAAACTGAGTCATGCCATATAGATGGCGAAAGAAACTTTCATCCCGAGCATGTCTTTCTGCAGTGGTCAGGTTGACGCCATGCCCAGTTTCAGGATCTTTAACCTTTGTCAGATCAACCTTCTTCGGGTTGTGCGTAAGCTTATGATTTGCAGGTTCCTCTTCAATGTGTTCCTTCCTCAATATCGCAGTTAACAGATTGCCAAAGCTGAAATGGGACCTCTTGTGCAGCCTAGCCATACGCATTGATGATCGTATAACCGTACCAATGTTGATGGGAATATTAGTCATCAGAGCGTACACCAAGCATACTCTATCACGTGTGATCTTTGTGTACTGTGTCCCAGGAATGAGGCAAGAGTTGACTATCCTCAACCATATACGAGCTTCTCTATTTAAGGAAGCATACGGGAAGGTATTGTGCCGACCGGTATCCTTGTGACGATTCCAACGTGCCATTGATCTAGTTCCATACAGTGTGTGTCTGATTGCCCTATACAGAGGTCTATGATAAAGCTCCTTGAGCGGTGATGGATCTACAGATGGAAAACCCAAAAAAGTATTGAAAAACTCCGTATTCAGTTGGAAGACTTGGCCCCGAATCTTCACTTCACTTCCGGTAGTCTTTGGGGACTAATTGGCATAAAACTCGCGTGTTAGAGCAAGATTGCATTCCCCCATATCTCGGAAAATGAAATCAAGGTTTAGCGCCATAATTTTAGCCAAAATGCGAGGTTCTCTCTTCGCTAGACTCTCCTTTTGTATCAACTCTACGTGAACATATTTTTTCACTTTGTTGTTCTTGTACCACTCCTTTCCTTCCTCCTCGAGGACCCACTTTATCCCGAAATTGCGTCGAGGTATTTGCACCAAGGAGGATTCAGCTTGCTCTTTTCTTCCCCTTTTTTGACCTTTCTATGAGGTGGACGCTTTTTCTTTTTCTTGTCGTCCTTTTGGTGCCATTCTACCTGAGATTAAAATAGATTTATCTTAGCTCATCTCGAAAGATTTAATCAACAAACAATCAATAGTGGCACCACCCCGCACTTAATTTATTGGTACAAACTAATTAAGTGAGTGATGTCGATTACTCAGACTTCATCGACATACATATAGGCGATAAACATGTTTAGCACAGTCTTACTTTCATGTAATCTTAACTATCCTTTCCTACTCTATTTCATGTAATCTTGACTATACTTTTATGTTTGGATTGATGCACTTTTTGAACAAGACTACTACATAGAGATCGTAACAAGGTATTGCAGAGAAATAAGCACAACATCTCATGCTTGTATTCAATCATGATCTTTATCTCGATGAACGAGTCATTCAAACATTCAAGCTTTCAATTTTAAAGATTATTCAATTAAATTTACCATGTCAATTCCGCAAAAGTATGACAGTGTATCAAAATCAAATACAAGTTGGAACAAAGTCAAAAACACCCACACGTATTCTTTCACTCAACTAGATGTATCATAATAAACCAACCACATTCAAATCACCAACACCACTTCAAGATCTAACAAATCATTATAAACGTAGCATCTCAACAACTACGGAATATAAAAGAATAACTTACTTGGTGGTAGTTTGGGAAGATGATCCTGCAAGACTAGATGAGCAAAAAAAAAAGTTTTAAGAGAAATTGGAAGGTTGGGCGGCGCCTATCTTGAGAAAACAATGAGATTTTGTTCTAAGATTAAGGGTCTATTTATAGACCATGGCTTGGGTCGGGTTTGACCCATGTAAAATCGGGTTAGGAGACCAAAAGCATAAGTAGGCGGCGCCTAATGCTTTGACTATGCTTGGTATAGGCGGCGCCTAATGCTTTGCCTAGTTGGGCATAGGCGGCGCATATGCTATCGCCTAGTTGAGCATAGGCGGCGCCTATGCTATGGCCTTGTCGATTCAGAGAGCAAAGGCAATGGCATAGGCAGCGCCTAATGCTTTGCCTAGTTGAGCATAGGCGGCGCCTATGCTATAGCCTTGTCGATTCAGAGAACATAGGCCATACCATAGGCCTTGCCTTGTCCGTTGCCTAGATTTACATAGGCCTTGCCTTGTTCGTTGCCTAGATTCGCATAGGCATTGCCTTGTCTATTACCTTTGCTCCTTCATTCCTAACTTACCACCTTTAACATGGCTTCCTTTCAAATTAAAATTTGAGACCAATCTCCTCTTTTATACGTCTTGCACCTACACTTACTCAGAAACACAAAAATGATTAGAACGATGGGTTGCCTCCCACCAAGCGCCTTAGTTTTGGTCGTGGCTCGACTCTTCTTTTTGGATTTTTATTTAACAAAACAACCTCCTAGTAAAACAAAACAATTAAAAACGATGGGTTGCCTCCCATGTAGCTCATGATTTATTGTCGCGGCACGACATAGTTATCTCGATTACTTAGACTTCGTCGAGATAGATGGTGACCATGCATTTTATCGAGTCAAGAGGACTGATATATGGCTTCACTCTTTGGCCATTCACCTTAAAGACATCACCATTATTGTCTTCTAACTCTACCACTCCAGACGAGTAGACTTGGCTAATTTTGAACGGACCAGACCATTTAGACTTCAACTTACCTGGAAATAGCTTCAGTCTGGAGTTGAAAAGAAGTACCATATCACCCTTCTGAAAGTTTCGTTGGATAATCCGACGATCATGATACTTTTTCATCCGTTCCTTGTAGAGGTCTGATCTTTCATACGCATGTAGACAGAATTCATCCATCTCATTCAGCTGCTCCAATCTCAGATTAATAGTATCATCCCAATTCAAATTAAGCCGCTTCAACGCCTACAATGCTTTATGTTTGAGCTCAATTGGCAAGTGACAGGCCTTCCCATAAACTAGTTGGTACAGGGACATGCCAATTGGTGTCTTGAACGCAGTCCTATAAGCCCATAAGGCATCGTCTTGCTTCCGAGAACAATCTTTCCTACTAGCATTTACAATCTTAGCAAGGATCAGCTTGATCTCCCGATTAGAAACCTCTACCTGCCCACTAGTTTGTGGGTGGTAAGGTATGGCTACCTTATGTTTCTTGACCCCATATTTCACCAACACGGCTCTGAATATCTTGTTGCAAAAGTGTGATCCTCCATCGCTTATGATGGTACGTGGTACCCCAAAACGAGAGAAGATATTTCTCTTCAAGAATGCTACAACACGCTTACCTTCATTATCAGCCAGCGCTACTGCTTCGACCCATTTGGATACATAATCCACTGCAACTAGGATATATTTCATCCCAAACGAACTCACAAATGGGCCCATGAAATCAATACCCCACACATCAAATAGCTCTACTTCAAGAACCTTAGACATGGGCATCTCATGGTGCTTTGAAATCGCGCCTTGCCTCTGAGACTGATCACATCTTCTCACAAAATCATAGGCATCCTTGAATAAAGAAGGCCAATAATAGCCGCTTTACAATACCTTCTAAGCTGTCCGATCACCTGCATGGTGACCCCCAACTTGGGAAGCATGACTTGCTTCCAATATGCTAGGCACCTCCACATGAGATATGCATCGCCTAATAACACCATCTGCACATTATCGAAAAAGATATGGTTCATCCCAGAAGTAGTGTTTCACATCATGCATGAACTTCCTCTTTTGATGAAAAGAGAGATTCTCAGGCATCAGCTTACTTACCACGTAGTTCGCAAAGTCTGCATACCACAGTAACTCTTCCACCATCGTGGCTAGGATCTCTTCGTCGGGAAATGCATCATCAATCTCAAGATCGGGCTGCGCTATTTGCTCATTCTTAAGTCTAGATAGATGATCAGCTACTTGGTTTTCGCAACCTTTTCTATCTTTTACCTCGAAATCAAATTTTTGCAGCAATAACACCCACCGAATTAGCCTTGGCTTAGCATCCTTCTTTGACATTAAATATCTCAGAGAAGCATGATCTGTATGAATCACCACTTTGGTTCCCAACAAGTACGCACGGAACTTTTTAAAAGCATAAACAACCGCTAGAAGCTCTTGTTCGGTGACGGTATAGTTCTTCTGGGCTCTATTTAAGGCCTTCCTCGCATAGTAGATTTGATGGAATAACCATTCTCTTCTCTGACCAAGTACAACACCTAAAGCTACTCCGCTTGCATCACACATAACTTCAAACGGTAGAGACCAATCAGGCGCTACAATGATGGGAGCTTCAACTAGCTTCCCTTTGAAACATTCAAATGCCTTCAAGCAATCTTCACCAAAGTCGAACTTTGCATCCTTCTCCAAAAGTTTGCATAGTGGACTAGCAATCTTAGAGAAGTCTTTAATAAACCTTCGATAAAAACCTGCATGACCGAGGAAACTACGGACTCCCTTTACAGAAATTGGAGGTGGTAGTTTCTCGATAACTTCGATCTTGGCCCGATCAACCTCAATTCCTCTTTTGGAGACTTTATGCCCAAGAACAATGCCTTCCTTAACCATAAAATGACACTTCTCCCAGTTTAGCACCAAGTTAAATTCAACACATCTCTGCAACGCCATACTCAGGTTCGCCAAGCACGATTCAAATGACTCACCCACAACTGAAAAATCATCCATGAACACCTCCAAGGTGTCTTCAACCATATAAGAAAAAATGGACATCATACAACGCTGAAAAGTGGCGGGTGCGTTACATAGCCCAAATGGCATGCGTTTGAAGGCAAACGTACCATATGAGCATGTAAACGTTGTCTTCTCTTGATCTTCGGGAGCAATAAAAATTTGATTATAGCCGGAATAACCATCTAAGAAACAAAACCATCCTTTCCCTGCCAATCGATCAAGCATTTGGTCCATGAATGGCATTGGGAAGTGATCCTTAAGCGTCCACAAATTCAGCTTTCGGTAGTCCATGCACAGTCTCCACCCTGTGACATGTCTAAGTGGAATTAGCTCATTCTTTTCGTTTGCAACTACCGTCATGACCCCTTTATTGGGCACACACTGTACCGGACTCACCCATTTACTGTCGAAGATTGGATACACTACCCCTGCATCTAACCACTTAATAATTTCTTTCTTCACTACCTCTTGCATAGGTGGATTCAAACGTCTTTGATGCTCAATAGTGGGTATGCAATTTTATTCAAGCTGAATCTTGTGCATATATATCCCAGGCGGGATACTAATAATATCAGCGATAGTCCAACCGATGGGTCTCTTGTATCTCCTCAGAATAGAGATGAGAGCTGCAACTTGCTGCTCACCCAAATAAGCTGCAACAATAACCGGAAGTGTGTTTCCACTTCCCAAGAACGCATACTTTAGATGACTGGACAGCTCCTTTAATTCTAGCATTGGCGGCTCTTCAATGGATGGTTTCATTGGTGGTGTAGGTCGATTTTTGAGATCAAGGTACAGCTTCTTAGGAGCATGAGAATACGACCCTATTCCTGTTAGAGCACAAACAGTTTCTTCATAATCTTCAACATCCTCACACTCAAAATTCATTAGCACAGCAGCCAATGGATCAACAATAAGCTGCTTCTCTAAAGATAATTCTTTCTCATCTTCATAGTACACATCAGCTACAGAGAACAAATTCATATCTTTGGGCTGCTTCATTGATTTGTATACATCAAAATGGACCACTTCATCATTCATCCGAAATAAAAGCTCATTGGCTCTTAAATCAATAAGCACACTTCCTGTTGCAAGGAAAGGACGCCCCAAGATTATGGGAACTTCAGAGTCCACCTCACAATCCAAAATAACAAAGTCTGCAGAAAAAATGAAGGAAGAAACCTTCACCAATACATCATATAAGATACCAACAGGTCATTTTACCGACCTGACTGCCATCACGAGCCGCATATTGGTTGGTGTAGGATCGCCCAACCCCAAATTTCTGTAAATAGATAGTGGCATCAAATTGATGCTAGCTCCCAAATCGCACAATGCCTTAGCGAAATCCATAGATCCAACAGTGCAAGGAATAGTGAAAGCACCAGGATATGCCTTTTTCTGAACTAACGATCTTGTAGCGATTGCACTGCAATGATGAACATTATCTGCCAACTCATAACTTGCTGCCCGCTTCTTTATCAAAAGGTCCTTCATGAATTTCGCGTACCCAAGCATCTGTTCCAGCGCCTCTACCAAAGGAATATTAATAGTCAGCTGCTTTAACATAGTCATAAATTTACTGAACCTGGTATCATCATCTTTCTTCTTTAGTCTCTGAGGAAAAGGTGGTGGTGGAAAAGGAATAGTTTTCTCCACCGCTTCCTTTTTATCTTGCTTCCGATTATCAATCTTTTTAGGCTGCAGATGTCTAGAGGTGACGTCATGAATACTCTTTTCAGCTTCTTCGGCATCTTCACATTCTACATCAATAACATTATCTGCTATATCATCAACCACCTGCTTGCCCTTGGATGGATTCTCCAACACCTTACCACTCCTGGTAGTAATAGCCATACAAGATCCGTCGTTCCTCGGATTTTGCACAGTGTCACTAGGTAAAGTGCCAACCTTTCTTTGATTGAATGCCGCTGAAAGTTGACTCAGTTATTGTTCCAGCTGTTTTATTAAAGTGGAATGCGAGTCAACCAATTGATTTATTGATGACAAATCATTCTTTACCTCATTTACTCCCGTATTGGTTGCCTCCACTCCCTTTAACAGCTTAGCCATCATATCTTCCATGGACATCTTCCCAGATCCAGACGCCATGGCCTCACGATTTCCAGGAGGAACATACAAACCACTCCTGTCAGTCTTATTCTTCCAACTACCTTGATCACGATCCTTGTTTCCAAATTTATCATAATAGTTCCGACCTTGGTTTCCTTGGGCATTGCCTCAAAAACCCCCCTGATTATTCAAGTAGTTAGCTTGTTCCTCAGAATTGGATTCATCTCTTCCCTGTGACACAACAGCTTTGACTTTTTTGGTCTTTCCTGATAATAAATGCTTGGTAAGAAGATCCATCTGCGTTTTCAAGTACGCCATATCTTGATCACGTTTCTCCTCTCTTCGCCTTTGTTCTACAGTCATGCCAATAGATACAGTAGAGCTTCCTACCTCAGAATCCTTGGTATACCAAGCTCTACTCTACTTTGTCATACGATCTAGCATATCACTTGCCTGAATAAAAGTAAGGTCCATGAATGACCCTCCTGCAGCATTATCAACCACTGTCTTAGTCACTGAATTCAAAGACCTGTATAATATCTCCATCAAGTGGACATTGGTCATATGATGATTTGGGCACCGCATAAGCTTCTTCTTGAACCTCTCCCATGTTTCGTGGAGAGCTTTAGTTGGAATCTATCAAAAATTACTGATCTCATCTCTCAACTGCGCTCTCTTGGATGGCGAAAAGAATCTTTCTAGGAAAGCGTCATTCAATTGCCTCCAATTAGTAATAGATTCAGGAGTTATCACATTCAACCATAAAGTTGCCTCCCCAGATAGAGACAATGGAAATAAGCGCAGCCGAATTGCATTCTGTCCAACGCCTGGATTGTTGAATGACTTGCATGTAAAGATAAAATTGATCAGATGCATATTCGGATCATCGCCTGCAAGTCCACCAAATAACCCCTTGAGCTGCAATAGTTGAATCATGGTGCTAGTGATATTGAACTTGGCTCCAGGTGCCAAGGGCAGAGGAATAATAGCCCCTGTGGCACCAGCCCCATCCAAATCGTCATCATCGTCAAAAAGAATCTGCACAGCTCGGCGTTCAGGTCTCAATCTAGTTTGATGATCTCTTCTATTCACAGGTGCCGCCACCTCATCAGTATGCCTCTAGTTTAGTAACTCATCATCACCCAGGTCCTCATCCTCAGGATTTGTTGCTCGCCCTGGGTTATTAATATTCTATTGATGCACTTGAGCAGCGGCCAATGCAGCTAATCTAGCCTGCTCCTATTGGGCAGCCCTTCTATCAATGTCTCGTTGTGCATTCATTCTGCCAAGAAGTTGAGGTTCAGGATTTATAGGTAATAATGGTTGACCAGAACTTTGAGTATTTGGCATGCACTGGACAAAACCTGAATGAAACAAAAACAACAGATGAAAAGTAAAATTCGAGAATCTTTGACCAAAGGGTATAGTAACTATCACAAACTTAGTAGACAATCGTATTCCCCGGAAACGGCACCAAAATTTGATAACGCCCAAACTACAACTCTCGTAAGAGTGTAAGTGGTCGCTGTCAAATATAGAACCCAACTGGGGCGGGTGTCGAATCCCACAGGGAATACTTGGTCACTAAGTAAGCAAAGATTATTAGACTTTTGGTGAAAGTTTCGTAAAAAGGGGGGATTGTAGCGTGAATTTAAGAGTATCAAAATAGTAACGTAAGAACGGAAAATAGAAGAGTAAAACGAATTGCTTGGTTAGTTTTGATCAATGAGAATTGAGAGTTGGGGTTATGTCCACCTTATGAGTTATACGTATCTATTGGCTATGAGTTATGCAGAATTCAGACATGCATGTGCTTATAGAGAATTGTATTCTATGGTAAATCCAGGCGTCTTTCGATCATCAAGGATTATTTCACTTTAACTCTTTCGAGCTTAAAGCGTATCTAACGGTACAAATTCTCCAAGAGGTTAATCCAGTTACGGCACTAACTTTTTAACAGGGGTTGGTGCCCTATTACCTTGACATTATCTCTTTTTCAGACATATAACTTTTCTTTCGAACAAGTTAATGCTATACTGGCGTATTCTATATGTTTGCAACCATAAGAATTTATATTAAGATGAAGAGAGTAATGATATAAGCAGCATACGTGTCAAGAATTCACAAACTCATAGCAATAGATAGTATCTCATAAGGCTTCCATAACCCCAACAGAGAAGTTTAGCTACTCATGAGTGCAACGGAAATCACAATAGACATTATAATCACACCAAAATAAAGATCTTGCGTGAAGTATATTTGGTAGCACTTGTGACGTGAATTCCTTGCAAAGTAGCTTTTCTCTTGTCGTGAAAATTAAAAATAGAATAGATGAATAATAATGTCAACAACAAATTTATGAAGAAAAAGGGAAAGGATCGAATAGGGATGAGGGTGGTGGAGAATTATTTTGATGGATGGATGAATGGTGGATGGATTGGAATAATAAAAATCTCCAGCAAAATAGGGTATTTATAACACCCATATCCTATTCCTACTAAGCTACTGCATTACTTATCCTAATCCTACTAGGTTACTGCATCCTTATCCTAATCCTAATAAGTTACTGCTGATCCCCAAAGTCTTTAGAAATGCTGTTTTTGCCCGTAACAGGTTTTCCATGCGTCACTTTTATCCCTTGGCGTCCAAACTCTGCTTTTCTTCTTTCGTGAAGCTTCCTTTGGCGTCAAGTTATCCATAAAATGCTGAAATCTTCATCATTTATACTTGAAAACTTGCTAATCACGTTTGTTAGCTCACTTACAGGAAAAAGGACTAAAAGTGCATGAATTATATATTTTGTCCTCAAAACTTAGGTAAAATATGGGTAAATTATAGTACTTTAGGCGTGTAAATACGCCTATCATCAACACCCCACACTTAAAGCTTTGTTCGTCCTCGAACAAAATATCATGTCCATCTAAACATCTACTTAGGGTTTCACAGTAACAGCACAAAATATTCGTCAAGACAGGCACGACAATCATTAACAAAGAGTACTTTTCTGATCACTACTAGAAACAATTTCAACCTCTAATATAGACTCGTGATGATGGTTAATTCGTATTCAAAAGTTAAGGCACAAAGAATCATACAAACTTCCCAAAACTCATCAACCATGTGTGTCTCACATAAGATCTTACCCATAATCACTCACAAATATTGCATTTTTCGGAACATGGTCCAAAACTCATCAACCATGTGTGTCTCACATAAAATCTTACCCATAATCAGTCACAAATATTGCATTTTTCGGAACATGGGTATCTCCTTGCTCTCACTCTCACAAAGAATTCATGTGTTGCAACTGATGACCATAGGCTTGCCCTTAGTGTAATGCTCCACTAAATATCAGAATGCTAAGATTAGGATCAAATAGGTCTTTTACTAGTTGTAATGTAGGCTAAGGGACGGGTAGGACTATTTTGGCCAGAAATAGTGACTATGTTCCTAAGCGCTTTAATACATCACATTATGCCCTTAACACTCTCTTTGAACAATCCTTCTACCTTTCTTTCACCTATCACCCCTTTTCACCTCTTTTGCCATTCAAATATAAACGCAAAGATCTTTTTATCATTTTATTTTATCATAAATACAATTTATCTTTTTGTTTTTCTATTTCTTTTTTTTTTATAACATACCTCTATGATAGCCACTCTTTTTTCATAACAAATTCAAGTACCAATACCTTCTAAGGCATCACTCTCACCCAATTTCCTCTTATTTTGTCACATGACTTTACAATTTAAAGCACTTAGGAATTTGGATCAAATTATGATCTTGAAAAAATGGATTAGGCTTACATATGATGCTGTCAAAGAAAATAGCTAAAGGCTCAAAGGGGTTGACTAGGATAATGTCCATGGGTAGGTAAAACGAAGGTAAACAATCAGAGGTTGCCAAAGAAATGCCTAAATCATCTCCTAAACTTACACTCTTTATTTCGCTTTACATACACACCAGGCAAGTTCTAGCATCAGCCACAAACATAGAATATACTATCATCTCACACACACAAGGCACATGGTCGACTTTATTGGGAGCAGTATAGACTCTTGACCCAACGTATGAAGGAATTAAACCACACACTTATCACATAATGAGTCACACTTGGAGCCTAAACGTCTCAATAGTAATGATCTTAGCACAAACTCTTGTCATAATACCATGCCGCCTATCAGAACAATTTTATGCATCAAAATCTAAATTTTTTTTTGAAAATTTAACTACTACTAAAAATCAAATAAATAAATGTAGGTAGGCAAAGAAATACTTCATACAAATACCAGCACCCCACACTTAGACGGGACACACTGTTCTCAGTGGAAAATAAATAAGAAAAACCTGATTCCAAGAGTGTGTCGAGGTATTTGCAGCGAGGAGGATTCAACTTGCTCTTTTCTTCCTCTTTTCTTACCTTTCTGTGAGGTGGACATTTTTTTTTCTTGTCGTACTTTTTGTGCCATTCTACCTGAGATCTCAATAAAGTCATGTTAGCTTCATCTCGAAAGATTCAATCGACGAACAGACAATAATGGCACCACCCCACATTTAATTTGTTGACACAAACTAATTAAGTGAATGATGTCGATTACTCAGACTTCATCGACATACATTTAGGTGATATATTCCAACAATATGTTCAGCACAGTCATACTTTCATGTCCTCTTAACGTTATGCAATCTTGACAATGCTTTCGTGTTTGGACTAATGCATCTTTTGAACAAAACTACTACATAGATATCGTATCAATTTATGGCATAGAAATAATCACAACATCGCATGTTTGTAGTCACCCATGATTTTCATCTCAATGAACAAGTCATTTCAACATGTCAGCTTTCAAGTTACAAGATTATGCAATTATCTTGACCGTGTCGATTTCGCAAGAGTATGACAGTGTATCAAAATCAAATACAAGTTGGAAACAAGTCAAGAGCATCCATACATATTCTTTCACTCACTTAGTTGTATCAACCACATTCAAATCACCAACACTACTTCACGATTTAACAACTTATTATAGGCGTAGTATTGTAATACTTATGTAATATAAAAGAAGAGCAAAGAAGTACTTACTTGGTTAATGGCCTCGAAAGATGTTCTTGCAAAGTTAAAAGAGCAAAAATAAAAGTTTTGAGAGTTTTGGGAGGCAAAGGAGGCGCCTATGCTATGACATTGTAGATTCAGAGAGCAAAGGCAATGGCATAGGCGGCGCCTTTAGCTTTGCCTAGTTGAGCAGAAGGCCATAGCATAGGCCATGCCTAATGCTTTGCCTAGTTGAGAAGAAGGCTTTTGCATAGGCGGCGCCTATGCTATGACATTGTTGAGCATAGGCGGCGCCTATGCTATGGCACTCTAGAATCCAAGATCTTATGCCATAGCATAGGCCTTGCCTTGTTCGTGGCCTAGATTTACATAGGCCTTGCCTTGTTCTTTGCCTATATTTTCATAGGCAATGCCTAACCCATAGCCTTGTGCTTTCTCATTCCTAACTTACCACCTTCGACATGCAATACTTCCAAATCAAAATTTGAAACCAATCTCCTCCTTTACACCTCTTGCACCTACATTTACTTAAAAACAACAAAAACGATTAGAACGATGGGTTGCCTCCCATCAAGCGCCTTAGTTTTGGTTGTGGCTCGATAAAATCCTAGGAAAACAAAAACAACAAAAACAATTAAAAACGATGGGTTGCCTCCCACCAAGCGCTTGATTTATTGTTGCGGCACGACATAGCTATCTCGATTACTTAGACTTCATCGAGATAGATGGTGCATCATTTTCTGAATGGATTAAGACGACGCTGATACTTACTTGTAGGCATGCAATCTTCTTCGAGATGACTCTTGTGCATACATCTCCCAGGAGGGATACCAATTATATCATCAATAGACCAACCCATAGCTCTCTTGTACCTCTTCAGAGCAGAGATAAGAGCCTCTATGTGCTGTTCACTTAAATCATCCGCAACACTCACCGAAAGTGTATTTACGTATCCCAAGAACATATACCTTAGGTGACTTGGTAGCTCTTTTGATTCTAGCATTGGTGGTTCCTCAATGGAAGTCTTCGCTGTTTGTGAAGGCTAATTCGTAAGATTAAGGTCCATCTGCTTAGGAACATGAGAATAGGACCCTATTCCTGTTAGAGCACAAATAGTTTCTTCATAATCTTCAACATTCTCGCGCTCAAATTTCAACAGCGCAGCAGACAATGGCTCAACAGTACACTGCTTCTCTACAGATAATTCTTCCTCAACCTCATAATAAACATCAGCTATAGAGAACACATCCATATCTTTGGGCTGCTTCATTGATTTGCATTCATCAAAATGGACCACTTCATCATTCAACCGAAATAACAGCTCATTAGCTCTCATGTCAATAAGCACACTTCTTGTTGCTAGGAAAGGACGTCCTAAGATTATGGAAACTTCAGAATCCACCTCACAATCCAAAATTACAAAGTCCGCAGGAAAAATGAAGGTAGACACCTTCACCAGCACATCATTTAAGATACCCACAGGTCGTTTTACCGACCTATCTGCCATTACGAGCTAAATATTGGTTGGTGTAGGGTCGCCCAACCCCAACTTTCTATAGATGGATAGTGGCATCAAATTGATGCTAGCTCCCAAATCGCACAGTGCCTTAGCAAAATTCATAGATCCAACCGTGCAAGGAATAGTGAAAGCACCAGGGTCTGCCTTCTTCTGCACTAAGGACCTTGTGGCAATTGCACTGCAATGATGAATATCATCTACCGGCTCATAGCTTGCTGCCCACTTCTTTGTTGGAAGATCCTTCATAAATTTTGCGTAGCCAGGCATCTGTTCTAGCGCCTCTACCAACGAAACATTAATGGTCAGCTATTTTAACATTGACATGAATTTATTGAACTTGGTATCATTAACTCTCTTCTTTAGTCTTTGAGGAAAAGGTGGTGGTGGAAGGGGAATAGTTTTCTCCATGACTTTCTTTTCCTCTTTCTTTGGATTGGCGATCTTTTCGGGCTGTGGACGTGGTGGGGTGACGTCACTAATGTCCTTTGTAGCTTCATCGGCGCCTTCAGGTTTTGCATTGATCACTTGCGTGCCTTTGGATGAAGTTTCCACCAGCTTACCACTCCTGGTAGTAATGGCCATGCATGTTCCATCGTTCTTTGAGTTTTGCACTGTGTTGCTGGGTAGCGTTCCATCCTTTCTTTGGTTGAATGCCGCAAATAATTGACTCAATTGTTGCTCTAGCTATTTTGTTAAAGTGGAATGCGAGTCAACTAATTGCTTCATCAAGGACAAATCATTGATTACCTCTGTTACTCCCGTGCTGGTTGCCTCTACTCCTTTCAACAGCTTAGCCATCATATCTTCCATGGACATATTTTCGAAACCAGATGCAGTGGCGTCACGTCTTCCAGGAGGAATATACACGCCACTCCTATCAGTCTTGTTCTTCCAACTACCTTGATCACGGTCCTTTTTTCCAGAATTATCATAATAGTTCCGACCTTGGTTTCCTTGGGCATTACCTCGGAAACCCCCCTGATTGTTCAAGTAGTTGTCTTCTTCCTCAGAATTGGATTTGTCTCTTCCTTTTGACACAACCGTTTTGACTTTTTCAGTTTTCCCTAATAATAGATGCTTTGTAAGAAGATCCACTTGTGTTTTCATGTGCACCAAATCTTGATCGCGTTCTTCTTCTCTTCTACTTTGTTCTGCAGTCATGCCTATAAAAAAGTGGGGCTTGCTACCTCAGAATCTCTCGTATGCCACGCCCTACTTTGCTTCGTCATCCGGTCTAGTATATCACTTGCCTAAACAAAGGTGAGGTCCATAAATGATCCTCCAGCCGCATTATCCACCACAGGTTTAGTTACTGAATTCAAGGATCTATATAGTATCTCCATCAAGTGAACATTGGTCATGTGATGGTTTGGGCACATCATAAGCTTCTTCTTGAATCTCTCCCATGTTTCGTGGAGAGCTTCAGTTAGAAGCTGTCTAAAATTGCTGATCTCATCTCTCAACTGTGCTTTCTTGGATGGCGGAAAGAATCTTTCTAGGAAAGCGTCTTTCAATTGCCTCCAATTTGTAATAGAATCAGGAGTCAGCCCATTCAACCATAAAGTTGCCTCCCCAGATAGAGACAATGGAAATAAGCGCAGCCAAATTGCATTCTGTCCAACGCCTGGATTGTCGAATAACTTGCATGTAGAGATAAAGTTGACCAGATGCATATTCGGATCATCACCTGCAAGTCCACCGAATAATCCCTTGAGTTGCAAAAGCTGAATCATGGTGCTAGTGATATTGAACTTGGCTCCGGGTGCCAATGGCGGAGGAATAATAGCTCCTGTGGCACCATCTCCATCAAGATCATCATCATCATCATCATCAAACGGTATTTGCACAGCTCGGCGTTCAGGCTGAAATCTTGCTTGACAATCTCTTCTGTTTGCCGGTGTCACCACCTCAGCATCACGCCTAGGGTTTAGTAACTCATCATCACCTAGATCCTCATCGTCAGGATTTGTTGCTCACCCAGGATTATCAATATTCTATTGATGCACTTGAGCGGCGGCCAGAGCAGCTAGTCTAGCCTGTTCCTATTGAGCAGCCCTTCTTTCAATTTCCTGTTGAGCCTCCATTCTACTAATACGATGTGGTTCAGGATTGAAAGGTAATAATGGTTGACCAGAACTTCGAGTATGGGGCATGCACTGGATAAAAACCTGTAGAAAACAAAAATAACAACTAAAAGTAAAATACGAGAATCTTTGATCAAAGGGTCTAGTAATTATCACAAACTTAGTTGACAACCGTATTCCCCGGCAACGGCGCCAAAATTTGATAACGCTCAAACTACAGCTCCCGTAAGAGTGTAAGCGGTCGTTGTCAAATATAGAACCCAACTGGGTTGGGTGTCGAATCCCACAGGGAATACTTGGTCACTAAGTAAGCAAAGATTATTAGACTTTTGGTGAAAGTTTTGTAAAAAGGGGGGATTATAGCGTGAATTTAAGAGTATCAAAATAGTAACGTAAGAACGGAAAATAGAAGAGTAAAACGGATTACTTGGTTAGTTTTGATCAATAAGAATTGAAAGTTGGGGTTATGTCCACCTTATGAGTTATACGTATCTATTGGCTATGAGTTATGCAGAATTCAGACATGCATGTGCTTATAGAGAATTGTATTCTATGGTAAATCCAGGCGTCTTTCGACCATCAAGGATTATTTCACTTTAACTCTTTCGAGCTTAAAGCATATCTAACGGTACAAATTCTCCAAGAGGTTAATCCAGTTACGGCACTAACTTTTTAACAGGGGTTGGTGCCCTATTACCTTGACATTATCTCTTTTCCAGACATATAACTTTTCTTTCGAACAAGTTAATGCTATATTGGCGTATTCTATATGTTTGCAACCATAAGAATTTATATTAAGATGAAGAGAGTAATGATATAAGCAGCATACGTGTCAAGAATTCACAAACTCATAGCAATAGATAGTATCTCATAAGGCTTCCATAACCCCAACAGAGAAGTTTAGCTACTCATGAGTGCAACGGAAATCACAATAGACATTATAATCACACCAAAATAAAGATCTTGCGTGAAGTATGTTTGGTAGCACTTGTGGCGTGAATTCCTTGCAAAATAGCTTTTCTCTTGTCGTGAAAATTAAAAATAGAATAGATGAATAATAATGTCAACAACAAATTTATTAAGAAAAAGGGAAAGGATCGAATAGGAATGAGGGTGGTAGAGAATTGTTTTGATGGATGGATGGATGGTGGATGGATGGGACTAATAAAAATCTCCAGCAAAATAGGGTATTTATAACACCCATATCCTATTCCTACTAAGCTACTGCATTACTTATCCTAATCCTACTAGGTTACTGCATCCTTATCCTAATCCTAATAAGTTACTGCTGATCCCCAAAGTCTTTAGAAATGCTGTTTTTGCCCGTGATAGGTTTTCCATTCGTCACTTTTAGTCCCTACGCGTCCAAACTCTGCTTTTCTTCTTTCGTGAAGATTCCTTTGGCGTTAAGTTATCCATAAAATGCTGAAATCTTCATCATTTATACCTGAAAACTTGCTAATCACGTTTGTTATCTCACTTACAGGAAAAAGGACTAAAAGTGCATGAATTATATATTTTGTCCTCAAAATTTAGGTAAAATATGGGTAAATTATAGTACTTTAGGTGTGTAAATACGCCTATAATCATTCTACATAATATATAACGTAACTATATCTTTAATATTGCCCACGCATCGCGCGGGTACGCATACTAGTTAAGTTTAAAAAGGAAGGATGAATTGTATTAATTACTAATTAAGTTTAAAAAGGAAGGATGAAATCTATGCACTACGGAATTAAATTGTGATGGCGTATGAAGGTTTTTATCTATGAGAAAGTGAATCTTTTATTTAAGATATTTTTGATGACTACAACAATATGTTTGTGAATCGTATTTCCTCATATTTAGTTAAACTCATTTAGTCGCACATGTAACTTTTGATTATTTAAAATTAGACGATTTATTGAACTATGAAGATTTTTAGTGAAGTGCAAAAAGTTCAAGACATATATTTTATTGTAAGCACATATTTATTTTACCATTTTACTACAAAAAAGGGTGAAAAGACGACTTTGTCTATTGCGGAGGGACAGAAAGTTCAAACAACATTTTTAAGGCCCTTCACACTTTTAATAGATTATAGATATAAATTAAAGATTATAGATTATAGATATAAATTATTTATAGAGTTTCATCAAAATGTACATGACAATTGTCTTGGACTCTCTTAACGAAGATATTTTGTTAAATTTTTTGTTTACTTTATTGTGTTAATTTCGTTAAATCTATTTTGTTATGTTATGTGATTCTGTTAATTTGGGTTTAAAGTAATTTTGTAAATTTTAGGTAATAATTTGTTTCATGTTTTATTGTTGAGGCACGAGGAGGAAATTATTTTCATGATTGAGATTGTAGTTAACAGTAAAATTGCATTATTTTTTCTTACTTATACATATTGGTAAATTGTCTACTTTATAGCCAAATGTAAGATTAATTCTTTTCATTTAAAAAAATAAATAAAAAAAGAACTTTGAGTTTAAATATTAAATGATAGATTTTCTCCAAGTTTTAAGTTCAAGTCAAAGTCTCAAAAGTATAGAAGAATGAATGTCCAAAGTTTAATAAAAGTGAAAGTTAACGATGAAATTGGAAAGCACTGCTAGCGATCATTCATTATAATAAAATTAACATACTATTTTTATAGTCGATCTAATTAGGTTGGATGGATTTAAAACATGTTAGAAACTTATTTAGACTTGGTAAAAATGAGAGCGATCTATCAAAGGCGCGAAAAATACATCAAAACTCGTGGCGAGGTTGGAAAGTAGTGCTACTGGTAAGCCACACATTAATATAATAAGACAGTTTTAAACATATTTTAAAATAAACAAAAGCGGAATGTAAGTAATTTCAAGGCTAACAAATATTTTATATCCAAGAGATTAATTTAAGCCCGACATAAGTCAATAAAGCGGTCGTGCTAGAATTATGGGAATCAAGAGATGCCTCGCACCTTTCCTTCGATCAACAAAATTTCCTATCCGAATTTTAGTTTGCAGACCAAAAATAAAGAGTCATTTTGTTTTGACTAGGAATTCAATAAGGTGACTTGGAACAATCAAACTTAATTTCAGGTGACGATTCTTCAAATAAACTAATTCCTATTCAATATCATCACTTTAATTAGAAAAATCCTTTCGACCCCGCCAAAAAAGAAGTGTGACAATGAGTACTCTCCATCTATATATGAGACTCTTAGTCAACCTACAACACAATATCCCGAGAAGAATGTAGCAAGAGTAGTATCAATACACTATACGTGCTAGTAAATATCATCGGTCGATCAAGGTTAGATTACCCAACAACATATAAAAGTCATAGAATAAAACATGGAAACTTACGCATTAATCAACACCCAATATTAAATATCAACCCTTCATTATTACACATTTCCCAATTAACCTCATTATTCAATTAGTTGAATAGTTGCATTAACCATCATTATGTCCATTAAGGTGCACCTCACACAAACCCAAGTCATACATACTCAGCTACTAACACAACCATGGACTATCTATTCATGCTTCACGTAATGTACCTAACATAAAGTTTCATAGATAACTCACAAGCACATTAATCACACAACACTATCTTTATGACAAAAACTATTTCCTCTAATCCATTTGGTAGTCCAACCATCCTCACAGTTCATTACATTTATCATTCTATTTATATATACACAAATCAAATATAAATAGACTAGCATTATACACATAACAAATAATTTAATAAATCAACAAATACATTAATGACGACCAACAATGCCCACAAACAAGCCATATAACCAAACATGAGTATCAACCATATTAGAAACTGTTATCAACTTACTAACCATATAACCTCTCGAATCACCCATATCTGTGCATACATAGTAAGGGACGTATTTCTGCCTAAATAATCATTACATGTGGGGACACCCTTAATCCATGTATTATACTGTCATGATACCCGATCCTCCATAATAAGCATAAAGAGTTACTATAGTCCATCATAATGAAGGGGACCTAATGAGTACCAGGTTTTAGCAATCTCAAGAACAAATAATTATTTGTACAGAATGAAAAATGTTATAAGGCAAAAGACATAAGGATTTCATGTGGAAATCTCCTTACTCAAGGGAGTAAAATCATGACCTACCTCATTAGAATTTCACCAACACTTCACTAAACTTTGAGAAACCTTCAATTGCAACCTAGGAATTAATCTTTGAATTCCTACAATCTTGCAATAACTCTATTGCGACACACCCTTAGAATACCTCTACTATGAGTTCTCCATTAGCTACCTCTAGCTATAAAACAACTCAGTTTGTACAAAAGTTGAATGAAACTACTCACTAGAATATCTAAAATGAGATGTGAGTTTACACTGGTAAGACCAAAACAAGAACCTCAATCAACCCAGAAATGAAAATATTTATATCATTATGAGTAAGGAATTTCTGAGTTGTTGAGTCTTGCAATATCATTTGAGGTGAGGCCTTTGCTTAAGAAAATTCTTTTCAAATTTGTGAAAAAGCTTAATCTTCTTTTCTCAAGGATGATGCGTATATATATGATGGGAATTGGTAGAAAAGCTTCCTAATTGGTGGATGCTAATGTATATTACGGTGTTTGAGTACAAGAATTTGTATACATGCAACACCAACTTCAACTCTAAGTTTAGAACACTTTTGAAGTTACTTAACACCTTCAACACTAGATTATGAATAATCTATCTAAGAAGTGTGTTTATTTTTAAAAAACAGATGAAATAGAATTTGTAAGGATAAGTCCCCCGACTTCACGGAATGTCCTTAAGGAATAATTCCCCTCACTGTACCCAAGGTTATGAAATCTTCCTCCTAGGATAAAATGTCCTTCAATCAAAATAATAGCGGTACCTTAAATTGGTGGATTCAACGAACTCACTCAACAGTTTGATTGATCACAGAGAATGTTTTGAAGACAAGAAGAGCGTTTGTAATTCAGAAAATTTGTATCTAAACCTGTGGATGAAAATAGGTTTATATAGACTTCATATTCCTTTTCTGAAAAGTGGCAATGGTTCACTTAAAAGGTGTGACCTTTCATGAAAAATCATGTCTGTTCGTCCAAAGATTGCATCTTTTTTGAATAGGCAAACCATTTTTGATGAATTAGTGTGTCATTCAAAACAGTGCATCCTTCTAAAGTATCAGTTCAAAATGTTGCATGCATACATATAGCTGGAGGATCAAAACATAGATTATTTTTTCTTTGGATTAAATTTCTATTAAATAATTTTTTTCTAAAAAGATAGATCTTATCGATTATTTGATAAATTCAAATCCAAATCTAAAGTCGAAGCCGAGCCGAGTGAGTGACGATGATGGCGTGAGGCATCTCTTATTTCTTGCCTCACTTATCAAATGGAATAAGTTTTTCTTAATATAAATACTCAAAAGTCACATTCTCCCACCAATGTGGGAGAAATAATAGACTTTCCATTTTAGTGTTTTCTTCTCTATTTTTCCTTCCACTTGGGTTTCTCCATTTTCCATTCACACTTTTCATATACTTTGAACCCAGTTTTATATTGCCTAAACACATCTATTGCTTCATCCTTACTATTTAGCAAGTAAACATAACAATATTTAGTGCAATCGTCAATAAAAGTTATGAAATACTTTTTCCCATCACATGATGGTGTTGACTTCATATCACAAATGTCAGTGTGTATTAAGTCTAAGGAATTGGAATTCCTTTCAACGTACTTAAAAGGATTCTTTGCATACTTTGATTCCACACGCGTTTGACACTTTGATTTTTGTACTCAAAGTTTGGCAAAACCTCTAAGTTAATCAGTTTTCGTAATGTTTTGTAATTAAAATAGCCTAAACATTCATGCCACAAATTATAAGACTCAAGAAAGTAAGAAGAATTTGAACTTTTATTGATTTCAACATTCATTACATTCATCTTATAAAGGCCCTCGGTGAGATTGCCTTTTCCTACATACACTTCTCCTTTGTTAATTATAATTTTTCCAGAAACGATTACACATTTGAATCCGTTCTTGTCTAGAAGTGAAACAGAAATCAAGTTCCTACGTAATTCCAGGACGTACAAGACATTGTTAAGTGTCAAGACCTTTCCTAAAGTCATTTTCAAGCCCACTTTTCCTGTTCCTTCTACCTTAGCCGTAGTGGAGTTATCCATGTAGATCATTTCTTCTATTTGAGCTGGAGCGAATGATGAAAACAACTCTTTGTTGGCACAAACATAAAGGGTGGCACAAGAATCCATCCACCACTCACGAGGATTACCCACCAAGTTTCATTCTGGAAACATAACAGACATATCTTCACATTTTTCATTGGACTCAATCATATTTGCTCGGTCCTTTTTCTTGCCTTTCTTAAGGGCACGGCAATTTGTGGACTTATGGCCAATCTTTCCACAGTTGAAGCACTTTCCATTGAATTTCTTCTTAGGTTGATTTCTTCCTTGTTCAACTTTCTTCCTTTTCTTAGAACGGTTTTGGTCATCTTCTACAATATGTGCTCTATTAATTATAGAATTCCCTTTTGACCCTCTCTCGGTAGCCTTATTATCCTTTTTAATATGCAGTCGAACAATAAGATCTTTGACAGCCATATCCTTGCATTTGTGCTTCAAGTAGTGTTTGAAGTCTTTCCACATAGGTGGTAGCTTCTGAATGATCACTGCTACTTGAAATGAATCATTCACAATCAAACCTATAAAACAGTTTATGTGAGTACTAAGAACATTTTCAATTTGTTCAACTAAGGTATTTTTCAAAGATATACCTTCCGCTAGGAGATTGTGGATGATTACTTGCAATTCCCGCACTTGAGAGACAACTGCTTTGCTATCTATAATTTTAAAGTCCAGGAACCTTGCAACAAAGAATTTCTTAACTCCCGCATCCTCTATCTTGTAGTTTCATTCTAGTGCCCCCCATAATTTCTTCAATGTCTTAGTTCCACTGTAAAATATTATAGAGGTCGTCTTGCAAATTTTTTGGGCTTCTCTGCAGGTGCCATTGGTTGCGGAGCATTTGCTCGACTTGTTGAGGCAATACTAGTTGCCCCCACAGTCATAGCCGCATCTTGCATTTGACTTTCGTTAGTCATTTTTCCTGTTACCATAAGACAATAAAATTTAGTATTTTCAGAATACTACTTATAAAGTTAAGCAACTTTAAACTCTTCTTCTTGTTTCTAGTTAATGATAAAGTTTTTATGACTTCTAGTCGTCAACCGAGTGATCTTTAACTTGTGATGAAGATTTAATGTCTTCGAATCACTCTTTAAGTTCAAACGAAGTATAAAGCATAAAGCTTTAATCTCCAAAAACAAGCAATACAAATTCTGCAAGTTATTCCTTAAGATTGTTATATTACGGTGTTCGGGGTACACGAATTTGTATACATGCAACACCAACTTCAACTATAGTTCAAGTCTAAGACAAGAACACTTTTGAATTTACTTAACACCTTCAACACTAGATTATGAATAATCTATCTAAGAATTGGTTTTATTTTCAGAAAATAGATGAAATAGAATCTGTAAGGCTAAGTCCCCCGACTTCACGGAGTGTTCTTAAGGAATAATTCCCTTCACTGTACCCGAGGTTATGGAATCTTCCTCCCAGGATAAAATGACCTTCAATCTGAACATAGCGGTACCTAAAATTGTTGGATTCAACGAACTCACTCAACAGTTTGATTGATCACACAGAATTTTTTGAAGACAAAAAGAGAGTTTGTAATTCAGAAAATTCGTATCTAAACCTGTGGATGAAAGCAGGTTTATATAGCCTTCATATGCCTCTTCTGAAAAGTGGCAATGGTTCACTTAAATGGTGTGACCTTTACTGAAAAATCATGTCTGTTCGTCCAAAGATTGCATCTTTTACGAACAGGCAAACCATTTCGTGAATCATATGTCATTTTTTTGAAGGATTGCATCCTTCTGAAGCATTAGTTCAAAACAGTGCATCCTTTTGAAGCATCAGTTTGAAACGCTGCATGCATGTATATAACTGGAGGATCAAAATACAAAAAAATTTAGTGTCTTTTTATTATCCCTTCGAATTAAATTTCTATCAAATAAATTTTGTCTAAAAAGATAGATTTCATCGATCGATTATTTTCCAAATCTAAATACAAATCTGACGCCGAAGCCGAGCAAGCGATGACGACGGCGCGAGGCATCTCTTATTTCTTGCCTCGCTTACCAAGTGGAATAAGTGTTTCTTAATATAAACACTTGAAAGTCACATTGTCCCACCAATGTGGGAGAAATAGTAGACTTTCCATTTTAGAATACACTTTCCATTTTAGTATTTTCTTTTTTGTTTTTCCTTCCACTTGGGTTCCTCCATTTTCCATTCATACTTTTCATATATTTTGAACCCAACAACTAAAAGGACTACTAAAATTTATCCCACTAATATGTTGACATTGTCTAGAAAAGTAATAGATAGATAAAACATAAGAAAAATATATGCAACTGCAAAAATAGAACAACAGTTCACATATCTGGTCCTTCCACCAGGTTAAGTAATCACCGAAACATAACTAAATCCCAAATTAAAGGGCAGACATGAACAAGGTTACAGTGATGAAGTTTGTCGATCATCAAAACATGAGCATAATAAGAACCAGGCTGGAACCCAATATTTCTTCTTTTTTGATGATGATAAACATAGAGCCTTTTGTAGCACATACAAATGTTTCAAGTTCCATCTGTCACTATGGAAGTCAGCACTAGTATCACCAGAACTATTTCTAGTTCCCCGTGCATGCCCTGTCACCAATCTCCTCTTTATTTGTTCCTCCTATCATCCCTATCACTTATTAATCCCCTCTTTTGTAATTATTATAAAGGGTAAGCTTTACTATAAGAATAAACAAGTTGAAAACAAGTTAACTCAAGGCCACACGGACACCACCATACAAATAGAGAAATAACAACATAAGATCAAGAAGTAGGCAAGCATATAGACCAAACATTATTCAAATTTAGAAGAGTCCAATAGTCATTACAAAAGGAACTTAAAGAGTTAAAAATAGACACATGCCATAGAAAATAATTCACAATCTGAATAAGAAATATATAGAAACTAAGATGACAAGACATAGGAAGATTCTTAAGGAGAAGAGTAAGATGTTCTTTTAAATTGACATGAGCTTTAAGAGCTTGTAAGTCAACTCTGACGCCTTTCCATTAAGTCTTATCATTTTTACCTTTTAGATCATACACCATACACAAGGTCCCTCGATGTGTTTCAAGGAATCTTGTTGTTTAGCAAACTTTAGTTGAGATATTTTTGCATATCTTTGAGAAAGAAATGTAGTCATAATATCCACTTCTTTATTTACTCACTCTTGAGTAGTGATGATATCACATATCTGAGTGAGAGCTTACACCTTTCTTTTTCTTGACAATTTCACACTCTCCCAACATAGAAATGGTGAACATATGCTTCCTAGAAGAGGAAATTCCCGTACTATGTCCTACTTGGAAATATTTGAACACTTTGTTGAGTAGGAAACCATATGGAAGACCGTGTATTCCTTTCTTCTCATTTACAACCATGTTCATATGCTTCAACATTAGCGCATAAAGATTAATACGCTGAAAAGATGAAATTATATCCATAACAAACAGGTCCATTTTAGATGCACAATTTCTTTTTTTAAGATCTTGGAAGTAGAATTTTGTTGACAAATTTGAAGATCAATTGATAGTCATATTCATCTGTTTCTTGAGAAGACACACATACTTGTTTTCTTCTAGATTGCTAGCTATCTCAAGAAATTTCTTTGAAGTAGTCCTTTACTCAAGGTAATTGATCCCGTCAGTACGTACCTCACGAATTTCCCAAAGTAATTTCTTATCTAAGTAAATTTGTACTCCTCGAACATGAGTAATCACTCTGTTATTCCCAGAATAGTATTCCATATCGACATGGAATTCCACAACTCTATTAACATGGAGATTAGGGAGTGGTTGATTAAGCAACTAAAGCCATTTTAGGAATTTTACCATTAACATCAAGTCCCTCATTCAAGGCATTTATGCAATATCTAGATCAAACACTCAACCATGAAGTATGCTTTATTGACTTATTAATTCTTAGATCTCTCACACATTAGTTGATTGGCCTTGTCTTTATACGTATGACTCGATCCATCCCAAAGCCTTGTCATAATGGGCATCCCAAGTCTAAACAGGACTGGGAAACACCACTAATACCCAACCCAACCATCCAATCCATACCCTGATTTGAATGAATTCCAAACATATAAAAAGATAATGTATAATTACCCAAATCTAGACTCTCGGATAGGTCTATAACCGTGAACGACCCAAACGAGTCCAACCGACCGAACCCAACAAATAACTAATTACAGAGCCAAAACCATAAACCAAAACCATAATAACCAAACTAAGTTCCATAACATAACATAAAAGGATGAAAAAATAAGAAATTTAGTCCAACGGTATCAACCCCAATACCAATGGCAATACTAAGGCTGACACCAATACCAACCCATAGTAGTTCAACAAAAGACTCTAACCAGAAGAAAAGTAATATCCGGTTGGGATATGCCCCCAACCATAGCCAAAAAAAATATCCATAAAATATCCAAAGTGTGTAAAAACATCCATGAACATGAAATGGAGCCTTTCAGAATATGGAAGCTCACTACTTCAATCCAACCGAGCTGATTCCAAGATTCGAGCACTAAACAGGAGGAGTAGAATGACCAATTTCTGCATCATATGGGGATACAACTGCCTGAGGATGGGTTAGTGGGTAAAATCTAAAAAGTACTTAAGGTAAGTATAAAATAATGCCAACCAATAAAACCAAGTAAACCAACCATATGTACATAACTATATATATATAAGTGCAACCATGCTAGGAAAGAGAACTAGGTTTAGCATGCATTTTAAACCATTAACTTAGGTATGTGTAACCTAACCATCCTAGAACCACCCACGGGTTATATGGGTACAGTGTAACCCCCTGAACGAGCCCTGATATATCGGAGATACCACAAGAAAAGGAGATTCCCAAGTACCCTTCGCTCTCCATGATACATATGTACAGTGTACTTAGAGGATTCCCAGGTACTTCAGAATATCATATATGATCTTCATAACCCACCCCTTACGTTGGCAAATATGAGTTTTCAGTTTTCGTCTATTGGACTCGCACCTTCAGGGTTATCTATCACACCCCGCTATTATTGCCCAATTAAAACTACTTCCATCCAACTAAATCATTATACCATTATTATTAACCAAGGCTATGAGTAGTGGTATCATCATACCGACTACAGTTTGCAAACAATGTCCTTCGCTAACCTTTTTATGTAATAGGGATTCCCATGTAGTTAGAGATTACATTACCAAGTTTACTTAGGGGAATCCCATGTACTCCACAGGTATTCCATTATCAAGTTAGTTGGGGAAGTCCCATGTACCCCATAAGTTTTTCATTAGCATGTTTAATTGGGGGATTCTCTTGTACCCCATAAGGAAGTTTAATTAACCATAACCATGACCACCATACCCCACCAATTAACCATTCAAAACCATTTATACAATTTAGGATTCCATTACCAAACCATACCCAGCAATTGTTCTAATAAAAGTTCCATAATATAGTAAAAGCATTATCATAGGCATTTTATCAAACATAATAGGGATATAGTGTTTCCAAAACCAAATCCAATTACCAATTTGCCATTCCCATGCAACCAACTATCTAAACCACTATTAAAGCATGTAAAAACATAATTAAAACATGGGAAAATCATAACTAAGCGTTTATTACCAAAACCCCAATATATCTGAAAACCCCAAAACCGTACAATAATTATGCCACAAAAATATTGTCTAAAACATGTCTTTAGTTAGAACTAAAAATAAGGGAGAAGTATCTTTCCTTAGATTAAGAAGAAGATGAGAAGAAATCACCCAAACAAGCCCAAAATTTGCTACTCAAGATGAAACCCTAGCCTTCCTTTACCCAAGAGCCTTAGAGAGAATTAAAGAGTATTTCTAAGTGTTTAAGATTAGAATAATAGGGTAAATGATGTCCCAATAGAGTTATAAGTCATGGATCCTTAAGTGGGTAAGTGGGGAAATGTCCAGATTACCTCTACTTAAACTACACAAAATCCTGCATATGGATAAGACTCACCATACCAGTCGTACCCTTCCATACGAGTGGTGGGTACAAATCATACCCTGAGCCTTCTCCTTGGACCCAACACTGTCCACTATACAACTTACCCAAACCAAGTCATACCCAAACCGTATGATCCGTACCCCTAAACCATATCCCTGGAAGAATAAAATTAAAGAAAGTTTAACGATGTCTATCGTATGAGTCAAGGGTAAGACTCGTACCCTACCATATGACTCGTACCACCTGAGTCGTACATATTCCAGAAACTAATCCACCCAATTCAACTAACACTAGACTCCATAAAACTGGGTCATACGACCTGTACCCACACCATACGACTCGTATGATAAGTGTACCTTGTCCAGAAAGTCCAAAACTCAGGAAATTTTCTAAGGACCAAAACCTAGGGTGTTTCAGTCTCCCCTACTAGGATCATTCTTCCCCAAATAATGGACCAGGTAGGTACAAGCATGATTTACACCCCTTAGATTCCTCTACTTTTAGATTTGACAAATATGAAAAAAAATCAAGTAGAGTTATTTTTACTATCAACTATAATCAAGAACACAAACCTTCCATATAAATATTTGAAGTCGAAAACAAATATGGATATTTGGACTTCATGTCTGCTTTTGCTTCCCATGTAGCCTCTCCTACCTTATGGTTCCTCCATAGAACCTTAACCAAGGCCACATCCTTGGTCCGTAACTGACGAACTTGCTGATCCAAGATCTTAATCGGGATCTCTTCATAAGGCAGAGAATCCGAGATAACTAAACCACCAAAGAGGGATCACCAAGCCACTTTCTCATCATAGAGACTGAAATACTGGATGAAAGGAGCTCAAACTAGAAGGCAACTCTAATTCATATGCCACGTTGCCAATCCTTTGCAAAATCACATAAGGACCAATATACTGTGGACTGAGCTTCCCCTTTATCCCAAACCGCATTACTCCCTTCATAAGAGATACCCATAGGAGCACCCTATACAAACCTCAAACTCCAAGTGTCTATGCCTTACATCCGTATAGGACTTTTGACGACTTTGGGAAACCTTAAGCATATCCTAAATCACCTTCACCTTTTCCATATCTTAATAAAATAAATCCGAACCAAACATATCCATCTCACCAATCTCAAACCACCCAATATAAGACCAATACCTCCTACCATACAATGCCTTAAAAGAGGCTATTAAAATACTAGAATGGTAACTATTATTATAAGCAAACTCTACCAGAAGTAGATGCTCAACCCAGCTGCGACTTTAATAAATCACACACACATGAAGCATGTCCTCCAATGTCTGAATAGTTTTTCCTACTTGTCCATCCATATGTGGATAAAAAGCAGTACTCAGACTCACCATAGGCCCCAAACCCTTCTGAAAAGACCGCCAAAAGTGAGATGAAAACTGCATACCATGATTATACATAATTGAAATAGGTACCTTATGCAACTTCACAAACTCATAAAGATACAACCTTGCATAATCCTCTACCAAAAAGTTATTCATTGGCAAAAAGTGAGAGGTCTTTGTCATCCTATCCACGATGACCCAAATTAAATTAAATTGATTTCTAGACCGAGGAAGAACGGTAATGAAATCCATATTAATTACTTCCTATTTCTATTTTGGCAACTCCATTTCTTGATATAACCCACCAGGCCTCATGTTCTCAACTTTTACCTATTGACACACCATGTATTTGGCCACAAAATCAGCCACATCTCTCTAATACCATTCTACCAATACATCTCTTTGAGGTCATGATATATTTTAGTCAAACCGGGATGAATAACATAGCACGTTTCATGCGCCTCAACCAATACACTTTTATGAAAACCATCCATATCAGGAACACATAACCTCCCTTTTACCATAAAGTACCTTCACCATTAACCTCAAATACCATTACCTTTTACCCACCGACATCACTTTTAATTTTTATTAAGATAGGATCTAGCATTTTTTTCTTCTTGATTTTTCCAACAAGAGATGATCAAACCACTTCCTGTACTATCACACCACCATACGCATAGTCTAGAAGACAGAATCCAAGATTAGGCAAGCAGTGAGTATCCCTTACTAATTATTTCTTCTCCTTTGCTCTATGAGCCAAACGTCCCACAGATAACCTACTAAGAGCTTTAGCAATAATGTTAGATTTACCTGGGTAGTAGTGAAGGCCAATATCATAATAATTCAGAAGCTCCAAACATCTCCTCTGCCTGAGATTTAGCTCCTTATGAGTGAACACATACTGTTGACTCTTATGATCATAAAAGATATCCACATGCACTCTATATAAATAATGACACTAGATTTTCAAAGCAAAAATCACCTTTAAGGCTCCAAATCATGGGTAGGATAATTCCTCTCATTCATCTTCAACTTCCTAGAAGCATAGGAAATCACCTTCCTATGTTGCATCAAAACAACCAAGTCCTACCCAGGATAAATCAAAATGAACCATAACACCCCCACTTCCTTGTAAAAATTAGAGTTGAAGTTAGCTTATCTTTATACTTCTCAAAACTACCTTCTCAAGCTTCAAACCAAGAAAATTTTGCCTTCTTATAAGTCAAATTAGTCAATAGGGAAACTATCATCAAGAAACATTCAACAAACCACCTATAGTTGTAATAGCCTAAACTTTTTTTAAGCCTCATTTAGCCTTTAAATGATTAAGAGATGACTTCTTAAGTGAATAATGTTTAAATCAAATAGATTTTTCCTAATTTTGACTTTTTATCATGTGGAAAATATAGTTAGCTTTCCAACAATACCAATTTTGTCCAAATCTGATATCAGGGTGAGAAGTTATGGCCATTTTTCTGAGAGATGTCAGAACTGCCTAGGTGCGACGGGTAGGTTGACGGATCATCGAGCTTACGACGGACCATCGCTCAAGCTATCAAAACTAAGGTAGTATAAACTTTTACTATCCAAGTGCAATGGTCAGGGTGATAGACCATCGAGCTTGTGACGGACCATCGCTCAAGCCATCACAACTAAGGCAGTATACTCTTTCACTAGCCAAGTGCGATGGTCAGACTGATGGACTATCGAGCTAGCAATGGACCATCGTTCAAGACGTTGCAACTAAGGCAGTGAGTTCCTATTAAAATCCAAGTGTGACGGTTAGGCCAAAGGACCATCGAGCCAGCAACGGACCATCACAGATTATGTTCTACAAATTTTAAGTTTTTTTAAAAGGACTTTTTGGTATTTTTCCATTTTTTTAAAACCTAGACATATCAAAATGAAGCATAGAACTTCAAATTGATCCAAATCATAAAGAACTAGGGTTTTCTCTCAAGATTAACCCTCAAGTGCAAGACCCAATTCCTTCTTCAAGATTTAACCATAGTTTTTGCGAATTGATTTAAGATTTAAGGTTCCCAAGTCAAAAACTTCAAGAACCCTCACTCAAGAGTACAAAAGAGAGTCTCAAATAAACTTATTCATCTAAATTCATAATCCAAGGTATGTTGGGTATGAACAAGGACACTCCTTGAGTCCTTGTGCTCAAAAGTTTTTTTAATTACAAAGATATAGGGTTTTACATGTTTTCTTATAAAATTGAAGTATGGGTTTATACCCTATGTTATTATTTCTTGAGATTATGATGGTTTTAATGATTTAGAAATTGAAGTACATGAGTATGTTGAGATTATAATGCATATTGCTGAAAATTTCTAGATTTTTATATGATTTATGAATCTTTATGATATCGAGTATGAATTTTGATACGTCTTAATGTGAGATTGATATATGGGTCATTAAGATTTATTTGAGATTGTAATTTTTAGAAATTTTTGCTATAAGCACCCTTGATTTGGGTATTTTGATATTATTAAGAAAGTTTTGACCTTAATGGTCATAGTAGCTTTAAAATCCACTTTTTAAAATGAGATTACAGATTTTATAGTTGGGTTCTTTTGATGATAGGCGAATTTACACGCCTATATCAATATATTTTGCCCATATTTTAGCCTAGTTTTGAGAACAAATTATATATTTCATGCACTTTTAGTCCTTTTTCTTATAAATGAGCTAACGAACATGATTAGTAAAGTTTCAGGTATAAATGATGCAAAATACAGCATTTTATGGCTTACTTGACGCAAAAGAAAGCTCACAAAGGAAGGGAAGAAAGTCTACACGCCTAAGGACCAAAACTGCTGCATGGAAAATCTGTCCCGGGCTAAAACAACAATTCTGAAGACTTTGGGGACTTACAGACACAAAGCTGGTTTTTGACAATGATACATTAACCTAGTACAATTGGGTTATGTATTTCATTAGTTTATTTGGATTATGATAATGTTACATTAACCTATTACATTTGGGTTAAGTATTTCATTAGTCTAGTAGGATTTGGTTATTTATTTCATTAGCTTAGTAGGAGTAGGATATGGGTATTATAAATACCCTATCATGCTAGAGATTTTTAATTAACTTCTCCCTTAGTGGAGAGATACATTCAACAATTAATCTTCTTCCATCCCTCTCTTCTTCCACCACAACAATTCTACAACTCTTCTAATCTTTCCATTAATCTTATTTTCTTCTATTCATCTATTCTTATTTACCGCAACAAGAGAATTGTTACTTGCTAAGGAATCACGCTACACGCCTATCACCTAAGCCACACGCCATCAACCAAATATCTTGATATAATAACAATGCCAATCGTGATCTCCTTCGCATTCATGGGTAACTAAACTTCTCTGTTGGGGTTATGGAAGCCGAATGAGATACTATCTATTGCTGTGAGTTTGTGAGTTCGTGACACGTATATTGCTTATATCATTATTCTCTTCATCTTAATCCACATTCTTTGCGGTTGCAAATGCAAGAATATGCCAGTCTAACATTTAACTTGTTCGAGAGAAAGGTTATTTGTCTGGAAAAGAGATAATGTCAAGGTAGTAGGACACCCTTTCCTATTAAAAAGCTAGTGTCGTAACTGGACTAACCTCTTGGAGAATTCGTACCATTAGACACGCTTTAAGCTCGAGAGAGTTAAAGTGAAATAGTCCTTGTTCAGGTCGAGAGACGCTTGGATTTACCATCGACTACAATTCTCTATAAGCAATTGCATGTCAAGACTCTACACACTCATAGCCAATAGAGACGTATACCTCAGAAGGTGGACATAACCCCAACGCTTCAATTCTCATTGTTGTCAACCTACGTAACAATCACTCTCTTTACTTTATTATTTTCAGCTTTTGTTTACATTACTTGCACGACAAGACTCCCCCCTTCTTACGAGACTTGCACGAAAAGTTTAGTAATTTTACTTACTTGTTGGCCAAGCTATTCCCTGTGGGATCGACACCCAACCCAGGTTGGGTTCTATATTTGCTAATGACCGCTTTACACTCCTACGAGAGCTGTAGATTGATCGTTATCAAAAATTGGCGCCGTTGCCGGGGAATACGAGTGTCAATCAAGTTCGTGATAATTACTAGACCCTTTGGTCAAAGATTCTCGTACTTTTACGTTTAGTTTTTGTTTTTGTTTATTGCAGGTTTTTACTTTAGTGCATGCCCCATACTAGAAGTTCTGGTCAACCGTTATTACCAATTAATCCTGAACTACAACGAATTAGAAGAATGGAAGCACAAGCTGAAATCGACAGGATGGCTGCTCAACACGAGCAAGCAAGACTAGCTGCTCTTGCCGCTGCTCAAGTCCAACAACAAAACATTGATAATCCTGGGCGAACAACAAATCCTGACGATGAAGATTTAGGTGATGACGAGTTACTAAACCCTAGGCGTGATGCTGAAATTATAACACCTGCCAACCGAAGAGGTCGACAAGCTCGGTTTAGGTATGATCGCCAACCTTTGCAACCAGCTTTCGACGATGAAGATGATGATCTTGATGGTGCCGGATCCACTGGAGCAATAATTCCACCACCATTAGCGCCCGGAGCCAAGTTCAACATCACAAGCACCATGATTCAGTTATTGCAACTCAAGGGATTATTTGGTGGACTAGCAGGCGATGATCCGAATATGCATCTCATCAACTTTATTTCTACATGCAAGTCCTTTGACAATCCTGGTGTTGGTCAAAATGCTATTCGATTACGCCTATTTCCATTGTCTCTGTCTAGGGAGGCAACACTATGGTTGAATGGGCTGACTCCTGATTCTATTACTAATTTGAGGCAATTGAAAGACGCTTTCCGAGAAAGATTCTTTCCGCCATCCAAAAGAGAACAGTTGAGAGATGAGATCATAAATTTTTGATAGCTTCCCACTGAAGCTCTTCATGAAACATGGGAGAGGTTCAAGACAAAGCTAGTGAGGTGCCCAAACCATCACTTGACCAATGTTCACCTAATGGAGATCTAGTATAGAGCCTTGAATTCAATAACTAAACCAGTGGTGGACAACGCAGATGGAGGTTCTTTCATGGACCTTACCTTTGGTCAAGCAAGCAATATGCTAGATCGCATGACAAAGCAAAGTAGAGCTTGGCATACCAGGGATTCTGAGGTAGCAAGCCCTACTTTATCTATTGGCATGTCTGCAGACCAAAGAAGAAGAGAAGAAGAACATGAGCAAGACATGACGCACATGAAAACACAATTGGATCTTCTGACAAAGCACTTATTATCAGGGAAGACCGAAAAAGTGAAAGCTGTAGCGTTAAAAGGAAGAGACGAATCTGATTCTGAAGAGGAGGCCAACTACTTGAACAATCAAGGGGGTTTCTGAGGGAATACCCAAGGAAACCAAGGTCGGAACTATTATGATAAATCTGGAAACAAAGACCAAGGTAGTTGGAAGAACAAGAATGAAAAGAGTGGTTTGTACGTTCAAAACCCAAGGAATGATGGGTCATGCATGGCCATCACTACCAGAAGTGGTAAGGTGCTGGAAACTTCAGCAAAAGGCAAGAAAGTGATTGACGAAGTTGCAAAAATGGATGACAATGCAAAAGGAGAAGATGCTGCATCACCCACTCCTGACGTTAAGGACGCCACATCCAGCACGGTGCAGCCTGAAAAATTGGGAAAACGGAAGCAAGAGGAGAAGAAAACCACGGAGAGAACACTTCCATATCCACCGCCACCTTTTCCCCAAAGATTGAAGAAGGTGGCAGATGAAACAAAGTTCAGCAAATTCATGACTATGCTCAAGCAGCTGACCATTAATGTTCCATTGGTGGAGGCACTTGAACAAATGTCTGGATATGCGAAGTTTATGAAGGACCTATTGAGAAAGAAGCGGGCAGCAAGTTATGAGTTGGCGGATAATGTTCATCATTGTAGTGCAATCGCTACAAGGTCGTTAGTTCAAAAGAAGGCAGATCATGGAGCTTTCACTATTCCTTGCACAATTGGATCATTGGATTTTGACAAGGCATTGTGCGATCTAGGTGCTAGCATCAATTTGATGCCACTATCCATCTACAAGAAGTTGGGGCTAGGAGATCCGACACCAACCAATATGAGGCTCGTGATGGCTGATAGGTCGGTAAAACGACCTGTGGGTATCTTGAATGATGTGTTGGTGAAAGTTTCTTCATTCATCTTTCCTGCAGACTTCGTTATTCTGGATTGTAAGGAGGATTCTGAAGTTCCCATAATCTTGGGACGTCCTTTCCTTGCAACTGGAAGTGTGCTTATTGACATGAAAGATAATGAGCTTTTGTTTCGAATTAATAACGAAGTGGTACGGTTTGATATATGCAAGGCAATGAAGCAGCCCAGCGATATGAATGAGTTATCTGTAGCTGATGTTCATCATGAGGATATGAAAGCATTATCTATAGAGAAACAGCCTACTGTTGAGCCATTGTCTGTTGCGCCACTGAATGTTGAGCATGAGGACAATGAAGAACTTATGGGTGATCTAACAGAAACAAAGCCGTATACTCCTAAGCAACCGGAATGTGATCTCAAGAATCAACCAACAGCGAAGACTCCCATTGACGAGCCACCAATGCTAGAATCACAAGAGCTTCCCGATTATCTAAGGTATGTGTTCTTGGAAAGTAGAAATATACTTCCGGAGAGTACAGATGATTTAAGTGAACAACACGTAGAAGCTCTCATCTCTGCTCTGAAGAGATACAAGAGAGCTATGGGTTGGACTATTGATGATATAATTGGTGACTCTCTGGGGAGATGTATGAGCCCTCTCGACAAAGATCACATGCCCACAGGTAAGCCTCATTGTCGTCTAAATCCTTTCAGAAAACGATCCATCACTTACCTCGACGAAGTCTGAGTACTCGAGGTAACTATGTCGAGCCACGACAATAAATAAGGAGCTAGATGGGAGGCAACCTATTGTTTTATTATTTTATCATTTCATCATTTTATCGTTTTATCGTTTATATACTTGTTTTGTTTTTGATAAATGAAAAATCCAAAAATAAGAGTCGTGCCACGACCAAAACTAAGGCGATTGGTGGGAGGCAACCCATCGTACTAATCATTTTTAGTTGTTTTGAGAAAATATAGGTGCAAGAAGTATTCAACGAGGAGATTGATTTTAATTGACGATTTGGACGCATTGTATGGTAAAGTTGGTAAGTTAGGAATGGTGATGCACAAGGCTATGGATTGAGCATTTCTCACACCAAAATAGGCTTCGAGGAAGGCTAGGCCTTGGTAAAACCAGGCCACGACTGATGCACAACCTATCCTATAGCCTAAGGTCTCAGAATCTAGTGTGCTATACACTATGCGCCGCCTATTCCTAGGTATGCTTTTGACTATGCGCCGCCTATGCTATGGCATTTGGTCTCAGTATCTCATATGCCATAGACTATGCGGCGTATATGTCTACAAATGCCATAGACTATGCGGCGCATATGTCCCATTATGCTATAGACAATGCGCCGCATATGTCATTGATATGTCGAGCATTATGCGCCGCATATGTGGTATTTTTGTCTCCAAAACCGATTGTAAATGGGTCAAAACCCGACCCATTCTCTTCCTATATAAAGGGGACTTAGTCTTGAAACATAAACACACTAAAAATTGACCCAAAGGCACCGCACATCCATCCAAATCATCTCAAAACTTCTCTTTTTGCTCTTCCAATTCACAAGAACATCTCCAAAGGCTTCAATCACGTAAGTACTCTTTTATTCTTCATCTATTTCTAGTAAGTACTACGTTCCTATGCCTATTATGAATTTCTACATCTTCAAAGATCATTGGTGATGTTAATGTGTTTGGATTGTTGATACACAACCATGTGAGTGAACATATACGTTAGGATAATCTTGACCGGTCTCCGACTTGAATTTGGTTTTAATAAGCATTGTTATACTATTTGCAGAATTGCCATGGCTATGAACATTGCTTAAGCTTGTTACTTGGATACTTACATGTTAGACTATCTCGTTCATCGGGATAAGACTTATAGTTGCCTACCGACATAGGAGGTTGTGATTGTTGAAAATAACTATACCATGATGTAACCCCTATGTAGTAGTGTTGTTATACATAACATGAATGTAGTGCAATGGCTGCAAGTAGTGATACATCACTGATTTTCTTGTCGGAAGATAGTTCCTAAAACGTATATCGATGAATTCTGAGTAATCGATCACTTTCACCTCACTTGTTGGTGCCAACAACCTAAGTGTGGGGTGGTACCCCTACTGCCTGTGTATAGATTGTATCCATTGGGATTGTGCTACCACTAACACTATTTCTAGTCTCAGGTACAATGGAACCGAAAGCAAGACAAGGGAAGGAAAAGGCTACCACTTCCCAAAAGAGCAAGAAAGCAAGAAGAACCCTCCTCGCTGCAAATACCTCGACTCCCGCCTGGAATTAAGTGGGATACTTATGTGGAACTTATGAGGATGATGACTCTTATGATGATCCCAACGCAAGGGGTATGGCCCCAGACATAGAGGAGGAGTCCGACTGACCAGGTTTCTCATATTTATTTTCCACTGAGGATAGTGTCCCGACTAAGTGTGGGGTGGTGGTATTGCATGCTATACTTCTCTATTCGCATCTATGTTTGTTTGCTTTTGTTTTATTTTTGTTTCGTTTTGTTTTTTTAGTAGTTTAAATTTTTTTTTTAGCTTTGCATGAAATTATTTTGATAGGCAGCATGAGATTATAACAAGAGTATGTGCTACAATTGTGACTATTGAGACGTTTAGGCTCTAGTTGTGACTCATTATGTGATATTATGTGATTAAATTCCTTCACTTGTTGGGTCGAGAGTCTATATTACTTCCAATCAAGTCGACCATGTTCCTTGTGTGTGTGAGATTAATAGTATCTTCAATGTTTGTGGCTGATGCTAGAACTTGCCTGGTATGTATGCAAAGCGAAAATAAGGAGTGTAAGTTAGGATATGATTTAGGCATTTCTTTGGCAACCTATATTTGTTTACCTTCAGTTTTACCTACCCATGGACATCATCCCTAGTTAAACCCTTTTGAGCCTTTAGCCTATTTCTTTGACAACCTTGTATGTAAGCCTAATCCATTTTTTTTCAAGACCATAATTTGATCCAAATTCCTAAGTGCTTTAAATTAAAAAAGTCATGTGACAACATAAGAGGAAATTGGGTGAGTATGATGCTTTAAAGTGTAATGGTGCTTGAATGTGTTATGAAAAAGAAAGTGCTATCATAGGAGGTATGTTGTGAAAACAAAAAGGAAAAGAAAGCTGAAAAGTGAGTTGTTCTTAAAGTTGAAAAGAGGATAACAAGGGTGGTAGAACAAAAGAACGAAGAAAGGTTGAAAGAAAAAAGTGTCAATGATACAATGTGATGTATTAAAGCGCTTAGGAACCTAGTCACTATTTCTGGACAAAATAGTCCTACCCGTCCCTTAGCCTACATTACAACCATCAGAAGACCTATTTGATCCTAATCTTAGAATTCTGACATTTAGTGGAGTATTACACTAAGGGCAAGCCTATGGTCATCAGTTGCTACATATGAATTCCTTGTGAGAGCGAGAGCAAGGACATTTTGATACCCATGTTTGAAAAATATGCTATATTTGTGAGTGATTATGGGTACTATATTGTGAGACACACATGGTTGATGAGTTTTGGATAGTTGTATATGATTCTACGTACCTTAACGTTTGCATGCGAGTTGATCACCATCACGAGTCTATGCTAGAGGTTAAATTGTTTTTACTTATAATCGAAAAGCTACTCTTTGTTGATAATTGTTGTGCTTGTCTTGATAAATGTTTTGTGTTGTTGTTGTAAAAACCCTAAGTTGATGTTTAGAAGGACATGATATGTTGTTCGAGGACGAACAAAGCTCTAAGTGTGGGGTGTTGATAATAGGCGAATTTACACGCCTATATCAATATATTTTGCCCATATTTTAGCCTAGTTTTGAGAACAAATTATATATTTCATGCACTTTTAGTCCTTTTTCCTATAAATGAGCTAACGAACATGATTAGTAAAGTTTCAGGTATAAATGATGCAAAATACAGCATTTTATGGCTTACTTGATGCAAAAGAAAGCTCACAAAGGAAGGAAAGAAAGTCTACACGCCTAAGGACCAAAACTGCTGCATGGAAAATCTATCCCGGGCTAAAACAGCAATTCTGAAGACTTTGGGGACTTACAGACACAAAGCTGGATTTTGACAATGATACATTAACCTAGTACAATTGGGTTATGTATTTCATTAGTTTATTTGGATTATGATAATGTTACATTAACCTATTACATTTGGGTTAAGTATTTCATTAGTCTAGTAGGATTTGGTTATTTATTTCATTAGCTTAGTAGGAGTAGGATATGGGTATTATAAATACCCTATCATGCTAGAGATTTTTAATTAACTTCTCCCTTAGTGGAGAGATACATTCAACAATTAATCTTCTTCCATCCCTCTCTTCTTCCACCACAACAATTCTACAACTCTTCTAATCTTTCCATTAATCTTATTTTCTTCTATTCATCTATTCTTATTTACCGCAACAAGAGAATTGTTACTTGCTAAGGAATCACGCTACACGCCTATCACCTAAGCCACACGCCATCAACCAAATATCTTGATATAATAACAATGCCAATCGTGATCTCCTTCGCATTCATGGGTAACTAAACTTCTCTGTTGGGGTTATGGAAGCCGAATGAGATACTATCTATTGCTGTGAGTTTGTGAGTTCGTGACACGTATATTGCTTATATCATTATTCTCTTCATCTTAATCCACATTCTTTGCGGTTGCAAATGCAAGAATATGCCAGTCTAACATTTAACTTGTTCGAGAGAAAGGTTATTTGTCTAGAAAAGAGATAATGTCAAGGTAGTAGGACACCCTTTCCTATTAAAAAGCTAGTGTCGTAACTGGACTAACCTCTTGGAGAATTCTTACCGTTAGACACGCTTTAAGCTTGAGAGAGTTAAAGTGAAATAGTCCTTGTTCAGGTCGAGAGACGCTTGGATTTACCATCGACTACAATTCTCTATAAGCAATTGCATGTCAAGACTCTACACACTCATAGCCAATAGAGCCGTATACCTCAGAAGGTGGACATAACCCCAACGCTTCAATTCTCATTGTTGTCAACCTACGTAACAATCTCTCTCTCTTTACTTTATTATTTTCAGCTTTTGTTTACATTACTTGCACGACAAGACTCCCCCCTTCTTACGAGACTTGCACAAAAAGTTTAGTAATTTTACTTACTTGTTGGCCAAGCTATTCCCTGTGGGATCGACACCCAACCCAGGTTGGGTTCTATATTTGCTAACGACCGCTTTACACTCCTACGAGAGCTGTAGATTGAGCGTTATCATCTTTAAGAACCACGAGATTATTTTAAAGTGGATTTCCATGATATGAGTGTAGCTAACTAAAGAGAGTAGTATTTAGCACCGAGTTGGGTAAGTTACTATGGTTTCATACCCCAGAACTGTGCCACTGTTGAATTGAGATTTATGGGCCCGAGGCCAAGATAGTGATTACTAAGTTGAGGTTATACTCCCTGGCAAGAGTATGACGCCTCTCCCTAACGTGAGGTATCTTCCTTAGGAGGAAAAACGTTGGAATCCGTGTAGCTCGCATGGTGTATGTTGGTTAAGAGAACCTCTCTAACAGTAAGATTTTCAGAGTAGTTTCTTAAAGCATTGTTCCCTTAAAGAAAGTATTTCTCCCTGCTCGTAAAAGTAAATAACAATTTTTGGGTGTATTTCTTAGGATAAGTATTTTCCCTAATGATTTTAGGAACTAAGTGTAAAGGCTCAGAAAACTTAATTAGATATTGAATTACATGAGATTTTCAGTTACAAAGTTACAACTTTAGTTTTCAGACACAAAGGTGAGCTCCTTTTTTACTTAGCCTAAAGTATTTCTTATGCAGAAAGAAATTTCAGATTTCATTTAGTTTACAATATTACGAGAACAAGAAGTGAATAAAGATTTTAGAACTAAATGATGGGGATCACGAGGTTTGTAAAGCATGTTTTGCTTCTTATGGCTACTTATTTTAGTATTTCAGATATTCCACCTTACATGAGTCACGTACATTTAGCATGCATTATTTTATAAATGATGACTATGAGATATATTTTTACTTAAGCATTCACCCCCATATACTCAGTACATCCTCCAAGTATTGATCCACATATATGTCTATGTGGTACATTGTCTCATAATGTAGGTACAAGTTTTCGTATGCACATTCAGACTCAAACAGTTGTAGATTCCGGCCAGTGAGATGATGAGTCCTCCTACTATGGGGACTTCAGTTATACTTATTTACATTCATTACTTTCTCATTCATACATATTGATTAGCGTTAGTTGGAGTAACTTCCTAGCTGTCAATAGTCAGTATTAGTGGAGGCTTTATAGATAGATAGTAGAGCTAATGTATTCAGTTTTAGTTTTCTTTGTAAGAGTAGAGTTGTAATTATGTGAATTCAGTTTTGTATTGAATAGGTTTCAGAAAAGAATTATCTTCCACTGATTTTGTATAGATTTGGCTATTTTTATTCAGTTGCTTATGAGTTATGCTAGTAGAAGGGTTATGTTGGGGTCACTTGATCCTAAGCACTGTGTGACATCTCAGGACCCATTTTTGAGGCATTACAAACTTGGTATTAGAGCATAGAGTTCAAGTGTCCTAGGGTGTTTGTGAAGCTGTGTCTAGTAGAGTCTTGCAGAATGGTACGAAGACGTCTGTGCTTTTCTTTGAGAGGCTACAAGAAATTTAGGAAATGTTTCCCTTCTATCAAGTCTTATATTATGCTATAGAAAGGTTCTCTAAGAAACTAATACAGATTCTCATCTTGCTCTATTCGGACCATCTCTGCTTTATTTTCAAGGTAACGGAAATAGTCAAGCTTAAATCTTTACAGATAGAGCTTTCTCAGACAGTCCCTACAGATAGTTATGGGATTGTACGTAGTCTTAAAAGTATCTCATCAATGCTTTTAAGTTCCAACTTTAAAGAACTTTATTCATGTTCATGGAAATAGTGCGCTAAGCCCAAGCCAGATATGCTTTCAGATCCCTTCTTAGAATTCGTAATGTTAAAATATACTTCCCCATTTATACATTATTCTCAATAAAAAACAATTAGCAAGTTACAAATTCCTCCCCTGATAATGCTCTCAAATTTGCTAGCAAGAAGTTTTAGAATGCACCCAAAGGGTTTGAAAGGAGCTCTTTATTGTGTCATAAGTCCCTCAAGCTAAAATTTATGTCCTTATTCTTATGATTTGTCCAGTTAATGAAAAATTAGATATGTATTTAGATTTCCCACTGACCCTTATTATACAGATAATGCTCATGAGAGAAGACAGTATGAACCTAGACTATTAAGTGTAGTGTGCATTTGAGAGATATTATGAACTTTAGTATTATGATTTATGAATAGTAGAACCCTATTATAGTTAGAAGTATGGGTATAAAGGAGTAGTGTCAACAAGATGTGGGAATGTCGATTGGTAGGAAGTATAGATGTAAGCTTATGCATGTTATAGAGATTCGTTAAGGTGATATGTCCTTGTGTATTAGTTTAGTGGAAGGTAAAGATGGAGTTATTAGTTAATGTGAATTATTGTTTTCTTGAAGTATGGAAGGAGTTATTGATGGTATTTATTGTGATTTAAATTATAGCATATTAATGAAGTATTTGGTGGTATAGTATCATTAATTTAGGCTTCCCTAGAGGTTGCAAAAAAAAGTTTAGCTGAAATTTATAAAGATATGATGGTAATTTAGATGTATAAAAGGGTAAAAAGGTATGAGGTGTAGAAGGAGGATGTGTTAATGGATTATGATAAGATAGGCCTATGATTTTGATCAAATATTGTTTCTATGAAGTTCTAGTGGACTAGTGTTTCTTGATGTTTTATTCTATAGATTCCAAGTGAGATTAGTATGTAAGGTGAGTTATCAAATCATTCCTAGAACCAACACTAAGTTTAAATAGTAGATAATTAGCAAGGTGGATGTAATAATTTCTTTATTAGTATGGCTAGTTGTATGGAAGTGATCTAGTAGAGTTGAATAGTCTATACAAGAGCTTAAGTTTATTTGTTCACAATGAAGTATGATGTTGCAGGTATGATGTAGAAGAGCGCCTAAGGTGATATGGGGCTTTATTATTTTTGAAACTTATTAAGTGTTGTATGATTATTATTACCCCTTGAATTGGTAAGTATGAATGAGGTTTTGTAGTATATTGTGTTCTTGTCAGTTAACATATGGGTTACAGGTTGGTGATATGGTAAGTTAGAGATGTGATATTAGCAGAGTATGAGAGAAGTTCAACAAAGGTTTACAGATATCTATGTTTAGTGTTAGAATCTAAGTTAGCGAGTGTTTAAGTTGTTATTTGATGACTTATGAGGCTATAGAAATCTAAGAGTTGAATCTTAGAAGGAGGTGTTAGCATTGGGTGTTATACGTGAAGGTATAGTCCTTCAGGGTAAGTTTAGTTTTATGTAATTGATTTTATCCCAGACTCTAGAATAAAGTGATTGTGGTTTAGATTAAAGTTTATATAGTGGTTCACAAACTGAGAGTGATGGCTTAAGTCTAAGGGGGAGATGACAGAAGGAGTAACCAAGTCAGACTTCCAGATTCTTGTTGAAATGCTTGTGTAGTGTAGAAAACCCATAAGAGGGGAGGATACCTGACCCATTCTTATTTCAGTATTTCAAGTTATCCAAATACCTACTGATGCCTTATGTTTTAGTTTCATGATCATAGTTCATGTTCATGTGTATGATAGAGAATCATGTACCTTTCTAGTTCCCAAAATTAGGAGTTCCAGTTCTCTTAGCAGCTGGAATCACATTCCATAAGTGTTGAACTCTAAATTTAGATCCTGCAACTTATGACTCATGTTCTCAAGCTTTACAGTATGTTCAATTTAAGCACTTAAGCAATACTCTTAATGATCAGCGAAATTTGGATTTATATCTTGTGTGTCCTTAGATTAGACCTCTTTGATGAGTTCATGATATTAAAATATTCTATTCCTCAAGCCTCAGTTGAGTGTCAAGTTATACACAGTATCCCTTCATGATTCAGGTCCTCATGTTCTAACCTTCTAGTACCTTTTCTTAAGCCAAGATAGTGATGACGAACAGTTGTCTGGATGGGACAAAGTAAGCATTTCTTGTTAATAGAAGGTTGTTGTATGCTTATTTTATCTAAGGCTATAAGTGTGAAGTAGGATTGAGGCCAAGTCGTTGATACACTTCATGGATAGTTAAAGTTTTATATGCTATGTGTGAGTAGTTGAAATTTTATGTATGTGTTCTTAAGAATAGTACATGGAATTTGTTATTGATAGAGGTTTGTAGGATATAGGAAAGATTCTTTATGAGCGTTTGTTTAGAAGTGCATATGGGGTTATGAAGATAGGATTGAAGGTCATGTTTGTATACATACGGAGGGATGCATTGAGCGTTAGTGAATGTCTAGTACTAGGTGGATTGTAGTTGTTAGAGTGGAAGTGAGGATTATTCTGGAGATAAAAGGTTGTGAAAAGTACAGATACATGTGAATTTATGATTCTGACTGGTGTTATGTTATGGTGTTATGTGTGATACCTTGTGAGTTTGAGGTAGGCTAGGCTATAACGAGAGAGTTGGGTTCAGTTAGACTTTGGTAGATAGATTTATCAACGGCCATGTGGGAATTATAAGTTGAGTTAATGAGTATGGTGTTTAAGGGGAAAGTTTAGTTTAGAGAGTATTTTAGAAGCGTGGCTTAGCTTTAAAGTGAGAAGTTGCATTGCTTGAGGCCTAGTACTTCTATACCGACTTATGATTCACAGGTCTATGTTCCATGCTATATTTGGAGCAATGTTGTAATTCCTTATAATAAGGTTTAGTTATATCATGCCTAGAGTTCCTTACTCCCTAATGGCCTTAGAAATTTCTTAGAAGGGTATTGAAGAAATACCCTGTTTGGGGGAGAGCATTCAACATGATTCAGTCCGTGTAACACGAAATCCAGTTTACATTTTCTGATTTAGTCTAGTCTCACTACCTAGAATTTTGTGAGTATGAAAATTTCAAGAGATAGTTTGTTCGCATCCAAGTAGAATGCAAAATTCAGTTCAGTACATGCATCATGTATCAGTTTTAGATTCAGATATTAAGTGATGGTTTAGTCCATAAGTATCCTGTATATCATCTTAGTCTTTTCTAGTATTTCAACCAAACTAGTATCATTCGGGGACAAATGATCTCAAGTAGGGGGTGTTGTAATACCCCGAGTTTTAATGTCATAAACCTCTCATCTCTTCTCCGCAAACTCATATCGAGCCGAAGGTGATAGTCTTCCTTGATTCAGTTCTTTTCTAATCAAACATTCAGCTATATAGCTATTCTTATTATAAGGTCATGCATTCCCACAAGTACTCAAAGGATTAGAAGGATGTAGAATCAGTTTAGTAATTTATTTCACCTGTGCATACTCAGATTTCTCAGCTAGCCAACCTCATTCGAGAACGAATGTTCCCAAGGGGGAGATATTGTAATACCCCAAACTTTCTTTAAGCCTGATTTAGCCTTTAAAAGATTAAAAGATGAATTTCTAAGTGAATAATGTTTAAATCAGATAGATTTTTTCTAACCTTGACTTTTTATCATGTGGAAAATTGAATTAGCTTTCCAACGATACCAATTTCATCCAAATCCAATATCGGGGTGAGAAGTTATTGCCATTTTTCTAAGAGCTATCAGAAATGCTAGGTGCGACGGGCAGGTGATAACGCTCAATCTACAGCTCTCGTGGGAGTGTAAAGCGGTCGTTAGCAAATATAGAACCCAACTTGGGTTGGGTGTCGATCCCACAGGGAATAGCTTGGTCAACAAGTAAGCAAAATTAATAGACTTTTGGTGCAAGTCTCGTAAGAAGGGGGGAATTGTAATATGTAACCAAAGTAATGAAATAAAAGCTGAAAATAGCAAAGTAAAAGAGAAACATTGTTACGTAAGTTGTAAACAATGAGAATTGAAGCGTTGGGGTTATGTCCACCTTCTGAGGTATACGTCTCTACCGGCTATGAGTGTGTAGAGTCTTGACATGCAATTGCTTACAGAGAATTGTAGTCGATGGTAAATCCAAGCGTCTCGCGACCTAAACAAGGACTATCTCACTTTAACTCTCGCAAGCTTAAAGCGTGTCTAACGGTACGAATTCTCCAAGAGGTTAGTCCAGTTACGGCACTAGCTTTTTAATAGGAAAGGGTGTCCTACTACCTTGACATTACCTCTTTTCCAGACAAATAACCTTTCTCGCGAACAAGTTAAATGTTAGACTGGCGTATTCTTGCGTTTGCAACCGCAAAGAATGTAGATTAAGATGAAGAGAATAATGATATAAGCAATATACGTGTCTTGAACTCACAAACTCACAACAATAGATAGTAACTCATTCGGCTTCCATAACCCCAACTAAGAGGTTTAGTTACCCATGAATGCGAAGGATATCACGATTTGCATGGTTGATGGCGTGAGAAGTAGGTGATAGGCGTGTGGTTTTGGTGATTCCCTAGCAAGTAACGATTCTCTTGTTGTGGAATTTAAGAATAGAAGAGTAGATTAGAAGTGTTTGTGGTGGAAGATGAGAGGGATGGAAGAAAATTAATTGTTGAATTAAGTGAAGAATGCATAAAAATCTCTAACATGATAGGGTATTTATAATACTACTATCCTACTCCTACTAAGCTAATGAAATAAATAGCCAAATCCTACTATACTAATGAAATCCTTGACCCAAATGTACTAGGGTAAGGTTACAATATCATAATCCAAATAGAATAGTGAAATACATAACCTAATTGTATTAGGTTAATGTATCTTTGTAAAAATCCAGCTTTGTGTCTGTAAGTCCCCAAAGTCTTCAGAAATGCTGTTTTAGCCCGGGACAGATTTTCCATGCAGCAGATTTGGTCCTTAGGCGTCCAGCTCCCTTCTACTTCGTTTGTGAGCTTTCTTTTGCGTCAAGTAAGCCATAAAATGCTGTATTTTGCATCATTTATACCTGAAACTTTCCTAATCATGTTTGTTAGCTCATTTACAGGAAAAAGGACTAAAAGTGCATGAAATAGATAATTAGTTCTCAAAACTAGGCTAAAATATGGGCAAAATATATTGATATAGGCGTGTAAATCCGCCTATCATCAACACCCCACACTTAGAGCTTTGTTCGTCCTCGAACAACATATCATGTCCTTCTAAGCATCGACTTAAGGTTTTTACAGCAGCAACACAAAACATTTATCAAGACAAGCACAACGATTATCAACCAAGAGTAGCTTTCCGATTATAAATAGAAACCATTTACTCTCAAGCATAGACTCGTGATGGTGATCAACTCACATGCAAACGTTCAAGTGCATAGAATCATATACAACTATCCAAACTCATCAACCATGTGTGTCTCACCATTTAGTACCTATAATCACGCACAAATATAGCATATTTTTCAAACATGGGTATCAAAGTTTCCTTGCTCTCGCTCTCACAAAAAATTCATACGTAGCAACTAATGACCATAAGCTTGCCTTTAATGTAGTACTCTACTAAATGTCGGAATGTTAAGATTAGGATCAAGTAGGTCTTTTGATGGTTGTAATGTAGGCTAAGGGACGGGTAGGATTATTTTGGCCAAGAATAGTGACTAGGTTCCTAAGCGCTTTAATACATCACATTGTATCAATGACACTTTTTTCTTTCAACCTTTCTTCACTCTTTTATTCTACCACCCTTGTTCTCCTATTTTGTTTTTCAATTTCAAGCACTACTTACTTTTCAGCTTTCTTTCCCTTTTTCTTTTCACAACATACCTCTTATGATAGCACTTTCTTTTTCATAGCACATTCAAGCACCATTACAATTTAAAGCATTATACTCACCCAATTTCCTCTTATGTTGTCACATGACTTTTTCACTTTAAAGCACTCAGGATTTTGGATCAAATTATGGTTTTGAAAGAAATGGATTAGGCTTACATACAAGGTTGTCAAGGAAATAGGCTAAAGGCTCAAAAAGGGTTAACTAGGATGATGTCCATGGGTAGGTAAAACAAAGGTAAACATGTATAGGTTGCCAAAGAAATGCCTAATCATCTCCTAAACTTACACTCCTTATTTTCGCTTTGCATACATACCAGGAAAGTTCTAGCATCAGCCACATACATAAAAGATACTATTAATCTCACACACACAATGTACATGGTCGACTTGATTGGAAGTAATGTAGACTCTTGACCCAACAAGTGAAGGAATTGAACCACACAATATCACATAATGAGTCACAACTAGAGCCTAAATGTCTCAATAGTCATAATTGTAGCACATACTCTTGTTATAATCTCATGCTGCCTATCAAAATAATTTCATGCGAAGCTAGAAAAAAAATTTACTCCTAAAAAAAACTAAAAAAAACATCAAACGAAAAACAACAAAAAAAACAAAAAAAACGGACTCAAAAAGGATAAACAAACAAACATAAACAAACAAACATACAAACAAAGGTGTATAGCATGCGATTCTGCCACCCCACACTTAGACGGGACACTGCCCTCAGTGGAAAATAAATTCGAAGAACCTGGTTAGTCGGACCCTTCATCAATGTCGGGGGTCATACCCCCTTCGTCTGAATCATCATAAGAGTCGTCGTCAGAGTTCTCCTCCTCGTCAGAATCAGGCAAGCGTCGATCGTCATCAGTCGGCACATCATCATCTAGAGGTTCCTCAAAGTATACGCCTACTCCACACATCTCCCGTGCATGAATGTTCATTGGGTAGTCGTGGTCCATCTGTTGGAGCTCTTCAGCAGTTGGAATACGTCCACCACTCATCATAGTAAATCGTGTCATGCCATAGAGATGACGGAAGAAACTCTCGTCATGAGCATGTCTCTCCGCAGTAGTAAGGTTGACTCCATGAGTTGTTTAAGCATCTTTGACCTTGGTAAGGTCAACCTTATTTGGGTTATGTGGGAGTTTGTGGTCAGCTGGTTCCTCTTCGATATCCTCCTTCCGCAACATTGCTATCAACAAATTGCCGAATGTGAAATGGGACCTTTTATGGAGTCTGGCCTTCCTCATGGTAGATCGAATGATTGCCCCAAAGTTGATAGGGACATTCGTCATCAAAGCATAGACCAAACACACTCTATCTCTCGATATCTTGGTGTATTGAGTCCCAGGAATAAGACATGAGTTGACAATACGCATCCAGATTTTTGCTTCCCTATTTAGTGGAGCATAGGGGAAGGTGTTGTGTCGACCTATTTCTTTATGTCTTCCCCACCTTGCCATTGATCTACTTCCACAAAGCGTGTGTCGTATTGCTCTGTAAGGAGGCCTGCTGTACAGCTCTTTCAATGGTGCTGTGTCGACCGAAGGCAAGCCAAGAAAAGAGTTGAGCCAATCCGCGTTGAGATGTAACACTTGGCCCCGAATTTTGACTTCATTGCCTGTTGTGTTCGGCGACCAGTTGGCATAAAACTCTCTTGTTAAGTCAAGATTGCACTCTCCCATGTCGCGGAAGATGAAATCCAGCTTCAAAGCCATTATTTTTGCCAGCATTCGTGGCTCCTTCTTTGCTAAGGTCTCCTTGTTGATCAAGTCGACGTGCACATATTTTCTTTCTTTGTTGCTGTTGTACCATGCTTTGGCTTCTTCCTCAAGAACCCATTTTATTCCAAACATTCTGCGTGGTAGGTGTGCTGAGGATGATTCTCCTTGGTATTTTCGACTTCTCTTCTTGCCCTTTTGGGACGTGGTAGCCTTCTCCTTGCCTTGCCTTGCTTTAGGTGCCATTGTACCTGAGACTAGAAATAATGTAAGTTGCAGCACAATCTCAGTTGATACAATCTATATGCAAGCACTAGGGGTACCACCCCACACTTAGGTTTGTTAGCACAAATCAGTGAAGTGAAAGTGGTCGAGTACTCAGATTTCGTCGACATACGTTTTAGGATTGTTTTCCGACAAGAAAATCAGCATTGCATCACTTGTTTGCAGCCATTGAACTACTTTCATGGTGTATATAGAAATACTACAACATAGGGGTTACCACATGGAATCGTTATTCCTACAACAAACACAACCTCCTAAGTCGATAGCCACTATAATCTTATCCCGATGGCCGGGATAGTCTATTATGTAAGCATCCAAACAACACTCTTAAGCAATATTCATAGCCATATATATTCAACAAATATCATAACAATGCTTTTGAAACAAAATTCAAGTCGGAAACAAGTCAAGAATTCCCTACGTATATATTCACTCACATGATTTTGCAACAATAATCCAAACACATGAACATCACCTACCAATCTCACATGATTTAGCAATTTATAATAAGCATAGCAACATAGTACTTACGATAATTAGATGAAGAATAAGAGAGTACTTACTTGCTTGAAGCTTGTGGAGAAGTTGTTGTGAATTGGAAGAGCAAAAGAAGAAAATTTTGAGAAGATTTGGAGGGTTATGCGGCGCCTTTAGGGTTGTTTCTAATGTGGTTGTGTTATAAAACTAAGTCCCCTTTATATAGGAAGAGTATGGGTCGGGTTATGACCCATTTACAATCGGATTTGGGGACAAGAACACCACATATGCGGCGCATATCACTCGGCATATCAATGACATATGCGGCGCATTGTCTATGGCATAATGGGACATATGCGCCGCATAGTCTATGGCATTTGTAGACATATGCGCCGCATAGTCTATGGCACATGAGATACTGAGACCAAATGCCATAGCATAGGCGGCGCATAGTGTATAGCACACTAGATTCCGAGTCCTTAGGCTATAGAATAGGTTGTGCATCGTTTATGGCCTATTTTTACCAAGGCCTAGCCTTCCTCGAAGCCTATTTTGACGGGAGAAAGGCTCAATTCATCGCCTTATGCATCACCATTCCTAACTTACCGATTTTACCATACAATGCGTCCAAATTGTCGATGGAGATCAATCTCCTCGTCGCATACTTCTTGCACCTATATTTGCTCAAAACAAAATGAAAACGATTAGTACGATGGGTTGCCTCCCACCAAGAGCCTTAGTTTTGGTTGTGGCACGACTCATATTTTTTTGAATTTTCATGTATCAAAAAGAAAAAATACTAAAACGACAAAACGATAAAATGATAAAATGACAAAACAATAAAACAATAAAATGATGGGTTGCCTCCCATCTAGCACCTTATTTATTGTCGTGGCTCGACGTAGTAATCTCGAGTACTTAGACTTCGTCGAGATAAGTGATGGCCTTGTCATTCATCGAGTCAAGAGGACCGATATATGGCTTAACACATTGGCCATTCACTTTGAAGACAACACCGTCATTATCTTCCAATTCGACTACTCCAGACGAGTAGACTTGGATGACTTTAAATGGACCAGACCACTTTGATTTTAACTTACCTGGGAAGAGCTTGAGTCTGGAGTTAAAGAGTAGTACCATGTCACCTTTTTGGAAGTTTCGTCGAACAATCTGCTGATCATGATACTTCTTCATCCGCTCCTTGTATAAATCTGATCTTTCATATGCATGGAGACGAAATTCATCTAGTTCGTTCAGCTGCTCCAACCTCAGGTTCTTCACATTATCCCAATTCAGATTCAAGTTCTTCAATGCCCAAAATGCCTTGTATTCAAGCTAGATGGGTAGATGACAAGCCTTCCCATAAACTAGCTGATAAGGTGACATGCCAATGGGTGTCTTCAATGCAGTCCTATACGCCCATAGTGCATCATCTAGCTTTCGAGACCAGTCCTTCCTATTCGCATTAACCATCTTGGCAAGGATTTGCTTGATCTCGCGGTTGGAAACCTCAACTTGTCCACTGGTTTGGGGATGATAAGGCATAGCTACCTTGTGTTGCTTGACTCCATACTTGGCCAATACAGATTTGAATATCTTGTTGCAAAAGTGAGATCCTCCATCACTTATGATAGTACGAGGTACTCCAAAGCGAGAGAAGATATTCTTCTTTAAAAACGCTACAACACGCTTTCCGTCGTTGTCAGCCGTTGCTACAGCTTCAACCCATTTTGACACATAATCCACAGCAACCAAGATGTACTTCATTCCAAACGAATTCACGAATGGTCCCATGAAATCAATACCCCACACATCAAAGAGTTTTACCTCCAGAATTTTGGACATGGGCATTTCATGGTGTTTTGAAATAGCACCTTGACGTTGGCATTGGTCACACCTTCTCACATAGTCGTGTGCATATCTGAATATTGTAGGCCAATAATAACCACTTTGCAAGACTTTCCTTGCCGTTCGATTCCCTGCATGATGTCCTCCAACTTGCGAAGTGTGGCATGCTTCCAGTATAGTAGGCACTTCTTCATGGGATATACATCGTCGAATGATACCATCCGCGCACCTTCAAAACAAATATGGCTCATCCCAATAGTAGTGCTGAACGTCATGCATAAACTTCCTCCTTTGGTGGTAAGATAAATTGGAAGGTAACACATTACTCACCACGAAATTTGCAAAGTCGGCATACCATGGTAATTGCTCCATTGTGGTCGCTAGTATCTCCTCGTCAGGGAATGCATCATCAATCTGATTTTCCGGTTGTGCCACATACTCATTCTCAAGTCTAGATAGGTGATCAGCCACTTGGTTCTCGCAACCTCTTCTATCTTTGACTTCAAAATCAAACTCTTGCAGCAGCAATACCCATCGAATCAGCCTTGGTTTTGCATCCTTCTTTGTCATTAGATACCTAAGAGCTGCATGGTCTGTATGAACGATCACCTTAGTACCCAATAGATAGGCACGAAACTTCTCAAACGCATACACAACCGCTAGGAGCTCTTGTTCAGTAACGGTGTAGTTCCTTTGGGCTTTATTTAGGACCTTACTTGCATAATAGATAGGATAAAACAATTTCTCCTTTCTCTATCCAAGAACAGCACCAAGGGCTACACCACTAGCATCACACATGACTTCGAACGGGAGCGTCCAATCTGGTGCTACCATGATAGGGGCTTCAATGAGTTTTCCTTTAAGGCATTCGAATGCCTTTAAGCAATCTTCATGAAAGTCAAACTTCGCATCTTTCTCCAGTAGTTTGAACAATGGACTAGAAATTTTGGAGAAGTCTTTGATGAATGTACGATAAAATCCAGCATGGCCAAGAAAACTACGAACTCCCTTCACCGAAATTGGAGGTGGTAGCTTCTCGATTACCTCTATTTTTGCGTGATCAACCTCTATTCCTCTTTCGGAGATCATGTGCCCTGGAATGATTCCTTCTTTTACCATGAAGTGGCACTTCTCCCAATTCAGCACAAGGTTGAACTCTACACATCTTTGTAATGCCATGCTCAAGTTCGCCAAACATGCTTCAAAGGACTCACCAACAACTGAAAAGTCGTCCATAAATACCTCCAAAGTGTCTTCTACCATATCAGAGAAAATAGACATCATACAACGTTGAAAGGTGGCTGGTGCGTTACATAACCCGAATGGCATGCGTTTGAAGGCAAACGTACCATATGGGCATGTGAACGTTGTCTTCTCTTGGTCTTCGGGAGCAATACAAATCTGATTATAACCTGAATAACCATCCAAGAAGCAAAACCATCCTTTCCCCGCTAATCGATCTAGCATTTGGTCCATAAATGGCATGGGGAAGTGATCCTTGAGTGTCCAAGAATTCAGCCTGCGGTAGTCCATGCATACTCTCCATCCAGTAACGGGCCTGAGTGGAATAAGTTCATTCTTTGCATTCGCGACCACGGTCATGCCTCCTTTCTTGGGAACACATTGTACTGGGCTTACCCATGTACTATCCGAAATAGGATACACGACTCCTGCGTCTAACCACTTGATAATCTCCTTCTTCACCACTTATTGCATTGGTGGGTTTAGACGTCTTTGATGTTCAATGGTGGGTGTGCACTTTTCTTGAAGCTGAATTTTATGAGTGCAAATCCCAGGTGGAATACCAATGATATCCGCAATGGTCCATCCAATAGCTCTAATATACTTGCGTAAGATTGTAATAAGAGCTGGAACTTGTTGCTCACCCAAATCGGCTGCCACAATGACTGGAAGAGTGTTTCCGCTTCCTAAAAATGCGTACTTCAAATGGCTTGGCAGCTCCTTCAATTCTAACGTGGGTAGTTCTTCAATAGATGGCTTAGCTGGTGGTGAAGGTTGATTTTTGAGATCAAGATCCAGCTTCTTGGGGGTATAGCGATATGTCCCTAATCCCGATAGCGCACAAACAACTTCTTCAGAAATTTCAGCATCCTCACTCTCTCCTTTCATGAGCGAAACTTCCAAAGGATCATCAAGAATTTGTTTTTCTTCAAGTCGTTCTTCCTCATCATCGACGACAACATCAGCCACAGAAAATACACTCAGATCTTTGGGTTGATTCATTGATTTGCAAATGTCAAAACGAACCACTTCATCATTGATTCGGAATGAGAGTTCATTAGCTCTCAAATCTATGACCACACTTCCTGTAGCAAGGAAAGGGCGTCCCAAGATTATGGGAACCTCTGAATCTGCCTCACAATCCAAGATTACAAAGTCTGCTGGAAATATGAATGAAGATACCTTCACCAAGACATCGCATAGAATACCAACCGGTCGTTTTACCGACCTATCCGCCATAATAAGCCTCATATTAGTTGGTGTAGAATCTCCTAACCCCAACTTCTTGTAGATTGATAATGGCATCAAGTTGATGCTGGCTCCTAAGTCACACAATGCTTTAGCAAATTCCAAAGATCCGACGGTGCAAGGAATAGTGAAAGCTCCGGGGTCGGCCTTCTTCTGAACTATCGATCGGGTAGCAATTGCACTACAATGATGCACATCGTCCTTCACTTCATAACTTGCTGCCCTCTTCTTAGTCAAAAGATCTTTCATAAACTTCGCATACCCAGGCATTTGTTCAAGTGCCTCTACTAATGGAACATTAATGGTCAGCTGCTTCAACATAGTCATAAATTTGCTGAACTTAGTGTCATCGGCCACCTTCTTCAATCTTTGGGGAAAAGGTGGTGGTGGGTATGGAAGTGTTCTCTCCATGGATTTCTTCTCCTCTTGCTTCCGTTTATCATTTTTTCCAGGCTGCACGTCACTAGGTGAAACGTCCTTGACGTTTGAAGTAGTTGTTGCGGCTTCTTCTCTTGTAACGTCACTAGGTGTGGCGTCAATGTCTGCTGCTACGTCAACCACTTGCTTGCCTTTTGCTGAAGTTTCCAGCACCTTACCACTTCTGGTAGTGATGGCCATACATGACCCATCATTCCTTGGGTTTTGCACAGTATCGCTCGGTAAGGTGCCAGCCTTTCTTTGATTGAATGCTGCTGAAAGTTGGCTCAATTGCTGCTCTATTTGCTTGATAGAAGTGGAATGAGAATCAACTAATTGCTTCATGGAGGCCAAATCGTCAATTACCTCCTTCACTCCTGCGCTCGTTGCTTCCACTCCTTTCAATAACTTAGCCATCATGTCTTCCATAGAATTAGATGTGGTGGTATCACATTTACCAGGGGGAACGTACAAACCACTCTTTTCATTATTTTTCTTCCAACTACCTTGGTCTCTGCTTCCAGATTTATCATAATAGTTCCGACCTTGGTTTCCTTGGGCATTCCCACGGAAACCCCCCTGATTGTTCAAGTAGTTGGCCTCCTCTTCAGAATCAGATTCGTCTCTTCCTTTTAGCGCCACAACTTTCACTTTTTCGGCCTTCCCTGATAATAAGTGCTTTGTCAGAAGATCCAATTGTGTTTTCATGTGCGCCATGTCTTGCTCACGTTCTTCTTCTCTTCTTCTTTGGTCTGCAGACATGCCAATAGATAAAGTGGGGCTTGCTACCTCAGAATCCCTGGTATGCCAAGCTCTACTTTGCTTTTTCATGCGATCTAGCATATTGCTTGCTTGACCAAAGGTGAGTTCCATGAAAGAACCTCCAGCTGCGTTGTCCACCACTGGTTTAGTTATTGAATTCAAGGCTCTATACAAGATCTCCATGAGGTGAACATTAGTCATGTGATGATTTGGGCATCTCGTTAGCTTTGTTTTGAAGCTCTCCCATGTTTCGTGAAGAGCTTCAGAGGGAAGCTGACGAAAGTTACTGATTTCATCTCTCAATTGAGCCCTCTTGGATGGCGAAAAGAATCTTTCTAGGAAAGCGTCTCTCAATTACCTCCAATTTGTAATTGAATCAGGAGTCAGCCCATTCAACCATAGTGTTTCCTCCCTAGACAGAGGCAATGGAAATAGACGTAATCGAATAGCATTCTGACCAACACCAGGATTGTCAAAAGACTTGCATGTAGAAATAAAGTTGATGAGATGCATATTCGGATCATCGCCTGCTAGTCCACCAAATAACCCCTTGAGTTGCAATAACTGAATCATGGTGCTAGTGATGTTGAATTTGGCTCCGGGCGCTAATGGTGGTGGAATTATAGCTCCAGTGGCTCCGGCACCATCAAGATCATCATCATCATCGTCGAAAGATGGTTGCAAAGGTTGGCGGTCATACCTATACCGAGCTTGTCGACCTCTTCGATTGGCAGGTGTTATAATTTCACCATCACGCCTAGGGTTTAGTAACTCGTCATCACCTAAATCTTCATCGTCAGGATTTGTTGCTTGCCCAGGATTATCAATGTTTTGTTGTTGGACTTGAGCAGCGGCAAGAGCAGCTAATCTTGCTTGCTCGTGTTGAGCAGCCATCCTATCGATTTCAGCTTGTGCTTCCATTCTTCTAATTCGTTGTGGTTTCGGATTGATTGGTAATAACGGTTGACCAGAACTTCTAGTATGGGGCATGCACTAAAAGAAAAACCTGCAATAAACAAAAACAAAAACTAAAAGTAAAAGTACGAGAATCTTTGACCAAAGGGTCTAGTAATTATCACGAACTTGATTGACACTCGTATTCCCCGGCAACAGCGCCAATTTTTGATAACGCTCAATCTACAGCTCTCGTGGGAGTGTAAAGCGGTCGTTAGGAAATATAGAACCCAACCTGGGTTGGGTGTCGATCCCACAGGGAATAGCTTGGTCAACAAGTAAGCAAAATTAATAGACTTTTGGTGCAAGTCTCGTAAGAAGGGGGGAATTGTAATATGTAACCAAAGTAATGAAATAAAAGCTGAAAATAGCAAAGTAAAAGAGAAAGATTGTCACGTAAGTTGTAAACAATGAGAATTGAAGCGTTGGGGTTATGTCCACCTTCTGAGGTATATGTCTCTATCGGCTATGAGTGTGTAGAGTCTTGACATGCAATTGCTTACAGAGAATTGTAGTCGATGGTAAATCCAAGCATCTCACGACTTAAACAAGGACTATTTCACTTTAACTCTCGCGAGCTTAAAGCGTGTCTAACGGTACGAATTCTCCAAGAGGTTAGTCCAGTTACGGCACTAGCTTTTTAATAGGAAAGGGTGTCCTACTACCTTGACATTACCTCTTTTCCAGACAAATAACCTTTCTCGCGAAAAATTTAAATGTTAGACTGGCGTATTCTTGCGTTTGCAACCGCAAAGAATGTAGATTAAGATGAAGAGAATAATGATATAAGCAATATACGTGTCTTGAACTCACAAACTCACAACAATAGATAGTAACTCATTCGGCTTCCATAACCCCAACTAAGAGGTTTAGTTACCCATGAATGCGAAGGATATCACGATTTGCATGGTTGATGGCGTGAGAAGTAGGTGATAGGCGTGTGGTTTTGGTGATTCCCTAGCAAGTAACGATTCTCTTGTTGTGGAATTTAAGAATAGAAGAGTAGATTAGAAGTGTTTGTGGTGGAAGATGAGAGGGATGGAAGAAAATTAATTGTTGAATTAAGTGAAGAATGCATAAAAATCTCTAACATGATAGGGTATTTATAATACTCCTATCCTACTCCTACTAAGCTAATGAAATAAATAGCCAAATCCTACTATACTAATGAAATCCTTGACCCAAATGTACTAGGGTAAGGTTACAATATCATAATCCAAATAGAATAGTGAAATACATAACCTAATTGTATTAGGTTAATGTATCTTTGTAAAAATCCAGCTTTGTGTCTGTAAGTCCCCAAAGTCTTCAGAAATGCTGTTTTAGCCCGGGACAGATTTTCCATGCAGCAGATTTGGTCCTTAGGCGTCCAGCTCCCTTCTACTTCGTTTGTGAGCTTTCTTTTGCGTCAAGTAAGCCATAAAATGCTGTATTTTGCATCATTTATACCTGAAACTTTCCTAATCATGTTTGTTAGCTCATTTACAGGAAAAAGGACTAAAAGTGCATGAAATAGATAATTAGTTCTCAAAACTAGGCTAAAATATGGGCAAAATATATTGATATAGGCGTGTAAATCCGCCTATCATCAGCAGGTTGACGGACCGTCGTAACCAAGGAAGTATACCCTTTCACTAGCCAAGTGCGATGGTCAGGCTGATGGACCATCGAGCTAGCGACGAACCATCACCTAAGCCGTCGCAACTAAGGCAGTGAGTTCCTTTTCCGATCCAAGTGCGACGGTCAGGCCAATGGACCGTCGAGCCAGCGACGGACCATCACACAAGCCGTCACAGATCCCGTTCAGCAAATTTAAAGCCATTTTAAGAGGACTTTTTGGTATTTTTCCATTTTTTTGAAACCTAGATATATCAAAATGAGACATAGAGCTTCAAATTGATCCAAAGCATAAAAAACTAGGGTTGTCTCTCAGGATTAACCCTCAAGTTCAAGACCCAATTCCTTCGTCAAGATTTCACCATAGTTTTTGTGAATTGATTTAAGATTCAAGATTCCCAAGTCAAAAGCTTCAAGAACCCTCACTCAAGAGTACAAAAGAGAGTCTCAAATAAACTTATTCATCTAAATTCATAATCCAAGGTATGTTGGGTATGAACAAGGACACTCCTTGAGTCCTTGTGCTCAAAAGTTTTTTTAATTACAAAGATATAGGGTTTTACATGTTTTCTTATAAAATTGAAGTATGGGTTTATACCCTATGTTATTACTTCTTGAGATTATGATGGTTTCAATGTTTTAGAAATTGAATTACTTGAGTATGTTGAGATTATAATGCATATTTCTGAAAATTTCCAGATTGCTATATGATTTATGAATCTTTATGATATCGAGTATGAATTTTGATACGTCTTAACGTGAGATTGATATATGGGTATTTTAGGATTATTGAGAAAGTTTTGACCTTAACGGTCAGAGTAGCTTTGAAATCCACTTTTCTAAATGAGATTACAGATTTTATAGTTTGGTTCTTTATGAACCACAAGATTATTTTAAAGTGCATTTCCATGATATGAGCATAGCTAACTAAAGGGAGTAGTATTTAGCACTGAGTTGGGTAAGTTACTACGGTTTCATACCCTAGAACTATGTGCCGCCGTAGGATTGAGATTTATGGGCTCGAGGCTGAGATAATGATCACTAAGTTGAGGTTATACTCCCTGGCAAGAGTATGATGCCTCTCCCCAATGTTTCTTCCTTAGGAGGACAAAACGTTGAACTTCATGTAGCTCGCACGATGTATGTCGGTTAAGAGAACCTCCCTAATAGTAAGATTTTCAGAGTAGTTTCTTAAAGTATTGTTCCCTTAAAGAAAGTATTTCTCCCTACTAGTTAAAGTAAATAACAACTTTTGGGTATATTTCTTAAGATAAGTATTTTCCCCAATGATTTTAGGAACTAAGTGTAAAGGATCACAAAACTTAATCAGATATTGAATTACTTGAGATTTTTAGTTACAGAGTTACAACTTTAGTTTTCAGACACAAAGGTGAGCTCCTTTTTCACTTAGTCTATATGAATTGAGATAAAGTATTTCTTATGCAGAAAGAACATTCAGATTTGATTTAGTTTACAAGATTACGAGAACAAGAAGATAATATAGATTTTAGAACTAAATGTTGTAGCTCACGAGATTTGTAAAGTATGTTTTGCTTCTTATGGCTAATTATTTCAGTATTTCAGATATTCCAGCTTATGTGAGTCACGTATGTTGAGCATGCATTGTTTTATAATTGATGACTATGAGATATGTTTTTACTTATCCATTCACCCCATATACTTAGTACATCCTCAAAGTACTGATCAACATATATGTCTATGTGCTACATTGTATCATAATGTAGGTACAAGTTTCCGTTTGCACATTCAGACTCAGACAGTTACAGATTCCAGCCTATGAGATGATGAGTCGTCCTACTCTGGGACTTTAGTTATTCTTATTTACATTCTTTACTTTCTCATTCATACGTATTGATTAGTGATAGTTAGAGTATCTTCCCAGCTGTCTATAGTTAGTATTAGTAGAGGCTTCATAGATAGACATTAGAGTTAATATATTCAGTTTCAGTTTTCTTTGTAAAAGTAGAGTTATAATCATGTTAATTCAGTTTTGTATTGAACAGATTTTAGAAAAGAATTATCTTCCACTAATTTTTTACAGATTTAGCTATTTTTATTCAGTTTCTTATGAGTTATGCCAGTAGAAGGGTTAGCTTGGGGTCAGTTATGATCCTAAGCATCGTTTGACATCCTGGGATCTATTTTTGGGGCATTACAATAGTACACAACCAAATCCAAGAAGCTCTGAATGTCGGTTGGAGTCGTGGGACTAAGCCACCTTTTAACCACAACCACCTTCTGTGGATCCACCATGATCCCCTCACTTGAAATAATATAACTCAGAAAAGTTACAATGTTCAACGAAAGGTCACACTTGGAGAATTTGGCATACAACTACTACAACTTTAAGTTCTACAACACCATACAGAGATGATTAGCATGATCTACCTCACTCCTAGAATAACTAGGATGTCATCAATGAACACAATGACAAAAAGATCCCACAATTGCCTGAAAATCCTATTTATCAGATCCATAAAAGCTCCTAGAGCGTTAGTCAACCCAAATGACATAACTTAGCACTCAAAGTTCCCATACCGAGTTCGTAAACCCATCTTAAGGATATATACCTCCCTAACCTTAAGTTGATGATACACTGACCGAATATCAATCTTAGAAAAAAACTTGGCACCATACAATTTATAAAATAAGTCATCTATCCTTGGAAAAGAATACTTGTTCTTAATTGTCACCTTATTCAACTGCCTACAGTTAATGCACATCCGAAGAGAACCATCCTTCTTGCACACGAATAAAATTAGTGCACCCCACGGTGACATACTAGGACAGATGAAACCCTTATCCAAGAGATACTTAAGTTTATCCTTGAGTTTCCTTAGCTGAGCCAGATCCATTCTATAATGTAAAATAGATATTGGATGAGTGTCCCAAATCAAATCAATACCAAATTCAATCTCCCTATCCGGAGGAACACTAGAAAGGTCATCCGAAAAGACCTTAGCAAACTCATTTACCATTAGGACCGAATACAATGAAGGACCCTCCGAATTAGTATCTTTAACTCGGACTAAATTATAGAGACACCCTTTAGTGATTAATCTCCAAGCGCTAAGATAAGAAATAAACCTCCCTCTAGGAGCTAGGGAATCTCCCTCCCACTCAATAATTGATTCACCAGGGAACCTAAAGATAACCTTACGGTTCCAACAATCTAAGGATGCGTAACAGGAGTGTAACCAATCCATCCATAGAATAACTTCAAAGCCTACCATATCAAGTTCAAATAAATCCACCAAAGTCTGCCTACTACCAACAGATACCACCCCCTCTATAGACCCTTTTAGCAATAACATAGTCATATACTGGGGAAGAAATAAAAAATGATCTAAAATAACCTTAGGATCAAAACCAAAACACATAGCCACATAAGAAAGAGTAGACCCCAAATCTAGTAAGAAATACACTTCATGAGAAAGGAGTTGTAACGTACTAGTGACGACATTAGGCAATGCCTTAAATTCTTACTGAGAAGCAAGAACTTATAACCTATTCCGGCATGCCCCAATACCAGAGCAGAAATAGATGCAGAAGCAGCACCCTTTGGTGCAGGAGCAGAAGATGAAGCACCCGGAGTCTTACTTTCTCTCGAAGTACCCTTACCAACTGGACAGTTTCTAAGAATATGGTTTGGCTAACCACATTTGAAATATATATCCCTCCCTTCATCATAGAAACACCTAGAAAACTTACCATTGAACCGAAAAGGAGGGCATAAAGAAGTCGACTATACCCTGTTTGCCTGAGATTAGACACCCTGTGCATGTAAATTATTACCACCCTGCTGATGCCTATCACCCGATTATTTCGGGTAAGGAACACTAGTTGTAGAGAAGGAACCAGTACTCCCCCACTTATTCTTTGGCCACTTACCACCATTCTAACTACCTTGGTGTTGAGCACCACCCTATTTAGATGGGATAAAATTCTTACCCTGCCTTTCCCCAAACTTACCCTATTTTCTCTTTTTCTTCTTCACCTGTTGCATATGAAAAACCAACTTAGAAATGTTTATATCCTTGATTAATAATACCACCTTGCTTTTAAGGATCAACTGTTGAGACAACCTGAGGCAAACTTCCTCATCCTATCCCTAATATCAGCAACCATATTTGTAGTATACCTTGAAAACTGATGAATTATCAAGGCATATTCCTTTACCTACATCTTCCCTGCTTCAAATTAATAAATTCCTCCATTTTTGCTTCCCTCAGCTCTTGAGGAAAGAGGCAGTCTAGAAAGGCATTGGAGAAAGTCTCTCACAAAGATGACTCCTTAATATCACCCTTTACCTCATCCCATTCCTTGTACCATTGGTACGCTACATCCTTAAGCTGATAAGCCGCAAAATTCACCCCTTCCATATTCGTGGCCTGCATTACCCTAAATATTTTCTCTATCTCATCTAAGAAGAACTGAGGATCCTCCTCAACTTTTTCCAATAAAGGTAGGAGGACTTATTTCATAAATAGGCTAACTCTTGTGGCCTCAACAGATGAAACACCAGAAGCATCCAACTCAGCTTGAGCAGCAACTAACTGAGACATAACATGAATCGATTGGAAAAATTCTGTATTAGTCACCTTACCCTAAGGAGGACTAGTAGCAACCGGTAGAACTCCAAAAATATAAGGTACTGAACCCTTAGATCGAGTATGGATCCCATGATTACTATGTGTCCCTTCAGCATTGTCCCCGGTTGGAAAAAAAGAGTTACCTTGCATTTTATATCATCAAGGAATGATATGAAAATCAAACAAACTAGGATTAGAAAGGATCTTAGACCTTACAAACTGAAAATATAATACTAAGAAAGTGAAATATTCCTAAATGCCTTGTAGCCTCTCCCTTATGAGTGTGGCGCGCTACACCCCCTCCCCCAAAAAAAACCTTTACTCGACATGGATTTGTGGACTCCTAATTGACAATGAACCTAAAACTCTGATACCAACTTGACTCAAACTGATCTGAGGCCTTGTGTAAGGGGCATCCCAAGTCCAACCAGGATCGGGGAACACCCCCGATACCCAACCCAACCATCCAATACATACCCTGACTTGGATGAATTCTAAACATATAAGAAGATAATGTATAGTTACCCAAATCCAGATTTAGGATAGGTTTATAATCGTGAACTACCCAAATTATTCCAACCAACCAAACCCAACCAATAATTAATTGTCGAGCCAAAACCATAAACTAAAACCATAACAATAACCAAACTAAGTTCCATAACATAACTTAAAAGGATGGAACAATGAGAAATTTAGTTAAACAGTATCAATCCCAATACCAATGCCAATACTAAGGCTAAAACCAATACCGACCCTGCCCATACCAACCCATAGTAGTTCCATAAAAGACTCTAACTAAAAGAAAAGTAATATCCGATTGGGACATGCCCATAACCATAACCAACACCAATATCCATAAAATATCCAAAGTATGTAAAAATATCAATAAACATGAACTAGAGACTTCTAGAATATAAAAGCTCACCACTTCAATCTAACCGAGCTGATATTAAGATCCGAGCATCAAGCAGGAAGAGTAGAATGGCCAGTTCCTACATTGTGTGGAGATACAGCTGCCCAAGGATAGGTTAGCGGGTAAATACTAGAAAGTACATAGGATAAGGATAAAATAATGCCAACCAATAAAACCAAGTAAACAAACCATATACACACAAATATATACATATATATAAGTGCAACTTGTTAGGAAAGGGAATTGGGTTTAGCATGCATTTTAAACCATTAACCTGGGTATGTGTAGCCTAACCATCCTAGAACCACCCACGGGCTATATGGGTCCACTGTAACCCCCTGAACGAGCCTCGATGCATGTAGCCGCACGAACCAGAGATACAATACAAGTAGGGGATTCCCAAGTACTCTTTTCTCTCTATGATACATATGTATAGTGTACTTAGAGGATTACCATGTACTTTATAGTATCATATATGGTCTTCTTGACTAACCCCTGATGTCGACAAACATGAGTTTCCAATGTTTGTCTATTGGACTCGCACCTTCACGGTTAGTTATCACTCCCCCACCATTATTGCTCAACTAAAACGATTTCCATCCAATTAAATCATTATACCATTATTATTAACAAAGGCTATGAGTAGTGCTATCGTCATACCTACTATAGTTCATAAATAATGTCCTTAGCTAACCCTTTTATGTAATAGGGATTCCCATATATCTAGTGATTACATTATCAAGTTAACTTGGGGGAATCCTACGTACCCCACAGGTGTTCCATTATTAAGTTACTTGGGGAGTCCCATGCACCCCACAAGTTGTTCATTAGCATGTTTAGTTGGGGGATTCCCTTGCACCCCACAAGCAAGTTTAATCAAACATAACCATGACCACCATACCCTACCAATTAACCATTCCCAACCATTTATACAATTTAGGGTTCCATTACCAAACCACACAATTCAATTATTCTAATAAAAGTTCCATAATATAGTAAAAGCATCATCATAGGCATTTTATTAAACATAATGGGGATATAGTGTTTCCAAAACCAAATCCAATTACCAATTTACCATGCAGATGCAACCAATTGACTAAACCAATATTAAATCATGCAAAATCATAATTAAAATATGGAAAAAACATATCCAAGATTTATTACCAAAACCCCAGCATATATTAGAAACCCCAAAACTATATAATAATCACGCCATAAAAACATTGTCTAAAACATTCTGTTAGTTGGAACTATCAATGAGAGAGAAGTATCTTTCCTTAGATTAAGAAGAAGATGAGAAGAAATCACCCAAACAAAACCTAAATTTTCTCTTAAAGATGAAACACTATCCTTCTTTTACCCAAGATCCTTAGAAAGAATTAGTGAGTGTTTCTAAGTGTTTACGATTAGAATAATAGGGTAAATAATGTCCCAATAGAGTTATAAGTCATGGGGACTTAAGTGGGTAAGATCGGTAATGTCTAGATTACCTTACTTAAACTGCACAAATTCCTGCATATGGGTACGGCTCACCATACTAGTCGTATCCTTCCATTTGAGTGGTGGGTACCACTCGTACCCTGAGCCTTTTCTTTGGACCCAACACTATCCATTAAATGACTTTCCCAAAAAAGTTCATACCTAAATCATACGATCCGTACCACTAAATCGTGTTTCTAGCAGAATAGAATCAAATGAAGTTGAACACTATCTACCATACGAGTCAAGGGTATGACTCGTACACCCTACCATACAACTCATACCACCCAAGTCGTACCCATTCCAGAAACCAATCAATCCAATACCACTAATACTGAACAACATATGGTTGGTTCATACGACGTGTACCCACACCATACGACTTGCTTGATGGGTCGTACCTTGTCCAGAAAGTTCAAAACTCAGGAAATTTTCTAAGGACCAAAACCCAGGGTGTTTCAACTTAGTACTAGGACCCTCATAATTTTATTCATTCTTCTTATTTTTTCTTTTCTACTGATAAACTACTTTTGAAGGACCAAGTGTATCAACAACCCTTCTTCGCTTAGCATATATTATCAATTCTTTTCCAATAGGTTTGGATTCTACCTTATGATATATCTTGGTTATAATAAGAGCAACATCAATGTCCTTTTATTTAGTTTCTTCTTTTACATCGACTATTACTACATTTAGTGGTGCAACATCATCAAACCATAATAATTTTCCTTTTCCATCTCCTCCACTGAACTGCCTATTATTTTTTTATCCTTAAGTGATCTTTAATGAATTTTCTTTGGCTACCTTAGTGGTGTGAATTCCACTAGGAACTGGACTATTGAATTCCTGTAACTTCTTCTTAATAACTCTTAGAGGTTGTTGATTACTCTTTATAATAGCCCTCTAGATCATTTTTGCAGTTCCACTCATTTTTTTTTAAAGCTTTACATAGCTACCCCAATCTATTTATGACTTGCTAAAGCTAATAGTTCAGTTACCAGGTAGTTTGTTTGTTTTTTAGAGATAATTCCTAATTTTAAAGTGTTAGAAGGTTAAAATTGGTTCCTTGGCAAAAACAGTAGTCAAACAACCTCGTATACCAATTCTAATAGTTTCAACAACTATAGAACATATATTTTAGGCTAGATGGACCCTTGGTACAGACCTCAAGGCTCCTAGTCTCATTTTAGGATATTGGACAAAAGTTAAGAAAAATAGCACATGGGTGGGCCCTCTACTTTTTATTAAAAGACTTTAGATGGAAATTTTGACTGCTCCTTTGAGTTTGAAATGTCAAATTTAATAGGGTGGCATATTTTGTTTGCATATATGGGATTTTGGATACATCTCGAGGGGTTGATGGACACATGGAAGGTGAAGGCTACTTAAGTGCCCATTGGGGTACTTAAGTAGCCAGCCGATCGCTTATGTCATGACCCAAAAACTAAGGGTCATGATAGCAGTTGTCACGGCAGGCTATGACAAGTATGCCTATCACCAAACTAAAATAAAATGAGAAATCAAAATCAAATCCCAAGGTAAGGCTCCTAGAATGAAGCCAAAGCACACAAACATAATCATAATGGAAAATACCTCACAATAATACCATTGATCACCCCCAAATTTGGTGTCACAATGTATGAACCAACTAAGTACATTTCAAAGTCAAAATATACAATTGATAGTCCAAAAAGAGCCTAATCTATATCTGAATACAAAACAACACATAAAATAAACAAGAGGAGGTAGCAGATTAACTCTGGAGGTATAGACCGACTGCTACCTCAAAAATGCTCCAAATACCACTCAAATCAGCTATCGTGTAGTGCACTCATACCTAGATCTGCACCAAAATGGTAAATTAGGGATAAATACTCAATAAGTATCATAGACCGACTGAGCAAAGTAGAAAATATAGTATATAAAATACATATTATGGGTACGTCCACAATCAGAAAATGTCCCAAGTAGTAGCCCACACTGTCTCTGCAAAAAGTTCTACAATACATACATATACCAAATATCAGTATGAGAAAGAAGCACAAAGAGAAAGAATTATGCAACCCTTCTCTAGGTGATCAACCTTATTTCTCATATGATCCCTCAGATTGTATGACATTAACCTGTTCAAAAAAGCCTTATCAAAGTGATCCTAAGCCATCACTGGAGAATGAAAAGGTCTAGAACTAACAAGTGACTTCCACCAAACCCTAGCTACATCTCTCAACTAGTAAGTAGTATATGCAACCCTATGCGACTCAAGCGATCCAATACTATGCAACTTCTCATAACAATCAATCAAAAACTTATAGGCATCCTCGCCTAAGTACCACTGAACCTAGAAGGACCCAAATAAGTAAATCTCTCAAACCTTTTCTAATACTCAGAAGAAATAACTGTACATACAATAATAGAAGGCATAGTGAATATGGCTAGATAAAATCCCACCTTATGAGGTACCATAAATAAAGGTTGAACTTTTGATCTCAAAATACCATACTCAGATGCAGACACTAAATGATGAACAATATTTGGAGTCAGTGGTGTACCATAAGAAGATTACAATACCATTAGAAGATTCACACTAAAAACTAGAGGAACACCATAGGTAGACTCTAGAATAGGCTGAGGTACAATACTCAGAGCTGGAGTAACACTAGGTGCAGTCAAAGGTGCACCCTCCAAATGGGTCAAAAAATGAATCAACAACCACTCCAAGACTAAGTAGAAGAATACTATAGAACCAGAGTAGGCCCCATATCTCCAGCATGCTCAACTCGAGGCTTAGGGGAGAGCCCCCTAGTACTCTCTCTAGAAGGGGTGTCCTTATGCCCATCCACTAACTTGAGCCCATCCATGGCTTGCAACTTTTTCTCTAGACTGAGCTCTTTCTTTAGATAATAAATCCATATCCCTCCTCATTATTTATGTAGAAATAGTGAAACTTAAGTTCATAATATAGGGTATGGAAAAATCCACATGGTATAAAATGAAATAAGAAAAGTTTCCTAAAGATATCTTATATCCTCTTGAAGATAGAAAAGGACATTTACATATCGATCCATCAGACTCTACTAGGAATCCTATTCTTATACTAATAAGAATATAAACTCAGCTGCTCTGGTACCAATTTTTCATGAAACAAAACCTAAGGCTCATGATGGCACTTATTGTAGTATGTCTTGATAAGTAAGCCTATCACCCAAAATGATATGAAAAAAGAGAAACAACACCACAAACCAAGGTAAGGCTAACATTAATCCAAACCACACAAACCATAATAGCAAAAATCTACATGATAAAAATACCATAAGTCTCCCAAAATCTGGTGTCACAATGTGCGAACCAGCAAATTACATCTCAGAATCAAAATATACAAATTGATTATCCAAAAAGGAACATGGTTTCTAAATAGAAAACAAGACATGAACTAGATAAAAAGAGTTTGAGTTTAACTCTGGAAGCATAGACCGACCGCTACCTCAAGAATACTCTAAGCATCGCTCAAATAAGCTATCGTGAGGCGCACTGGTACCTCGATCTATATTGAAAAGGTGAAATTGGGATGAGTATGGTCCACTTGTACTCAGTAGGTATCATAGGATGACTTAGAAAATTAGAAATTAAAGCATATATAATACACACTATGGGCATGTCACATGCAATCAGAAAATATCCAAAATAATAGAGACAACATCTACACTAATAGTTCTATAATATACATATAAACCAAAATACTAGTACAAGAAAGCAGAACAAATAGATTGGTATCACATCAAGAATAAAAATACAACACAAAATGTTCACAGAGTATGAAATACAATGATGATGATGATAATGATGATGTGATGAATGTTGTTGTTTTAGAACCTTCGCATACATCTACTGAGCTATGATCCTGAGATAGGACCCATGGGGTTCGTTAACCCATATACAATCCAATATCCATAACTTCTCTCTGGCACATAGATCGATAGAGGGATTTTAAAGATATCATATTTTTTATCAGAAAAACTAGTATTTTTGCGGTGGTATCAATGTTTCATGAATGTATATGCTATGAGGATATAATGCTCACAACCAACCAAAATGATAATTTCCAAATACAATTCATATAACAAGTACATGAACTAAATATTCACTGAATAAGCCAACCATCCATGAGCCAATATAATCTATATAATAATGAAATAAGATATACTAAAATATGCCATTTGATACCACATAATTTTGAATTTTGATAATTTTCACCAAGAATAAAATTACCAATTACATAAATACTAGGCCAATAACATCATATAAGACCTCGCATAGTCACACATAATAAATAATGCCTCAAAACCACCAAATAATAATAATACAGGCCCTCATACGGGCATAATACAGTAATAAAGCCATTTTATTGATTAGTTATCATACTCATAATATTCTTTTACATTTATATTAATTACCCAATCCAGTCTAAGGAAATTTAAGCCATAACCTACTTCAAATAAAAAAACAGAGTCCAAAAGCCTTCAATATAGTGCCTTCCCCTTATGAACATACTCAAAATCAACTAAAACATACAAATATAGGATATATGCATCGAAGAAAGCCAATGATACCCCATATTGCTTATTTCCAAGTTGGGGTCAAAATGGACCCCCAAATGGATTTTAAAAAAAAAAGAGTAAAATCAACTTTTTAGTTTAAAAATGTATTACCCATGATTAAACAAAGCCATAGGAGAAAATCCAAGTGAACTGAAACACCCCAAGTCTTGGACCCTTGGAAAATTTCCTTGGTTTTGGCTTAATAGGCTTTCTACGACTCAAGGGTACCAATCGTACCCTTGGATATTAGTTAATGGGGGATTTGGTGGTTAAGTCATACAGTAGGCAATATGATTAGTATAGATACTTCTAAAGATATGATTTATATTTGTACGAGTCTTATAGGAACATACAAATGGTTCAAGGCAAGTTGTATGGTGCTTATTTGAGTTATCTTATGGAATCTGCCCAAGGTATGATTAGTGGGTATAATTAGGTGTACCACTCGTACAGTTAGGTATCAGTAGAGAGGTGGGAGTCATCTAGCAACTAGTAGGTAGGGTCTTGACATGGTCTTGAGTATGAGTTATGGTACCACTCGTACTCTAGGATACGAATGGTATAGGTGAGTCGTACCCTTGAACGTGGTTTGTTCTAACTTTAAGTCAAAGGTAGTCTGGACATTTCCTACTTTAAAAGAGCTTATGTTCTCACATTATATAAATATTGGTGGACTCTAATAACATTTGTTACAAGATTAAATCACTTCAAATACTCTCTCAAACTCATTCTTAAATATTGGAGGCTAGGGTTTCTTCATGTGTTCTTCAAACGGATCAAGAGTCATGTTTATCTTTAAATCTTCTTGTATAAGAAATGTACTCTTCCTTCATTGTTATTTTTAACTAAAGGCAAGTGTATTGTCTCTTAAACATTGATTTATGAATCATTAATGGTGGTTTTTTGAAAAATATAATGAGGATTTTAATGAATATGGTTTGGTATTGGTTTAAAATTTGTTTTTATATGTTTTTGTTAATGGTTTGCATATATTGGTACTTGTTGGTTATGTTTTAACAAATGGGTATTGAGTAACCCTAATTATGGTTGTTTATGCATTGGTTTTGGTCTTGGTAAAGGTATGACCTCAACATATTTGATAAAATGCCTAAAGGAATGTTTCCACTCTATTATTGAACTTTCATTAGAACTCTTGCAGTGTTTGGTTTGGTAATGGAACTCAAAATAGATTTGGATGGTTTTTCATGATTTAAATGATATAAATTCTTGAAATGTTTAGCATGGTCCTAAATGGTTTGGAATGGTTTGAAGGGTAAAGGTTTTGGCGGTCATAGTTGGTCTATTTTAAAAAACTTATGGGATATATAGAAATCCCCCAAGTAAATGCATTAATGGAATTGTCATGAATAATTGGTTATGGCTTTATTATTTATGCTTATGGGATAAATCAAAATCCCCTAAGTAGTTTACTATGGTAAATAAAAGGGCACTTGGAAGTTCCCTTAAACCTATATGGTTAGCTATGGATAGTACTTGCAAGTATGGTCGGTATAATGATACCACCACTAATGGACTTGGTTAATAAATGGTTAATGGAATGTTTGGTTTCTTGGTAATGGTTTTGATTAGAATCCAATGGCGGGGTGTGTAGCAAAGTCGTGGAAGGAGGAGATCTCAAGGGGACTATTTTTGGAAACTTTTATTTGCCTATGTGAGGTTTGGTCTTGGTGACTGTGTGCATGATGTCACACTATATTTTTGGGGATGTACTAGTCATCCTAGGGTTAATTCCCAGGTTGTGCGGCTACACACACTTGGGCCCTTTCAGTAGGGGGAACTGAACCTATATAGCCCATAGGTGGTTTAAGATGACAGAGCTACACAACCCAAGTAATGGTTTTAATAGCATGCTAAACTTGGTTCCATTTCCTCACATGGTTATAAATATATATGTATAGTTGTGTACATATTGATGGTTTTACTTGATTTTATAAATGACATTATTTTATCCTTATCCTGAGTACATGTTAGTGTTCACCACTAACCCTTCTTTGGGCAACTGTATACCTACACTATGTAGGGACCTGTCATTCCACTTTTCTAGTTTAGTGATCAAATTTAGTGACAGTCGATTTTGGATTGAAATAATGAGCTTTCATAGTTTGGAAGACATCTATTTCATGTCGCGGTTTACCTTACATATTTCTTATCTTTCATAGACTTTGGATTTGGGCTATGGTCAGAGGCATGTCCCAACTAGGTACTCTTTGGTTGGTCTAGAGGCTTTGTATGGATAACTAGGGACTTGGTTATGGTATGGATTAGTTATGTTTTATATATATATACATGCATTAGATTATTATTATTCATTTTTTATTATGGGTTTTGGCATTGGTTTGGTTGGTCAATGGGTTGTTGTACTTGGTTGGGATGGTCTCGGATAAAGACTTATGCCTGAGTAACCACATTATTGGATACACTCTCTTGATATATGTTCGCACTCTTGTCGACACAAGATAGGCATTTGGTGATTGGGTTGGGTAACTGGGGTGGTTCTCAGTCCTAGTTGGGCTTGAGATTGCCCATTACGGTAAGGCCCTAGTTTAGGTCATGTAAAGTTGGTATCAGAATTTTAGGTTTTGGTGATAGGGGGTTTCCATAAAGCCGTTTTGAGTAGAGTCTTGCTTATGGGTGTGTCATACACCACACTTATAATCAGGAGGCTATGAGGCATTTAGGAATGCTTTACTTTCTTGGTTATTCTACTTTTGGGATATGGAGTCTAAGGTCGAACTCTTATCTAAATTTTCCTTGGTTTACTCTTTAAATTATGTCTTATCAACGATATAAAGTTCATAGAAACTCTTCTATCCCACTCAAGGACAAAATCGATGGATCTTGTCCAACTCATGGTGAACAGAACCGATCAGGGGTCATAGCTTCTGGTTTCCCCAGTAGAGTCTATTCTGCATCATCCTAATTTCTTTATAATTTTTATGGTTGGTCATACTGTAGTTGTTGCGAGATATGACAAAATCAGTATTTTGGTGGTAGTCAGTTGGGTCTCATGTGATGAGGCTGTCCCATAAGGGTTACCGCTTGGGAAAATTGAGTATTGGATACTACCTTAGGCTCCGGTAGTGGTCAGGATTATCTCAATATTCTTACTATTCCTTGGGAGTCTGAGGCATCTTTTGATTCCGATGCTAGTACGTTGAAAATTCCTTTCCTTGTGGTGTGTATGGTTTACTTAGTTTGGGGTCCCCTCTATTTTGTGACCTCATTTGTGGTTATGTTTTTGGGTCCTAAAGTTATTTTAGACTCTTTTCTTCTTCTTCTTCTTCTATTTCTACCCCGGTAGCTGACTCTGTGATTGCCAAAAAAGTCTATGGGTATGTGTGATATTTATTTATAATAGAGGAGTCTTAGTGGATTTGCTTGACTCAGATGTGATAGATTTCGGTGTCATTTGGGTGATAGATTAGTTGCACTCATGCTTTTCATTATAAGATTGTTGGACTTGTTAGTCTCCCTAGTGAGTTGGTTTTGGAATGGGATAATGGTTTCATTCCCTAGCTAATAATGTAAAGGTTATATTATATCTTAGAAATAGAACTTAGAGGTTGATGTCCAATGGGTGTATTTATTATTTGGTTTGGGTTAAAGACTCTAACCCAAAACGTCTTTTCTTACATTCAATTTTGGTGGTGCATGAATTTCTTAGGGTCTTTTCCGACAACCCTCATGGTGACTTTTGAATGGGGAAGTTGGTTTGGGATTGGTCTTGTTTTGGACATTTTTCCAAATTTCTATTCCTTCTTTATAGATTGGTTTTGGTGGATTTAAAGGATCTTAAAGAGAAATTAAGGGATATTTTAGATGAAAGTCTCATCAATCTTAATGTTTCCCTATGGGAGTTTTTGCTCTTGCATGCATAAGGGGGATGGTTTTCCTTGGGAATGAATAGGTTGTTAGTGGGTAACTAAGGAGTTGGGAGCGTCCTCTTTGTGGGGTGGACCTTATATGTATATTCCATTCTATATGGGGTATTTTTATAATATTGAATGGTGGTTGGTAGGTCCAAGGCTCGAAACTAGAACCTTGATTTTGATTAAGGGAAGTATGATAAGTTCGGGATTAAAAATGTAGGAGTTGTGGAGGTAAACTGGTAGGTTGGATGAGATTGATGATTTTGGAAATACAATGGTGGTGGTGGAGGGGGGGGTTGTTCTATATAGGCCAGCAGTTTAGGTTAAATGGGGGGACAGAGGATCTAGTCATTCGGCAGGTTAGATCATGGAGCTTGCACGTCTCTTTGTGCCTATACTTGTACTTGATTTTTGGTATTCAATTGATTATTAAATTCATAATTTTAGATATGGTTTTTGGCAAAATTGAGGGGTTTGACATGATTACTCATTTAATTGATTTTCCATTGATTACGATGCATTATTCATGCTTATTTATGTTTATGAACTTTGTGGGATACATGGGAATATTAAATGGATTTCGGGGTACTATGGATTCCCCAATTACTTTGTTTTGGTCTTGGAAAATATATGTTCTCAAAACTATTTGTGAAATTTGCCATTGAATATAATTTTTTCATATGGTTTGACTATTCTTAAACCTTTACATTGCATAAATGATTAAAGTAACATAAATTGGTTTTGCTTGGATTCAAATTATTTCTAAAGGGTCTTTGTTTCAATGTTTTGATTTGAAAAGGTTTTGGTTTAATTGAAAACCTTGTAGAAATTTGGTCTCATGGTTTTCTCATGTCTATGCTGGTCTTTAGGTAGCATTTGGTTGAATAAGGTTTTAGGTATAGGAGAACTAAGTGTCGCTGGTATACATCTTCAGTGACACCCATTGGACCAGAGTGTTGTGCTTGTAGAGTAATGGGGTGAAGGTTGATGGTAAGTCTAGAATTTTCCTTTAGTGGTAGACTTCAAGGGAAGGTCAGGTTTCATATTCTAGTAATACTCTTCTCTCTCAGTTAAGAGATTCCTCTACTAGTGTTACATGCATTTTTATAGCAATTATGACTAAGGTTCACATTTTCCATTAGCCTTGTTCCCTAGATATGAGCCTTGACCTTGTGTTAAACTACTCATGGTATGTTCAGTTTTGTGTCTTTCAGTGTCCCTTTTTAAGGACTCCTCTTATGTTATGGTTTAGTCGAGATGTTTCCTCATTATCGTCTGGGTAGTTGTTGTGAAGTACTTCGCGCCTATAGTGCTATATCTTGTCTCTGGGATCTTGCCTTGGGAGGCATGGATAACTATTATAATTTGGTTTCTTAAATGACTCTTCTTATGTTAGGATGGTAATGGTTTGGGAAGTATGACAATATGTTGAAATGGGAATATAGAAGTCCCTAAGTGGGGGAGAGTCTAGGGTGACTACCAGCATTAAGATTTTGGAAGATAAGGTAAGGTTATTGTCATGAGAAATGGTTAGGAAAGGAAAAGTTAGTGGAAAATCCTGGTGGAAATGATAGAGGGTGCTAGATCTTTTTATGGATAGCCAATACAAAGGCCAACACCAATACTGATCTCACCCATTCCAACCCATAGTAGTTCCACAAAAACCTCTTACAAAAAAAAATACAATTATCTAGTTGGGATATGCCCCCAACAATAGCCAAATCCAATATCCATAACTAATCCAAAGTATGAAATGAAATCCATGAGATGGAACATTCTGAAAAAGATGGAAGATCACCACTTCAATCCAAAGCTGAAGGATATAGTTGCCGGAACATGGGTTAGCCGGTGAATGCTAGAATGAACTTAAGATAAGGATAAAATAATGCCAATTATAAAACCAAGTAAAACCATCCATATGCGCATAAACCATACATATACATATAGCGATGTTGGGAAAGGGATCCGATTTTAGCATGCCATTTAAAAACTTCACCTGGGTTGTGTAGCTTTGCCATCCTAAAACAACCCATGGGCTATATGGGTTTAGCTCCCCCTTCTTAATGGGCCCCAGTTCATGAAGTCGTACGACCTGAGAAAAGAACCTCGGATGACTAGTACATCCCCCAAAATATAAAGTGTAAAGTGTGACATCATGCATACGGTTACTAGGATCAAACCTCACATCAACAAATATGAGATCTAGTTTCAATACCCCAAAAGCTTCCACATTCCACAACTTTACTACACCCCCCACCTTTAAGCCTAATAAAAACCATTTTCCAACCAAAACATCATTCCATTATTATTAATCAAGGCTATTAGTAGGGGTATCGTCATATTGACTATACCTTGCAAGTATTCTCCTTATACAATCCTTAGGGGATTCCCATGTACCCCAAATGATTTCCAATTAACCCAAAATCATGGACACCAATCATGGACACCAAGTCCTTTTCAATCCATTCAAAACTATTTAAACCATTCATATCATTTGGGGCTCCATTACTAAGTTTAAACCATGCATAAGTTCAAGTGAAAAACCAATATTATAGTGAAAGCATTGTTATATGAATTTTATCAAACATACTGGGGCATAGTATTTCCAAAACCAAAGTCCATTACAAAATAACCATTCCCATGAAAACAATTATCCAAAACCACTATCTAAGAAAATAAAAGCATAATTAAAAAATGGAAAAACCATAACCAAGCATTTATAACCAAAACCCCTAAATGATTTTTTAAAAACCCAAAATCTGTAAGACCCCACAAATTTCTATCGTAGTTTAGGCCTTAGAGCGTGTCAAGTGAAGTGTAAATCCAGCCCAAAAAGGTTAAGAAGTGTCTTCCCAAGTGAGAAATATTTTAAACCATTTATAATTTCCCTTATATTAAATTTTTTTCATGTAGATTATTGAATAAGATTTCCATCGATACTAATTTCATTAAAATCCGACATCGAACGAGGAAGTTATAACCGTTTTACTGAAAGTAGTTAGAACCACCCAATTGCGACGGCCGGGTTGACGGACCGGCGAGCTTGCGATGGACCACCGCCCAGTATATCGCAACCAAGGAAGTGACTCCCTTTCTTGGCCTAAGTGCGACGGTCAGGACGACAGACCGTCAAGGCTGCGATGGACTATTGCTGGGACCGTCGCCGCTGAGGCAGTGTGGCCTCATCGTGGCCTATGTGCGATATATTATCCGATAGACCATTTCTAAGACTGTTGCATTGAGTAAGTGTGTTCTTTTTCCAACTGTTGTGCGACGGATGATCCGAAGGACCGTCAGGTTGAGCGACGGACCGTTACTTCGATCGTCGTAGACCCCGTTCAGCATTTTAAACTCATTTTTAAAAGGATTTTTTAGAATTTTTTCCACTCTTTTCAAACCCTATTTATATCCGATCAAGTCTCACAACTTTATTTCTCATCTTCAACATCAAAAACTAGGGTTTCTACAAAATCAAAAACCTTCCTTCTTCTTCAAGAAAATTCAAAAGAAATCAAGAAATCAAGAATCTCTCCAAGAGCTTACAAGAAAGAGTTTCTCTAAGGTATGTAGATGTTGATTCTTGGGTCCCTTTCATCCAAGAAGCTCAAGAACCCTTTTCTAAAATTCAAAGATCTTATGTTTGTGGGTTTTTATAATTCATGTGAGTTAAAATTGATGTTCATGCTATTATTGAATTTTGATTCATGTTTGTTTGTAAGGTTTTAAAGTTTTGACCCTAGTATGTGATATTCATGTGATGTTCATGATAAACCCCCTTCAAGTTGTTGTTAAGTGATCTTTTCATGTCAATTAAATGAAGAAAATTATTGAATAAGCAAATCATGCTCCCCATATATTTGATAAAATGCTTGCGTGAAGGAATTAGAGCCATTATAGCATGTTGACTAGAAATCCCCAATTGTGTGCAATCCCATTCATGTCAAGTGTTTTTTGAAAATTCTTAGTGAATGAATTGTAACATGATAGCATCAAATTCCCCAAATTATGTGATCTTTGATACAAGATAAGATTTTAATACATGCTAAGTGTTTGATGCAAGATCTTTTTGAATGGAGTATGAGACAATAGCATGTCTCTCTATACTACCATATGTTTATGATTCCTAAATGCTTGAAGAAATATTGTTGTTATTGTGATGGTGAATGAATGTCCATGGCCTTGAGAATTACAGAATGGTTATGCTTTACTTTTATGTTATCGAGTCCTGGGGTATTTATACCCGACAATTTAGTTGCTGTCTAAAGACCGTGTCAGTTTTCATGATAATTCCAGTTGAGCCATGATTCTTAGAAATCAGTGAGTTATAGAACTCTGTATTCTCAGACAGATACAGAACTTAAAAAATCTTAGTAATCTCTGTAATCACCATAATCTCAGTATCGCTAGTAATCTAGCCTCAGTTCTATACACAACTTAGATTTAGTAGTATTCAAGTGTTCAGTTCTGACCTCTGAATTTGGCTTAACTCAGTCAGATTATTCAAGAAACATGATCAGTATCAGATTTATCTTAGTTTGTGTTCATTTAAGAATCAGTTCAGAGTCTTTCAGTTGGGAGTAAGAGCTAGCACCGAGCGAGGCCAGGGATGGAGTCTCCCCATCATAGAGGCAGAGTTGTTAGGAGCAATCCCTGAACTCTAGAACTGCATAGCCAATGCAGGATGCAGGAGTTACCCATCAGTAAAGTCTAGTCACCCGTCAGATAGTCTTGACTATTATATTTCCTTAGGCTTGACTTCCTGCGAGGGTCACTCGTCAGATAGGCTTGACCGGGGAGGTATTTACCTATGGCATGGTATTGAAATCCTTCAAGCTGGTGTTACAGGTAGTACCCCACCAGTTGAGATTCAGGGCATCTCAGTTAAGTGACTACTTCCCACAATTGTAGTTTTAGTATCTATCTTTAGAAATCAGGACTGTCAGATATAGTCATCTATCTTAGTAAGGAACTCAGATAGTTCCATTGATTTATGGACCACCCGTCAGATAGTCTTGGTCCTATATAAAGTTACTCTGTTATCAAATCTAGAGATCACCCATCAGATAGGCTTGATTTCAGTCTCATATTCAGTTGAGTAATCTTATTATCAGATCTCAAGATTACTTGTCAAATAGGCTTGATATTAGTCTCAAATTTAGTTGATTATTCTTGTTATTAGATCTAGAGATCACCTGTCAGATAGGTTTGATCTAAGTCTAATATTCAGTTGAGTAAGCTCATTATCATATCCCGAGATCACCCATTAGATAGGCTTGATCTCAGTCTCAGATTCAGTTGAGTATTCTTGATATCAAATGTCGGGATCACTCGCAAGATAAGATTGATCTCAACTCTAGTACTCAGTTATCGGTATCAGATAATTCGGTTGTTCAGTATCTCAGTATTAGTAGTAAGTTCAGATGATAGTAATGCAGTATCTGAGTTTCAGTATTCAGAGTCGTTGTGGTTGTAGTTATGGTTTGTGCATTCATGTATGTGTTCTCATTCAGTACGCTCTTTATTATTCCATTAAGTAATTGTTCATGTATAAGCCCTTGCATTTACCCTTACCTCATCATCATATTTGGTATATTCCCATAATGATACATTTGTGCTATGGTATTTTCTTTGACACCGTAGGTTTAGAGGCACGAGATCCAGAGTACCCTTAGCAGCTCAGTCCCAGTTAGTAGCAGTAGACATAGCAGTAAGTCCTCTACAGTCGAGGATGATTTTTATTTTTTTACTATCGCATCAGACTTAGTTTATTTTCAGTAGACAAAGTTAGTTGGGGACATATCCCATCAACTCCACAGTTAAAACAGTTAGAGGCTTTTCAGACAGATGTATTTGTATTCAGTTTTAAATTTTAAGTATATTTAGATGTTTTGAACCTTATGGTCAGTTTCCACATTTATTATCTATATTATGCAGTATCCAAGTACAAATATCTATAAAGGATTAGGTTGTGATCCTTCGGGATCATGAGCACCGTGTGACATTTTGATTCTTGAAAATCGGGTCATTACAATCTTGGTACCATAGCCTAAGGTTTAGTAGTGTCCTAGAGAGTCTGAAAATCCGCATCTAGTAGAGTCTTATGCATAGGTGTGTTGCGCGCCACATTTATGTACAATAGGCTATAAGATATTTTTAGGAGCAATTTCCCTTCTTTCAGTATTCATGTCGTATGAGTGATCATTAGCTCGAGTTGATCCTCAGTCTAATACACCTCTTTCTTCCATTTATAGAGTATGCCTCCTCGCAGAGATTATGTCCGTAGGGTTGATGACCAACCCCCTCCGCCAGTAGATCCTGAGAATGAGAATCTGTCACATATAGAGTTTCAGGCAGTTTTTTAGGTGCTATCCCAAGCTGTGACTAATGTTCTGGGTATCCGTTAGGCTGTGACCCTACCTCAGCAAGATAATGTTTAGCCGCAACCAGAATTAGAGATTTCATGATAATGAGCCTGCCAGAATTCTTTGGGTCAATAACAGGTGAGGACCTACAGCTTTATCTAGAGAAGGTGGGAAATATTACCCGAATTATGCATATTGTTGAGGAGGAGAGTGCACAGTTAAAATCCTATATGTTGAAGGATATTACTAATGATTGGGTAGTAATGTGGAAGAAGGGTAGAGGGGAGGATGCATCTCTCGTGACTTGGCGAGAGTTTCAGGGTTCCTTCTTAGATATGTTTTTCCCAATAGAGATGAGAGAGGATAAGGTAGAGGAGTTCAGGAACCTAAGGCAAGTCTCCATGATAGTGAAAGAGTATTGTCTTAATTTTAACCAGTTAGGTAAGTATGCTTCGGACTTGATAGCTGACCCTAGAGCGAGTATGAGTAAGTTTATCACTTATGTGTTCGGGTTAGTGTTGAAAGAGTGTAGAACTGCTATGCTTCATAGAGATATAGAATTTGCAAGGCTGATGATGCATGTGTAGTAGATTGAGGCAGATAAGGCAAAAGAAAGAGAAAGAGAGCGAGTAAGAGAGCCAGGATAGGTAGTCATGGTTTTTCTCAGGCAGGGTCCCAAGGTGGTAGTCGTTCTCAGCATAGTCCAAAATTTTTAGTCCCAGATCTATCTCAACTAGTGTACCTACACCGATATTCGGGGATGTCAGTTATGATGGGGCACCAGGCTCCAAATCCCTGAGTAGTGCTAGTGGTGTTTGTACCAATCCGCTTTGTGAAAAGTGTGGCAAGAGACACCTAGGTGTGTGTAGAGTCGGTAGTGATGTGTGCTTTGGGTGTGGTTAGTCAATCCACAGAATGCGAGATTGTAGATTGCTAGCTCAGAGGGATAGAGAGTTTCGTCAGCAGGGTGTCCCTTCCAGTGCCAATAGTATCCTGTGTCAGAGCAGTCTCTATGCATTTCAAGCTATCCATGATCAGGAAAAGTTCCCTGATATAGACACGGGTATGTTATGAGTCCTTCATCTTTGTGATATGCATTGCTAGATCCTTTGCTTCTATTTTGATCTTATATGTCAGCATGAGTGATGCATGACTTTAAGATCTATGTCGGTCAATCATGACCCAGTTCGTAGGTGCCCTGTGCACCGCCTCAGTATTTTAGCAAGGTATTTGTAGAGGGACATAGAGTCCCAAGGGGGAGATACCCCATGATATTGCGATGCTATCATGTTCTTAGACTCATTCATTTGCATGTTCAGACTCTCCTTATGAAGTTAACATCAGTGATCATTGCATAGATAGTCATGCTTTCGAGAGTCAGTTCAGTCAGACATTCATGCATTATATATGCATGTTCAGTAGAAAGAGTTTAGCTTTTCAGTGTGTTTAGTCATGCATTCATGAGACCAGCCCAGTTATGCATCCATGCATTAGATATGTATGTGCATTATGAGAATTCAATTTATGAGTAGCTTCAGTCGAGTATTCCTTGCGTAGGGTATGCATGTCCAGTACGAGAACTTATCAGTGGTTCCAATTGAATAGTCATCTGTCAGATGTTCCTGTTCCTTGAGTAAGTTCAGTTGATTAGTATTCTTAGCCTATCAAGAGACATTCAAGGATGAATGTTTCTAAGGGGGTGACAATGTAAGACCCTGCAAATTTCTCTCGTAGTCTGAGCCTTAGAGCATGTCAAGTGAAGCATAAATACGGTCCAAAAAGGTTGAGAAGTATCTTCCCAAGTGAGAAATATTTTGAACCGTATAGAATTTCCCTAATATAGACTTTTTTTCATGTATAGAATTGAATAACATTTCCATCGATACCAATTTCTTCAAAATACGACATCGGACGAGGAAGTTATGGCTATTTTATTGAAAGCAGTTGGAACTGCCCAGGGGCAACGACTGGGTTGATGGACCATCGAGCTTACGATGGAACGTCAACCAGCCCATCACAACAAAGGCAGTGACTCCCTTTCTTGGAACAAGTGCAACGTCCAGGCCGACAAACCATCAAGGCTGCGACGGACCCTCGCTGGGACCGTCGCCGCTGAGGCTGTGTGGCCTCATCCTGGCCAACGTGCGATGGACAATCCAACGGACCATCAAGTTTGCGATGGACCGTCGCTAAGAACTTCGCATCGAGGCAATGTGTTATTTTTCTTACCTATGTGCGACAGATGATCCTACGGACCGTCAGACTGAATGATGGACCATCACTTCAACCGTCGCAGACCTCGTTCAGCATTTTTAACTAATTTTTAAAAGGAATTTTTGGTCTTTTTTCCACTCTTTTCAACCCCTATTTATATCCGATCAAGGCTTAAAGATTCATTTCTCATATCCAACATCAAAAACTAGAGTTTCTAAAAAATTAAAATCCTTTCTTCTTCTTTAAGAAAAATCAAGAGAAATCAAGAAATCAAGAATATCTTCAAGAGATTTCAAGAAAGAGTTTCTCTAAGGTAAGTAGATATTGATTCTTGGGTCCCTTTCATCCAAGAAGCTCAAGAACCCTTTTCTAAAATTCAAAGATCTTATGTTTGTGTGTTTTCACGATTCATGTGAGTTGAAATTGATGTTCATGATATTATTGAGTTTTGATTCATGTTTGTTTGCAAGGTTTTCAAGATTTGACCCTAGTATGTGATATTCATGTGATGTTTATGATAAACCCTCTTTAAGTTTCTTGTTAAGTGATGTGTTCATGTCAATTAAGTGAAGAAAATTATTGAATAAGCAAAGCATGCTCCCTATATGTTTGATAAAAGGCTTATGTAAAGGAATTAGCGCCATTATAGCATGTTGACTAGAAATCCCCAATTGTGTGCAAGCCCATGCATTTCAAGTGTTTGTTGAAAAGACTTAGTGAATGAATTGTGACATGATATCATGAAATTCCCCAAATTATATGCTCTTTGATACATTCTAAGACTTTAATACATGCTAAGTGTTTGATGCAAGATCTTCGTGAATGGAGTATGAGGAAATAACATGTCTCCCTATACTACCATGTGTTTATGATTCCTAAATGCTTAAAGAGATGATGTAGTGATTGTAATGGTGAATGAATGTCCATGTTCTAGAGAATTCAAGTATGGGTATGCTTTACTTTTATGTTATCACGTCCTGGGGGTATTTATACCCGACAATTTAGCTGCTGTCTAGAGCCCGTGTCAATTTTCATGATAATTCCAGTGGAACCATGATTCTCAGAACTCAGTGAGTTATAGAAGTCTATATTCTCAGACAGATACAGAACTTAAGAAATCTCAATAAACTTTGTAATCACCGTAATCTTAGTATCGCTAGTAATCTAGCCTCAGTTCTGTACCCAACTCAGATCAAGTAGTATTCAAGTGTTCAGTTCTAACCTCTGTAGTAATCGAGTATTCTATTCAAAGCTTAGTGTCGTTTAGTCAGATATCAAGATTCAGTAGTATTCCATCAGATATAGAACCAAGTGAATTCAGCTTAACTCAGTCAGATCATTCAAGAAACATGATCAGTATCAGATTCAGCTTAGTATGTTTTCATTTAAGAATCAGTTCAGAGTCTTTTAGTTGGGAGTAGGAGTTAGCACCTAGCGAGGGAAAGGATGGTAGCTCCCCGTTAGAGAGGCAGAGTCGTTAGGAGCAATCCCTGAACTCCAGAACTGCGTAGCCAGTACAGGATGCAGGAGTCACCCGTCAAGAAAGGCTATTCACCCATCCGATAGGCTTGACTATTATATTGCCTTAGGCTTGACTTCCTGCGAGGGTCACACGTCAGATAGGCTTGACTAGAGAGGTCTTTACTCGTGGCATAGTGTTGACACCCTTCCAGCTGGGGTTACAGGTTGGACTCCACCAGTTGTTATTCGGGTCATGTCGGTTAAGTGATTATTTCCCACAATTGGACTTTTTGTATTAATCTTCAAAAATCAGGACTGTCAGATACAGTCATCTATCTCAGTGAGGAACTCAGATAGTTCCATTGATTCATGGACCAACCATCAGATAGGCTTAGTCCCATATAAAGTTACTTTCTTATCAGATCTAGAGATCACCCATCAGATAGGCTTAATCTTAGTCTCATATTCAGTTGAGTAATCTCATTATCAGATCCTGAGATCACCTGTCAGATAAACTTTATCTCAGTCTCAGATTCCGTTGAGTATTCTTGTTATTAGATCTAGAGATTACTCATTAGATAGGCTTGATCTCAATCTCATATTCATTTGAGTAATCTCATTAGCAGATCCCGAGATCACCCATCAGATAGGCTTGATCTCTGTCTCAGATTCAGTTGAGTATTCTTGCTATCAGATTCCGAGATTACTCGCTAGATTAGACTGATCTCAACTCCAGTACTCAGTTATCATGATCAGATGATTCAGTTGTTCAGTATCTCAGTATTAGTAGTGAGTTCAGATGATAGTAATGCAGTATCCGAGTTTCAGTATTCAGAGTTGTGATGGTTATAGTTATGGTTTGTGCATTCATGCATATGTTCTCATTTAGTACTCTCATGATTATTCAGTTGAGTAATTGTTCATGAATAATCCCTTCCATTTAGCCTTACCTCATCTTCATACTCGGTACATTCCCGTACTGACGCATTTGTGCTATGGTATTTTATTTGACACCATAGCTTCAGAGGCACGAGATCCAGAGTACCCTGAGCAGCTTAGTCCCAGTCAGCAGCAGTAGACATAGTAGTGAGTCCTCTTCAGTCGAGGATGATCCTTATTTTTTTTTACTATTACATCCGACTTACTTTATTTTTAATTGATAGAGTTAGTTTGGGACATGTCCCATCAATCCATAGTTCAGACAATTTAAAGGCTTTTCAGACATATGTATCAGTATTCAGTTTTAAATTTTGAGTATTTTTAGTTGTTTTGAACTTTATGGCCAGTTTCCGCATTTATTATCTATATTATGCAGTGTCCAAGTACAGATATTAGTATAGGGTTAGCTTATGGTCCTTCGGGATTTTGAGCACCGTGTGACATTTCGGTTCCAGAAAATTAGGTCGTTACAAAATCATACAACTTCATATGATTAAAACAACATACAAAACCATGCCTTTACTTGTAACTAACAATGAGGGAAGAGAACATGCCATAAACCAAGATGATGGAGTGAAATCACCAAGACAAGCCCCAATATCATTCCTTAAGATGAAACCCTAGCTTCTTTTGCCCAAGAACTCTAGAAAGGATTTAAGAGTGTTTTCTAAGTGTTTAAGAATAGAATAATAGGGAAAATATCCTCCCAATAGGAATATAAGCCATGGGATCTTATTACGATAAGTGAGGAAATGTCCATATTACCTTCACTTAAACCGCATTTAATTCTCGTCATAGGATACGACTGACCCTTATGAGTCATACCCATCTTGTACGAGTGGTACCCACCTCTCATACCCTAGGATTTTCTCTTTGGACCCAATAATGTTCAAGGTATCACACACCCAAACCCAAGTCATAGCCGAGTGTCAGACTAGTACCCATAAACCGTACCCTTGGCAGAATAAAATCTAGGATGTTTTAACACTAACCACCATATGTGTCCTCGGTACGACTCGTACCCTGGCTTACAGTTCATAGTGATTCACTCGTACTCAGATCAAACTTAAGTCACCAATTGTAAGATTAAGTGAAGTAACCAAACAACCCATACCCAACTATACAACTCGTACCACCCAAATTGTACCCAGTCCAGTAACCAATCCATCCCACCAACCAACACTAGTCAGTATACAACTGGATCATACCACTCATACCCAAGTGTAAGACTCGTTCCCCTTAGTCATAACTTTCCTAGAAACAAGAAATCGAGGAAATTTTCTAAGGTCTAGAAACTAGGGTGTTTCAGTCTCCCCCACTAGGAAAATTCATCCTCGAATGACGGACAAGGTAGGGGTAACCACACACACGAGTCATTTGCATTATCAAATATATTCCCAATCTTTACAAAGTTTGAAAACAGAGATGCAAAGATATTAATCTTTCCTTTAGAAAACTCATAAAATAAAGATGTGTTAAAGAACACATACCTTCCGCAAGAATCCCAGGAGCAGAAAATAGATGTGGATACTTGGACTTTATGTCTTCCTTTACTACCCATGTAGCTTCTTCTGCCTTGTGGTTCCTCCATAGAAACTTAACAAAAGCCATATCCTTAGTTCACAATCGACGAACCTGTCTATCCAAGATCTCAATCGGGACATCTTCATTAGACATAGAGTCTGAGATACCCAACCCCTCCAAAGGAACAATTGAAGAAGGATCACCAAGATACTTTCTTAACATGGAGACATAAAATATTGGGTGAATGGAGTTAAAACAAGAAGGAACTCCAATTCATATGTAACATTTCCAACCCTCCATAAAACCACATAAGGACCAATATATCGGGGACTAAGCTTCCTCTTTTTGCCAAACCGCATTGCTCCCTTCATGGGAGGTACTTTGAGGAACCCTTTATCCCAACCTCAAAAACTAAGTTTCTACGCATTACATTCACATAGGACTTTAGAGACTTTGGGCAGCCCTTAGCCTATCCCAAATCACCTTTACCTTTTCCATAGCCCAATAGACCAAATCCAGACCTAACATATCTGCCTCACCAAGCTCGAACAAACCAATAGGAGATTTACACCTCCTACCATACAATACTTCAAAAGAGGCCATACCAATACTACAATGATAGATATTGCTATAAGCAAACTCTACCAAAGTTATATGCTCAACTCATCTACCACCATATCAACCACACATGGCCGAAGTATATCCTCCAATATTTCAATTATTCTTTCTACTTGCCTATCTGCCTGAGGATAAAAAACAACACTTAGACTCACCTTAGTACCCAATCCCTTCTGAAATACCACCAAACATGAGAAAACAATGAATACCACAATCAGAGATAATCAAAACGGGTGCCCCATACAGCTTCACGATCTCCAGATGATATAACTTTGCATAATCCTCCACAGAAAAGGTAGTCCTTACTGGCAAGCAGTGATTAGACTTCATTATTCTATCTATGATGACCCAAACTAAATCAAATTGGTTCCATGATCGAGGAAGACCGATAATGAATTCCATATTGATTACCTCTCATTTCTATTCGGACAAAATAATTTCTTGATATATTCCACCAGGTCTCAAGTGCTCAACTTTAACTTGTAGAAACACCAAGCACTTGGCCACAAAATCAGCCACGTCACTTTTTAGACCATTCCATTAATACATCTCCTTGAGATCATGATAATTTTTCATCAAGCTAAGATGTACAATGTAGAGCGATTCATTCACCTCAGCCAAGATCCTTTGTCGCAACCCATCGACATCAAGTACACATAACTTTCCTTGGTATCGTAAAGTACTTTTGCCACTGATGTCAAGTACCATTACCTTCTGCATACCCAAATTACTCTTGATTTTCACCAAGATGGGATGTAGCATTTGTTTCTCCTTAATTTCTGTACCAAGAGATTGATAACTCTCAAATTACATCTCTCGTAAGAGTGTAAGCAGTCGTTTGTCAAATATAGAACCCAACTGGGTTGGGTGTCGAATCCCATAGGGAATACTCGATCACTAAGTATGCAACTATTAGTAGACTATTGGTCGAAAATTCTATGGAAAGGGGGGATTTAAATTGTAGCGTGCAATAAGGTAAACAAAGTAAAGATTGAAACGATTAATGTAGTAGGAGTTAATCATAGAAAAGAATAAGTTAGGGTTATGTCCACCTTATGGGTTCTACGTATCTATTAACTATGAGTTATGCGGAATTCAGATATGCATGCACTTATAGAGGTTTGTATTCTAATGGTAAATCCTAGCGTCTCTCGACCATCAAGGATTATTTCACTTTAACTCTCTCGAGCTTAAAGCGTATGACTAATGGTACAAACTCTCCAAGAGGTTAATCCACTTACGGCACTAACGTATAAACAGGGGTTGGTAGCCCTATTTCCTTGTCACACTCTCTTTTCCAGACATGTAACTTTTCTCTCGAACAAGTTAATGCTATACTGGCGTATTCTATATGTTTGCAACCACAAGAATGTAATTAAGATGAAGAGAGTAATGATATAAGTAGCATACGTATAAAGAATTCACAAACTCATAGTAATAGATAGTATATCATAAGGCTTCTATAACCCTAACAGAGAAGTTTAGCTACTCATGAGTGCAACGGAGATCACAATAAACATCATCATCGTACCAAAGCTTGAACGATCTCACGTTGGTCACAAGAGTCGTGCTTTCTCTGTCAGAAAGTAACGTGAATAGTACTAAATGTCGAATAAAAGAAAAATAGAATTGAATAGAAAAAGGATGAATTGAACGAGAATGAATGCTGAAAAGTTCAGCAAAATAGGGTTTTTATAACATCCATATCCTATTCTACTAAGCTACTGCATACTTCTCCTAATCCTACTAGGTTACTACTTCCTTATCCTAATCCTACTAAGTTACTGTTGATCCCCAAGTCTTTGGAAATACTGTTTTTGCCCGGGACAAGTTTTCCATGCATCACTTTCAGTCCATAGGCTTCCAAAAGCTGCCTCCCTTTTTATGTGAAGCTTCCTTTGGCGTCAAACAGTCCATAAAATGCTGAAATCTTCATCATTTATACCTGAAAACTTGCTAATCACGTTGGTTAGCTCACTTACAGGAAAAGGGACTAAAAGTGCAGGAATTATATATTTTTTCCTTAAAACTTTAGCTAAAATATGGGTGAATTAAGGTGTTTTAGGCGTGTAAATACGCCTATCATCAACACCCCACACTTAAAGCTTTGTTCGTCCTCGAACAAAATATCATGTCCATATAAACATCTACTTTAGGATTTCACAGTAACAGCACAAAATATTCATCAAGACAGGCACATCAATTATTAACAAAGAGTAGTTTTATTGATCACTACTAGAAACAATTCAACCTCCAACATAGACTCATGATGATGGTTAATTCGTATCCACAAGTTAAGGCACAAAGAATCATACAAAACTACCCAACAATCATCAACTATGTGTGTCTCACAATATATCACACATAATCACTCACAAGTATTTCGTTTTTCGAAACATGGGTATAAGATTTTCCTTGCTCTGACTCTCAGAAAGAATTCATATGTTGCAACTGATGACCATAGGCTTGCCCTTAGTGTAATGCTCTACTAAATATCAGAATGCTAAGCTTAAGATCAAATAGGTCTTTTACATGTTGTAATGTAGGCTAAGGGACGGGTAGGACTATTTTGGCCAGAAATAGTGACTATGTTCCTAAGCGCTTTAATACATCACATTATGCCATTAACACTCTCTTTTAATCAACCCTACTACCTTTCTTTCATCTATCACCCCCTTTTCACCTATTTTGTCATTCAAACATAACTATCTTTTTATTTAATCATAAATACAATTTATCTTTTTATTTCTCTATTTCTTTTTCTTTTCTTTTTTATAGCAGACCTCTATGCTAGCCACTCTTTTTCAGAACAAATTCAAGCACCAATACACTCTAAGGCATCACTCTTACCCAATTTCCTCTTATTTTGTCACATGACTTTACAATTTAAAGCACTTAGGAATTTGGATCAAATTATGGTCTTGAAAAAAATGGATTAGGCTTACATATGAGGCTGTCAAAGAAAATAGCTAAAGGCTCAAAGGGGTTTAACTAGGATAATGTACACGGGTAGGTAAAAAGAAGGTAAACAATTACAGGCTACCAAAGAAATGCCTAAATTATGTCCTAAACTTACACTCTTTATTTCGCTTTACACGCACACCGGGCAAGTTCTAGCATCAGCCATAAACACAGAATATACTATAATCTCACACACACAAGGCACATGGTCAACTTTATTGGGAGTATTATAGACCCTTGACCCTAACAGATGAATGAATTCAACCACACACTTATCACATAGTGAGTCACACTTAGAGCCTAAACGTCTCAATAGTAATGATTTTAGCACAAACTCTTGTCATAATATCATGCTACCTATCAGAACAATTCCATGCCAAATCTTAAAAAACAAATCTAAAAAATCTAAAAAAAAAATTTAACTACAAACAAGAATAAATGTAGGCAATGAAGTACAATACAGCATACAAATTCCCTCACCCCACACTTAGATGGGACACACTGCCCTCAGTGAAAATAAATAAGGAAAACCTGATTCCAAGAGTGCGTCGAGGTATTTGCAGCACGGAGGATTCAGCTTGCTCTTTTCTTCCTCTTTTCTTACCTTTCTGTGAGGTGGACACTTTTTATTTTCCTTGTCATCCTTTTTATGCTATTCTACCTAAGATCTTAATAGAGTCATGTTAGCTTCATCTCGGAAGATTCAATCGACAAACAAAAAATAGTGGCACCACCCCACACTTAATTTGTTGGTACAAACTAAGTAAGTGAGTGATGTCGATTACTTAGACTTCATCGACATACGTATAGGCGATATGTTCCAACAATAAGTTCAGTACAGTCATACTTTCATGTCGTCTTGACTATCCTTTCATGTTTGGATTGATGCACTTTTTAAACAAGACTACTACATAGAGATCGAATCAAGTTATGGCATAGAAATAATCACAACATCTCATGCTTGTATTCAATCATGATCTTTATCTCAATGAACGAGTCATTCAAACATTCAAGCTTTCAATTTTGAAGATTATGCCATTAACTTCACCATGTCGATTCCGCAAAAGTATGACAGTGTATCAAAATCAAATACAAGTTGAAACAAAGTTAAGAACACCCACACGTATTCATTCACTCAAATAGATGTATCATAACAAACCAACCACATTTAAATTACCAACACCACATCAAGATCTAACAAATCATTATAAGCATAGTATTGTAACACTTACTGAATATAAAAGAAGAACTTACTTGGTTATGGACTTGGAAGATGGTCTTGCAAGATTAGATGAGTAAAAAGAAAAGTTTGAGTGATTTTGGAAGGGTAGGCGGCGTTTAAATTGAGTAAACAATGTGATTTTGTATTAAGGATGAAGTTCTATTTATAGCCCAAGGCTTAGGTCGGGTTTGACCCATTAAAAATCAGGTTAGGAGACCAAAAAGTGAGCATAGGCGGCGCCTAATGCTTTGCCTATGCTTGGCATAGGCGGCGCCTTTTGCAAAGCCTAGTTGAGCATAGGCTATGGCATAGGCGGCGCCTATGCTATGGCATTCTAGATTCAGAGACAAAAGGCTTTGGCATAGGCGGCGCCTTTTGCAAAGCATTGTTGGGCATAGGCCTTGCCTTGTTCGTTGCCTAGATTTACAGAGGCCTTGCCTTTACCATTACCTAGTTTTGCATAGGCAATGCCTAACCGATAGCCTTTGCTTCTTCATTCCTAACTTACCACCATCAACATGAACCACTTCCAAATCAAAATTTAAGACCAATCTCCTCCTTTATACGTCTTGCACCCACACTTACTCAAAAATAACAAAAACAATTAGAACGATGGGTTGCCTCCCATCAAGCGCCTTAGTTTTGGTCGTGGCTCGACTACAAAAACAAACTCCTAGTAAAACAAAACAATTAAAGACGATGGGTTACCTCCCATCAAGCGCTTGATTTATTGTCGCGACACGACATAGTTACCTCGATTACTTAGACTTCATCGAGATAAATGGTGCATTGTTTTTTGAATGGATTCAGACGACGCTGATACTTACTTGTAGGCATGCAATCTTCTTCAAGATGACTCTTGTGCATACATATCCCAGGAGGGATACCAATTATATCATCAATCTTCCAACCAATGGCTCTTTTATACCTCTTTAGAGCAGAGATGAGAGCCTCTACGTGCTGTTCACCTAAATCAGCCGCAAAACTCACCGGAAGTGTATTTTTACTTCCCAAGAACGCATACTTTAGGTGACTGGGGAGCTCTTCTGATTCTAGCACTGGTGCCTCTTCAACGGAAGTCTTCACTGTTGGTGAAGGTCGATTCTTAAGATCAGGGTCCAGCTTCTTAGGAGCATGAGAATAGGACCTTATTCCTGTTAGAGCACAAACGGTTTCTTCATATTCTTCAACATCCTCATGCTCACAATTTGAAAGCACATCAGATAGTGACTCAACAGTAAGCTGCTTCTCTACAGATAATTCTTCCTCATCCTCATAATAAACATCATCTACAGAGAACACATTCATCTCACTGGGTTGCTTCATTTCTTTGCATACATCAAAACGGACCACTTCATCATTCAACCGAAATAAAAGCTCATTAGATCTTAAATCAATAAGCACACTTCCAGTTGTGAGGAAAGGGCGTCCCAAGATTATGGGAACTTCAGAATCCACCTCGCAATCCAAAATAACAAAGTCTGCAGGAAAAATGAAGGAATAAACCTTCACCAATACATCATATAAGATACCAACAGGTCATTTTACCGACCTATCTGCCATCACAAGCCGCATATTGGTTGGTGTAGGATCGCCCAACCCCAACTTCCTGTAGACGGATAGCGGCATCAAATTGATGCTAGCCCCCAAATCGCATAATGCCTTGGAAAAATCCAAAGATCCAATATTGCAAGGAATAGTGAAAGCATAGGGATCTGCCTTTTTCTGAACTAATGATCTTGTAGCGATTGCACTGCAATGATGAACATTGTCTGCCAACTCATAACTTATTACCCGCTTCTTTGTCAAAAGGTCCTTCATGAATTTAGCGTACCCTGGCATCTATTCCAGTGCCTCTACCAAAGGAACATTAACAGTCAGCTGCTTCAACATAGTCATAAATTTACTAAACCTGGTGTCATTAGCTTTCTTCTTCAATCTCTGAGGAAAAGGTGGTGGTGGAAGGGGAATAGTTTTCTCGACCACTTCCTTCTTATTTTGCTTCCGATTATCATTCTTTTCAGGCTGTAGACGTCAGGAACACTCTCTTCAGCTTCTTCGGTGTCTTCACATTCCGCATCAATAACATTATCTGCTATATCATCAACCACCTGCTTTCCCTAGGATGGATTCTCCAACACCTTACCACTCCTGATGGTAATAGCCATACATGATCCATCATTCCTTGGATTTTGCACAGTGTCACTAGGTAAAGTGCCGGCCTTCCTTTGATTAAATGCTGCTGAAAGTTGACTCAATTGTTGCTCCAGCTGTTTAATTGCAGTAGAATGTGAATCAATCAATTGATTTATTGAAGACAAATCATTCTTCACCTCAGTTATGCCCATGTTGGTTGCCTCCACTCCTTTCAACAGCTTAGCCATCATATCTTCCATGGACATTTTCCCAGAGCCAGACGCTATAGCCTCACGGTTTCAAGGAGGAACATACAAACCACTCCTGTCAGTCTTGTTTTTCCAGCTATCTTGATCTCGGTCCTTGTTTCTAGATTTATCATAATAGTTCCGACCTTGGTTTCCTTGGGCATTGCCTCGGAAACCCCCTGATTATTCAAGTAGTTAGCTTCTTCCTCAGAATCGGATCCATCTCTTCCCTGTGACACAACAACTTTGACTTTTTTGGTCTTCCCTGATAATAAATGCTTGGTAAGAAGATCCATTTGCGTTTTCATGTGCGCCATGTCTTGATCATGTTCCTCCTCTCTTCGCCTTTGTTCTGCAGTCATGCCAATAAATATAGTAGAGCTTGCTACCTCAAAATCCCTGGTATGCCAAGCTCTACTCTGCTTTGTCATATGATCTAGCATACCACTTGCCTCATTAAAAGTAAGGTCCATGAATGAACCACCTGCAGCATTATCAACCACTGGCTTGGTCACCGAATTCAAAGCTCTGTATAATATCTCCATCAAGTGTACATTGGTTATATGATGATTTGGGCACCTCATAAGCTTCTTCTTGAACCTCTCCCATGTTTCGTGGAGAGCTTCAGTTGGAAGCTGTCAAAAATTGCTGATCTCATCTCTTAATTGTGCTCTTTTGGATGGCGGATAGAATCTTTCTAGGAAAGCGTCCTTCAGTTGCCTCCAATTAGTGATAGATTCAGGAGTTAGCCCGTTCAACCATAGAGTTGCCTCTCCAAATAGAGACAATGGAAATAAGCATAGCCGAATTACATTCTGTCCAACTCCTGGATTGTCAAACGCCTTGCATCTTGAGATAAAATTAGTCAGATGCATATTCGGATCGTCTCCTGCAAGTCCACCAAACAATCCCTTGTGCTGCAATAACTGAATCATAGTGCTAGTGATATTGAACTTTGCTCCGGGTGCCAAGGGTGGAGGAATAATAGCCCCTGTGGTACCAGCTTCATCCAGATCATCATCATTATTATCAAAAGGACCCTGCACAGCTCGGTGGTCAGGTCTCATTCTAGCTTGACGATCTCTCCTATGCATAGGTGCCGCCACCTCATCATTACGCCTAGGATTCAGTAACTCATCATCACCCAGGTCCTCATCATCAGGATTTGTTGCCCGACCTGGGTTATCAATATTCTGTTGATGCACTTGAGCGGCTGCCAATGCAGCTAATCTAGCCTGCTCCTGTTGAGTTGCCCTTCTTTCAATGTCACATTGTGCATCCATTCTGCCAATAAGTAGAGGTTCAGGATTTATGGGTACTAATGGCTGACCAGAACTTCGAGTATTTAGCATGCACTAAACAGAACCTGAATAAAACAAAAACAACAACTAAAAGTAAAATTTGATAACGCTCAATTTATAGCTCTCGTAAGAGTGTAAGCGGTCGTTTGTCAAATATAGAACCCAACTGGGTTGGGTGTCGAATCCCACAGGGAATACTCGGTCACTAAGTATGCAACTATTAGTAGACTGTTGGTCGAAAATTCTATGGAAAGGGGGAATTTGAATTGTAGCGTGCAATAAGGTAAACAAAGTAAAGATTGAAACGATTAATGTAGTAGGAGTTAATCATAGAAAAGAATAAGTTAGGGTTATGTCCACCTTATGGGTTCTACGTATCTATTAACTATGAGTTATGTGGAATTCAGATATGCATGCACTTATAGAGGTTGGTATTCTAATGGTAAATCCTAGCGTCCCTCGACCATCAAGGATTACTTCACTTTAACTCTCTCAATCTTAAAGCGTATGACTAATGGTACAAACTTTCCAAGAGGTTAATCCAGTTACGGCACTAACGTGTAAACAGGGGTTGGTAGCCCTATTTCCTTGTCACACTCTCTTTTTCAGACATGTAACTTTTCTCTCGAACAAGTTAATGTTATACTGGCGTATTCTATGTGTTTGCAACCACAAGAATGTAATTAAGATGAAGAGAGTAATGATATAAGTAGCATACGTATCAAGAATTCACAAACTCATAGTAATAGATAGTATATCATAAGTCTTTCATAACCCTAACAGAGAAGTTTAGCTACTCATGAGTGCAACCGAGATCACAATAAACATCATCATCGTACCAAAGCTTGAACGATCTCACGTTGGTCACAAGAGCCGTGCTTTCTCTGTCAGAAAGTAATGTGAATAGTATTAAATGTCGAATAAAAGAAAAATAGAATTGAATAGAAAAAGGATGAATTGAAAGAGAATGAATGCTGAAAAGTTCAGCAAAATAGGGTTTTTATAGCATCCATATCCTATTCCTACTAAGCTACTGCATACTTCTCCTAATCCTACTAGGTTACTGCTTCCTTATCCTAATCCTACTAAGTTACTGCTGATCCCCAAGTCTTTGGAAATACTGCTTTTACCTGGGACAAGTTTTTCATGCATCACTTTCAGTCCATAGGCTTCCAAAAGATGCCTTCCTTCTTACGTGAAGCTTCCTTTGGCGTCAAACAGTCTATAAAATGCTGAAATCTTCATCATTTATACCTGAAAACTTGCTAATCACGTTGGTTAGCTCACTTAAAGGAAAAGGGACTAAAAGTGCAGGAATTATATATTTTGTCCTTAAAACTTAGCTAAAATATGGGTGAATTAAGGTGCTTTAGGCGTGTAAATACGCCTATCATCAGAGATGACCAAACCACTTTCTGTACCATCACAACACCATTCACAGAATCTAAAAGACAAACTCCAAGATTAGTTAAGCGGTGAATATCTTTCACCAATTCCAGTTGTCCTTCCTCTACATGAGCCAAACTCACCATGGGTGATAGTGAAGAATCATGTCATAGTCCTTGAAAAGCTCTATCCATCTCTGTTGTCTGAGATTTAGCTCCTTCTGAGTGAACACATACTGTAGACTTTTATGATGTGAAAAGATGTCTACACGCACTCTATATAGGTAATATCAGTTGATTTTTAAAGCAAAAATCACCACCAATAGCTCCAAATCATGAGTAGAATAATTCAACACATGCACCTTTAACTTCCTAGAAACATAGGCAATCACCTTCGCATGCTGCATCAATACACAACCAAGCCCTACTCGAGATGCATCACAACAAACCACAAGCCCCTCACTGTCCTCAGGGAATGTCAAAACCAGAGTTGAAGTTAGCTTATCTTTTAACGTTTGGAAACGCCCCTCACAAGACTCCTACCTATAAAACTTTTCCTTTTTCTAAGTCAACTTAGTCAAAGGAGTAGCTATCATAGAAAATATTTCCACAAACAGTTGATAATACCCAGCCAAACTCAAGAAGTTTCTAATATCGGTTGGAGTCGTGCGTCTAGGCCACCTTTTAACCACAACCACCTTTTGTAGATCCACCATAATTCCCTCATTAGAGATAATATGACCAAGAAAAGTCACAACGTTCAACCAAAACTCACTCTTAGAGAATTTGGCATACAACTGTTGTTTCTTCAAGATCTGTAATACCACATGATGGTGATTATCCTGATCTAGCTCACTCTTGGAATAAACCAGTATGTCATTAATAAACCTAATGACAAAGAGATCCAAGAACTGCCTGAAAACCTTGTTCATCATGTCCATAAATTCTGCAGGGGCATTAGTCAAACCAAATGACATCACCAAGAATTCAAAGTGCCCATCCCAAGTACAAAAGGCTATCTTAGGGATATCCTCCTCCTTTATCTTAAGCTGATGATACCCAGACCAAAGATCTATCTTAGATAATAACTTGGCACCTTGAAACTGATCAAATAAGTCATCTATCTTTGGAAGAGGATACTTGTTATTGATTGTTACCTTATTCAACTATCAACAGTCAATGCACATCCAAAAAGAACCATCCTTCTTACGCATGAACAACATTCGTGCACCCCACGAGGATACACTAGGATAAATAAACCCCTTATCCAAAAGTTGCTCATTGAGCTCCCTCAACTCATCCATAGCTATTTTGTAAGAAGGAATAGATATTGGAAAAGTGTCCAGAACCAAAAAAATACCAAACTCTATTTCTCTATAAAGAGGAACACCAGGAAGATCATCCATAAGGACATCAGGAAACTTATTTACCACTAAAACGGAATAAAAAGAAGGATTCTCTGAGTTAGAATATTTAACCTGGACCAAGTTATAAAGACAACCTTTAGAGATTAACCTCTGAGCTCTAAGATAAGAAATAAACCTCACCCTAGGTGCTAGGAAACCACTCTCCCACTCTATAACTGGTTCACCAGGGTGCCTAAAGACAACCATATAGGTCCGACAATCCAAGGATGCGTAACAAGAGTGTAACCAATCTATCCTAAGAATAACCTCAAAATCCACAATATCAAGTTCAAACAAACCCACCAAAGTTTAACTACCACCAACAGAAACCATGTACCCCCTATAGATGCTCTTAGCTATAACTGACTTACCTATCGAGGTAGAAATAAAAAAGAGATCTAAAACAACCTCAGGTTCAAAACTAAAACATACAACCATATATATGGTCATATAAGAAAGAGTGGACCCCGAATCAAGAAGACAATACACATCACAAGAAAAGAATTGTAACATACCAGTAATGATATTTGGTGATGCCTTAGGTTCCTATCAAGATACAAGAGCATACAACCTATTTAGCCCAGTGCCCGAACTAAAAGCTGGAGCAGACACCAAAGTTTTACCACTAGGCGCAGGAGCAAAAGATGAAGAAATCAAATCTTTGATCGCTCCTAAAGATCCCTTACCAACCGAAAAAATCTTGAGCATATGGCCTGGCTAGCCATATTTAAAAAACATATCTCTACCTTCTTCATAATAGCCCTGATGAAGACGACTACATAATTGAAAAGGTGGGCATGAAAAAGCCAACTGACCCCCACTCGTCTGAGATTGGCCACCCTGTGCCCAAAAATTATCACCACCTTGCGGACACCTATCATTCGACTACCTTGGGTAAAGAGATCCTGTAGTAGAGAAGGAATAAGAACTCCCCCACTTTATCTTTAACCATTTACCTCCATCTCGACCATCCAGATGCTAAGCACCACTCTATTCAGAGAACCTACTCCTATTACCCATCCTTTCCCCAAACTCTATCTATTTCCTTTTTTTATTCTCCACCTGCTACTATCGAAAACCAACCTCAAAATATTCATATCCTTGATCAGCAAAGATGTCTTGCTTTCAATGATCAGATCGTGAGATAGCCCAAAAGTGAACGTCTAATTCTCTCCCTCATATTATCTACCAAATCAGAGCATACCTTGACAACTGATGAAACTTTAAGGTATATTCCTTGACAAACATCTTACCTTGTTTGATATTCACAAACTCCTTTATCTTCTCTTCCCTCAGATCTTGAGGAAAGAAACAATAAAAAAGCATTAGAAAAAGCATCCCATAAGGATAATTTCTACATATCACCTCTCTCCTTATCCCACTCTTCATACCATTGGTAGCCAAAATTCTTGAGATGATAAGCTGCAAAGTCTATACCTTTCATATTAGTGTCCTGCATCACCCTGTATATCTTTTCTATTTCACCCATGAATCCTTGAGTATCCTTATCTACCTTCATACCAGTAAAAGTAGGAGGATTCAGTTTCATAAACTAGACAACCCTTGTGGCCTTAGTAGACAACCCACAAGATGGATCCCACTCAGCCTGAGAAGCAACCAATTCAACAATAATATGAATAAATTGGTAAAATTCTGCATTAGTCACCTCACCCTTGGGAGGACTAGTAGAAACTAGAGAAAATCAAGAACAATTAGGGAAAGGACCCTAAGAACGAGTGCAAACTCCAGGTGTAGGATGTACCCCATCAACTTCATCCCCAGATAGAATAGAAGAATATCTTTATGTCCAGATCATCGAGGCATGATTTAAAAAGTGAACAACCAAGGATTAGAGAAGAATACCAAGACATAGACTCTGAGCTTGAGTTAGAATACCAACAAAGTGAAACATTCCTAAATTTCCTATAGCTTTCTCTTATGAGTGTGGCGCGCTACACACCCTTAAAAGAGACTCTACCGAACATAGATTTATTGATACCTAATTGACCATGAACCTGAAGTTTTGATCCAACATGATGTGACCCGACCTAGGGCCTTATTGTAATGGATGTCCCAACTCTGATTGGACTGGAGACCACCCCCGTTACTATACCTAACCTCCAGCCGCCTACCCTGAGTTGGCTGAATTTTGAACATATAACAAGATAGTGTAACTATCTTGACTACAAACTCTGGGATAGGATCACAATTATGACTAACCCAACCAAGTCAAACCGTTCCATACCAACGGTCCAACCATACCAAGAAAAACCAAAACCATAAATCCAACCATAACAAAATAAGTTCTATTTATAATTAAATATATAATCCTAAAATGAAATACAATTGAACAGTGAGAAATTTTTTCCAATGAGATCAACCCCAATGCCAATGCCAATGCTAAGGCTGACACAAATACCGATTCAGCCCATTCCAACCTATAGTAGTTCCACAAAAGCCTCCACCATAAGGATACAAATATTCTGTTAGGACATGCCCCCAACCATAGAATTCAATATCCATGAATAATCCAATGTATGAAATGACATCCATGAAATAGAGGCTTAGAAATAGATAAAAGCTTAACACTTAAATCTAAAGTTGACCCTCGAATGTCTGAATGCTAAGCACGAGGAGTAGAGCAGTCGATTCCTGCATCGCATGGGGATACAGCCTCCCAAAGATGAGTAAGTGGGTGAATACTAGTACAAACTCAATATAAGGATAAAATAATGTCAAATATAAAACCAAGTAAAACCATCCATATGCACATAAACCATACATAAATATATATTTAATAATGCTAGGAAAGGGATCTGGGTTTAAAATGCTATTTAAAACCTATACTTGGGCTATGTAGCTTTTTCATTCTAAAACCACCACAGGCACTATAGGTTCAACTCCCCTACTGAAAGGGACCAGTTCGTAAAGCCTCACGACCATAGAAAAGAACTTGGGATGACTAGTACATTTCCCAAAAATATAAAGTGTTACATCATGCAGACGATCACTAGGACCAAACTCCACATCAGCAAATATGAGTTTCAAGTTTCGATCCCCCTAGGACCACCACCATCCATAGCTTTGCTCCATACCCTCTCCTTTAAGACCAATTAAAACCATTTTCCAACCAAACCATTATTGCATTATTATTAACCAAGGCTATTAGTAGTGGTATTAGTATACCGACTATAACTTGCATGTATTTTCCTTAGCCAATCCTTAGGGGATTTTTATGTACCCCATATGATTTCTAATTAACCAAAAACCATTTCAACCAAGGCCTTTTCAAACCATTCAAAATTATTTAAACCATTCCTATCATTTTGGGTTCCATTTCTAAGTTTAAACCATGCATAAGTTCCATTGAAAAACCAACATTATAGTGAAAGCATTGTTATAGACATTATATCAAACACATTGGGTGCATAGTATTTCCAAAACCAAATTCCATTACCATATAACCATTCCCATGAAACCATATATCCAAAACCACCATTAAAGCATAATTAAAAAGTGGGAAAACCATAACCAAACATTTATAACCAAAACTCCCAAATCATATTTTAAAACCCAAAATCATGCAACATTCAAATCATGAAAATATCGTACACAACCATGACTTTAGTTGGAACTAACAATAAGGGAAGATAACATGACTTAAACCAAGATTATGATGGAGAAAAATCACCAAGATAAGCCCCAATTTACTCCTTAGGATGAAACCCTAGCTTTCTTTGTCCAAGAACTCTAGAGAGGATTTAAGATTATTTTTTAAGTGTTTGAGAATAGAATAATAGGGAAAATAAACTCCCAGCATGGAACCTTATTAAGATAAGTAGGGAAATATCCAGATTGCCCTCACTTAAACTATACTTAATTCCTGTCATAAGGTATGACTGACCCTTATGAGTCATACCCTTTCTATACGAGTGGTACCCACCTCTCATACCCTAGGCTTTTCTCTTTCGACCCAACACTATCAAAGGTATGACACACCCAAAATCAAATCATATCCGAGTGTATGACTAGTACCAATATACCATACCCATAGCAGAATAGAATTTAGGAGGTTTAAACACTAATCACCATATGAGTCCTGTGTATGACTCTTACCCTAGCTTACAACTCATAGTGAGCCACTCGTACTTAGATACAACTTAAGTCATCAAGTCTAAGATTAAGTGAAGTAACAAAACAATCCATACCCAATAATATGACTCATACTTCCCAAATTATACCCATTCTAATAACCGCATCCATCCCATCAACCAATACTGGTCAATATACAATGGGACCATACCATCCATACCCAACTGTATAACTCATTTCATAGTCGTATCTTTCCCAAAAACTAAAAATCGAGGAAATTTTCTATGGTCCAAAAACCAAGGTGTTTCATTTTGGGTAATGTTGATAAGTTAAAAATGGTTATAGATTTATCATTTGGCAAAGTCTGAGTAGCCAAGGAAAGTGAGTCGTACCATAACGTTAAATTAGGAGCTTCATGGGAGTCAACCCATGGGATAGATGGTGAATTCTATGTATCAAACTTAGTCATCTCATGCCACAATGTTAAATCAAGTGTTGTAGGGGAGTCAACCTGTATTTTTTACTTATAAAATTATAGGTTAACATACTTATTTAGTGTGTAGGGCTGGAGATTGCAGAAAAAGATCAAAATTTTTTTTGGTTCCAGGTCCCTATGAGGGACCGTGTAAGTCATAGGGTCACCCTAGAACTCATCACCTAAGTCTTAGAGAGAAGGATCCTAGGCCATCTCAGGTAAAGGTTCTCTAGTGTTATGATGACTCTCAGAATGAGTCATTGTCAGTGACAATAACTCATCACCATGAGTCGTCATGATCGGAGAACCAAGGTAAAGTTCTTGTCATAACGGAGGGAGTCTATGACTCATAGACTATGGCTATGAGTTATTACTATGACTTGTGTTTGAGCTTAAAATTGTGGGCCTAATGGGTCAACTTAATCAAATCTGTGAAATTTAAAAATGGAATAAACTCCAAAATTGATTCACCTCCAATTTTTAAATGGTTATGACTCCCTACATTTCCTCAACTATTCGATAAGTTCTTAAAATACACTCCAAATGTATCCCTCAATATCATAATAAAATTTCTATCTCCCCAAAACTTGGTTCGCTCAAGAACTAGGGCAAAGTTCAAAAATTTCTACAGGATCCAAGGAAGTTATTCAAAGTATGTACTATGAATTATAGTCTATATCATAAGTTGATGTGCAATATAGTATAAAATACTTGGAATCCTTGGTTAATTTTTTTCATAGGGTTAAAACCCATGAACTTATTCTTGAGAAATATGATGAATTCAAATAAAATGGGAGTAAAAAAACTTATGCTTAAAAATTGGATATAAGGATGAGTTAGGAGTATATTATAGATGTTAAATTCATGGGGAGGTCGGAGTACTATTTGGGTATGCAAAAATAAAAAAGAAAATACCTTGAAGCACCAATGTTATAGCCGTTAGGGGAATCATAACGACTCCTAGGCTGACCTAATGAGTCATTACTTGACTTGTAGTCACTGACAACATAGGGAAAGATACATTTTTTGTTTCTTGTTATACTATGACTCACACTATGATTATTGTCTCACAATATGACTCGTAGTATGGACTTGTAGTGACTAGGAAGTGGAATGCATTAGGTAAAGTTTTCGGTCAGACTATGAGTGTTGGTGACAAATCATTATCTAATTCAACAACTCCTTAGGAAGACTCTTGGCCTAACTAGAGAATCTTACCTATACCTTCTTCCACCCTACAAGTCTCAAGAATCCTCTGGCAATAAGTCATACCCTCACTCATAGGGATGACAACACCTAATGCACACTTGTTCATTTTTCTTGGTTTTTTTTCTTTTCCTAAGATTAACAAACATGTGTGCTTCTACAGGTACAATTGGCACCCAAGGACGATTCCTCAAAGAAGTACATACCAAATAAGAAAACCTCATTTCCTCTTGACATCTTAGGCTGAAACTATATATAACAGATCATATGGATCCTTTGAAGAATATAAAATTAGATAGGTGGTGGAACTAAGAAAGAGCCTATCTTGGGGATCTAAAGTTGCATCATTAGAAGATGCACCTCTATCGATTAGGCCAAGGATAAAGAATCATATCATATCACCACCTCACTCACTATACCAGTCTAAAGAGGATAATGGGTCAGAGTTTGTCCTCTAGGAAGAAAATAAGAAAGTTGATAATGAATCAAATAATGGTTCCAAAAATGAAGAGTCAGAGAATAAGAGTCATATAATAAGGTGGAGGAGGAGAGCGAGTCCAGTGATAACTTGGTAGAGATAACACCTCATCCCCCGCTGTGCCACTAAAAATTGAGCCTACCCCAGTGCCTATCATTAAATGATGGGGGCACCAAGGTGCAGGAACTATATGATAGAGAAAGTTCCATCACCCTAAGAACCCAATAAAAAAAGAGGGCTCTACCATGGGTTTTTGGCCTTTTGACATGGATAATGAATGTCTCATTAATTTTTTTTGCGAAGGCTTGGTGGACACTGGTCCTTTATAAGTTGAGTACCATAAAAAGGGATAGTGTTTTGAGTGATGAAAAAGCAATCCTGATTGTGGCTATCATGGAGGGCTACAAGATTGGCGTAGCCTAGATTATTGCTAGAGATATCCATAATCGAGGGGGTAAGCACATACAACAGTTTATCTTTACCTTGCTTGCTAACACAACTTTGTTTAGATCAGGGTGTACCTAAGATCAAGGTTGTGGATAAGTTTCTACTAGTTTAATAGACCACCAAAGTTGATACAAGATTTTTCTAACCCATCTCAAAGGTAAAGACAGGGTCTATTTTATTGCAGATAGCTTTTCAGGTAACAAGGCGTCGAATTGATACTTTGGGACTCATCGATATTATTGAAACCACTGCTAAAACTTCCTAGTCAGAGCCTCAAGCCTCCACATAGGTAGCTGGTACTTCTCAAACTTTGATTCTACCTCCTACTATGAGGCTAATTACCTCTAGGCTAGCCCCCATTGCCTATGCTCTAGATCTGAAGGACTTTCTAACTGATATACTAAAGCTCTTGGGTACATTAGAGCAATGATTAAGGAATATTGAGTAGGGGGTACATCCTTGTGTTAAAAAAGGAGCTCCAAAGCGAGATTCATGGTATGCAAACCTAGTTTGATGGGTTTAAGCAAAAGATTAGCCAGAAGATGATGGGCATGCAGACCCTAGATTTAGTGAAGATGCATAAGGAGTTGTCCATGCTCCATATTGAGATAGAGGAGATACACTCGAGGTCATTCTTTACTTATCTTATTATTGAGAAGATCCTAGTCGAGGAAGTTCCAAATATTAAGGGCACAAAAGGGAAAGAAAAAAACTACTGAGGTAGACAATGGTGAGAAACCAAAGAAGAAGAAAAAGAGAAGAAAGGAGAATGATAATATTGGGTTAGCCATGAAATCCAGTGTTTAGTCTTCACAGGACCACCAGATGAGGGTTCAGGAGATGCGGGCAGGAGCTGCTAGCTCTCGAGTAGTTAATATGATAGCTACATCTACATAAAATTTGAATGGGAGTACTGCTCCTCCTCCTGAGATACCACTGATTGCACTGACCACCATTGGTGCCACTACTTTTGTGAGTATCACGATCACTTTTGGTACCATGCCTGATGAGATTGGATCCCATTCTAGGGCCCTTCATTCTATGACATCATGATCCAGCACCTAGTTCACCTAGGTATGTCTTCACTCTATGTTTTTACCTTTTATATGCACTGGGGATAGTGCATAAGCTTTAGATAGGGGTAGGGTGTAACATATCCACCATAGGTTTTAATTACCGTGCTTCATTTCCCATCAATCGTAATATAATAGATGAACTAGCATGTCTAGGAAATATTGTGTTGTATTATGTTTGTTTTATCATTATTTATTTATTTTTTATTTATCATGGAAATAATAAGTACCTAAGGCAGTTGATGTAGTGTTTTTTCATTATGCTTAAATAAATTTGTTAGAAATGTTACACCCCTCTAAAAATGTGTTTTTGTACTTTGTGATGTGCATATATATATGATAATTGTTAATCACGTTATGACAGTAGGATTAGGTACATAATAATCATTGACAGCATTTGCATGAACCAAATAGGTAGCAACTTATGATGCAGCTGTATGCCATATATGTGTGAGATGCTTATGGAGTTCCCCTTGTGTATGGAATCAAAAACTTGCTCAGTTAGTGTTGTCTAAGCTAAAAGATAGTTATTTTGAAGAACCTTATACGCAGTTCTTGAATTAGTCCACTTTTATCCCAAATGAGTAAAGTATCACTTGATTCATTTTTGAGCCTTTTATAAACTATTTTTCTTGTTTTCACCTTCCAACTTCCTATTTTAGTTACAATGAACTGATTTTGTCCCTGGTCCATCTTTGACATTATTCACCTCAACTCAAGTAAATTGCCTAAGTTGAGGGTGGTTGTTATAATGGTGCATGATTAAAAGTGGGTTTGAAGAAGGGCAAAAATATGAAAAAGAAAGTAGGGTTGGTGTGGTAGAAAAAGAAAAATAAAAGAAAAAATAAAAAAAAATAGAAAAAAAGAAACAAAAAATGGGAAAAAAGAAAAATAAAGAAAAAAAAAAGAAAGAATAATTGAAACTACAACCAGCCTAAATAAGCAATAAAAAGGTAGAAATAAAGGCAGAATAAAAGAAAAATTGGTTGACAAGTGGAATCCCTAACATAATTGTTATGCCAAGGTGGCTTAGTTACTAAAATCATAAATGCACCATACCAACCTCCAAGCCTATGTTACAAGTTGAGTAATATCATATAGTGATCATAGCCTGATTGTCTAAAACTAAGCTAAAGAAAATAAGGGCAAGTCTATGGTATTTGTGAACATTGTTTGAACTTCTTTGTGATTGTGAGTGTATCATGATTGTCCCCACATTAACATACATTAGTCTACTGAGTGAGTGGTACCTCATTGATGTGAGGGTGCATGGGTTGTATTGGTAGCGACTTGTCTTTTTAAATATTGTAATTTGTAAATATGCATGATTGTTTGTTTCTAATGCATAGCTTGATTCAATTATGTCACGTTATTGTACATTAGATTCAATAATTTGTTTTGGAAAGTAAAAGTAGGAGGGGTGATGTTTTGAGATTGACTTTCATAAGTATCTTAGGTTTTCAAGGCTAAGCATCGTGTTTTGTTTTATTGTGTTTTGGCTGCCTGACAACATACAAACATTTTAAGTTAAGGGTTTTGATGTGACATGGTTTCATGGCACTTTTGATCCTTAAAATAATGAAAATATGCAAATACTCAGACCATTTTATTAGATATAATGTGTGTTTTTTGTGTGTTGCAAGATAATTAAGTTAGAAGTGGAGTGGACAAGAATAAGATATAAAATCTTTAAAAATCAAAGTCACTGAAGGGCGTGATTTAGTGTTAGTGATCGAGTCTTCCTTCATGCTTTAGACATGAAGGGCGTGATAAGGATTGGAAAGAGGGGAAAGCTTAGAACAATGTATATTAGACAATATGAGATTCTTTGGTGTTCCATGTTCCATTCTTCGGTGTTACATTTTGAAGTTGTCTCATGTTATTCATTGGGATTTAGTGAAGTTACATGAGAGAAGTAGGTCGGTTTTGATACGTGTAGAAGTTATCCCTAGCTTTTCTTTGATTTTGGTATTTTCATTACATCTAGTTTAAGGATAAACTAGATTGATAGTGTTGGATATTGTAAGGGCTTGATTCTGTAAAACATTCATTTTTATGTGTTTTCACCATTTTACCCTCCCCCTACTTGCTTCATGATGTTTATTAGGCATGAGGATGATTGGCATGTTCCTATTAGAACCCTTGGGGTTGCACCAGAAGTGAGGGACCAAGCCTCTTAGTGTCAATCTCAGGCGATAGAATAGTAGAGTGATTATGAGGTGCTAAAACTTAAAGGCAATGTAGAAAGGTAAAATGCATGATTTCTTAATGTGGAAACCCAACATAGGATAAACACGACTTTCATTAACAAAAACCTCTAAATCCACTATAATAAACCTCACAATTACAAAAAATATTTTAGCCAACTTCTACGCTCCTTTTGCAAGTTGTAACTCTACTACAGAAACATCTTGGTAAGTCTACCAAGGACACTCACTGCCAACTAACTCTAATCAGCAACAAGCTTATGTAACTCTACATAAGCAGATCTCTTAAAAGGAAAATACTACTCTTATAACATGAGTAGTTCAATTACAATTCAGCACTCACTCCAGAATAGTTTCTATTTAAGCATAAAAAGTTAGCTAAGAACTTGAGTAGTGTAGAAATGGGGCTTCGTTTCCTTACTTTTCACTCCTTAGAATTTACAAAGTCCAGTTGTTAAAGAGTCATATCTTACCTTTTATAGCTGTGTGATGATTAGGGCTAGAATATCTTTGGACCAGCTGTCCATGTCGATACAAAATAGCACCTGGAAGTTTGTTATAGAAGAGGACAAAACTGTGTAGATACCATGCATCAGCTGTATACTACTTTGCATGTCAAGGTACCTGGTCCCATGTATTTTAGCTACTTATCATCAAAACTCTGTATAGCAATTTCCCCCTTGACGATGAGATACCCTCCATACAGTTCGGGCATCAATACACACTCATCATATTGAATTAGAGTAATTACCACATGAGGATGAATGTTCCCCTATCATCATGCATCCTCTATCAAGAAACACAGGGACCAATGCTACTAGGTCCTTACATATTAATATATGAAGCCAGTATTCCCCCTTTTGGCTTCACTAAAAAAGGATTGACAGTAAACCATGAGTAAATAAAAGTGCAAGCTAATTTACTCATGAAGAACTTCTTAAGATTAGGAAACAATTGAAGCACACAGGAAGAAATTTATTCATTGTTGTTAGCACCAATTAAATACATCTAACAAAACATCAAAAACCTTTTACAAGGGCCATAATAGATGGTAACACATGAGATAGGCACTGTAGGATTCATATAGAAGGAAGTCTAGGGGGAAGTCATTTTAGCAGCATGTCATTCTAGCAGCCTCAGCAATATAATCATTCAATAATCGTTTAGTGAGGATTCTTATTTCAATATTCCTCTTTTTAACCTCATAAGTTAATTCTACAACTTTACCTCTAAGATTTGCATTTTCTACTGCATGTTTTTCAGTTGAACTAGGTCCCTCAAAAGACAACTTCTGATTCTGCAATTTTAGGTGTATTATTTTAGCGTCCTTTACTTCTAACACAAGACTTAACTCCTATATTTTCTTGCTTAATTTTTATTATGCAGCAACAAGTTCTGACACTTGAGATACAGTACCCAATTTCCCTTTGATGCACTTCATTTCAATCAAGGTTGTCAAACTGAGCTTATGTTTGATAGTTCCTGGTGTTCCCTTTGTCCTAAATACCCTATTGTGAAAAAATACATTATTTAGGAAATACCTATATGGTATTCTATGTTTCCATTCCTCCTCAAATAATACCTTCTTCATGTGCTCAATCATAATAGAAGGTAAGTTAATTAAATTAAACTTGCTCAAACACTCGATCAAGAATAGATCAATATTGGAGACAGTTGTTCTCTTTTCTGACCCTGGTAGCAGGACCTTATTGATGTACTAAAATATCAGCCTATACTTATTTTATAAGAACTTCTTTTTCACTGCAACTGTTAATGTTCCCCCAACTTTTGATGCTTCAATCATAAACTCTTTAGTAGGCTGCTAATTTTTCATAGTTCTCAACCCTATAACAGGTACATCTAAGAGTCTCCCTAGAGTTTCTTTATCTAGGTTTATCTCCTTCCCTTTTATTAGACTAGTAAGACTCATCCCATCTTCTAAGAAGTTTATGGTAAAGTAAAATTTCCTGACTTCATTCTCAAATAGCATAGTAACTAATTCTTCTAGCAGGTGCAACCATCCTTGGTGTTTCACATATTCCATCAAGTCTTCCATAATGTGTTTTTCATACATCCTTAGATCAAATACTCTTCCAGATAACAATTTCTAGGTTTTCAAGATAGTAATATTTGCTTCTTTAAGAACAATCATCTTTACTCCTTCTTTTCAAGTCATCACTAAGTTTTTCATCTTCCTCAGTTTTTCTCTCTTTGGGACTAGGTCCCTCAGAGACTTTCTTCCCTTTTATAGATAATTGATTCTTCTTGTTGTTAGCAAAACTTCCACACTTAGAGTAAAAGGACCTATTTTTCTTTATGGAATATGCTAACAACCTCTCTTCAGACATTTTTGTAGAGGGAGTCCTAGGAACTTGTAGGTTAGTATTATTCATTTTCCTTTTTCTTTTATTGAATTTTAGTTTATTCACTTTTCGAACCAAAGGTCGTTCATCCTTATCCTCTTTATTTTTCTCATTTGAAGGTAAAACAACCTCCCTATCCCTTTTTAGATCCTTCATTTGTCTTGCAATTTATTCTTCCTAATCAATAGAACTTTCCTTTAGTTTATGTCTAAGTAAAAGAAAATTCTCAGCTACCCAGTTTCTGTTGTTGAATGGATCTGCTTTATTTACAGGAATTTGTTCATTAACAATCTAGAAAGATAGAGGATTTAGCTTACAAGACTCTAGTTTTTCTAAGGAAGGTGGAATTTCTAAATGAGATATTTCTAGGTCATTTAGTGAGTAAACCCTTTGATTTAGGTCAACTTTTAAGACTAACTCATCAGACATTTTACTGGAACCTAGAGATTTGACTGGAATAGTTTCACTAAAGGTTTCAGACATATTAGAAGAAGGATTTATGGGTAAATTACTATGTAGATCTTGAGGTTGATTTGAGGATAATTATGTAATGGGGTTTTAAACAGATGGTATTTCATCCATTTTATTTTAAATTTCTTTAGAGTGAGTTAGAGAAAGAAGGACCAGTTTTTTTATTTTATGAAAAAGGTTCTGAACTACTTGTGAAGAGGATAAATTTAAAAGGATTTAAATTTTTAATGACTGAAAGAGATTCTTCCCTGGTTGACAACTTTTGTTCTGGAAGAATAAGACATTTGAACCTTTTTTCATAGATATTTAATGATTTTAAGGCATATTTTTTGGCACTAACCTGAGTGTTGAGAATAGGTTTTTATACTTTTGAGGAAATTTCCTATTTGTGTTGGCATCAATTATTTCTTTCCAAATTTGTTACTTTGAGGTATACCTACAATGGAATGAAGTTGAGTTAGATTAGCATATACCCATGTTATCATGGATACCTGTCTCCTTGACATAGAAAAAATTTGAGTGGAAACACTGAGTCATAGAATAGTTCTAATTGATCTTAATCATTACTTCCTTCAATCATTTTATGCTTAGGACACCCTCCTTTTGAAAGTATTTAGAGATTTGCCATTGGTTTTGAGAACTAGGAACAAATCTTTGCTTCATTCAGTTAGGAAGTCCTTTTCATCTCATTTGGTTGTGTGTACACATTTTTAATATATTTGAATTTTCTTATTACAGCTCTTATCAAACTTTGACCATTTTCTATAATGTGCCCTTTTTTTAATTAATTGCACATAGGCATGGAAACCTTGTTTTTAACATCATTTTTAGCCTTCTCTTTTGACCAAGTAAGGTGAGCTTCTCATTTGTAACCGAGTCTATTGACATCATTAGTACATAGACTATAATATTTAAAGAGAGATTATGAGGAATCAACCCTTTCAAGAGATTTAACTAACTCTTCATTTAAATGGACCAAATCCCTTCCTAGTTTTTCATTATTTGTGAAGCGTAAACCTAAGGTACTCTTTATAATTTCTCATCTTCTCTTCAAGTTCAACATGAAAATTTGACGTTTAATTCTTCTCTATTATCAGAAGCATTTTTATCATTAGTTAGTTAATATATGTAGTTTATCAACAACCTAGCGAGCCTTGTTATCCTTTTAACAGAGTTGTTATCTAAACTACCTTAATATTAAAATGGTTTATCCTCTTCTCCTTTTCATCTTTACTAGTTTTACTAGATGAATCTTCCCATGTTGTCAGAGCTTTCTATACCACATACTAAGCCGCAATTTTTCATTTTGATTTTTCATGGACCTTATCATCCCTCTCTATATGATAGTTTCTCGTGAAGACCTCAGAACTATCATTGTTGTGATAACATTTATTCATACTATTTTTCTTGCTATGTTAACCAATCCTTTTTACCGCTCTAATAATATTTTTGCAAAAAGTACAACATTGGTGTCTTCTTCATCCGGGTCAGACTTTAAAGCCTTTAAGGTCAGGAGTCTTTCTCTTTTTGTTTCCTTTATTTACACCGCTAGTTAAGTTAAAGTGATCATTTTTTCCAAAACATTCTAGGTGTGAACATTTTAGAGTAAACCTCACTCTGATGTCAATTGTAAGAACTATAGGGATTGCACTATACAGTGAAGGACCAGGTCCCTCAATGTCAATCTCAGGAGATAGAACAGTGGAGAAACTATGAGCTATTGAAAATTAAAGGCAATGTAAAAAAGGTAAAAACATGAGTTTTTAACGTGGAAACCTAACAAAGAAAAAACCACAACATGCCCTCACAAGCACCTCCAAATCCAATATAATCAACCTCCTGATTATAGTAAGATTTCAACCTATCTCTAGGCTCCTGTCACAAGTAGTAACTCTACTACAAGCTCATCTTGGTAACTCTAGCAATGATACTCACTTCTAACTAACTCTAATAATCGACAAGCTTAGGTAACTCTACTAAGGGAGCTCTTTCAAAAGGAAAACATTACTCCTATAACATGAGTAGTTTGATCACAATTTAGCACTCACTCAAGAACAAGTTCTATTTTGTCATAAACATTTAACTAAGAACTTTAGTAGTGTAGAAATGGGGTTTCGTTGCCTCTCTTTTCACTCTTTAGAACAATTATTGATGAGGAGTCTTTTTTTTTATAGTTGTGTGATGATTAGGGCTTAAATATCATTGGACCAGTTGTCCAAGTCGATACAAAATAGCACCTTCAAGTTTGTTAAACAAGAGGACAAAATTATATAGATAGCACGTGCCAACTGTACAGTACTTTGCACGTCATTGGATCTATTCCCTTAAAGTTTAGATGCTCAATATCAAAACACTATATAGCAGTTCCTAATATATTTTGGTAAATTTTGTGCGAGTTTATGGTTTTTGGAAGTTAAAAAGTCTTTATAGTTGACTTTGGCCAACATTATTATTCTGTGTGTTGGATAGAAAATTAAAATACGCTAGAAGATCTGAAATTTTTATTTTGGTTGATACCATGGTTGTCTCTTTTATCTCATTTTATCCCAATTCAAAAGATTGTGAAATTGGGTCTTGTGGGTCAATTCTTTGAAAATAACATCTTTTGAAAAATCGTGCATCACTATTAAGTTGGAGCATTAAATTTGACAGGGTAGCATAATTTATTTGAATTCATGAGATTTTGAATGAATCCCGAAGGGTTGGCGTAGGCTTGAAAAAATTCCCAAGTCCAGCTGTACACCACCAACTAGTGCATCCGCTAAAGCGCTATTTTGGTAGATTTATTAGTGGGCGCTAATGCGCCATTTTGATCGCTTTCACGACCCATTCCCATCTAGGGAACTACTTTAGTATAGCCTTGACCTCTTTCACAGAGGCTGTTAAAGTGGCCCCTTGTCCTCTAAAGCAGCTAGGCTGGCACGCGGGTACTACTATAGTGGCAATTGACAACTTTAGTAGTGACCGATTAAGCAGTCATACATGGGAGCAATATTAAATCACTTTCTTGGTTTTCTTCTATTTTGAGACTTGGAGCTTTAGGGTTTAGTGTTTTGGGGAGATTTTTTCACTTTCCAATCTTAGTAAAGATCCAAATCCATATTTCAATTATTTTACTTCAACTCTTGTCATCTAAAGCTTGTTAAAATACGATTGCAAAAGTGAAATTTAGAAATTTTGTCTCGTAAGGACTAAAATGGTTTTATTCAAATTTAATCATTACTTTAACACGATTCTAGTGGAGTTTTGTTCTATGGCTTCCTTTAATCATGAGTAATGTATTTATGAATAAAAATTTTGGTATTAGCTTTCTTTTTTAAAAATCCATTTTAGGGGTCCTTTTTTATCCCAACTTGGTAACAAGAAATGTGGGTATCACTGGTTTTCTTTTGATGCGTTGATTCTATATTTTTAATTTTTAGTTGGTCTCGAGGTTATTCGAGAGGGTAAGGCTCTGTGTTAAAGGCTTTTAGATCGAGATTCCATTATTTGCATGTTGTTATGGCATAATATTTTTTAGAATAGGTTTGGTAGTTAATATCGATACATGTTATAAGTTTGAGTATTAATCATGAAAAAGGTGTCATTACTATTATGTGCTCATGTGGGGGCCTATGTTGTTATTCCTTGTGGTGTGAGACATTATTTTCTATGTGTTACCCATGTAGGCATTTTATATGATGTGGTTGGTCTTTTGTATATATATTTGGTTGTTATATTTTTGGTGGAAATACTTATGTTTGGGTTTATGCGGTATCAATGACATATTTCATGCACATCTCACTCTTATGGTACATAGACTATATTGGATCATGGATGGTTGGCTTATTGAGTGAATTATAACTTACGTGCTTATGTAATGTTTGGATTTAAAATACTCATTCTGGTTTGGCTGTAAGAATTACATCCTCATATCATATATTCATTTATTAGGTGTTGGTACCAGAGTGGAAATATTGATTTCTGATGGAAAGTTGACACTTTTAAAAACACTCTGCTAAAGTTCACATGCCAGAAAGGAGTTATATATCTATTAAATTAGTATTGGTATTAATTATTGGATTGTATATATGTAGTGAACCCCACATGGGTCCTACCTAAGGAGTAGTGTGGATAGGTGTATATGGAGGTTTTGCAACAATCTCAAACATATCGCACCATCATAATCATCATCATTATTCTTATTATATTTCATACTTTATGTACCTTCTGTGTCGTACTTTCATGTTTGATTCAATGTCATGCTTTTTTGTTCTTCTTTCTTATACTTGTATTTGGTATATGTGTTATCCATTAAATTTGTTAGTAAGGACGATGTGGGCTATGTTTGGGATATTTTTTTACTACAGGTGACGTGCCCATAATGTTTATTTTCTAAACCTTATTTTGTACATTGCTCAGTCGATCTATTATATCTATAGAGTAAAAGTAGACCCTACTTATCACTACTGCATTCATGTCTGTAAAATTGTACTATTGTGAGCATTTAATCAATTTAAATATCATTAATAATGTGCAACAACTATAATGATTTGATTTTTGGTAATTTTTGTGAGATATTCATTTTTGTGTGATTTGACCATGTTATCCATCCCCGTGTTTATTTTGTGGTATTTTTGGTGTATGGGGTTAAATGATAGAGTTCCCAATGAATTTCGGTATGGTTTACGTAAGATTATTGTTTTTGATAGTCGTAAAGGCTCGTTAGTTGACTTTGGTAAACACCTTTTGATTGTGTATTGTATGACAAAATAGACTATGCCAGTAGATTTAGAATGTTGATTTTAGGTTGCTAACATTGTTGGTGTGGTTTTACGACTTTTATATCACATTTTAACCCTCCGTTTTGAAAGTTAATAAAATAGGTCACGGGGGTCAATTTTGTAAAAAAGAAGTTCTTTTGAAAATCAGATATAGCCATTTAATTAGGAGAGACAAATTTAGTAGGGTAATATAGTTCGTTTGCGTACTCAAGATTCTAGATGTATCCTGAGGAGTTCGTAGAGATTTGGAATTCTCACAGTCTCCAGTTGGTGCACCACGCAGCTGGTGCACTCGCTTAAGCAATGCTTTGGTCTATTAAGGGACTTGGCCTGCCAGCTAAAATGTCACCTAAGTGACACCAAACTATCTTAAGTGATATTTGATGAAGTGATGGTATGGTCTCTTAAGCGAGACTGTCACACAAGATGCTTGTTTCTTAAGCGAAAGTCAGGCCTCATATGCGATAAGGCTGGTTTTGCTTAAGCTACACCTGGTCGCTTATATGATGGTGTCTAAGCTACCCGATAGTCACTTAGGCGATGCTTGGGTGGCATGTTTTTCCTATTTTTGAGATCTTAACACCATTTTTGAGACTTGGACCTTGGGGTTTGAGTTTTTGAGCTTTTTCTTCCATTTTTAGCTTGTGTAAGCTCCAAATACCTATTACAATTTCTTTTCTTCAACTCGATCATTTAAATATTATTTAAACTCAGATATAAAGGTCACATTTGGGGGTTTTGGCCTAAAAGGCCCAAATTATTATTTCCTTGATTCAAACCCCAATTTCACCCTATTTTCATTTAGGTTTTCTCCTATAAGTTCCTTTAATCTTGGGAAATATGTTTTTGGATTAAAATTCTAGTTTTACCTTTCCCTTTCGAAAACCTATTTTGGAGGACATTTTACCTCGATTCAAAAGTGGGAAATATGGGTATTGTTAGCTTTTTTTGACGTATAAAATATATAATTGTATGTTTTAGTTGATTCCGAGTCCATTCTTGAGGGAAAACTCCAAATTAAAGGCTTTTGGGATTGAATTTTGGAATTTAAGGTAGTTTTTGGCTTAGTTTTCTTTACACTGGGTTGGGTAGTTAATAATAATGTAAAAGTATTCTATTGGAATGGGGTTGTTTAGGTATCTTATGTGCCCGTATGGGGGCCTATGTGAATAGTATTTGGTGGTTTTGAGAAATTATTTGCGATGTGTTATCTGTGGGATCTTATATGAAATTGTTGGCCTAGTATTGATATACATATGTTTGGTTACATTCTTGTTGGAGATAAAAATTCTAGATTTTTGGAATTTTGTGGTATCAATGACATTTTCTAACATGATGGTGCAGGAATATATTGGATCATGGATGGTTTACTAATTTGAGTGGATTTTAGGCTCACATGGTTGATATATTGATTAGATATTGGCTATTGGATATTCTCAATTTTGGTTAGCTATGAGAATTACATCCTCATATACTGATTAGTTTTGAACCCATGATTAATTCTCATCCTCTTAACAAGCATTTTATACCAACGTTTGCTACCCAACTTAGTCTATAAAAGTGAAGCCATAGCCTACCTCAAGGCTAAAAAATGATCTGCAACACTTCAAACCATGACCTTACTTCTCATGAACGATCCTGAAATCAACTAAAATCAAGAAATATTGAATTTATTCATCAAAAAAAGTCAATGATACACATATTTTCCATTTTTGATTCGGGGTCAAAATGGACCCCTAAATGAGTTTTTCGAAAAGAAAGAGATAAATTGTAACTTTATAGAAAAATGTGTTCCATTTACTTTATGGAATCTACATCTAAAAACTTAAGTCAAATCGAGTTAAAAATGAGGTCCAAATCAAAGAAAAATCATTTTTAAACTTTATCGGGTGAAACCTTTGAAATAAATTTTAAATCAAGAATCGAAGTTGTTTTGGATATCAAAATAAAGGAAATCAACAAATTATTAGATCTGGGAGATTAATCAAGTGAAAAGGAGTGATATTTGGATTTAAAATCAAGCCCTAAGGTTTGGGATTTTGAAAAAGTAATTAAGAATTAAACTAAGAAAAGGGTCAATTCTTACCTTAAATCCATAAGAGAATAAGAGAAATGGATGTTAATCTAGCTTCCTAAGTGCCCACAAGCTACACTTTTAAACTCTCACACTATATTGGGGTTAACTCTAAAGAAGCAAGATGGAAAATGGACAAATTCTGGACGTAAGGGGTATTTTTATAGCCCTTCCAAGTCATCAAGTATGTCAATCACACACCCTAACCTTAAAGAGGGTATGGCGATCACCATACCCTTAGTGTGATTAGACTACCTCTTCTGTATAAGGTACGATCTCTATTCAATAAGGTGCAATTGCAAAGGCACCAGAAGACAGATGAAACTTTAAAAAATTTTCATATTTCTTCCAAGACCTCGAGATTCATTTGGAATCCGATCTACACAAATGAACTATGTAACCATACTAAATTCGACACTCCAGACTCAATTGAAATATAATTTTTTTAAAAAGATGTTGATTTTACAATGTTGACCCCCAAAATGCAAAATTACAATTTTCCAAATTGAGGTTCGAAATGAGATTTGAATGTCATGAAACCACACCAAAAATTTTACAACCCTAAAATTAACGTTCCGAATCTAATGGCATAGTCCGTTAAGCTATCTTCCGCATAGATCAAAAGATAACCACAAAAGTTCATAATAAGGTTCTCAAATTCTTCAAAAACCATAATATACCATAAAAGGCACCAAAATGCATTAGGAATCGTGCCAATCACCCCATACCCCAAAAATACCATATTTCAACTATGGGGAGGGGTAAAACAGTCAAATAACACAATAACATATAATTCATCAAATTTTCAGGTAGTTACATCATCCACCACTAAAAATATAGATTTTACTCAAACTATGGCAAAAAAATAGAATCAACAGAGAGCTGGGGATAAAAACTATGAATATCAAAATCGGCCTCCCAAGTAGCTTCAGCAACATATAGATGTCGCCACTGAACCTTAACCACAGGGATAACTCTGGAGTGTAACCACCTAACATCCCTATCCAAAATGGAGACCACTACATAATGAAATATAACCTCTCATCTAACTACACTAAATTCCAATGAATGACATTAGACTTATTCAAAATATAGCGGAAAAGTATAGAAACAAGAAAAATTGGATGAACAATCGATATATCTATGGTAAGGCCAATTTATATGACACATCACCAATGATCCAAAGAATATCAAATGGATTAATATACTTGGAGCTAAGCTTGTCCCTCTTCCAAAACCTCATCACACCCTTCAGGGTTAAAACACGAAGGAAAAAGTGGTCACCCAAAATAAATCTCAAGGCACAAAGTCTATGATCAGAATAGCACTTCTACCTACTCTGAGCTGCTTGAAGCCTATCCTAAATGAACCAAACAATATCCAAGGACTAACAAAGCATGTTCATACCTTGGGGTCTAACCTCAATCCAACCAATTAGAGAGAGACAATATCTGCCATACAACACCTCAAAGGGAGCCAAATTAATTCTGGAATGGTAGTTTTTATTATATGAAAACTCTACTAAATCTAAATGCTCCTCCCACTGGTCAAAAAAATACATCCCACATGTGTGAAGCATATCCTCTAAAACCTAGATAGTCTGCTCTGACTGACAATTAGTTAGGGGTCAAATATTGTGCTATGATCAACCCTAGTTCTCAACTCACACTACTACGAATGATTGCTATGGAGACTATTAATTAGTCACACTTCTTAAACCGTTTCTATAAATAATTTATGGTGACGGTTATAACTGTCACATATTTTTATCTAATCTATTAGGACAATAAATTAAAATCACTATTGCATAAGCTAAACAACCATCCCAATAGAGTTATCTGTAGGAACATATGTGCCAATTGTCGCTATAGAGTATCTATGGCTATGATTATTTTATGCTAAAAATGACATTACCCAGAAATTTTCCCTCCAACACTTCCTTTATTTGTCTTTTAAAATTATGTTTATGAAAAATAAATTAAAATAAGTCAAAATGGCATTAGGGTTTGAACATCCCCCTATTTCTCCTTATTTTCTTCGTTCAATATAATTAGTTAATTTGTTTTTTTCAATACTCAAATTGGTAGGATTTTGCTCCTTTTTGTATTTTCACATGAAATTTGTATTAGCAGCAACACAATTGCTATTTTCTCCATCACACTCACACTCACACCAGTTGTACTTACGTATATAATTTCTTAATCACAATTGCAATTCCTCTTGAAATTATAGGTTTTATCTGAATTTGTTTTTGAGTTTTGTTATTTTCGAGCAATAATGATCTAATTTTCATCTGATCAAGGAATCATTCTTCTTCTCTGGTCTTCTTTTCTGATTTTACTTCTCCAGTTAAGGGTCTTCTTTTAGTTAGGTCTTCGTATCCGTGAAAAAGGTTTGCATCCAAGAATCAATGAGCCTATTATCTCTAATTTGCCTTACATGTGCTTTTTTTCACTATCGAAAGTATTTTTTAAAGCATATTACCCATGACTATGCAAAAGATTGCAAGTAAAAATTATGTTTTTGATTTTATCTTCTGGGGGGGGAGGACTTTATTTGGATTTTGTGGAGATTGGATTTTTTTGGATTCTATTTGGATTTTGTGGTCTGTGACTTTTATGTTTTAATAACTGCTCTAAGTTTTTGTGGAAAATACAAAAACACAAAAAATATTATAGTTCCCAGTTGCACTAATTGTTGGTCCTATTCAATGATTTTGGAAATTGTATTCTAAAATAGCTCTTTTTCCTTGATCCATGCCCAAGACAACTAAAAATAATACTAAACATTTTTTAAAAGTTTCATGAAGCCAATTCTTGTAATTGATCTATTTATATCATATTTTAGTGAAGAAATATGAATGGACCTGTAAGTGATCATTGTTTTGGTACAATGTGCTCCCCCACTCCCCTTAAATTTAGGCTGAAGTGAGAGCAATTCACCATAAATTTAGTGTCTTAATGCACATATAATAATGTTTATACTGATGTGTTGTCCTTAAAACAAGGTTGAAGAGCTCAATGATCTAAATAATTATAGTCTATCTGAAGCTCAAATGAAGGAAGAAGAATGTGTTATCGTTGGGATGATGAGTAGCAATAATATTACTACTTACTAGTGGGTATTTTTACTGACTAACTTTTTATTAAATTATTGTCAACATGTCAATTTGCAATATTAATCGTAGCAGAGATGAACCTTCTCAATTAATTTGCCCTATATATTATTAAATATACAGCTTGATGAAAACTCATAGATGCTTGAAATAAAAGGAGACAACATAACTATTGTAAAATATAAATATCTACAAATAATTTTATCTAAGTTCAAAGTTGTGTTATGTAGATGATATACAATATGTACTGGAATCATTTATGCCATACATTTTTTAGGGATAAATCAAGATACTTTGTTACATATAAATAATTCCTCCTTTCTGGTGGTGATAAGGTTACTTCACAAAAAAAATTGTGTTGGTTATCAAATAGAGAATGTAAGTGAAAAACTAAATAAGTCTGTGCACAAATAGTTGTAACTACATCTACAATTTAATCTCCCAAATCATCACAACAAGAATTTATTAAATACCTAAAAATAAATCAGATCAAAACACTAAATAAAATAAAATAAACTATATTACTTGAGTATCACATATTACATGAATTATGGTATGGCCTAAATAGGTCGACAAATAGGATTTACTGATATTCAGAACTTTTATTCATAAACTTTATCATCAATAAAATAAATGATTAAGGCTTCAGTGGTTGCTCAATCGACTTTATCATCAACAAAATGATGTCTTATATCATATTTCAGTGAAGAAATATGAATGGACCTGCAAGCGGTCATTATTTTGGTCTAATGTCCTCCCCTCCCCCCCTCCCCTCTCCTTTACTTTAGGCTAAAGTGAAAATATTCACCATAAATTTAGATTTTTTTCCCATGACTATAAAACACCAAGTTTACTTGTATGCAATAAGAAATTCACAAGTCCATTACTTTAGCTTCAGAAAATACTGTGCAGGCTTATTTTGCCGAAGTCTTCACCTTAAAAGATTAAAGCCTCAATACTTTCAAGATAGAATTTTACTTCTTTTGAATTAAATATTAATTTTAAGAAAGATTTTTGGCAAATTAATTGTTTACAAGAAAATGGAGACTTGTTGGACTAGATAGATTATTTCTTGATGACTATTTTTTCCTTCATCAAACAACTCTCTCTCTCTTTATCTCACACACATGCAACCACGTCTCTTCTAAGTTGACTTTCAGTCTATCTTAGGAGTTGCTCGTTCGTAAAGTTTTATCATTAGATCTTAGGTTGGCAATCACAACAAAACTTTCTTTTCTCTTTTTTCCTGATCTGGATAAGAAAGATCATGTACATACAATTATCGTTGTTATTAATACGTGAGTTTTAGAGAGAAAATTGAAATTAAAAGTTCTCCAAGATTTACTTTTGATTATAATAGCGAACCAAAACAGAACCAAGTGTCTTTATCAATTCCTACTTCTATATCCTTTTCATCCTTCAATTTAGGATTTATGCCTAAAAGAAGTAGAAATGGTTATATAATTGTCCATTGGTTTCATATCTTCCCAATTATTATTATCTTCTCTTACATTTTATATTTACTTCTATTGTCTTATTATTTGGTTCAAACAAATATCATTTTCATGGACTATTTGCGTTTATTTGAGTTATTTGTCAATTATTAATTTAGTTGTTTCTAGTTATTTTGTTCTACTCTCTTTATTAATATATAATTTCTTGGAGATGTACTTCAGACAAGAATTATTAACTGAATATATGGGACAACATGTGTCTTTGACCTTTAATTCTTCTTGTGACCTGTGTCAAGAGATTGTCTCCAAGTGTAAAATTTTTCATTGAAGGTTATCATCTTTTGAAAAAATGTGATGGTGATTTATAATGTATTAGCTAATCCAAGTATTCGTAAACTCCATGACTTTAAATTCATTATTTTTAGAATATATTTTAGTTTTTATTTGAAAGAGTAATTGCTTGTAATTATCAAAGGTAACTATTGTGATTGGTTCGCATGTTAGTTTTACTCTTGTAATACCCTGTATACTTCTAAGCTAAAAAATGAACCGTTGTACCTATATGTGAAACCTCTAATCCTGCAATTCATATTTCAGTGCATGACTTATGATAATTATTCTAGTGATAAGAGAGCTCATGATGTGTAAAACATGTTCATAAGAGTCACTTAGAGTAATGTGATCTAAGAGCTTTAGAATCGATCAAGTTTTGGTGTTTGATTTAAATAGGTTCATCTTTGAATGCATATAATTTGATGTATATTTGGTATTTAGAATATTTAAATCCATCAAATTGTAGATAGTTAAATTAGCTTTCCAACGATACAAATTTCACCTTAATCTGACACCCGAACGAAAAGTTCTGGCTTTGCAAAGGGGTGTGTGTCGCCTAACAATCTCAAACGTTCACTAGAAAGAATTTTCCATAGGTTGTGTGACGTAAACCTTAAAGTTTTCCATAGGGTGTGTGACACAAACCTAAAAGTTTACCATAGCTTGTGTGATGCAAACTCCATGGCACAACGACGTAAACACTCTGTATTTGAGCTATTCCAAGGGTAATAAAGTCATTTGGCACTTCTAAGATATCCCTAAACATAATCTTACAAAATTAATAGATCCTAATAACTTTTTATCCCTATTAACATCATAAGTTCATCATCCAAGAACACAAGAGGAGAAAAATAACTAGATTGCACAATCAAGCTTGAAGGTCTAATCTTTCAACAATTTCCTCATCATTAAGGTATGTGGGGTTTCTGAAAAAGGAAACCATTTCATCCTTGTACTCGACAAATGATATTTATTTAATATTTCATATTTTACAAATTAGGGTTCATACACAATTATCTTTTTTGAAGATTATGATTACAAGTGACTTTAATGTTAAATTGCATATCTATTTTCACATCTTTATGCGTGTGATATGATTTTACATATCTTCAATTAAGCTTTTAATCATGATATTATGAGTTTGATTTCATTACTTTGGATATTTTTGAAGTATTTCAAGAATTATATTGAGCATAACAATTTACTATGAACTTGCATGAGTTTAAAGCATGGGCTTTTACGCCCTAAGTCTAAGTATTGATATTTCAAGAAGTTTATGATTTTAAACCTATTCAATGAGTTATTTACAAAGATTTAATAAAGAAATTTGTATTTTCACCCTAATCTAAGATAAGAAATCCACATTGTTCATAAAATTTGAGATTTAAAGAAATAGAAGCATAATTGGTTTTCATTATAAACCTTTATGCTATTTTAAGGTCAATTTCCTAAAGATTCTAAGCAAAAGAAATGGATTAGTATTTAGAATCGAGTTGGGTATGTTTCCAAAGTCCCTTTTCTAGAACTACGTGCAATCATAGGATTAAGATTAAATGCCAATAGTGGACTAAGATAGTGATCACTAAGAGAAGGTCATACTCCTTGGTAGAAGTATGACACCTCTTCTCAATGTGAGGTTTTCCCCTTAGGGGAACAGGATGTTGGACTCCATTATAACTCACATGGTTTATGTTGGTTAGAAGAACCTCCCAAATCTCCTAAGTCTTAAAATCAAAATGTCAGAATAGTTTTGAGAAAACTAAGTGTAAAGGCTCACAAATCTATTCACACATTGTTTTACTTAAGATTACAATTATCAGATTTCAGCTTTAATTTTTAATATTGGTAAAAGTGAGCCCCTTTCACTTAGCCTGCATGATTTGAAGGTGACAACAAGAGTACAACTTATTAAAACAAAGTGTGGTGGATCACAAGAATTTCTTTTACGCTTCATTACTCATGATTTTTGAATTGTCAGTTTTATTATTCAAGCCAATGTGAGTCACTCATATTTAGCATGCCTTTTTGAAAGTTTATATGAACTATTAAATTTATTTTTTTACTTATGCATTCACCCCCACATGCTCCGTACATTCCAAAAGTATTGATCCCTATATATGTCTATGTGCTACATTGTTTAATAATGTAGGTTTAGGTGCTCAGTTCCAGCAGCATAACTAACCATGAGCATATCTATCTACATCCCGACAGTTGGTGAGTCCTCATAGTTTAAGGACCCATTTGTTTAGATTTTCAGCTTTTGCAGTATTTGATTAGGTGTTCTCAATTTCAGTTCGAGTCATCTTGGGGTCTGTCCTTGTGACTCTCTAGCTATTAGAAGCAGAGGCTTGTCAGAGTGTTAGTAATATTTTAGATTTCCAGTATTGGTTATTTAGATTTTTAAGTAAAGCACTTTCATATTTTATATTTATCTAAACTCGGATCAGTTAAGATGATAAATGTCGTATTTCAGAAGATTTACATGCCTAAGTTACTTTAATTATGAGTTTCAGAATTAGTGTAAGGCTCAAAGGGTTAACTTAGGGATACTTGTAGTCTTGGGCACCGTGTGATATCTCGGGATATATTTTCTAGGCGTTATAAATTTGGTATAAAATCCTAAGGTTTAAAGAGTCATAGGGAGTCGGACAATCCATGTTACCTAGAGTCTTGATCATGGATGTAAAGCATGCCACATTTATGAGCAAGTAGCTACGAAATGATTTAGGAAATCATCCTTTTCTTTCATTCTCTATCCTGATTTCAATTGTCTTTACCTACTTTTAACTCATGCTCTTATATGATAGAACATGCCTTTTCTCCAAGCTAATGCTTTAGGAAATAATAACCAGCCACCCCAACCCTCTAACCCTTTGAATAAGAACGTATCCCATGCTTAATTTATGGCTTTTTTTCAGGAATTGGCCCAAGTTATTACTACTAATGTTTAGGGAAACTATTAGGCTGTAGTCTCACTTTAGTAGAATGGTGATTTAGCTATATCAAGAATCCATGACTTTATGAGAATGAATCCTCCGGAGTTCTTTAGTCCAATGGTAGGTGAGGAACCACAGATATATCTTGATGAGGTGAAAAAAATCACCCAAATTATGCATGTTACTGAGGAGAAAAATATAGAATTGATATCCTACAGGCTGAAGGATGTTGCTTATGAATGAGTGGTTATGTGGAAGAATGGTAGAGGTAAGAATGCAGCTCCTATAAGTTGGTAGGTATTTCAGGATGTGTTCCTAGATAGGTTCTTTCCATATGAGATGAGGAAAGCTAATATAGAGGAGTGAATGAAATTGAGGTAGGGCTCAATTACAGTGAAGGAGTATTTTCTTAAGTTTAACCTGTTATCTAAGTATGATCTAGATTTGATAGCTGATCATAGATCTAGTACGAGTAAGTTTATTACTAGAGCGTTTGGATTGGTAGTCAAGGAGTGTAGGACTTCCATGCTTATTGGGGACATGGATCATACTATACTGATGATTCATGCTCAACAAATTGAGGTAGAAAAGTTGAAGGAGAGAGAGAGAAGAATTAAAAAGGCTAGGACCGAGCAGTTTGACTTTGGTCAATCAAAGTTTGGAAGGCAAAGTCATTTACAGTTTCAGGGTCACTCATCTATGCCAGCTCCATCTTCATCCAGTACTCTCACACCCACAACCAGGCAAGAGTAGTAGGGTAGAACTTTTATGTCCAGATCTCAAAATAGTGTGGGTGGAAGCCCCAATTATAAAACATGTGCAAAGTGTGGTAAAATTCATCCTGGTGAGTGTTTGTGGGGAAATAAAGGTTGTTATGGATGTGGTAAGTTGGGTCACAAAATAAAAGAATGCTCGTATGCTAAGCAAGGAAATAGGGATGTTCATCCCCAGAATCAAGCTACTAGTGCACCAGCTCCTCTGGGTCGCCAAGCCCCTTCCCATGGCACATCATCCAGTACCGGTGATGGTCAGCACCAAAATTGGTTCTATGTTTTACCATCTCTCCAGGAGCAGGAGATTTCACCAGATATTGTTACTAGTATGCTTTGTGTCTTTCATTTTGATGTTTTTGTGCTGTTAGACCAAGGGTTAAATTTCTCTTATGTGACTTTATTGGTTGTGGTAAACTTTGGAATAGATCCTAACAAGCTTTCTAAGGTCTTCTCAATTTATACCCTAGTAGGTGATTCAGTTATTGCTGAACAGATCTATAGAAAGTATCCTATCACTATTCTTTATAGGATCATGTTAGTAAATTTAATAGAATTAGATATGGTCGACTTTGACCTTATTCTGGTATGGATTGGCTTCATTCTTGCTCTGAATCTATAGATTTTTGCACCTGAGTGGTGAAGTTTTAGTTTTTCGATGATCCATTCTTTGAGTGAAAAGGTAATTCAGTGTCTCCCAAGAGTCATTTCATATCCTATCCTAAGGCCAAAAACTTAATATCAAAAGGGTGCATTTATCATTTAGTTTGATTCAAAGACACTAAGTTTAAGACCTCAACAGTTCAGTCAATGAGTTTCCTGAAGTCTTTCCCGAAGATCTGCCGAGGGTACCTCCTGATAGAGAAATAGAATTTGGTATGATCTTCTTCCAGATACTCAACCCATCTCCATTCCTCCTTATTGTATGGCTCTAGACGAGCTTAAGGAGTTAAAAGAGCATCTTAAAGACCTCTTGGATAAAGGTCTCATAAGTTCCAATGTCTATCCATAGTGCGTTCTAGTCCTATTTGTGTGTAAGAAAGATGTCTCTCTTTGAATGTTCAACTATTGTCATTAATTGAAAAAAGTTACAATAAAAAACAAATATCCTCTTCCTAGGATTGAGGACTTATTTGACCAACTCCAAGGTTCAATTTACTTCTCTATGATAGACCTTAAATACGGCTATCACTAGCTTAAAGTAAGGGAATATGATATTCCAAAGACAGCTTTCAGAATCCATTACGATTACTTTGAGTTTCTAGTCATGTTCTTCAGGATAACAAATACCCTAGTAGCCTTTATGGACCTGATAAACCAAGTGTTCAAATAGTGCCTAGACATGTTTTTCATAGTGTTTATCAATGAAATCCTTGTCTATTTCCATAGTGAGGATGACCATGCAGACCATCTTAGAATTGTGTTTCAAACTCTTAGAGATCATTAGTTGTTTGCCAAATGCAGCAAGTGTGAATTTTGGCTAAGGTTAGTAGCTTTCCTCAGTCATATTATTTATGGTGATGGCATTAGAGTTGATCCCTAAAAGATTGAAGTAGTAAGAAACTAGCCTAGACCCATCTCTCCATCAAACATCAGAAGTTTCTTAGGTTTAGCAGGCTATTACCGATGGTTTGTTGAGGGATTTTCGTCTATTGTGTCCCCCATGTATAGATTGACTCAAATAAAAGTTAAGTTTTAGTGGTCAGATTCCTGTGAGAAGAGCTTTTAGGAGTTGAAGGATCAACTCACTTTAGTCCCAATGTTGGCATTACTTGATGGCACAGAAAGTTTTGTTGTTTATTGTAACACTTCTAGAGTTGGTCTTGGTTGTGTTTTCATGCAGAGAGGTAAGGTCATAGCCTATGCCTCTAGATAGATTAAGCCTCACGAGAAGAACTACCCTACCTACGATCTTGAGTTAGCTGTTGTTATTTTTACCTTGAAAATCTGGAGGCACTATCTATATGGAGTACATGTTGATGTGTTAACGGACTACAAAAGATTGTAGTATGTATTTATGTAGATAATTAAATCTTCGTCAAAGAAGGTGGTTAGAATTATTGAAAAATTATGACATGAGTGTTTTGTATCATCTGTGTAAGGCCAATGTAGTGGTAGATGCCCTTAGTAGACTTTATATAGGTAGTGTTGCTCATGTGGAAAATGATAAGAAAGAGTTAGTTCAGGAAGTTCATCGGTTGGCTAGACTAGGTGTGCAGTTGGTTGACTCAGGTGAGGGGAGCATGTTGGTTCAGAATAGTTTAAAATCTTCCTTAGTTTCTGAAGTGAAAGAGATGCAAGATAAAGACTCCTGTTTGGTTAAGTTAAAGGAGTAAATTAGAGATTAGAAGGTAGAGATTGAGATACCAGAGTAGACTATGTGTCCCGTGCGTTGATGGTTTGAGAAAGCGGATTATGGTAGAAGTGCATGGTATGCGTTACTCTATTCACCCAGGAGCCACTAAGATGTACCACGATCTGCGGAAATTGCATTAGTGGAGTGGTATGAAGAAAGATATTGCAGAATTTGTGGCCAAGTGTGACACTTTTCAACAGGTTAAGGTGGAGCATCAAAGGCTGGTGGTACTTTGCAAGAGTTTAGTATTCCTACTTGGAAGTGGGCAGAGGTGAATATTGTCTTTGTGACAGGGTTACCTCATTCGTGTCGGCAACATAATTCAATTTGGTTCATTGTAGATTTGTTGACCAAATCAGCCCATTTTCTGCCAGTTCACATGTCTTACTTAGCCAAAGATTATGCTAAGTAGTATATTAGAGAATTAATAAGGTTAAATGGAATTCCTTTGTCCATTATTTCTTATAGGGGTACTCCGTTTACCTCTCACTTTTGGAAAGCATTTCAGAAAGGTTTGGGTACCTAAGTTTACCTCAGTTCAGCTTTTCACCCTCAAACAGATGGTTAGGTAGAAATGACTATTCAGACCCCTGAGGATATATTGAGGGCATGTGTTCTTGACTTCAAAGGTAGTTGGGATGATCACTTGCCGTTGATTGAGTTTGCCTTAACAACAGTTACCATTTGAGTATTCAGATGGCCCTATTTGAGGCTCTCTATGGGAGAAGGTATAGATCACCGATCGCTTGGTTCAAAGTGGTGAGGCCACTTTTATAGGGCCAGATATGGTATTTGAAGCCATAGATAAAATCCAATTGATTCAAGAAAGTTTGAAAACATCCCAGAGTCGTCAGATTGTATACGGATGTGAGGAGAAGGGATCTTGAATTTGAAGTGGATGACTTAGTTTACACGAAGGTTTCACCCATGAAAGGGGTGAAAATATTTGTCAAGAAGAGGAAGATTAGTCCCCGATACGTTGGTCCTTATAGGATATTAAGTCATGTTTGGAAGGAGGCATATGAGCTTAAGTTGACAGTAATTTGTTATCCGTTTACCCTGTGTTCCATGTATCCTTATTGAAGAAATGTATCAGTGATCCAGCTATTGTAGTACCCTTAGAAAGAATAGATATTCATGATAGTCTCTCCTATGCAGAGATTCTAGTTGGTATTCTTGATCACCAGACTCGTAGACTAAGGAACAAAAAAGTTCCCTTGGTCAAATTTCTTTGACAGAATCATTCCATTAAGGGCACCACTTGGTAAACAGTAGCAGAAATGTGAGCCAAGTACCCTCACCTTTTCTCCGCAAGTCCAGACTCAGTTTAAGGTAATAAGTTTCCCTAGATTTTCTCTTTTCCATTCTCAGCTTCAGCTTTATACAGTTAGTTCATTCTAATTCGTGCATTCATAACTCAGTTTAGTCATGCAGTCATGTTTTGAGTCATGGAAGGCTTTATACATAATCTTAGACCCTTAGTACTATCAGTCTAATGAATCTCATTAGAGGACAAATTTTCCCAAAGGGGAGATATTATAATACCTCGTATACTTCTAAGCTAGAAAATGAACCGTTGTTCCTATGTGTGAAACCTCTAATCCATCCATTCATATTTGAGTGCATGACTTGCGATGGTTATTGTATTTAGAAGAGAGTTCATGATGCGTAAAACATGTTCATAAGAGTCACTTAAAGTAATGTGAGCAAAGAGCTTTTGAATCAATCAAGTTTTGATGTTTGATTTCACTAGGTTCATATTTGAATGAGAATAACTTGATTTATATGTGGTATTTGGTAGATTTAGACACACCAAATTGTAGATAATCGAATTATCTTTCCAACGATACCAATTTTGCCTTAATCCAACACCCGAGCAAAAAGTTATAGCTTTGCAAAGGGGTGTGCGTAATCTAAAAATCGTAAACGTTCATTGGAAAGAGTTTTCCATAGGGTGTGCGATGAAAACTTTATAGTTTTCCATAGGGTGTGTGACACAAACCTTAGAGTTTTCCATAGCCTATACGACGCAAACCCCATGGCACAACGAAGTAAGCACTCTATTTTGAGCTATTCCAAGGGCAATAAAGTCATTTGGCACTTTGAAAATGTCCCTAAACATAACCTTATGAAATTAATAGCTCCTAATCACGTTTTATCCCTATTACCATCATAAGTTCATCATCTAAGCACACAAGAGGAGAAAAATAACTAGGGTTGCACAATCAAGCTTGAAGGTCCAATCTTTCAACAATTTTATTACTATTAAGGTATGTGGGGTTTATGAACAAGGATACCCTTTCATCCTTGAGCCCAAAATATGATCTTTATTTAAGATCTCATATTTTGCAAATTAGGGTTCATACCCAATTATCATTATTTGAAGATTATGATGTTACAAGTGACTTAAATGTTGAATTGCATGTCTATTTTCACATCTTTATTTGTGTGATATGATTTTACATATCTTCAATTAAGCTTTTAAGCATGATATTGTGAGTTTTATTTCATTACTTTGGATATTGTTGAAGTATTTCAAGAATTATATTGAGCATGACAATTTACTATGAACTTGCATGAGTTTAAAGTATGGGTTTTTACGCCCTAAGTCTAAGTATTGATATTTCACGAAGTTTATGATTTTAAACCTCTTCTATGAGTTATTTACAAATATTTAATAAAGAAATTGGTCTTTTCACCCTAATCTAAGAAAAGAAATCCACATGGTCATAAAATTTGAGATTTACAGAAATAGAAGCATAATTGGTTTTCATTATAAACCTTTATGCTATTTTAAGGTGGATTTCCAAAAGATTCTAAGCAAAAGAAAGGGATTATTATTTAGCACTGAGTTGGGTATGTTCTTAAAGTCCCTATCCTAGAACTACACGCCATCATATAATTAAGATTAAATGCCAATAGTGCGCTAAGATAGTGATCACTAAGAGAAGGATATACTCCTTGGCAAGAGTATGACACCTCTCCTCAACGTGAGGTTTTCCCCTTAGGGGAACAAGATGTTGGACTCCATGAAAACTCACATGGTTTATGTTGGTTAGAAGAACCTCCCAAAGCTCCTAAGTTTTAAAATCAAAATGTTAGAATAGTTTTGAGATAACTAAGTGTAAAGGCCCACAAATCTATTCACACATTGTTTTACTTAAGACTGTAGTTATTAGATTTCAGCTTTAAGTTTTAATATTGATTAAAGTGAGCGCTTTTCACTTATCCTGCATTGTTTGAAGGTTAGAACAAGAGTATAGCTTATTAGAACTTAGTGTGCTGGCTCACAAGAATTTCTTTTATACTTCATTACTCATGATTTATGAATTGTTAGTTTTATTATTCAAGCCAAAGTGAATCACTCACATTTAGCACACCATTTTGAAAGTTTATTTGAATTGTTGCATCTATTTTTTTACTTACGCATTTACCCCCACACGCTCAGTACATTCTAAAAGTACTGATCCATGTTTATGTGATACATCATTTAATAATGTAGGTTCATGAGCTCTGTTTCAACAGCGTAATTGACCCCAAATATCTCAATCTACATCCTGATAGTTGGTGAGTCCTCATGGTTCGAGGACCCATTTTTTCAGATTTTTAGCTTTTGCAGTATTTAATTAGTTTTTCTTAGTTTCAATTCGAGTCAGCTTGGGGTCTGTCCCAGTGACTCTCTAGTTATTAGAAGTAGAGGTTTGTCAGACTGTTAGTAATATTTTATATTTCCAGTATTGGTTTTTTAGATCTTTAAGTCAAGCACTTTCTCACTTTATATTTATCTAAAATCAAATTAGTTAAGACGATAAATGTAGTATTTCAGTATTTCAGTAGATTCACATGCCTAAGTTGCGTTCATTATAAGTTTCAGAATTAGTGTAAGGCTCAAAGGGTTAGCTTGGGGCTACTTGTAGTCTTCAGCACATTGTGACGTCTCGGGACACATTTTCGGGGCGTTACAACTCTTCAGTTAGGACTTGAAACTGTTACTTGAAATTGTGAAAATAGAAAATATTTTCATATCTATATATCTTCTACACAATGAAGAATTTGTTTTTGGTTTTTGACTTCTTATGCTTGGATGTTTAACCTAGAGTGTTGTGTGTCATTACCAGTATCTATTTATATCTATTTAATATTTATTATTCTTTAACATATAACTTTACATGATCTATTTGATCAGTTCTAAGCTTTGATTCTAATATGTTTATTCTATTTGATCAGTCCTTTTAATTGAACTTAGATATGTAAGTTAGTTATTAGAGTTTAGGAATATGTTTGTGTACATTGTGTTAGTTTTACTCTTCAGTTAGGACTGGAAACTGTTACTTGAAATTGTGAAAATTGTTAATGTTCTCATACCTATATATCTTCTAGCACAGTGAAGAATTGATTCTTGTTTTTTCACTTCATATGCTTTGATGTTTATCCTGGAGTATTGTGTGTCATTGCAAGTGACTGTTCTATATCTATTTATATTTGTTTAATAGTTATTATTCCTTAACATACGACTTCATGTGATTTGTTTGATCTCTTTTAAGGTTTGATTCTAATCTATTTGTTCTGTTTGATCAGTCATTTTAATTTAACTTAGTTGTGTAAGTTAGTTATTAGAGTTAGGGAATATACTTGTGTGCATTGATTGTGTGCTAATAAATGGTATATTTTTTATGAAGAAATTAGATGGTGCTATTATTTATGAGGTCAATTGACAAAAATTGTACATATATTTGGGCTAAGCAATCATTTTCTGATTCAGAAATTTATCGATGCGCCTTTTTTAATTGTTATGACTAGTGTTTATGAACTTATAGTCTTGAATAACACACACTTTGGAACCATCTTATATAACAGGGTTAGGTCCAATTGTTTAAACAATGGGAATTATCTTTGTTTAATTCTTTATTACATATATGTCAAACAAATTATTTCAAATGCCTAATAATCCTATTTGTATGTTGATACTGACTTACTCGTGATTTTTTTCTTCAATATTTTAAATATGTTACATAGGGTATTTAGTGGATATTGGATATTAAAGTTGGATGTATCTCTCAATATCCACCGATGAGTACGAAAATGGAGTCAAGGATTTACTTAATAAGGCATTTGAACGAGCTTCTCTAGGAAATTAAATATTATGCCCTTGTAGATTATGCTTTAATCGCTATTGTCATTATCGAGATATGGTGGCGGATCACTTTTTTTGTCATGATTTTCTCCTAAATACTCTAAGGGGTCATTTGTTAAAGTGTATAAAAAATGCTAAATAGGGTGTATTAGTAATGCTGGTATTAGCTACACATTCATTTTTTTACACATTTCTTGGTTTGATGTATTAAAGATAATATATATTTATATAATTTTTATAAAAATATTATTTGTTTACCAAATTACCCTTTCCTTAAACCCTTCCTTCTACGATCTGTTTTCCATAAATAGATGGAACTACAACAGCTATACAGTGGAAAATTCAATTTCTACTTCTTCTCTGGATTCAAAAATTCTAGAAATGAAATTAACGACATTATGGCTGAAAAGAGGAAGAATTCGAAGGCATAGTTGACCAGAAAAACACAGCTAAAAAGGTCAACTCTAAGCACAACATTAAGTGCAGTGCCCAAAACCTATAAGAATCGAGTAGTTGTAAGTTGATGCACTAGAAAAAGCCATAATCTCAAAGGCCAGTGTGTACAGAAAAATGAAATAGTGCAAAGCAATCATCAAAACCTCAGCTTGATAAAAAACCTCAAAATTCAATACACCAAATAACAAAAAGATTACACACTATCCAACCCATTGTACATCTTCTATAAATAACCAATAACACAAAACAGGAACTAAATTTAGATAAATCAGATGTCGTCATCATTCCCTACAATACTACATATCCGAAGGTTTTAATGAAAAAAGCATATAAAGAGACAACAACTAGAATTTTTACATAACATACAATCGTCTTATATGTTACTGTGATCACCTATCTAGAGAAAAACAAGATTTTACTCTCGCTTGGATCATTAATTTTTCAGTAGTCGTCGAGAGAAGATATTCTCTTACAGTATAAACTAGTGCATAGGTGAAGCGTGTGAGGACGCATGACAAGAAGCAACAAAGCTCGAACAAATCCCTGTTTCAAAGTGAAAATTACAAGAAATAAGAATATAAATACTGAAACAATCATACTAACTACTTTGAACTTTATGGTTAATGAGACTTGGTATTAATATTTCAAAGTTTCTAGAGCAAGAAAGTTCTAATTAGATGTCCAAGAATATCCTCCAACATGTATAAGAACAAATTTGAGGATTTGGATACAATGTTAACTTACTGTGCATAACAATGTAGAGAATTTCTTCTCGGATGAGCCCTTTTTGTTGTATCTCATACAAGTTTAACAGACAACATCCTCTTTATAAGAATCCATTACCTTAACTGTGAGGTGGGGTTACCAAAGGCAGGGCTAGTGAATGGAGTGAAGTCTTAACGAGATAGTCGTAGCCAACATATATCCAAGACTTTGCATAATCAAGAAGCAACCAAAACAAACCCCTTTATAAAAAAGGTATCCTAGCATACTAAGCTCCTAAGTCTGTATGGGCTTCATAATATACCCGAGCTATAAGGGTTTATTGTACGCATTCTTACCCTACATTTCTGCAAGAGTCCGCTTAAAAAACAAGCCCCTTTATATTAATTCAAATAACAAAATTCCTAGAATCAAGTCATGATCGAATATGGATATAAAAATAAAAAAGAGGACAATATACTTTACTACCTAACTTCTTACAACCATAAGTCAATTTTTTCTTGATAACCCCTTGTGTCCAAATTAGCTTGCGTGCAACTTTTGGTATTGCTGAATAGCCTCGAAACAAGATATGTAAAACCACAGTCTTTCACCTAGGAGCATTTACAAAAGCCAGCATGGAATCAATATCCCTCTTCTCCGAAGGGTACTTAATGGATAAATTGTACTAACTCTTTACTTTCTATGCCACAACTGTGCTGAATTCTCAAAAAATACACAAGTTTTGGTGAATCCGACATACATCCATTGACATTATTAAAAAGTCTAAGTAACATAGCTTAATGGATTGTGAAGAATGTTTAAGGAAGAAAAGTATTGTAGGGAAGCTTGCAACCTGGAATCGTTGTTGGAAAATGCATTCTGCTCACCATCTGCCCTTTATTTTGCAACTTTCATACCATAACTCGTCAAGATTCTCCGCCAATTCAACTAGCATCCTTCTATCTCCTGTACAAAATTAGAAACAAGATTATCAAGATAATCCCTAAATACCATTCGGCTATGAAGTAGATGCGAATGAAGCCTCTATTCAATGGCTCAGATGAATCCAGTGGTGAGAACCTTAAATGTTGAACTAATCAAATTTGAATCTTAGATCAGTTTAAGTGGTAAAATAAAAAAGTTATTGATGAGAATATAAACTACTCTGCAAAAGTAACACCAAGGGTCATAAAAAAGAAGAAGCCAAGGCTCACTTTGATTTTCCAACTTCAATAGGTTCTCAATTCTAGGCTTACTCAAGCTTACAGTGTCCTGGATTTCGAAAATATCAAAAACAGAAGCATTACCATTAGCATGGTCAGTGATATTTCCATTTCCAGTCACGCTTTCGTCCTAGATGTTGCTCTTATGTAAAACATTCATAATCTTGAAATCCTCCCACCACTACCTTTGTTTTCGCTCGTGTTGAACAGGTTGGAAAACCCGCGTGCAAGGGTCACATCGAGTAGAAACATAACCCTACTCAATATAGCAATATTTCATATCCTTGTTGCATTTGATTAATGCCTGTGTGATCATCTTGTTAGAATAGTTATGTATGCAGTAGCAATGACGGTGCATAAAGATGATGCTTGGTGATTTTTTTCCATTTGATAGGCGGTGTTAGCTGATATTTATATACGTGGGAGGTAACATGTATGTTGTAGTCGAGGTGTGAGGTTTGTGCATATTAACCAGTTGGGTAAGTAGATATTAGTATGGGTCGGAGGTAACATGTATGCTGTAGAATAATCGAGGTAAGGTCGGAATGAAACACATGTGCATTGCAAATTTCTCCTAGACTCTCTTGAACCATGTGCTTTGAGAAAAATTCTACTATGTGTGGTCTTTCAATGTTTTCGTGAATAAGAATCTTTAATTTGACACAATAACTTCAACACTAGTTCAAGTCTAAAACAAAAACACTATGAAGTACAACAACACCCTCAACACAAGCTTAAAGTGATCTTTCTAAGAAGTGTGTTTTATTTTTTTAGAAATTAAGATTAAACAGAAATGTAAAGCCAAATCCCCCGACTTCACGGAGTGTCCTTAAGGAATAATTACCCTCACTGTACCCGAAGTTTTAGAATCTTTCTCCCAGGATAAAATGGCTTTCAATCCAACTATAGTGGTACCTCAAATAATTAGATTCGTTAAACTCACTCAATGATTTGATTGATCACAAGGAATGTTTTGAAGACAAGAAGAGTTTGTATTTCAGAAAATTTTTCATACCTAAACCTATGGATAAATGAAAGTTTATATTGCCATCAAGTGCCCCTTTCAAAAGGTGGAAATGGTTCAATAGTTCATCTATAAAGGTGTATCCTTTGGAAGAGTCATGTCTTTTCAGTCAAAAAATTGTGTCTTTTATCTGAACAGACACAACTATCCGAATAGTCACTCCTTTTCCAAAATAATGTCTTTTCATAAAAGGTTATGTCCATCCATTTTCCATTCATTCCAATTAAACTCAAAAATTCCCCATATGAATGGGGAATGGATATTCTTTGAAAAACTTTAAGGACAAATATGTGATCATTAAGCAAAGACTGATTGCATCTAGATAAGTGGGTTTTCCTTCGAACTTTCCGTAGTGAACATGCATCGGATGCACTCAGTCAATCGGTAGATTTGGTATCTTTGAACCGTTGAGCTTTAATGTACACCTAGACAACACATGTCATACAACCAAACTTTTAACATTTATGGTTCTCATGGTTTTGTTCTTTTCATCCATGAACACATCCCAATTTTATGAGAGCTTAGAGAATAGGCCTTTACAAACATTCTCCTTGAAGCGGCTTCCACTTCGCCCTCACATAGGTGATTTCTAAATGATCAATCCCATATATTTAAACTATTTGGTCAAATCTACCAAATTTAGATAATCATTAAAAGACTTTTCACCTTAAGTCTTATCCTTGTTTACTCAACATTGTCTACATCATGAGAATGGGTTTGTATTTTGACAATGTTGAACCTGTCAGACACAACTTTGTTTGATCTCCTTGAACCAAGCTCTTGGGATCTCCAGTCTTCTAGGTAGATTTACCGTCATGCTAACTTGTCCTAGGACTTAAACTCATTCCCTCGGATGTTCTCTCAACTCCTTCTCTAGATAGGCCTTTTGTAAGTGGATCCAACACATTATCCTTAGACTTCACATAGTCAACAGTGATAATTCCACTAAAGAGAAGTTCTCTAACGGTATTATATTTCCATCTTATGTGATGAGATTTACCGTTGTACATCATGCTCTCTGCCCTACCTATCGCCACTTGGCTATCACAGTGTATACATACTGGTGTCACTGGTTTGGTCCAATAAGGAATATATTCCAAGAAATTCCGGAGCCATTTTGCTTCTTCACCGACTTTATCTTATGCGATAAATTTAGATTTTATTATAGAGCGAGCAATACAAGTATATTTGGATGATTTCCAAGAGACATCTCCTCCACTGATAATAAATACATATCCACTCATGGATTTTACTTCGTTTGATCCGGTGATCCAATTTGCATCACTATATCCTTCAAGTACTGTAGGATATTTATTATAATGCAAAGCGTAGTCTTGAGTGTATTTAATATACCTAAAAACTCTTTTCATTGCCATCCAATGAGTTTTATTAGGATTACTCGTGTACCGACTCAACTTACTTATAGCGCATGCTATGTCTGGTCATGTATAATTTATTATATATATTAAACATTCCAATACTCTTGCATACTCCAATTGTAAGTCACTTTCACCTTCATTCTTTCGAAGTGCAAAGCTCACATCCAATGGAGCCTTGGCAATACCAAATTCCATATACTTGAATTTGTCAAGTACCTTTTTGATGTAATGAGACTGTGATAATGCCAACCCTTGTGGAGGTCTATGGATTCTTATCCCTAAGATCATATCCGCAACTCCAAGGTTTTTCATATCGAACTTTCTTTCAAGCATTCATTTTGTTGTATTTATGTCTAAAATATCTCTACTGATGATCAACATATCATCCACATATAAACACACAATGACTTGGTAATTTGGAGTGTCTTTAATATAAACACATTTATCACATTCATTAATTTTGAATCCATTTGCCAACATGGGTTGGTCAAACATTGCATGCCATTGCTTAGGTGCTTGTTTTAGTCCATAAAGTGACTTGACAAGTTTACACACCTTATTTTCTTTTCCTGGAACCCCAAAACCCTCAGACTATTCCATATAAATTTCTTCCTCCAATTCTCCTTTTAGAAATGGGATTTTCACATCCATTTGATGGATTTCAAGACTATATACCACCGCCAAGGAAATTAACATTCGATTCAATGTTATCCTTGTTACCAGAGAGTATGTATCAAAGTAATCAAGGCCTTCTTTTTGTTTGAAATCTTTTACAACAAGTCTTGCCTTGTATTTGTAAATAGTACCATCTGCTTTCATTTTTCATTAGAAGATCTATTTAGATTCTAAAGGCTTGTTTCCTGGAGGAAGATCAACCAACTCCCACGTGCGGTTGCTAAAGATTGAATCAATCTCACTATCGACTGCCTCTTTCCAAAAGGATGAGTCCAAAGATCCCATCGCTTCCTTAAATGTTTGAGGCTCATTTTCTAAGAAATGTTACAAAATCCGATCCAAATGAAGTTGACGCTCTTTAACATGTAATCCATATCGTATTCTCATTGTTATGTACATCCTCACTTGGTTCATCTCAAGGTCGTTTAGACCTTCCACTAGACTGTTCATGTCTAGTCTTATATGGGTAAATGTTTTCAAAGAATTCAGCATTATCTGACTCAATTATCGTATATTCATTAATATCCAGATGTTCATATTTATGAACCCAAAATAGACATGTTTTACTACTTTTAGCATATCCTATGAACACACAGTCCATCGCCTTAGGTCCTATCTTAACCCTTTTAGGCATAGGAACTTGGACCTTTGCTAGACACCCCCACACTTTGAAATATTTCAAGTTGGGTTTCCTTCTTTTCTATTTTTCATAAGGGATTGATTGTGTCTTACTATGGGGAACTCTATTAAGTATTCAGTTGGCTATAAAGATAGCCTCCGCCCACAAGTTTTGCGGTAAACCTAAAGTTATAAGTAAGACATTCATCATTTCCTTCAAAATGCGGTTTTTTATTTCTGCAATTCCATTAGATTGAAGTTAATACAGGACCATAGTTTGATGGACAGTTCTATTCTCTACATATATTTTGGCAAAGGGGGATTTATATTCTCCGCTCCTATCACTTGTTATTATTTTTATCTTTTTCTCTAACTGATTTTCAACTTCAGTTTTATATTGCCTAAATGCATCTATAGCTTCATCCTTACTGTTTAGCAAATAGACATAACAATATCTAGTGCAATTGCCAATAAAAGTTATGAAATACTTTTTCCCACCACACGATGGTGTTAACTTTATATTATAAATGTCCGTGTGGATTAAGTCTAAGGGATTGGAATTCCTTTCAATGGAATTATACGGATGCTTAACATACTTTGATTCCACACAAGTTTGACACTTTGATTTGTTTCTCTCAAAGTTTGGCAAAACTTCTAAGTTAATCAGTTTTCATAACGTTTTGTAAAAAACATGACCTAAACATTCATGCCAAAAATCATAAGACTCAAGCAAGTAAGAAGAAATTGAAATTTTATTGATTTCAACATTCATTATGTTCATTTTGAATAGGCCCTAATTGAGGTATCCTTTTCCAACATACACTTCTTCTTTACTAAGTACAATTTTTCCAAAAACAAATACACATTTGAATCTGTTCTTGTCTAGAAGTGAAACAAAAATCAAGTTCTTCCGTAACTCCAAAACATATAAGACAGTGTTAAGTGTCAAAACTTTTCCAGAAGTCATCTTCAAGCACACTTTTTCTGTTCCTTCCACTTTTGCAGTAGCGGAGTTTTTCATGTAGATATTTTCTTCTACTTGAGACGGAGTGAACATCAAAAACAACTCCTTGTTATAACAAACATGGCGGGTGTCTCCAAAATCCATCCACCATTCGCGAGGATCTCCCACCAAGTTGCATTCGGAAAGCATAGTGCACAAACCATCCATTTCTTTCTTAGACTCATCCAGATTTGGTTGGTCCTTCTTCTTCCCTTTCTTCAGGGCACAACAATCCATAGACTTATGGCCAATATTTCCACAGTTGAAGAACTTTCCCTTGAATTTCTTTTTGGGTTGATTGCTTTCATTTCCAGCTTTCTTTTGCTTTTTAGAGTTATTTTGATCATCTTCTACAATGTTTGCTCCACTCATTGTAAACTGACTCTTGACCTTATTTTCGTAGCCTTGTTATCTTTTTCAATGTGTAGTCATACAATCAGATCTTCGACTGGCATCTCCTTATGTTTGTGTTTTAATAGTTTTGAAGTCTTCCTACATAGGTGGTAGCTTCTCTATTATTGCCGCTACTTGAAACACTTCATTCACAATAAAACCTACAATAACATTCATGTTAATACTAAGAACATTTTAAAATTATTCAACAATAGTATTTGTCAAAATCATACCTTCTGCTAGGAGATCATGGATGATCACTTGCAGTTCCTGCACTTGGGAAACAACAGACTTGTTGTCTATCATTTTTTACTCCAAGAATATTGCAACAAAGAACTTTTTAGTTTTGGCATCCTCCATCTTGTACTTCCATTCTAGCGCTCCCCATAACGCTTTTGCAGTATTGGTTCCGCTATTCACATTGTAAAGGTCATCTTGGAGACCACTCAAGATGTAATTCCTGCAAAGGAAGTATGAGTGTTTCCAAGCCTTTACAATCATGAAGCGTTCTTTTTCAGAGGTTCCATCGGGCACCTCCGAAGCTTCCTCAATCGTGAACCTCTGAAGACATAGAGTGGTGAGGTAGAAGAACATTTTCTACTGCCATCTCTTAAAGTCAATACCCGCAAATTTTTTGAGTTTCTCCGACGGTGCCATAGTTTGCGGAGCATTAGTACGACTCATCGTAGCAATACTAGTTGCCGCCATAGTCGTTCCAACATCATGCATTATACTATTAGTTGTCATGTTTCTGTCACCACAAGACAGTACCTTAAGTATATCGAAATACTTATTAAACGGAGTAGAAAGCTTTAATCTCCAGAAACCAAGCTATACAGATTCGAAAAAAAAAACTTTAGTGAATAGAAAATTTCACCAAATAAGCAAATTTTTTTTCTTTTTCCAAAAATTACTCCTTAAGATTGTTGTCTTTCAACGTTTTCATTTACAAGAATCTGTAATTTGACACAATAACTTTAACACTAGTTCAAGTTTAAAACAAGAACACTATGAAGTACAACAACACCCTCAACAAAATATCAAAGTGATCTTTCTAAAAGTATGTTTTATTTTTTATATAAATTAAGATGAAACAGAAATCTAAAGCCAAGTCCCCCGACTTCACAGAGTGTCCTTAAAAAATAATTACCCTCACTGTACCCAAGTTTTTTGAATCTTCATCACAGGATAAAATGGCTTTCAATCCAACTATAGTGGTACCTCAAATAATTGGATTTGTTGAACTCACTCAACGATTTGATTGATCACAAGGAATATTTTGAAGACAAGAAGAGTTTGTATTTCAGAAAATTTTTCATACCTAAACCTGTGGATAAATATAGGTTTACATAGCCATCAAATGCCCCTTTCGAAAGATGGCAATAGTTCATATGTAAAGGTGTATCCTTTGGAAGAGTCATGTCTATTCATTCAAAATATTGTCTTTTATCTGAACAGACACAACTATCCGAACAGTCACTCCTTTTCCAAAACAATATGTCTTTCCATAAAAGATTATGTCCCTCCATTTTCCATTCACACAAATTGAACCCATTACTATGTCCTGTAAAAAAAATGCATACATACTGGAAAAATAATATACGAAAGAATATTACACAACCAGTTGAATGATCCAATAAATAATAAGTGCCATAAAGTATACTTATTGCAAGTTCTTTTAGCTTTTTCTTTTTGTAGTAGTGAGTGTGACTACAGAAAAAATAGTTGTCTTCTATTACAAATAAATACATTATGGACAAACGATACAACTTAAATAAAATCAAATGCAAAAAAAAATTATATAATCAGAGAAACGTTAACTTGGGATGCATAATACAAGAAAAATGAGCAACAAGTATATCTTATTAATGCAACAAAACTCAAACCAGCTGTTAAAAGATAAACATTTTCTAAAGAGCAAGTAATGTTAGCTTTTCAAGAAGGCTTGCAATTATATCTCATCAACATTCATACCCAGTGAACATTACACTAGAACACAAACTTGAACACAAACTCATACAGATCTGGAAAAGGTAAATAAAAATATAGAAAGATATGAATCAAAGCTATAAGAAATATCATTATAGTTTGGAAATTACTGCATGTTTAACTGGACGACCCAACTGTTTAGCTTCTGTAGATGCATATGACATTGGCATCTAGTTTTTCTTACTATGTGGGATGAGATTTTGATCCCAAGTCACAGAATAGAGGTCATCGTATAGGTCATTCCCCATTGCTTCATTTGGATGTGGTTGTCCCCTTTTTGAGGGAAGACCAGATAATCATAGAGATGGTGGAAATCGGGAACATCGAAAGCCTCTAGACTCCTCACATCCCCAGGATGAAGATGGGTTCTTTGCAATTATAACAAGGCCCTTTATTACTTGAAGATTTTTCATGATGTTAGAAACCTCTGGGCCATTCTTAACAAAACAATTCTTCAAAGAAGGGTTGACACTTGAATAAAGCATTAGCCTTGCTCAAGTTTACCTATGTTAAGGCATATAGAGTTTTGATGATAGACATGTCAATGAAATATGTTGTGAAAGCTGGTCCAATCAAGTGTACATAGCAAAACTGCAGGCAAGGCTCTTGACAAGATGATATTGCGCATAAATAGGAGTGGATAAACAAGAATATTCAGACATTCTCTCAGCACTTATCACTTCAGTAAAGTGGAAAAAAAATGCAATTCTCAAAAGTTGAATTGGTCAAAAAGTCCAACAATAAGAGGAGTCCTGCAAGGCTAAAGGATAAAGCAAAAGATTCCTAATTAACCAAGGAGGGAGAGACGTATACAACAAGAAGTGAAGTTACTTGATAGTGTTTGACAAATGTTAGAAGCAAAGATAAACAAGGACTCTATCACAGATGTTCATATATACAACAAAGTAAGCTCAAGTAACTCACTTATGCACTAATAAGATAATTAATAATCAGTAATGTTGTTCGCCTACTTGAGGAAAAACCTGGTCCCTTATTTAGAAAGTATCAGACTAGTAGTAGTAGGAAGGTTCTTTGAGTTGTATTGAGTCATTGTTCTAGTCTCAGTGATCTATAAACTAAGTCAGGAGTTGAGTCTTCAAGTAAGGATTGAATTTACTCCTGATGACTTATTGGCTTTAAAGAAAAATGCTAAGGACAAGAACATCTTGGTCTGTGGATTAGGACCTACTTAATACAACAGGATATCAACCTGTACTACTGCTAAACAAATTTAGGATGCACTGGTGAATGCTCATGAAGGTACCTCTCAAGTAAGAAAATTTAGGATCTCTCTCCTTCCCACTAAGTATGAGATATTCAAAATAAAGGAAAATAAAACCCTACATGGGATGATGACAAGGCTTACTACCTTAACAAATGAACTGAATTCCTTAGGAAATGTCATCTTTGAGGAGGAACAAGTTGAAAAGGTACTGAGGGTATTACCTAAATCAAAATGGAATGGTCAGGTAACTGCAGTCAGGGAGGCAAATAAGGATCTTGCAAGTATGACCCTGGATGAACGAGTAGGGAACTTAACGACTTATGAAATGGAAGTAGATGGAATCAAAGAATAAGCAGCTCCTGAGAAAATCTTGTCATTAAAATCTTCTGATAGTGATGAGGAATTTAAACTTGATAAGGAGCAAGTTGACTTCATAACTAAGAATTTCAGGATATTCTTTAAGAAGAAGAAGGGAATAGGTATCAAGAAAGGTTCCAATGACAATCCAAATGGCTGGTACAAGTGTAGCAAAACTGATCATCATATTAGAGACTATCTAGTCTGGGAAATAGAATGGAAGAAAAAAAGGGCTGGAAAGAAATTGAAGGCAAAAAGGAAGGAGGAACATGCAATGATAACAGCCTGGGGATCTAATTCAGATGCGGATTAAGTTGATGAAACTGCATTTATGGCTTTTGGAGATTCAGACTTAGATAAAGTAGATGATAGTTCTGAGGTAAGTATATTTGAACTCAAAGAAAAACTACAATTGCTCTCAAAACCAAAACTTATGTCCTTGATGAGTGCATGTATTGATGATTTCCAAGAGTTAATCTCGGATAGGGATGAATTCTTCAACAGTCTTTGCAAGCCTCAAATTTGGTCTCATTGATTTAAAGGCTTGAACAGGTATAGTTGATAAGGAAAATTTCACTCTCAAGAAGAAGGTTAACTTGAGATTTTAAACAATGTTCTTAAGTTTGAAATTCTCAAATTAACTCACTAAAAATAGGAAAAAGACCATGAGTAAAGAACAAGAAAATGCTGAACTTGAGCTAGTTAAATAGAAACAAAAATAACATGAATTAACTAAAAAATTGAATAAACTGAGTCAAGAAGTTTCTAAACTAAAACTTGATCTTGAAAGGGTAAATAGTTTGACAAACGCCTCAAGAATTGTTCACAAATTGAGTGAAAGAAATTATAATGAAAAGACAGATTTGGGGTTCCAAAAAAGTGTTGATGATCCTAAAGATTTATGTTACATATATGGCAACCTTAGACATCCCACCACTGAATGTCCAGTGGCTGCTAGAAGTAAATCAAATAGTCAAAACCTGGCTAACAGATTTTCTCAGACCAAAAAGAATAAGACTAGTTCTGGTCAAAGAAATAGGTTGCACTACATGTTGCTTCCATGGACTAGAAAAATTTAATTCATCCTTTAACTCATAAAATAGGACCCAAGCTTGTCTGGGTTCCTAAGTCTAACCATTGATTTGTTTTGCAGGAAAGGGTGAAAGGAAGCAAAAGGAACTGGTACTTAGACAGTGCTTGCTTAAGTCATATGACTGGTGATAAGAAAAAGTTCCTTTCACTCTCCAAAATATATGGAGGATGATTTTCTTTTGGTGATGGAAAAAAGGAAATCATTACTGGAGTTAGAAAAATTAGCTCATCTTAGTCAAAAGCATTGGAGGATGTCTATCTTGTAGAAGGATTAAAGCATTACCTGTTGAGCACTCACAACTGTGTTACAAAGGTAATAAAGTAGTTTTTACTGCTACAGAAGTCAAAGTCAAAAGGATAGACACCAAAGAGATTGTTCTCACTGCAAGAAGATACAAAAATGTTTACAAAGCTTACACCATGGAACTACCAGGACCTGAGTTGACTTGTCTAAGTGCCATAGAAAATGATCCTCTCCTTTGGCACAGGAGACTTGGTCATGCAAGTCTGAAACAACTAAACATACTTTCCTCCAAAAATATGGTATTGGGATTACCTAAAACCAAGTTCAAGAAAGAAAAGTTTTTTAGTGCATGTGTAAGAGGGAAGCAGGTAAGATCTTCTTTTATGTCAAAGAACCATGTTAGCACTACCAAGTGCCTTGACCTGGTTCATATGGACTTGTGTGGACCCATGAGACTGCAAAGTAGAGCTGAAAAAAGGTATGTTTTTGTAATTATTGATGATTACTCCAGGATTACCTAGACTTTGTTTCTAGCCTCTAAAGAAGATTCCTTTGATGTCTTCTAAATTTTTATTATGAAAATTGAAAAGAAATTGGGCACTTCTTTAGTTTCCATGAGATCTGACCATGGTACAGAATTTGAGAATGTAAAGTTCTTGGATTTCTGTTCAGTAAATGGTATAAATCAGAACTTCTCATCTCCTATAACACCACAAAAAAATAGATTGGTGGAGAGAAAAAATAGAACTTTGGAAGATATGGCTAAAACAATGATGTTTGTAGCAAATGTTGCTAAAAACCTATGGGGTGAGGCAATAAGTACTACAACATATATTATAAATAGATGCATGATCAGTCATATGTTAGAGAAGACTCCCTATGAATTACTAAAGGGAAGAAAGCCAAATATTTCTCATTTTAAAACTTTTGATTGTAAATGTTTCATACACAATAATGGAAAGGTTAATTTGGGAAAGTTTGATGCTAAAAGTGATAAGGGAATCTTCTTAGGTAATTTACTTCATAGTAAGGCCTGTAGGGTTTTAAACAACAGAACTAACTATGTTGAAGAAAGCATGCATATGGTTTTTAATGAATCTTATGCTAGGACTAACGTGCAGGAAGGAAGTGACACTAAGGAATAGGTTACCCAATCCGGTTCATTGACTAGAGCTACCAAACATGGAGGCACCTCAATATGGGGAACTGAAGCTAATGGCACAATGACAGGGGGAACTGAGCCACAAATTACCCCAGCTCAGAACATCAGTTGTGATCCTAGTAGTTCACTAGGCTTGATCCCTAAAAGATACAAGTATCAAGGATCACATCCTATTGAGAATGTTCTTACTGATCTTACCTATGGTATTACTACAAGGTATGGATTGAGAAATATCTTTGCCTTCAAGGTATTCCTGTCATAGATTGATCTAAAGAAGTTAACTGAAGCCTTGCTTACTACTGATTGGATCATAGCCATGCAGGAAAAGTTGAATTAGTTTGAGAGAAGAAAAGTATGACACATAGTTCCTCTCCTAAAACATAGGTTAGTAATTGGAACTAAGTGGGTGTACAAAAATAAAGTTGATAAGAATGGAATTATCACAGGAAATAAGGCAAGATTGGTGGTCCAAGGATACAACTAAGAAGAAGGAATTGACTTTGATGAGACTTTTGCTCCTGTAGCAAGAATTGAAGCTATAAGATTACTTGTTGCCTTTGCAACTTATAAGGAGTTTATTCTCTATCAGATGGATGTGAAGAGTGTATTCCTGAATGACATCCTCAAGGAGGAGGTTTATGTCAAGCAACCTCCAGGATTTGAAAGCAAGGAGTTTCCTGATGATGTGTACAAGCTGGACAAAGCTTTGTATGGGTTAAAACAAGAACCAAGGGCTTGGTATAAGATATTATCAAAGAATCTACTGGAGCATGGGCATACCAGAGGGAAAATTGACAATACCCTTTTCTTAAAAATTAATGAAAAGGATTTTTTGGTTGTGCAGGTATATGTGGATGACATTATTTTTGGTTCAACCAACATGAGTATGACCCATGAGTTTTCCAAACTCATGAGTTGTGAGTTTGAGATGAGCATATGGGGGAGCTGAATTTCTTCTTGGGTTTCCAAATAAAACAAACAACATCTTGGACAATGATCCATCAACAGAAGTATGTCAAAAACTTCTCAAGAGATGAAGTATGTCAAAGAAATTCTCAAGAGATTCTCCATGGAAGAGGAAAAAAAGATCAGTACTCCCATTACCATTGCCACAAAGCTTGATTAAGATGAAACAGGTCCTGATGTGGAATAAAAAATTTATAGAGGTATAATAGGGTCATTATTGTACCTCATAGCAAGCAGGCCTAACATTGTGTTCAGTGTAGGTATGTGTGCTAGGTTTTAAGCAAAGCCCAAAGAATCACACCTAAAATTAGTGAAAAGAATCTTCAGATACTTGAAGAGAACCAGTAATCTTGGCTTGTGGTATCCCAAAGGTAGTAACTTTAATTTGGTAGGTTACTCTAATGCTGACTATGCAGGGTATTGGGTAGACAGGAAAAGCACTACTAGCATGGCACACTTCCTTGGATCATGTTTGATTACCTAGTATACTTAGAAGAAAACTTCAAAAGTCTTGTCTACTGCTGAAGCAGAATATATTGCTGCAGATTCCTGTTGTGCTCAATTGTTATGGATTAAGCAACAACTTATGGACTTTGGTATAGATGTTGGTTGTGTTCCTATTTTTTGTGATAACACAAGTATTATTAATATTGCCAAAAATCCTGTTCAGCATAAAAGAACCAAGTATATTGATATTCAACATCACTTTCTTAGAGATGATATTAAAAAAGGTCATATATCAATTATATTTTGTTCTACTGAGGAATAAATTGTTGACATATTCACTAAGGCTTTGAGTAGAGAACACTTTGAAAAAAAATAGGTTGGCCTTGGGGATGATTAAAATTGTACAAATCATCTTTAATGATTAACTAGAAAATATTATACTTAAGTGATTGTTGATTAGTTCAGTTTTATACATTTAGTTGTATATCCTAATTTAAGGTTTTAGAGTAAATTAACTCAGCTATGTGTTGATTTTGCAGATAGGCTGAAATATCAAGGCAAAATTTGTCCATTTCTTTTCAGAATTCAGGTATGATTTTGACTTGTTCATGATAGCATAAAAGAGAAAATAGTTTTTTACTTGGTCCTTTCCATTACACTTAAACCACCAAAAATCTAAAAAGCCATCTCCTTCAAAAAGTTGCCATCCCTTTCCCATCAGTGCAGACCCCTTCATTATTACGTTCCTTCCAAATCCACTCCTCTGATGTTTCATCTTCCTTCTATCCCTCTTAAATACACATCCTTATTTTTGTTTTTCTTCATTACCTCTTAACCCTTTCTACAACAAATGTCAAACTTCCTATTTCACTATCCATATGGATTTCTCTTTATCCTCTTTATTCTGCTCACCTGATTTTATCACCTGATTTTATCACAAATACCTTCACCTCTATTGTAGTTCACCCAAATATCACCTTACCTCCATTAACCCTTCTAACTCTCAAGAAATCTCTCTGATTTTGCTATGTTCAGAAACTTTCCAAACCCTTTTACCAAATTTTCTTCAACTGGCTCATCCCAGTCCAAACCCTCACTTGTACCTTCAACCCCACTTTAAGTTATTGATCTTGATGATGTACCAATTGCTAATCTCATTCCCCAAAGGTCAATATCTACTATTAAATGAAAATCCTCTTCTATTATCATTGATGTCAATGATGATGCTTTAGTTAAGCCTTCTCCTATAGTCACTTCTTCTCGAATTCCACTTGCTCGGGGGAAGAAATAGTGGGAAGAAGCACTTTGTGAAAATAAAAAGAAATGGGTTGCTCTTTCTGCTTCTCTACCCCCAGCGCTTCCTCTCCTGATATTTTTCTTCGTTCCAAATGAAAACTGAACACATCATTGCTAAAACCTCAAAATCTTCTTTCAATCCACGATTTTCCTCCCAACCCCCTTCTAAAGCCTCCACTGTCAAAGCCTCTCCTTCCACCAAATTTTTTTAAATTACCCTTCTCGTTTGAAGAAATAAATATCCAAACCTGTTCCTTCTGACTCATCTAAGTCAGACTCTGAAATTCTTCCTAATACTCCTCCTACTCTCTTTACTCACCCTGATCCAGATCTTCACTATGATATTGATGTAAATTCTACCACTGACAAGGCTTCTCAGTCAGCTCATGTTCTTCACTTTTAAAAATGCAAGTTAGCTAGGGGTAAAATTGTCACTGGTTTTGGGAGGCCTGATATGGATGTGTTGGTCACAAGACTGAGAGATCAGAGTGTTCTCACCTATTTCTTCAAGGTGAACATTAAATAAAGTTTGGAGACATGTTCTCCACCACTGTTCATGGAAAAACCTTTAATCTTTATCCTATTAATCTGAGTCAAATTTTAAATGTTTCTACTAGGGGTTGGGGTCATTATGTGAAGGGTGCTTGGCCTCCTCTAGATAATTTCCCATCATCTCTTGATATTTCTACAAAATACTCTGGAAATCCTCTTCTTTTATCTCAACGAAGAGTCCTCAAGAATGAGATATCCCCTCTCCACTAATTCTATTTTGATGTGGTTCACAAAATGATCCTTCCTAGACAAAAAAGGAGAATAGAGGCCAATTTTATTGATCCCACCTTTATGGAATTGCTAGATTCTCAAACTCCAATAGACCTTCCTAGACTCATCATCAAGAATATGCAAAGGGTCTTAATCTTAGATGCAAATGGACATGCTTTTCTATATAAGTTCTGGCTTGCCCCTATTTTTGTGAACTTTCATGTTCCTGTCAAAGTGTGGTCACTGCAGACCACGAAGGATGTTATTGTTTCTGTGAACCATTATATGCTACCTATTTCTATGAGGAGTATTGATAACCCTATGCAAAGGTTGAGGAATTCTCTTTCTGCCAAGCAGAGTGAGGTGGAAGTGGCATAAACTGCATTAGAGGTTGCCCAGGCTGCTCATAAGGAAAAGAAACAGGTCCTTCAAGCTCAAATTACTTCCCTCACAGCCATCTTGGAAAAAGAAAGAGCTTACAATGCTGATATCACTAGGAATCTTAACTCTCTTATCCCTTCTTCCTCATTCACTTAAGCCCCTCTTAGTATTTTAGGCATCTTTCCTTCCTGCTTTTTGGTCCAAGTTGTTTCTCTCTTATTTCTCTTCATGGGTTTTGATAATTATATTTTGATCTATTAATGAAATGGATTTTTGCTTTATTTGATCTACTTCTGTGTTCTTAACGCATTCTGTGACTCATTCTGTGACTCTCTATTTTTTCTTTACTGAGTAACGTCAGGATTAACTAACTGGGTGCTGAGCTGCTAAGTTTTTCATCATCATAAAGGGGGAATTTGTTAGGGCACACAGAGCTTTAATGATAGACATATCAATGAAAAATGTTGTGAAAGCTAGTCTAATCAAGTGTACATAGCAAAACTGCAGGCAAGGCTATTGATAAGATGATATTGAGCATAAAAAGGAGTAGATAAGCAAGAATATTCAGACATTCACTCAAAACTTATCACTTTAGTAAAGTGGAATAAAAATGCAATACTCAGAAGTTGAATTGGTCAAGAAGTCCAACAATAAGAGGAGTCTTGCAAGGGTAAAGGATAAAGCAAAAGAGTCCTAATCAACCAAGGAGGGAGAGACAGCTATAACAAGGTGTGAAGTTACTTGATAGAGTTTGACAAATATTAGAAGTAGATATCAACAAGGACTCTATCACAGGTGTTCATATATACAACAAAGTACGCTCATGTAACTCACTCATGCACTGATAAGATAATCAACAATCAGCAAAGCAGTTCACCTACTTGAGGAAGAATCTGGGCCCTTATTTCGCAAGTTTCAGACTGGTAGTAGTAGAAAGGTTCTTTGAGTTGTACTGAGTTATTGTTTTAGTCTCAGTGATCTATAAACTGAGTTAGGAGTTGAGTCTTCAAGTTAGATAACTCGAATACTTGAGAACACTTATATTGGGAAGATTTGTGTTTTTATAGTTATATGAGTTAGAAGTTTTAATTCCTAGATTATAAGAAGTTTTGTAATTTCATTGATTTTGAAGGCTCAAGAGTTATAGTGAAGTTAGGGTTAAATCCTATAGAGGTATAGGTTGTGGTTTTTTACACCTTTCTTGAGCTGGGTGTTTTCCACATAAAAATAGTGTGTTTAGTTTTTACTTCTGTGAACCACGTTTACTTACTTGTTCCACAGATAGGCAATCATTAGAGTTTAATATTAAAAGTAGTAGGGCTCATACTTTAACAACCTAATTCATCTAAACAACCCATCAACCACCTTCCTGAAGGAAAAATTATCCTTGCCCTATTCCTAAGGTTGCCAAGTTGAGCAGCACTAATGCTAGCTAACATTCCTCTTAAATAAGGCTCATTTTGAGGTTTAAACCCTCCACTCAACATTATAGCTATTTATTTCCTAACTCAGCACATGGAGCTGTAACTAAATCAAAATCCACATCTAAATCCACCACTATCTTATCCAACCTTGTTAATATGTCTTTCTGCATTTTCCAAAATATTTCATTCTTAACATCCAAAGATGAGAGCAAGGTTATTATTTGCCGATTTAGAAAACAAGGTTGTAATCTCATCCAAGAGAAGAATTCAAGGATAGTGTGATTTGAATCAAATTTCTTCATACATAGGGTAATTCCACATGTAGGGTCTGACGAAGGTAGTGTATATGCAGACCTTACTTCTACCTTAGGAGCCTGAGAGGCCGATGGACACTTAGCTCAAGGAACAAACAAATGCCTTAGTAACTAACAAAACTTTAGGATATTAAGAGAAATTTATCCCCCTTTATACCTTGTTTGGTGGTTCAAAACTTGATTCCATAAGTAAAAACAAAGAAAAATAGAAGAACCCAAACAACATGGTGAAAAACCACAACTACAAGAAATTCATGATCACATCCCAAATATTCTTTAGGGAACTGATTCACTTGTATTTTCACAGTTTCACCGGGGAATTCAATTTAAGGTATAAAGATGCCAATACATGACTTTTTGTAATAGGGGCAATGAACTTTCCTTTAATGATTTCAACTAAACAGTGATAGAAGTAGAAAGATAACAATATATATAAACAACATACATCGCATTTAAATTCCAACCAAGTTCAGGTTAAAATGTTACACAAATGGTAATGGTATGTTATTGTCAGTGGAACAATGTGTGAGCACATTGATATATCATAATCCAAGGATCAACCATGAATATAATAGTAAATAGAAAACTAGACAAAATCCAGAAATAATATAAGAACTCCATCAGTAAACCCCTCACTGCTTGAAGGCAGTTTCATTATATTTAAAATGGATGGAACCAGCACATCTAAGAGGATGTCTGAACATGATGTTTCAATGGTTATACTTCCCTGCTAACTGTCATAGCAGCTATCTAATTGCATCATAGAATCTCAAAATTAAACAATCATAAAGAGAACTTGAATAATTGTCGTAACAGCTATAAAATTACATATGCACTTAACATATGTTCTAGAGTTTAGATATTTAACAAACATTAGTTACACAAAAAAAATTAGCATCCTTATGCACATAGAAATAACTAGAGCAGTCAACAAATGGCACTATTGTCAACTTTAAAGTTGTTAATTAAGCAAAAATGATCAAACTAGTGCCATGACTTATATTCACAAGTTTTCCATACTTCAAAGTTCATCATGGAAAGCCATCCACATCATCGTATTGTGCTCATCTTCACTCATACTTAAATATAATTCCATTTTTTATCATCTTTACAAAGAACAATTGCAGCTTTGATGCGTTGCTATATAGTGTACAACTCCAAAAATATAGGGGATTTAAGGATGGAATAAATTTGACCACGAACGTCTGATTGGTCATGCTCCCCAAGCTTTTCAATCAAGGCACCCATTCTTTTGTCCTGACTTTCAGTAAATATTTTCAGAACTTTCATCATACCATCAAGAAATGTCTTATTATCATCCTCTGCTATTTTTTTCCTTTTCTTGTTTTTCTCTTTTTCATTAACACTAGAAGAGGACCTTTTAGCATTATCACCTTGTTTATAAGTATATCATGATTCAACATTTTCATTTTTAGATGTTCCAGCACTAGCTCCAGTGACATTCTCACCTCCAATAAACACCCTAGGTCTAGTGGTATTTTCTACTCCACTAAATGAACTAGGTTTAGTGGCATCTTTATCTGTAGTAAATGCACTATGTCCAGTGGCATTTTTAGCTTCTCCAATATCTAATTTAGAGCTATGGTAAGGGCCATCTTCTTCTTCATCATCAATATCAACAGGAAATCCCAAACTCATATCATTACAAAGTTATGGAGTTAGACACTTTTGAATTTCCTCAGTAGCATCTAGTGGTGCTTCAGCGAACTCTCCTATTGCTTTATCCTTGCCAAAGATTTCCTCCCAATCCTTAAAAATTGGCCATTTCTTAGTATTCATATTCTTGGCTTTTGGTTCAGCCTGCAAAAAAGTAATTAAAATATAGAGCAATGTCATATTAATCAATTATGAAAGAGTTTAAAAGAAACAAACTTCAGAATGTGCAACAAAATTCTACATCATGTAGTCAAAATATGATCCCAATGTAAGAGATTGCTGCGTAAATGAAGTAAATAGAATTGTCCAATTCAACCACAGAAACTACCATTAAGAGAAATAGTATAATGTAAGTTGAACATTATGTAGAAAACAAAGGAAGAATGTGCTACAAAATTCTACATCATGTCGTTATTTTATTTGTGAACCATATCAAACATGATCACACTGTAATACCCCACATTTTAGACTAGGATGAAAATCCGTCATACCTATGCATAGACATTTCAAAAGCCTCGAATCCTATGTAAATTTAGTGTGTTAATTAATTATGTAGAGTGGAGAATCTATTTGAGCATGAATTTAGATCGTAGAGGTCCCCTAACTTAAGTACAAGTTGAAAGCTTTCCTATCGTTCAAGTTTTAGTAAGCATCAAAACTTGGATCAGCTTCAATTGACCATAACTCGTTTTATATGAATACATGAGTGTCTTACTATATATCAAATGAAATCTATTTGAATTATATTTCCAACGATACCAATTTCACCTAAATCTGATATCGGAGCAAGGAGTTATGCCCATTTTACTCCGGCATGTCAGGCTGGGAAACCCAGTGACGATATTTTGTGACAAATCGCCAAGCCCGTGATGGCCTATCACCAATGTCGTCAGCCCTGGGCAGATTTTCACCCCCAGTGGAGACATTTTGTAAAAAAGTCGTCATGCCTATGACAGCCAATCACCAATGTTGTCAACCTTAACCAGAAAACCAAGATTTCACCTTTTTGTGACGACAATTCGTGACGACCTATCACCAATATGATGGCTTATCACTAATGTCATCAGTTATTTTTCCCAGCAATTGAGGGACATTTTAGTAAGGATGTTTTGGTCTTTTTTCTTTCACTTCCCATGACTTATAACCCTCAAGAAACATATTGTCTTCCATTCTCTTTAGTTAAACATCTCAAAAAGCTCTCTCATACACTCTCAACCACAAGATTAGGGTTTCCTCTCAAGATCATCTCCTCAAGAGAAAGCGTAAGGATTTCTTCAAGAACCTTTGAAACATTAGATCTCTTTCATGATTCAATCACTAAGGTATGCGTAGTATTCATCCACGGATCCCTTTCGTCCATGCAGTTCAAGAATCAATCTTTAAATACTAAATTATGATTGCTTCATGGTGATATGATTTTATACATGTTGGTGGTTGTTATTTATGTTGTAAAGTAGTATTTTGATGTATTTTTATAGAGATTATGATCATATTAGTTGGAACTCATGAATTTGAGTGGTTTAATATGGTGAAACTTATGAATATACCTATGCCTTAAAGAGTGCATGCAAGTTATTTAATAAAATTCCAAAGGAACTAGAAATCATGAAATATGGCTAAATTGTACCTAAGTGAAGGATTCATGATATTCCCCTATGTCCTAATGACTTTCATGTTGATATTGTGCCTCGTAAATATTGTTGGATTATACATAAACTAGTCTTATGAGATTATGCTATGCTTACTTGCAAGTACTACTTATGTACAAGATGTATGATAATCATGTACTTCATGAAATTCCCTAAGTTATGATATTATGAATTGTGAACTCCAATCTTGTGATCAAGTCAGTCATGTGTGTCAGTTTCTTTCTATCAAGTCCTGGGGGTATTCATACCCAAAAAATATAGTTGTATGCCTAAATCCTTTTCATGTTTCACGATCTCCAAAATTAAGCCATGATGTAATAGAAATTAGTAAGTCATATGACTCAGGAAAAAACCTTATGATCTCACTCAGTTATCAGATATCAGAAGTATTCCATCAATTAATGGAATTCAATAATTTTAGTCCACATACAGTCAGTACTCATGTTCAGTATCTTTAGATGGGAATAGAGGTTAGCACCGAGCGAACCCAAGGATGGGAACGCACCTGTTATATGTGGATGTGATTCTTAGCAGTCATCCTTGCATTCCAGAACTATGTAGCCAGCATAGGTTGAGACATTGCAGCCTGTTATATGAAGGTAGATAAGGTGGCTCAACCTGTTATATGAGGGTTCCTACTATTGTCACTAGAGTTACCTATTATATGAGGGTTGCTCACACATTGTCCTTACCAGTGACGCAGTATTAACACACTTCCAGTCAGGACAAAGATTGGACCCTAGCTTAGCCATAATGGCACATATGGGGAATGTCGGTTGAACAACTACCTCTCATAGTTTCAGTTTCAGTCTCAATCCCAGTAAAAAGAACTCAGATAGTTCTTCAGATTTCAGTATACCACGAGTGTCAGATACAGTCAACTTAGATGCAGTACTGGACTCAGATAGTTCCATCAGATTCAGTATTGTCTAATATAGTTACTCATGTTACCAGTAATCAGTATTAAGGCTATTAGATATAGTCACTCATGCTATCATTACTCAGTTTAAAGACTGTTAGACACAGTCAATCAGACCAGTATCTCAGTATCAGTACACTTATGCTGTTAATATTCAGACTCAGTAGTCAGTATCTCCACGATTTCAATTATAGTTTCTTATGCATGTATGTATTACCACATTCATATCAGTCAGTATTGTTCATTCATATAACCCTTTGTATTTATCCTACCTCACTCATATACTCATACATTCAGAAGTACTGACGCATTTGCACTATGGTGCTTTCTCTTATGTTACACCATAGGTTCAGAGGCACGAGCTCCCGATCAGCAGTAGCATTCCAGTGTTTAGAGTTCGTAGTGAACCCTTCTCATTTAATGACGATATGATTATTTCTTTATTTACTATTTTAGTTTAATTGCTAAATGGAGTTAGTTGGGGATATGTCCCATCAACTCCTTATTCAGACAGTTTAGAGGCTTTCCAGACTATAACATATCAGACAATTATTTTAGATTTGTTTTGGTATTGTTATACTATTTTCAGACATTATCTTATCAGATATTTTATTCAGATTTCAACCTTATAGACATTCAGTAGATGTTTTCGCATTTTCATGTTATATTATGCAGTGTACAGGTATAGATATCAGTAATGGGTTTGGTTTCGGTCCTTCGGGGTATGAGCACCATGTAGCATTTCAATTCAGAAAATCGGGGTGTTACAAACTTGGTATCAAAACCAGGTTCATTAGATTCCTAGGAAGTCTGAAAGCTGCATCTAGTAGAGTCTTGTACATGTGTATGTGTTGCACCACACTTATGTGCAGGAGGCTATGAGATGTTTTAGGAACAGTTTTACTTCTTTTATATCTCTAATCGTGTTATAGCAAGGTTTTCTAAGAAACTCATGTAGATTCTCATCATGCTTCACTCATGTTAATTCCACCTTACTTTCAAGGTAACAGAAATAGTAAAACTCAAGTCCTAAAGATAGGGCTTTCTCATACAGTATCCCATAAGTTAAGTTATGTTCCAAAGTTGTATAGATCTTATTCATGATCATAAAAACTCATTCTCAAACCCAGATTTAGATATGCCATCAGATCCTTTCTCAAAATTCTATGATAGCTTGTGACCCTGAGTTAGAAGTATGAACCCAGGAGTTTAGCAGTAGATAAGTTGGGATATGATATGCAGATTGAATAGATTATGTATTCATGGGGATAGTTATACCAGAATAAATCAGTAGGCTTGAACAGTGGGAGTTGGAAATTTAAGTTTATTGACTTAAAATTAGGCATGAAGGTGTGGATGTGATATTAGTAGTATGTAAGTAAATAGAGGAAGATGATGTGTTTAGTAAGGCGAGCATGTATTGTTCAGAGTGTAAGTATATTATGGTGATTTCAGTGCAGTTCAGAGACTAGTTTTGTATTCACAGACTTATGATGATGGCTTAAAGCCAAGGGGGAGATGGCAGATCAAGTACCCAAGTTAGGCTCTCAGATTCCAATAGTAGTGCTAGTATATACAGAAAAGCAGTTAGGGAAGGCGATTCCCGACCCATCCTTATCTCAGCGTAAAGCTTCGTACTTTAGTCAGCATAGTTCCTATGCATGCTTCATGTCTCGAATTTCATGGATATAGCTTATGTTCACATATATTCCATAGAATTGTGTGTGTTTTTAGTTCCCAGTATAGGAAGTTCAGTTTTAGATACTCAATGTTACAAATTATGTTCCATGAACTCAGAAATTCCAGACTCAGGTCATTCAGCTCATGACTCATGTACACATATCATGCTCCCCAGTATACTCAGTTCAGACCTTTTTGGTAAATCCATGTTGTTGATATTCTATTCCTCAGGTTTTAGTCATGTGTCAAGTTCAGTCAGTATCCATTTATGTTTCAGGTTCTCCTGATTTAACACTTCATGAGCTCTCTTTATTAGAATAGTGTGGTGTTGAGAAATTTCTTAGATGGGAGAGAGTTAATATTTCATGTTAAGATTAGATTATTGCGTGCATGTTTTACACAAGGGCGTAGACAGAAAGATAGGATTGACTATCCTGTTAGTATGCAAGCAAAGGGCTAGCAAGAGGTAGTACTTAGAAATTGGAAAAAAAATTCCGAGTGTGAATGTATATTCAGATCTTTGACTTATGTCAGCCTTTACTATGCGACTATCATAACTCAGTTGCCATCTCAGTTACAATTTTAGTACTCAAAACTTAGTAATTAGTGCTCAGTCTCATAATTAAGCACTTCAGTATCAGTCAAAACCCCAGTTTCAGTATTCAGTTATCGGGACCCAGCATTTAGTTCCAGTATGGATCCCAGTAACAGTCTTAAGTTATAGTGTCAGCTTTAGATCTGTATTCAGCTTAGAAATTTAGTTTAGTTTTACACTTACTTGACCATAGAATACAGTTATCAGCTACTCAGTTATAGGTATTCCAATACCTCAGTCTATGGAATGTTTCCGAATCATGTAATAAGCTTGGTCCTGCATTTCCAAACATTATAGCTTTCATGAAGTCCATGATCAGTTACCTCATGTTACTCAGTCAGTCCCTTCTCATATGCATAATACTTTATAGCCTCAGCCCAGCTACTCAGATCAAGTATAATTCAGGCTTGCATTCCCAGCATTTAGTTTCCAGTTACTCAGTTAATTAGATAAGTTAGTATGTCTATGCATTCGTGTATCATGCTTCAGTTTCAAATCTTAGATAATCAGTCATGATTTCGTACCTAGGTGCCTTGTGCATCGCCTCAACTTCCTCAATATCTCAGCAAGGTCAGTCTAGCATCCTTCAAGGGACATAGTGTCCCAAAGGGGAGATAAACTATAGCCCCCAAACTTCCTTGATTTAGACATGTCATTTTCTTTGATGAATCTATCTTGGTGGAAGTGTTACTTATGAGCTGACCCTTTATCTTTAAAACTTAGTAGTAAGCCATGTACTTAACAGCTCAGTGTAGCCACGATACGATACTCTATCCATGTCATGTATTAGAGACTCAGTTCAGTTCATGCATCATGCTCCCGACTCAGTTATATTCTTATGTCTCCACTCATTCATATTGAGTAATAAATCTCAGACACATTAGTATTTTCAGTTCATGGTAGTAGTCTTTTTTGAGCTTACTCATTCTCATGTTCAAATTTCAGTAAAAACTTAGTATTCTGCTCCATGCTCAGTTCCCAGTTCAAACTTGGTATCTTTACCATTGCATATTCGTTTGCATGATCATGAGTCAGTTCAGTCATATATTTGCACATCAGATATGTGTGATCAGCTTATCAGTACTCTTTCTTATGTACTTATGATTCAGTTATGCATGCATCAGCTATGTTGTTCAGTATGATATGTTCAGCTTATCAATTATGCTAGCCATAAAATCATGATTAGTTATTCCTGCTCTATATTCACGTCAGTTGTCTTTTCTCTCATCTTAGCCACTCTCATTCGAGGATGAATGTTCCCAAGAGGGAGATATTATAATACCCCACATTTCGGACTAGCATAAAAATTCATCATTCCTATGCGTAGACATTTCAAAAGCCTTATATCCCATGTAAATTTAGAGTGTCAACCAATTATGTAGTGTGGGGAATCTATTTGAGCATGAATTTAGATCGTAGAGGTCCCCTAACTCAAGTACAAGTTGAAAGCTTTCCTATTATTCAAGTTTTAGTGAGCGTCAAAACTTAGGTCAAATTCAATTGTCCATAACTCATTCTATATGATGAACTGGGTGTCTTACTATATATCAAATGAAATCTATTTGAATTATCTTTCCAACAATTCCAATTTCACCTAAATCCGATATCGGAGCAAGGAGTTATGACCATTTTACTCCGGTATGTCAAGCTAGGAAACCCAGTGATGATATTTTGTGACAAATCGTCAAGTCCGTGATGGCCTATCACCAATGTCGTTAGCCCTGGGTAGATTTTCACCCCCAGTGATGACATTTTGTAAAAACGTCGTCACACCTATGATAGCCTATCACCAATGTCGTCAACCTTAACCAGAAAACCAGGATTTCACCTTTTTGTGATAATAATTCATGACGAACTATCACCAGTATGATGGCTTGCCATGAATGTCGTCAGCTATTTTCCCCAGCAATTGAGGGACATTTTAGTAAGGATATTTTGGTCTTTTTTCTTTCACTTACCATGACTTATAACCCTCAAGAAACATATTGTCTTCCATTCTCTTTAGTTGAACATCTCAAAAAGCTCTCTCATACACTCTCAACCATAAGATTAGGGTTTCCTCTCAAGATCATCTCCTCAAGAGAAAGACTAAGGATTTCTTCAAGAACCTTCTGAAATACTAGATCTCTTTCAAGATTCAATCACTAAGGTATGCATAGTATTCGTCCACGGATCCCTTTCGTCCATGCAGTTCAAGAATCAATCTTTAAATACTAAATTATGATTGTTTCATGGTAATATGATTTTATACATGTTAGTGGTTGTTATTTATGTTGTAAAGTAGTATTTTGATGTATTTTCATGGAGATTATGATCATTTTAGTTGGAACTCATGAATTTGAGTGGTTTAATATGGTGAAACTTATGAATATACGTATGCCTTAAAGAGTGCAATGCATGGTGTTTGATAAAATTCCAAAGGAACTAGAAATTATGAAATATATCTAAATTGTGCCTAAGTGAAGGATTCATGATATTCCCCTATGTCCCAATGACTTTTATGTTGATATTGTGCATAGTAAATATTGTTGGATTATTCATGAACTAGTCTTATGAGATTATGCTATGCTTACTTGCAAGTCCTACTTATGTACAAGATGTATGATAATCATGTACATCATGAAATTCCCCAAGTTATGACATTATGAATTGTGAACTCCAATATTATGATCAAGTCAGTCATATGTGTCAGTTTCCTTCTATCGAGTCCTAGGGGTATTCATACCAGAAAAATATAGTTGTGTGCCTAGAGCCTTGTCATGTTTCATGATCTCCAAAATCAAGCCATGAATCAATAAAAATCAGCCAGTCATGTAACTCAGAAAAACCTCATGATCTCAGTTAGTTATCAAATATCAGAAGTATTCCATCAGTTAACGGAATTCAGTAAGTTTAGTCCATGTACAGTCAGTTACTCATGTTCATTCTCTTCTAATTGGAGTAGAAGTTAGCACCGAGCGAATCCAAGGATGGGAACGCACCTGTTATATGAGGGTGTGATTCTTCGCAGTCATCTTTGCGTTCCAGAGCTATATAGCCAGCATAGGTTGAGACATCGCAACCTGTTATATAGTGCCTTTAGCAAATCCATGCACTCTTTCATTACATGCATTATGAACATTAAAAATTCATGCTAAATTCCCTCTTTAATGATTTAAAACCACCTTTAAATCATAACAAGAGTTCAATCATTTCATATAGTGCTTTTCAAGGATGCATTGCAAAACAATCCATATGCTATGATAAATATGAAAAATTCATAATAAGAGGGAATTCACCGAAAATCATTCTCTCAACAAGAATTCATTCTTAAATACATGGTTTCATATATTTATATTCTCAAAAATAATTGGGAAAGGTCAAAAGACCAAAACAATGATGTTAAAACATTTAATACATAAATATATACATAGATTCAAAAACCCCATTCTAAAACATGATTTTTCTATGCCCATAAGAATTTAGGAAAACTCCGTGTACCTCTATTTCAAAAAATAATGGGTGCTTCTTGAAGCCTATGGATTGGAGATTCCGAATATCTAATCAATTTTGAAAACCCACGGTTAAATCTTGATTTATTTGAGTTTTTAGTTTGAAACCCTTGGGAGTGTTCTTCAGAATTTTTAGATGAATGTGGATGTATTTTGGATAATTAGGGACTAAATTTTGTGTTTATGGCTGAATAAGGGTGGGAAAAGGACCATTTTGCCCCAAAAATGGAGTATTTAAGTCACTTGAAAATATGTGCCGCATATGATATTGCATATATTTACATAGGTGCCGCATATGATATCGCCTATATTTACATAGGCGCCGCATATGATATCGCCTATATTTACATAGGCGCCACATATAATATCGTCTATATTTACATAGGCGCCGCATATGCTATAGCATATGCTTTCTAGTGGCCATGTGCAATTAGTTAGGCGACGCATACTACTTTGAAAGTCCATAACTTCTTGCTCGGGTGTCGAATTTTAGCAAAATTGGTATCGTTGGAAATTTAACTCGAAGACCTATTATTTGACACACAGTAGACTCTCTAATTTGACATATATAGAGAGTTATGGTTGATGGAAGCTGACACAAATTACAACGTCCACTAAAACTTAATCGATCAAAATACTTTCAACTCGTCCTTGAGTTGAAGGTCCTCTATGGTCTAAATTCATGCTCAAATGGATTTACATACTACATAAACATGCCAAATTGGCATAGGATTTAAGGCTCTGGGATTATTAACGCATCAGAGTCATGGTTTTTATTCTAGCCTGAAATGCGGGGTGTTACAAAAGGCCCCACCACAAAGGTGTATCGTGTATTGTACACAGCCTTACCTTGCATTTCTGCCAGAGGCTGTTTCCAAGGCTTGAAACCATGACCTCCTGGTCACATGGCAGCAACTTTACCAGTTACTCCAAGATTCTGACTTAATGGAACCATCACTACTTTAAATTATGGTCCCTGAAGTTTTCATCTTTGCATCTTGAGGAGAGATGACCGAAGTTAAAACTCTGAACTTCCTTCCAGTGATTACCTTTATATCTAGGTATAATTTTCTGGGATGGATCATACAAACTGATGCCATCTACAGAAAAACAGAATTCATAGCTGGATGACTACAGAAATAGCAAGTTAAAAACAACTGGATGAACATGCTCTCTACCGAATCATTTCAGAGATGAAAATTTCAGAAAAGCTATTGTTTGGTTAATTATCATAGCTCTTTCTTAGCTTATTATACATATTTTCCATCCTGATATATCTTTCCGATGCCTACAAGTATTACATTTGTTAGGTGTGTCCTTATTGTTCATATATTTACCCTTTTGGATAAAAACATTATTCACTTTTGCTTTTCAGCTTTGCAACAGTGAATATTTTCATTTTTCCAATGTTGGCGAAAAAAGATATCTATTTCTAAAACAACTTACATACTTCAATTTTTTGTATTTAACTTCATTTATCAACTAGGTACTATGAAAGAAAGCTTTCAAGTAACTGATAAAATTATTGTCGGACCCTTTCTCAAACTGTACAGAAAGCAAGTTTGTCAACTAGGTACTATTGATCATTTTTTACCCTTTCTAAAATGAAAATGACGACAAAGCCCATTTGTTAAACAAATTTGGGTATCTTGTTGACTGTTTTCATGTTTTTAAGCAAGTTGCTCATAATATGATTTTGTCAAATGTGCTCTTTATGGGCTTAGTATTTATGAGAAACTGAACAATAAATGATATATATATGCATTTGTTAATTCCATGAATAATTCAAAAGATTTTCACAATTAGTGTGCACGTTTTGACACTCTCAAAGGATGTCCATAAGCTAAGCTTCAGAAACAATGCATCAAGTATCTTGGATCTGTATGTAGTGAATCCTATTACTTATGCGCTACATATCACGTAGTTTAGCATCAATCACACACTGTAATAGACATGCCCACTAAAATACTTGCACCAACTCTTTATCCTTTGTTGATGCCTTTGATTAGTTCTTTTATACACGATCTAATTGTTACCTCCTAATCTTTTGAAATAAACAAGAGAGGAAACATTATGAATACATGCATAAGCTAAACAAAAATCTGCTGGACACAACAAAAGGGTCGCCAGTGACAAAATGGTTCTTTGTAATGATCACACCAGAAAGACTCTATGCTGGTGTGGTGAACACTATAGTGTTGCTACATAAATTTTTTGTTTTTATCATTATTCTAGCTTTCTGGCTGGTGGGTCTGCTTTAGCTACTAGACAGCTCATGGTACATATTGACGTTGCCTTATTTAAACGTTACCTTATTTAGTGTCACAAAATCAGATAATGATTATCACAAAATCATGAATCTAATCCCCTTAAATCTGCAATCCTTAAAATCAGAGATCTCCCCTGCTATCAGGCTAGTAATTAGGAGACAATTAGGACTCCTTTATCTGTATAAATATAGTGTAGGTTCATTTTTATGCACATAATAAGATTGAATAATTCTTTCATCAATATTGTTCCAGTTTTCTTTCTCCTTTTAACTTGGTATCAAGAGCCTTATTTTTTTCATCTCTCTGAGATCTGAATATTCAGTTTTTTTTTTCAAAACATCTATTTGATTCATCTTGGGCTTAGATTCTTTATCCACATCTATTACTCTGGTTGTAATCTTTGGATTTGTTTGTTGATTCCCTCCGACTCCCATTTTCTTCTTCAATCGGCATGGATTCACGAGATATCTTGTCAACCAAATTCGCCAGACATAACTTTCGAATCTAGAAATTCCATTTTAGGGCTTTCATTACTGGTAAAGGCCTCCTTGGTATTCTAGATGGCTCAAAGGCTATACCTACAGAAGATAAAGAAAAATAAGTTTGGGAAGCTAATAATGGAAAAATCATAACATGGCTTGTCAATTCCGTTTCCACTAATATAGCTATGGAACTGACATATTTTGAGAAAGCATCTAAAATGTAGAGTCATCTACATACTCTCGGTAACCAACAAAATTTGTCTAGAGAATTTGAATTATAAAGGATACTTGTAGAATCGACACAAGGTGAGAAAAGTGTTTGGTGCTTCTATTCGGGACTACTCAAATTATGGGCAGAGCAAGATCAATATTTTTCTACCTCAATTAGTGTTGCTGGACTAAAGTATTTCATGACTACTACGAAGAGGACAAGGACTGTCCAATTTCTTATGAAACTCTGGTCTGAGTTCGATCCTTTACGTGCCAACATTCTCAATAGAGAAAAACTATCAGCTTTAGATGTGGTGGTTTTTGAAGTACTTCGAGAAGAAACTCGGTTAAGTTCTTAAGCCTCTATGGGGAATTCCCTTTTTGTGGACACTGCCATGGCTGCATACAGAAGTTTTTCCTCAGGCAACTCTAACAAACCAGTTCAATGTTATCATTGCAATGAAATAGGCCATGTCATTTCCCATTGCAAGAAGCGAAATTATTGTAACTATTGTAAGAAGGATGGTCACATTATTCTAGAATGCCATAATAAATCTGGTCCAGTAAAACGCTTAACTCCTTATAAATTCTTTCACGTGATGATAAGGGATGTGGGTACACAACATACTCCAAAAACATAAAATGCACCATAATTATTTGATTTCAATGACATTTATATGATGATACAAGATTCATTGGCGGCTTCTCTCCCCAATGCAATCTCTACATCTCTGACTGCTACATATCCCAGTAAGAATAAGATTTCAAATTCAATGGTATGGCATATTGATTTTCCTGCACTAACCATATGATAGGAAACCAAAACCTTTTTTATAATCTATCTAAAACATCTTCCATACATGAAGTTGTTACTGAAAATGGCCATATTTTATCTGCATCAAGTATGGGTTCCATTAAACCATTTTCTAAAGTTCTTTGTGTACCGAAACTTACTGTGAATCTTTTATCCGTCGGACAACTTGTAGAACAAAATTGTTTGGTTATTTTTCCTTTAATGGCTGTATTATTTAGAAAATATTGATAGGAAAAATGATGGCCAGGGGCGTAAGGTTGGCAGGCTATTTCTTCTTCTATCTCCGGACACAAAATTTCATCATTGCTTTTTTTCAGCTTCAAATAAAGATATTGATTTTTCAAATAAAATGTGGACTTTAGGCATCTTTATTTAGTCCATCCACATACTTCATGTTTAAATTTCATGTTGAAATCCTGTAATTTGTTGGGTAAAGACTCACTAATTTTTTCTGCTAAATTACCTTGTGAGAGCTGTGCAAAATCAAAGAGTCATAAACTCCCTTTTCAATTTAGCAATACTACTTATTCTACTCCATTTGATTTAATTCATAGTGATTTTTTTGGGACCTTCTCCAATTATTTTTTCTTTTTGAAACATAAATTTGAGGTACCAAACATTGTCAAAAAGTTTTATAATCTCAGCGAAACTCAATTTGAGAAAAAAATCAAGATTCTTCATGCAAATTTGGGAGGAAAGTACGTAAATTCAAATGTCATAATCTTTTTTCAAGAAAAAGGCATTATTAACCAACGTTCTTGCCCCTATACACCAGAACAAAATGGTGTGGTGGAACATAAGAATAGACATGTTGTTGAAACTGCGTTAGTTCTTCTTGATACATCAAATGTTCCAAAAACATTTTGGGTTGAAGCAATCCAAACGTCCATTTATCTTATAAATAGACAATCATCATTTGTTATCAAACAAAATTGCCTTTAGTTTGTCCTTTTTAAAAAATTGATCGACTATTCGCACCTTAAAGTATTTGGTTGTGTATGTTTCATTCTTCTTTCAGACCATTAATGCCATAAATTATCCTCAAAATCTGTTAAATGTACATTTTGGGGTACAATGATATCCAAAAAGGGTACTTGTGTTATGATTCATCACGTCGCTTATTAAAAATATCTCGACATGTTATCTTCTTTGAAAATTCTTTTACTTATACTAGTAAAGACTTGCAATTGTCTACTATATCCTTTTTGAAAGAATTCATGACTCATGATTCTACTTTCCATAACAACCTAGCCACTGGTTCATCGCCAAACTTGTCTTCTGTCATAACAAGTACTACTTATGACTTAGATCCATTTTTTGATAATGATATTACTTCGATAAACACTAATTCTTTACCTCACCAAGATGAATGTAATAATGTTTCTTTAAATAGTAATAATCAACCTCCACCTCCTCAAAATATTATTGACCCTGTTAGAAGCTCATCTCGTCATGCTCCTCCTCCATGCCGATAGGGACATTGACCCTGTTAGACGCTCATTTCATTATGCTCCTCCTTCAAGCCGATATGGATATTCTACAGGCGAATATGGTCGATCATATGCCTTACTAAAAACCTTGAATTCTATAGTTGTGCACAATACTTATATGCAGGCTAGTGGTCAGAAGTGTTGGGAAGATGCAATGAATGAAGAACTAGCAACCCTTGAGGAGAATGATACATGGGATATGGTGGATAAACCAACAAACGCAACAATTATTAGAAGTAGATGGGTGTACTCAGTCAAGATGAAAGCTGATGGATCCCTAGATTGATATAAGATAGAGTTGGTAGCTTAAGGGTACAAGCAGGAGTATGGAATCGACTACGAAGAAAACTTTACTCCGGTAGCCAAGATGATGGTAGTACGTATATTACTTGCTTTAGCATCAATAAGAAGTTGGAAGTTACACCAACTAAATATCAAGAATGCGTTCCTATATTGAGATTTTCAAGAAGAGATCTACATGAATCTACAAGCAGGTTACAAAAATTCTAGTCCAAATCAGGTGTATCATCTTAAGAAATCTCTTTATGGATTAAACCAGGATCCTCGCTCATGGTTTGAAAAATTCCAAACTACAATCCTTGGTGCTGGTGTTTCTCAAAGTAGCTCAGATTAGTCATTATTCCTGCATCAGTCTAGGTATTACTATTCTCCTTATTTATGTAGATGACATGATTATTACAGGGAACGATGAGGTTGGAATCTCTCATTTGAAAAACCTATTACATTCCTCGTTAAGATGAAGGAACTTGGAAATCTAACATATTTTTTAGGTTTAGAGGTAAGTTATGGTGTAGAAGGCATAAAATTGAGTCAGCAAAAATATGCAGAAGATCTTGTTAAGTTAGTTAATCTAATTGATCATAAGAAGGTTCATACTCCAATGGAAGCGACTACTAAATACAAAAAAGAGGAAGGAGAGCTTTTTAGAGATCAACTCTGTATAGACGCCTAGTTGGATAACTTATATACCTTACTATGAGTCATCCTGATATCTCTTATGCAGTACAGGTGTTAATCCAATTTGTTACAAATCCCTATAAGTTCACTACTCAACTTTGCTCAGGGTTATTTGATATATAAAAGGAATAGTGAATCAAAGTCTCTTATTTCCATCATCTTCATTGTTGGACATAGTGGGATACGCTGATGCGGATTAGGCAGGATACCCTGATTCAAGAAGATCCACTACAGGATGGTGCATGATGCTTATATCGTGTATGATCTCTTGGAAGTGCAAGAAACAATCTCAAACATCAAAGTCATCCACAGAAGCAGAGTATAGAAGTATGTCAGCTATGTGCTCTGAAATCATTTGGCTACGGAGGCTATTATCATAACTTGGCATCAAAATAGAAGGATCAACCATATTGTATGGAGACAACACCAGTGCAATCAGAATAGCAACCAACCTCATGCATCATGAAAATACCAAGCACATAGACATAGATTGTCACTACATCAGAGAACTAGTTGAATATCGGAGCATTAATCTTAGATATATATCCCCTATAGATCAATTGGCTGATTTGTTCACTAAGGTCATGTCAAGAAGTTGACATAATTATCTTTTGTCCAAAATCATGTTTTGCGATACATAACATACGTTTAAGGGAGGGTATTGACGTTACCTTATTTAAATGTTACCTTCTTTGGATGTTACCTTATTTAGTGTCACAAAATCAGATAATGATTATCATAAAATCATGAATCTGATCCCCTTAAATCTGTAATCCTTAAATCAGTTATCTCTCCTGTTATTAGGCTAGTAATTTGGAGACAATTAGGACTTCTTTATCTTTATAAATACAGTATAGGTTCATTGTTATGCACATAGTAATATTAAATAATTCTTTCATCTATATTGTTCCAGTTTTCTTCCTCCTTTTAACTGTACAGGATGGGACTGTGAAGGTAAATTGATTTATCATCTTTACCTTTGCTAGATATGATGTTTGTGGAACTTTCTAATTGAACAATTTTGGCTCCTTCATTAGTATAACGTTGTCTGTGATAATTCTTCCAGAATTTCCTTGCAACTCTAGCACTCTTACACAATATAATTGCATATAGACTTGTTATACCAACTTCTTTGTATTGCTGTTACAATATTTTGCTTGAATTATGCTGCTCTGACATTTATTTTCTATTGTCTATTTCACCTTACAGTGGACATTGTTGGCCAACGGATGATAGCCTTGAAACCTTTTTATCGATTCTCAAGGAAAATAGAGTCAACGTGACTATTATAAGTTCTATTGTTTGGACTCTTGAAATATGCCAAAGGATGCATGGCGGGTACTCCAAAAGAAGTGCTTACAGTGGAAAGTACTTTACTTCTCGGGACAATGTTCAAGATAAACAAATAAGAACTCTTATTTTGTTGATAAGATTGCTCAAGAACATAAAATATCTCTCCACTGCTCCAAATTTCAAGGCAAAATCTTACCTGATTAATAAGTTGTACTTATTCTACTCCCAACATTTAAAATGTATTGTAGTGATTTCACATTATCTTTCCCCACGATGCATATAAAAACAACTTCTGCTTTCCATTAGGTAAGCAAGGTACATATGCATTGAATATTATAGGAAAATTACTACTAACTTGTCTCTATTTATGTATGCACGTTACTTCTTTGGTAACTCTCCAAACAAAGAAACGATTTCCTTATATCAAATGAGGATATAAGGAATCAAAGAAAGATAGAAACTTCTATGAAATGGACAATCTTTTGTGAATTAAGAAATTCAAACTTTCTGACATCAATATAATAACACTGAAGACTAACAACTCATTGGGCCAGTATGCAACACGGTCTACTTCCCCATAGTAGTTACATAAACGGAAGTTTTTTATTTTTTTATGACATTTATTCTTAGCTAATTGTCCCTTATCCCCGTAACTAAAGACAATTGCTACAAACATTCAATGAATAATATTAGAAATCGGGCAGAAATAAAGCAAACCACAAGCAGAAAGACAACAAGAACACACAGATTTACGTGGAAACTCTTGCGGAAAAAATCACAGGCAGAGGCAGAGTATGTTTCACTATAATGAAAGGAGAGGAGTACAATGTGGAGAGTGAGTATTTTTTGGATACCCCAAAACAACCCACTAAATGCACTCATATAATATGTGCATACAAAAAAGTCCTAAGCCCCAAAAATATAAAGGTTCACGGGCCTATAGGCTAGATCCCAATGCTACCACCACAAACCCCATTGAAAATCACAAACATGGGTTGCACCGCAAAACTTTATGGGCCGGATCAACAGAATTTGGGTCACAACTCTAACAATCTCCACCTTGACACGAATTCTAATTCAGACTCAAATCCATTTCAATACAAACTCTCCACCTCGTGGGTGCATATGCATCCAGTAACTTCGTAAAAATTTATATATATAGACATAGATATAGGTATAGATACCCTAATATAATGTTAATATATTAAATAGTGCACCCTCAATAATAAAAATTCTCTTGGTGCACTGGTTCGAGACTTAAAGTTGAGCATCCATCGAAACCCGACACCGCGGGTTTGATTCTTGGTGGGGGGCTGGAGAGCTATGTTTTTGTATATAGCCTTTAATTGTTCCTCCTCATCTGGCCCCAACTTAATTTAAAATAAATTTTAACACATAATTCCCCAATCCCTAAGCTTCCAAGCCCAAACAATATTGGTGTATTCCCCCCAAATGCCTAAGTTGCCAAGCCCAAACAATATTGATGTATTCCCCCCAAATCCCTAAAATATTTTCCTTTTTCCAAACCAAAAGTTCCTTCAAGTAAATTTTTCTTTCTTCCAAGTTTCATCCCTACATTACCTTTATTCTTCATAATTTTGTGGCTATTGGTGATAACCTATCATAAATTCTTTACTATTAATTACTTTTTTCCTTACTCATGAATTGCCTAATTTGTTTCTACATCACTAGATAAAAATTAGATGCTCATGGATATTAACATACTTTTTAGTTGAAATGACAATAGATAAAATAAGGTATTTTTTTTTAATTTTTCAATTTAAAGTATTAATATTTTTTCAAAATTCTAGTTGCAACCTATGGAAGGAGGGGTGTGATTTCCCTATTAGTAATGTTATGTTTACTTATATTTTTGATGAAAATTTTATTTTGTAGGAATTTGTTATTGATTCTTGTGAATTGAAATTGGTAGATATTATTCTCCTCAATCAAGTTCTAATTTTAAAGACAATTCTCTCCGTTTTATAAAGAATTTGAGGTGAATTCACTTAAATTTGATCCCGAAGAAAGAAAATCAATTCATGAATATGACTCTACGATGCGAGATCAAGTGAGAAGACACTATATTCAACAAGAGCCTTGTCAACCGGATCTAGGTTTTAAGTAATTGTTTAGTTTGTTATATTGAGAAAGAAGGATATATTTATAGATATAAGCAACGATGCAATCATTGACCGTTTTCAGAATATGAAAATGCGTCGATGTCTAATATGAAAGGATGGTCTACTTTTGTTATATTAGCACTAAATTAATGATATTTGATCATTTTGAAATTTATACTTTGCTAATAATTTTTTACAAATTTAAAATTTAAAATAATTGTATGTCAAATTAGGTAGTTGATAATTGACATGACTTAATTAAAGATAATGGTGCACCCGCTATCTTTAAATCCTGGGTTCGCTTCTGCTTGGTAGTGTCTTGATCACTATATCAGTAGGATTATCATGAGTACTAATCTTGCTCACCACAATATCACCACGAGTAATAATTTCACGCACAAAATGATACCAAACATTGATGTGTTTTTTCCTCTCGTGAAATATCTGATCTTTCATAAGGAAGATAGCACTCTGACTGTCGCAAAAAAAAAGTAGTAATCTGAAGTCTTTGCGAAGTTCACCGAATAAACCCTTCAACCAAATAGTTTCCTTAAAAGCCCCTGTAATAGCCATATACACTACCTCAATAGTTAACAAAGCAACCGTAGTCTGTAAGGTAGCTTTCCAACTAATATACAACAACTAATGGTGAAAACATAGCCTACAAGGGACCTCATTTTATCATGACCTCCTGCAAAATGAAAATTAACATACCCAATTACTCTATCTCTATTTTGCCTAAACTGTAAACAAATATCAGCAGATCCACATAACTATCGAAAAATCCATTAAACTGCTTTCCAATGTTTTTTTCTAGGATTTTCCATGTATCTACTAACTGTAGTGATGGCATAAGATAAATCTAGTCGGGAACACACCATCGCATATATAAGAGACCCGACGGTGCTAGAGCATGGAACTTGAGACATATAGTTATGCTCATCATCTGTCTTTGGAGATAAAGTGGCTGAGAGTTTGAAGTGATCTGCCAATGGAGTACTAATGGGCTTGACATTTTGCGTATTGAACCTGTGAAGCACTTTTTCAATATATCTTTTCTGACTTAAGTATAACTTACAATTCTTTCTAATCCTCATAATATCCATGTCAAGAATCTTCTTTGTTGCTCCCAGATCCTTCATATCAAACTCCTTACTGAGCTAGTCTTTGACTTTTATTATCTTTCTTATATCCTTTTCGGTAATCAACATATTATCAACATACAAGAGAAGATACACGAATGAACCATCACTTACCTCCTTGAAGTAGACACAACTATCATAGTTGCTCCTTCGAAATATATGAGAGGTCATAGAAGAGTCAAACCTCTTATACCACTGCCTGGGAGAATGTTTTTAAGCCATAAATAGACTTTTTCAACAAGCATACATAGTCCTTCTTTCCTGAGACTACAAAACCCTCTGGTTGATGTATATATATATCCTCCTCAAGTTCTCCATGTAAGAATACAGTTTTGACATCCAACTGCTCAAGCTCAAGATCATGCATGGCCATAATACCAAGCAAGGCTCAAATCGAACTATGCTTTACAACTGGAGAAAACACATCCGTGAAGTGAACACCTGGAACCTGAATGTAACCTTTAGCAACTAGTCTTGCTTTATACCTAGCATCTTCAACTCCCCATGTTCCTTCTTTATTTTTAAATACCCACTTGCAACGGACAACTTTCTTATCTTTAGGCAATCTCACCAGATTTCATATGCCATTTTTATGAAGTGATTTTATCTCCTACTGCATAGCAATCATCTATCGATCAAAATCATCATAACTAACTGCATCTGAGTAAGACAAAAGATCTTCACCAAAATTAATACCTTCTCCTAAAATCAATATATAAGCAACCAAATCAGCTTCAGCATACTTCTAAGGAGGTCTAATATCTCTTCTAGACCTGTCTTTAGCAATAGAATATTATGGCGCCACTAGTGGTGAAGAAGAAATAGTATCAACCTGTATCTCCGAGCTAGGCTAAGAAGTAGGCATTGGCGTAAAATCTTCTCCTATATGCAATTCAATGTGGGTGCTTGATTGTTGTTGATTCATGTCACTAATCTCATCCGGAGGTAAAGAACTAGATTCGGAGGGAGCCCAAAGCATGGCAGCTTCATCAAACACAACATCCCTGATAATTATAACCTTTATGCTTTCTGGACACCAAAGCTTATAACCTTTAACACCAGGAATATAACCCATAAATAAGCACTTGACAGATCTAGGATCCAACTTTCCATTATCAATATAAGCATACGTAGGATATCCAAATATCCTAAAATCATAATAACTAGCAAGAGTACTAGACCATACCTCTTGTGGAGTCTTTTTATCAATCGCGACTGAGGGAGAGTGGTTAATAAAATGACAAGTTGTGGAAGCAGCTTCAGTCCAAAAAAACTTGGGTAAACCAGCATTAGAGCACATACAACACACTTTCTCCATTATAGTCTTATTCATTCATTCAACCACACCACTATGCTGCAGATTATGACAAACTATCAAGTGCCTCATAATTCCTTCTGACTTGCACAGAGCATTAAATTTATTAGAGAAGAATTCTAAACCATTATCAGTCTAAAGGAGTTTTACCTGTTTCTCTATTTCTTTTCAATCATAATCTTCTACTCCTTGAAAGTAGGCAACACATCATTATTTTACTTCAAGAAGAACACCCAAACTTTTTTAGAATAGTCATCAATAATAGTCAATAAGTAATTAGCGCCTCCTCTAGAAGGTACTCTAGTAGGACCCCAGAGATCAGAATGAATGTAATCAAGTGTGCCCTTAGTAGAGTGGATGCCTTTAGTGAATCTGACTCTCTTCTGCCTCCCAAAAACACAGTGCTCACAGAACTCCAATTTGGTAATACTCTGCCCATCAAGAAGTCCTCTCCTGCTTAGTTCAGCCATCCTATTTTCACTTATATGCCCTAGGGGCAGATGCCAAAGTATAGCAACGTCACTTTCTGATAGAGAAAAGGTAGAAATAGTTGTATCACCTGTAACAGTTGAGCCTTGCCAGACATACAAATTTGCAAACTTTCTTTGTCCCTTCATCACAACAAGAGCACCTTTAGTAACCTTCAGGACTCCACCTTCACCAGTGTACATATAATCGTTTGAATCAATGGTACTCAAGGAAATAAGATTTCTCTTTAGGTCTGGGATATACCGCACATCACCAAGTGTCCTCAAAACCCCATCAAATATCTTGATCCTGATTGTTCTAATACCAGCCATTTTACAAGGTGTGTTATTTCCCATCAACACAGCACCTTTAGAGACTATTTCATATGTTGTAAACCAATCCCGATTTTGACACATATGAAACGTGCAAGCTGAATCAAGAATCCAATCCTCACAGAGTTTGGAGTTACCATTAAAAACTACTAAGAGTTCTCTATCACTATCGCCATCTTCCATAAAACTGGCTTTACCGGATTTCTCTGGTTGGTTTCCTTTTGATTTTGGAGCTTCTCTTTTCTCTCTATTCTATAGCTTCCAATACTCAAATTTGATATGGCCCTTCTTCTTGCAGTAATTATAGATTTTGTTTCTGTTTCTGGATTTTGACCTATTCCTATCATCAGCCCTAGAATTCCTCTCACTAGTCCTTCTTCCTCAAATAATGAGACCATTTTCTTGACTCTTTGACCCATTCATAAGATGATTCATCTTTTTCTTAGAGAATAATGCATCATAGACTTCATCAATCATCAGGGTATTATGACTATATAAAATCATATCCCGAAAATTCGTGCATGATGTAGGTAGCGAACACAAAAAAATCAACCCTAGATCTTCCTCATCGTACTTAACCACCAGAGTCTCTAAATCAGAGATGATTTTCTTAAATACAGATAGGTGATCCTCAAGGATGCACCCTCAGTCATACGGTGGGAATAAATTCATTGCTTAAGATGCACCTTACTTGTTAGACTCTTCATCATACAAAATGATTATAGTTTCAACCACAACACAGCGACTGTGGTCTCCTTCAAAACATCCTATAGAATCTGATTGGATAAATGAAGGTGGATCTGATATAGACCCTTCCGATCCTTACTTCGTTTGTCCTCATCCATCCAAGATGGGGAATCTTACTATACCCTAATAAAGCATCGTCCAAAACTATCTGCGCTAGAACAGCCCGCATCTTGACCTGCCATAACTAAAATCTAGAATTGCAATCCAATAGCGGATATCATACTTTATAGTTTCCATCCCCGAGAAAATAATCAAACAGGATCTTATACCACTTGTTGGTACCACGCATAACTTTACCCAAATTCCGCACTAGTATGATATTGTTCGCTTTGGGCCAAGCCCTCAAAGATTTATTTTTAGGCACCTCCCAAAAGGCCTCATACTAGTGAAGTTGGGTGTGACTCTTAAATATTGGACACAAAAACACCTCCCAAAAGGCCTCATACTAGTGGAGTTGGGTGTGACTCTTAAATATTGGACATGTATCCTTTATTTCTCCAATGTGGGATTGATTTGCTTCCCAACGTGTAACTTCACTCAAACTCCGATCTAGTATGATATTGTCCGCTTTGGGCCAAGCCCTCACGAACTTGTTTTTGGACACCTCTCAAAAGACCTCATACTAGTAGAGTTGGGTGAGACTCTTAAATCTTGGATATGTTTCCTCTATTTATCTGATGTGGGATTGATTCGCTTCCCAACAATCCTCTCCTCAAACCAAGAACACATCACTTGTGACCTCCCCTTCAGCGATAATCCATTTGATTTTGCTAACCATCTTGTACCACCACTACCAACCAGTGGGACACGCCGCTTGACCACTGCTTGTCAAGAAGACTTTCGATACAAGGCATCAGTCGTAGATCTTAGCAATTGGTTCACTTCACATGATATACCAAAACATCTTGTATTACTGTTATCACCCAACGGGATACGTCACCTAACCACCACTTGTCAGGAAGACTTTCGACATAAGGCACCACCTGTAGATCTTAGTCTTGTTGTCACACCAAGAACTTCTCACCAAATGCAATCCACTACTCTCACACACCCAAACATGGGCTCTGATACTAATTTGTTAGGAATTGGGCAAAAATAAAGCAAACCACAAGCAGAAAAATAACAAAAATACACAGATTTATGTGGAAACCCTTGCGAGAAAAACCATGGACAGAGGCAGAGGATGTTTCACTATAATGAAATGAGAAAGGTACAATGTGGACAATGAGTATTTTTTGGATACCCCAAAATAACCCACTAAATGAACTTATATAATATGTGCATACAAAATAGTCCTAAGCCCAAAAAACATAAAGGTCCACGGGCCTATAGGCCCGATCCCTACGCTATCACCACAGACCTCATTGAAAATCACAAACATGGATTGCACCGTAAAATATTTTGGGGCAGATCAATAAAATTTGGGTCACAACTCTAACAAATAAGGATTAAAATATAAACTTTGAATGGAATTTAACCATTTACGTGCAAAAGGTTCATAATTATCATTTCAATATGTCTCCTACTTAAAATTGTTCCCACAATTTATGTAATACTCTTTATTTTCATTGCTTTTACAATACTAGTCATCATAATCCCTAATTTAATTAATAATCATTTTTATGATGTTATTTGGTATTTGATATTTTAGTCCTATAAAATTTTAATAAAGACATTGTCAGACTTTGTTGAAATAATTACATTAGCCTTTTAAGTTTTTATATTTTTGTACTTATTATATCCATGTTTTATAAGTTTGACACGAAAAATAAGATAAAATCTATGGAATAGTGATCGGCGTGTTGGAGTGAATGCCAACAAGAGTTCGAAAGATTGTGCGTTAATGTTTCATACCTTTTTCTTCTATATTTTTTATTAATTAAGGACTTACAAATGATGTTGCATTATTTGTATATATTTTTGTTTGTTTTCTATATATTTTCTTTTTCTTTTATTTTTTATATGAATTTCTGATTCTCTTAAGCGTATAATTTTTTTTGGTTCAAAGTAATTATGGTTTTGTTAGAAGTTTGTTAACTACTAGCCAAATGTTTTTCTTGATGAAATCAATTATACTTTGTCAATTATACGTCTAAGTAAATATAAATATAAGCATTTGATGAAATGTAGGAGTCCAGCAAGTACAAGAAGACCAGGTCCCTAAACCAACAAACACGGTAAAGTAGATATAAAAGAAGACAATGTAGAAAGGTAAACTGCAGACAATGTTTACGTGGAAACCTTTTTGCTCAAGGAAAGAAAAACCACGAGCTATCTCACAGGATTTCCCAACACTCCACTAACTTCAAGCAAAAAATTGATAACAGACTCCAGTAACTAAAAGGATTAACCTCTTCTAATAACTCTACTAGAAGATTAATGTAGTAACTTTACTACACCTCCACTAACTAACTCTAGTCACCAATCCTAAATAACTCTACCCAGGACAAACACCACCCAAAGTGGAATGAAAATTTGTCCAAATACAAAATGAATTTATCAATTAACTCTAACTAATACGACTTAAACTAAAACATAGACAAGCTATTTATCTAATATACTATATAGTTCAAAAGTAGATTTACAATATAAGAGCAAAACACAAAAGACTCAAGACACACTAACATTAGTGAGCACTCTATTGTTGGAGCAATGTTCTTGTACGACAACTTTTGCTTTTTGAGAGAAATCTTGATTTGCAAAAACTAGATTTAGTTATGTGTGAGTGATCCTTTTATTTGAGAGAAAAAAGCCTAAAATGCATCTCATCGGTCGACCGCCTCTACTGCAATGCCACCAACTCTCTATAAAAAGTACAGCTTCCAATTGTACTCAGTTGACATCATTTGAAGTCAACATACTATGAGACCAAGTCCTATAGATACTGATTTAGAAGCCGACCAGGTCCTTTGTGGCATAGTTTTTGGATCATCAAAACTCCAAAAGTACAATATTTTCTCCATTTTTGACTATGACAAAAATTCCCCCTATAAAGACTTGAATTTTGATAAAATATGTAAAATATATATTTTTGTTTGATTTGACTGTTTTATCCCTCCTCGTGATTGCATTATTATATTTCTAGGGTGTGAGAATGACTGACATGATTTTCGATGTATTTTAGTACCATTCATGTGATATTATGGCTGTTGGCGACTTTGTGAGCCTTATCGTTAATTTCAGTTGATTCATGTGATGGATGACAAAATGGATTGCAACAATATATTCAAAACATTAATTTTAGGGTTTAACATGGTTGGTGCGATTTTAAGGCTTTTAAATCTCATTTCGATCCTCAGTTTGGGAAGTTGTGATTTTGGGGTTTAGGGGTCAACTTTATAAAATTATTTTTTCAAAAATTTGATATTTCTATTGAGTCTGGAGCACCAAATTTGATTGGGTAACATAGTTTATTTGCATTCACAGGATTCTAGATGAATCCCACGGGGCCCGTAGAGACTTGAAATTATACCTAATTCCCCAACTGGTGCACCCATTTTCTAGTGCACCCACAATCGCAAGCCTTGGACCACGATAGCAGTTGGGCCAGTGGGGAACTTTCGCGATTATGATCCTTCTCTATGATCATGATACCTCTATCAGGCAAAGTACCATGATCGTGATCCTATTCCGCGATCGCAAGTACTGGTATATATACATGTGTTTTCACTATTTTCACCAATTTTGAGACTTATAGCTTAGAGTTTCATAGTTTTGAGAAACCTTCTCTATTTCAAAGCTTGGGAAGCTCCATTACACTCATTTCAACTAATTTCATTAATATTTAAAATTAAATTCTTATTTTAAACATGGATTAAGTATGGAATTTTGGGATTTTGGCCTGTAAGGCCTAAAAAGTGTATTTCACAAATTTAAACCCTAATTTCACTCCTTTTCACTTGAATGAGTGTATAATCCTATTATCATTAGTTTTTCCTCATTTTATCTTCTAAACAACTTTGATTCTTGATTTTTAAATATATTTCGAAAATTTTTTTGATAAGGTTTAAAACTTGTTTTTCTTCAATTTGGACCTCATTTTTAACTCATTTTTTCTTGCCTTTTCAACTATAGTCTCCTAAAAATACGGGAAACATGTTTTTAAAAAAATTTATGATTTTGCCCTTCTTTTTTTAATCTTATTTCGGGTATCTGTTGTGACCCTGCCTCAAAAATAGGTAATATGGGTATCTTTGGCTTTCTTTTGATGTGTAGATTCTATATTATGATGTTTTAGTTGATTCTGGGTTTATTCATGAGAATTAAAATTGGGAATTAAAGTGTTACAGAGTGGTTTTGACTTTTGAGGTAGGTTATGGCTTAACTCTTTCAGAATGGGCTGAGTAGTTAATTTGTATACAAAAGTATGTTAAGGGTGTGAGAACTAATCATAAAAAATATCTATCTTATTGTTTTGTTCTCGTGTGGGCCTATATGTGATGTAATTGATGGATTTGTTATATTATGAGTTCTGTGTAATCGTGTGAGGTCCTATGTGATGTTGATAGCCTATGTACATAAGAATAATTATATTTTTTTATGAAAAAATATATTGTGATACCAATTATGTATTTTGATGTATTCATACCTTATTAGCACATTAATCATGTGAAAATTCATGATGGTTGGAAATAATGAGTAGATATTTGGCTCACGTGATGGTATACTGATTGGTTGCGGAAATACTCATTGTGGTTGGTTTTGTACATACTCTTTGTGGTTGGTTGAGCATTACATCATCATACATCTATGAAACAATGGTACCACTATGGAAATATTGAGAAACACTAGCAATACCTTTTTATGATGGAAAATGTGACATTTTATAAAACCTTTCCTGAGGGATGTGTCGAGAAGGAGATATGATATATGGATTGTATATGGGTTAATGGACCCCTCATGGGTCCTACGTGGGAAGCTTTAACTCCTTAGGTGTATATGGAGGATGTGTGACGATCTCGGAGAATGTGTGACAACCTCATGCATTACATCATCATCATTATTATCATCGTCATCATAATTCTTATTGTGTTTACTTTATTGTGCTTGTGATGTGATTTTATATTCTATTTGACTTGTTACCTATCCATTTTTCTAACCTCCCTTTCTTGTAATTGATGCTCTCGAATATTTTGTTCCCTTTTCTATGTTTATATGTGGTACAAATGTATGTGGATAATATAAAATTATTAGTGCAAATGGTGTAGGCTACCGTTGTTGGATATTTTCTAATTACAGGTGATGTACTCTTAGTTTGTATGGTGTATGCTTTATTTTCTACTCTTCTTGGTCGTATTATGATACGTATTGAGTACAAGTAGACCACACTCATTCCTACTGTGCCTTTTTAGTCTAGTTTCTAGTGCGGGTGCATCTCATGTGGCTTGATTTTAGTCTCCTTAAGAGTTGTTGAAGGTAGCAGTTGGACTTTTATGTGTCTGGGGTTTGCTGCTACCATTCTGTATTAGTTTATGTCATTACTAGCAATCTAAGACATATATTATTCCTATAGGGTATTCTATGTACTTGACTCATTGATTGTATTAGTAGTTCTTACTCTATTGACACTAAGTTTTGGGAGTTGGTTTAATATCTTTGAGTGTATGTTTTGCTTTCATGTTATATTCGTATCGTTTGACTTTGTTCTAGAAGCCTTGTGTTACGCCCAAGCGTACACACAAGTGTACGTGGTCTCACCAAGTAGTTAAGTGGCTCTTTAGAAGCCAAGTATCAATCCCACAGGGACTTGTTTTAACAACTATCAAATTTAAGTTTAACTATTGAGATTAAGGTGGTGCACACGTAATCCAAAGATATTTGGAGTTATAAACTAAAATTAAAGTAAACAATGCAATAAAGTAAAAGTGTTGGACAATAAATAGAGAGGAATTAGGGTCAAGGCTCTACGAACAGTCCTACTACGCTGTTGAACTTCATTGGTTAGATTACTTGCCTTGGTTGTTAATTCACGGGGTTAATATTATGATCATGGTCTCTCGAGCCTCTAATCTTTTATCTAACTTAGACCTACAACTAAATCATTGAAAGGGCATGTGAGAACTTAGCTAAACACATTTATATTTCATCCTTTAATGAACCAAATAGGTCACTTAGGTATATCTCTATCCTAAATGGATATTATAACTTTATTCTGTCGAAGATTATAATCTTATTCTATTTACCCCAACGTTCTATCCTCTTGTTCCTCCTCTCGGGCTTACAAGACAACAATAGATGTATTCTAACATTAGCTACTCCTTAAAATAGTTATAAAAAGGATAAATAAACAACCAAATATTATAATCAATCAAAACCAAATTAATTCAAAGCAATAGTAATCATGTTCTTGGACTTAACCCTGAAATGGGGGCTTCTAGCCGATCAGGGACATAATAGTAATTGCAAAGGTATAAAATATGTTAAAATCAATAAAAAAACTAAATTAAAAAAATAAAAACCCTGATTGAAGTGTTTTCTATCCTCCCTCTAAGTATTAGAGTCATCCAAGGTGTTAAGCATTATGTTTAAGTGCCCTATTTATAGGAGGTCAAAATTGCAAAAATTGGACTAGGGTCCGCGTCACGGAGTTCATATAGGGAAATAGGGTGATAGGAGTGACCTAATCATGGAGACACACTATTTTGGGTCCTTATGAATATCCCTATGTGCAGCATGCACCCCATAGACGCGCCATGGACTTTTAAGAGGTCTGTTTTACGTCAAATCTATCTCGTGCTTTTGTTGATCCATTCCAAGCCTTTTTGTGTTGTTTACACTTGATTTTCAGCTTTTATATCACTCATATATCATCATAATCATCTCACCAATTACCCTATAGCATTAAACACCATAAATTAGAGCTTAAAATAACACACCATCCACAATGGTGAACTAAAAACTTAAGTTAAGAGCTAGTTTAGTCCTTTTAATCTTTAGTTTAGTGTTTTGACTCTTAGATTGATTCAATTTGACCTTGAACACTATAAAAAGTTGTTACACATAAAATTACACAATGATACACTTAGTAACCCATTACACACACTAGAATTCATCGAGATCAACTAGAACAACACCTAGCTCAAACTAGTAACACTAGATTACTTATTTTCACTCTTAGTAACCAATTTAAGTACAAACTTTTTTGGAAAACACCTTAACATAGTAATAAAGTGCTTAAACACTTATATGCTCATTTATATCAATATTGACTCATTAAGCACTCAAATTATCCTCAAAACAAGACTAAATAAGCTTGGATAACAATACTGAGGTGCATAAATCCACCTCAGATCACCTTGCTATTAGGTTATTTCTATATATTTACCCCTTGTGTATTATTTTGGATGTTAGTCTTACTTGTCAGGGTTCGCCGCAACAAGTGCCATCATGACCCTTGTTTTTAGCTCGTGGCAAATTGGATCAGAGCCAGATTCATTAGTCTCAACGGCGTAAGAATGTAATTTTTAATAAAGTCTCATAGATCAGTACGTATATGTACTTATATATATTTGAGATTCTATAGGATGTCTTTAGGAATATTTCCCTTATTTTATTCTTTATCATGCGAATTTATTTTTAATACCTTATGTTCTAAGTTATGTTTCACTCTTTCCATACAGATAATATTGAATAGGTCCCGCGAGGTCAAAGATATAGAGATTTCATCTAGAGAGTGAGCCTCGAGTCGTGGATAGAGATGAGAGAGTGGACAGGCACATGGATTTTCCCTATCTAGGAGTAGTGCTAGAGGACTTTCTCTTGAGCCTTATGTTAAGCATGTTGAAGGGATGGGTCATACTTCAGTTTCACTGAGTGTTTTTGACCCAATCTTAGAGAGATTGTTGGTGTGTTTTCTGGCCCATTTAGAGGGTTCTCCTTTGTTTATGTTATGTGTTCCTCCCATCCTGAGTATGGATCCTTCAGTTGGACCTGCTTCTATTTTGGGTACTCCTCAAACCCCGAGTACTATTCTATTTTTAGCACCAATATCTGAGTATGGTGATCTAAGGTTGGGAGTTTATCCTTCATCTATGTTACCTCCTCAGATAGGATCTCAATCTGCCAGATTCACCATTTTTTTCACTTATTGTGAGTGCAGTGATGTCTTCTAAGGATTAAAAGAGGTTTGAGAGATTTACTTGTTGGGGTCCTCCTAGATTCAATGGTGTTATGGACGAGGATTCCTATAATTTACTAATTGATTATCGAGAGAAGTTGCATAATTTGGGTTCACTTGAGTCGCATGGAGTTTCTTATACTACTTATCAATTGAAAGATGTTGCTAGATATTGGTGAAGCTTGTTTATTAGTTGTAGACCTCTTAATTCACCTAAGATAGCATGGGATCAGTTTGTTGATGCCTTTTTGGAGATATTTAAACATTACAGTCTAAGGGATCGAATAAGAGATGTCTTTGATTTCTTGAACCAGGGCTCTATGGCAATTAAAAAGTATAAGGCATGTTTCTATGCCTTGTCCAGATATTCTTATGCAAGTATTTACACATGGTCTTATAAGATTTAAAAGTTTGTAAAGGGTTTAGATGTCTTTCTTCAGTTGGCTATGTCTCATATGGTTATATTTAGAGCGTCCCTTTGAAGTATAATGGATCATGCTAAGATGACTGAGGGTATTCTGCAAGCATATCAGGGAAGCACTAAGAAGGTGTGCCATTTTAGTGAGTTTAGAGGTCAAGCTTCTCGAGGTAGAGATTTCAAAAGTTCTCATGGGTATCATGGTAGACCTGTGTAGGAACCCATACAGAGTTTGGGTAGTGGCTCTTCTGGTCCAGCAATTCAGGGTGGCCACCTAATGCGCCTTGGAAATATGGAACATTTGATGCTTAAAACAAGGAATTTATGCCTAAACTTAGGTTAGTTTGGTAGATATAATGTTGTTTGTTACATAATTGCAGTGAATTAGGTAGAAAGTGGCTTAAGTTGAAAGGATTAAAGAAAAGTCAGGAAAAAAATGAAATATTGGTCAGGCTACGAGTCATTAAGACATCATACGACTCGTAGCCCAACTCATAAAGATGGCAATGACTAAGGATAAGATCGAGGAGCTAAGTGTCAGATGATAATGACTCATAAGGAGATAATATGAGTTGTATCATGCAATTAAAAAGAGTACAGTGAGCTATGTTGAAGTCTGAAATTGAAGTCATAGAAAACTACGAGTCATAAGATTTGGCTACGAATCGTAGTGAGCAATCCTAAAAAGATCAATGTACAAAGTCCTAAAGGTTGAGGTTCATGTGATAACGAGTGAAGACTATGAGTCGTAATGACAGACTATGACTCCTGGTAAGAAATCATAATGACAATAGAAGCTTGAAGTCCTGAAGAGAAAAAACAGTGAAATGCCTATGATTAGCAGCATATGAATCATAAAGAGACCTTACAAGTCATAATGATTACCAACTTAGTTTTTCTATTACATTTTTAAGGATTTCTTTATTATTTTAAGATACTATAAATATCTTAGGGTTATTCCCTTATTACATTACGTACTTTGAAAGCACTTTTACATTACTTTTGGCATAATTTGATCATTGAGATTTTGTTCGTGAGATTCTTGGTTTCATATTAAATTATAGATCTTAGATTTTAATCTTTCAGCATTTTTCAATTAATTACATGTGTTCTTCATTGATTATCATGGATTATTGCATGAATATGAGTGCCTAAATTTCATGAATAGGGTTGTAGGAACCCTGGAGGATTAGCTACATAAGAAAAGTAGGAGATTTACCTATTTTACTATAGTTTCATGTATTGCAACCTTCTTTGTATTAATTAGACCCAAGGTACTGCAGAAGCTTCGGAATTGCCTATATTCGAGAACGTCCTCAAAAGGGAATTTAAGATTGGGAAAATGAGGTTACAATAGTCATTCAAAGCTTTCAACCCTCATCTAATCAACTCAAGAATCAAAAAATGAGAGTTGTACTGAGGTTATAGACAAGACTACAAGGCAACACCCTGAGACTTACAATGTAAAGGGTGAAATATATCAATTCATTCACAAGATGATTGATAGTACATAGCTTGTCAACTTTTCATGTAGAACAGGAGGTTAGATGGATTGAACACTAGAATCTTACACAGTTGTGAATCTAGGGGGAACACAGCCCAATTGTTCGTCTTCTACTTTTTAAAAACTCAAGCATTCAAGTTTGGTTACTTATTGTGACTTTAAAATACCCCCTCCCCATTTACTTTTCTACACTGCTTGTGGATTTTGTCAAGTTTAAGATAATATTAGACGTTTTCCCTGTGGGATTGACCCCAACCTTAGTTGGTTTACTATATTTGGCATCAATCTCAACATACTTATTTGGAGGTTAGTTTTTTTAAGACATCATCGTCTAGGCCCTATGGTATATTTTTCTATTATCCCATATAGGTTTCTTTGTGTGTGATGAAATTAGCAATTTGGACAAGGACTATCCCCACCATATTATTAGAGCTACTCTTATTTCAACTGTGAGAGGTAAGATTCTACTAGAGTTGTGAGAGGCAGGGGTAGTGGACTTCGTGGTAGTGGTCATGGGGATACTTATCCAGTTAGAGGTCATGGATGATGCTATGCTATACCTGCCAGCAAAGGCAAAGGGTTTTGATGCTGTAATTACAAGTATTTTCCTCATTTATTTCAGATCTACATCTATGTTATTTGATCTAGGATCGACTTTCTTCAATGTGTCTGCATATTTTGCTTTGGGTTTTGATTCTGTTAGTCAGCCTCTTGCCATGCTTATTCATGTATCTACCCTAGTAGATGATTCTTTAGTGGTGGATTAGGTGTATCAGTCTTGTGTTGTGACTTTTTCTGGACATGAGGCTTAGGTAGATTTGCTTGTGCTAGATATGGTTGATTTTGATATTATTTTGGGTATGGATTCGTTGGATCTTTATCATGCTATCCCATATTGTTTTGTTAAGACAATAACTTTAGCTTCGCCGGGTGTGCCAAGGATAACTCAGAAGGATACACTTCATTTAGGTCCTAAGAGGGTTATATCTTATTTTTCAGGTTCGTCGATTGGTTAAGAGGGGATGTTTATAATTTTTAGATCATATTCATGATACTAGTGTTGCTTCATCTCTTTTTTTAGATTTTGTTCGTTTTGTCCATGAGTTCAAAGATGTGCCTAGTATGCCTTCGGATTGTGATATTTATTTTGCTATTAATGTTAAGTCGGGAACCAATCCCATTTCTATTCCTCCTTATAGGGTTTCCTCAGCTGAGCTAAAAGAATTGAAGGATCAGCTGGAGGAGTTGTTGGATAAGGGATTTATCGACCTAGTGTATTTCCTTGGGGTGCACCTATTTTTTTTTAAAGAAAAAGGATGGATCTTTGCGAATGTGTATTGATTATCAAAAGTTGAACAGAGTGATGATTAAGAATAAGTATCCTCTTTCTCGTATTGATGATCTATTTGACTAGCTTAAGGTTGTTGCAGTTTTTTCAAAGATTGATTTTGAGATTTAGGTATCACCAATTGAGGATTAAAGTTTCAGATATTCCAGATACAGCTTTTGTACTTGATATGGTCTTTATGAGTTGTTAGTCATATCCTTTGGGTTGACCAATGCCCCAGTCGTGTTCATGGAATTGATGAACCAGATGTTTTGACCATATCTCGACTCTTTATTATTGTATTTATAGATGATATCTTAGTTTATTCCAAGAGTGAGGCCAATCATGAGGAGCATTTAAGGATTGTGCTTCGGAGATTTGGGGATGAAAAGTTATATGCCAAGTTCTCCAAGTGTGAGTGTTAGTTGGAGTCTGTCCCTTTCTTGGGTCAGGTGGTGACTAAAGAGGGTATTGTGGTTTATCCAACCAAGAATGCAGTGGTTCGTGATTGGGATAGGCCAATTTTTCCTGCCGAGATTCAGAATTTTATGTGATTGGCAATTTATTATCGGTGTTTTGTTGAGGGTATTTCATCTATTGGAGCTCTGTTGACCAAGTTGACTCAAAGGAAGGTTTCCTCTCAGTGGTCCGATACTTGTGAGGCGAGCTTCTAAAAGCTTAAAGATTTGTTGATTTCATCTCCTATATTGACTTTCCCTAGGGCATCTTTTGTGATGCTTCGAGTGTGGGTTTAGGTGTTGTGTTGATGCGGGAAGGTAAGATGATTACATATGTTTCTCTTAGTTGAAGCCCTATGAGAAGAATTACCCTACCCATGACTCGGAGTTGTGCACGATTGATTTTTCTTTGAAGGTTTGGAGGCACTACTTGTATGGAGTCCATTGTGAGATTTTTTGGATCATCATAGCCTTCAACAATTCTTCACCCATTAGATCTTAATATGAGGCAGTGTCATTATCTTGAGTTGCTTAGGGATTATAACTTGACTATTGTCTATCATCCAGGCAAGGCTAATGTGGTTTCAGATGCCTTGAGCTGAAAGTCAACTAGCATGGGTAGCTTGGTGCATATTTTGACCTCGTAAAGGCCTTTTGTCATGACTCGAGACTACCCCCTAGTCATAAAATGGTGCTTAGAGTCACAAGTGACCCCAAGCTAACCCATGGTTTGTACCTTCTATGAACACTGGAGAAAATAACAAAATACTTGGCGGAAGTTAAACTGGAAAATCTAATAATAAGTGGTAATGGAAATAATATCAATCATGTCTGAATATCTGATAAAACAGAAAACATGTCTGACTTTCTGAAATCCTCGAAAACATGGGAAGCAGATATGACAAACCCCCAACTAACTCCAACTAACTAAAATAAAATATACTATTGAAGTTGACAATTGATAACCCGTCCTTGAAGGACGAGGACTCAGCACAACTTTTGTTGAGTGGCACATAAACTAACTAGGCGCGATCCGAGAACTGAGCATCCGAACCTATAATATAAGAAAAAATAGTGCAAAAGAGAGTATACGATTAGTACTTTGAATGTACTAAGTATGCAGGATGGGAAGCCTAACCAGTATACTAAGCAGGAATGCATGAACATGTAAACTTAACAAGACCAAGAATAAATATGTACTGAATAAGCTGAATAACTGGATAATTGAATACAAGGTCATGCATACCTGAGTTGAAACATCAATTGAATATATAAATATGGAAACTGAACTGGAGACTATGGGAGCTAACTACAACCTACATACCCCAATTTGAGCAAAACTGGGGTCCAACCGGTGACCCCTGTTAGACGGGCGCTAGTACCTTGCCAAGGGTACCAACACTGGCTGGCATGTATCCACTAAACTAATGTCCCTAAAAACTATGGTGTCACACCTCTACTAACGGGGAACCCCTTATAACCTATGGTGGTGATGTAGTTTTGGAACTTAGGGATTGATACTATTAGTCTAATTCCTAATTGATGGGGGAGTTGTCATCCCTACGTTCACTCGATGCTAAGTATTACTCTTAACTGAATGACACTGAAAGTATAAACTAAAATGTAAACTGATATGCTCAAGGCATGGTATTCTGAAATTAACAATACATGTACAATATGAACTGCTCAATAACATGTAAGGTGACATATGTATGATTTCGTAGGTATTAGGTGTTCATAACCCACCAGCACAGACTAATGCAACTAAACATGATAAGGATGAAACTTACCATGGTATAGAAAATTATAAATAGCACTCAATATTTCAGTAATGGGTCATGGTATGGACTATTGTAATTATCAAACATCTGGAAACACAATTCTTAAGGGGGAACATATTTTCATAGTTCATAACCAAAACAACTAAGATAGAGTTGATAAATCTCATATTTGACTTGGAACCCAAATAAAATGAGAATAAGGTTTGTACTTTTAAATTAAGGAAGTTCTTACGACTCAATAGGTAGAAAGGAACCATTGATGAAAACCCACATACCTATAGGCAAACGCCTTCGGGGGATTTCTTTGGATTGAACTTGAACTTAAAGAACCCTAGATGCCTTTTGGGGAAAAAATAAAATAGCCTCTCTTAATACCTCTGGGTGGAAATATTATTAAATCATGGATTTAGGGAATTTTGGTATTTTATACGAATCTTTGAGAAGCATAAACAACGTGGGTTAGGCTTTTAAAAGAGTGGGGAAAGACATACAAGTCCTTGAGAAATCATGCAGGAAATTCCGCGCCCTGTCATTACGACTTACCCTGCGACTTGTTATGACTGGTCACGAGTTATGGTCTGAGTCATAACCTGAAATCCTATGGTCCCGGGTCCTTTATGTTATGACTATGAATCCCCACCTAACGACTCATCATGATTTATCATGAGTGGTTAGGTAAAGTCGTAGTCTAAGAATAGATTTTTGGCTATACATTGTTATAGTAATGAGTCCCTCCTAATGACTCATTGTCACTGGTGATGAATCATAGGGTAGGGTTTCTATCACTGGGCGTAAAACTGAGGATCTTTGCTATTTTGATGATGACTCCTCATAACGACTTGTTACGTCTGGTATCGGGTTATCACGTGAGTCGTAGCCACTGGCGGCTAACTGATACTTGAGGAAAAATTTGCATAACTTTTTGCCACGACATCGGATTAAGGCAAGACTTATGGAATTGGAAAACTAAATTAATGTCCTACCTCTTTAAAGGTCTAGAGCTTGGAAACTTGGGTTATTACAATATCACACCCTTGGGATCATTCTTACCCGAATGAAACAACTAAGCTGAAACATAAGCTCATATCTGGATCTGAGACTGATGCATAGACTGAATTGACTGCATGAATGCATGCTATGACATGAATATGGTTGGATAGATGAGAAAGAAATGAAAGAATTTATTACTTAATTAAGAAAACTATTACCTCAAGATGAAATTGAGTTCAAAGAGAAAAGATAGGTGTACTTGGCTCGCATATCAGCCTCTGTTTCCCAAGTAGCTCCCTCAATGGACTAATTCCTCCACAAGACCTTTACTACAGTGTCCTCTTTATTTCTCAACCTACGAGTATGACGGTCAAGGATTTCAACTGGGACTTCCTCGTGAGATAGTCTATCTTCCACGCCCACACTTTCCAAGGTAATTACTAATGCTCAATTACAAATGCATTTCTTCAACAAAGAGATATGGAAAACTGGGTGCACTAATGATAAATCTGCAGGCAAGTCCAACTCATATACTACCTTACCAAACCAACTCAAAATCCTGTATGGACTTTATACCGAACCTCTTCACCCCTTTTATGGGCAAAATTTTTAGGTAAACAAAATCCCCAACATCAAATTCAAGCTCCCTCCTCCTCACACTTGCATAGGATTTTTGACATCTCTTGACTGAGCCTTCCCTTTTTATCGAACCTCCTCACCCCTTTTACGGGAAAAAATTTTATGTGAAAAAAAATCCCCAACATTAAATTCATCCTCCCACCTCCTCACATCCGCATAGGATTTTTAACAACTTTGGGCTATTTTCAATCTTTCTTAATTAGCTGAATTTTCCCCATTGCCTTATGCACCAAATCTAGCCCTATCAAGGAAGACTCACCAACCTCAAACCAACTAATAAGAGATCTGCACCTCCTGCCATAGAGATCTTTAAATGGAGGCCATTTAAATATTGGAGTGATAACTTTTATTATAAGCAAACTCAATCGAAGGCAAGTGGTCATCCCAACTACCCTTGAAATAAAATGCACATGCCCTTAACATATCCTCTAAAGTATAAATGGTACTCTTTGCCTGACTAGATATTTGCGGGTGGAAGCCTGTAATGAGATGAACTTAGGTTCCAAGACCTTTCTAAAAAGCCTTCCAAAAATAAGAGGTAAACTGGGTACCCCTATCTAATAGATGGTCAGCGGGAGTCCCTGCAACTTCACCAACTCCCTGAGATAGAGTCTAGCATAATCCTTGGGTGAATATGAAGTATTAACTGGCGAGAAATAGGTTGACTTAGTCATTCGATCTAAAACAACCCAAATGAAATCATGATGACAACGTGTATGGGGCAATCCTGTAATAAAGTTTATATACATCACTTCCCACTTCCATGTAGGGGTACTGAATTCCTAAAGTATGCCACTAGGTCTCTAGTGCTCAACCTTAACCTGCTAATAATTTGAACACTTATCCACGAATTCTGCAATGTCCTTCTCTATACCATTCCACCAGTAGATTTTTCGCAAGTCGTGGTACTTCTTAGTGTCTCTTGGGTGAATAAAATGTAGAGAATCATAAGCCTCTTCTAGTATCTGTTATTTCAAATCATCCATGTCTAGAACAGATAGCCTTCCCTAACAGTAAATAACACCATCCCCCCTTTGGGAGAAAACCTTAACTTTTTTATTCCGAACTGCCTGCTTCAACTTAAGCAAAATAGGATCTATATCTTGCTTTTACTTCACTTTGGCAACCAATAAAGATTTCAAACCATTATGAACACATATACTTCCTTCCACTAAATCAACCGCTAAACCCCTAATCTAGAAAGCTGATGAACCTCACAAACTAACTCTTTTGTATCATCCTCAACAAGGGCAACATTTCTCATGGATAATTTGCTAAGGGTGTCGGCCACTACTTTGGCCTTACCCAGGTGATACAATACACTTATATCATAATGTTTCTATAGTTCTAACCATATTATCTTACAAAGATTTAGGTCTTTCTGAATAAACATATACTGAAGGCTCTTGTGATTAGTAAACATATCCTTGTGAACCCCATAAAGGTAATGCCTCCAAATCTTTAGGGAAAAAACAACTACTATCAACTCGAGATCATGAGTTGAGTAGTTATTTTTATAGGGTTTGAGTTATCTTAAGGCATAGACTATAACCTTACCTCACTGCATCAACAAACAACCAAGACCAACTCTGAAAGCATTACAATAAATCACAAAACCATCAGAACCCTCTAATAGAGTCAAAATAAGGGCAGAAGTGAGTTGAATTTTCAACTCCTAGAAACTCTTCTCGGAGGAATCGGATCACTGAAATTTGACGTTCTTCTGAGTTAGTCCTGATAAGGGAGAGGTAATAGAGGAAAATCCTTTAAAAAATCATCTATAGTAATCGGCTAAGCCCAAGAAACTCTTGATATATGATGGAGAGATGGGTTTAGGCCAATTTTTTACAGCTTCAATTTTTTGAGGATTAAACGAATGCTTTCACCTGAAATAATAGGACCACGTAAAGTTACTGATTTCAACCAGAATCCACACTTACTAAACTTAGTGAATAACTGATGATTCTTAAGGGTTGTAGAACAACCCTCAAACTGTTTGCATGCTCACTTTTGATACGGGAATAGATGAGGACATCTTTTATATTGACTATGATAAACATGTCTAAGTACTGCTTGAACACTCTATTCATCAAGTCCATAAAAGCTACAGGGGCATTCTTTAGTGCAAAAGACATAATACAAACTCAAAATGACCATACTGAGTTCTGAAGTCCATCTTTAGAATGTCACTTTCTCTAACTCTAAGCTAATAATATCTAGATCTGAGGTCTATCTTAGAGAAATAATTTTCACCCTAGAGTTGGTCGAAAAAGTCATAAATTTTGGGGATAGGATACTTATTATTGATTGTGACTTTGTTCAATTGACGGTAGTTGATGCATATTCTGAGAGAACCATCTTTATTGTGCACGAATACAACTAAAGACCCTATGGAGAGGCACTAGGTTTGATAAAACCATTATCTAAGATATCCTTCAATTGTTCTTTCAATTCCTTAGAATCAGCTAGAGCCATTCTATAAGGTTTTCACAACCCGAGGCTACCCCTTAGTCATGACACAATGCTTAGGGCCACAAGTTAACCCGTGGTTTGGTACCTATTGTGAGCACTTAATAAAATGATAAAAATCAACATATGTAGAAGATAAACTAATAAAATATTGTCAAAAGGGATACTTAATTATATAAAACATATCTAAAGTATCTGGTAAACACTAAAAACTAGACTGACTGTCAGAAATAACTAATAATAACTAAAAAACTGAACGATTGTCTACCTGTCTAAAAGCCTCTAAAAATCATGAGGATTTGATAGGAATAACCCCCAACTAACGTCAACTAAATCATAATCAAATACTAAAATAAATAAGATTATATATCATATCCTTGATGGATGAGGACTCACCACTACTACTGTGGGGAACTACTGACCTGTCTAAGGATGGTCGAGAAACTGTTCATCTAAACCTATGTTATAAGAAAACATAGCGCAAGATAAAGGTATGTGATCAGTACTTTGAATACACTGGTACGTGAGGTAAGGACTAACTAGAATACATGAAGAAAATAAATGTAATTACATGAACATGTAAGACAAAGTATACAAGACCAAGTGTTTTAACACACTGTCATTATTTGAATAACTGATATAGTTTCTATAACTGACTGAATAAATATTGAAAATAGACTAATTGTTCTAGTAAAATTAAATTGAAATAGACTACCAACACCGATTGAAACTATAGGAGAAATCATGTAATCGATATAACCATGGACATCAGCATGGAGTCCAATATTTGACCTATGTTGAGAAGGGATGTTCCATCCTTTCCATCAGAGTGGAACCTGAACTAGAGTGATCACTATACTGAGCTTATTTGGGAAAAGGGGTAAATGTTTTTTGGCGAGTCTTAAAATCCTACGAGGGCAGTAGTTTCTGGGAAGTAGGATGCGTTGAACCCACACTTCCTACTCAATGCTAAATCCTACTTCCAACTAAATGATACTGGTATTATTCATGGTTTAACATAACATAGTACTGTACTAACAAACATCAACTGGGACTTGAAAATAGTAAGTAAACATATAGGTATCGGGTGTTCATAACCCGCCAGCACTGAATGGTTCCAAAAATACAATAACTACTATTAAAACAGTAGTATAAAGTCATAATGCCTCACCCAAAACATTGGACATTTGAGTGTATAAGCATACTACGTGGATTTGTGCATGAAAATATGTTTAACTTAAGGGAATAGCAATTTCTCATCAAAATAATAGAATTTAAGACAAAATAACAAACTTGTAGTTGGAAACATGAATAAATAAAACTCTTATGCTCTTTCGTCCCTAGATCACTTGGTAATGCTATATTTCCAACACATAAAGATTTAGCAATGAAATCTATCTTAAAACATGTGAATTTAACTTGAAAAGTCATGTATTTGGGCACAATGTTGAAAGGTTAACCTTGTTCAAAACCCCACATACCTTAATAACTAAATTCTTGAAGATTGTTTGAACTTAGGTGATTGAACTCTTGGATTCTTGGAGAATGAAGTTTGAGTTCTTGTTCTTGGGAAGGAGGAGGGTTTCCTAAGAGTAATTTTGAGAGGAAGGGGCAAATAATGCCTCTATGGATGCCCCAAATTATGTTATGGACAAATTTGGTTGAGGGAAAAAGACTTATTTGCCACTTGGTTTCATTAATAAAAGAGCTGGACATAGGGTACCAACTCACCGCTTTGTTTTCTCTAGGGGAGAGAGCAACACATCGCATTACTTGCTTCAGAGGAGAAAGAAACACCCTGCGTCACTTATTCCAGAGGAGAGAGCAATGCCCTATGAACCCTCTCACCGTGGGAGAAACTAATGCATCGAGGGTTTATCCCGAGGGTTCACTATTTTAACAATCCAAACACGTCCCGAACCCCATCCAAAAATCTCAAAACTCTCCCAAGACATACCTTTAACCTCCCTTAACATGAACTTACTCATAAACCAACGTCACAATTTTGGAAAGTCCAAAATAAAAATCCTTAAAGTTTTAAGGTCTTGAAAATCACTAAGTCCCCAATACTTAGTGAAATATTCAAGCCTTGGACCTTTTTAGCATGCGACTACAACTGAACTGAGCTGAGTATCTTGTGGGGTATTACAAAGGTGGAATTAAAATAGTTTAGGTATCTAGAAGGAGATCTATTCCAAAGTCGATTTCCCGTTCAGAAGGAACTCTGAAAAGATCTTCAAGAAACACCTCTGGAAATTCATTAACAACTGGGACTGACTCAGGACTTGGGATTTCCAAACTTGAGTCTTGACTTGAACTATATGATAGATATACCCCTTGGAAATCATTTTCCTCATCTCAAGGAAAGATATAGACCACCCCATAGGTACTGAGGTACTACCCTTCTATTCTATGACTGGCTTATTTGGAAACTGAAATTGAACTATTCGGTTTCTACAGCCAGCTGAGTCATAAAAGGAGTGTATCCAATCAATACAAAGAATGAAATTAAAAGCGGTCATCTCTAATTGTACAAGATCAACTGATAAGACTTTTTGGGATACTTTTTGAGAACGATTCCCACCATCTGACTTCTACTGAGAGAAATTAAAACTGCCAGTCTCGACCCTCTAATTCTCTCTTTCTCTTTCTTTAATCTTATACCTTTTAATATGCTGAGCATGAACCATCAACTTGGAGAGGTCCATCTTCTTAATCAACTTGCCATCCTAAACTCCTTGACTATATCCTCTGACACAACAAATATAAACTTACTCATTCAGGCCCTAAAATCATCCACAATATTAGGAGCATACCTCGCCAACTAAGTAAACTTAAGAAATAATTCCTTATACTTGTACTACCTTACTTTAGGTTAATAAACTTCTGAACCTTATCTCTCTTCAACTCACGAGGGAGAAACCTATTTGGAAAAGCAACAACAAACTCATCCCACTCTGTAGACCCCTACCTCGGCACCCCTATCCTTCTTCTACTGCTTAACCTAGGTATAAGCCACCCCTTACAATTGGTAAGAAATTAAGTCAGCACGCTCACTCAGAGTAACACCCATAATATCAGTAACCTTCTGCACATAAATTAGAAACTCTTATGGATCCTTCTCAGACTTGGATCCAGAAAATATTGGGGGATTCATTCGAGTAAAGTCTCAGATCCTAGTTGTTATTGTATTTACCACTAGTTTTGTCGTGGAAATAGTCTACTGGTTATTTTGGACAACCATGGATTGGTCTAGCACTGTGAAGGCAGCATTAAATTCAGCATGGGAGACCTGCTCATTTTGAGGGTCTTCTGGAATAGGTGACGGTGCTAGTTGATCCTCATTCCTTCTTCCGTTAATCCTTTTGGGAGGCATTTTCTATAAATGAGTAGAGGAAGAGTTAAAATAGGAAATTCAAGGGAGCTTATGCTCCATCACATGACTTGAATAATGAAAGAAATGAAATTTTTATAAAATATTTCATAGCCTCTCACTGATAAGTGTGGCACACTTCACACCGATGAACAAGACTCTACTTAATGCAACATTCAGATACCTTAGGGTACTTTAAACCTTGTGCTATGATACTAGGTTTGTCAATACCCGAGAGTCACAAGGGACCCTAAGCTAACCCATGGTCTGGTACCTACTATGAATACTGAAGAAAATAATAAAATACTGGGCATAATCTAAACTGGAAAATCTGATAATAAGTAATAATAGAAATAATATCAATCATATCTGAATATCTGATATAACTGAAAACATGTTTGGCTGTCTAAACGCCTCTAAAATATAGGGATTTGATGGGACAAACCCCCCAACTAACTCTAAATGATTGAAATAAAATAAAATATTAAAGGTGCCAACTAATAACCTCAAAGGATGAGGACTCACCACAACTATTATTGAGTGGCATTAAAACTAACTAAGTGTGATCTAGGAACTAAGCATTCGAACCTATATTACAAGACAATATAGAACAAAAAAAGTATGTGATCAATACTTTGAATGTACTTAGTATGCAGGCTGGAAAGGCTAACTAGTATACTAAGCATGAATGCATGAACATGTAAATTGAATGTATGATCGAGTATATATATGTACTAAATAAGATGAGTAACTGGATAACTGAATACACGATCATGTATATCTAAGCTAAAACATAAGTTGGTTATATAAATATGAAAACTAAAGTGGAGATTGTGGGAGTTAACTACAACTGACCTACCCTAATCTAAGCAAAACTCGGGTCTAACCTGTAACCCCAGTTGGACGAGTGCAAGTACCTTGGCAAGGGTACCAACACTGGTTGGCGTGGATCCACTAAATTGATGTCCCAAAGTTCTAGGGTGTCATTCCTCTACTATCGTGGGATACCTTATAACCTACAGCGGCGACGTAGTTTTGGAACTTAGGGATTGCTACTAAAGATCATATGCCTAATTGACGGGGGAGCCGTCATCCCTATGTCCACTCGGTGCTAAGTATTACTCACAACTGAATGACACTGGAGTATAAACTGAAATATGAGCTAATATTTTATATTCTCAAGCCATGGTATTCTGAAATTAACAATACATGCACAATATAAACTGCTTAATAACATGTTAACTAACATATGCATGAGTTCCTAGGTATTGGTTGTTCATAATCCACCAGCACAAACTAATGCAATCGAACATGGTAAGGGTAAAATTAACCATGGTATAATAAATCATAAATAGTATTCAGTATTTTAATAACGGGTAATGGTATGGACAATTTTAATTATCGAACATATGGAAACACAATTCTCATGGGGTATTTCATAGTTCATAACCAAAACAACTAAGATAGAGTTGATAAATCTCATATTTGACTTGTAAACCAATTAAAAGGAGAAAAAGGTGTGTACTTGTAAATTAAGGAAGTTTGGGACTCAATGGGTGAAAGGGACCCATTGATGAAATTCTACATACCTGAAGGCAAACTCCTTGGGGGACTTTCTTTGGATTGAACTTGAACTTATAAAAACCTAGTTTCCTTTAAGAAGGAAATAAAATCACCTCTCTTAATACCTCTGGGTGAAAATACAATTAAATCATGAATTTGGGGAATTTTGGTCTTTTATACCACTTTTTGAGAAGCCAAATAATATGGGTTTGGATTTTAAAAGAGTGGGAAAAGACTTAAAAGTCTATGGGAAATTGCGCAGGAAATTCCACTCCCAGTCATTATGACTCACCCCGTGACTCATTATGGCTGGTTATGATTTGTGGTCTGAGTCGTAACCTAAAATCTGAAGTCTTGGGTCTTTTCTGTTATGCTATGATTCCCCTCCTAGTGACTCTTCATGACTGATCATGAGTCATTAGGTGAAGTCGTAGTCTGAGATTGGGTTTTGGCTATACACTGTTGTGTAACGAGTCCCTCCTAATGACTGGTTGTCACTGGTGATGAGTCGTAGGATAGGGTCATTATCACTGAGATTAAAACTAAGGATCCTTACTATTGTGATGACGACTTCACATAACAACTCATTGTGTCCAATAATAAGTCTTCACATGAGTCGTAGCCACTTGCAGCTGATTGATACTTAAGGAAAAATTTGCCTAACTTATTGACATGACATCGAATTAAGGTGAGACTTATGGCATTGGGAAACTAAATTAATGGCCTACCTCTTTAGGGGACTAGATCTTGGAAAATGGTGTATACACCTTTGGCCTTAGAGGTTCAGTCTTTGTCTAACTAAATGGTTAGGCTAGATATTTTGACACCTAGGTGTGTTTTGGCATTTGTGGTGGATAAGTCTTATTTGATGGAGCAGATTTGAGCTCATCATTTTGATGATGTTGGGTTGAGGTTGATTCAGGATAAGGTGTTGAGTGGCGAGGCTAAGGAAGATTTACTTGATTTTGATGGTATTTTAAGGATTGAGGGCCAAGTTGATATACCGAGAGTGGGTGATTGGATTATATTGATTTTGGATAAGGCTCATTCTTCTAGGTATTCCATCCATCTCGGAGTGACTATGATGTATCGTGACTTGAGGAAGCATTGCTGGTGGACTAGTATAAGCAAGGATGTATTAGATTTTGTAGCTCATTGCCTTTGTTGCTAGTAGGTGAAGGCCGAGCATATGAGGCCTGGTGGATTACTTTAAAGATTACCCATTCTCGAGTTGAAGTGGGAACGGATCAATATGGACTTCGTGATCAGATTACCTCACCCTTTCTATGGATATAATAGTGTTTAGGTCATCGTATATTGATTGACCAAGTATGTGCATTTCATTCTTGAGCAAGTCTCTTTCAGTGTTGAGAGGCTAGCTCGTATCTACATTTGAGAGATTGTGTAACTACATGGTGTGCCAATGTCTATTATTTTAGATCGAGGTATTTTTTTACATCTCACTTTTAGATGACTTTTCAAGATGAGTTTGGTGCTCGTGTTGATCTTAGTACAACATTACACCCCCAGACTGGTGGTTAGTAAGAGCAGATTATCTAGGTTTAGGAAAATATGTTTCGTGATTCTGTGATGGATTTTGGTGGCTAGTGGGAGCAACATTTATCCTTGGTAGATAGGGGTGGGCATTCAGTTTGTTTGATTTGATAGTCTAATATCGGTTCGATTTTTTGATTTTCGGATTGACAAAGATGACAACCGTAACCAAATCAAAATAAATTTGGTTTGGTTTAATTTTTACAAATTTGATTTGGTTATTCTGGATTTTTATTTCGTTTTTGAAGATTAAAGTAGTGAAGCTCTCTTTGTCATGACAGGATATTTAAAATTGTACTAACAGCATAATGTTTTTCAGAATAACAAATTGAAGCTCTCTTTTGCTTTATTAGCTCCATTTTTTTCATCAACGATCTTGTCAAACCACCACCAACATTTTTCCCTAGGTTCTATGACCTTTCGTTTTTTGAAGGTTCAGCTTCAATCACAGTTTCAACTTTATTTGGAGCAGTTTTAACTTAATTTGGAGATGAAATTGAAATATTTTCATTTGACGCTCCACCTTCACTTACCCTACTTTCAATTTGTGAAAGTAAAATAATTTATTTATTAACTCTCAGCCTCTTAAACTATTAACTTAAATAATTTTTAAAAAAAATATTGAATTAGACATATTTTAAAGTTTGACTGGTCACTGGAACAAATAGTCAAAAAATGGTTTAATTAACGCTGCCAAAAATTAACCTGGCTGACTGATTGCCGCTAGAAATGGTCGTTGGTCGCCATCAACAAACAGATCAGATTGCCGCTAGTCGAAAGAGTGGTTGCCGCCGGAAAGATCATAGTCGGCAGTCCACAGTCGTCGTCTAGTCGACTGGTTGCTAGCTTTCCACTCACCATTCTGGTGTCGCTGTACAGTCAACGATCTTGCCGGTGGTCTATGGTTTGATCTAGTGTTTGATAGCTTTGTTGTGAGTGAGTATGCCGCGTCATTTCTAATTAGGGTCTAGGGATTTATCATTTAGCCATTTAGAGAACTGGACTAGGGTAATAGGGTTGCTATTAATTATAATATATTTTTATTATTATATATTAAATATTATATATATATAATATTAATTATTTATATAATTTTAATATTTATTTATCCAAATTATTTTTTTGAAAAAATGAAAACCAAACCGTTTAACCGAATATTAAAAATTAAAAATCGAAACCGATCCAAAACACCAAAAAACCAAACCAAAATTAAAATTTTTGTTTAATTTTTTTATTTTTTCGGTTTAAACCAAAATATGCTAAGCCCTATTGGTGGAGTTTGCTTATAATAACAACTACCACTGCAGTCTCCTTTTGAGGCTTTGTATAGTACGCATTTTTGTTCTCCAATTGGTTGGTTTGAGGTTTTTGAGGTTACATCTTGAGGCACGGACTTGCTTAGTGATTCTTTGCAGAGTTCATATTAGTCAAGATAGACTTTGAGCGACTCAGAGTAGGGAAAAGTGTTATGCTGATCGTAGACTTTGTGCCTTGAGATTTGGTGCTGGTGATCGTATTTTTCTTTGAGTTTCACCTATGAAGGGTGTGATGATATTTGCGAAGAGGAGAAAGATTAGCCCCAGTTTGTCACGACCCAAACAAGGGCCTGGCCGTGACGGGTATCTCAAGTCCATCGAGGACCGGAGACCACCCCCTTTGCCTAACCAAATAGAACATAGCACACCTAGCAGCGGCTGAATTCAAAATATATAACAAGATAGAAAAGTAATAAACTCAAAGACATTTAAGGGAGTCAACATCAATACCCAATCCACGGTACTATCCACAAAGCCTCTACTAATCCAAAAATAATCTAAGTCGGGATATGTTCTCGAGCTTGACAATGACAATGTTAATGTAAAGTCTTCAATTCTAAGTTATGGAAGGAAACCGATGAAATGGCCAAGTCTTTCGAAGAATGAAAGCTCACCACTTCACCACAAATGACCGACGAATTGAGCCAATCCACCTAACATTGCGAGGAAAAGTATAATTGCCTTTGGACCCTACATCACGTGGGGATATAGCATTCGGAGACGGCTAGTGGGTTAAGAACTAGCATGTACCTCAGGGATAGAGGATAATATAATGTCATGATCCATATTCAAAACTTATTCAAAATCCACTACAACATTTTTGGCCTAAGACCACACTAAATCTAGACATCACTTATAAAGTGTTTCCTAAAATAGTTTTGGACACGCTTTTAAATTGTAGCCTTAAGTTTTAGGTTTAAGCCACGATAATTTTGACAACGTTTGTAAACCGTGCTCTTTAATGCTATAGGCTACACTTTATAAGTTTTTCCATATCATTATATAATTGACAACATCTTTTACAAATATGGTTACACTTTTAAAATGTGGCTATTTTTATATTTTTAAATAATAATTTATAAGTATTGTCTTATAACTTTTATAAAATTTAAATCAAAATATGATATTCCTGCCAATATTTTTAACACTAATATTTTATTCTCTCCAATATATTTTATCCCCTCTAATTTCAAATTACCCAAAAAAGAGATCATGAAACATCCGTCTAGTTATTCTCAATTTCAATGTTGCACAACTCTAGATTGAAGCATCTATGTCTTTCTTGTTTTCTTGAGGAGAAATTAAAAATCTCTTTAACATTGAAGGAATTGAAGCTTCCTATACTTTCATCCCTTTGATCTTGAAGGAATTGAAGCATAACAACATTTCATCCGGGAAACTGAAGAGAAATTTCTTATTTTCTTGTTTCTTGGAATTTAAGAGAAGATACTTTTCATAATTCTTTCTATGCTTTTATATGGATCTTCACAGGTAATATTTTCATCCCTTTCTCTATTCTTCTCATTTGCCTTCAATTCTTCATAATTTTGATGCCCTATTTTCATTTTCAACTTATAATTAGTGATTCATAACTTTAAATAAAATAGTACTAAGTAGTTTAATTCTACACTTTTACTAGAGAAAATTAAGTGGGAGGTGACAAAAAAGTCTTTGAATTAAAAATGGTGACAACTTTTACCAGCCAAGGTCAAAGCTTCTTTTAAATTGTGATTAAATTAATTGGGGTGTAAAGTGTAATTTTAAAAAAAAATTTAATTTTTTAAAAAGTCCTCCAACTTCAAATTTCAAATTTTAGAGTTCCCCCCTTTTCTTATCTTTCAATCTTTCTTCTTCTTTTTCATTCTCCCCATCTTCTTCTTATTTTTTTCTCTCTATATAGATTTTTCTCTTTTTCCATCTTCTCTTCTTCTTTTTCTTTCTCTTTTCATTTTGTTCTTCCTTTTTTAATTTTCATGGACTATTTTTATAAAAAAATTAAAAAGTTTGAGAAGAAATTTTTTGATTTCTTTTAAAAATCAAAGAAGAAATAATTTAGCAAATTCGGCAACTATGAGAGTTGCTTCAGCAACTACGAGAGTTGGTTCAGCAACTACGAGAGTTGCTTCAGCAACTACGGGAGTTGCTGCAACAACTACTATTAGTTGTTGTGTTTCAACAATTATCAAAGTTGCTGCAGCAACTGTCGAAGTTGCTGCAGCAACTGTCGAAGTTGCTGCAGGGATCTTTGTGTAAATTAGGGTAGAGATCTTTATGTAAATAATAAAACTTGAGGGTCTTAAAATTAGTGTCATTAACACTAATCTTAAAATAGTCACCTCTACTCAATATTTAATACTTGTGTCACTCTTTTTTAGTTTTGAAACTTTTTTGTGACCCTTAATTAATTTGCCCCTGTTACTATAAGATGCATAAGTAGTATCGTCGTGGTGTGCTAGTGTGTAGAAGAAGGAAAACTATAATGGGAAAAAAAGAGGTACAACTATTTTTACCCTATTCAACTTCTTTTCAATCGAACTCCTATTCTTACTCTATGCATTTTGTCATCCCTTAGTTTTTTTGACTGCGTTGTTCACTTTAATGATATTTGTCTTAAGAGATAAATCCAAACTTTAGAGATCATAGATGCTCTTTAAATATATACTATATAGATGGACAGAGATTTTTTAAGTGCTTCTTAGATTTTCTTTATACATTTATGTAGTCCTAGATGCACAAACACTTAATTACTAATTACTAGTGTTGACAATGTCAGATTTTTTTTCTTGGTAGTACTTCTTCTTCTTATTGTTCTATGTAGTTGGATGTAGTTTGGGGAATTTACTTAACATGTAACTTTGATTTCTCTTTCCAATCATTCCTCACGGAGAGTTTATGCCATGGACGTCAGGGGTGGAATTCCAGATGAATTATGGGGTCTTACCTTTCTCGATCATTTGTACTTGCTTCCTCTAACTGTAGTTTCATCCTATACTTTCTTGTTTTATCTCCCAGCTACTAATATTTTAGTTACAAATTATAGGAATTTGGCCCAAATTTACTTGACGGGCATATTATCCCTATCCATTGGCAATCTGACTAGCATTAAATGGTTGTAAGTCTAATCTATTTCAGTTATTTATGCACAATCGTGATAGATTGGTATCGGCATGTCTGGAATAATTTAGATATTTGGTGTATGCAGATTCTTTGGCACCAATTATTTGTCAGGGGAGATTCCACAGGAACTTGGATTATTGACTGAGTTACAATTATTGTATGTTCTTATACTTATATGTGTTGGACCCCTGGTTTCATGATATATCATGTATCAATTCTATATGAAAAGCATCAATCTTCATCGTTTCCTCTTCATTTGTTTGTCATTCTCCTGTGATGCAGAAGTTTTGGCACAAACAAATTCTCTAGGCCTCTTGCTTCAGAGCTTGGAGACTTAACAAAACTGACACAAATGTCAGTTATGATGTATTGATTTACATTTTACAAAACCACTACCACGTCATTTTAATTATTAGATTTTTCTAGTTTGCATGAGAAATTTGTTATCTGTTTATGAACATGATACGAAATCTATATGGTGTTGTGTTGTTTTAATTTATACATTAAATGCAAGGCCCTGAAAATTATATCAGTAGAGTAGGAGGTGGAGGTTGTTAATGTCTCCACGATCTAATGCAATCTATGTTATGCTTGCTTTATTTTCATGCTAGCGAAGGAGTATAGTTAATTAATCCCTTCTCTAATTTTCTGTATAAAGTAATTATTCATTATTTGAAAAGTATGATAAACTATGTTAGGTTGTAAATATTTGTCACATGAATTGCACAAAAAATGCAAAATACAACAAGGTCAAGACATATAACTCTCGTTTTACGCACATTAGTATCTGTTTTCCTTGTTCCTTTTTCATTTCGTTTCTCTTTCCATTCTACATGCTTGAAGCTTTGAAATTTTAATTTGAACATGCAACATACAGAAATAGAAAGTAAAGAAAAATAGTACTCTCTCTGTTTCATTTATGTTGGCCCCTATACCAAAAATAGAGTTTTATTACTTACTTCCTCTGCTATTCTTAGTATTAAATAACTACATAACTTTAGAATTATAAAGAATCATTAATAAGGTTAGTTTAGTAAAATACACCTCTAATTCCGTACAGATTATGTGGAAGGAAGGCACTTTCTAGGGAGGTGGCTTATGTTGTTGAAAGCCTGGCTCATTAAAAAGTATTCCAGGTCAATAGGGGCAAGTGAAAAACAATGATATACCCAATGTATTCCCACAAAGTAGGGTCTAGAAGGATAGAGTGTACACAGTCCTTACCTCTACCTTATATATGAGGTAGAGAGGTTGTTTTCGATAGGCCCTTGTCTCCAGATAAAAACAGTCTAAAAAAAGACTTAATTAAAGTAGAAGAGACAATAGGTAGTTAAAGAAACACAGATAGTAGCAGAGTAATACTACAATTGAACTGCATGAAACAACATAACATTACTTGAAATATTTAGCACACATATAGACAAGAAGATGCCAAACATTACAACATATACAAATGCATGAGAATTTCCATCAAATATAGGAAATATAAGTTATTTTTAAGGTTTATAAGTTAATTTTTCTCTTGGATAGGCCTTTCTTTGATTGTAGAAATTTCATATGTTCATATGATTTTTGCAAAGTACGAAACTTTTTTCTTATAATGTAATATGCCACATCTTTATTGCTTATATTTCTTTATTTTTAATTATTCTGTCATTTCTGTAGATTTTTTATGAAATAAAAAACTGTTTTGCTGCATAGCTATATCAATAGTGCTGGTGTTAGTGCACCAATACCATTGACGTTTGCAAAATTGCAGAACATGGATACGGTGTAAGAGCTTTCTGTCGCATGCTCCTTCTTTGGCTTTTCAATTTTTACTTGTACAAATTTATGTAGTAAATCTCACTAGAAACTTAACTATTCACGCTTTCATGTGGGCTTCAGATAATGCTTTTACAGGGAGGATTCCAGATTTCATTAATAGTTGGTCAAGTGTTACTGCACTGTTAGACTCAGCTATTTGAACTATGTCCAATTTGTTATTCTCTAATTCTTTCAAGAATATTGTCTTACCTTTTTCCTATAACATTGGTATAATTCCTTTACTACATTTATTCTCTAGCATAGTCTATCTTAGATTTATCTATTGTCATTGGAGGTTCGAAGGAAATGCATTTTTCTATTGTCGCCAATTGGATTACTAAGGTAAGCTCCGATTAACCCACAAGCAGATGCCAAACAATACAACATATACAAATGCATTAGAGTTTTCATCAAATATAGGAAAATAGAAGTTATTTTAAGGCAACAACTGTCAGCTTTAGCAAGAAACATATTCACCAGAAATATACTCTCTCCGACCCAATTCATGTGGCATTGATTTAAGAAAGAAAAACTTTTGAAACTTGTGGTTTAAAGAGGTCATAAATGTTTGCATGGCCATATGTCACATTTCATTAGGGGTAAAATGGAAAGTGTAAGAGTAAATTGTTTTTGAATGTGGAAAAAGTGTCATTCATGTTGGACAAACTAAAAAAGAAAGTATGTAACATAAATGGGGCCAGAGTGAGTATATGCCAATTAGTATTACCAACCATTTTCTTTGTTACTGTTTCAAAATTATTCGTGAAAACTATTAGTTTCAAACCCATTTTAGTTGGACACTCTCTTGCTTTCCTAGACTTAGGAATTGTCTTTGTCTTCATCCTTTTTTTCCTTTGTGTGGAAGGTGGTCCATTCCCTTGAACCGATGCTAGATGAGACATTAATACCTAATCTCCTCACTCTCCTTCCTTGCATTTTCAGATGTGTTTGTCATTTATATATTGCCGTGAGATTAGCTGCATATAGATGTATTACAGCTATGGCCATTTCAATGACATTGGATGTGATGGGTTCAGTTATTGAGAATGTGGTGCCTATGCTAAGTGACATTACATCTATACATTCTAAACAAGGAGTTGACATGCTTGTCAGCTTGGTTGTCCAAGGACATGGTATAGAGTTGGTTCCATATGCTCCCCTCTTAGTAGTTTCCCTTCTGAGGTGTATGAGTGATTCAGATCATTCTGTCAGACAGAGTGTGACACATCGTTTTGCAACCCTCATGCCTCTACTTCCATTAGCATATGGTGTTTCTCCTCCTATTGGTCTTAGTGAACACCTATCAAGAAGTCAAGAAGATGTTAAATTTTGGAGCAGCTAATTGACAACTCTCATATTGACAATTACAAACTCTCAACTGAACTAAAGGTGACATTGAGAAGGTAAATCCAGAGCCACTGATTATCTCTCAAGTATCTGTAGTGAGATATTATGATGCTTACATCCCTGTGCTGATCTTTTTTAAAAAAACTAATATCTCAATTTCTCACTGCTGACTGCTGAGACCTGAATTACCATCTGGATAGAGCTAATTGGATATTGTGTTGTGAGCTTACCATGACACTTAAGACAAGCACTTATAAGTGAGCAGCTGCTACATTTTTAGTCCCGAACATAAAGTCCACACTTTAACATGTAATGAAGAAATAACAGTACAAATTTTCAAAAGACATGAAGAAAATTTGAGAGAGCTCTAAGGTATCTGTGTACTACAATTATTTTTTATCACATATTGTCTATATCCATCAGTTTCAAAATAGTAACACAACTTTATCTGTGTTCTTTTGAGAAACATGTAGATCTTACCAGTTCAGTCAGTTAAAACTTTTACTATGATTGATATGTTGTTCATTTGTCTAACAATTAAGTATTTTTGTCCAACTTATGCCCCTTAAAAGTTGGTTCTGGGTGGGTGGATGCACAAGGAAGCTGGTACTATTTCCCATTCCTTCGAGTCATGGACTAACCTACGCTTTAATCTTCCTCCTATCACATTATCTTGCTTTTTCTTTCATAACAAAAAGTTGAATTGAGATTAATTGGCCTCAAATGCTTTTGTCCTTTAGACCCTTTGTTCACAGGGTCTGCATTATGCAGGAGAGAGTTTCGGTCATGCTAACTGCATATGTCTCGTCAAGCTCCTTAGACACTAGTAGGAACTTAATTTATATCTAGTTAAAGGGTTCATAAGTAGATAACAATGTACAATCCTATGCGATGTTTATAACTAGGATACACGGGATTTAATTTGGGGTGGCGAATGACTCTTTGCGAATAAATCCATTTATTCTTAGTAAAATTATAATTTATTTTTGAAAGGTCTTAGTTAAAAGGCCATAACAAAACCAATAAGAAGAAGATAGATTGCAAGTAGGGTGTTCATCAGGAACTTACCTTTTGGTACTGTATGTGGGATCTTCCTATCATGTTGATATGGGCATCATGAGTTTCTTTCAGAATCTGATAAGATGCCTTCGTGAAACTTTATTGTGTTGTTACAAATTTATGTTTGATCAAAAGTTTTTACATGACTCGTCCTATTTGTTAACTTAACAGTTTCATGCCTCCTACGGTAAACCAGTACTACCTGCCAGGGATTCCAAATGTTTAGCCAAGGATGTTGAAGCAAGAGTGCTTACTATGGAAGCATTGCACAAGTAGGTGGGTTCATTTCTACTTGCATATGGCCTTCATAGTTTGGATCTCTTCTCATCTAGATTCAAACTAAAAGGTTTTTCTTGACAGGTGATGTCTTTTCTCCTTCGTTAGACTAAAAATGAAGTCTTATCTGATCTGCTAGAAAATTATTCAGGATAGATACTGTGACCCGAGTCCTGTTCAGTTAATACTCTATGAACAATTTTCTGGTTCACATGTACGGCAAGAAATTTCCAACATGGTGAAGTCAAAAAAATTATTTGTATAATTGTTAAGCATAATTTTACTTCGTTTGTTTCGTTTTGAATGTGTAGGATCAATGTGGAGGATCAAATTTGAATGGTGGGCGCCACAACTCAACTGGATCTAGATTGAAGTGAATGATGAAAATTTTTTGAAATATTTTGATACACGTTTATATACATTTGGTTTTGTGTGGAACTTGGTACAAAAAATTTTTATGTTGTTTTCTAACTAGTATGTAAAAGACGTGTTTTTTAAATCAAAACTATGCACTTTAATTATTTATTAGCCAATTGGTGCATGAGATTATATTTAAATAGGTATGTTTATGTAATATGCTTAGTGATGTATACATTTCGATCAAAATAAATATTTTTAAATTAGAAATTATGCACTAATATTTTATATGCCTAATGCCATTTCTGTAAAATGTGGCTTGAACTATCAAATTTTAGGCAATATTGCTACACTTCAAAAGTGTGGCTAAACTATGCTTACACTTTACAAGTGTTGTCATAGAGGATGTATAAAAGGCTACATTTTGAAGCGTGGCTAGTAATAAAGAAAAGGACACATTTTTTAAGTGTTGTTATAGAGGTGCTGCAAAAGGTTACACTTGTGAAGCATGCCCAATAATAAAATAAAGGCAACGTTTTTTAAATGTTGTTATAGAGGTGTTTGTGAAGCATGCCCAATAACAAGACAAAGGCAACACTTGTAAGTGTAGCTTTATCAAAATAGAAGTGTTGCCAATGACAAGTTGCATAGCGTGGCCTTTATACCTTAATGGCCACGCTTTTTAAATGTAGCTGATATGACAACACTTAAAAAGCGTGGTCTTTGATCAAAGGTTATGCCTCTTTAGGCCACCTTAAAAAAGTGATGCCTAAAGTTCGAAAGTGTAGCCTTTGATCAAAGACCACACTTTCTGCTATTTTAGGCCACACTTTACAAGAGTGACAATAGCACTAAAATGTTGTAGTGATCAATGCACACAATCACATATATATATATATATATAGTGTCAGGATAGGGAACAAGGCTTGACATGAAGTAAAACTTTATCATGGACTATGTAGCTCAACCGTCATAAACAAGCACTCACGGGCTATATGGGTTCAGCTCCCCCTGCTGAAAGAGCCTCAATGCGTGTTAGCTGCATGAATCGGAGGTATCAAGGAAGTATAAAGAATGACCCAACCCCACAACAATCTAAGATATATGTATATATATATCAATAGTGTATCAAGGAAGTATAAAGAATGACCCAACCCCACAACAATCTAAGATATATATATATATATATATATATATCAATAGTGTAAACTATGCGCATGGTCATCAAGACCAACCCTCATGTTGGCAAACATGAGTTTCCAGTATAAGTCATTCGAGACCCACACCTTCTCAGATTAGCTATATAACCCCAATTAAGACCAATTAAAATAAGTTTCACATAACCCATTTATTAACCAAAGGATTAACCAGTAAGGAACACTGTAGGTATCGTCTACCCTTACACTTCCAAGTTTATCTCTATGGCATAACAATCACATTAATTTGAGGGAATGCCTCGAACCCTTTTGTTAATTAAATCAAATTGGAGGAATGCCTCGACCTCCTTTAGTTTTATCAAACAAAAACATAGCCATTAAGGCTTCAAAAATCCATATTCATTATTTAGCTAATTATGCAATGCAATAGTATAAGTGAGTAAGTCAAACCATGTGAAAAAATCTATAATTCAAGCCATTTATACAAGTAGGTTGAGGGAACATAATCAATCAAACCAATTCCAAGTTCAAAACATCAATTTGGGGGATTACCCTACCCCCATTCCAATTCCCATACTCACGCACCCCATTAGTTCAAAACAATAATTTCAAAGCATGAATAATTCATAAAATTCATAGGAAGAAAATTCAACGATCAACCATTTAAAAAACCTCAACCATATCAAAACCCACATTCAAATCCTTATAAATAAATCATTTAAAATATATGAATTTTCATGAAATAAAATTTGGGGAAGAGTAACATGCCTAAAAGTATCACAACGGTGGAGATAAATTGCCCTTGAGAGCCCAAATTGATCAACTTCTTGGAAATCCGAAGTGCTCTTGACCTTGAAGATTTGAGAGTGTTTTAGAAGTTATTTTTATTTGTTTTAGAGTGATAATAATACCATAAAGGGGTATTAAGTCGTGGGTCACAATTGGGGAAGCGGGGAAATGTCCAAAGTGCACTTAATTGAAAGCTGAAAAATCATCGCCAATGACTACGGGTCACTTTACGACTTGTAAGGACTCACTACGGCTCGTCACCATGAGTCATAGACTAGACAGTAGCTGAGGGACCCCCTATGGTAACCCTACGACTCATACCTCATGACTCATTAAGTGACCCTACGACTCATACGGTCCTAGTTGTAAACAGGACAGAAACACTCGGGGCACATACTATTTCGGCTATGAATAGGTCTATACGACTCGTATAGAGTCGTTACGACTCGTTGGGAGTCAATCATAATCATAATAGAAACTTGGCTAATCCACACTGGTCAAACTACGATTAGGGTCCAACGACCCGTAATGACACCCTAGGACTCACCCTATGAGTCGTAGTCTGCACAGTGAGTTTAACAAATCAAAAATTTTTAAGGACTAAAATTTAGGGTGTTTCGTTCTCCCCCTTGCGATCATTTGTCCTCGAAAGATGAGACATGGAATTTATTAGCATGATTTGACTCCAAACACAACCACACTTACCTATAACAAAGATAGAAAAAAAAGATAATAAGGAATGCACATATCTCAAACATGATTATTCAAAGCGAGAAACAGGAATGGGTATTTGGACTTCATATCCTCTTTGAATTCCCAAGTAGCTTCTTCATACTTTTGGTTTCTCCATAGAACCTTTACCAAAGCCATGTCCTTCACTCGCAATTGGCGGACTTGTCAATCCAAAATCTAAATTAGGACCTCTTCATATGATAAGGAATTTGAGACACCAACACTCTCCAAAGAAACAACCAATGAAGGATAGCCTACAAACTTTTTCATCATCAAAATATGAAAGACCGAATAAATAGAACCCGAACTCGAAGTCAATTCCAACTCATAAACCATATTGCCCACTCGCCTCAAAATACGATATGGACCAATATAATGGGGGATGAGTTTCCCCTTATTCTAAAATCGCTTCACTCATTTCATGGGAGACATCTTAAAGAACACCAATCATCCACATCAAACTCGAAGTCCTTTCACCTTACATTTGCATAGGACTTTTGTCTACTTTACTAGGCCTTAAACCTATCCTGAATAACCTTTACTTTTTCCATATATTGGTGAACTAAGTCGGGACCATACAACCTATTCTCACCAACCTCAAATCATCCAATGGGAGACCTTCACCTCCTACCATACAAAGCCTCAAACGGAGCAATCCGGATACTCTAGTGAAAGCTATTATTAAAAGAAATTAAAGTATCTTTTATAGGTGTGTAGTGTGCCACACTTATACGCGAGAGACTATGAGTCATTCATGAATATTTCTCTTTTTTATGATTTACTTTTGCGCTGTAGAGTATAGAGTGTAGAAATATCCTGTTTCATTGGTTCGCTTTTCAGATCATGCCTCCCAAAAGATTTGATGCTCGTGAAAAATTATCTGTCTCACTTGAGGATAATATGGATGGGGATCATCCTACATAAAAAGTTCAGATCCGGTCTAGGATCACTGCTTCTGATTGCCCTAGTAGAGTTCCATCAATTCCTGTTGATCTTTCTCCTATTGGTGACACACTTGCTCATTCACCTACAGGAGATATTACAAATGTTGAGTTTTATCATTCTATTTATCTGTTGACCCAGTTGCTGATATCTCAGACATGTCAGTTGGGCCTACTGGTGCTGTTGTGAGTTCTTATGGGCCACTAGGGTTGGCCAGTTTATGATGTTGAATCTTCTAACTGTTACTGATTCTAAGGTTGAGAGGATCCTCAAAGGTTAATAGATGATATGGAGAAGATTTTCCATGTGATGATGCTTTTGAGTTTGTTGCATACCAGTTAAGGATGTGGCGTATCAATGATATGAGGAGTGAGACCAGTCTAGGGATGATGATGAGGAGTTGGCATTATATGATGATTTCTCATGTACTTTTATTGATCGCTTATTTTCTCAAGAGTTGATGGAGGCAAAGTCTGAGGAATTCATGAATTTGAAGCAAGGCAAGATATATGTGAAGGAGTATGCCTTGAATTTTTAGTAGTTGTCTCGTTCTGCTCTTAAGCTAGTGTCTAGAATGAGAGCTAAGATGATGAAGTTTTCTTATGGCTTTTCTCGAGACTTGGTGTTACAGTGCAAGGCCGCCTTGGTGAATAGTGATATGGATATCTCTAAGCTTGTGGTGTATACGCAGCAGGGTGAAAATGAAATAACCAAGTCTTTCGAAGTATTAAAGCTCACCACTTCACCTCAAATAACTGATGAAACAATGCAGTCCTCCTAACACTATGTAGTAAAAGTATAATTTCCTTCTAACCCTATATCGTGTCGGGATACAGCGTTCGAAGTTAGTTAGTGGGTTGAGCACTACCATGTAACTCAGGAATAGAGGATAATATAATGCCATGATCCACGTTTTAAACTCATTCAAAACTAATGCACATAATCATATATATATATATATATATATATATATATATATATATATATATCATGTCGGGATAGGGAACAAGGCTTAGCATGAAGTAAAACATTATCCTGGAGTATATATCTCAACCATCATAAAAGGTACCCACGGGCTATATGGGTTCAGTTTCCCCTACTGAAAGAACCCCAATGTGTGTTAGCCGCACGAATCGGTGGTATCAAGGAAGACCAGGGAATTCCCTGACCCTACATCAATCCAATATACAAATATATATCAAGAGTGTGAACTATGCATACAGTCATCATTACCAACCCTCACGTTGGCAAACATGAGTTTCTAGTATAAGTTATTTGAGACCCAAACCTTCAAGGCTTAGCTACATAACCCCTATTAAGCCTAATTAAAACTAGTTTCACATAACCCATTCATTAACTAAACGATTAACTGTTAAGCCACATTGTAGGAATTGTCATACCCTTACACTTGCAAGTTTATCTCTATGTCATAACAATCACATTAATTTTGGGGAATTCCTCGACCCCTTTTGTTCATTAAAGAAAATTAGAGGAATGCCTTAACCTCCTTTAATTTTATCAAACCAAAACATAGATATTAAGGCATCAAATATCCATATTCGTTGTTTAGCCAATTATGTAATGCAAAAGTGCAAGTGAGTAAGTCAAACCATTTGACAAAATCCATGATTCAAGATATTTATACAAGTAGGTTGAGGAAACACAATTATTCAAATCAATTCCAAGTTCAAAATATCAATTTGGGGGATTACCATGACCCCTATTCCAATTCCCACACTCATGCACCCCATTAGTTAAAAACATCAATTTCAAAGCATGAATAACTCATAAAAATCATGAGAAGATAATTCAAGGATCAACCATTCAAAAACCCTCAACCATATCAAAACCCACATTCAAATCCATATAAATAAATCATTTAAAACACATGCTTTTCATGAAATAAAATTTGAGGAAGAATAACATGCCTGAAAGTATCACAACAGTGGAGAGAAATCACCCTTGAGAGCCCTAATATATTAACTTATTGAAAACCCTAAGTACTCTTGACCCTGAAGAGTATTTCAGAAGTTATTTTGATTTTTTTTGGAGTGATAATGATACCCTAAAGGTATTTTTAAGTTATGGGTTACGATTGGGGAAAAGGAAAATATCCAAAGTGCCCTTAATTAAAAGCTGAAAATTGTCACTTTACTACTTTTAAGGACTCATTACAGCTCATCACCATGAGTCATAGACTAGCCCCTCCACCAATCTGGTAACCCTATGACTCATAGGGTCCTAGTCGTAACAAAGACAAAAACACTTGGGACACATAATGGTTTGGCTACGAATAGGACTATAATACTCGTATGGAGTATTTACAACCCGTTAGGAGTCAATCATAATAATAATAAAAACTTTTCCAATCCATACTATTCAGGCTACCATTAGGGTCCTACGGCCCGTAATGGCACCTTACGACTCATAGAGTGAGTCGTAGTCTGGGCAATAAGTTTAAAACTTAGAAATTTTTTAAGGAACAAAATCCGAGGTGTTTCATGGGTATATGACTGTTGGTGATGTGGCTTATGAGTTAGCTTTTTCCCCAGACTTATCAGTTGTTCATCCAGTTTTTTATGTTTATATGCTTCACCAATACATTTTGAATGTTAGAAGGTTGCGCCCTAGAGTTATCCCTGTGATTAAGGTTTATTGGAGACATCAACCTATAGATGAGGATACTTGGGAGGTCGAGTTTGATATGCGTAATTCTTATTCCCAACTCTTTGTTGATTCAAGTATTTCTCTTTTCTTTAGTTTGAGGACGAACTACATTTTTAGTGTTTAATAATATAACGACCTGAATTTTGATGAAATATGAAAAATTTATATTTTTGTTTGATTTGACTATTTTACCCCTCCCTGTGGTTGTATTATGGTATTTTGGGGTATGCGATTATTGGTATGGTTTTTGATTCATTTTGACCCCAACTCAAAACTAGGTAATATGGGTATCGTTGCTTTCTTTTTATGCATAAATTTTATATTTTGATGTTTTAGGTGATTCCCAATTCGTTTATGAGAAGTAAGGCTGTGGATTAAAGTATTGTAGATCATTTTCGGTCTTTGAGGTATGTTATTGCTTAACTCTTTGATATTGGGTTGGGTAGTTAATTTCATACAAAAGCATGTTAAGAATGTGGGAACTAATCATGAAAAATGGATATCTTATTGTGTTGTTCCTATGTGGGGGCCTATATGTGATGTAATTGGTGTATTTATTATACTATGTGCTATGTGTGACTGTGTGAGGTCCTATCTAATATTGATAGCATGTGTACATGAGAATAATTGTGTTTTGTTATGAAAAGGCATATTGTGGTACCAATTATGTATTGTAATGTATTCAAACTCTATTGGCATATGAATCATGTAGAAATTCATGAATGGTTTGAAATAATGAGTGGATATTTGGATCACGTGATAATATACTAATTGGTTGTGAAAATACTTATTGTGGTTGGTTGTGTACATACTCTTTGTGGTTGGTTGTGAGTATTACATCATCATACTCATTAATGAAACAATGGTACTACCGTGGAAATATTGAGAAATGCTGGCAACATTTATTTTATGATAGAAAATATGACATCTTATAAAACCCTCCTCGAGGGATATACCGGGAAAGAGATATGATATATAAATTATATATAGGTTGATGAACACCCCATGAGTCGTATGTGGGGATTTTTTGCTCCATAGGTGTATACGGAGGTTGTCCGACAATCTCAAAGTTTGTGCAATGACCTCGTGCATTGCATCATCATCATTATTCTTATTATGTTTATTTTTTTATACTTGTGATGTGATTGTATATTCTGTTTGACTTGTTAGTTATCCATTGTTCTAACCTCTCATACTTGTACTTAATTCTCTCGAATATGTTGTTCCTCTTTTCTTTGCTTATATGTGGTATAAATGCATACTTGCATTATTTTTGGTGCTTTGATGTATTATATGTGGATATTATAGAACTATTAGTGCAAATGGTGTGGGCTACTATTGTGGGACATTTTTTGATTGCAGGTGACGTTCCCTTAGTTTGTATGTTGTATGCTTTATTTTCTACTTTGCTCGGTTAGCCTATGATACCTAATGAGTACAAGTGGACCATACCTATCCCTACTATGCTTTTTTGGTGCAGATTCTGGTGTGAGTGTGTCTTAGGTGGCTTGATTTCAGGCACCTTCAGGGTTGTTCAAGGTAGTGGTTGCAATTTTATGCGTCTGGGGTCCACTTATACCATTCTGTATTAGTTTATGTCTTTACTACCATTCGAAGACAAATATTATTCCTACTGGATATTCTGATGTACTTGACTCATGGATTGTATTAGTAGTTCTTACACTATTGACACCAAGTTTTGGGAGTTGGTTTAATATCTTTGGTTGTATGTTTTACTTTTATATTATATTTGTATGGTTTGGATTCATTCTAGAACTCTTGCCTATGGGTTATTTCTGTGTCCCCCCCTCCCCATGTGTAAGTTTGGTTGTTAGGATTACTTGTTAAGGTTCGGTGCAATAAGTGTCATCATGACCCTTGTTTTTGGGCCATGACATCCCTTATCACTAGGACCAGATTCCTACAGATACTCATGGGACCCTTATTCCCCTTGCCACTAGTGATTTCCCCCGTCATTAGGACCTGGTCCCTATGACTCCAACTTTTTTTTCTAACTAAGTTTTGCAAAATCAATAACATCTTCCCCCTTTTGACATCATAAAAATGAAAAGAAGTAAACTGAATGAGAGCAAGAGGCAAAGCAAATTAATTACTAGCCATTGAGGCTACACTCATACGAATGAACAGGCCAAAAGAAGAGGGTAGACAGTAGACATAGATAAGGAAAACATCATTAAAATGGGGAGACAACATCATACAATTACAGAAAGCAAAACTACATTAAGAAAAATAGAATTAGGTGCCACATGAGAACAAAATAAAATGAGACATATGAGAACAAGGAACGGGGCTTAGGAGGAAGAAGGTTTGGGGAAAAGGGACTGGATGAGCATATCTATTCTAGCACTTTCAACATCATGAGCATTGAGGAGCTGCTTTATCCTTAACTTTATCAGTAATTCTCTTGACCTCACCAGTAAGAGCATCAACCTGAGCCTTCAATCCTTTATTTTTAGTCTTCAGATCATCCAAGGCACCAGGTCCCTCAGAAGACAACTGTTGTACTTTGCCTTGAGATGTAAGATTTCATAATCCCTAGTAGACAAGGTAGTCCATATCTCTTCTAGTTCTCTAGTCAAGCTCTACTGAACTTCAATCAACTCATAGAAATGGGACCTGGTTCCCACTTTACTTTCCACACATTCATTCTCAATAAGGGTGGTCATGGTGAACATCTGCTTTGCTATACCAACAACTACAATTTACATTCTATCTTGAAGTGCTTGAACACTTCGTTGAGAAAGTATCCATAGGGCATTCCATGTTTCCCATATTTGATATACATAACCCTATGCATATGATCAATCATAAGAGCAGGGAGACCAATAAACTCAAACTTATTAGGAATTCCATGAGAAATAGGTCTATTATAGATGCCACAATGCGTTTCTCAGATCGAGGCAGTACGACATCGCTTACAAATTCAAAGAGTAATTGGAATTCCCTCTTCATAAACTTCATTCTTACTCCATCCATGAAGTTTCCTCCATCCTTGGATGCCGACTGCACAAACTCAAATGAGGGTTGTTGATTTCTCATAAATGTAATCCTATCAATTAGAATATCTAAGATTTCTCTAAGGTTCATCATCCAGAAATATTTCCAGTCCTTACACCATATTTGTCAATCTCAAGTCATCCTCAACAAACTTGATTGTGAATAAGAAATCTTTTATTTTGCTTTCATGAACAGTGGGGACTAGAGTATCGAATAAATAAACCCAATCCTGATGTCGAACAAACTCTACCACCTCACATATCCCAGGTTGATCAAAGATCTTGGGATCAAATACCCTACCAGTCAACACTTTTTACAAGTAAAGGATTTGATTCCTCTCTTTTCTAGTTAGGACCTTATTGTGATCCTACACTATTCTTAGCTAGAATGAGATACCTTCTCCCTCATTTAACTAACCCACTCCCTTAGATATATGTGAGTCAGCTTCGATACTAGGTCCCTTGACCACCTCATCCAATTTCTTCATAGCAGAAATATGTTTCTTTTCTCCAGCACCTTTTGTTTTAGGTGCCAAAAATTTCGTGGGCTTCAAAATGCTAGCTTTTCTTCTTTTCTTACTTGTAGCAATAACAATTTTTTCATCAATGTCCCCCTCCTTTTCTTCATCCTCCACCTTTACAACCTCCTTGGTGGGAGACTCTGTCGTCACCTTCTGTGTATTTTGCCTAACGTTTTTCTTCCTAATATTTTCCTTTTGTCCTAAACTTCAAGGTATCACTCATAAGATTTTTCTCCGCCCCTCTCGCAGTTCAAGCCTCCAGCACCATCTTCTTAAAAAGTTGGATTATTCTCTAATATCCCCATTTCCCCACCCTATACCAAGAAAGATTGACAAATTCGTCCTCCTCCTTGTTATTTTCCATAAGGGGATGGAAGATTTTCTTAGACAAACCATTAGAGGTTGGGGTCCCATCATACCTAGGGCTTAAAAACTTTAGTGGAGACTCAGTTGGAAGGGACTGAAATCTTCTTGGGTCACAGGCCAGTATAGTTAGACTGTCTGCTACCCAATTGGCTCCAGCTACCAAACTACTTGAAGGGTTTTAATGCTCCTTAGTTAGGTCACCTTCAAATAAATAATCCTCAATAGAATAGGGATTCGGGACAGAATGAGTACCTGGTCCCATAGGAACTTTAAATGAGACTTTAGTCACAGGTGGATCAATAAACGGTTTAGGGTTGAGTAAGATAGTTATCGGAGAAACTGACTCGGTAATTGGTGGTGGTTGTTCGACTGCGATGGAATCAACCATTTGTCACACCCCTTTTCTGCTTGAGGGATAAATTCAAAAGGGTTTTTCCAATTAAAGTGGCGGTTTTGAATAGGGATTATTTTTATTTATAGAGTCGCCACTTGGAATTGAGTTATGGTGTTCCGAGTCACCTTTTTGAATCCCTAGTCAAAAGTAAATGACTCTTATTTTGGTCTATGAAAACAGAAGACCAGGTAAGGAATTCTGTTGACTGAAGAAAAGGTATGAGGCACCCCTCGAGTCCCGAGGTTCTAGCAAGTCGCTTTTATTGACTTATCTTGACTTAAACTATTTTGATAAATTATATTAAAGCCTAGAATCGCTCATTTTATTATTCTAAAACTCGGCTATTATTTTATATTAAATAAATCGGTAAAAGTTAAAAAAAGTATTTTTCAAGTTAATTTTAGAAAAAATATTTGTCAAGATGCATTTTTGCATCCTTAAATTTTAAATATCTCATAAAGATGTGTACGCCGCATTTTTAATTGAGACAAAAATTTAACGTTCCTAAAATTAGACTAGCAGTAAATGTATTGGTTTATCTCTTGTAAACTCGTAACAATTTTATCCATTCGAAACGTTGTTTATTCTTAACAGTCAACTAAAGCAATATTCATTTAAAGTAATTAATTAATTTAACGATAAAAATTATTAAAATTTATTAATGACAATGTAATAAAAATAAAATAATACAACTACACAAAAACTAATTATATTATACTAATTTATTATGATCCAGAATCTATTTTATTTTTAAAATTAATGTCAGCACAAAGCACTTATGAGACCATTCAAACACGAAAATTCAAGAAGTCAAATTTCTATTTTTTTAGAATTTCAAACAGACAACACTAAAAATTCAATCTTGATCAAATATCAACCCTAAATCTCATACCAAAAATATTCGAAACTATAAAATTCAAGAATCCGACTTCTGTTTCCACTTCAAGAAGCAAAAGGGTCCAAACACTACACAAATACCAAAATAAAAATCAAAACATAGCTGGTTGTAACTATTTGTTACTATTTTTTTGGTGATTTTGATCGGAGTAGCAGCGGGGAAGTGTTTTTTTGGGGGTGCGATGGCTGAATCAGGGTTCAGGGAGAGGTTCGTACGGAGTAGTTTGGTCGGAAATGAGAACTGGTGGTGCGGGTCCGGTGAGGGACATATTTCCCAATGGGTTTTCTCCATTTTTCCGGTGATGGTTCAATGGAAATAAGACGGGGCCGGCCAGATCTGATTGTTAGGTAATTTTTTTGGCAGATCTGATTTTGGGTGGTCATCAAAATAAAAGGAGAGAGGGAGGTAGCGGCGGATGGCTCGCTGGTTTATCGCCGGTGAATCTGGGATGGGGTTGGAAGATTTTTTGGCGGGTTGGATCCATTTGATCATCGAAGGAGATGACAATTCCGGTGAAGTTTGTCGGAAAAAAATTGAACGACGCCTCTTTTCTCTCTAATTTTACATTGTTTTCACCTTTCCCCTTCACTGATTTTATTTTATTCTTCTATTATCTATTTTTTATTTTCTCCTTATTTTCCTGCTGTGTCGGTGAGTCATATATTGTTGTTGTGTGTTCAGTGTATGTATGTACGTGAATAAATCAGTGAATATGTAGGTGTGAATCATTAGTGAGTGTGTGTAAATATGAAGCTTTCTCCGTGTACAAATTTATCAATATTCAGTAACATGATTGTATAACATGTAGTAACAACAATTCACAAATTAATCAACTACAGACTGAATAGTGCATATAATCACTTGAATATTTTTTCTTCATATTTTTTCAGTAAACTTACAACATAAAATGGTTCAGGATTGAAAAAAAATTGTAATTATTTGAACTGGATAATAATGCAAGAAACAATCGTCACCGGAAACTTGAAAGGCAACCAAACTCAAACTTCAATCTTCAAGAAATATTCTCTTCTTTATTTTTCCTCACTTCTTTTTTTTTTCTTTTTTTTAGTTTTCCGTCTGATCTCTCTGATGATTGTACGTAAAAACTCTTTTTTCTAGGGTGGGAAATCCTTAAATAGGGGGAATTTAAGGGGGGAACAGTTAGGACCTGATAAGGGTTGGGATTTGAAATTTTTATTATTTTTTTATTTTTTTAATTAATTTAAATAAATAAATAATAATAATAATAATAAAATAATACTTAAAAATTTTATATTTAATAAAAATATAATAAAAGTTTGTAATAATTTAAAATAAATATAATTAAGAGAATAATAAAACTACTAGCGTATTTATTAAAATTAAAAGGAAAATATATTTTTTTCTGAATTTTTGTATTATTTTAAAAAATAAAAATAAAATCAAATATAAAAAAATATTCTAAAAATGTAAATTTATTTATTTATTTTCAACTAAACTTATAAAAATTGAAATATGAACTAAAATAAATATAAGACAAAAATATAAATATTTAATACCGAAAAATAGGCTAAGACTCGTGGAGAGTCAAAAATCACGTGTCTACATTTTTTCCCTCTTTGTGTGAAATCTCGAAGAGTTTTCATACAAAGAAGTAGACAAAGAGATGATTTTTTATCCTTCGATTATTCAAAAAGTGAGGATCAAATAAAAAGTTAAGAAAAGATATGACCGAGTCCTGGTTTTGGACCGCCTATATATCCCGGTTTCTAAGGGAATCAGGTCACGTGTAGTTCAATAAGGTAAAATGGAGAGAAAATAAGTTAGAAGTCGAGTGAGGTTCCGTCGATTTTTCGATGTGCGGCTTCTTCTTTTACATCCAAATAACTAACAACAATCAAAATAAAGATACAAGTGAAAGATCCTATCTATTGCACAACTTTTCTAAAATCTTGACTTGAATCTTCATGACATCTCAAATGGTGAGATAGTCGTTATTTTGAGTTTAATTTGAAAAAATAAAATGTTCCTTCATGTTGGCTCTCGGCATTGGAGAGGAACTTGACAAATGACTCATTTTTAGATTTTTCTCTGACTTGAACTTGAGAAACCTCACCCTATTCTTCAGGCGGGCTCCTGACTTGTTACTTCTTTATCCTGTTCTTCTGGCGGACTCCTAACTTGTTACTTATTCACCCTGTTCTTCAGGCAGGCTCCTGACTTGTTACTTCTTCACACTGTTCTTCAGGCGGGCTCCTGACTTGTTACTTCTTCACCCTGTTCTTCAGGCGGGCTCCTGACTTGTTACTTCTTCACCCTATTCTTCAGGCGGGCTCCTGGCTTGTTACTTCCTCACCCTATTCTTTAGTCGAACTCCTGACTCAAAATAAAAGGTGAACTAGAAAAGAAAAGTCCCATTATCTAGGAGGGTCCTGAGCAACAAGTAAAATCCAATAAACACGAACAAAATTTTGCCCCAATTTGCACTAGAAAATTTGGTGAGTGTCATTAGATTACAACTTTTGAAAAGTATAGTAAAGAGGGTGAATCAAGGCCCTGCTAAAGAAATGTGTCTCTTTAGAGTAAAACTAATGACAAAAATTAGGAAGTGCGTCTCCTAACACATGAAACTTAAATTACCCAGACAATGAAGTGCATCTCGTAGTAGGTTAAATGAAATGACTCAACTAAAAGTGCACCTTCTAGGAGTGAAGGTTCAAGTTAGGAAGTGCGTAACCTAACATATGAAAACTTAAATTATCCAGAAAAAGAAGTGTGTCTCCTAGTGATTAAATGAAATGACTCGACTAGAAAGTACGTCTTCTAGGAGTGATGTTCAAGTTAGGAAATGTGTCACCTAACACATGAAACTTAAATTACCCAGACAAGGAAGTGAGTCCCCTAGTGGGTTAAATGAAATGACTCGACTAGAAAGTGCATCTTTTAGGAGTGAATGTTCAAGTTAGGAAGTGTGTTACCTAACACATAAAACTTAAATTAACCTGACAAGGAAGTGTGTCTCCTAGGGATTAAATGGAATGACTCGACTAGAAAGTGCGTCTTCTAGGAGTGAATGTTCAAGCCAAGAAGTGTGTCACCTAACTAAATGAAAACTGACTTATTCGGCTAGGAAGTGTGTCTCCTTAGGGATTAAATGAAATGACTTAACTAGAAAGTGCATCTTCTAGGAGTAAATGTTCAAGTTAGGAAGTGTGTCACCTAAAAAATGAAAACTGACTTATTCAGACTAGGAAGTGTGTCTCCTAGGGATTAAATGAAATGACTCAACTAGAAAATGCGTCTTCTAGGAGTGAATGTTCAAGTTAGGAAGTGTGTTACCTAACAAATAAAAACTAACTTATTCAGACTAAGAAGTACGTCTCCTAGGGATTAAATGAAATGACTCGACTAGAAAGTGGATCTTCTAGAAGTGAATGTTCAAGTTAGGAAGTGTGTCACCTAACAAATGAGAACTGACTTATTCATACTGGGAAGTATGTCTCCTTGGGATTAAATGAAATAACTCAACTAGAAAGTGCGTCTTCTAGGAGTGAATGTTCAAGTTAGGAAGTACGTCACCTAACAAATGAAACTTGACTTATTCAGACTAGGAAGTGCGTGTCCTAGGGATTAAATAAAATAACTCGACTAAAAAGTGTGTCTTCTAGGAGTTAATGTTCAAGTTAGGAAGTGCGTTACCTAACACATGAAAACTGACAAACCCTGACTAGGAAGTGCGTCTCCTAGGGGTCAAATGTAAGAACTCAACTAGAAAACGCATCTTCTAGGAGTAAAGGTTCAAGTTATGAAGTGCATCTCCTAACACATGAAACTTAAATTACCCAAACAAGGAAGTGTGTCTCCTAGGGGTATAAGATGATGAGTTTTTACCATGATTATTGCTACCAAACTTGCATAGCAATACTGCCTCTTGCATTTGCAAAAGTGAGGAATTGCATCTTTCTGATATCTAAGCTTTAAAGCATTTGATTTGAAGGCCACATTCTTCTCTATTTCAAACAAAGACAAATTATGATTTAAAAATATGGTGTTTGGTTTATGGCATCTGGCTATTAAGGTGACCACTCTTGCACTTGTCATACTCAGCTTCATTTCAATCATTGATAAGTATTGTTGGCTTGCACTTTTGACCCCCAAATTCTTTCTACTGTAACTGTATGACTCAAATCATATCTTTCTTGCATGATGCTTCTAGGTTTAACTTCAAACATATCTTTCATACTTGTATGATTCCAAAAACTATCGGATAACAAGCATTCTTTAGTACTTTGATTTATTTTGAAACGTGGTATTTTCGTGTGTTAGCCCTTTGTATTGCTTTGTTCTATTGAAAGAATTGATAGAAAGTTTTGAAGTCCTTCCTCGCTTATATTAACATAAATTTGACTCAAAAATATGCAAAAGATGACAATGATTTTTCATTTGACGAAAAAAAATTAAAAAGAAAAATAATAAAAAGAAAAAAAAAAGACAATAGGCATCTCTTTTTCAAATCAATATAAAGGAAAACTTATTTGGGTGTGATAGTTGATTCCAATGATTATGGCATGCATTTTTGAATTAAACAACCGGATCTTTCCACACTAATCATTTGTCAACTTTTGCCCACTTATTAAGTTTGATACTAAGCCATTGTTGAATTTTTTCACTCTAAATTCCAATCATCCTTCAGCTGGTGGCACCTCAATGGATTTTTTCTAATGAGCCTATCTCATTTTTATTTTTTTTCTCAACTCACTGTCATCTTATGGTTCCCAAAAGGGTTTTCACCAATAAGACTCTCTCATTTTTTTAAGAAAAATAATGCCCAAAATACGAAACATCATGCACTCATAATATGTTTATCCTTGACATTCTCAAAGATCGATCTGAAGGTCTTTCTTTGATTGTAACTTGGCTTTTGGAAAGGGTTAGAAAAAAAGGGCGGCATAAGGCTCAAAAATTTATATGAGATTGGGTGAAGCATACAACTTTTGAAATCGCCTCTTAAGGAAATAAATTTTTGCCCCAGTTTTATTTCATACTAGGCAAATTAAATTTTTTTACTTTGTTGGACCGAACCCCAGAGTAGGGCTGCCTACGTATCTTTTCATAGCAATAATCAGGTCAAACTTAGTTCAATCATCTTGCTCTTTTGCTTGATTTTTCTTCTTTCTTTTGTTGGACTTTTTTTTATTTTTCTTGACTTTTTTTTTTGTGATTCTATTTTTTTTTCTTGACATTTTTTTCTGACTATATTTCTCTTTCTTGACACTTTTTTTAGACTCTTTGATTCTAAAAAAAGTGTGTGAAAGAAAGTAAAACTAAGACTCAAACGGGGTAACAAAGGATGACACAACATTTGGATAGCAGAATGAAACGCCTTCGTCATATCAATCCTTAAAAATGCAAGTACATAAACATGTGATATGGGAGTGGAACATGAAGTTTATACATATTTTTTCAACATTGACCATGACTAAGCACTTGTGTCACTACTTCTTATGCACTTGTCAAACATAAAGGTCAAATTATCTTCTACATTTCTCCCATTAGAGGACTCATGTATTTTTGAAGCTAACTTCCTTTTGCTTCTCCTGACAGTGGAAACTATATATCCTCTGATTGCTCCCATTTAAAGTGCTTGAGATGGACCTTCTCGCTGATGACCAGGTCATTTTTTATTCACAAAGCTATTGCTTCAATCCATTCAAGTGAGGCTTTAACTCGGTCAGCAAACATCTCAACACTTTACTTATTTCCTTGCATGCCTTTTCCTTTCAACTCTATCTTCTTGGTCAAGTGTTTCAGGATTAGATTAGATTTTAAGATCCGATGAAAATTCAGCATGCATATTATATCACTAGAATCCACATAGAAGAACTATGTAAAGAAAGAAAAGACGAACAAATAATATATATATATATATATTAAAATAAAGTAAAATAAAATAAAATAAAAATAATTAAATAAATAAAAGGGATACAATATTATGTTAAAAGAAAAGGTGACTGAGTTTAAACATAAATGGAAAATAAACAAGACAAAATAGACTCCGAACTACAATCCTGAAATAATTCGGATAACAGAAAGAAAAGCAAAATAAACTTCCACAAATCCTTTATAGTAAGGAGATGAGTCACTTCTCAACTATTGAGATTGAAATCTTAGTAAGTTCACACATCAGCATGACTAGAGCCTTCATCATTGTCAATTTCTTTCACCATAATCAATTTATATTGATTCATTCTTTCTATTTCTCTTTTCAAAGCACTACAACCTTCAATAATGTGACCCTGAACATTAGAATGATATGCACATCGTACATAAGGATCAAAAATTCTTGAATGTGGATCAGGATTACATCTAAGGAGAGGAGTGAGCATGTCTGACTCTCTCAATCTTTGGAATAAACTGGCATACAACTCCTCAATTGGTGTAAAATTATCCTTTGACTTTCTTCTCTTTGCAAAATCCAGCCTCGATTGAAACTTGGACTTAGAAGTTCCTTGGTAAATATGTGGAGGTCGAGGATGATGTTGAGGGACCGGTGCATGCCATTGTAGATAAGAAAATAGAGGAGCATACAATTGTACATTGTTCAAAGGATACTGAGGAATTAGAATGAATATCTTAGATTTTGCAAAGAGGAACCTTGTTGCGGGTGAGCATGTGGATTTGATGTGCAAGCTTAGGATTGAGACTGACAATATTATCAAGTTAGACCTCTTGAGCTCTACTTTGCCCCTGGAATGACAATAGGTATATTTTTCTTCTTCTTCCCTTTGGTCCCTCTCAACTGATGGCAATATCATCCCAAGTGTTTTACAGAATCCTTGTACCCATCATGTTCCTCAAATTTTAATACCTTACAGTTAGGAGGGGATTAACACTTGAAGACATGCTCCAGTCCTTATATGCAACATCTTCATTATTCGCAAGTCCCGAAGAATAATTTATAGCCTTTTATACACTTTTTACTTTTCTAGTCATTTTCTCTTGCTCTTTAGCAAATTAGGAATGCACAATCGCTGGATGAAAAGCCAAAGTGGAAGCGGAGGGTTGAGCAACAGAAGCATAGACTATAGGTGGTGCTATTAATGTGGTAGATTCATAGTGAAGAGCTAGAGAATGAGTGATGGAAGCATTGAGATTCTTTTGGCTTGGAGTAAATTCTGAGGTATGTTGTGGCGTATATCTAACAATAGAAAACTGACCATGCAATTTTGGTGAAAAACTCAAGGCATTTGCAGGGTCTGTAGTGGGAAATGGAGGGGGAGGTAGCCCACTGGCCAAAGCTTGGTACATTTCCAACATTTGTTGCCTCAAACTTACAATCTCTTGCTTTAAACTCTTATTTTCCTGACTCTATGTCTGATCCATAATTTCACTCTTTATAATCTTGCTGGATATGATTCTCTTCCTTGTACTTGATGTAATATAGAGGACCAATCAAAATGCCACAAATCAACCACCTTAAACTAACTGTGTCAGAAATAACAAAGGTATTAGAATGCTACACTTTTTCAAAAACTCTTTTCTTTTATCTTCTTTTTGAAAAGATCGTCGAATCCTAGAAGGGCGCCTAAGTATCTTACTAAGATGAGAATCAGGTGTGTATAGTTCGTGAAAATTGGAGATACGAAGAAACATACCTTTTTTTTAATTATTTGAATAATGAGAAATAATTTTTTAAATTTTTGAATTTATTAAATAATATTTTAATTTTTGAAAACAACTTTTTTTGGTTTAGAAGGAAAGACAACTATTTTTTTAAGATCACCGAATCTATTGAGGACTGCCTACGTATCTCAGTAAGATAAGAACCACGTGTTCGTAGTTCTTGAAATATATGTCATACAAAACTTAGCCTCATGATCCCTAAAAATTCAGGGCTATTAAGATATATAAAAATTGGACTTGAGGAATAGAAAAATAATTATGAAAGTAATCATATTTTCAAAATATTCCCAATAAATCTATGAATAACTTTTTCAAAAGATAGGGTCGTACCCCGAAAAGGGTTTCCTACATATCCCGCTAAATAGTGAGAATCAGACCCTCGTAGTTCATGAATACCATAAAATATATATATATATATATATATATATTAATTTTTTTGAAAAATAATTTATTAAATTTGGGGATAAAATATTCTATTACGTTTTACCAAGTTGTCTAAAGTCGATCCATAATTAAATGGCCTTCCCAAATAAATATCAAAGAGCACGTAGGATGCACATTTTGTTCATTACAAAGAGGGACACCTGCCCTAGACAGAACCAGCCCCTATGTCGAGTCCCGCTAAGTCAAATGCACATGATGCAAATAAAGCGAAACCTAAAGGGATAACTAGATTCTGAGTGTCAGTTCTACTGAGTTTAGCCTGATAGGGATAGGTATTTAGACTGGCTTACCAAGAGGACACTCGAGTCGGGGAGGGACAACTTGTTCAGTAGCAGTTCTACTCCACCTTCATTGTCGATTCGAATTTCGCCTAACATGTGTGACTAATAATCCTTCACCAGGTGCCTTAACACTTCGGCTATTTCAAAAAGAGAGTAGGATGCATGCGTTGCATTCCTTCTATCCTATTTCAGAGACTCAAAAGGAGTGCGCAAGATAAGACAGTTTATAATACAATTCAACAATATCAAAGCTGTAAATGAGAGACAAGTAGCATATAAGGCCAACAAACACATTATAAAAATAATTAAAGTAAATAAAGTCAATATCAAAAGATCAAATTCTTATTATTCTACAGCGGAGTCACCAGAGATGTCACACACCTTTTTTGCTCGAGGGGGTTTGTCCAATTAAAGTGACGGTTTTGAATAGGGATTATTTTTATTTACAGAGTCGCCACTTGGAAGTGAGTTATGGTGTTCCAAGTCACCTTTTTGAATCCTTAGTCAAAGGAAATGACTCTTATTTTGTTTTGCGAAAATAGAAGACCGAATAAGGAATTTTGTTGACCGATGGAAAGGTGTGAGGCACCCCTTGAGTCCCGTGATTCTAGCACGGTCACTTTTATTGACTTATATTGACTTAAACTATTTTGATAAATTATGTTAAAGCCTAAAAGCGCTCATTTTATTATACTAAAACTTGTCTATTATTTATATTAAATAAATTGGTGAAAGTTAAAAAAATTGTCGAGTAAATTTTAGAAAAAATATTTTCCAAGATGCATTTTTGCATCTTTGAATTTTAAATATCTCACAAAGATACATACGCCGCATTCTTAAGTGAGATGAAAATTTAACTAGTGTTAAATGTATTGATTTATCTCTTGTAAACTCATAATAATTTTATCTATTCGAAACGCTATTTATTCTTAAAGATCAACTAAAGCAACATTCATTTAAAGTAATTTATTAATTTAAAGATAAAAATTATTAAAATTTATTAATGACAATGAAATAAAAATAAAATAAAATAATACAAATACACAAAAACTAATTATATTATACTAATTTTATTATGATCCCAAATCTATTTTTTTCTAAATTAATGTCAGCACAAAGCACTTATGAGACCATTCAAACACGAAAATTTTAGAAGTCAAATTTTAATTTTTTTTAGAACTTCAAACAGAAAGTACTACAATTCAATCTTGATCAAATATCAACCTTAAATCTCAAACCAAAAATATCCGAAACTATAAAATTCAAGAATCTGACTTCTGTTTCCACTTCAAAAACCAAAAGGGTCCAAATATAATACAAATACCAAAATGTAACTATTTGTTACTGGGTTTTTTTGTAAGTTTGATCGGAGTAGCAGCGGGGAAGGGTTTTTTTGGGGGTGCGATGGCTAAATTCGATTTCGGGGAGAGGTTCCGACTGAATGGTTTGGTTTAAAATGGGAACTGGTGGCGCGGGTCCGGTGAGGGATATATCTCCTGATGGGTTTTTACCATTTTTTCGGTAATGGTTCGATGGAAATGATACAGGGCCGGCCAGATCTGATTTTTAGGTAATTTTTTTAGCAGATCTAGTTTTGGGTGGTCGTCGGAATGAAAGGAGAGGGGGAGGCAGCAATGGATGGCTCGCTGGTTTGTTCGACAGCGGATCTGGGACGGGATTGGAAGGTTTTTCGGCTGGTTGGATCCATTTGATCGTCGAAGAAGATGACGATTCCGGCGAAAGTTCGTCAAAAAATTTGAACGAAACCTCTTTTATCTCTAATTTTACACTATTTTCCCCTTTCCTCTTCACTGATTTTCTTTTATTCTTCTATTATCTATTTTTTATTTTCTCCTTATTTTTCTATTGTGGGGGTGGATCATATACTGTTATTGTGTGTGCATTGTATATATGTATGTGAATATTTCAGTGAATGTGTAGGTGTGAATCTTTGGTGAGTGTGTGTAAATAAAAATCTTTCTCCATGTCAAATTTATCAATATTCAGTAACATGATTGTATAATATGTAGTAACAACAATTCACATAATTAATCAACTACAGACTGAATAGCGCATAAACTCACTAGAATAATTTTTCTTCATATTTTTCCAGTAAACTTACAACATAGAATGGTTTAGGATTGAAAAAGAACGAACCTGTAATTATTTGAATTGGATAATAATGCGAGAAACAATCGTCATCAGAAACTCGACAGGCAAGCAAACTCAAACTTCAATCTTCAAGAAATATTCTCTTCTTTGTTTTTTCTCCCTTCTTTTTTTCTCTAATTTTTTAGTTTTCTGTCTGGTCTCTCTGATGATTGTACGTAAAAACTCTTTTGTCTGGGGTGGGAATCCTCAAATAGGGGGAATTTTAGGGGGGAACAGTTAGGATCTGATAAGGGTTGGGATTTGAAATATATATTATTTTTTTATTTTTTAAATTAATTTAAAATAAATAAATAATAATAATGAAATAATATTTACTAATTTTTATATCTAATAAAAATATAATAAAAGTTTGTAATAATTTAAAATAAATATAAATAAGAGAAAAATAAAACTACTAGCCTATTTATTTAAATTAAAAGGAAAATATTTTTTTTTAATTTCCATATTATTTTTAAAAAAAAAATATTCTAAAAATGTAACTTTATTTATTTATATATTTTCAACTAAACTTATAAAAATTGAAATAAGAACTAAAATAAATATTGGACAAAAATATAAATATTTAATATCGAAAAATAGGTTAAGACTCGTGGAGGGTCAGAAATCACGTGTCTACACCGTTGACGGTGAAACGGATGAAGAAGGCCCATCATCATTAATGGGAGATCCAAAATGGGAAACTAGATCTTGTAGGGTGTATGGAGTTGGTACGAAAATGGATTTTCAAAAGTTGGAGTGGGGTTTTCCATTGGAGAATTGCAAGGAGTGGCACCATCAGAAAGTGTTTGGATTGAAGATGTCACGACCCAAAACTCAAGGGCCACGATAGCACTTCTCATGACAAGCCTTAACAAATATGGGTATCACCAAAACTGATATGAAATAAGAAAATAGTACCAAAATCCATGGCAAGACTCTTAGAGCGGAGTCGAAACACATATCCAATACATATCAGGAAGTACATAACCAAAAATACCATAAGAATATCAAAAAACCTAGTTTCATAGTGTAAGAACTGCTAAATAAATCTCGAATGTCAAAATACACAGCTAATAGTCCAAAAGGATCATAATTTGTCACTAAATATAAAAAAAAGACATGAACTAGATAAGAAGAGGTAGTAGACTAACTCCAGAAGTATAGATCGACCGCTACCTCAAATAAACTCCAGATACAACCTGAATCAGCTATCACGTGACATATTCGTACATGGAACTGCACCAAAAGGGCATAGTTTAAGTGAATATGGTCCACTTGTACTCAGTAAGTATCATATGTCGACTACACAAAGTAGAAAATAAAGCATAAAAAATACACACTATGGGCATATCACCTACACTCAAAAAATGTCCCAAATGGTATCCCACACTATCTCCACTAATAGTTCTACAATATACACATATACCAAATAAAAGTAGGGGAAAGGAACCCAATTGATAAAGATAAAATCAAACACATCAAAGAGGTACAAATAGATAGATATCACACCAAGAATGCAAATACAACACAAAATGTACACAAAATGTAAAATGCAATAGAGATGATGATGATGATGTGATGCACGAGGCTATCACACAACCTCCTTATACACCTACCGAGTTATGCTCCCAAGGTAGGACCCATTAGGGGTTCGTCAACCCATATGCAATTCAATATTCATAACTCCTCTCTGACACATATATCGATAGAGGGTTTTTAAAGATGTCACATTTTCTGTCAGAAAAAGCCATTATTTCTATGACAGTACCAGTGTTTTATGAATATATATGACATTAGGATGTAATGCTCACAGTCAACCAGAATGAAAATTTCCAAATACAACCAATATACCAATCCACATGTGCCAAAATCCACTCAATATGCCAACCATCCATGATCCAATGTAACTCATATGCCAATAGAGCAAAATACCTAATAATATTCCATTAATACCACATAAATTCTAATTCAGTCTTTTTCACCCGAAAAGATAAAATAAAATATACATACACAAGGACAACAACATCATATAAGACCCCACACAATTACACATAGTAAATAATGTCTCAAAATCACCAAATAGTAACAACATAATCCCCCAAATGGGCACAACACAATAATAAATCAATTTCCTTGATTGGTTCCTACACTCCTAATATGATTTTATACCAATATTAACCACCCCACCCAATCTGAAGAAAGTTAAGTCAAAAACTATCTCGAATACCGAAAACCAATCCAAAACCCTTCAATACAGAGCTTTCTCCTCACAAACATACAACTATGGAAACTATGCATTAAAAAGAAGCCAATGATACTCATATTGCCCATCTCTGAGTCAGGGTCAAAATGGATCCCTAAATTGGATTTTTGAAAAAAAAGGGTAAAACTGAAATTTTAGTCCAAAAATATATTACCCATGATTAAACAAACTGATAGTACAAAACCTAAGTGAAAACAAGTTTAAACCCTTGACTTAAGAAATTAATAATTTTAGGCCTTTCGGGCCAAAATCCCCCAATTCCACGTTTGAATTCAAGTTTTAATAAGAATTAAATAACAAGAATCGAAGAAAATAATTGAAATAAGGATTTGGAGCTTACCCATGCTTAAAAATAGAAGTAATCGCCCCAAAACACGAAACCTTAAGCTCCAAGTCTTAAATATAGTGAAAAATCGCAAAAAAGAGCGATTTATATCTCCCAAGTATAGCTTAAGCGATCACCAGGTCACTTAAGCAGACATCGCTTAAGCGACCGGGTGTCTCTTACGCGATATCCGCCTTATCCATAAGCAATATGGTTGTTGCTTTAGAGACAGTCGCTTACACAATGGGGGAGTCACTTAAACGATACCCCCAACTAGATGCCAAGTCGCTTAAGCGGTCAAAAAGTTGCCTAAGTGGGTGCACCAGCTGATTGGTGCACCAATTGGAGACTTGGAGAATTCCAACTCTCCGTGGACACCTCAGGATTCATATGGAATCTCGAGAATGCAAATGAACTGTGATACTAGAATAAATTCAACGTTCCCTACTCAATAGAGATATCAGATTTTACAAAAAATATCATTTACACAAAGTTGACCCCTAAAATCCAATTTCACAACTTTCCAAAACAAGGGTCAAAATGAGAAATAAAAGTCGTAAAACCACACCAACCTTGTTTGCAACCTAAAATCGATGTTCCGAATCTGTTGGCGCAGTCTGTTTAGTCATTTGACCCATAGATCAATAAATGTTGACTGAAGTCAACTAATAAGCTTTTTTAACTACCAAAAACTAAAACTCACACAAATCACACCAAAATTCATTTGGAACAGTGCCAATCATCCCCACACCCCAAAAATACCGCAAAACAACCATAGGGAAAGGTAAAATGGTCAAATCATATAGAAATAAATATTTTAGAAAAATCACCAAAAAATCAAGTCATCACATCATCCACCACTAAGAATCTAGTTCACCCTCAAACTAAAGGTAAGAGAAATACATGAATTAGCAAAAAGTCGGGGATAACTACCTTGCATATCAAACTCGACCTCCTAAGAAGCCTCATCTATAGGTAGGTATCTCCAAAGGACCTTAACCACTGGATATCTCTAGAACGTAACTGCTTAACATCCCTCGCTAGAATGGAGATGGGCTCCTCAAAATAAGACAACCCCTCATCTAACTGGACTGAATCCCAATGGATGACATGAGATGCATCCGAAATGTAACACCGAAGCATAGTAACAAGAAAATATGGATGAACAACTGATAAATCTGGGGGTAATGCTAACTCATAAGCTACATCCCCAATAACCCGAAGGACTCAAAGGTCTAATATACTTGGGGCTAAACTATACCCTCTTCCCAAACCTCATCACACACCCTTCATGGACAATATATTAAGGAAGACTCGATCACCAACAATAAAATCTCCAGTCCTAAAGTCTACGATCCATATAACACTTCTGCCTACTCTAAGCCACTCAAAGTTTATCCTGAATGACCGAACTCTATCAAAAACTCATCAATTAAGTTTGCAGCTTGAAACCTAATCTCAGAAACCTCAAACTAACCAACTAGAGAGCAATAAAGCTTACCATATAAAGCCTCAAAAAGAGCTATCTCAACACTAGAAGAGTAGATATTATTATATGAAGACTGCCAAAGCAAGACATTATTTCTGCTGACCTCCAAAGTCCATCACATAAGCACAGAGCATATCTTCCAGAACCTGAATAATTCGCTCCGACTGACCGTGGATTTAGGGGTGAAATGTTGTACTAAGATTAACCCTGATACCAAACTCCTCCTGAAAAGTCTTTTAAAAGTGAGATATGAACACTAAAACTCTGTCTGAGATGATAGACACCGCTATACCATAAAGACGAACTATCTCATAAATATAGATATGGATAACCTCTCAGCACTAAAAGAAACCTAAATTGAAATGAAATTAGCAGATTTGGTTAATCGATCTATAATGACCCAAACACTATCAAAACTATGAGAAGTATAAGGAAACTCAGTGATGAAGTCCATAATAATTCGATCCCATTTCCACTCGAGAATGGGTAACCTTTGAAGCAAACCATAAAGATTCAAATACTCGGCCTTCACCTATTGGCAACATACACAACAAGCTACAAAATCCATTATATCATTCATCATACCACCCCATCAGTAATGTTGTCTAAAATCACGATACATCTTAGTCACTCCTGGATGGATGGAATGCCTAGAACAATGAGCCTCTTCCAAAATCAATCTAATCTAATCACCCACTCTCGACACACAAACTAAGCCTCTAATCCTCAAAATACCATCTGGATCAAGTAAGGCTTCCTTAGCCTCACTACTCAACACCTTATCCCGAATCACTCTCAACCCAACGTCATCAAAATAATGAGCCCAAATCTGCTTCATCAAGGAAAACCTAGCCTCAATAAATGCAAAAACACACCTAGGTATCGAAATATAAAGCCTAACCATTTCTTCAGCCAAAGACTAAACCTCTAAGGCCAAAGGCTGCTCCTGGGTGAAAAAATGAACCATGTTACCCATGCTAGTCGACTTTCAGCTTAAGGCATCTGCAACCATATTAGCCTTACCCGGATGATAGAAAATAGTAAGTTCATAATTCTTAACCAACTCAAGCCAATGACATATTAATATCTCACATGGTGAAGAGATACTGAAGGTTATGATGATTCGAGAAAATCTCACAATAGATTCTATACAAGTAATGCCTCCACAACTTTAAAGTAAATACAACAGCGCCAAGCTCCAAATCAAAGGTAGGGTAATTTCTCTCATGGGGCTTTAACTAACTAGAAGCATATACAATTACCTTACCCTTCTGCATCAACACAACACCTAACCCAACACCAGGCGCATCACGAAAGAAAGTAAAACCTACGTCATCCTTGGGTAAAGTTAAGATAGGAGTTGATGTCAATAAATCCTTGAGCTTTTGAAAGCTCGCCTCACAAGCATTAGACAATTAAAAGGAAATCTTTTTCTGAGTCAACTTAGTTAATGGAGATGCAATATATGAAAAACCCTCAACAAAATGCCAATAATATCTTACCAACCCAACAAAACTCTAAATCTTGATAGAAGAAGTAAACCTAGCCCAATCACGAACCACTACAATCTTGGTCAAATCAACCATAATACTATCTTTGGTAAGCACATGACCCAAACAAGAAATAGATTCCAACCAAAACTCACACTTGGAGAACTTAGCATACAATTTCTCATCATTCAATCTCAAAAGCACAATCTGCAAATGCACCTTATGTTCAACCTCACTCTTAGAATAAACTAAGATATCATCTATAAATACAATGACAAAAAGTAAAGACATAGGCAAAATACTTCATTCATCAATTCCATGAATGCAGCTGGGGCATTGGTAAATCTAAAGGACATGACCAAGAACTTATAATGATCGTACCGAGTTTGGAAAGCAGTCTTTAAAATATATGACTCTCTAATTCTCAATTAGTGATCCCCAAATCTGAAATCAATCCTCAAAAATACCAAAGCACCATGAAGTTGATCGAACAAATCATGAATACAAGGAAGAGGATACATATTCTTAATTGTCACTTTATTCAATTGCCGATAATCAATACACATATCCATAAACCCATTTTTTTTATTCACAAACAATAAGGCGCACCCCAAGGTGATTCATTAGGTAAGATAAATCCCTTATCCAATAACTCTTTCTATTGATCTGTCAATTCTTCAACTCTGTTAGGGCCATCCTATAAGAAGGAATATAAATGGTCTTGGTGGGCAGCTTAATATCAATAGCAAAGTTAATATCATGATCCATAGGCATACTAGGCAAATCGTAAGAAAAATATCCATGAACTCATGGATAACACGTACAGAATCTAAAGAAGTTGGGGAATCAACACTAGTATCACGAATATGAGCCAAATAAAATGAATAATCCATCTCAACCAAGCAACGATCCTAAAGGAAAGATATAACTCTCTTAGGACCCGAATGAAGCACACCCTTCCAATCTATCCTCAGCACACCCAACGAAGCTAAGGTCTTAGTCTTAGCTTAAAACTCTAGGAAAACATGATAAAGAGCTAACCAATACATACCCAAGATAACATCAAACTCTACCATATCTAGGACAATCTGATCTACACAAGTCTCATGCCTAGCAAAGGTCACAACACAAGATCGATGCACTCGATCCACCATAAAAATTCTCCTAGATACACAGATAGGCATGGCAAGAGGATTACAAGTAGAATCAAAACCCAAAGTAAAATATGTAGACATATAAGAGAAAGTCGATCTTAGATCAAATAACATAGATATAGATCTAAAATAAATAGGAATGATACCTATGATGACTATGTCGGAAGCCTCTACATCTAGTCTAGCAGGTATAGCATAGCACTGACCACGACCACCACCTGACTGAGTAGCTCCCCAACCACCACCATAGGAACCACTACCTCTGCCTCATACATCTCTAGTAGAATCTCTATCTCTCACAGCCGATATAGGAGTAGCCCTAAAAACTTGATGGGGATAGTCCTTGGCAAAATAGAAAACCTCATCACATACATACAAAACTCTATGGCTCGACTCAATAGGAGAAGGTACGGCTGAGCTAGAATAACCAGCCAAACCAGCTGAACAAAAAGGCTTACTACTTGAACCCTATAAGGATGCTTGCAGGGGTCTACCATATACCTACAAAAACCACTAGAATATCTACCTCGAGAAGTATGACCTCTAAACTCGCCATGATAGCATAACTTATTATCACCTCCATGGAAACTTAAAGAATAGACTCAATCATCTTACCATGATCCAATATACTCTTAAATGATGCCCCTGACACTACCATCAGGGTAGTAGCAAGCTAGAGCAAAATATCCAACCCTTTTACAAACTTTCAAATCTTCTAAACATTGATGGCAATACTAGCATAAGAGTATATATCTTAGTAGTAGCAAGCTAAAGCAAAATATACAAACCCTTTATAAACTTTCAAATATTTTCAGAGTCGATGGCAATACTGGCATAAGAATATCTAGACAAGGCATAGAAACGTGCATCATTCTCCACTATAATCATGGAGCCCTAATCCAAGTGATCAAACTCATATCTCATCTGATCCTTTAAATTGTAAGGCACTAACCTATCTAGAAAGGACACAACAAACTAATCCCATGTCATATCTAGAGAACCAAAAGGTCTGCAACTAACAAGTAACCTTCAATAATCCCTGGCTCCATCTCCTAATAGGTAAGTAGTGGAACCAACCTCATATGACTCAAGTGAACTAAGGTTATACAACTTCTTCTAATAATCAATCAAGAGCTCATAGGCATCCTTGCCTAAATCACCCTGAACCTAGGAGGATCCAAATGAGTAATTCTTTAAAACCTCTTCCAATCCTCGAAAGACATAACTATACTCTTAATAACAGGAGTTATAGTGAATTTGGCTTGCTGAGATCCCATATGAGGAGGTAATTTAGATGAAGGTTGAACTTCTGATCTCGAAATACCATACTTAGATACAAGCATTAAAAGAGAAACAACGCATAGAGTCTACGGGGTACCATAAGTAGATGTCAGTACCACTAGAGGATCCATACTCAAAACTGAAGGAATACCATAGGTAGACTCTAGAACACATGAATGTAAAATACTCAAAATTGGAGGAACACCAGATGCACTTAAAGGAATACCCTCCAAAAGAGTTAGTAAGCAAATCAGTAACCCCTCCAAGACTGGGGTAGAAGAACTCTATGGGACTAGAGTATGCCTCATATCTCAATCATACTCAACTCAAGGCTTGGGGAAGAGCCCCCTAGTACTACCTCTATATGGGGCAAATCCTCATGCCCGTCCACTACCTCGATCTTGCCCACAACCTACAACTTGCCCTCTAGACTGAACTCTCTCCTTAGATAATAGCTCTGTATCCCTAACCTCATGGGATCTAATACTCATCATCTGAATAAAAAAGACTAAAATACAACTTATAACTCAAGGTATGGAAAAATTTATATGATATAGAGTAAAATAAGAAAATTTTCCTAAAGATATATAATAGTCTCTCAAAGATAAATTAGACATCTACGTACCAATCTGCGAGACCTACTAGATACCCTATTGCTACACTGATAAGACTAATAAAGTTGATTGCTTTAATACCAATTTATTACAATCATGATGTCACATGTCGCAGCAAGCCTTGACAAGTAAGTCTATCACCTAAACTAATATGAAATAAGAAAACAATATCAATACCAAAGTCAAGACTCCTAGAGGGGATTTGGACCATACATATCCAATAAATATTAGGAAGTACATAACACAAGATACCATAATAATATCCCAAACTTGGAGTCACAGTGTAAGAACTACTAAATATATCTCGAATGTAAAAAATACACAATCGATAGTCCAAAAGGATCATAAACTAGATGGTCCAAAAGGATCATAAATTGTCTCTGAATAGGAAATAAGACATAAACTAGATAAGAAGAGGTAGTAGATCAAATCCGGAAGCCTAGATTGACCGTTACCTTAAATATACTCCAGAAACCATCTAAATTAGCTACCGTGCGGTACACTCATACCTAGATCTACATCAGAAAGGCGCAGTAGGGGTGAGTACAATCAATTATACTCAGTAGGTATCATAGGCCAACTGAGCAAAGTAGAGAATAAAGCATATAAAATATATACTATGGGCAAGTCACCTGCAATCAGAAAAAGTCTCAAATAGTAACCCACACCATCTCCACTAATAGTTCTACAATATACACTTATACTACATATAAGTATGAGAAAGGAACACAAAGGATAGACATCAAATCAAACACATTAAATAGGTAGAAATAAATAAATATAACACCTAGAATGCAAATACAACACAAAATATATAGGAAGTGTAAAATTCAATAAAGATAATGATGATGATAATGATGTGATACACGAGGTTCTCGTGCAACCTCCGTATAGACCTACCGATCTGTGCTCCTAAGGTAGGACCTATGGGGGTTTGTCAACCCATATAAAATTTAATATCCAATACCAATATCCATAACTCATCTCTAACACATACATCAGTAGAAGGTTTTAAAGATGTCATATTTCTATTAAAAAAATCTAGTATGTCCACGGTGATACCAATGTTTCATGAATTTATATAATATAATAATATAATGCTCACAACCAACCAGAATGATAATTTCCATATCCAACCAATATTCCAATCCATGTGAGACAAAATTCAAGTAATATGTCAATCATCCACGATCCAATATAACTCATATGCCAATAGAGCATAATACACAACAATATGCCATTGATACCATATAAATTCTATTTTAGGATATTTTTACCAGAAAATATACAATCAAATATATATACACAAGGAAAACAACATCATATAAGACACCACGCGATCATACGTAGCAAATAATATCTCAAAACCACTAAATAGCAACAACATAGGCCCCCACCCGAGCACAACACAATAATAAATCCATTTCCATGATTGGTTTGCACATCTCTAACATGATTTTACACCAATATTAATTGTCCAGCCTAGTCTAAATAAATTTAAGCTATAACCTACCTCGAATGCTGAAAATTGATCCTCAAATCCTTCAACATAGAGCTTTCTCGTCATGAATAGATTCAGAATCAACTAAAACACACAAATATAGAATCTACGCATTAAAAAGAAGATAATAATATCCATATTGGCCATTTTTGCGTTGGGGTAAAAATGAACCTCCAAACCAGGTTTTCAAAAAAAAAAAGCAAAACCAGAATTTTAGTCCAAAAATATATTATCCATAATTAAAGGATCTCATAGAAGTAAACTCACGTGAAATGAGTTGTAATCATGTTTAAATTGAGAAATTACTAATTTTAGGCCTTTTGAGATAAACTCCCCGAATTCCACTTTTGAGTTCAAGTTTTAACAAGATTTAAATGATAAGAATCGAAGAAAATAATTGAAATAGGGATATGGAGCTCACTCAAGCTTAAAAATAGAAGAAATCGCCCAAAAAATTAAAACCCCAAGATCCAAGTCTCAAAAATAGTGAAAATTACAAAAAAGGGACTTAAATCACCCAGGTATCACTTAAGAAATCACCGAGTTGCTTAAGCAAATATCAGTTAAGAGACCAGGTGTTGTTACGTGATACCTACCTTGTCGCATAAGCGAACTGGTTGTTGCTTAAGCAACAGTCACCTAAGATGGGGATTCGCTTAAGAGATACCCCTAGATTACTGGTAGGTCACTTAAGCGATCAAAAAGTCACTTAAGCGGGTGCACTAGCTAAGTGGTACCCTAGGAGGAAACTTAGAGAATTTCAACTCCCGTGGACCCCTCAAGATTCATTCAAAATCTCAAAAACACAAACAAACTATGCTATTAGACTAAATTCGATGTATCAAAGTCAATGGTGTATCATATTTTCGAAAAAAATATTATTTTCACAAAGTTGACCCCTGAAATCCAATTTTACAACTTTCCAAAATAAGGGTCAAAATGAGAAATAAATATCATAAAATCATCCAACCATGTTACCAACCATGTTACCAACATATATATTGTATATTGTAGTATATGTTTTATTTAAAGTAGTACGTATAGTCGTATATATTGAATGTTATGTATATATGTGTAATTGGGTATATGTGTATATATTTTTTAAATTCTAATGTAGTATATACTATATATACAGTGTATATATATTGTTTAACGTATTTAAAATGTATATAGGTGGGTGTATATAGTGTCTATTGACAAAAAAAATTCATTTTATTTTTGATCGGGTTTGACCAGATTTTTTACCGAGTTTGACCGGGTTTAGGTAGGTTTGACCGGATTGGGTTAAGTGGGACGGGTTAGGGCTATTTTTAAAAATTTTACTGTTGAACCCGGACCCAGCCTGGCCCATTTAACCACAACCTGGATCCGGCCCTGCCCACAACCCGGCTAAATTTAATATGTCGGTTCCGGGTTGACCCGGCTCGGCCCTCTTAACATCCTTAGTTTATGTGAAAACCTTATTGCTCAAGGAAAGAAAAACCGTGACCTATTTCACAGGATTTTCCAACTCTCCACTAACTTCAAGCAACAAAGTGATTACATACTCCAATAATCATAAGCATTAACCTCTTAATCCCAACCTCTTGTAATAATTCTATTACAAGATCAATGTAGTAACTCTACTACACCTCCACTAACTAACTCTGGCCACCAGTCCTAAATAACTCTACCCAGGACAAATACCACCCAAAGTGGAAAGAAAAACTTGACCAAATATTAAGTGACTCAATCAATTCACTCTAACTGATGTGACTCAAGCTAAAACTTAGACAAGCTATTTATCTACTATCTTTTATACTTCAGGATTAGATTTACAATATAAGAGAAAAACACAAAAGACTAAGGACACACCAACACTAAGTGAGCACTCAAGCAGGTCCTTGTTGAAGTATGAGCAGTATTATTGTAAGGCATCTTTTACTTTTTGAGAGAAATCTTGATTAAATCAAAAACTAGGTTTAGTTATGTGTGAATGATCCATTTATATGAGAGAACAAAACTTAAAACGCATCCCATTGGTCGAGGTTGGCTACCTCTATTGCAGTGTCACTAACTCTCTGCAGAAAATGCAGCTTTCTGCTATACTCAGTTGTCATCCTTGAAGCCAACATCCTATAGGATCAGGTCCCGCAGATAGTGATTTTAACAGCCAATCAGGTCCTTTGTGGCATAGTTTGTAGATCATCAAAACTCCAACAGTTCAAAGGAGTACTATTTATCTTTTTTTCTTCTTTTTTTTCATTTTTCGCTTATTCCATTCACCTACTTATTTTTCAAAATTCCCCAAAATCACCATTATGAACAACCATTAATGGAGAGTCCTCTAGCGAAAACGTTACTAAAGAGTCCCAAAATGGTTCAAAAACACAATCCGTTAGTGCAGAGACCCAAAATTTCCAACAGATCAATGAATGATGAAAAAGACAACATCTAAAGAGTAGTTAGAATATATATGATTGAATTGAATGGATTAAAGAGTGACAACGTTAATATGGTCACTGAAGTGTCCCAAAATGGTTTAAATGCTTCAACAACTTGGTAAACATGATAATGGTGGCAATCGGTGCCGCATGAGTAAAAACACAAAGGATTTTTCTTGCAGGTGCAACATGACCTTTTTAATTTATTTTCCAACATAAAAAGATTTGGTTAAGCAAAAACTCTTATTACCAAAGAATTCATGAAAGAAAAAAAGTCACGTATATATAGATTTTACGAAAAAATTTGAAAAATATTCGTGCTTTGGCAAAATTTGCAGCTACGCACCTGAACTTTGCGGGTTCTGTGACTCTCCTAAATTATTTTTTTACCGTATTTAACTAGCATATATTTGTCCTTATCAAACATTTTTTCTCACGCACTCAATGCGCGTGAAATATTCGTAGTGATTTAAGTACCAAATATATGCCAGTTAAATACGGTAAAAAATAGTATAGGGAGGTCATAGGATTCCCGTAAAATTCAAAATACGTAAGTACAAATTTTGCCAAAATATAGATATTTTTCACACCTTCTTCCCTATATTTTATTTAGAAGATTTCAAAGCAATCTCATATTCTTAAATATATGAATTTTATTTAGAAGTTTTCAAAGGTAATTTTTGTTTCTTCAACACAAATATATGAGATCTTTGAGATGATTTTTATGCTTCTTCTCTTAAATTTTTTTTTCTTCAATGTGATTTTTTATTTGTGCATTAAATATTTCATCAAAACTATGATTTTGTATTTAATTTTTTAAGAGATTTTTAGTAGAAATATAGAAGGAAAAGAAATGTATTCGCGCGAATAAGTACACTAGTAGCTTAATATGTGATGATAGGCGAATTTACACGCCTATATCAATATATTTTGCCCATATTTGTGCCACGTTTTGAGAACAAATTATATATTTCATGCACTTTTAGTCCTTTTTCCTGTAAGTGAGCTAAAGAACATGATTAGCAAAGTTTCAGGTATAAATGATGCAGAATTCAGCATTTTGTGGATAACTTGACGCCAAAGAAAGCTCACGAAGGAAGGAAAGGGAGCTTGGACGCCTAAAGGACCAAAAGTGATGCATGAAAAATCTGTCCCGGGCTAAAATAGCATTTCTGAAGACTTTGGGGACTAGCAGTAACTTATTTGGATTAGGATAATGATACATTAACCTAGTACAATTGGGTTAAGTATTTCATTAGCTTATTAGGAATTGGATAATGATACATTAACCTAGTACAATTGGGTTAAGTATTTCATTAGCTTAGTAGGATTTGGTTAGATATTTCATTAGCCTAGTAGGATTAGGATATGGGTATTATAAATACCCTATCATGCTAGAGATTTTTATTCATCTTCTTACACTCCTCCCTTAGTGGAGAGATTCATTCACTTACTATTCCAACAATTCTAATTCTTCCATTAATTCTATTTTTATTCTTCTTCTATTCGTCTATTAAATTCCACAACAAGAGAGACGTTACTTTGCAAAGGACTTCACGCCATCCTCACCCTTACACCTAACGTGCAAATCTTTATTGGGGTACAATGATCATGTTTATTGTGATTTCCTTCGCACTCATGGGTAACTAAACCTCTCTGTTGGGGTTATGGAAGCCGTATGAGATACTATCTATTGATATGAGTTTGTGAGTTTGCGACACGTATGCTGCTTATATCATTATTCTCTTCATTTTAATCTAAATTCTTTGTGGTTGCAAACGCAAGAATACGCCAGTATAGCATTAACTTGTTCGAAAGAAAAGTTATATGTCTGGAAAAGAGATAATGTCAAGGTAGTAGGGTCCCATCCCCTATTAAAAAGTTAGTGCCGTAACTGGATTAACCTCTTGGAGAATTTGTACCGTTAGATACGCTTTAAGCTTGAAAGAGTTAAAGTGAAATAATTCTCGAATAGGTCGAAAGACGCCTGAATTTACCATCGAATACAATTCTCTATAAGCACATACATGTCTGAATTCTGCACAACTCATAAACAATAGAGACGTATAACTCAGAAGGTGGACATAACCCCAACTCCTCAAATCTCATTGTTTCACAACCTACGAAATATTCTTTCTTTTCACTTTGCTATCTTTCGTTTTTACTTTATTATTTCGGTTACACATTACAATCCCCCCTTTTTACGAGACTTGCACTAAAAGTCTAGTAATAGTTGCTTACTTGTTGGCCAAGCTATTCCCTGTGGGATCGACACCCAACCCAGGTTGGGTTCTATATTTGCTAACGACCGCTTTACACTCCCATGAGAGCTGTAGATTGAGCGTTATCAAAAATTGGCGCCGTTGCCGGGGAATACAAGTTTCAATTAAGTTTGTGATAGTTACTAGACCCTTTGGTCAAAGATTATTGTTCGACAATCCTGGCGTTGGACAGAATGCAATTCGACTACGCTTATTTCCATTGTCTCTGTCTGGGAAGGCAACTCTATGGTTGAATGGGCTGACTCCTGATTCTATTATAAATTGGAGGCAATTGAAAGACGCTTTCCTAGAAAGATTCTTTCTGCCATCCAAAAGAGCACAGTTGAGAGATGAGATCACAAATTTTCAGCAGCTTCCAACTGAAGCCCTCCACGAAACATGGGAGAGGTTCAATATGAAGCTTATGCGGTGCCCAAATCACCATATGACCAATGTCCACTTGATGGAGATATTATACAGATCTTTGAATTCGGTGACTAAGCCAGTGGTAGATAATGCAGCAGGTGGATCATTTATGGACCTCACCTTTGTGCAGGCAAGCAATATGCTAGATCGGATGACAAAGCAAAGTAGAGCTTGGTATACCTAGGATTCTGAGGTAGCAAGCTCTACTGTATCTTTTGGCATGACTGCAGAGCAGAGGCGAAGACAAGAGGATCGTGACCAAGACATGGCTCACATGAAAATGCAGATGGATCTTCTTACAAAGCATCTATTATTAGGGAAGACCGAAAAAGTTAAAGCTATTGCATCAAAAGGAAGAGAGGAATCCGATTCCGAGGAAGAAGCCAACTACTTGAACAATCAGGGGGCTTTTTGAGGCAATGCCCAAGGAAACCAAGGTCGGAACTATTATGATAATTCAGGATATAAGGACCGTGATCAAGGTAGTTGGAAGGATAAGACTGACAGGAGTGGTTTGTATGTTCCTCCAGGAAGACGTGACGCCACTGCATCTGGTTCTGGAAATATGTCAATGGAAGATATGATGGCTAAACTATTGAAAGGAGTAGAGGCAACTAATACGGGAGTGAATGAGGTGAAGAACGACTTGTCCTCAATGAAGCAATTGGTTGACTCGCATTCCACTGCAATAAAACAGCTGGAGCAACAATTGAGTCAATTATCTGCGGTATTCAATCAAAGAAAGGCTGGCACTTTACCTAGCGACACTGTGCAAAACCCAAGGAATTATGGGTCATGCATGGCCATTACTACCCGAAGTGGTAAGGTGTTGGAAACCTCAGCAAAAAGAAAGCAAGTGGTTGACGAAGTAGTGGACAAGGTGAAAGGGGAAGATGCCGCAGCAGCTGATCCTGACGTCCATAACGTCACCCCTCACGATTTGCAACCTGAAAAAGCTGAAAAATGGAAGCAAGAGGAGAAGAAAGCCGAGGATAGAACAATCCCATACCCACCACCACCTTTTCCTCAAAGATTGAAGAAGGTGGCGGATGATACGAAGTTCAACAAATTCATGAATATGTTAAAGCAGCTGACCATTAATGTTCCATTGGTAGAGGCACTTGAACAAATGCCTGGGTATGCGAAATTTATGAAGGATCTTTTGACAAAGAAGCGGGCAGCAAGTTATGAGTTGAAAGATGATGTTCATCACTGCAGCGCAATTTCTACAAGATCGCTAGTTCAGAAAAAGGCCGACCCCGGTGCTTTCACTATTCCTTGCACTGTTGGATCTATGAATTTTGCTAAGGCATTGTGCGATCTGGGTGCTAGCATCAATTTTATGCCACTACCCGTCTACAGGAAGTTGGGGTTAGGCGATCCGACACCAACCAATATGAGGCTCGTGATGGCTGATAAGTCGGTAAAACGACCTGTGGGTATCTTGAATGATGTGTTGGTAAAGGTTTCTTCATTCATCTTTCCTGCAGACTTCGTTATTCTGGATTGTGAGGTGGATTCTGAAGTTCCCATAATCTTGGAACGTCCTTTCCTTGCAACTGGAACTGTGCTTATTGACATGAAAGCTAATGAGCTTTTATTTCGGTTGAATGACGAAGTGGTCCGCTTTGATATATGCAAAGAAATGAAGTATCCCAGCGATATGGATGTGTTCTCTATAGCTTATAAGGATAAGAAAGCATTATCTGTAAAGAAACAGCTTACTGTTGAGCCATTGTCTGCTGCACTGCTAAATGTTGAGCATGAGGATGATGAAGATTATGAAGAAACTATGCGTGCTCTAATAGGAGTAGGGTCCTATTCTCATACTCCTAAACAGCTGGACCTTGATCTTACAAATCAACCATCACCAACAGCAAAGACTTCCAGCGAAGAGTCACCAATGCTAGAATCGAAAGAGCTCCCCGATTATCTAAGGTATGTGTTCTTGGGATATGGAAATACACTTCCTGAGAGTGTTGCGGATGATTTAAGTGAACAGCATGTAGAGGCTCTCATCTCTGCTCTGATGAGGTACAAGAGAGCTATGGGTAGAAAGATTGATGATATAATTGGTATCCCTCTTGAGATATGTATGCACAAGAGTCATATCGAAGAAGATTGCATGCCTAAAAGTAAGTATCAGCATCGTCTGAATCCATTCAGAAAATGATGCCCCATCTATCTCGATGAAGACTAAGTAATCGAGGTAGCTATGTCGTGTCGCGACAATAAATCAAGCGCTTGGTGGGAGGCAACCCATTGTTTTTAAATGTTTTTAATTGTTTTTTGTCGAGCCACGACCAAAACTAAGGCGCTTGGTGGGAGGCAACCCATCGTACTAATCGTTTTTATTGGTTTTTAGCAAATGTAGGTGCAAGAGGTATAAAACGAGGAGATTGATTTCAAATGTCGATTTGGACGTATTGCATGGTAAAGGTGGTAAGTTAGGAATAAGGATGCATAAGGCTATGGATTGAGCATTGCTCATTCCAAAATAGGCATCGAGGAAGGCTAGGCCTAGGTAAAACTAGGCCACGAACAATGCAAAACCTATCCTATAGCCCAAGATCTCGGAATCTAGTGTGCAAAGACATAGGCGTCGCCCATGCTCAAGTATGCTATAGCATAGGCGCCGCCTATGCTAAAGCATTTGGTCTCTGAATCTCATATGCAAAGTGAAATGCGCCGCACATGGGCACTAAATGCTTTTCAAAATGCGCCGCATATGGTCACTAAATGCTTTTCAAAATTCATGGCATATGCTATGGCATTCTGCTCAACTAGGCAAAGCATTAGGCACCGCCTATGGTCACTTTTGGTCTCCAAATTCAATTTTAATGGGTCAAAACTCGACCGAACCTTTTCTTATAAATATGAGACTTAGTCTTGAACCAAAAACACATTGGAAACCTAGTTTATGCACCACCTATAGTCTCCAAAAACTATCAAAAAGTTTCCTTTTGCTCTTTTTCGTCACAAGAACATCATCCAAAGGCTTCAACCAAGTAAGTACTACTTTGTTCTTCATTTATATTTTGTAAGTACTACTTCACTACACCTATTATGAATTGCTAAATCTTGAAAAAGTATTGGTGATGTGAATGTGCTTGAATTAATGGGATACAACTAAGTGAGTGAATGAATACGTAAGGATGATCTTCACTTACTTCCGACTTGAATCTGATTTTAATGCATTGTTATACTACTTGCGAAATTGCTATAGTCATGAACATTGCGTAATCTTGTCACTTGAATACTTGCATGTTAGAAGATCCCGTTCATCGGAATAAGACTTATAAGTGCCTACCGACATAGGAGGTTGAGATTATTGATAGAAACTATACCATGATGTAATCCCTATGTAGTAGTCTTGTTATACCTAACATGAAAGTATTTCAAGGGTTCCAAGAAGTGATACATCTCTGATTTTCTTGTCGGAATTTAGCCCCTAAAACGTATGTCGATGAAGTCTAAGTAATCGACCACTTTCACTTCACTAGTTTGTGCCAACAACCTAAGTGTGGGGTGGTACCCCTACTACTTGATCATAGATTGTATCCATTGAGATGATGCTAACATGACTCTATTGAGATCTCAGGTACAATGGCACCAAAATACAAGGCAAAGATAAGGCTACCACTTTACAAAAAGGCAAGAAAAGAGGCAAAAAAAGAGCAAGGAGAACCCTCCTCGATGCAAACACCTCGACTCACTCTTGGAATTAAGTGGGATACTTATGACGAACTTCTAAGGATGACGACTCTGATGATGATTCCGATGCAAAGGGGTATGACCCCAGACATAGAGAATGAGTCTGACTAACCAGGTTCTTCTTATTTATTTTTCACTGAGGACAGTGTGTCCCGTCTAAGTGTGGGGTGCTGGTATTTGCATGCTTTACTTCTCTATCCGTATTTGCATTTGCATTCATGTTTGTTTGCTTAGTTTTTTGTTTTTTGTTTTTTTTAGTAGTAAATTTTTTTTTAACGTAGCTTCGCATGAAATTATTCTAATAGGCGGCATGAGATTATAACAAGAGTATGTGCTACAATTATGACTATTGAGACGTTTTAGGCTCTAATTGGGACTTACTATGTGATATTGTGTGGTTCAATTCCTTCACTTGTTGGGTCAAGAGTCTATACTACTTCCAATCAAGTCGACCATGTGCCTTGTGTGTGAGAGATTAATAGTATATTCTATGTTTGTGGCTGATGCTAGAACTTGCCTGGTATGTATGCAAAGCGAAAATAAGGAGTGTAAGTTTAGGAGATGATTTAGGCATTTCTTTGGCAACCTATACATGTTTACCTTCGTTTTACCTACCCATGGACATCATCCTAGTTAAACCCTTTTGAGCCTTTAGCCTATTTTCTTTGACGAACCTCATATGTAAGCCTAATCTATTTTTTCAAGACCGTAATTTGATCCAAAATCCTAAGTGCTTTAAAGTGCAAAAGTCATGTGACGAAATAAGAGGAAATTGGGTGAGTATGATGCTCTAAATTGTAGTGGTGCTTGAATGAGTTATGAAAAAGAAAGTGCTATCATAAGAGGTATGTTATGAAAAGAAAAAGGAAAAAAAAAGCTGAAAAGTGAGTTATGCTTAAAATTGAAAAACAAAAGAGGAGAATAAGGGTGGTAGAATAAAAGAAAGAAGAAAGGTTGAAAGAAAAAAAATGTCAATGATACAATGTGATGTATTAAAGTGCTTAGGAACTTAGTCACTATTTCTGGCCAAAATAGTCCTACCCGTCCCTTAGCCTACATTACAACCATCAAAAGACCTATTTGATCCTAATCTTAGCATTCTGACATTTAGTAGAGTATTACACTAAGGGCAAGCCTATGGTCATCAGTTGCTGCATACGAATTCTTTGTGAGAGCGAGAGCAAGGATATTTTGATACCCAAGTTTGAAAAAAATATGCTATACTTGTGAGTGACTATGGGTAATATATTGTGAGACACACATGGTTGATGAGTTTTGGGTAGTCGTGTATGATTCTTTATGCATTAACTTTTGAATATGAGTTGACCACCATCACGAGTCTATGTTAGAGGTTAAATGGTTTCTACTAATGATCGGAAAACTACTCTTTGTTGATAATTGTTGTGCTTGTCTTGACGAATGTTTTGTGTTGTTGCTGTGAAACCCTAAGTTGATGTTTAGAGGGACATGATATTTTGTTCGAGGACGAACAAAGCTTCAAGTGTGGGGTGTTGATGATAGGCGAATTTACACGCCTATATCAATATATTTTGCCCATATTTGTGCCACGTTTTGAGAACAAATTATATATTTCATGCACTTTTAGTCCTTTTTCCTGTAAGTGAGCTAAAGAACATGATTAGCAAAGTTTCAGGTATAAATGATGCAGAATTCAGCATTTTGTGGATAACTTGACGCCAAAGAAAGCTCACGAAGGAAGGAAAGGGAGCTTGGACGCCTAAAGGACCAAAAGTGATGCATGGAAAATCTGTCCCGGGCTAAAACAGCATTTCTGAAGACTTTGGGGACTAGCAGTAACTTATTTGGATTAGGATAATGATACATTAACCTAGTACAATTGGGTTAAGCATTCATTAGCTTATTAGGATTTGGATAATGATACATTAACCTAGTACAATTGGGTTAAGTATTTCATTAGCTTAGTAGGATTTGGTTAGATATTTCATTAGCCTAGTAGGATTAGGATATGGGTATTATAAATACCCTATCATGCTAGAGATTTTTATTCATCTTCTTACACTCCTCCCTTAGTGGAGAGATTCATTCACTTACTATTCCAACAATTCTAATTCTTCCATTAATTCTATTTTTATTCTTCTTCTATTCTTCTATTAAATTCCACAACAAGAGAGACGTTACTTTGCAAAGGACTTCACGCCATCCTCACCCTTACACCTAACGTGCAAATCTTTATTGGGGTACAATGATCATGTTTATTGTGATTTCCTTCGCACTAATGGGTAACTAAACCTCTCTGTTGGGGTTATGGAAGCCGTATGAGATACTATCTATTGATATGAGTTTGTGAGTTTGCGACACGTATGCTGCTTATATCATTATTCTCTTCATCTTAATCTAAATTCTTTGTGGTTGCAAACGCAAGAATACGCCAGTATAGCATTAACTTGTTCGAAAGAAAAGTTATATGTCTGGAAAAGAGATAATGTCAAGGTAGTAGGGTCCCATCCCCTATTAAAAAGTTAGTGTCGTAACTGGATTAACCTCTTGGAGAATTTGTACCATTAGATACGCTTTAAGCTCGAAAGAGTTAAAGTGAAATAATCCTCGAATAGGTCGAAAGACGCGTGGATTTACCATCGAATACAATTCTCTATAAGCACATACATGTCTGAATTCTGCACAACTCATAAACAATAGAGACGTATAACTCAGAAGGTGGACATAACCCCAACTCCTCAAATCTCATTGTTTCACAACCTACGAAATATTCTTTCTTTTCACTTTGCTATCTTTCGTTTTTACTTTATTATTTCGGTTACACATTACAATCCCCCTTTTTACGAGACTTGCACTAAAAGTCTAGTAATCGCTGCTTACTTGTTGGCCAAGCTATTCCCTGTGGGATCGACACCCAACCCAGGTTGGGTTCTATATTTGCTAACGACCGCTTTACACTCCCACGAGAGCTGTAGATTGAGCGTTATCAATATGAAAGGAAAAAAATGCATAAGGGAAGAGGCAAATGATAACAGATGATTCCTTTTGTTTATGCGGTTCAACTCTGAAAATTACGTTTGGCCATATAATTTAAAAAATTATTTTTCACTTCATTCCTCTTTAAAAAAAAAATTCAAAAACAACAAAAGGTATTTTTCACTTTCTTCACTCTAATTATTCAAAAGAAATAAAAAACAACTTTGATTTATTTCATAGTCAAATACAACTCCAAATTTCAAATATCAATTTTCACTTTGTAAACATAACTTACTTTTTTATATATATTTTCACAATGAAATATGGTAAAAATTTATACGCATCCGATGTATATACATGTAAGTTTTATCATGAAACATGACCAAACACCTACTTAAATACTAAGGAGAGTTTTTTGACTCTCTTGATTTTTTAAATGTCATAATCTTTGTAGATTATAATTTTTTTTTTGAATTTGTGGTTTATAAAATGTCGTTTGCGTGGTTATAAAAAATGGTCAAACTAACATTAAAATGGAAAGTTTTCATTTAAATTATTTCAATTTTTAAATATAGAATTTTATTTTTATTTTTGGAGCAGACCAATAAAGAAATAATGCTACATAAATTGTGTGTATGTAGTACTCTCTTAGTTTTAATTTGTTTGTCTTACTTTTTCTTTTAATTTGTCTGAAGAAAATTGTGTCTTTTTCCTTTTTGATAACTTTTTAGTTTCAACTTCCATACACAAGTTTAACACTATCATATTAAATAATATTTTGGTACATTGTAGATATCATTAATTGAAAAGTTTCAAAATTTTCTTTACTTTTTGGTGCTAACTCAAAACTGCATAAATAAACGGAGTGAGTAGATGAATTTCTCGAAAACTAGATACCGAAAGGCCCGTGCTAATATATGTTATTTTTTTGTCTCATTTATGTGATACAAATAAAATTTAGATAATCAATTATACTTTTTGATATTTTAAATTGTTAGTTATTGTAATTTATACTCCCTCCGTTTCACAAAGAATGACCTACTTTGACTTGGCCCAAAGTTTAAGAAAATAAAGAAGACTTTTAAATTTTGTGGCCTTAAATTAAAGTTGTGTCAAATATATCAAAATATTTTTTAATCTTGTGGTCCTAAACATGTCATGTGGAAAGTTGAAATTAAAATATTACCAAAAAGGGAAAGGGATCATTCTTTTTTAAATGGACGAAAGAGTATAAGACAAATCCAAGGATATAATTATTTTAGTAAATTTGATTGTAAATCAGGATTTTACCATCTAAAGTTAGAAGAAGAATCTAAAGAATTAACCGCATTTACGGTACCACAAGGATTTTACGAATGGAATGTATTACCCTTTGGATATAAAAATGCACCAGGTAGATATCAACATTTTATGGATAATTATTTTAAACAATTACCTAATTGCATAGTATACATAGATGATATATTATTATATACAAAGACTAAAGAAGAACATATAAAATTATTAGAACAATTTACAGATATAATAGAAAATTCAGGAATAAGTCTAAGTGAAAAGAAAACCGAAATTATGAAAAATCAGATAGAATTTTTAGGAATACAAATAGATAAAAGTGGAGTAAAAATGCAACAACATATAGTACAAAAAATAATAAATTCGAAAGAAGAATTAGATACAAAAAAGAAATTTTTAAAATACTTTTTTGACATTGTAATTTACTATTTCAAACTGCTAGCTATTGTAATTTACTAGTTTAAAATATGTGCATTGCACGTGTATCAAGCATGAATTAAGAGTAAACGAATATAAGAAAATAAATTATTGTGTTTAGGATATTTTATTAACTACAAAATTAGTAAAAAGATAACGTAAAATTTTGAAGATAAAAGAATGTAATTAATTAAAGAGGAATTTAGTCATTATAATTATTTCTTAATTCTAAAAGCACTTTATTTTTATTAAGAGTAATTTTTATTCTCAAGATTCTATATTTTTATCAAAATTGAGGGCGATTTAGATGATTATAAATCTTTAATATGTTAGGGGTGTTTGGTTGCAGATAAAAATAGAGTTATTCATGTATTTAAACTATGTATCACTTATACAATATTTGGTAGGTGCATAGGAAATAAGTTATTGATGTATTGACGATTAATTTAAATATAGACATATTATATATTTATACTCTTTGTAAAATATAATTTTCTTTAAAATAATCTATGTTGTACTATTTTCATCATCACTCTAGGAAACTTCCATTTATTTACAGGTGCCTCACATCCACCAGTGCAAATATATACAAAAGAAAAACATATTATTTAAAAGTAGCAATAAACGTTAAAATACATACTGTATATGTTTAAATTATATAAATAAATATTAAAACTTAAATATTATATCTTACCAAAATAATTTCAAGGTCCTATTGCCATATTTTTGTAAATCAGTTTGTTTATATTAACATTTTACTTGTGATCGATCATTAGTAGACAAGGGCGTAGATATAATTTGTGTACAATAACAACAATGACATATCCAGAAAAAGACACTTTACTACCATATAAGGCAACAAAACATTCCTAAATAATTAAATTAATAGCAATGAGAATATAACAAAGGATAACATGAGATACCTAGCTATATGTTCGATGTTGGTGAATGTGCAGATAAATGTCCAAGAAAAATTCTATCATTATAGCAGCATACAAGCACATTTAATATTTTCCCACCTCTGGTGAATGAAAAAAATTCTGTGGCCAGTTCCCTACCGCTTAGTGCGCTAATAGTAGGAACGGAGGATTAGTCTCACGGCTGCCGGCCGTGGAGATACCTTGAAAAAACAGAAAAAAAAAAATCCAACAACAACAACATATGTATACATAGAACTTTTTTCAACCGTACTAACATCAACAAAAAACAAAAAATAACTTTATATTGTTCCTTCTGATCCTCTTATACATTGCTTAGGTACAAACAAATTAATCTTGCCTCAAGAATAGCTCAGCGCATTAAGCTTCCGTTATATGCAAGATTTCGAGAAATGTCGAATTAAATAGTCAACTTACCTCAATTTGTTGAAAGCAAGCAAATCATCAACACATGAAAATAAAAAAGGATGAATCTTGGAAGTCCAACGATTCTCCTCCTCTGCGTCTGCATTGCAATATGACCAAACTTGTACCAATTCTCGTCTCAAAATTATATAAAATAATTGTATATGAAAATACATATAGGTAAAGTACCTGTAAATCTTTATTGAATTCACATGGATTTATTGAATATCTCATTTTTTTCAATCTCAAATCTTTCAATCTTACAAAATGATCCAACTCGAAGTTATTTTCTCTAAATGTCCATATGAAAAATCCATTGTTAACTTGATCACATAATTATACCAACCATTCATCAAATGATTCCCGTAATGATCCAACTCGAAGTTATTTTCTCTAAATGTCCATATGAAAAATCCATTGTTAACTTGATCACAAAATTATACCAACCATTCATCAAATGATTCCCGTAATATAGCTGAGAGTAAACACCTTTTCTTGATTTTCTTGAATGATTTTTTGGTAAAGAAGAAAGTGTTAAGAATTCTTCATCAAAGTTCCGCCATAGTGTATGGAGCAATTAAGGGCCTTCATATTTTCAATGTACGTGCCTCGCACGTAATACTACTAAACACGAATAGAGAAACAACTGAAAATTAAATAGTGCAAGATAAAAGCATAACTTAAAATAACAATTATCTTACTTATACAAAATTAAAATGAAGCTGGCCATGGAGGTCTAATTCAAGCCAGCAGTTAATGACCCATTTTCCTTCAATATAATCAAGAATTGGAAATTCCTTCATCATCCTTCCCTTGTAATATTCATTAATTGATCGAAACTAAAATAAGCAAAGAAAATCTGAATAGATGCAATGTCGTATGTCTAGACGAAGTTTGTATATTTCTAGTAAAGTTTGATCAAATATTACTTAAATAGAATTATAGAAATGGGCTTATTTTATATAAGATAAAATTTGAAAAAATTACAGAAACTAATATCCTTAAGACTATAATTACAATAAATAGCAACACTTTTCAAAATTACAGCTTATAGCAAAAGTAGCAATATTTTACCCACTTCATAGTAATGGAAGAATATGTATTTTTCAGTTGTATGCAAGATTTCGAGAAATGTCGAACGGCTCTCTCTCCCTCTCTCTAGTAACGGCTCTCTCTCCCTCTCTCTACCTTCTCTCTAAACCAAAGCCATCCCCGACCCACGGCCCACGGCCCACGGCCCCCGTCGCCGACCTCCGGCACTGGTCCGACCTCCGGCCCTCGGCGCTGACCCCCGTCGCCGCTTCCTGCCGCCCCCTTCGCCGACCTCCGGCTCCGACCCGCTTCCCCCCCTCTGTTCATACCTCAACGGCACCCGTCCGGCGCCGCCATCGGTGAAACAGCGCCGCCACCTCCGCCACAGAAACAGCCGGCCACCTCCGTCGTAAACCCCAACTCCGGCTCCGGCACCGGCGACCAGCGACCCTCTCCATCTCAGCACCAGCAGCCGCCGCTCCCTCTAATTTTTGCCTCCAGTAGCGCCTTCTCTCCATCACCGGAACTTCCCGGAGCCCGATCTACGTTGGATTTTGGTTTCCGACTTGGTCTACAAGCGTAATCCGGTGACTTCTAATCTTTGTTATTTCAATATTTCATTCTTCGTATTATGCTAGTACTATCTCTTGTATCTTGACTTGCGTTTGATGTGTTGATATTGTCTATTGTCGTTTCTTGCACTGCTTTTATTGGGTTATCGGCTCGGGGCTCTGGTTGGGGCTTTGGGTGGTGAGTCCAGTGGTGTTTGCTCTCTATTTGACTTTAGTTTTGTTTCTTCATTATTTCTTCGAATTTGTGTGAGCCTTGTATTTTTTCCTGCTGCTTTGCTACTACCATTGTTTATATTCTCTTATATTTTCTTGTAGTAGTGGCTGTGGGCGGTGATGGTTGGATAGGGTCATGTCCGAGGAGGGTGGGGCGTGGGGATGTTATGGGGGCGGGGGATGAGGAAAGGGCGGGAGTGGGAGGGAGGCCAAGGTTTGGCCTCAGGGGTGGTAGAGGAAGACGTGGGGATAGTGAGGGTAGGCTAAGGGTTGGGTCTTGGAATATAGGGACCCTTCAGGGTAAGTCCATAGAGCTTGTGAAGATTCTTAGAAAGAGGAGGATTAATAGTGCGTGTGTTCAAGAGACCAAGTGGGTAGGGTCTAAGGCTAGGGATGTGGATGGTTACAAGCTGTGGTACTCTGGGAGCGAGAGGCATAGGAATGGAGTTGGCATCTTAGTAGATGAAGAGTTTAGAGATCAGGTAGTAGAGGTGAAGAGGATCAACGACAGGTTGATGACTATTAAGTTTGTCATTCGGGGGTTTACCCTGAACGTGTGTAGTGCTTATGCGCCGCAAGTGGGCTCGGGGGGGAGGAAAAGAGGCAGTTTTGGGAGGCTTTGGATGAGGTGGTGAGAGGCGTGCCTAGCTCGGAGAAGATTGTTGTAGCAAGAGATTTCAACGGGCACATCGGGGCGTTATCGAGAGGCTTTGGTGATGTGCATGGTGGTTATGGTTTTGGGGAAAGAAATGAAGAGGGGGCTACTCTATTGGATTTCGCGAGGTCCTTTGGGCTGGTGGTGGTGAACTCGGGCTTCCCGAAGAAGGACGACCACCTAATCACCTTTCGAAGCGCGATAGCCAAGACCCAGATTGATTTTTTGTTGCTTAGGAAAGGGGATAGGGTGTTGTGTAAGGACTGTAAGGTCATCTCGAGTGAGAGCCTTTCGACCCAGCATAGGCTCTTGGTTATGGATTTGGGTATAAAGAAGATTAGAAAGAGGAGGGGTGAGGAGTGTCGACCTTGAATTAAGTGGGGCGGCTTGACGCCAGTGAATGCGTGGGAGATAGGAGAGAAGTTGGCGGGAATGGAGGTGTGGGAGTGTAGGGGGGACGTGGATAGTATGTGGGATAGGGTGGCTAGGTACATCAGGGAGAATGCAAGCGAGGTGTTGGGTGTTTCTAGGGGTCGGGCCGGGCATCATCGGGGGGATTGGTGGTGGAATGAAGAGGTTAAGAAGAAAGTGGGGACCAAGAAAGGGGCGTATGCTAAGTTGGTTGAGAGTAAGGACGAATAAGAGAAGCGGGTGAACAGGAAAGAGTATAAGCTAGCTAAGAAGGAGGCTAAGTTAGCAGTTACGGCGGCTAAGACGGCTGCTTTTGAGAGCTTGTATGCACGGTTACAGGGGAAAGGAGGGGAGAAAAAGTTGTTTAGACTCGCTAAGGCTAGGGAGAGGAAGGGTCGTGACCTCGACCAGGTGAGGTGCATTAAGGGGAAGGACGGTACAGTGTTGGTGGAGGACGGCCACATTAAGAATAGATGGCAGTCGTACTTTCATAGGCTCTTGAATGACAAAGGGGATAGAGCTATTGTGTTAGGGGAGCTGGAGCACTCAGAGGAGTGTCGGGATTTTAGTTATTGTAGATGTTTTAAGGTAGAAGAGGTAAGAGAGGCTGTTCGCAGGATGCGAGGGGTAGGGCGACGGGGCCGGATGAGATACCGTTGGAGTTTTGGAAGTTCGCTGGAGAGGCTGGTGTAAGGTGGTTGACTAGATTGTTTAACGAAATCTTCAAGACGGCAAGAATGCCCGAGGCTTGGAGGTGGAGTACCATGATCCCTCTCTATAAGAATAAGGGTGACATCCAGAGTTGCAATAATCCCTCTCTTTGACCAAAGGGTCTAGTAATTATCACGAACTTGATTGACACTCGTATTCCCCGGCAACGGCGCCAATTTTTTGATAACGCTCAATCTACAGCTCTCGTTTGAGTGTAAAGCGGTCGTTAGCAAATATAGAACCCAACCTGGGTTGGGTGTCGATCCCACAGGGAATAGCTTGGCCAACAAGTAAGCAAAATTAATAGACTTTTGGTGCAAGTCTCGTAAGAAGGGGGGGATTGTAATAAGTAACCAAAGTAATGAAATAAAAGCTGAAAATAGCAAAGTAAAAAGAGAGTATTTCGTAGGTTGTGAAACAATGAGAATTGAAGCGTTGGGGTTATGTCCACCTTCTGAGGTATACGTCTCTATTGGCTATGAGTGTGTAGAGTCTTGACATGCAATTGCTTATAGAGAATTGTAGTCGATGGTAAATCCAAGCGTCTCTCGACCTAAACAAGGACTATTTCACTTTAACTCTCTCGAGCTTAAAGCATGTCTAACGGTACGAATTCTCCAATAGGTTAGTCCAGTTACGGCACTAGCTTTTTAATAGGAAAGGGTGTCCTACTACCTTGACATTATCTCTTTTCCAGACAAATAACCTTTCTCTCGAACAAGTTAAATGTTAGACTGGCGTTATTCTTGCGTTTGCAACCGCAAAGAATGTAGATTAAGATGAAGAGCGTAATGATATAAGCAATATACGTGTCTTGAACTCACAAACTCACAGCTATAGATAGTAACTCATTCGGCTTCCATAACCCCAACTAAGAGGTTTAGTTACCCATGAATGCGAAGGACATCACGATTAGCATGGTTGATGGCGTGAGAAATAGGTGATAGGCGTGTGGTTTTGGTGATTCCCTAGCAAGTAACGATTCTCTTGTTGTGGAATAGATGAATAGAAGAATAGATTAGAAGTGTTTGTAGATGAGGAAGATGAGAAGAATGGAGGAAAATTAATAGTTGAATTGATAGTTGAAGAAGTAATAAAAATCTCTAACATGATAGGGTATTTATAATACTCCTATCCTACTCCTACTAAGCTAATGAAATAAATAACCAAATCCAAATATACTAATGAAATCCTTGACCCAAATGTACTAGGGTAAGGTTACAATATCATAATCCAAATAGAATAGTAAAACACATAACCTAATTATACTAGGTTAATGTATCTTTGTAAAAATCCAGCTTTGTGTCTGTAAGTCCCCAAAGTCTTCAAAAATGTTGTTTTAGCCCGGGACAGATTTTCCATGCAGCAGATTTGGTCCTTTAGGCGTCCAGCTCCTTTCTACTTCGTTTGTGAGCTTTCTTTTGTGTCAAGTAAGCCGTAAAATGCTGTAGTTTGCATCATTTATACCTGAAACTTTACTAATCATGTTTGTTAGCTCATTTATAGGAAAAAGGACTAAAAGTGCATGAAATAGATAATTAGTTCTCAAAACTAGGCTAAAATATGGGCAAAATATATTGATATAGGCGCGTAAATTCGCCTATCATCAACACCCCACACTTGCAGCTTTGTTCGTCCTCGAACACAATATCATGTCCTTCTAAACATCAACTTAGGGTTTTTACAACAACAACACAAAACATTTATCAAGACAAGCACAACAATTATCATCAAAGAGTAGCTTTCTGATTATAAGTAGAAACAATTTAACCTCAAGCATAGACTCGTGATGGTGATCAGCTCGCATGCAAACGTTAAGGTACATAGAATCATATACAACTATCCAAGACTCATCAACCATGTGTGTCTCACAATATAGTACCCATAATCACTCACAAGTATAGCATATTTTTCAAACATGGGTATCAAAATATCCTTGCACTCACTCTCACAAAGAATTCATATGTAGCAACTAATGACCATAAGCTTGCCCTTAATGTAGTACTCCACTAAATGTCAGAATGTTAAGATTAGGATCAAGTAGGTCTTTTGACGGTTGTAATGTAGGCTAAGGGACGGGTAGGATCAGCTATTTTGGCCAGAAACAGTGACTAAGTTCCTAAGCGCTTTAATACATCACTTTGTATCATTGACACTTTTTTCTTTCAACCTTTCTTCTTTCTTTTATTCTACCACCCTTGTTCTCCTCTTTTGTTTTTCAATTTTAAGAACAACTCACTTTTCAGCTTTCTTTTCCTTTTTCTTTTCACAACATACCTCTTATGATAGCACTTTCTTTTTCATAACACATTCAAGCACCATTACAATTTATAGCATCATACTCACCCAATTTCCTCTTATGTTGTCACATGACTTTTTCACTTTAAAGCACTTAGTAATTTGGATCAAATTACGGTCTTGAAAGAAATGGATTAGGCTTACATACAAGGTTGTCAAAGAAATAGGCTAAAAGCTCAAAAAGGTTTAACTAGGATGATGTCCATGGGTAGGTAAAACTGAAGGTAAACATGTATAGGTTGCCAAAGAAATGCCTAAATCATATCCTAAACTTACACTCCTTATTTTCGCTTTGCATACATACCAGGCAAGTTCTAGCATCAGCCATATAGATAGAATATACTATTATCTCACACACACAAGGCACATGGTCGACTTGATTGAAAGTAATATAGACTCTCAACCCAACAAGTGAAGGAATTGAATCACACAATATCACATAATAAGTCAAAACTAGAGCCTAAATGTCTCAATAGTCACAATTGTAACACATACTCTTGTTCTAATCTCATTCGTCCTATCAAAATAATTTCATGCGAAGCTAGAAAAAATTTGACTCCTAAAAAAAACTAAAAAAACGTCAAACGAAAAAAAACAAAAAAAATGGACTCAAAAAAAACAAAGTAAACAAGCAAACATACAAACATAGGTGCAAACAAAGAAGTATAGCATGCGATTTTGCTACCCCACACTTAGACTGGACACTGCCCTCAGTGGAAAATAAAGTCGAAGAACCTGATTAGTCGGACTCCTCATCAATGTCGGGGGTCATACCCCCTTCGTCGGAATCATCATAAGAGTCGTCGTCAGAGTTCTCCTCCTCATCAGAATCAGGCAAGCGTCTATCATCATCAGTTGGCACGTCATCGTCTAGAGGTTCCTCAAAATATACGCCCACTCCACACATCTCCCATGCATGCCTGTTCATTGGGTAGTCGTGGTCCAGCTGTTGGAGCTCTTCAGCAGTTGGAATACGTCCACCACTCATCATAGTGAATCGTGTCATGCCATAGAGATGACGGAAGAAACTCTCATCACGAGCATGTCTCTCCGCAGTGGTAAGGTTGACTCCATGAGTTGTTTCAGCATCTTTGACCTTTGTGAGGTCAACTTTCTTTGGGTTATGTGGGAGTTTGTGGTCAGCTGGTTCCTCTTCTATATCCTCCTTCCGCAACATTGCTGTCAACAAATTTCCGAATGTGAAATGGGACCTTCTGTGGAGTCTGGCCTTCCTCATGGTAGATCGAATGATTGCCCCAAAGTTGATAGGGACATTCATCATCAACGCATAAACCAAACACACTCTATCTCTCGATATCTTGGTGTATTGAGTCCCAGGAATAAGGCATGAGTTGACAATGCGCATCCAGATTCGTGCTTCCCTATTTAGTGGAGCATAGGGGAAGGTGTTGTGACGGCCTGTTTCCTTATGTCTGCCCCATCTTGCCATCGATCTGCTTCCACAAAGCGTGTGTCGTATTGCTCTGTAAGGAGGCCTGCTGTACAGCTCTTTGAATGGTGCAGTGTCGACCGAAGGTAAGCCAAGAAAAGAGTTGATCCAATCCGCTGTAAGCTGTAACACTTGGCCCCGAATTTTTACTTCATTGCCTGTTGTGTTCGGCGACCAGTTGGCATAAAACTCTCTTGTTAAGTCAAGATTACACTCTCCCATGTCGCGGAAGATGAAATCCAGCTTCAAAGCCATTATTTTTGCCAACATACGCGGCTCTTTCTTTGCTAAGGTCTCCTTGTTGATCAAGTCGACATGCACATATTTCCTTTCTTTGTTGCTGTTGTACCATGCCTTGGCTTCTTCCTCAAGAACCCACTTTATTCCGAACATTCTGCGTGGTAGGTGTGCTGAAGATGATTCTCCTTGGTCTTTTCGACTTCTCTTCTTGTCCTTTCGGGACGTGGTAGCCTTCTCCTTGCCTTGCTTTGCTTTAGGTGCCATTGTACCTGAGACTAGCAATAATGTTAGTTGCAGCACAATCTCAGTTTATACAATCTATATGCAAGCACTAGGGGTACCACCCCACACTTAATCTTGTTAGCACAAATCAGTGAAGTGAAAGTGGTCGAGTACTCAGATTTCGTCGACATACGTTTTAGGATTGTATTCCGACAAGAAAATCAGCATTACATCACTTATTTGCAGCCATTGGACTACTTTCATGGTGGATATAGCAACACTACAACCTAGGGGTTACCACATGGAATTATTATTCTTACAACAAGCACAACCTCCTAAGTCGATAGGCACTATAACCTTATCCCGATGGCCGGGATAGTCTATCATGTAATCATCCAACCAACAATCTTAAGCAATATTCATAGCCATATCAATTCAGCAATTATCATAACAATGCTATCGAAACAAAATTCAAGTCGGAAACAAGTCAAGAATTCCCTACGTATATATTCAATCACACGATCTTGTAACAATTATCCAAACACATGAACATCACCACCAATCTCACATGATTTAGCAAAATATAATAAGCATATCAACGTAGTACTTACGATAAATAGATGAAGAATAAGAGAGTACTTACTTGCTTGAAGATTGTGGAGAAGTTGTTGTGAATTGGAAGAACAAAGGAAGAAAATTTTGAGAGGATTTGGAGTGTTATGCGGCGCCTTTAGGGTTGTTTCTAATGTGGTTGTGTTATAAAACCAAGTCCCCTTTATATAGGAAGAGTATGGGTCGGGTTATGACCAATTTACAATCGGATTTGGGGACAAGATCACCACATATGCGGCGCATATCTCTCGGCATATCAATGACATATGCGGCGCATTGTCCATGGCATAATGGGACATATGCGCCGCATAGTCTATGGCATTTGTAGACATATGCGCCGCATAGTCTATGGCATATGAGATACTGAGACCAAATGCCATAGCATAGGCGGCGCATAGTCAAAATCATACCTAGGAATAGGTGGCGCATAGTGTATAGCACACTAGATTCCGAGTCCTTAGGCTATAGAATAGGTTGTGCATCGTTCTTGGTCTATTTTCACCAAGGCCTAGCCTTCCTCGAAGCCTATTATGACGTGAGAAAGGCTTAATTCATAGCCTTATGCATCACCATTCCTAACTTACCGACTTTACCATACAATGCGTCCAAATCGTCAATTGAGATCAATCTCCTCGTCGCATACTTCTTGCACCTAATTTGCTCAAAACAAAATGAAAACGATTAGTACGATGGGTTGCCTCCCACCAAGCGCCTTAGTTTTGGTCGTGGCACGACTCTTATTTTTGGATTTTCATTTATCAAAAAGAAAAAAAATACTAAAACGACGAAACGATAAAACGATAAAACGACAAAACAATAAAACAATAAAACGATGGGTTGCCTCCCATCTAGCGCCTTATTTATTGTCGTGGCTCGACGTAGTAATCTCGAGTACTTAGACTTCGTCGAGATAAGTGATGGCCATGTCATTCATCGAGTCAAGAGGACCGATATATGGCTTGACACGTTGGCCATTCACTTTGAAGATAACACCCTCATTGTTTTCCAATTCGACTACTCCAGACGAGTAGACTTGGATGACTTTAAATGGACCAGACCATTTCGATTTTAACTTACCTGGGAAGAGCTTGAGTCTGGAGTTAAAGAGTAGTACCATGTCACCTTTTTGGAAGTTTCGTCGAACAATCCGCTGATCATGATACTTCTTCATCCGCTCCTTGTATAAATCTGATCTTTCATATGCATGGAGACGAAATTCATCTAGTTCGTTCAGCTGCTCCAACCTCAGGTTCTTTACATCATCCCAATTCAGATTCAAGTGCTTCAATGCCTTGTATTCAAGCTCGATGGGTAGATGACAAGCCTTTCCGTAAACTAGCTGATAAGGTGACATGCCAATGGGTGTCTTGAATGCAGTCCTATACGCCCATAGTGCATCATCTAGCTTTCGAGACCAGTCCTTCCTATTCGCATTAACCGTCTTGGCAAGGATTTGCTTGATCTCGCGGTTGGACACCTCAACTTGTCCACTGGTTTGGGGATGATAAGGCGTAGCTACCTTGTGTTGCTTGACTCCATACTTGGCCAATACAGATTTGAATAGCTTGTTGCAAAAGTGAGATCCTCCATCACTTATGATAGTACGAGGTACTCCAAAGCGAGAGAAGATATTCTTCTTTAAAAACGCTACAACACGTTTTCCTTCGTTGTCGGCCAATGCTACAGCTTCAACCCATTTTGACACATAATCCACAGCAACCAAGATGTACTTCATTCCAAACGAATTCGCGAATGGTCCCATGAAATCAATACCCCACACATCAAAGAGTTCTACCTCCAGAATTTTGGACATGGGCATTTCATGGTGTTTTGAAATAGCACCTTGACGTTGGCATTGGTCACACCTTCGCACATAGTCGTATGCATCTCTGAATATTGTAGGCCAATAATAACCGCTTTGCAAGACTTTCCTTGCCGTTCGATTCCCTACATGATGTCCTCCAACTTGCGAAGTGTGGCATGCTTCCAATATAGTAGGCACTTCTTCATGGGATATACATCGTCGAATGATACCATCCGCGCATCTTCGAAACAAATAAGGCTCATCCCAATAGTAGTGCTGAACGTCATGCATAAACTTCCTCCTCTGGTGGTAAGATAAATTGGAAGGTAACACATTACTCACCACGAAATTTGCAAAGTCGGCATACCATGGTAATTTCTCCATTGTTGTTGCTAGTATCTCCTCGTCAGGTAATGCATCATCAATCTGATTTTCTGGTTGCGCCACATACTCATTCTCAAGTCTGGATAGGTGATCAGCCACTTGGTTCTCGCAACCTCTTCTATCTTTGACTTCGAAATCAAACTCTTGCAGCAGCAATACCCATCGAATCAGCCTTAGTTTTGCATCCTTCTTTTTCATTAGATACCTAAGAGCTGCATGGTCTGTATGAATGATCACCTTAGTACCCAATAGATAGGCACGGAACTTCTCAAATGCATACACAACCGCTAAGAGCTCTTGTTCAGTAACAGTGTAGTTCCTTTGGGCTTCATTTAGGACCTTACTCGCATAGTAGATAGGATGAAATAATTTCTCCTTTCTCTATCCAAGAACAGCTACAACGGCTACACCACTAGCATCACACATGACTTCGAACGGGAGCGTCCAATCTGGTGCTACCATGATAGGGGCTTCAATGAGTTTTTCTTTAAGGCATTCGAATGCCTTTAAGCAATCATCATTAAAGTCAAACTTCGCATCTTTCTCCAATAGTTTGCACAATGGACTAGAAATTTTGGAGAAGTCTTTGATGAATCTACGATAAAACCCAGCGTGGCCAAGAAAACTACGAACTCCCTTCACCGAAATTGGAGGTGGTAGCTTCTCAATTACCTCTATTTTGGCGCGATCAACCTCTATTCCTCTTTCGGAAATCTTGTGCCCAAGAACGATTCCTTCTTTTACCATGAAGTGGCACTTCTCCCAATTCAGCACAAGGTTGAACTCTACACATCTTTGCAATGCCATGCTCAAGTTTGCCAAACATGCTTCAAAAGACTCACCAACAACTGAAAAGTCGTCCATAAATACCTCCAAAGTGTCTTCTACCATATCAGAGAAAATAGACATCATACAACGTTGAAAGGTGGCTGGTGCGTTACACAACCCGAATGGCATGCGTTTGAAGGCAAAAGTACCATATGGGCATGTAAACGTTGTCTTCTCTTGGTCTTCGGGGGCAGTACAAATCTGATTGTAACCTGAATAACCATCCAAGAAGCAAAACCATCCTTTCCCCGCTAATCGATCTAGCATTTGGTCCATAAATGGCATGGGGAAGTGATCCTTGAGTGTCCAAGAATTCAGCTTGCGGTAGTCCATGCATACTCTCCATCCAGTAACGGGCCTGAGTGGAATAAGCTCATTCTTTGCATTCGTAACCACCGCCATACCTCCTTTCTTGGGAACACATTGTACTGGGCTTACCCAAGTACTATCAGAAATAGGATACACGACTCCTGCGTCTAACCACTTGATAATCTCCTTCTTCACCACTTCTTGCATTGGTGGGTTTAGACGTCTTTGATGTTCAATGGTGGGTGTGCACTTTTCTTGAAGCTGAATTTTATGAGTGCAAATCCCAGGTGGAATACCAATGATATCCGCAATGGTCCATCCAATAGCTCTAATATACTTTCGTAAGATTGCAATAAGAGTTGCAACTTGTTGCTCACCCAAATCGGCTGCTACAATGACTGGAAGAGTGTTTCCGCTTCCTAAGAATTCGTACTTCAAATGGCTTGGCAGCTCCTTTAAAATTCTAACGTGGGTGGCTCTTCAATAGATGGCTTAGCTGGTGGTGTGGGTCGATTCTTGAGATCAAGATCCAGTTTCTTGGGAGTATAGTGATATGTCCCTAATCCCGATAGAGCACAAGTATCTTCATCAGAAATTTCAGCATCCTCATTTTCTCCTTTCATGAGTGGAACCTCCAAAGGATCATCAAGAATTCGCTCTTCAGCATGTAACTCGTTCTCATCATCAAAGACAACATCAGCCATAGAATATACACTCAGATCTTTGGGTTGCTTCATTGATTTGCAAACATCAAAGCGAACCACTTCGTCATTTATTCGGAATGAAAGCTCATTAGCTCTCAAATCTATGAGCACACTTCCCGTAGCAAGGAAAGGGCGTCCCAATATTATGGGAACTTCTGAATCTGCTTCACAATCCAAGATGACAAAGTCTGCTGGAAATATGAATGAAGATACCTTCACCAAGACGTCGCATAGAATACCAACCGGTCGTTTTACCGACCTATCCGCCATAAAAAGCCTCATATTAGTTGGTGTAGGATCTCCTAACCCCAACTTCTTGTAGATCGATAATGGCATCAAGTTGATGCTGGCTCCTAAGTCACACAATGCTTTAGCAAAGTCCAAAGATCCGACGGTGCAAGGAATCGTGAAAGCTCCGGGGTCAGCCTTCTTCTGAACTATCGATCGAGTAGCAATTGCACTACAATGATGCACACCATCCTTCAGCTCATAACTTGCTGCCCTCTTTTTAGTCAAAAGATCTTTCATAAACTTCGTATACCCAGGCATTTGTTCAAGTGCCTCTACCAATGGAATATTAATAGTCAGCTGCTTCAACATGGTCATAAATTTGCTAAACTTAGTGTCATCGGCCACCTTCTTCAATCTTTGTGGAAAAGGTGGTGGTGGGTATGGAAGTGTTTTCTCCACGGCTTTCTTCTCCTCTTGCTTCCGTTTATCATTTTTTTCAGGCTGCATGTCACTAGGTAGCACATCCTTGACGTTTGAAGTAGTTGTTGCGGCTTCTTCTCTTGTAACGTCACTAGGTGTGGCGTCAATGTCTGCTGCTACGTCAACCACTTGCTTGCCTTTTGCTGAAGTTTCCAGCACCTTACCACTTCTGGTAGTGATGGCCATGCATGACCCATCATTCCTTGGGATTTGCACAGTATCGCTTGGTAAGGTGCCAGCCTTTCTTTGATTGAATACTGCTGAAAGTTGGCTCAATTGCTGCTCTATTTGCTTGATAGAAGTGGAATGAGAATCAACTAATTGCTTCATGGAGGCTAAATCGTCAATTACCTCCCCAGGGGGAACGTACAAACCACTCTTTTCATTATTTTTCTTCCAACTACCTTGGTCTTTGCTTCCTAATTTATCATAATAGTTCCGACCTTGGTTTCCTTGGGCATTCCCACGGAAACCCCCTGATTGTTCAAGTAGTTGGCCTCCTCTTCCGAATCAGATTCGTCTCTTCCTTTCAGCGCCACAGCTTTCACTTTTTCGGTCTTCCCTAATAATAAGTGCTTTGTCAGAAGATCCAATTGTGTTTTCCTGTGCGCCACGTCTTGCTCACGTTCTTCTTCTCTTCTTCTTTGGTCTGCAGACACGCCAATAGATAAAGTGGGGCTTGCTACCTCAGAATCCCTGGTATGCCAAGCTCTACTTTGCTTTGTCATGCGATCTAACATATTGCTTGCTTGACCAAAGGTGAGGTCCATGAAAGAACCTCCAGCTGCGTTGTCCACCACGGGTTTAGTTATTGAATTCAAGGCTCTATACAAGATCTCCATTAGGTGAACATTGGTCATGTGATGGTTTGGGCACCTCGCTAGCTTTGTCTTGAACCTTTCCCATGTTTCATGAAGAGCTTCAGTGGGAAGCTGACGAAAGTTGCTGATTTCATCTCTCAATTGAGCCCTCTTGGATGGCGGAAATAATCTTTCTAGGAAAGCGTCTCTCAATTGCCTCCAATTTGTAATAGAATCAGGAGTCAGCCCATTCAACCATAATGTTGCCTCCCCAGACAGATACAATGGAAATAGACGTAATCGAATAGCATTCTGACCAACACCAGGATTGTCAAAAGACTTGCATGTAGAAATAAAGTTGATGAGATGCATATTCGGATCATCGCCTGCTAGTCCACCAAATAACCCCTTGAGTTGCAATAACTGAATCATGGTGCTAGTGATGTTGAATTTGGCTCCGGGCGCTAATGGTGGTGGAATTATAGCTCCAGTGGCTCCGGCACCATCAAGATCATCATCATCATCGTCGAAAGCTGGTTGCAAAGGTTGGCGATCATACCTATACCGAGCTTGTCGACCTCTTCGATTGGCAGGTGTTATAATTTCAGCATCACGCCTAGGGTTCAGTAACTCGTCATCACCTAAATCTTCATCATCAGGATTTGTTGCTCGTCCAGGATTATCAATGTTTTGTTGTTGGACTTGAGCAGCGGCAAGAGCAGCTAATCTTGCTTGCTCGTGTTGAGCAGCCATCCTGTCGATTTCAGCTTGTGCTTCCATTCTTCTAATTCGTTGTGGTTCAGGATTGATTGGTAATAACGGTTGACCAGAACTTCTAGTATGGGGCATGCACTAAAAGAAAAACCTGCAATAAACAAAAATAAAAACTAAACGTAAAAGTACGAGAATCTTTGACCAAAGGGTCTAGTAATTATCACGAACTTGATTGACACTCGTATTCCCCGGCAACGGCGCCAATTTTTTTATAACGCTCAATCTACAGCTCTCGTTTGAGTGTAAAGCGGTCGTTAGCAAATATAGAACCCAACCTGGGTTGGGTGTCGATCCCACAGGGAATAGCTTGGCCAACAAGTAAGCAAAATTAATAGACTTTTGGTGCAAGTCTCGTAAGAAGGGGGGGATTGTAATAAGTAACCAAAGTAATGAAATAAAAGCTGAAAATAGCAAAGTAAAAAGAGAGTATTTCGTAGGTTGTGAAACAATGAGAATTGAAGCGTTGGGGTTATGTCCACCTTCTGAGGTATACGTCTCTATTGGCTATGAGTGTGTAGAGTCTTGACATGCAATTGCTTATAGAGAATTGTAGTCGATGGTAAATCCAAGCGTCTCTCGACCTAAACAAGGACTATTTCACTTTAACTCTCTCGAGCTTAAAGCATGTCTAACGGTACGAATTCTCCAATAGATTAGTCCAGTTACGGCACTAGCTTTTTAATAGGAAAGGGTGTCCTACTACCTTGACATTATCTCTTTTCCAGACAAATAACCTTTCTCTCGAACAAGTTAAATGTTAGACTGGCGTTATTCTTGCGTTTGCAACCGCAAAGAATGTAGATTAAGATGAAGAGCGTAATGATATAAGCAATATACGTGTCTTGAACTCACAAACTCACAGCTATAGATAGTAACTCATTCGGCTTCCATAACCCCAACTAAGAGGTTTAGTTACCCATGAATGCGAAGGACATCACGATTAGCATGGTTGATGGCGTGAGAAATAGGTGATAGGCGTGTGGTTTTGGTGATTCCCTAGCAAGTAACGATTCTCTTGTTGTGGAATAGATGAATAGAAGAATAGATTAGAAGTGTTTGTAGATGAGGAAGATGAGAAGAATGGAGGAAAATTAATAGTTGAATTGATAGTTGAAGAAGTAATAAAAATCTCTAACATGATAGGGTATTTATAATACTCCTATCCTACTCCTACTAAGCTAATGAAATAAATAACCAAATCCAAATATACTAATGAAATCCTTGACCCAAATGTACTAGGGTAAGGTTACAATATCATAATCCAAATAGAATAGTAAAACACATAACCTAATTATACTAGGTTAATGTATCTTTGTAAAAATCCAGCTTTGTGTCTGTAAGTCCCCAAAGTCTTCAAAAATGTTGTTTTAGCCCGGGACAGATTTTTCATGCAGCAGATTTGGTCCTTTAGGCGTCCAGCTCCTTTCTACTTCGTTTGTGAGCTTTCTTTTGTGTCAAGTAAGCCATAAAATGCTGTATTTTGCATCATTTATACCTGAAACTTTACTAATCATGTTTATTAGCTCATTTATAGGAAAAAGGACTAAAAGTGCATGAAATAGATAATTAGTTCTCAAAACTAGGCTAAAATATGGGCAAAATATATTGATATAGGCGCGTAAATTCGCCTATCATCATTAGGCGACGCATATCACTTTGAAAGGCCATAACTTCTTGCTTAGGTGTCGAATTTTAGCCAAATTGGTATTGTTGGAAAGCTAACTCAAATATCTATCATTTGACACATAGTAGTCTTCCTAATTCGACATATACAGAGAGTTATGGTCGATGGAAGCTAACACTCTTTACAACGTCCACTAAAACTTAGTCGATCGAAATAGTTTCAACTCGTCCATGAGTTGAAAGACCTCTATGGTCTAAATTCAAGCTTGAATAAATTCACATGCTACACAAATAATTGACATGCCGTATTGGCATAGGATTTTATGGCTTCGGGATTATCAACACATCAAAATCATGGTCTATATTGTAGCCCAAAATGCAGGGCGTTACATTATCCCTCCCTTAGGATCATCTGTCCCCGAATGATGATGCGAGACATAAACGGACACGATTTCAAGCATAATAAAGGACTAAGAATGATAAGATAGGAATAGTACCTTTTGTCTCATCCTCCATCGAAGCAAACAAATTGGGATATCTAATTCTCATATCATCTTCTGACTCCCAAGTGGCTTCTTCGACTTTCTGATTTCTCCATAGTACCTTTACTGAGGCTATCTCTTTGCTTCTCAGCTTTCAAACTTGGCGATCTAAAATTTCAATGGGCTTTTCTTCGTAAGACAAGGAGTTTGTCACTTTGATACCCTATACTGGCAATACCATAGAATGATCTCCAATGCATTTCTTCAACATGGAATACCGGATGAACGAAACCCAAACTTGCAGACAATTCTAGCTCATAAGCAACTATACCAATCTTTCTCAAAATTTGATATGGCCCTACATAGCGAGGGCTCAATTTACCCCTTTTTCCAAACCGCATAACTCTTTTCATAGGAGAAACCTTGAGAAACACCCAATCACCAATTTTAAACTCTAGTTCTCTCCTCCGAACATCAGCATAGGACTTCTGACGAATATGAGCAGTCTTGAGTCATTCTCTAATGATATTCACTTTCTTTATCGCCTGATGAACAAGATCAGTCCCATACAACTGAGTCTCACCAACTTCATACCATCCTATCGGAGACCTACATCTTCTTCCATACAAAGCCTCAAAAGGAGCCATCTTGATGCTGGCATGGTAAGTATTATTGTAAGCGAATTCGACCAGTGGCAGGTGATCTACCCATCTACCTTTGAAATCAATGACGTATGCCCTCAACATATCTTCGAGGGTCTGAATGGTACGCTCAGCTTACCCATCCGTCTGAGGGTGGAAAGCTGTGCTCAAATTCACTTGTGTACCTAAACCCTTCTGAAAAGATCTCCAAAACTGAGATGAAAACTGCGTACCTCTATCGGATATAAAGGACACTGGTGCCCCATGCAATCGAACTATCTCCTCAATGTAAATCTTAGCATAAACCTCTCCCGAATAATTAGTCCTCACAGGTAAAAAATGGGCTGACTTTGTCAACCGATCTACAATCACCCATATAGAATCATACTGGTTTTGGGATCTCGAAAGTCATGTAATGAAGTACATGTTTATCATCTCCCATTTCCATAAAGGCAGGGCTATCTCTTGGGAAGTACCACCTGGCCTCATATGTTCTACCTTCACTTGTTGACAGTTCAAACACTTGGACACAAAATCAGCTACATCACGTTTCATGTTATTCCACCAATACAAGGTTTTTAGATCATGGTACATCTTAGTAGAGACTGGGTGAATGACATACCTCGAGGTGTGCGCCTCATTAAGGATTCTTTCCCATAGCCCATCAACATTCGAAACGCACAACCTACCCTGAAATCTCAGAATACCATCACCACCAATTTCAAATGACATAACCTTTTGTTGACCCATATCTTTCTTGATTTGCATTCAAGATGGGATCTTCAACCTGCTTCTCCTTAACTTTAGCACAAAGGGATGACTTAGCTAACTCATGAACAATAACCCCTCCATCTTTGGAATCTAAGAATCGCACTTCCAGATTTGTAAGGCGGTGAATATCCTTCACCATCTCTTTCTTTCCTTCTTCTACATGAGAAAGGTTGCCCATAGACAACCTGCTGAGGGCGTCGACTACAATATTTGCCTTTCTCGGATGGTAATGCAGACTCATATCATAGTCTTTCAAAAACTCCATCCAACGCCTCTGCCTGAGGTTCAATTCTTTTTGTCAGAAAACATATTGCAAACTCTTATGGTCAGTATAAATATCAACATGCACTCCATAGAGATAGTGCCTCCAGATTTTAAGTGCAAACACCACAACTGCTAACTCTAAGTCATGAGTGGGATAATTGCACTCATGCACCTTTAACTGCCTAGATGCATAAGTTATTACCTTACCACGCTGCATCAATACACAACCAAGTCCCACACGAGCCGCATCACAATAAACCACAAAATCATCTACACCCTCGGGAAGGGTCAAAATAGGAGCAGTAGTCAACCTGTCCTTCAACTTCTTAAAACTATTTTCACACAAGTCAGACCACACAAACTTTATATTTTTCTGAGTCAGTTTAGTAAGCAGAGCAGCTATGGAAGAAAAACTCTCTACGAACCTTCTGTAATACCCTGCCAAACCTAAAAAGCTCTGAATATCGGTTGGAGTCGTGGGTCTGGACCATTTTCTCACTACTTCAACTTTCTGGGGATCCACTCTTATCCCGTCACTGGACATAATATGCCCCAGGAAGGCAATAACATCTAACCAGAATTCACACTTAGAAAATTTGGCATACAACTGATGATCCTTAAGGGTTTGAAGAATAATTCGGAGGTGATTGGAGTGAACCTCTTTACTCTTAGAATAGATCAGAATATCATCAATAAACACAATGACGAACAAGTCAAGAAACTGACAGAACACTCTATTCATAAGATCCATGAAGGTCGCAGGGACGTTAGTCAACCCGAAGGACATGACTAGAAATTCGTAGTGACCATATCGGGTTTGAAAGGCTGTCTTGGGTATGTCTGACTCCCTAAATTTCAACTGATGATAACCCGAACGAAGGTCTATTTTTGAAAAACACTTGGCACCTTGAAGCTGGTTAAAAAGGTCGTCAATCCTAGATAGAGGATATTTATTGTTAATTGTGACCTTATTCAACTGACGGTAGTCTATGCACATCCAAAGGGACCCGTCCTTCTTTCGCACGAAGAGCACGGGTGCACTCCATGGGGAAACACTATGACAAATAAAACCTTTGTCTAGGAGGTCTGCAAGCTGTTTCTTTAACTCCTTTAGTTCCGCGGGAGCCATTTTATATGGTGGAATAGAAATAGAACGAGTGTCTGGCAACACATCAATGCCAAAAATCTATCTCCCTATCAGGGGGTATCCCTGGGAGATCTTCAGGAAAGACTTCTAGGAATTCATTCACTACAGGGACTGACAGCAGAGGAAGGTTTTCAACTTTTAAATCTTTTACTTAGATTAGCTGATGCATACAAAATTTGGAGATAAGCTTTCGGGCTCTAAGATAAGAGATAAAGTGACCTCTAGGTTCCATAGAACTCCCTGCCCATACAATTGGTGTCTCATTCAGAAAATAAAAAGTAACCTTTCGGGTTCTGCAATCAAGGGTGGCATAACACGAATGGAGCCAGTCCATCCCAAGGATGGCATCAAAATCTATCATTTCCAGTTCTATAAGGTCTGTCATAGTTTCCCTACTATGAATAGACACGACACAATTTCTATACACCCTTCTAGCAACAACAGAATCACCTACAGGAGTAGAAACAGATAAGGGTTCTACAATAACTTCGGGCTCAAACTCGAAAGTAGACCCTGGATCAAGCAATACATAAAAATCACGAGAAAAGATTCGTAACATACCGGTGACAATATCTGGTGAAGCTTCCGCCTCCTGGCGGTTAGTCAAAGAATATAACCGGTTGCGACCGCTCCCGACAGCTGAAGGGGCACCATTAGGAAAAGGAGTTATGAAGGCAGCTTGGGACTTAGCCCCCCCTACATTTCCTCCAGCAGAAGGACAATCTCTCTGAAGGTGACCCACTTTGCCACAAGTATAGCAGTTTCTCCCTCAAACCAGCACTTCCCTAGATGATTCCTTCCGCAAACCTCGCACCGCGGATAAGTACGATACTGCTGGGCCACACTGCCCTGAGACTGTGTACCTAGAGCTTTGGATCCATGAAGAGTCTGAACACTCTGAGTTTGTCTGTCTGTCGGTGGTCTGGGTGCTGGGGTGCTGGCTGCTGACTGTGCATTATTCCAAAACTTCTTTTTCTTCGACCACTTATTACCCCAGTTACCACTCTGCAACTGACTCTAGTACTGGTCCGTAGATCTAGCTCTCTTAACCTGTCTGTCTTTCTCTCTAGATTCAACAATCCTTTTCTTCTTCTCTTCCACTTGCTGCATATGAACGGTCAGTCGAACAAATTCTAACTCATTATTCAACATAGCTCCCTGGCACTCAAGTACCAGGTTATCAGCAAGGCCAGATGCAAATTTCCTCATCCGGGCTCTCATATTACTAGTCAACTCTGGTGCATAGCGGACTAGTTTATTAAACTTCAAAGTGTACTCCTGGACACTCATACTGCCCTGCTTCATATTTATAAACTCTTCCGCTTTGGTCTCCTTTAACTCCAGAGGAAAGAATCGATCAAGGAAAGTTTCCACAAATTCGCCCAAAACTGTGGGCTCAGCACTTTCATCTTTTGCATATTCCCAGTCGGCATACCACTGATTCGCAACGTCCTTGAGCTGATAGGTTGCTAGCTCCACCCCTTCAACCTCATCCACGTGCATCACCTTAAAGATCTTTTCCATTCCATCCACGAACACCTGTGGATCTTCCTCCACCTTGGTGCCAGTAAACTTAGGTGGGTTCATCTTCATGAAATGTCCGACTCTAGTAGCCTCAAACATAATAGATGCAGGCCTAACATCTTCCGATCATTGAGCCTGGTTAGCTACCAACTGTGTCAGCATATGAATGGACCGTCTAAATTCTGCATTTGAGATATCTCCCTGAGCAGTTGGGGGACGATTGGCATTAGTCCGCGAAGCCCGAGGTGGACTGGTCGGGACTGGAGGGACTCCCAGAGTAGGGACAAATTCTGGAGTGTGAGCTCTGTTATAGGTTCGCATCCCATGGGTGGGACGAACCTCATCTGCCTGAGCATTCTGAACGATGATACGATGTGGAGGCATAACTGTGTTTCTGAAACACAAGTGATTATTAATTAGGGGACAGTTCAGACTCTGAAGCACGAACTAAATCACAAAGAAAGGAAACATTTCCTAAACGCCTAGTAGCCCCCTGCTTATAAGTGTGGCATGCTACACACCCATAAACAGGACTCTACCCGACGTGATTTTGCAGACACCCTAGGACCATGAACCATGCTTTGATACCCATTTTGTCACGATCCGAACCAGGTCCTGGCCGTGACAAGCATTTCAAACCATGGAGGCTCGAAACACCCCTATCTGTCTGGTAATCATGCACCTAGTTCATATGATCAAAGTAATGCGGAAAAAACATAATAATTCAGAAACATGGTCATAAATATGAAAAGAAACAATAACGGGGAGATAAGGTTCCCCCAACATCAATTAACCTCTAAACAATTGTCTGCAAAAATCTCTAACAAATGACTGAGTCAAGTACCGTATATAAACTGGGACAAGGCCCCCAGTAGACCCCAAAACTGAATATAAGATAAAAGGACTGCAGGACATAAGACCTTTCGAAACATAGAAGGCTCACCACTTGTCTCTGCAACTCTGTCTGAATGATCTACTGATTCTCTTGACCCCTACACTGGGCCTCTGAACCTGAGAGGTTGGAGAGGGGAGGGGGTCAGCACAAAAGTACTGGCACGCAGAGATATCAAAACAAAACATAATATTTTTACAAAATATAGTTAAGAGCCATTATAAAGCAATTTTGTATCAAATCATTTGAAAACACATGGGTGTAATGCAATAGTTTCTCAACAACAATGAAATGTAACTGAGCTAGGTGGAATACCCTACATAATTTACACCAACTGTCTAACCTCGGTTGCCGCCGAGATTAGAGTATAAGTGAGGGAGAGACACTCAAGACCACAAAGCATGATGTCTCAACCCACTAGTAGTGCCCAAGATCACTTAGCCCGGGCTCCTACCTATAGTCCCAATTTGGGAATGACATGAGGTCAAATACACAAGATCACTTAGCCTGGTACCAAAATTCCGTGTCGGCAAACATGTTTTCCAGCGATGAGCCCTTACTCTCAAACGCCTTCTTCGAGCATCCACCTTTCTCATGTAAAATCAATGCATTCAAATTTCATCCGATTCAATCACATATCATGTTCTGTAGGGTATCGTCATACCCGACTTGCAAGTCCTCAATATCACTTCCACATATGCATAATTATGTAAAAACCAAGGAGTTTCATCATTTACAAGTGGTGAACAATATTTATTTCAAATTCATGCTCTTTTTTGTTGATCACAATATGATATGGGGTATCAAGACATTATCATGGGAATTTGAAAGCAATTTATCATTCATATTTATCAAACTTTCATGGAAAATCTCAAATCACATATGCATGGTTTCAATCATTGAAGTATATAGGTAAACAATTCCCATGACATAAAGAAAAATGACTTAGAAATCATATTGAAAGCAAGTTATTAGCATTTGATTGAAATCCCCCATTTAAAAGCATGCATGTTCATAAAAACTACACTCATGAGATTTTAGGATAACCCCACGTATCTCTATTTCCAAGGATAATAGATGTTTCTTGAAGCTTGCAGATTGGTGATTCCAAATATGTAATTATCTTTGAAAACCTACGGTCGAATCTTGAACTATTTGGGTTTTTATTTTGAAACCTTAAGGAGAATCTTTGAGCACTTTTGATGAATGAAGGTGTATTTTGGGGTCCTTGGAACTGAATTTCGTATTTTACGGCTAAGTAAGGGTGGAAAAGGACCACTTTGTCCCCAAAATAGAGTGTTTAAGTCACTTGAATTCTTTACATAGGTGCCGCCCATCCCATTGCCTATGTTCACATAGGCACCGCCTAGGCTATCACCTATGTTTACATAGGCGCCGCCTAGGCTATCGCCTGTGTTTACATAGGCGCCGCCTAGGCTATTGCCTATGCTTTCCAGTGGCCATGGGCGATTGGTTAGGCGACGCATATCACTTTGAAAGGCCATAACTTCTTGCTCGGGTGTCGAATTTTAGCCAAATTGGTATCGTTGAAAAGCTAACTCAAATACCTATCATTTGACACATAGTAGGCTTCCTAATTCGACATATACAGAGAGTTATGGTTGATGGAAGCTAACACTCTTTACAACGTCCACTAAAACTTAGTCGATCGAAATAGTTTCAACTCGTCCATGAGTTGAAGGACCTCTATGGTCTAAATTCAAGCTTGAATGGATTCACATGCTACACAAATAATTAACATGCCGTATTGGTATAGGATTTTATGGCTTCGGGATTATCAACGCATCGAAATCCTGGTCTATATTGTAGCCCGAAATGCGGGGCGTTACAGATGTCAAGTTAATTTAAAACAACAAGAGTTAATTTACATGTATTTTTTCTTTTTTATTAAATATTATTAAATTTTTAATGCTTAGATGAGTTATAATAACTAATTTGGGGTTTTAAAATAAAATTACGATTGAAACAGCTGAGTAGACATGTCATAAATATGTATTTTACTTTTTCTATTAAACATGATTAATTTTCTAATACGTAAGACCCAACCAAATATCACGATGTAGCGAATCAAACATGTGTTAAATGAGTCATAATAACTAATTAGAAGTGACATAACAAAATTGCTATATATTTGTGAAAAAAAATTAATTGAGTCTTATATAAGATGTCAAGTTAATTTAAAACAACAACAGTTAATTTATGTCTATTTTTTTATTAAATATTATTAAAATTTTAATGCTTAGATGAGTTATAATAATTAATTAGGGGTGATATTACTATTGAAACGTACAATTGAAGTAGACATGTCATAAATGTCTATTTTACTTTTTCTATTAAACACGATTAATTTTCTAATACGTAAGACTCAATCAATTATCATGATGTAACGAATCAAACATGTATTAAATGAATCATAATAACTAATAAAAAGTGATATAACAAAATCGCTAGAAAAAATATTTGTGAAAAAATTTAAGCGGACCTCATATAAGATGATAAGTAATTTAAAATATCAAGAGTTAGTTTATTATTTTATTTTTATTAAATAATTTTTTTTAATACTTAGATGACTTATAACAATTAATTAGAGGTGATAAAGTGAAATTACAATTGAAATAGCTGCAGATATGTCCATTTTACTTTATTAATTTTTAAATATATAAATGACATATAATAACTAAATAGGAATAATATAGTAAAATCACAGAAGAAACATACATGCTTTTCACGTTTCTATATATGTATAATTTATGTAGATGGAGTTCAAATAAGTTTTGATCGCAATTGACTGACTACACGTAAACCCTATTTAACATCGTTGATTGATAATCTTTAAAAACGTATTTATAATGAGGTAAAAAGTTTACTACGCATTGAGCAGAACAAATATTTTCATCTTTAATAATAAGGTGGTGGTAGTAGCAAACGAGGGCCATAGAATGAGTGAGAGGCTATCTATGATCCGTAATCTCATCCATTCCATCCTATCTTCACTAAATATACTGACAGTTGTGCTAGCTTGTGAATAGATAACACACAATGGCTTCGGCTGCTTTATCAGTAGCCAATTCTTCTCTCCACGTCACCAACAAAAGATCATTCTCAGAGTTCACTGGGCTTCACACCTCATTTGCCCTTCCATTCGGAAAGAAAGCTAACGATGACTTGCTCTCTTTTGTTGCTTTCCATAACTCTGTTGTAAGTTATTCCATACTTATTACCTATTCTAGCACCCCTGCCTTATTTTTCAAGCGTACTAATTGCCTGCAGTTATCTTTCAAGCCTACGTGGGCAACTATTGGTGCAACTTATTTTTCAAATGTACGTGTGCGACTATATGTTTGTTCCAAATATCAAACATAGTACTCTAGTAGCGGAGGCGAACTCAGGATTTGAGTTTGACGGGTGCACTTTTATATTTAAACATAATAATTGATAGTGCCAAAATTCAACATATAATTCTTTGAAAACTTAATATTATTAAATATCATTAATTTGGTTTAATATGACAAAAGAGTGTTATTCACTGCATTTGATTCGATGCACTTTTATATTTTAAACAATAATAGAGAGTTTTTGAAAAATAAAAAATCTGAAAGATTTGTTTGCTAAATGGTTGCTATGAGAAAACGTTGAATTTAAGTCTATTTCAAACTTTAAATTGCTAATTTTTAAATAGAAAATAAGTCAATGATTAAAAATAAAAGTAAATTAAACATTATATAGTATAAGATAGGGGGAATTTACCTTTTGAAATTGAAGTAGAGCTTGTATTTTTGAAATAAAATTAAAAATACATAAATAATGTGTGTGTCGATATTGTCTGGGGGAGAGAGCAGCAATAATGCTGCAGCAAATTGTACTTGGAAAAAGGAGCAATAAAACAATTGTAGTTGGGTGGGTTTCGAACCCAAGTCCTCCACCCAAAGAGGAGGTTTTATGCTACAAGTTCAACCACTACACAATTGTTTTTGAGGATACACAACGTATATTTAGTTAAATTCACTAGTATATATATAGATATACAACCTATATATACAACATTTTTTCTCGAGGCTAGCGGGTGCACATGCACCCCTACTCTATACGTAGGTCCGCCTAGACAGAAAATCATTCCTTCAATGTATGTGCGTGGTTTCCAATTGAAGATATTCAGTACTACTGCGACACAATTTCGTTACAACATTTTCAGAAGTTCAATATATAAAATTACCATGAATCGTGATACTCTTGTTCATCTGTTGTTATTGTTTGATGGTACGCTTGGAGTTAATGAGTTGGATAAAACGTAGATTGGTGGAGGAAAGAACAAGGGGAGAGTAGTGGAGGCAAAATTGAAGGTAGCCATCAACGGATTTGGAAGGATCGGAAGGAATTTCTTGAGGTGCTGGCATGGCAGGAAGGACTCTCCCCTAGAAGTCATTGCCATCAATGACTCTGGCGGTGTCAAGCAAGCCTCTCACCTCCTCAAGTACGACTCTACCCTTGGCATCTTTGACGCTGACGTCAAGCCTGTTGGTACTGATGGCATCTCTGTTGATGGAAAGGTCATCAAAGTCGTCTCCGACCGTAACCCCATCAATCTCCCCTGGAAGTAAGTCGTTTTTTTCTTCACCACCACAGGGTCATTATTCTTATATGCTCAACACTAATCATTATTGTTGTATGCTCAACACTAACATATATAGTCGTCCCCAGGGATCTTGGAGTTGACTTGGTGATCGAAGGTACCGGAGTTTTTGTGGACAGAGAGGGTGCTGGGAAGCACATCCAAGCTGGAGCTAAGAAAGTGCTAATCACTGCCCCCGGAAAGGGTGATATTCCTACCTATGTTGTTGGTGTCAATGCAGACCTTTACAGCCCTGATGAGCCCATCATTAGCAATGCTTCGTGCACCACCAACTGTCTTGCTCCTTTTGTCAAAGTCCTTGACCAAAAATTCGGTAAAATATACACAAACACTTCCTTTTATATATATATATATGTTGCAAAGAAGAAGATATTCACTAGATGTAGAAAACTAATCATTTTGCTCTTCTAGGCATAATCAAGGGTACCATGACAACTACACACTCCTACACTGGTGACCAAAGGCTTCTTGATGCAAGCCACAGGGACCTTAGACGTGCAAGAGCTGCAGCTCTTAACATTGTACCAACTTCAACTGGTGCAGCTAAGGCTGTGGCCCTTGTCCTTCCAAGTCTAAAAGGGAAGCTCAACGGCATTGCCTTGCGTGTGCCAACCCCCAATGTCTCGGTCGTGGACCTCGTCGTTCAAGTATCCAAGAAGACATTTGCAGAGGAAGTGAATGCTGCATTCAGGGAGTCTGCTGATAAGGAGCTTGCTGGCATTCTCTCCGTCTGCGATGAACCCCTCGTTTCAGTCGACTTTAGGTGCTCTGATGTTTCATCAACTGTGGATGCTTCACTGACCATGGTCATGGGAGATGACATGGTTAAGGTTATTGCTTGGTATGACAATGAATGGGGTTACTCACAGAGGGTGGTTGATCTCGCTGACATTGTTGCCAACCAATGGAAATGAAAAAAATGTTGTTTTCTGTTAAATATTTTTATTATGTAGCTTAATTTTGTAGATTATATCGCTTCCTTTTTCTCAAAATTGTAACCATCGAGAACCCTCATCAATTCATTTCAAATAGGTTCATCTTTTGTGTTTTAATTATCACAGCATCCTTTTCAGTTTCTTAACCTTTTTCATCTCAGATTTGTCGAGTCAACTTGACCTTTAATTATCCTAAACGGAAATCTCCACATCTATATCATCTCGTAATTTCGTAAAAAGGTGTTGAGATAAGTGTTGTATTTATTTATTGGACCGAGTTGATTTACCTGTTTCATCTGATTGTTATATTCTCTGTTGCAGTACATGACTTCAATTCATCTAGAGTTAGAGATAGATACATTCAGAAAATGGCCTCAACACATTAATTTCGTCCCATATTCCAAAAATCCTTTTACATGTTTATTTTCTTTTGTACATCCTAGGTAAATTTTTTATGTAACTTTATTTATGCTAGTATCATGAGAAAATTGAAGGAAAGGTGTCTTTTAAGTCTTGAATGAAGGATTGGTGACATTGACCAACTTAAAGGGTCAAACATTATTAGAAAACTTGATTAAGTTAATTATGAACTTGATTAATATTTTCAAAACTTTCTAATCTTTTCAAAAATACAAATCAACCCACACCTCTCTTCAATCCAAATCAACCAGTCTCTCTCCTCTTTCTCCCTCTCGACAGTTTTTCTCAACTCTCTCCCAACCAACAGTTCTGCAAAATTCTTCCTTCAATCCCCGACGACTTGATACAAGGATGACCAAGAACACAAGAAAACATACACCAAAATAGTTCACAAGTTGAGGAAACCCAAGACTATTTTGGTGACCATTCTCGGATTCGCTACTTATAACAAGAACAGACAGAACAACGAGTGTTAACACCCCAAAACAGCCAACTAACAAGTTATATTAGCATAATACAATGAAGAATAACAAGGCTACAACAACTAGAACCTACGAGTTTTACAACAATACAAGGGAAATTCGAAACTAGAACAAGAAACAAAGATAGATAGTTAGACACAATGAAGTTGTAATCTTAATGATACGGGTACAACCACAAGGATGCACGTATGTGAGAATGCATTGGACCCGTCCAATAAAGCATCCAAGTGAAGTGTGGAGAAGACCTTGGATCACACCAAAACCGACCCTAAACTTGCACTCCAAGGGCGCCCTTGGTCACATTTCATTAAAGGGACCTTTTGATCATTTTACCTATTATTTGTAATACACTATAAATAGAATGATGTAGGGTTTTAGTCATTAGTTTTTGTTGAATATTGAAGTTGTAACACTTGAAACTCTCTCTCTTGTGAGAAAAGCCCCCATGGCCGAAACTTGTAACTAGGGAAATCAACATTGAGTATGGATTCACTCGTGTTGGACTCAAGCTTGGAAACGTTGGATGCTTGGGAGATCGAGGTCACTCTTGTGCCAACGTAAGAGTTAGGTATTTGTTGTGTGTGATGTTAAAGGTCTAAAAGTGGAATAGACTTTTGGGTTTTTAAGATTATACCTTCAATTTGTCTAACTATTTATCCTTTTACCTTCTTGTAATCTTATTTAGTGTTTGTGTTGTAATCTTGTGTTTTTGTTGTTATTGTTAAATCCGAATCTTGTGTATTCTTGTTCATCATCTTATGTTTTTAATCTAGTTTGTTGTCCACTGATTTGATGTAATAAATACCTTGTTATCTTCTTGTTATTGTGTTCTTGAAAAGCCGAGACTTGTCTCCAAAAGGGTTCACAGATTTCTTTCATTTTGTAGACCGTCTTTCGACTGATTTCGTATTTTTGTTGTTTTTCTCGTATCATTTGGTATCAGAGCATGGCTTGATCTTGTTTCTACAAGATCAATCTTGGGCTTGCTTGATAGAAATTAAAAAAAAAAGTGTTAGAAAACTGAAAAATCAAAAAGAAGCAAATCTGTCCATTTTGTGTTCTTGGCCGAAATTGTGTTATTATTGTGTCTTGGCCGAGATTTTTACTTACTTTGTTGTTTCTAGTGTTAGTTTTCTTTATCTCTAACACTCTTAAGTCTAAATCTAAGTTTGAGCTTACATTGTTGGTGTTGTTTTCGTGAACATAAGGCTTGGCCGAATTGTTATTGAAACATTGTTGTGGTGGACTGTTTTGACCTTGTGGTCTTCATCTTGTTGTTGTTCTAAGCTTGGACATGTGATATTTTTGTTCATTGGTGGCCTAAGAACCATTTTTTGAAATTGTAGTTGTCTTGGCCAAGTGTTGAAGGTATTGTATTGTGAAAATTAGAAGTTGGCCATGTGAAAATTGTGGTATTTTTGGAGATTGCTGTTGGTTGTTCTTGGTGATTGTTGATGTTGTTCTTGAAATTCTTCACAACCTTCATAACTTGTTAATATGAAGTGAACATTAGATCTATAAAGGTGAAGGAAAAAAGGGTTGAAGCTTTGTTAGTCTTGAAAGGCGTCCCATTACTCATCAAATAGTCAATCACATCTCAACCACTTTCCAACAACTTTCCATAAAACAAGAATCCATGTTATAAGGATAAGTACAAGAAAGTCAAAGTCTTGAAAACTTGACTTTGAAAAGTCTCCAAGACTTGTTTGAATTTTCCTCCTTAAAATAAATTCCACCAATTCCTAAATTGTAAATTGACTAAGACTTGAAATTGGACAACAAAAAAAAATTGTTAGAAATCGCAACCAATTACGTGCTGCCACGTCATCATTGTTACTGTTCACACAACATATTTAAGCTCAAATTTCAGATTTCTTAGTTTCCTTTTGTGGTTCCTTAGTTTCAATTTCGTTGGTTCCAATACTAATTGGCAAACTAGTACTCATCTACTAGATTGTTAGTTAGTCTTTGTGTTCGTTCATTCATGTTAAATGTTTGTTGTATGCTTTTCTCTTTTGTGAATTCGTTGTATCTTGTTGGTTTAAGTCCGTAAATAAATTTTCTTTGAGTCAACTCAAACGAAAATCCATTCCGGACAAGAGTAGACTGACCCTCAATCACTCACGAAGTACAAGCTGGCTTTCAACACTTGTGAAACCAAGTGTGAGGTAAAATCGAGAGTGAGAGTGTGGTAAGACATTTTGAACTAACAAGTTTGTTTTGTTGTTTGTTGTTGTCCTTTGCTTTAGGTACCATGGCTGCCACTAATCTTGATTCCACGTTTGATCACATCAATGATGATATTAATCATTTTATATAAAAATAATTTACACCTAAATTTTTAAATAAAATAAATTGCAAGCAAATGTTATGTATCATACATATTAATCGATAAATCAAGGAAATCATTGATGAAATATAATTAAATAAATATTATACATGGCAAAACTTGTCAACAATTTCAACCATCACAATCACAACTCTCTGCCCTATACACTAATTATTTTTCAAATATTGGTGGATCTAAAAAGGACCTGCCAGATTACTAAATTATTGATGTAATTTTCTAAATTATTATGTTATGTGTTAGTATTTTTCAATTTTGATGTATGTCAATTACTACCTTATTGAATGTTTGTTGTCCTGTTATTTAAAGTATATATTGTGTTATTTATTAACAACATGTTATATTTGCACTTTCATTTTTGTGATGGTTATAAATTTTTATACAATTATAAATTATAATAAAATTAACTTATATTATTACAAAACTTAATTTATAAAGGTAGTGAAGCTGGATTCTCAGGCTATTTAGAAAAGGAAGAGTTTCATGTATTTGAGGTCTATAATTCAGGGAAATGGTGAGATTGACGAGGATGTCACACACTGTATTAGAGCAGGGTTGTTGAAATCGAGGCTCACTTTGAGAGTTTTATGTGATAAAAAGGTACCTCCGAAGCTTAAAGGTAAGTTATACAGAGTGTCAGTCCGACCAACTATGTTGTACGGGATCAAATTTTGGCTAGTTAAAAACTCCTACATCCAAAACTTGAAGGTGGCGGGAAGGAGGGTGTTGCGATGGAAGTGTGGCCATACCAGAAAAGATAAGGCGAGGAATAAGATTATTCGAGAAAAGGTGGAAGTGGTTTCGGTGGAGGATAAAATGAGAGAAGTGAGGTTATATTGATTTGGGGCACGTGATGAAGAGGGGCTCTGATACTCCAGTTCGGAGGTGTGAGACACTGGCTATGAATAATTTTAGGTGAGATAGAGGTAGACTGAAGAAATATTGAAGGGATATAATTAGGCATGATATGAAGCAGTTACAGCTTACGGAGTATATGACCCTTGATAGGAAGGTGTAGAGGACACGAATTAGGGTAGAGGGTTAGGGGGTGAAAGTGCGTCGGTAACAGTAGGGGATCGTTCTTTATTTGTAACTGAAGTTTCTCGTTCGTGGTGTTGAGTGGTGTCTATGGTTTCGATTAGATAATTTTTAGTGTTATCTTGTGACTGTAGTATTATTACCTTGTGACTGGCAGTGTTTGTTTATTTTGCATATTGTATTAGTTTATATGCATTTATATTTTGTGTTTCTTATACTGTTATCAGTCTTAAGCAAGAGGTCTATCGAAAATAGCCTCTCTACTTCACTTTGCGTACACTCTATCCTTCCCAGACACCCACTCTGTGGGAATACACTAATATGTTGTTGTTGTTGAATTTAAAGTTAAAATTAAGATTAATATAAAAATAATTAAATAAAAACTAATTACAAATATTAGTGATTTAATTGATTTTATAATTTATAATATTTAATTAAAAATGTTATATAATAAAAATAATAATAAAATATTTAAATAATAATTGAAGTTGATGAATAGTGTCGCATTAAATTTGACCTGACACTATTCACACTTCAAATTTGATACAAAACATTGCGAGGTTGAAGTGCCTTGCTTCAAATTTTGGCATTTGAAGCAAAATTTGTAGCAAGGTTGGAGGTGGTCTGAGTAGCAAGATGTGTACCCTATTATCCTATTAGCTTGTCACTCTCCTTGCAAGTAGGTGTACAATTGGGACAGGCCCACTCTCTTCTATGCGGCTCTTGTTGTGAACGGTTGATTTTTCAAGATAACGTATCAACGTCATCCATATTTTGTTGTTCCCATATTTTTCTTTCTTTCTTTTTCTTTTTTCTTTTTTGAGAAAAGAAAAACAATTTGCCTATTCTTGGAAGTTGACAACTTATTGAGGATGTAAAGGACATTTTGGGGTTTTCATGATTCTGGGCTAAGTGGAAAGGATATTTGGTTAACCGAATGTTTTTCTGACAATGATCATTGATTGTTGGTACTAGGGCTGATCAAAGTTGGCTTTACTTTCCGGTCAATCTGTAAGGTACTTCAAAGCTCTCAAAAAGAGAAGTGTTGAAATGCTGTTTGTTAGCAGTAATATATCATAAGGTAACTTTTCATTGTGGATTCCCCTCCCCGGTCAATGTGGTCTCTTTCATATTATATTATGCGCTAAAAACCATCTCGGTAGGAACTGAATTTGTGATTTCATTACTTACTATTTCGTTAAAAAGGACTACTTTATTTTCCCACTTGGTGAAGATATCCCATATAGACTACTATCAATTTTTTTTTACATAGTTGAGTAATTTTACTGCCTGTGACTCTGTTGAGGTTGTACAGTAGAGTTGGGTCTCTACTCTCCTTTAGTAAGAGAAAGAGAAGCAGGAAAATATGCTTTTTCTTGTGGGCCAGTGCTGTCAAAATTATTGTTATCAACAAGGGAAATTTTTGGCCGCTGGGTCTTTGCAGGAATTAGTAAGGGGCAATTCAAATACTATCGCTATCCAAATTTCGGTCTTCCAAGTATGCTTGGATTTATGATGGTAGTCATTTTCATTGTAATTAGCCCATAACCCTAATTACCATGGAATTGGAATCACCGTCAGTAGTTAAAAGATATCTGTTTTCTCACCAAAATGGCATTTATTGCATCTGTCGGTTTTATGGATTTCAGATATTTCTCATGTTCTAACTAAAGTTGGGTCCCTTCCCTTTTCTTCATCAATAAGGTCAGCAGCTGTTGATTTGGCGAAGATTTGATCCATCAGAAGCATCTCTTTCCCTTCTGGTGGAGCTGCTTTTTCAGTGTGTTTGGCTATTTTGGTTTCTCTTCTCATTGGTCTGCTACATCTGGCTTCTGATACTCCAATCTACCAGTTAAATTGTTGAATGCCATATCTTGCCGACCCAATAACTCACATCACAATTTCCCTTTCTACTTTGCTAAAATTCTAATTCTCTTTTGGAGATGATTGTTCAAGTTTTTTTGCGGGACTGTTGAGAACTTGTTCTTCAGATTCACTTTCTGCGTAAAAGCTTGATATCAAAACTATTAAGGTTAGATGACAATAGATGAGTCAAGTAGCTCCATATGGAGTAGAGAGCAAGATAAGGCATTTGAGAATGCCCTGGCAACTTACCCTGAGGATTCTGCAGATAGGTGGGAGAAAATTGCGACTGATGTTCCAGAAAAAACATTAGAAGAGGTTAAGCATCACTACGACCTCTTACTAGAAGATGTTAGCCGGATCGAGTCCGGCAGTGTTCCTTTACCTTGTTATAACTCTTCTTCGGACAGTTCTACAAGTCATGGTGGTGATGATGGAACTGGAAAGAAGACTGGGAATTCAGGGAACTTAAATGGTGAATCAAATCATGGAGGTAAGTCTACGAGGGCAGATCAGGAGCGCCGCAAAGGCATTGCTTGGACAGAGGATGAGCATAGGTCGGTAACACCATTGCTTTATATCTAGAAGTCTTTGTACTCTATATATATTAAAAGATTCACACATACATATTGTCAAAGTTTATACTAAGTGCAAGCCATTTATTTTATCCACTATGGTGTACTATCCCTGTCTCATCTTATGTTTATTTTAGTGTATCCATACAATGACTAAAAGATGCTTGCACTTCTGTGATTAGTGGGATACAGAGGAATTCTTTTACTCTCTGTTATCATGTATTCCTAAGCTTGAGGTTGATCAATTTGTGCTAGAAATGTTTGGTGTTTATCTTACTGTGCAAATGCTTCTTATATATGATTGCATGTTACATCTTAAACAATATGCTGAGTCTGCAGTCAATTCTACTAGATCCTGGAGACTTTTTTGTACTGCTTATATCACTCATGCAAGTACCACAATATATTTGCATATAAAGCTTTGTCAAGCTTGAGCTTTTGTCACGTAAAATCAAAGCAGAGAGAGTACCTTGATATTCATTTCTCACTTGCTTGCAAGAAATAATGTTGAGTGCATGTGTTCCATTTATAATGTTTATGCTAAGAGAAATGTGGACACTGTTTGGTTGAATTTGAAAAGGAGAAAATAGAACAGTATTGACATTTTATGTGAGATAAGTTCATTTGGAGTATTAAGTTAGTGGCTTATAGCAATGTTTATGTGAAGCCAGTGTAAGAGTGTCAAATATTCTATGGTTAAATGAGTAGTTTAGATATGAAAAGTTGGGTATCTATAAGTAAAACTAAATTCAGGGAGAAAATATCTTAAACGCCCTGTTTATCATTACTTGCACCAGTTCATCAAGAAGGCAGGTTAGATTCTTTTGTTTTTCTACTCTTGTATGCAAAACGATTTTGTCAAAATCTGTCATCAGCCTAGCAACCCTATTATTGAAGAACAATAAGCTGATCCTGAGCAGATGAAAAACTCCTAATCGCTGCATAATTCAAAAAAAAGAAGAGAAAAATAGCCTCTGTAATTCTTCGTATTTTAATACTGACTGTGCCACTGAGAATTCATAGCTCAAAAGAGTTCTATTAGAATACATAGTTTCAAGATATTAGTGGTAACCTTCCTTACCGCCACAATGAATTCAACCTTGTGATGACAAGACAGGGATAATCTTGTGGAAAGTCCACTCCAACTTTGAGATCAAGGGTTCGAGTAACCAATGGACCAAGGCGGGAAAGGGCCTATTGAGTCCTGGAAGGGGTGTTTGCCGGATGGGTTTGCCATATCAAAAAAGAAAAAGATACAACCTTGTGATCCATCTTTCTTTTCTATTCTGTATTTCTCTAAAACCTCCCAACGAGCGGCGCTAATTTAACTGTATTGGTTAACATGTTTTACTGAAGTGAGCTTGTATACGAATTGCTATGCATTGTTCAAAGTTTTGAAAACGAACCAACAAAAAAAAAGAACCAAAAATCAAGGAAGAAAAGTTTTTCAAATACTCAAAAACTTTGATACTTTAGAGTTATGCTGCTCCGACTTGGGTGTTAGCATCCGATGCAGGTGCGGATCTAGAGGTCGGATCCTTCAAGATCTAAGTTTTAATATTTGAGGATACGGGTGTGGCGATTTCGCCTAAAAATAATTCAGATATCTAAAAATAGAGTGGTAAAACCTAAATTATGAGATATTATATGGAAAACTTAAGGAGAAAATATTGTTCAAGAGGAGAATCCTGAAAGGAGATAAAAAGGAAAATGAGTGACATAGAAATTTATATATATCAAGTATTCCATTTTCTTCAATTTCACCCTAGATTTTATTTTGATTGCAAAAATCGTTGAATTTGTTCAGAATTTCTCCGTCGAGTTTGGTCAAAATAGCCAAACTCGGTTGACCACACCCACACCCATACCCATGTCGTGTCGAGATGGGTGCAGCACTGCAAGTGAAGAGTCCGAGCAATATAGCCTTTGAGTGGGTTTTCAGCTTTTGCAGAACTAAAAGATATTCTTTCTCGGCGTTTTTTTTTTCTTCTTGGCCTTTGGTTGAAAAACCGTTTCTAAAGCACTGCATTATTTTTCACAAAAGAGTTTTTCAAAATTTTGAAGCAAATACCACATCATTCTTTTCTTGCTTTTCTAATTGTTTTTTCTTATTCGTAATTAAAATAATCTGCGTGTTTCACTTTAGTTTTCTAAGTTGTAGCTTTTCGTCCCTGATAAAGAAATGGACCTTAGGTCTAACTCAATCTCAAAAGCTAGCTCATGAGGGGAGGATTGTCGAAGACCATATAAGGAGACCAAGGACCCTTTAACCCACCGATGTGGGACTCCAACACCCCCGCACGCCCAGGGCTGGACATCTGGAGCGTGGACAATATAAGATGGGGGGCCCAACATCAGAAACAATGAACTAGGTGGGCCTGACTCTGATACCATGATAAAAAAATGGACCTTAGGCCTAACTCAACCTTAAAAGCTAGTTCAGAAGGGGAGGATTGCCCAAGATCATATAAGGAGATCAATGACCCTTTAATCCATCGATGTGGGACTCCAGCACCCCCCGCGCGCGCAGGGCTGGACATCTGGAGCGTGGACAAAATAAGACGGGGGGCCCAACATTGGAAATAATGAACTGGGTGGGCCTGACTTTGATACCATGATAAAGTAATAGACCTTGGGCCTAACTCAACCTCAAGAGTTATGTTGTATGTTGGGTGCGAAATTGAGAGAGCGTCATGCAGAAGCTTAAAGTTAGCAAACTAATATGGTGATAATTCAGATGACAAATAAAAATATACGAAAAAGACATTATTGATATGGTTTGGCCAAACGACGTACATATTAAAAATAAAATTGAAAAACCTAAAACCTATTGGGAGAAATCTCCCCCTAATTAAAAATTCTTTAAAGACTACATTGTGGATGTTATTGTGTTATTGTATGAGAAGAGGGGTTTTCTATTTATAAATGTTCAAAACCTTTCCTCCAAGAAAGAGGTTTGCTAAATAAGGAAAAGTTTTATATTTTTCTTTCAGGAAAAGTAAAAGTATTTATGGTTACTTTTATTTTCCTTACAAGAAAAAATAAAACTTAATTTTGGTAAGAAAATCAGGCAAAAACCCTAACAAATCTCCCCTTTTTGTTTTGATTTTCTTCACATGATACACCTTCTTCACATCTTTGATCTTTGTTCTTCATATAGTCTTCATCACCGCTGCTTGGCATGCTTGAAAATGGAGCTTTTGGATTAAAAATATATGAGCCCTTCCGGGTTAAAAATATATGAGCCCTTTGTAGGGTTAAAAGTGAGCTTTATTTTTAAATGTGTAACAGCAGGATTGTTGAAAATATGACTGAAATATCATTTCCATATGTAGTTCGACAAAAACGTCATTATCGCCAAACTAGTTGCTGTTGGTTTGAAACCTCTTTGAACCTATTTAATCTCGTTTCACCAAACTTGTGGACCTTTGAACCGTAAACTCTGATACAACGATAAAGAAATGGACCTTGGGCTTAACTCAACCTTAAAAGCTAGCTTAGGAGGGGAGGATTGCCTAAAACCATATAAGGAGACCAAGGACCCTTTAACCCACCGATGTGGGACTCCAACAGTCCCAAATAGTACTCTTTCAAGGTGCGATGCCGAGGTCAGGATGTTTCTCCTAGGTTTTTTTTATCCATATCCGTATGAGCGTCCATGTTTTATTAATTGCCTCTAACTTACCAGTCAATCAGTCTTGCATCTGGGATTGACAATTAACCATCTATAAAGCTTTTATTGCAGAAGTCCGTGTTTATAGTGCATCCAACTTATCAGAAGTATTGCTTTATTCTTGTTTAAGGCATGCACGACTTCATATGTTGTATCCGCCCCAAATTCTGCATTTCAGTCCTGCATTATAATGCTTTTGCCTTGACTCTTGTGCTCTGCCGGTTTTTTCTTCTTACCTAAAGTACCATTATATCTATAGCCTTAGTCTTAACAATCTGTGTTAGTGTTATTCTGCATCATTGTGGTTGCAGTTAATCATTGATGCAATACCAAGACACTTTTGCTAGGAGCGAATAAGCTCATTTAAAGGCTGCTTTATACCTACCCGCTATTTTTCTTTTGTGGAAGTATAATATATTTACAGACTTTCAAAGATTCTCATCTTTTATCCAAAGATAAACTCAGACTTCTCTTTAAGAACCCAGTTTCTGAAGAAACTTTGAACAATCTCCTTGGACAGATACAGTGAGTTTCAAATTAATTGTTCAATGAATTAGGCCTATTGTATGGCGACATGAAATGTGATGAATTGAAACTGGACCAGTTAGAAGATGTTGGGAAGGAGAACACTTTTTGTTGCAATTAATTGTTCAATGAATTATGCCTAGTTTATGGCGACATGAAATGTGGTTGAATTGAAGCTGTACCACTTAGAAGATGAAGGGAAGGAGGACGCTTTTTGTTGCTGGACAATCATACAAACTGATTGAGAGGTATTTCGACAAGGCTCTCTGATGCAAATGTGTGAGAGGACCAAGAATTTCATCAGGAGGTTGTGACTTTGTCTGGGTGTGTCATATTTTCACTTGGCTTTAAGAGGGTAGTAAAGAGATACTAGAGATGGAAACAGTCATACTAGATGAAGGCGGAGTAATATTTTATGCTCCAAAGGTTTAACAATTTGGAAGATTCATTTGAAATTGAGAGTTTCATCTTTTACTTCTCTTTATTTTAGTAGGTGACAGTTATCTTCATCTGACCACATTGCATCAAAATGTATCCGATAATCTATGAGATGTACATTCTGGGATGGATAAAATGCTTCTTACCTTTATTTTGATGTGCAAGGAAGAGAAGCGTGATCATCATCATCCCTGAGGTGATTTAAGATAGGTGAGGGGTGGATTTGGTGCAGAAAATTTAAAAATTTAAACAAAAGACACCTCAGCATCCTCTGAATAATCCATCTTTCAATGACTATGCTGGTGCTACAACATCACAGGGATGGACAATCTCGAAGGTGAAGGTGAAATAAGAACTGCTGTAAAATAGAGATGTTTATTGATGGAGGAGTCGTCCTTGAATACAACAAAGAATTTTCTTAGGAACTCCTTGGTTGGCTTCTTTGAAGCTGAGACAACAAAATTCCGGCATGTTCAGGACTGAAGAAGTGGTTAAACCTTGTTCCTTTGGCGTTCATGAAATATAGGAAATGTAAGATAATAAAATCTTCTGTTTACTTATATTTTTTGTGTAAAGATAGAATACAATGTTGTATTGCTTACTGGCAAACTTTAAAGATGCTTTGAGTTGCATGCACAACTTGTACATACCTTTGACACTGACTTCTGTTAAGTAATGAAAAATTGACTTATCAAAAGAAAAAGAAGTGACGTACAAACATGAAATCTATTTATGCGTGACCAAATCTATGACATGAACCACACATTGTTCTTACTAGAGTTTCCATCAATAGAGAAATCTGAAAGGATTAAGGTAGGAAAGTAGTACTTGGGCTGGGGGTGGGGTGGGGTGGGGTGGGGTGGGGGGTTGTTAAAGGTAAAGTTGTATTTTTCAGCATTAAGGATACGCTGGCTACCTCCAAGAAGTTACAAACTATTTCCATAATTACATAGATCCTAGGAATCTAACAATTGTTCTACTTCTATACCTTCTTACAATTATAGGTCATCGGATGCTACAAAAAATATGTAAAGCCTATGTATACTTGGATTGGTCTTCCAGGGTCACCATTACATCTTTGGTTGAAAGAGGTTTTTCGAGCAATTGATGTTTGTGGTGATTTTATTGAATTACACACTGCAGCCAGACACTGGCATCTTAAGTATGATATGTACTAATGAAGAAAAAAGAATGATATAATTTGTCCACACCTCTGCAACTCCGAGATTAGAAATTGGGATCTGTATATAGGTAAAATCCACTACTTGGGTAAGCTTGGGTTATAGAAGATATCAAGGTCATTGTATAAATTAGAGAGGTATGGTCCATTGGGAAAACGCCTATAAGCAATCAATGAAGATGAAACAAAGCACTTTCTTTGTGGGTTAGGAGACACGTGCTTGATCAACCACACAATGCAAAATTTAAGTCCTACGGAATATTCATAGGGAGGTGAGAATTCAAGGGGTGCGATTTACTTGGTAAAAGAGGACTAGACCTGAATCCAATTGCACACCTTGAGATGTTCTTGTCTACACCAATTTAGGAGTTTCTAAATGAAAAAAACATTTGGAGAGCAAAGTGGATATATTCGGAGAAACTTGGTATAATTTCCAGAAAAACTGTGGCCTTTGGCCATTCTTTGTTCCTCAATCCAGTAGATGTAGACATTGAGGCCTAAAAAAATAGTTAAGGTAGTTCCGCGAAGTTACGGAAGTAGCTTATAGCATAACTCCCTTTTTAAGAGCTTCGTCTAATCGGAGTTTGTTCCACCCATCTATTTAGAGATTGCAGCCATACTAGAGGTGACTGCTTTCGGCATGGGGTGGTGATTCCTTAGAACATATCCCAAGCATACCTCCTAGCCTCCTATCTTGGGTGGAGGAAATATAGTGTAGGTATCTTCACCAAACATATTGTTAATACATAATTAAATACTAAATAAAAGTGTGTTCTCTCTATCAACTTGCTCTTTTAGATGAAATGGTTACACACTTAAACATGACATCAAAGCGGGCAGAGGCCCTAGGTTTGAGTCTCACTGCCACCCATTTCCAAAATGAAACTTGACATGCTTGGCCATGACATATAATCAGGCCTGCACATGATTGAACGCATTAACGACATAATTAAACAAAGAAAAGCGCGTTCTCTATAATAGCGTGACCAAAGGGAGCAAGATCCACGGTGAAATTAAGGATCTGTCGAAGCTTCGTCAGAACATATACATGTGTATGAATATAACTGTGTGGCAAGCATTCATAATTGTAAATAGTAGCAGTATCTAAGGTTTTCAGATAATATGTGATAAATTGAAGCAAGAATTAGCTTGGCTTAAGTTTGAATTTTTTCATAGTTGGTAGACATCAAAGGCTGATTGATGTCCGCAGAATTTCAAAAATTACAGGGCATTGGTCTTGCTAAAAATAGAACTTCTTATTTACACTTCAAATGAATGTTTGGCCAATGTGAAAAGTTGCCTATCATGCTATGGTAAAGTGATGTCTTATGGATACACGCATCTAAAACTTTTCAAGATACAAGTTCAAATTTGCTTACATGTGTTGTGGATGCGTGGAAGTCAATTAATTAAGTATTTAAGTAAAGTAGCTTTCTTTATTATTCTAGAACATGATTTATGTTTTATAGTTTTATAGAGGTTAGGGTTAGCTATAATTATTAGTTTAGAATAGGGTGTATGTTTCCCACTTCCATAAGGATTAGACTTACTATTGCTGTAATAATCCTCCTATTTTAAGGGGTTTTGGAGGAATAAATAAGTCGGTTGTTTTAACAAAAAACAAGAGATCAGAGTTCTCTCTTTCATAGAAAGGTTTCAGTCTCCCTTTAACGAGCTGAATTTATATATCGTCCTGTGACTCGATCCTTCTCTAAAAATCCTAACAACATTCTTTCTGGGCAACTGGAAGCATTCTTCTGTAATTGTTAGGTCACTAGGTCACTGACAAGATTGAATTGGGCAGTAGAAACTTTCACTTCCTTCTAACTAGCTGATCCAGAATATATTAAGCTCAACACATGTATAGCCATGATGACATATGGGAATTGTATTTGCTAATAAGCAGAGTCCAGGAAAATAGTTTCAAAAAGCATTTGCTTAGGGGTCAAGGTTGAGTTATCTTTGTGAAGCATCTGCTGGCTTATCCATTCTTGCTCCTCCTGATGAACTTGATGGACAGTAAGAGCTATTAATCTCAACATCCTATTCTTCTGTTGACTGTTTTCACTAATTTTCTCATTGAAAAACCACTCCGTCACCACTAGAAAGGGTGGGAATAGAAAGTTTGTGCACTCCTCGGTCATTATGACATTCACTTATATCTTCCATCTTCCTGGATTTGTGGGCATTTTCCTTCTCAAGTCCTAACTTGTTAACTTACACACCACACAAAGTATGTGTTTTGCCCCAAGTCAAGTGTGTAGTGGCAACTGATCTCTGTCTGGAATGGAATTGGCCGTGACGGGTATCTCAAGTCCACCGTAAACCGGAGACCACCCCTGCACCTAGCCAAACCAAATACAGTATCCCTAACGTCGGATGAATTTCGAACATATAACAAGATAACATAAGATAAGTTTAAAGAATAAAAGGTAAGTCTATGACCGATAACCAGTAACCGGCCAGAACAACCGACCAACATCACCCAAGTCCACAGTAATCCAACAAAGCCTCTATGCAAAGAAAACCAAAACCAGTCTTGGTCGGGACATGTCCCCGACTCTGACAGATAACAATGATAATATTAATGATAATGTAAACTCTTAATTCTAATCTATGAAAGGAACTGATGAAATGTCTAAGTCTTCCGAAGAATAGAAGCTCACCACTTCACCACAACGAACTGACGAACTGAGCCGATCCACCTAACTCTGCGCAGGAAAAGTAGAGGTATCTCGGGTATCTGCATCGCGTGGGGATACTACGTCTGGAGACGGTTAGCGGTTGGAGCGCTAGCATGTAACTCAGGGATACGGGATAAAATAATGTCATGAATAATAATTCAAAACCAGTCCAAAGTTCAATACACACAATTATATACAAATACATATATATATATCACATGCCGGGGTAGGGAACAAGGCTTAGCATGAACTTTTAAGAAAACTTAGCCTGGATTGTATAGCTCAACCGTCATAACATACAAAGTCACCCACGGGCTATATGGTCCTAGCTCTCCCCCAGTTGGAAGGCCCCAGCGCGTGTGACCGCACGAACCAAAGGGTATGCATATACATTATGGGGGACTCGAACCTCCCGGCATATCAAGGTGACTTGAGCACCCAATCATGCAATATAATATTGGGGTCTTGAACCTCCCAGTCGTATTATAATAATAAGGGGGACTCGAATCACCCGGTCGTTTAGACCCCGCGTCGGCAATCGCGGTTTCCAGTAGAGATCCCTCGAAACCTCCACTTTCACGACTCAGCTACACAACCCTCATTAGAGCCCAATTAAAACAATTATCACACATTCCCATTCATTGAACCATGATACACATTTAGACATACATTGTTGGTATCGTCATGCCAACTACACTTGCAAGGTAACATCAACATAGCGAACAATTTCATTATTGGAGAAATTCATAGCCCCCTTGGTTCAGTTATAAATTAGCTTGGGGAGTTACACAACCCCATAAGGTTCATTTCAAAATCATTATGCTTCACTGACTTTTCACATTATGCAATTGTTCAAGAGTAGTTAATACGCATACTTTTCATATTCAAAACCAATTTCACGATATGGGGCTGAGGTTATTACCACTTCAAAAGTAACAAGTTGGGGGAAATTACAATCCTTAGTTTATAATTGATTTTAAAACCACTATTTAAACACAACCCATGCAGGGACAAACATGAAACATCACATAAACACTAGTAAACACTAGTTATTCAAAACCCTCAATCCATGTTTCAAACCAACATCAATACCATATGAACAATACTTTAAAACTTACTTTTTTAACGAATTAGCAATTAGGGAAGAGTAACATGCCTGAGATACCCAAGATTTTGGAGAGAATTTAATCCTTGAAGCTCTCCTTGACCCACTTCTTGGAAACCCTAAGTGTGGATGCTTGAGAGACTTGAGAGAGAAAAAAGGATGTTTGAAGTGTGTTATCAATGAAAATAGGGCCCCAAGTATGTTTATAGGTCATGGATTATTATTGGGATAAGAGGGAAATGTCTAAAATACCTCCATTAAAAAGCTGAAAAAATAATTGTCAGTCATTACGGGTCTCATAACGGCTCGTCACAACTCATTACGACTCGTTTCCATGAGTCGTTGCCAAGACAGTGTCACTTGGCTCACACACATTTTTGACCTTACGAATCGTATACCATGACCCGTAGTGAGACCCTACGACTCGTAAGGTCCAGTCGTAGTCAACACAAAACCCATTTGGGGTATACACTAAACATCCTACGATGTGAAGAAACTGATGTACTCAGACAAAATGAGTGCACAAAGAGAAGACTGGCGCTCATGATGTTGTCTAGTGTCCATGGATAAGATTGCGTAGAATCTGCCACCCGATAGTACATATTTGAAAACTAAAACATAGATATTTTCAGCTTTATGGTCTATCCTGAGCATTTAGAACGATACGTGGGCTGTCAATTGCTCAATAAAACATTTACCTTTATGAATAGGGGTCTAACATGTTTCTTCCCATATGTTTTAGCCTGGTGGACAGTTACCTGGTACCGGTACCTATTGCTGGTGGGAGGTGGGAGGTATCCCGTGGAGTTAGTCGAGGTGCACGCAAGGTAGGTCGGACATCAAGGTTTTTAATTTTTTTTTTTTTAGAAAACTGATGGTGCTCTCTGGGCACTGCTGAACAAGCTTTCAGTTTTCATATCTACCCAGATCCTTTCCAAATTTACCTGAAAATGTGTCCTTTGATGTGATGCTTTGAGCTTGCTTGTGTGTTATGTGCTCACAGTTGAAAAGTAGTGCATTCTGAAATGACTTTTGGTTTCTTTCTCTGTCTTTTTCCTGGTTTGTTACTTGTGTTTGTCGATGCTAACTCAGTCTTTATAGGGAAAGTGACAATCTCATAATGCTTTATCTTCGTGGGTTTGAAAACAGATTGTTCCTTCTTGGTTTGGACAAATACGGGAAAGGTGATTGGCGAAGTATCTCCCGAAATTTTGTTGTGACACGTACTCCGACACAAGTGGCCAGTCATGCTCAAAAATATTTTATACGTTTAAACTCTATGAATAGGGACAGGAGACGGTCAAGCATACATGACATCACCAGTGTCAACACCGGAGAAGTTTCTGTGCCTCCAGGTCCAATTACTGGCCAAGCAAATGGTTCTTCTGCAGGAAGTTCTTCTAGCAAACCCAACAAACAACAAACGCCGGTGCGAGCTACTCCCCTTGGTGTTAGCATATATGGAGAAACTAGCATTGGACAACCAATAGGAGGGCCATTTGTTTCCGCAGTTGGCACACCAGTGAATCTTCCACCACCAACACATATGGAATATGGTGTCCTGCCTCCAATTCCTGGAGCAGTTGTTCCTGGCGCTCCAAAGAATGTGGGTCCATTGACGTATCCAATGCCACATACGTCAATGCATAGGTAATACAATTGTTTAGTTGTGAAATTGTACAAAGTAAGACCGTAGAGGCTTCTGCTTGTTCAGGATTTAATGCAATCTTCTCACCTAGCAGTAATAATATTTTGTGATATGGCAGAAATTTGACTTTTATTGTCAATTTACCTTATAGGATCAAAATAAAGCATTAGGTAAGACTCCGTGCATCTATTTAAGTGTGTGATGTAGAAGCACCTAGATATAGAGCAAATAACCTTTTTGCTTTAACCCTGTAGGCTCTTCTCGTGAAGTGAAACACTATTTGAGAATTAAAAATTAAATGTATTCTTAAGCAGAACTGTAAGCTACTTTTGCTTCCGTTTACAAGATGAAACTAAGTTGTGCAAAAATCGAACTGACCAATAAATCGAATAAAAAAGATGTTGTAGGTTTATTGCTAATCAGGTTATTGGGTTGATGGCTTTTTAATGATTTTATTGAAAAAAAAATTAATGGATTATTGGTTCGGTATTGATTTTTTACTATTGAGTTGTTGGATAAATTGATAATCCAATAAGACTATACTTAATAACTACATTGTACTGGCCGTTGTACTGGCCTTAACTTTATTGAAAGTGTCGTGTATGCTTTGAACTACTTAAAATGTTGTTGAAAATTCATCTGATGCAAATTTTGGGGAGACTTTTGTAGTTTCCTCGTTTTTAAAGCTTCTTGATAAATCTACGCAGTTACATTTGAATAGTTGATTCTATTGATCTTTAGTTTGGTTTTGTTTTTGAAGTTTGAAGATAATATTGAGAAGTTGGAACTATATTTGTATGATATGTCCTTTATTAATTTGTTGCTGACTTACATGTTGGAAAATTAATTCTGTTTTACGTGAGCATTTTCTCGAGTAACTGATAAAGTTGTTGCCATGTGGTCAGGAGGTCACAAATTCAAGTTTTGAAAATAACCTTTGGCAAAAATGCAAGGTAAGACTGTGTACAATACACCTTTGTGGTGGGCGCTTTCTCGACCCTGTGCATAGCGGGAGTTTTAGTGCATCGAGGTGTTTCTTTATTTTATGAGCATTTTTTTATTCGTTAAATGAAAAAACGAATCATTAAGAAGCAAAAATCGCTAAATCAAAAATCAACAAAAAATATTTTATTGATTTAGTGTATTTATAAATTAAATCGAATAGATTGATGTGATTGATGTGCACCCTTGATTGAAACTAGTATTGAAATGCTGACATGGAGATTGTGCCAAGCCTAAAACAGACGGAACTGCTTTGACTTCAATTATCCTCCTGGAATTTAGTTTTCTATTGGTGCATGAATGAGGCGATTCACTGAGGTACGGATTTTGTACATGATTGGCAAGATTGGCACAGATTCCTAGGGGTGACAATTGGCGGGTTAGCTTAAATTTGAGTGGGTCAAAATAAATTTCAATCTGATTCAAAATTGATCGGGTCAAAATGATAGGGTCAGAACGGGTTAGGTAACAGGTTATAACTCAATTCGTTTAATTCTTAGTAAGTTTTAATTGCTTTAATTATTTTTTTATCAATTTTTAGTACCAAACAAAATTATATTTATTTTATTATAATAATATATAATGTATCAAATTTAAAAAGTCATTTTAAAATATTTTAAAAAGATTTCTCAAAAATCAATTCGTGTTACATATCAATCCAATTTTCAACGGGTTATGGCAAATTGGATTGACATGGATTGAGCTAATAAATAGGCGGGTCAATAATCTACCCAAATTTGAATGAGTCGAATCCGATTAGACGGATCGAGTTTGATTTTATCACGTCTACAGATTCCTTTGTTTTGGTGTCTATTAAATGATGTGGCAATTCTAATTTTTAGAAAAATAATTTGAAAATTAAAGTTAATATTTAAATTTATTTAGTACCCAACACTTTCTAAATTTGATCCAATTTGTAGCCCAATCTTCTTAAAATAATTTTCCCGTACAAAAGTGTTAGTAACAAACAATATATGATGGTTTTTCAATTTTCAACATCCTAAATATTAGAGATGTCTTCAAAAACATTGAACTATACTAAAGTATCATATAAACACAAAAAAAAATGGATCCAACGCTTCTGAATTTCAATTTTAAACTTTTGATATTCAATCTTTCCATCACCAACAGACAACAAAACAAAATAAAGAAAATATACATCTCGCCATCATTAAAGTTGTCTTAAATTTTCAAGTAGACATTAAGGATGTATTTGGTATGAAGAGAAATATTTTTCATGAAAATATTTTTGTAGAAAAAAGTTGATTTCTTACTTATTTTCTTACATTTGGTTGATGAGTGAAAAATGTTTTTCAAAAAATATTTTTTAGTGTTTGGTTGGTAAATGAAAAAATAACTTTTAGAAAATACATTTTAGTGTTTAGCTAAATAGTAAGAAATATTTTAGAAAAATAATTTTTGACCCTTAAAAATACTTCTTTTAGGATGTGTTCAATATGAAGGAGAAAAACATTTTCAAGTAACTAAGTTGTTTCTTACTTATTTTCTTGTACTCGTTATACAGATAAAAAATATTTTCTAAAATTATTTGTATATATTTAATAAAAATTAATGAAAACAAATAGGGTAAGAATGGTGGGACAAGAAAAAAGATTTGAAACTTTTGTAAAACACAAATTGAAAAAATTAATTTTTTTGGGGAAGGGGGATGGTAGGTGTAGATGTGTGTATTGGGGTGGGGATGAGGTTGTGGGGGAGGGGGCTATCTTTAAGGAAAAAATTCAAAACTTTTTTTTTAAACATAAATTAAAAAATTAATTTTTTTTGGGAGGGAGACTGGTAAGGGTGTTAGAGAGTGTGTGGAGAGGGGGGAGGTATGAAAAAGTTTTGAAATTATTTTGAAAAATAAATTAATAAATAATTTTTTTGAACGACGAGGGGAGGGGGGGGGGGGTATTAAGGGGTGGGGAGTCGGGTAGGGGAGTGAGGGTGGGGTAAGAAGGAATATTGAATTTTTTTAAAAATCCAATTTAAAAAATTTAATTTTTTTTAAGGGGATCTGGTAAGGATGGGGGGTTGGATAGAGGGATGAGTAAGAAAATAGTTAGAATATTTTTAAAAAAAGATTAAAATATTTTTTGAAGGGGGTTGTGTAGGGGTGAGGGTGGGGGTCGGCGTGGAGTAAGTAAAAAATTTGAAATACTTTTTTTTGAAATAAATGTATCTATTTTATTTATTAATTATTCTGTGTATGTATTTCTAGTAGTTTCTAGCAGTTAACTAGCAGTTACCTAGTAGTTTAGGCATTATTTTGTGATATATTGTAGCAGGAAGAAAAGAAAAAAAAAGGGAGAAGAACATTCTGTGGGATTCTTCTGGCAGATTAGAAGATTAAGGTTCATCGAAATACCTTGGTTGCTGAAGTATTCTTTAGTTGTCACTTGTAAAACTCATTCTACTTGTTGGTAATTATTAATAATAGTTGAAGTTGTTGTTTCTACTTTTACATTATTTCTGAAAGTGTACAGATTCTTGTTAAGGAGATTTCAGGTTCCTAATAGGTTGAAAGAGAATTTTGAAAAATATTTTCCTCACTTTTTAAAGGAAAGTCATTTTTCTTAAATTTGAGAAAAATAAATTGATTTGCAAAACATTTAAGCCAACCTACATGAATAAATTGGAATTTTTTTTTTCAGAAAATATTTTCCTTTAGACCAAACACACTCTAAGTTTTTTTGGGTCCTATTACCTCTTTATTCTTATTCAGAGTGAATTTATTATCCCATTTCGACCCCAAATAGTGAATAGAGCGAAATACACTCTCCAATTACGAGTAACATAAGAAAATATAATTATTTTATTAAATTTATTTCAATATTTCTTTATTAAAGTACATTTTTAAATTTATTTATTATATTTTACTTTTTCAATTTTTTTACTCATCTTCACTTTGAAGAAATCTTTTTGCAACAGACAACAAGTTATGATTGATTTGAGAATGGTGACAGAAATATCAGATTTTTTTAAAAACTATTATGAAGGATAGGAGGACGAAGCCTCGCTTGAACAAATTTAGAGTAATCAAGATATTTGACTGGAAGAAGAAGATGAAATGACAACTTTTTTCAGAATCAATTCAGGTAAGAAAGGAAGGCTAATGATTTTTCCTTATTAAAGAATATCTTCAAAGTAATTTTTGCTTGTGAGAATGTCACTCTTTGTAAGAAGTCATACATTGAAGAAGTTAAAATATTATTTTTAACTTAAATGGGGATAAAGCAAGTGGGCTTAATAGGTTAACTGGTGGATTTTATCAGACTTGTTGGGATATTATATGTAATGATGTACTTAAAGTGACGCAAGAATTCTTCAGAGGTAATTCCCTCCCCAAGACATTACCCACACTAATTTTGTCCTTATTTCTAAGAAGGAACATGTTCAATCTTTTTCAGATTTGAGATCAATTAGTCTGAGTAATTTCATCAACAAGATAATTTTAAGGATTATGCATGGTATTAATTGAAGATTTATTTTTTGGTCAAAATTAATTTCTTATAATAAGTCATGTCTTATAATCATTAAAAATATGCTATTGACACAAGAGATTGTTATTGACATTAAAAAAAGGAAAAACCAACAAATGTGGTCTTAAAACTTAATATGACAAAGGCTTATGATGGTGTTTCTTGATTTTTTCTGACGAAAATGCTAAGGAAAATGATATTTTCAAATATTTGTGGATCTAATTTGAAGATTATTGTCCAATAATTGATATTCTATTCTGATTAATAGATAATCACATGATTTCTTTCATGCCACCAGGAGGGTGAATTGAGGAGACCTTCTTTCTCTAGCTCTATTTATTCTATGAGCGGAAATTCTTTCTAGAGCCTTGAATTCCTTATTTAGTGATGCTTAGTATGTGGGTTATGGTATGTCAAAGTAGAGTTCTAATATAAATAATCTTGCTTATGTCGATAATGCTATTATTTTACTTTAGCTAATGATATTCCTTGAAAAAAATATTTTCAGTTTTACAGAAATATGAAACTCAACCAGGACAAAAAAATCAATAAGGAGAAGAGTGCTTTCTATATGCATCAGAATGCAACTGCAGTTGAGAGACAATTAGTAGAGGATTATACAGGTATCTCTAGAAGTCCGTTCCATTTGAAATATCTTAGATATCCTATTACTCATGCTAGAAAGAGAAAGATTCATTATGCAGAATTAATTCAGAAGGTTAAGTCAAAATTATAGGCCTGAAAAGGTAATATGCTATCTTTTGGAGGAAAGAAGTTCTTATCTATAACATTCTTCAAATTGTTGATGTCATTTCTACTATTATTCCCCCTATTTGTGTAATGAAAGAGCTTCATAGAATTTTTGCTTATTTTTTTTGGAGCAATAAGGTAGATGGTAAGAGCAAACATTGTGTTGCATAGGAGAAAGTGTGTTTACCAAAGCATGAAGAGGGATTGAGATTTAGATCTATGTTTGAAGTATCAAGGTCCATGGATGCTGAACTTTGGTGGAGGTTTAAGACATGGAATATTGTTTGAGCTAACTTCATATGGAATAAGTATTGTAAGAAACAAATTCTATCTCTTATTCAATAAAATGGAGGATATTAGTTGTCGAAGCATATGTTGCAGAACAAGGATGTAACTAACATACTTGTGGTGGAAATCTAAAGGAGGTACTTACTCTATTTGGTATGATAATTGAACTCAACTTGACCCATTATGTAAACACCAAACAAAAGTTTAATTTTATCATTCTTTAATGGATATTGAAGTTTTTATACAGGATATAGGTTCGGACTATAAGAGTATGCATCATCATCTTCCTTATAACATCATTGAGCATATTAAAAATCACTTGAACCAAGTAAGGCAGTCTGATAAAGGAGATAGGCCTTGGTGAATTAAAACTAACTTTGGTAAGTTTACTATTGATAATGCTCAACTTACACGTCAATTTGAGTGTAAGGCAGTTTTTGTTAATATATTTACCCAACTAGGAATCTGGGTCGAATTTACGAGGAACAATGTGAGTAGCGATTGAGTAAGTCCGAAATAGTAGTTGCTTGCTAAAATCAAACCTATGGTATAAAATGGTTTGGGGGGGAGGGTTCTCAATATTTTTAAATATGAAAGTAATTCTTGGGCTTTTGAAGGACTAAGTTGAGACTAAGAATAACTAGAGTATAATCAATTAAAATGGATCTTGGGACTATGTTTTCCTAGGGGAAAATTATGCACGGGATCATGATGATTCGGTGCAAATTCGAATCGTTAATGATGTGGTAGGCTAGGTTTAAGGTCTTTGAGGCTAGTTTTTCGACAGAACCTCAAAGATGTCACTTAGTGTCCCTTTTGAGTACCTAATGAGTGTGTCAATTAAAGCCACACAATACCTCAATTGGGTGTCCTTATTTCTAGGATGATACCCATGGTGCAGTCAACCTCCTAATTACCTATAATTGGCAAGATAGACCTATAAATTGTCTACTATTGCTTTGGTTCCCATATCCCTCTTTCGAGGATGAGGTGGTTCCTAAAGTTCACCCAAAACCCTTCTTTCAAAGATGGTTTGAGCTTTTAAAAGCTTGAAATTTTCATCCATCAAACCCATTTGGGCATTTGGGGATTTGACCCACAAATCCTAACTAATTTATTCAAGCAATAATAGAACCCATTATCAACAAACTAAAATATACACAAATATATCACAACTCAGACACAATTGCATCTTATTCCAGCATAATTCTCAAGAGGTAGATCTAGCAAATCATAACGATAATAAACATAAATAAACCAATATTTCCATCAAAGTTATCTATAAGAAAATAAAGAGAGGTCAAACCACACTTTAGAATACAATAAATCTTCAATGGGTGATGCCAAATCTACACTTAAAAGTCACTCTAATGTCTTCTTAGCTCAATATTAGTACAAGTTTTGCTCCAAACTTCAAGAAATTACAAAAAAACCCTAAACTAAAGATGAGAGGTAGGGTTGTAGAATAATGATACTCTTTCAATGAGGGTTTTGAACCCTTTTCATGAGAATTGGGATCTGCAGTGTGGAGTGATATTTTTCCCCTGGATGGAATTCCCGCTATACCGCTAATGCGTAGAATTAGCCGCAATCGCTTAAATATTCATGCGATCACTTCCCTATGACTTTTTTTGACTTACCACGATCGCGGTGGCCACCCGCGATCGCGGTACTTGAGGTCCTGTCTAAATGATTTTCTAGCTTTTACACTTATCTCCCTTTTTTCTCCTTTTTTAGCTCGTGTTGCTTCTTTCTATCTTAGCATTTTTGTACTTGCAAAATATGGGAATTAGTGCATTTAAATCACAAAATAGTCTCATTCATACCTTTAGAAAGTAGTAGTGTGCGCTAATTTGGATATCAATGATGGTAAATTCACCGCTCATCAACACCCCCAACTTAAATCCTTGCTTGTCCTCAAGCAACACTACTTCAGACTACATGCCTATATTTGCTATTTTTTCCATTACCCATCTCTTTTGAAGGCATTTTCTATTCATTTGACTCTTTTGTAATTCATGCATTTTCTTCTTTTGCCTCTTCCTTGATTTTCTATTTTCTTTTTTGCTTTTTTTTTTCTTAGCACGTAGCCATCTATTTACATTCCTATGGCCCAAGGTTACCTTCTTTTAATTTCCACCATCCCCAACTTAGGCTTTTGTCCACAAAGAGTATTTTCAAGTTCACGGAGGGTCGAATTCAAAAGAGGGATACTAAGGCTTGTAATGCGGCTGCTAAACAAAGGTTTGAAGGCTAAAAATGGGTGACTAAGAATACAATCTATGCACGGGTAGGATATTTAGGCTAAAGTGGACTCCTATTTTCACGAAGATGGCCTAAGGTTATTTCACCAACCAAGCAATGGTCATAATTAGCCTTGAAAAACCAACCGGGCAAGTTCTAGTTGATGCATACAAACATATGAGCCAAATAATTATGCTCACTGTACATATGATGTGCAAACTTCTCATGGGGGTTGAATTGTACATCCTACTAAAGAAAAGGGGGTATTAACTAACTTTCCCAAGCTAACGACCTTGGATTCACAAGGAGAGGTAAAACATTGTTATAAAATATCTCATGTCTATGCCAATGATTTTCAAAAATTTTGGACAGAGGGGTGTGTGCATCTTGCATTCACCCCACTCAAGATTTGATATTGTTAGCATCAACACCAAGCCGCCATCTCACATCACGACTCTCATAGGGGCAAACCATATGGTTACTTAGACTTACCAAAGGTATGAGTGCAATACCAAATCCATAATGCCACAGGTACTCAGACTTTCCTTACATTTATAGCCTTAATGCTATGGGTACTCAGACTTCTCCTGCATGTGTACGACATTTTTACCTTAATAATGTCGTCAATAAGTCTATCATAGGAAAAAGATCATCCAACACCATTATTACAAGAATTAGAAAACCAAACAATGAAAATAATCAATTCACAAAATTTCCATGCTTTGAGTGAACTAAGTTCGAGTATTATAAACCAATAAATACACACAAGTGTAGGGCCGCACCCCTAACTATAAGATTTGTAGTGAACTCCCTACATAACAAAAAAACATAAGAAGGGTTAAAAGAGCTCCCTGAAATCGTAGTGATAACCAAGGTGCAGGTTGGAGAAGTTGTCGTGATCACGACATAGTTGATCTGATTGCGTTCCTCAGGCTGTGATTGCGGTATCTGAGGCATTTTGCTCCCCTATTTTTCCTTATTTTTTGCAGCGCTTCCACATTTTCAAACTTGGTTTTCCCTTGTTTTTGGCTTCCAACCTGTCCAAAGAATCTATAAAACATCAAAACTATGTGACTTATTCCAGAAACATAAAGATTCAAATAAGAAAACAATGGGTTTCCTCCCATCAAGCGCTTGATTTAACATCGCAGTACGACGACTCTTTAACTATCATTTATGCCTCTACTTTGAGGATGTGAATTTCCTGCCTAATTTTCAATCATTACATCGTTGAGGTGCATTGGAAAAATGTAAGGGCATGATGACACATGTTCTATCACGCCACTTTCATGACTTAAACTGTTTGCCCAATTTTATATCGAACTTTCGTGTGGGCTCATTGGGAAATAGTGAGAACATTAGAAGGCCACTAATTAGAGATCGATCTTTAAGCTTCTTCGCCTTCAAGATTGGAGTTTTAGCGTACCTTTTTGGAAAGACAAACTTCGGGATATAAGGAAATAGTGCATTCTCACCCTCATTCAATATTTGCTTGGGTGGATTGATTTTCATCAACTCCACCCCGCTTAATGTTGAGAAGTAGTTAGAATGAGGATTTTTTCCTAAATCTGGAGTTGTCTCCATTTAGGTATCCTCAACTCGAAATGGACTAGAGTCTTCATAAGAAATTTGCTTGGATTGTTCTTTTGACTCTAGCACTATTTCCTTTATTCTGACAACTACAACTATATTGTTTTTGATTGGTTGGGAAATAACCGAGGATTCTTTAATGTTAATCTCATTTAGAAGTGTGGGCATGGTCATAGTATTTTCATGATAAACCTTCATGCCCATGTCTTCTATCTTCTTTATTTCCTTATTACATGCCCCCATGTCTTGATGCATGAGTTGTATGTTATCCCCCATTATTTCTACTCGATCTAAGATAACTTGAAGCATTGCTTTAATATCACTCTTTCCAGTGCTTCATTCTTCCCTTTCTTGGCCATAAGACCTATCAAAATCATAAGAAGAACTAGTAATTGGGTTAGCATAATGGGGGTAGCGGACATTTGGACAATCACTCTAATGTCCATATCGAGCACCACATAGAGAACAATCATACTCCATATAACATTGAGATGTTGCACATATCTCTCTCCAAGGAGCATACTTATAATCTTGCCAAAAGTGGGATCCACCATAATCTGGATATGGATCATCAAGATAAGATCTCCAACCACCAAACTCATGTTCATTCCAAGATGCCATTGTAATAAATAAATAAAACTAAAAATTTACCTAATACACGAAATAAAAGAAAAATAACAAACAAATATTTACCAGTTTGAACCAAATCAAGTAAGCTAAAATTCTAAACTAACTCAATACACCAAATTATTCCCCGACTATGACGCCATTTTTGGTAACGTTCAACTTACACGTCAATTTGAGTACAAGGCGGTCGTTATAAATATATTTACCCAACTAAGAGTCGGTCAAATCCATGAGGAACAATGTGAGTAGCGATTTAGTATGTTCAAAGTGGGTTGTGTAGTCGGGCCATGAAAGTGGAGGTCTCAAGGGACCAACATCGAAAACAACACTAGCAAATGTGATGGTCTAAATAACCACGAGGTTTGAGTCCCCATTATTATTATTATATGATTGGTAGGTTTGAGTCCCCATGTTACATAAATTGGTGCTTAATTCACCTTTGACTTATGCTGGAAGGTTTGAGTCCCTCATTGGGAACATGATATATGATTATCCCCTGGTTCGTGTGGCTACATGCACTAGGACCCTTTCATCCAAGGGAGAACTGGGCTAATATGATGGTTATGCTACACAATCCAGGTTAAGATTTTAAAAGTTCTTGCTAATCCCTGTTCTCTACCCTGACATGTGATATATGTATATGTATTTGCATTTAATGATTTGCATTGAATTTGACTGGTTTTGAAATTATTACTCATGGAATTATTTTATCCTTTATCCCTGAGTTAAATTCCATCTCTCTAACTGATAATCATCTTTGGATGCTGTATCCACACACGATACAGGAGCCAGAAATTCTTCCACTTTTCCTTCACAGTGATCATGTGTTTGTGGATAGTTCGTGAGTTTACTTGAAGTGGTGAGCTTTTATCCTCCCGAAGACTTTATTTCATGGTTTGGTTTCCTATGTCTTAGAATTTGTTTCAGACTTATTTTTGGCAATGGTCGGGGGCTTGTCTCGACAGTTTATTAGTGTTAGGTTTTGTTAGAGGCTTTTTGGGGTACTGTGGACTTGGATGTTGCGTTGGTAGTTTGTATTGATTATCGGTATTGGTTGGTGGTTATTGAGATAACTTAGAATCTTTGAACTTATGTTACTTTATCGTGGTGTATTTTCGAGCATGAGTCTATGTTATTGTGTGTCATATTCTATTGACTAAATGGGGGAGGTCTCAAGTCCTCAATGGACTTGAGATGCCCGTCACGATCAGGCTCTGGTTCGAGTCATGACATTCATATACTTCAGGAAAGGTAATTTGGGACATCGACTATATGGTGCAAAACGTTATTAGAAGAAAATTTAGTTGAACAACCACCACCCACTTGAACTCAAATTATTAATATGATGGATGGTTTCAGACCTATGTTTAAGCCTAAATGAGTCAGATGGTATTCTCCACTTTGTGGGTGGTGAAAATACGACCCTAATGGGGCATTTAGAGGTAATTCAGGTCCAAGTTCTGTTGTATTTTGTGTACATAATCATGAAGGAGATTTAGTGTGTTCAAGGGGGATCATAATTCCTGATTCTACTTAGTTGGTTGCTGAGGTATTCCTATAAAAATGGGTTTACAATTTTATTTAGAAAATCATATTCCAAACTTAATTGTTTAATCTAATCTTGCAATGGTAAATATCATCAATGGTGTTTGGGAAATTTCTTGGAGCATGACAACAGAGTTCAATTCTATTAGGAATATAGTGGATTCTATTCCAACAATAGTACAATACTCCTTAAGTGAGGGAAATACTATTGTTGATAACTAAAGTCATTTTAGGAAATGCCAAGCACAAACAAAAAGATGAGGATAAAAAAGTATACAATAGGTTAAGAAATATGATATTGATTCATTAAACAAGTGTTATTTTAACTTTTAAACTCTGTTAGTTGATACTAAATGACTAAATACATTATGATGTCTGAACTAAGTCATGTTGGTTTAACATTTCATGCACCTCGAGAGAGATTGATGTGTTACAAATGATATAAAACTAGGACATATTAATCTTAGTATTTAAATGTCATCTATAGTTGTTTGAGAAGTTCAAGTGCAACAATTCTTGATATGTGTAAAGACTTAGTACGTTCGAAATTTTTTAACTTTACTGATGTTTCAATCCAATAGATAAAAAGTCAAAAATGTACATGAGTTTTTATACATTTGATGAAGGATCTTGATAGAGGAGATCACCTTGAATAACTCAGCCTCTAATGTACAAAATCACCTTCAACAGTAAATAGTTAGTAAACTTATACAACTTTAGGTAACTATGGTTGTATTAATCCCAAATGGGGCTCAACCCATCAAGATTTATTTCTAAGAAAGTGAGATGACTTATTTTTAAAAGTTTAGAAGGGTAAAGTCTAGGTTTTGGCATCCATGGACTCTGCAAATGATCAAAAGGTGACATATTTGAAAAGTGAACTCTACATCTGCAGAAATTTAAGTAAACTTAGACATATACCTAAATTTTGGATGGTGAGTTTAATCATAAAGGTTAGCTACTAATTCCACCACATCTTAAAGAGAAGGCGTGAGATCGAAGGAGAAGAAAAAGGTGAACTTGAGCTCAATTATTAGCTAACCCGTATTCCATTGTATAAGTGATTTGAGCTTAAAATATTTACACGGTGAAATTCAAAGGCTTGGCACATAATCCTAAATAGCTTCATTAGTGACTATGAATGAATCAAGAAGAATAAAGGAAAAAATTGAGCGACAAAAGTGATGGGAAGATGGAGAGATGTATAAGCTTCTATCAACCTTTCTAAATTATTTATGGTTGATGTTTATCTAAGATAGTATCTTCATTTTATTGGGCCAGGCTACTTTTGGACCTGGTGTTATAAATGATACCTTTGTATTTAATAAAAGGGCTTCAAGCATGCCTTTATATTAAAAAGAAAACTCCATTGCATACCCTATCTAGTTTTTGTCACTTTACCCTCCAATTTCATATCTTTTTTTTCTATGTTTCTTCAGTATTTGTTTTGCAATTTATCATTAGTGAGTCTCTTTTTTCTTTTGGTTCTTCTTATGAAGCTTGGTAATGTGTTTTGTTTTACGATTATAGTTTGGTGATGGTTTTTATTTTCTAATTTTAATATAGTGGTGATATGATGATAATTTGGTGATAAGTAAGGTAGAGGTGGTTATAATAATAACACTGATAGTGGTTGCTGGAGGATGGCCTGTGGCGAATGAATGAAATGACGAGAAGCAATTAGCCGGTGTAACACATTGTCAGTGTTTGATTTTCCCCTTGAGAGATTAAAAGGTGATAAAAATAAAAAGTAATAGAGATGGATATGATAAATGGTGGTTACCATAACAATTTGTTTTCTAGTGATAAAGAAATAATATCTTTCCTCCACTTTATAATTTGCTTCACTATATTTTCTATTCATATAGTATTAGTTGGTGTGAGATTGAAATAATGACAACTGGTTTTTGTAGTAGCAACACAATTTGACATAATTTTTTTCTCTATTCTCTAAAACTTTTCCTGTTCTTATTACACCTTTAATACAACTTTACCTATTCTTATTATGCCTATAATAAGGAGGGTTAGGAATAGAAAAATGTAACGCCCTAATTTTCTGGAACCAAAACGCCACACGGTGCTCATGATCTCAAAGGACCACAAGCTAACCCTCTTCTTATATCTATACCTGAGCACTGTATAATACAATAAAATAAATGCAAAAACTGGCGAAAACTTTCCATAAGGTTCAAACATCTAAAATACTCAAAACTAAAAACTGAATACTAATACATCTGTCTGAAAAAACCTCTAACTCTCTAAACTGTGGAGTTAATGGGACATGTCCCTAACTAACTCCATCTACTGAAAATAAACTAAATCTAATAAAAAACTGAAATAAGAAACATCCTCGAATGATAAGGACTCACTGCTACGTCTACCGCTGCCGACTGAGTCTGGATTGCTAAGGGTACTCTGGATCTCGTGCTTCTGAACCTATGGCATCAAATAAAACACCATAGCGCAAATGCGTCAGTACATTTGAATGTACAGAGTATGGAAATGGGGTAAAGCTGAATACAAGGGCTTATGCATCAACATAACTCAACTAAATGATATGCAAGAGCTAGATTAGCATATATAGAGAATTTAGAACTACTTAACAAACTGTGACTGAGCAACTGGGACTGAATCTGATAACTGATACTGAATCTAAAACTGATACCCATACTTATTAATACTGATAAACTAGATGACTGAGTCTACTAATAATGGATATCGACTGGCTGAATCTGAGATCAAACCTTTCTAGCGGGATGACCTCTAGATCTTCTGCTAATGATTAAGATTTACTAAGCTTGAGATCAGGCCTAACTGATGGGTGATCTATGGAACTGACAATGATAATACTCAACAGAATCTGAGACAGAGATCAAGCCTACCTGACGGGTGATCTCGGTAAGTATTAATACTGAATAACTTTGTATGAGACCAGTCCTATCTTACGGGTGGTCCATGAATCACTGGAACTATCTGAGTTCCTTACTGAGATAGATGACTGTATCTGACAGTCCTGATTTTTGAATTCTACTCTGAAGACTGATACTGAAACTGCAATTGTGGGAGTTCTCACTTAACTAACATGCCCCGAGTCTGAACTAGTGGGGTTCAACCTGTAACCCCATCTGGAAGGGTGTCAATACCTCTGCCATGGTAAAGACCTCTCTGGTCAAGCCTCTTTAATGGGTGACCCTCAAGAGGAAGTCAGCCTAAGGCTACGTGGAATTTTGTAGGTAGTCAAGACTTTATCTGACGGGTGACTCCTCATCCTGTGCTTGCTATACATTTCTGGAGTACAGGTATTGCTGCTAATGACTCCGCCTCTCTAACAGGGAAACCACCCTCATGCACTAGCTCGGTGCTAGTTCTTACTTCCAACTAAAAGACTCTGAACAGATCCTTAACTGAACTTAGACTGAGTTGAATATTGTTACTGATTATCTTACTTGACTGACCTGACTGAGTTCACTAGGTTCTATTATCTGATAGAATACGTCTGAATTCTACTTTCTGTCTGAATACTACGGAGTTCTGTAACTAACTGATCTTTACTGGAATCTAATACGAATACTGAATACTATTGAGATCTGAACTGAGTGTCGAGTTTGAATAGACTGAATACTGAGGTTTATTGAATTTTCTTAACTTCTGTACTGACTGAATTCTACTAATTATTGCACGACTGAGATTCTCTTGAACTAACTCGGCTCTAGGCACACAACTATATTTTTTTTGGGTACAAGTACCCCCAGAACTTGATGGAAGGAAACTGACAAACATGACTTCTTGAATATATAACCAACATCCACATCACAACAATCATCTATCATATCAACATCATAACAGTAGTCTATGATTCGAAACATCATCAAGGAAGTATCACTTCAAGCACTTGGGAACATTCAACATGTAAATTGTATATAGAGACATGCTATTGTCTCATGAATTATTCAATAATGAAAATCCATATGAATAGTGATCACATACAACATACTATTCTTTATTCATCTTGGCGTTACAACATACACTAGACATGCATTACTTGTCACAAAGTTGAGGGGTTATACCTAATATTCCACAATGGTACTATTTTCTTCATATAAGCATTCTACCCAACATATGGGTGGCACACTTTGGTCATACAATAATTCATTACCCCTAATTAACATGATTACATAATTTAACATGCTTCTTGAAGAGGTTTTTTCATGAATATCACATCATCAATACATACTAGGGTCAAAGTTTGCATCTTTGCAATCAAGACATGAATTACAACTCAATATCAACATGAACTTCATCCTCAATTCACATGTATCATAAAATCTCATGAAAACATAAACTTTAGAATTTTATAAAGGGTTCTTGAACTTCTTGGGTGGAAGAAACCCAAGAATCAACAATTTGATGCCTTAGTCTCTTGATTTGGAGACACTTGACAGAGGAATTGTTGAGTTCTTGAACCTTTAGGTTGAAACCCTAGGTTTTTCCTGAGAGAAAATTGAGAGAAAACCTTATAATTTGGGTTGAATGAGGCTGAATCTTGAGAGAGATCTAATGTTTCTTGAAGGTTCTTGAAGAAATCCTTAGACTTGTTCTTGATTTTTCATGACTAGGGTTTAACCCCTTTGGGAGAGAATGTTCTTGTTCTTGAGGAGATGATCTTGAGAGAAAACCCTAATCTTATGGTTGAGTGTATGAGAGAATTTTTGAGATGTTTAACTGAAGAAAAATAGGAGAAAGTTACGTCTCTTGAGGTTTATAAGTCTTGGGAGGTGAATTAAAAGACCAAAATACCCCTACGTAACCACTTCTCATTTGCTGAAAATCTTAGCGACGACCAAGGCTGAAATGTCATCAAATTTGATAAGTCGTCATCAAATTTGTGTTAAGTAGTCACACTTTTGATAAGTTATCAGAAATGTCATCACTGGGGTCTGGATTCTGCCTAAGGCTGACGACATTTGTGATAAGTCGTCACACTTATGATAAGTTATCAGCAAATGTCGTTAGTCAGTTTTTCAGGCTGACATGCTGGAGTAAAATAGGCATAACTCTTTTCTCCTATATTGGATTTGGGCAAAATTAGTATCGTTGGACAGATAATTTAAATATCTTTCATTTGACATATAGTAGGTCCTCTAATTTGATATACACAAGGAGTTATGGTCGATTGAAGTTGATCTAAGTTTTGACGTTCACTAAAACTTGAACGAAAGGAAAGCTTTCAACTTGTACTTGAGTTAGGGGAACTCTAGGATCTTTATTCATGCTCAAATAGATTTACACACTACATAATTGATGAACATACTAAATTTACATAGGATTCGAGGCTTTTGGAACATCTACGCATATGAATAATGGATTTTCATTCTAGTCCAAAATATGGAGTGTTACATTATCTCCCCTTTGGAATCATTCGTCCTCGAATGTCGTTTGATAAGTTAAGAGTACTGATCAACTGAACTTACTTAAGAGATGTGAATATCTAAAACATGACTATATGATGGAAATTACTGACACACTAAATTTTGCATGAGAGTATGCTTGCATAACTGATGCATTGAATACCCAGATGAGACTATTCATAAGCTGAATCCTCATGATGGACATGCATATCTAATGCATGGATACTTGACAGAGTTGTTCTCATGAACATCTGACTGAATACACTGATAAGATGAACTTTCTCTACTGAGCATGCATATCTAATGCATGGAGGTCTGACTAAACTTACTCTTGAAAGCGTGACTGACTGTGCAATGATAACTGATGCTAACTCATAATAGGAATCTATGCATGAAACTGAATGGGTTTACGGAATTGATAACTTTGGGGAGTTATAGAGCATCTCCCCCTTGGGACACTATGTCCCTCTAAAAACACTTATATCACTAGAATACTTGAGTACTACTGAGGCGGTGCACAAGACATCTATGAATTGGATCATATCTAAACATATGAGAGCTGAAGATAATGCATGATGCATGAACTCAGTTATACTCGCAACTACTAAGGTACTCTATATTGGAATAGTTACCTTACTGAGATTTCTGATAGTATGACTAGATATGAAAACAAACTATATGAATCTGATTGCTAAACTGAACTGCTGGCTTTACTGACTAACTCATGCGGAAAACTTAAGCTTAACTGAAGCACTGCTTCTGCATTCTTTCAACTAAACCTTCCACCTTAGCCTCAAGTCATTATCATAAGTCTGGGAAAACTTCACTAAACTCTGAACTGAACTACAATCAATCTACTCTAGGGTTTGCAATACAATAATGTACCTAAATGATAACTCATCCTGTAAGACTGCACCTGAAATTATAGAGCTTACTGCTAATATTATCCCTAGGGGTACAACTCTTAACTTCCTTTAGTCTCCGCAATCATCAAACTTAAATTCTTGCATGCACTGTTCAAGCCTATTGAAATCTCTAGAACATGTCTATCCATTTATACATAAACATAACACTCGCTACTGTCATGGGCTGCTAATATCACATCTTTTAACTTACATCCACACCTTCATACTTAGTCTAAAATCCACCAACTTAAATTCTTCAAAGATTCAAGCTTAGTCTCTAAAGCATAATGTGAATATCCATAATTTTTTAATAAACATGCTACTCTCATCCTAGTCTTCAAATGTTACCTCTCTAAAACTTATATTTTCTCCACACCATGAGAATTACCACTATGCCTCTATCAACAACACATATAACTCTGGATCACTAAACTTAAACTCTTCATACATTGTTTCAAGACTATTGATTCACCTTTTATACAACTACCCCCCATGAAATATACTCTGCCCAATTTTAGATAACCCTATCCCGAACTATTTGTGGGGACTATCTGAGAAAGCTCTATCTGTAGGACTTTGGGCCTCACTACTTTTGATACCTTAAGAGTAAGGTAAAGATGACATGAATGGAACATGATGAGAATTCACATATGTTTCTTAGAGAACCTTTCTATGGCATGATCTGAGACATGAAAGAAGGGAAACTGTTCCTAAAACATCTTATAGCCTCCTGCACATAAATGTGGCACACAACACACCTATGTACAAAACTCTACTCGATGCGTCTTTCAAACTTCCTAGGAAACTATTGAACCTTAGGCTCTGATACCAAGTTTGTAACGCCCCAATTTTCTGGAACCAAAATGCCACACGGTGATAATGATCCCGAAGGACCACAAGATAACCCTCTTGTGATATCTATACCTAAGCAATGCATAATATAATAAAATAAATACGAAAATTGGTAAAAACTTTCCATAAGGTTCAAACGTCTAAAATACTCAAAACTAAAAACTAAATACTAATACATCTGTCTGAAAAAACCTCTAACTGTCTGAACTGTGGAGTTGATGGGACATGTCCCCAACTAACTTCGTCTACTAAAAATAAACTAATTCTAATGAAGTACTAAAATAAGAAACATCCTCAGATGATAAGGACTCACTGCTACGTCTACCGCTGTTGACTGAGTCTAAACTACTAAGGGTACTCTGGATCTCGTGCTTCTGAACCTATGGCATCAAATAAAAAACCATAGCACAAATGAGTCAGTACATTTGAATGTACTGAGTATGCAAATGGGGTAAAGCTGAATGCAAGGGCTTGTGCATGAACACAGCTAAACTGAGTGATATGCAAGAGCTAGACTAGCATATATAGAGAATCTATAACTACTTAACATACTGTGACTGAGCATACTGGGACTGAATCTGATAACTGATACTGATTCTAAAACTGATACCCATACTTATTAATACTGATAAACTAGATGACTGAGTCTTCTAATAATTGATATCGACTAGCTGAATCTGAGATCAAACCTATCTAGGGGGATGACCTCTAGATCTTTTGATAATGATTAAGATTTACTAGGCTTGAGATCAGGCCTAACTGACGGGTGATCTATGGAAATAATAATGATAATATTCAACTGAATCTGAGACTGAGATCAAGCCTACCTGACGAGTGATCTTGGTAAGTATTAATATTAAATAACTTTGTGTGATACCAGGCCTATCTGACGGGTGGTCCATGAATCATTGGAACTATCTGAGTTCCTTACTGAGATAGACGACTGTATCTGACAGTCCTGATTTTTGAGTTCTACTCTGAAGACTGATATTGAAGCTGCAACTATGGGAGGTCTCACTTAACCGACATGCCCCAAGTCTAAATTAGTGGGGTCCAACCTGTAACCCCAATTGGAAGGGTGTTAATACCGTGCCACGGGTAAATACCTCTCTGGTCAAGCCTTTCTAATGGGTGACCCTCAAGAGAAAGTCAACCTAAGGCTATGTGGACTCCTACAGGTAGTCAAGCTTTTATCTGACGGGTGACTTCTCATCCTGCACTGGCTACGCAGTTCTGGAGTACAGGTAATACTGCTAACGACTCCGTCTCTCTAACGAGAAAATTGCCATCCTACACTCGCTCGGTGCTAGTTCCTACTCCCAACTGAAAGACTCTGAACTGATCCTTAACTGAACTTAGACTGAGTTAAATATTGTTACTGATTATCTTATTTGACTGACCTAACTGAGTTCACTTGGTTCTGTTATCTGACAAAATACGTCTGAATTCTACTTTCTGTCTAAATACTATGGAATTATGTAATTCACTGATCTTTACTAGAATTTGATCCGAATACTGAATACTACTGAGATCTAAACTGAGTGCTGAGCTTGAGTAGACTGAATATTGAGGTTTACTAAATTTTTTTAACGTCTGTACTGATTGAATTCTATTAATCATAGCACGACTGAGGTTCTCTTGAACCGACTCAGCTTTAGGCACACAACTATATTTTTTTGGGTACAAGTACCCCCAGGACTCGATGGAAGGAAACTGAAAAACATGATTTCTTGAATATATAACTAATATCCACATCACAACAATAATCTATCACATCAATATCATAACAGTAGTCTATCATTCGCAATATCATCAAGGAAGTATAACTTCAAGCTCTTGGGGAACATTCTACATGTAAATTGTTTATAGAGGCATGATATTGTTTCATGAATTATTCAACAAAGAAAATCCACATGAATAGGAAGCATATGCAACATACTATTCTTTATTCATCTTGGCGTTACAACAAACACTAGACATGCATTATTTGTCACAAATTTGAGGGTTTATTCCTAATATGCCACAATAGTACTATTTTCTTCATATAAGCATTCTACCCAACATATGAGAGGCACACTTTGGTCATACAATAATTCATTACCCCTAATTAACATGATTACATAATTTAACATGCTTCTTGAAGAGGCTTTGTCACGAATATCACATAATCAACACATACTAGGGTCAAAGTTTGCATCTTTGCAATCAAGACATGAATTATAACTCAATATCAACATGAACTTCATACTCAATTCACATGTATCATAAAATCTCATGAAAACAAAAACTTTAGTATTTTATAAAGGATTCTTGAACTTCTTGGGTGGAAGAAACCCAAGAATCAACACTTTTATACCTTAGTCTCTTGATTTGGAGAGACTTCACAGTGGAATTGTTGAGTTCTTGAACCTTTAGGTTGAAACCCTAGGTTTTTCCTGAGAGAAAATTGAGAGAAAACCTTATAATTTGGGTTGAATGAGGCTGAATCTTGAGAGAGATCTAATGTTTCTTTAAGGTTCTTGAAGAAATCCTTAGGCTTGTTCTTGATTTTTCATGACTAGGGTTTAACCCCTTTGGGAGAGAATGTTCTTGTTCTTGAGGAGATGATCTTGAGAGAAAACCCTAATCTTATGGTTGAGTGTATGAGAGAATTTTTGAGATGTTTAACTGAAGAAAAATAGGAGAAAGTTACGTTCCTCGAGGTTTATAAGTCTTGGGAGGTGAAGTAAAAGACCAAAATACCCCTACGTAACCACTTCTCATTTGCTGAAAATCTTAGCTGACGACCAAGGCTGAAAAGTCATCAAATTTGTGATAAGTCGTCACAAATATCGTCACTTGGGAGCTGGTTCCTGCCTAAGGCTGACGACATTTGTGATAAATCATCGCACTTGTGATAAGTTATCAGAAATGTCATCACTTAGGTATGGATTCGGCCTAAGGCTGACGACATTTGTGATAAGTCATCACACTTGTGATAAGTTATCAGCAAATGTCGTCAGTCAGTTTTCCAGGCTGACATGCTGGAGTAAAATAGACATAACTCTTTGCTCCGATATCGGATTTGGGAAAAATTAGTATCGTTGGAAAAATAATTAAAAGATATTTCATTTGACATATAATATATCCTCCATTTCAATATACACAAGGAGTTATTGTAGATTGAAGTTGACCTAAGTTTTGACGCTCACTAAAACTTGAATGATAGGAAAACTTTCAACTTTTCTTAGAGTTAGGGGACTTCTATGATCTTAATTCATGCTGAAATAGATTCCCACACTACATAATCGATTAACACACTAAATTTACATAGAATTCGAGGCTTTTGGAACATCTACGCATATGAATAATGGATTTTCATTCTAGTCCAAAATATGGGGTGTTACAAAAAAGAAGTAGGGGCCTGGAGTTTTTTTTGGGGGAGGGAGTGGGTATTGTGAAGTTTTTTTGAGTTGTTTATAAAAAATGATTTTTTATTGTATATTATGCATTTTTTACATGTGAAAATTAGGTATTGGAGCATGACACTTACATTTTATCTTAAGACGGATATTGGTTGAAAATAAGGTAATAATTGTACTTTCAAATTGTTTAGGGGGGGTCATAGGACTCTCACAAAGTATAAATATCTACTTACAAATTTGGACACCTCTTTAAGACAGATATTGGTAGAAAGTAAGGTAATAATTTTACTTTCAAATTGTTTAGGGGGTCGTAGGACTCTCACAAATTTTAAGTATCTACTTGCAAATCTGGGACAACTTTAGTGGTGAGTGATGATAGGCGAATTTACACGCCTATATCAATATATTTTGCCCATATTTTAGCCTAGTTTTGAGAACAAATTATATATTTCATGCACTTTTAGTCCTTTATCCTGTAAATGAGCTAACGAACATGATTAGTAAAGTTTCAGGTATAAATAATGCAAAATTCAGCATTTTATGGCTTACTTGACGCAAAAGAAAGCTCACAAAGAAAGGAAAAGGAGTTTACACGCCTAAGGACCAAAACTGCTGCATGGAAAATCTGTCCCGGGCTAAAACAGCATTTCTGAAGACTTTGGGGACTTACAGACACATAGCTGGATTTGGACAATGATGCATTAACCTAGTACAATTGGGTTATGTATTTCATTAGTTTATTTGGATTAGGAGAATGTTACATTAACCTAGTACAATTGGGTTAAGTATTTCCTTAGTTTAGTAGGATTTGGTTAAGTATTTCATTAGCTTAGTAGGAATAGGATATGGGTATTATAAATACCCTATCATGCTAGAGATTTTTATTCAAGTCCTCCCTGAGTGGAGAGACACATTCTACTTCTCAATTACAACTCTTCTAATCTTTCCATTAATTCTACTCTTCTTCTATTCTTAAATTCCACAACAAGAGAATCGTTACCAAGCTAAGGAATTCACGCCTAACGTCTATCACTTGATCTACACGCCATTACTCAATATTGTGATATAATAACAATGTCAATCGTGATCTCCTTCGCATTCATGGGTAACTAAACCTCTCTGTTGGGGTTATGGAAGCCGAATGAGATACTATCTATTGCTGTGAGTTTGTGAGTTCGTGACACGTATATTGCTTATATCATTATTCTCTTCATCTTAATTTACATTCTTTTCGGTTGCAAACGCAAGAATACGCCAGTCTAACATTTAACTTGTTCGAGAGAAAGGTTATTTGTCTGGAAAAGAGATAATGTCAAGGTAGTAGGACACCCTTTCCTATTAAAAAGCTAGTGCCGTAACTGGACTAACCTCTTGGAGAATTTGTACCGTTAGACACGCTTTAAGCTCGAGAGAGTTAAAGTGAAATAGTCCTTGTTTAGGTCGAGAGACGCTTGGATTTACCATCGAATACAATTCTCTATAAGCAATTGCATGTCAGAATTCTACACACTCATAGCCAATAGAGACGTATACCTCAGAAGGTGGACATAACCCCAATGCTTCAATTCTCATTGTTTACAACTCACGTAACAATCTCTCTCTTTTTACTTTATTGTTTTCGTTACACATTACAATCCCCCCTTTTACGAGACTTGCACCAAAAGTTTAGTAATTTTGCTTACTTGTTGGCCAAGCTATTCCCTGTGGGATCGACACCCAACCCAGGTTGGGTTCTATATTTGCTAACGACCGCTTTACACTCCCACGAGAGCTGTAGATTGAGCGTTATCAAAAATTGGCGCCGTTGCCGGGGACTACGAGTGTCAATCAAGTTCGTGATAATTACTAGACCCTTTGGTCAAAGATTCTCGTACTTTTACTTTTAGTTTTTGTTTTTGTTTCTTGCAGGTTTTTACTTTAGTGCATGCCCATACTAGAAGTTCTGGTCAACCGTTATTACCAATCAATCCTGAACCACAACGAATTAGAAGAATGAAAGCACAAGCTGAAATCGACAGGATGGCTGCTCAACATGAGCAAGCAAGATTAGCTGCTCTTGCTGCTGCTCAAGTCCAACAACAAAACATTGATAATCCTGGGCGAGCAACAAATCCTGATGATGAAGATTTAGGTGATGACGAGTTACTAAACCCTAGGCGTGATGCTGAAATTATAACACCTGCCAACAGAAGAGGTCGACAAGCTCGGTATAGGTATGATCGCCAACCTTTACAGCCAGCTTTCGACGATGATGATGATGATCTTGATGGTGCCGGAGCCACTGGAGCTATAATTCCACCACCATTAGCGCCCGGAGCATTGTTCAACATCACAAGCACCATTATTCAGTTATTGCAACTCAAGGGATTATTTGGTGGACTAGCAGGCGACGATCCGAATATGCATCTCATCAACTTTATTTCTACATGCAAGTCTTTTGACAATCCTGGTGTTGGTCAGAATGCTATTCGATTACGTCTATTTCCATTGTCTCTGTCTGGAGAGGCAACACTATGGTTGAATGGGCTGACTCCAGATTCAATTACAAATTGGAGGCAATTGAGAGACGCTTTCCTAGAAAGATTCTTTCCGCTATCCAAAAGGGCTCAATTGAGAGATGAAATCAGCAACTTTCGTCAGCTCCCCTCTGAAGCTCTTCATGAAACATGGGAGAGGTTCAAGACAAAGCTAGCAAGATTCCCAAACCATCACATGACTAATGTTCACCTCATGGAGATCTTGTATAGAGCCTTGAATTCAATAACTAAACCAGTGGTGGATAACGCAGCTGGAGGTTCTTTCATGGACCTTACCTTTGGTCAAGCAAGCAATATGATAGATCGCATGACAAAGCAAAGTAGAGCTTGGCATACCAGGGATTCTGAGGTAGCAAGCCCCACTTTATCTATTGGCATGTCTGCAGACCAAAGAAGAAGAGAAGAAGAACGTGAGCAAGACATGGCGCACATGAAAACACAATTGGATCTTCTGACAAAGCACTTATTATCAGGGAAGACCAAAAAAGTGAAAGCTGTAGCGCTAAAAGGAAGAGACGAATCTGATTCTGAAGAGGAGGCCAACTACTTGAACAATTAAGGGGGTTTCCGTGGGAATGCCCAAGGAAACCAAGGTCGGAACTATTATGATAAATCTGGAAGCAAAGACCAAGGTAGTTGGAAGAAAAACAATGAAAAGAGTGGTTTGTACGTTCCCCCTGGTAGACGTGACACCACCACATCTAATTCTGGAAGTAAGGAAGACATGATGGCTAAGTTATTGAAAGGAGTAGAAGCAATGAGCGCGGGAGTTAAGGAGGTGATTGATGATTTGTCCACCATGAAGCAACTAGTTGATTCTCATTCCATTTCTATCAAGCAAATAGAGCAGCAATTGAGCCAACTTTCAGCAGCATTCAATCAAAGAAAGGCTGGCACCTTACCGAGCGATACTGTGCAAAACCCAAAGAATGATGGGTCATGCATGGCCATCACTACCAGAAGTGGTAAGGTGCTGGAAACTTCAAAAAAAGGCAAGCAAGTGGTTGACGAAGTTGTGGACATGGACGTTACACCTAATGACGTTACAAAAGGAAAAGAAGCCGCAACAACTACTCCCAATGTCAGGGACGTTTCACCTAGTGACGTGCAGCCTGAAAAAGTGAAAAAACGGAAGCAAGAGGAGAAGAAAGCCGTGGAGAGAACACTTCCATACCCACCACCACCTTTTCCCCAAAGATTGAAGAAGGCGGCCGATGACACTAAGTTCAGCAAATTTATGACTATGCTGAAGCAACTGACCATTAATGTTCCATTGGTAGAGGCACTTGAACAAATGCCAGGGTATGCGAAGTTTATGAAATATCTTTTGACTAAAAAGAGGGCAGCAAGTTATGAGCTGAAGGATGATGTGCATCATTGTAGTGCAATTGCTACCCGATCGATAGTTCAGAAGAAGGCCGACCCCGGAGCTTTCACTATTCCTTGCACCGTCGGATCTTTGAACTTTGCCAAAGCATTGTGTGACTTAGGAGCATGCATCAACTTGATGCCATTATCAATCTACAAGAAGTTGGGGCTAGGAGATCCTACACCAACTAATATGAGGCTTGTTATGGCGGATAGGTCGGTAAAACGACCGGTCGGTATTCTATGCGATGTCTTGGTAAAGGTTTCTTCATTTATCTTTCCAGCAGACTTTGTCATCTTGGATTGTGAAGCATATTCAGAGGTTCCCATAATCTTGGGACGTCCTTTCCTTGCCACGGGAAGTGTGCTCATAGATTTGAGAGCTAATGAGCTTTCATTCCGAATAAATGACGAAGTGGTTCGCTTTGATATTTGCAAATCAATGAAGCAACCCAAAGATCTGAGTGTATTTTCTATGGCTGATGTTGTCTTTGATGATGAGAAAGAGTTACTTGCAGAAGAGCAAATTCTTGATGATCCTTTGGAGGTTTTGCTCATGAAAGGAGAGAATAATGATGCTGAAATTTTTGAAGATATTTGTGCTCTATCGGGATTAGGGACATATCACTATACTCCCAAGAAGCTAGATCTTGATCTCAAAAATCGACCCACACCACCAGCTAAGCCATCCACTGAAGAACCACCCACGTTAGAACTGAAGGAGCTGCCAAGCCATTTGAAGTACGCATTCTTAGGAAGCGGAAACACTCTTCCAGTCATAGTGGCAGCCGATTTGGGTGAGCAACAAGTTGCAGCTCTTATTGCAATCTTACGCAAGTATATTAGAGCTATTGGATGGACCATTGCGGATATTATTTGTATTCCACCTGGGATTTGCACACATAAAATTCAGCTTCAAGAAAAGTGAACACCCACCATTGAAAACCAAAGGCGATTAAACCCACCAATGCAAGAAGTGGTGAAGAAGGAGATTATCAAGTGGTTAGACGCAGGAGTTGTATATCCTATCTCTGATAGTACATGGGTGAGTCCTGTTCAATGTGTTCCCAAGAAAGGAGGTATGGCGGTGGTCGCAAATGCAAAGAATGAGCTTATTCCACTCAGGCCCGTTACTGGATAGAGAGTATGTATGGACTACCGCAAGCTGAATTCTTGGACGCTCAAGGATCACTTCCCCATGCCATTTATGGACCAAATGCTAGATCGATTAGCGGGGAAAGGATGTTTTTGCTTCTTGGATGGTTATTCAGGTTATAATCAGATTTGTATTGCTCCCGAAGACCAAGAGAAGACAACGTTTACATGCCCATATGGTACGTTTGCCTTCAAACGCATGCCATTTGGCCTATGTAATGCCCCAGCCACCTTTCAACGTTGTATGATGTCTATTTTCTCTGATATGGTTGAAGACACTTTGGAGGTATTTATGGACGACTTTTCAGTTGTTGGTGAGACCTTTGAAGCGTGCTTGGCAAACTTGAGCATGGCATTGCAAAGATGTGTAGAGTTTAACCTTGTGCTGAATTGGGAGAAGTGCCACTTTATGGTAAAAGAAGGAATCGTTCTTGGGCACAAGATCTCCAAAAGAGGAATAGAGGTTGATCGCGCAAAAATAGAGGTAATTGAGAAGCTACCGCCTCCAATTTCGGTGAAGGGAGTTCGGAGTTTTCTTGGCCATGCTGGGTTCTATCGTAGATTTATCAAAGACTTCTCCAAAATTTCTAGTCCATTGTGCAAACTATTGGAGAAAGATGCGAAGTTTGACTTTAATGACGATTGCTTAAAGGCATTCGAATGCCTTAAAGGAAAACTCATTGAAGCCCCTATCATGGTAGCACCAGATTGGATGCTCCCGTTCGAAGTCATGTGTGATGCTAGTGGTGTAGCCGTTGGTGCTGTTCTTGGACAGAGAAAGGAGAAACTATTTTATCCTATCTACTATGCGAGTAAGGTCCTAAATGAAGCCCAAAGGAACTACACTGTTACTGAACAAGAGCTCCTAGCGGTTGTGTATGCATTTGAGAAGTTTCGCGCCTATCTATTGGGTACTAAGGTAATCGTACATACAGACCATGCAGCTCTTAGGTATCTAATGACAAAGAAGGATGCAAAACCAAGGTTGATTTGATGGGTGTTGCTGCTGCAAGAGTTTGATTTCGAAGTCAAAAATAGAAGAGGTTGCGAGAACCAAGTGGCTGATCACCTATCTAGACTTGAGGGTGAGCAAGTGGCGCAACCTGAAATTCAGATTGATGATGCATTCCCTGACGAGGAGATATTAGCAACAACAATGGAGAAATTACCATGGTATGCCGACTTTGCAAATTTCGTAGTGAGTAATGTGCTACCCGCCAATTTATCTTACCACCAAAGGAGAAAGTTTATGCATGACGTTCAGCACTAATATTGGGATGAGCCTTATTTGTTTCGAAGATGCGCTGATGGTATCATTCGACGATGTATATCCCATGAAGAAGTGCCTACTATATTGGAAGCATGCCACACTTCGCAAGTTGGAGGACATCATGCAGGCAATCGAACGGCAAGAAAAATATTGCAAAGTGGATATTATTGGCCTTCGATATTCAGGGATGCATATGACTATGTGAGGAGGTGTGACCAATGCCAACGACAAGGTGCTATTTCAAAACACCATGAAATGACCATGTCCAAAATTCTTGAGGTAGAACTCTTTGATGTGTGGGGTATTGATTTCATGGGACCATTCGTGAATTCGTTTGGAATGAAGTACATCTTGGTTTCTGTGGATTATGTTTCAAAATGGGTTGAAGTTGTAGCATTGGCCGACAACGAAGGAAAGCGTGTTGTAGCGTTCTTAAAGAAGAATATCTTCTCTCGCTTTGGAGTCCCTCGTACTATCATAAGTGATGGAGGATCTCACTTTTGCAACAAGCTATTCAAATCTGTATTTGCCAAGTATGGTGTCAAGCAACACAAGGTAGCTACGCCTTATCATCCCCAAACTAGTGGACAAGTAGAGGTTTCCAATCGTGAGATCAAACAAATCCTTGCAAATACGGTTAATGCGAATCGGAAGGATTGGTCTCGAAAGCTAGATGATGCACTATGGGCGTATCGGACTGCATTCAAGACACCCATTGGCATGTCTCCTTATCAACTAGTTTATGGAAAGACTTGTCATCTACCCATTGAACTCGTGCACAAGGCATTGTGGGCATTGAAGCGATTGAACTTGAATTGGGAAGATGTGAAGAATCTGAGGTTGGAGCAGCTGAACGAACTAGATGAATTCCGTCTCCATGCATATGAACGATCGGATTTATACAAGGAGCGGATGAAGAAGTATCATGATTAGCGGATTGTTCGATGGAATTTCCAAAAGGGTGACATGGTACTACTCTTCAACTCCAGATTTAAGCTCTTCCCAGGTAAGTTAAAATCGAAATGGTCTGGTCCATTTAAGGTTATCCAAGTCTACTCGTCTGGAGTAGTTGAATTGGAAGGCATTAAGGGTGTCGTCTTCAAAGTGAATGGCCAACGTGTTAAGCCATATATCGGTCCTCTTGACTCGATGAATGACATGGCCATCACTTATCTCGACGAAGTCTAAGTACTCGAGATTACTACTGTTTTATCGTTTTATCGTTTCGTCGTTTTAGTTTTTTTTTTTGTGATAAAAGAAAATCCAAAAATAAGAGTCGTGCCACGACCAAAACTAAGGCGCTTGCTTTAAATTAGGCTTATTGGGGGGGTTATGTAGCAAAGCCGTGAAGCTATGGGTCTAGGATTACTTGTACTGGAAACTCATGTTTGCCGACATGAGGTTTGGTATTGATGACCTGTGTGCCTAGTTCACACTATTGGTACATTGTATCTTTGATTGACATGGTTTTGGGGTATTCCCTAGTCTTCCTTGATGCCTTCGGTTCATGAGGCTAACATGCATTGGGGACCTTTCAACAGGGAGATCTTAACCAGTATAGCTCGTGGGTGCCTATTTATGATGGTTGAGCTATATACTCCGTGGTAAAGTTTACTTCATGCTAAGACTTGTTCCCTTTATTGGTATGACATGCTTATACATATCCTCGAGTTACATGCTTGTACTCAACATACTAACCATCTCCGGATGATATATCCCCATGGGATGCAGGCATTGCAGATACTTCTAATTTTCCTGTATAGTGTTAGGTGGATCGGCTTGATTCGTCGGTCGTTGGTGGTAAAGTGGTGATATTCCATTCTCCCCCGGTCATTTATGGTCTGTTGGGATCAGTGTTCGGAGCTTTTGAGGTTGAGAAATTTGAATTTAGTCAAAAAAATTAGTAAACAACCTTGAATGAGAATTCTGATAGCTTTGATAGAAATAGAACATGGATTTTTGACATGACCCACCCTAGGCCTTTGTCGTAATAGGTGTTAGAAGTTCGACTGGGACTGGAGACCACCCTTATTACCTAACCCAACCTCCAGTCGCCTGCCCTTAGTTGGCTGAATTTCGAGCATGTAATAAAATAGTATAATAGCTCACAAAAAGACTCTAGATAGATCACAACCGTGACTAATCCAACTGAGTCCAACCATCCCATACCAATAATCCAACCATACAAAACCATACCAAAACAAGGGCCATAAACCAGGCCACAACCAAGGACGTTCCAAAACATAATATAATTAATTCCAAAATGAAATATGATAGAATAGTGAGAAATTTTGTTCGATGAGCCATCCTCCCAGCATATTCCAATGCCAAGGCTAACACCTATTCCAACCCATAGAAGTACCACAAATCCACTATTCAGAAGAGTAATGAAATTTTGTTGGGACATGGCCCCAACCATAGCTAAAACCAATGTCCAAAATAAAACCAAAATGTCTAGAAATATCTATAACATAAAATGATGCCTTCCAAAAGGATTGAAGCTCACCACTTCAGTCCGAATTATTATACCGAGTCAATCACTATGTAGGAGGAGTAGAACGCTGGTTCCTGCATAGAGTGGGAAAACAACCACCAGTAGACGGGTTTAGCGAGTGACTGCTAGTATGATCTCCGGGTAAGGATAAAATAATGCCATTTATAAAACTAAGTAAAACCATCCATATGCACACAACCATCATACATATATATATGTAATCATGCCGGGAAAATGACCGGGTTTATCATGACTTTAAAACCTTTACCTAGGCTGCGTAGCTTTGCTATCCTAAACTATCTATGGGCTATATGGGTTCAACCCCTACTGAAAGGGCCCCAGTGCATGTATCCGAACGACCAGGGAAGTATCCCATGGGATGAATAGTATATTCCCCAAATAAAGTGTGACATCATTCATACAATCACCACGACCAACCTCATATCAACAGATATGAGTTTCCAGTTTTGGTCCCCTCGGGACCTCCACCTTCCATGACTTAGCTACACCTCCTACCATTATTGACCAATTAAAACAAATTTCTAAATAACAAAACCATTATCCATTTATTAACCAAGTCCGTTGATATTGGTATTGTCATTCCAACCTTTACTTGCAAGTATCATCCATGCCCAACCTTTTCTAGGTTTAAGGGGACTTTCAAGTGCCCTTCTATTTACCATATTAAACGACTTGGGAGACTTCCGTGTTCCCTAAAAGCATAACCAACTATCCATTTACCATTCCAAACCATTTAAACCATGTACAATTTCTTTACCGAATTTTAAAACATGCAAGAGTTTTATTACAGGTAGTCAATGCAATGGACATATCTTTATAAACATTTTGTCAAACACTTTGGGGGCATAATATGATCAAAACCAATTTCAATTACCAATAAACCATTTCCATGCAATCTAATTAAGCAAAACCACCATTAATGCATATAAAAGCATAATTAAAACTATGGGAAACCATAACCAACCATTTAACATCAAAACTCCCAAATTATATTTGAAAACCAAAATCATAAAATGAATGAACTCATGGAAAACATTCATAAAACCATGTATTTAGTTAGAATTAACAATGAAGGAAGAGAACATTCCTTAAACCCAGATGATGACTAAAAGAAATCCCTATGACAAGCCCCAAATTAATATTTTAGTTGAAACCCTGGCTCCCCTTGCCCAAAAGATCATAAGAGAATTGTAGAGTGTTTAGGAAGAATTTCTAAGTGTTAATGAATGGAATAATAGAGTAAATAACCTCCCAAGTAGGTTTGAAATTGTGGGACCCTATTAGGATAAGTGGAGAAATGTCCAGAATACGTCCACTTAGGTTGCACCTAAATCCCATCACAGGGATACAACTGACTGACACGAGTTGTACCCTTTGATACAATAGGTATACATCATTCGTATCCTGAACCTCCATCCTTGGACCAAACACTGTCCAGTATTAACTTATCCAACCAGTCGTAACCATAATATACGATCCATACCTTTCATACGTACACTGGTAGATTTACACCCAAGGAAGATTTAGACACTGTCCACCATATGAGACCTGGGTACGACTCGTACCCTGGCTTACGACTCATGGTGATCCACTCGTACTTAATCCAACCTAAGTAACTAAGTCTAAGATTAAGTTTAGGAATCAAACAATCCGTAACCACCAATACGACATGTACCCCTAAGTCGTATCCATTCCAGTAACTAAAATATATCCCACCGACCAACACTTATTAATACATGAATGGACCATACCATATATACCCCAACATACGGCACGTACAGATTAGTCGTATTGGGTCTAGAGATTAGAATTCTAGGAATTTTTATAAGGTTAAGAAACTAGGGTGTTTCAATTTTAGGCTAAGGGGACCTATTACTCACAATTGTACCTAAGATCGTGGTTTCAAAGAATGGTCGTGGTTCCCTCTTGTGGTTGGAAGGTATACTTGAAAAGTTTTATAGTTTTCGGAGTTTTTTCGACCAGATGATACCATTTTATGGTCATACAATGTAACCACGATCATGGTTTGGCTTGTGACTTCTAACTACTGGATAGTGCTTTACTAAAATGGCCATAACATTTTACTCCGATATTGAATTACGACAAAACCGTATGTGTTTCAATGATAATTAAAATTTATATGATTTGGTAGGTGCTGAGATAAAAACTACTTTATAATATAGTATTTATGCTCTTATGAAGTTAACTATAGCAAGATTCTTCTAAAGAAATTATTCAATAAGGAAGTTTTGACTTGGCTATGAGCTAGGAGTTACATGATACCTTAATAAATTTCTAAACCACTACTCATACTATCAAAACATGTTGTATGATGCTACATGTAATTGAAGCATTGTTTTTATATTTTCTTAAATTTTTAGGTTGTTATAGTATCTCCCCCTTGGGGTCATTTATTGTAACGATCCAAAATCACCTCCCGAGACGTCACACGGTGCTTAGGGATACAAGTAGCCAAAAGCTAACCGTTTGAGCCTATCACTTCTCATAATAACTCATTCAAGAAGGAATATACAAAACACTGGCACTGTCATATCAAGTGAAAGGAAATACGAAGGTAATACTCAATCCTAACGAACACAATACTAGAAATCTCAACACAACTACAGTCTGATAACTAGTATAACAAAGCCTCTACTACTCCATGAACTTGAGAGCCTCACTACTCTATGAACTCGAGAGCCATTGGGATAGGTCCCCAGCTGACTCAAACTGAACTGAAAGTAATAACAAAAATACTAGAATACTAAAATGTCTAAAGATAGGTGCTCGAACAATAAGGACTCACCACTGTAGAAATGTAGACAAAGGTACTCGGGAATTACTGACGAGGCTGGGACTGAGCACCTGAACCAACATTATAAGACAATGTAGCACATTGACGTATATGTGGATCAACACTTGGGAATGTACTGAGTATATGGGGATGTATGCATTTACATAAAACAATATCAATACTCTTTAATCAAATCATGCATCCAAATAGAAATGACTCACATGGCTTGAATAAGTCTAAAATGTAAAGCTCATAAATAAGGTAGAATGAAGCATGTAACACAAATCTCGTGAGTCATTATACTTTGGCTTTAAAATATGCGCTCTCCTCTTATTCTCATTACTCATAGGATGAAGGAAGATTTAAACAATACTTTCAACCCATGCATATGTCTTATGGAGAGTAAAACTTCTTTATTGCTCAAGAACTTATAACTCTTTTGAACTCAAACACTTGGAACTCGAAATCATATGAATTTGGTTTAGAAATTGATGATCAACTCTTATTAGTAGAGAAAACTACTTTCTTCTTTGGAAAATACTCAAAAACAATTAGTCCACTATAGAAAATATCTCATCTCAAAGCTTTAGGGAAAATATTCTATCTCAATGAAAAATACTTTAGTTTAGGTAGGTTCTCGTAACCGACATAAACCATATGAGCTACATAGAGTCCAATGTCTTGTCCTCCAAAGGAAGAAACCTCATGTTGGGGAAAGGCATCATACTCTTGCCAAGGAGTATAACCTCAACTTAGTGATCTCTTATCTCGGCCTCAGGCCCAAAATATCAAGCCTATGGTGGCACATAGTTTTGGGGTAAGAAACTGTGGTAACTTTACAAACTCGGTGCTAAATACTAATCCATTTAGTTTATCTCGCTTATCTCATGGAAATCCACTTTCAAAATAATCTCATGGTTCATAAGAACCCAAAAATAAAATTTGTAATTTGATGTGGTAGAGTGGATTTCAAAACTCTATGACCATTCGGTCAAAATATTTCTTAATATTCTCAAAAAACTCAAATCATGGATGCTTATAGCACAATAGTTCATAAAACTGCAAGTCTCAAGTAGGGATTAATGACCCATATTTCAATCTCAAGTTAAAACTCATCATAATGCATAATAGATAGCATATAGATTCATAATTCATGTTGAAATCTGGAAGTTACAGCAATTTGTCTCAAAATATCAACATACTCATATACTTCAATTTCTAGAACATTGAAACACTTAAATTCTCAAGGAGTAACAACATAGGGTATAAACCCAGCTTCAATTTCTTAAGAATACATGCAAAATCATGCTATTTGACTTTCAATTCAAGGGAAACACCAAGATATTGCAATCAATAACAATGGGTGAAAAACCCTAATTCAATATCATGTAAAATCTCATAGATGCAGGAAATGATAGTTTAAATAAGTCTTTGGGCACAAGGGTGAAAGAATTAGCCTTGTTCAAAACCCCACATACCTTGGATTATGAAATTGGATGAACAAACTTGCTTCAAACTCTTTTTCTTACTCTCGAGAAAGGGTTCTTGTAACCCTTGAACTTAGGAAACTTAAATCTCAACTCAATTTGTAGAATCTATGGTGAGTTCTTGTATTTCTTGGAGAAAGGTTTTAGATTTGATCTTGAGGAAGAAACCCTAGCTCTTTTGTGTTTTGGAAGATGAATGAAGTCATTTGCTTTGTTTGGAATATATCTGGTTCATGAAAGAGTGGAAAGACCAAAAATTCCCTTTTAAAAATAACTTAAAATACTGAACGGGGGCTGTGACGGTCAAAGCGATGGTCCGTCGCTAGCTTGATGGTCCGTCAGATCGTCCATCGCATGTCGGTCAGAGAAAGAAAACACTGCCTCGATGTGACAGTCTCAGCGATGGTCCATTGTAAACTCGATGGTCCATCGGATCGTCCATCGTACGTTGGCCAGGATGAGGCCATACTGCCTCAGCGACGACGGTCTCAGCGACGGTCCATCACATTCTTGACGATCCATCGTCCTTGCCGTCACACTTGGGCCAAAAAAGGGAGTTACTACCTTGGTTGCGACGGTCCGGGTGATGGTCCATTGCACACTCGACGGTCGGTCAACCTGTCCGTCACAACTGGGCGGTTCCAAAACCTGTCGGTAAAATAGACATAACTTCCCACCCCGATGTCAGATTTGGATGAAATTAGTATCGTTGGAAAGCTAATTCAATTCTCTACACTATAGGAAGTCATTTTCAGGAAACTTCAACAATATTAAAACACTAATCACTTGGGAAGTCTCTTCTCAATCTCTTAGGGCCAGAATTACACTTCACTTGACACACTCAAGGCTCAAACTACAAAGGAACTTTGCGGGGTCTTACAATATCTCCTCTTTGGAAATATTCATCCTTGAATGTATCTAGTTAGACTAGGAACACTGGAAAAACAGAGTACAATAGCTGAAGCAATTTGCTAAATGGGCTCAAAACCTTTGTAAACTCTTGAATACCTCAGAAATTGCAAGAACTCATGCATCAATAGATACATAACTGAAATTTAGATTAGAATGACTAAATTAAAGAAGAATAATGCCTTTGGATTGATCTAAACTCGCAGAAAAGAGGTGCATGTACTTGGCTCACATGTCTGCTTCTGCCTCCCAAGTAGCACCCTTAACTGACTGGTTCCGCTACAATACTTTGACCAAGGGAACCTCTTTGTTCCTTGGTGTACGAATCTAGAAATCTAGGATCTCAACGGGAATCTCATCGAATGAAAGACTTTTCTAAATATTAGCACTCTCTGAAGGATCTACCAAAATGGAATCACCAATATGCTTCTTAAGCATGGAGACATGAAAAATAGAATGAACGGCTGACAACTCCGTAGGTAACTCAACCTCATAGGCTACTTTCCCAACATGGCTCAAAGCTCTATACGAACTAACATAACGGGGACTAAGATTTCCCTCTTTACCAAACCTCTTCACCCCTTTATAGGTGAAATCTTCAAGTACACCAAATTACCTACTTCAAACTCAAGATCTCTTCTCCTCACATCAGCATATAACTTTTGATGACTCTGAGTTGTCTTCAACTTCTCTCTGATCAACTTAACTTTCTCCATGGCTTCAAGCACTGCATCAGGCCCAATCATGATAGCTTTACCCACTTCAAACCAACCTATGGTTGATCCACATCTTCTACCATACAAGGCCTCAAATGGTGCCTTCCCTATGCTAGCATGGTAACTATTGTTATAGGTGAATTCTACTAATGGAAAATGCTCATCCCAACTACCTTTGAAATCAAGTGCCTACGCCTTCAACATGCCTTCTAGGGTCTGAATGGTCCTCTCAGTCTGACCATCTGTCTGCAGATAAAAAGTGAAACTCAAAAGAACTTGGGTATCAAGACCCTACTAAAATGCACTCTAAAACTGAGAAGTAAATTGAGTACCTCTATCCAAAATGATAGACGAGGGAACTTCGTGTAGCCTGACTAACTCCCGGATATACAATCTAGCATAATCCTCAGCTATATATGATGTATGCACGGGTAAGAAGTATGCGAACTTAGTCAGCCTGTCTACAACAACCCAAATAGAATCATGATGACAACACAAAAGAGGTAACCCGGTCACGAAGTCCATATTGACCACCTCCCACTTCCAAGTAGGTATACCAAACTCTTGTATCACACACCAAGTATTTGGTGCTCTACCTTAACCTGTGGGGACGTTGCACACTTTGCTATAAACTCAACTATATCCTTCTTCATACCATTCCACCAATAGATTTCCCGGAAGTCGTGATACATCTTGGTTGTGCCAGGATGAATAGAATACTGCACGCCATGTGCTTCAGCCATAATCCTCTGCCTCAGATCATCAACAAATGGAACGCTAAATCTACCCTGCAATCTTAACACGCCATCTTCCCCTTGGGAGGAAACCTCTACCTTTTGGTCCTTAACTACCTTCTTCAGTTTGATCAATTTTAAATCTCTATCTTGCTTCTCCTTCACTTCCGAAACTAAAGAGGATTTGAAGCTACTTTGCACCAAAGTACTTCCCTCAGCTGAATCAAGCAACAAAATACCCAATCTAGCCAGACAATGTATATCATGAGCTAAATCTTTCTTACCTTCCTCTACATGCGCAACACTACCCATAGACAATTTGCAAAGGGCATCCACTACTACATTGGCCTTTCCCGGGTGATAAACATACTCATATCATAGTCTTTTAACAACTTTAACCACCTCTTCTGCCTATGATTTAAATCCCTCTGAGTAAACACATATTACAGGATCTTATGATAAGTAAACACATTAACATGAATACCATAAAGATAGTGTCTCTAGATTTTCAAAGCAAAGACCACAATAGCTAACTCAAGATCTTGGGTTGGGTAATTATTTTCATACGACTTTAACTATCTAGAGGCATAGTCTATAATATTACCTCTTTGCATCAACACATAACCCAAACCAATTCTAGAGACATCATAATACACCATAAAACCACCTGTACCATCAGGCAAAGTCAACATAAGGGCTGAAGTAAGTCGAGTCTTCAGTTTCTGAAAACTCTTCTCACAGGAATCTGACCACTGGAACTTAACTTTCTTTTGGGTCAACCAGGTCATGGGAGACACAATAGAAGAGAACATTTAACAAAATGATGGTAGTAGCCCATTAGACCTAGGAAACTTCTAATGTTAGATGGAGAAATAGGGCTAGGCTAATTTCTTACAGCTTCTGTCTTTTGGGGATCAACTCTAAACCTTCGGCTGAAATAATATGACCCAGAAAGGTTATAGATCTTAGACAAAATTCATACTTACTGAATTTGGCAAAAAGCTGGTGACCTCTAAGAGTTTGCAAGACAATTCTAAGGTGATCTGCATAATCATGCTCACTGTGGCAGTAGACAAGGATGTCATCTATAAACACTATGACAAACATATCAAGATGTTGGTTGAACACTCTATTCATGAGGTCCATAAAAGTTGCTGGGGCATTGGTTTGCCCAAAAGACATAACTAGAAACTTAAAGTAACCATAACGGGTTTGGAAGGATGACTTTGGAATATCACATTCCCTCACTTTAAGTTGATGATAGCTGGATCTAAGGTCTATCTTGGAGAAATAACTTGCACCTTGCAACTGATCAAACAGGTCATCAATTCTCGTAAGAGGATATTTATTTTTGACTGTGACCTTGTTAAGCTGACGATAGTCAATGTTTACATAGAAAGAACTATCTTTCTTCTGCATGAATAGAATAGGTTCTCTCCAAGGAGATATACTGGGCCTTATGTAACCTTTGTCTAAAAGATCTTTGAGTTGCTCTTTCAACTCCTTAAGCTCAGCAGGTGCCATACGGTATGGCAAAATAGAAATAGGACGAGTGTCGGGAAAAAGGTCAATCCTGAATTCTATCTCTATATCGGGAGGTACCCTTGGGAGATCTTCCAGAAAAATATCAGGAAACTGATTAACAATATCGACTGACTGAATAGTTGTAGCCACGGACTTAGTATCTTTGACTCTAACTAGGTGATAGATGCAAACTTTGGATATTAGCTTTTTGGCTTTGGGATATGAGATAAAATGACTCTTGGGAGATACCGAACTCCCAAACCACTAAAAAACTAGCTCATCATGGAACTAAAACTTGACCACATGGGTATGATTGTCTATAGATGCATACCAAAAATGAAGCCAATCCATACCCAGAATAAGGTCAAAATCCACCATGTCTAACTCTATCAAATCAGCAAGTATGACTCTATGAAGAACAGTAAAAGGACAATCTCTATACACTTGTTTAGCAACAACTGACTCCCCTACTGGTGTGGAGACTAAGAAAGGCTTAGGAATCTTTTCGGGACTCATTTTGAAATTGACTGCCACAAGTGGGGTCACATAGGAGAAACTTGACCTGGGGTCCAACAACACATAAACATCAACACAAAAGACACGAAGCATACCAGTAACAACATCGAGAGAGTCCTCTTACTCCTGAAGGGATGGTAAGGCATAGAATCTGTTCTGGTGCTGACCACCAGCAGTGCTAGATAAAGCACCCTGAACAGGGGAGGGACAAGGGACAGGAGTTGGTGTACTAGTAGTCTGTGCCTGAGGTCGGACATCTATGGTCCCCTGCCTAACATGCGGACAATCTCTAAGTCTGTGGCCCTACTTTATACAACCAAAACAACCCCTCAAATCTGCAAAACACTCATCGGGATAATCCTTACTACACTTAGCACGAGGAGGATAACGGGACCTGTTACCAATACTATTCTATGACCTAGACATAAAAGACCTGCTCTCTATCTCCTGCCTACCTCTAGGCGTGGGATCACTAGCTGATGAAGGCACTGGAATATATGAACGTCTCTGAAATTAAGGGCGATTTCCTCCATGGAACCTAGGCTGACTATACTCATGCTGCTCAGATCTAGCTCTCTTGTTCCCCCTCACTATGTCTTTCTCTCTAATATTATCCGCCTCTATCTGCTGTGCATACGTCATTAGCCAAGACAGATCCATATCCCTATGCAGCATCGCAGTCCTACACACTTTCAGCACCGAACCAGAAACACTTGTCCTGAACTTGCTCATACTAGATCGGGTGTCAGAAATCAAATCAGAAGCATACTTAGCCAACTAGTTGAATTTTAAAAAGTACTCCTTAACAGTCATGGAGCCCCGCCTCAAGTTTATAAACTCCTCAATCTTTGCTTCCTTCATCTCAAGCGGAAAGAACTTGTCTAAGAATGCATCTTGGAATACCTTCCAAGTCATCGGAGCAACATCCTCACCTCTACCCTTTAACCTGTAAGATGCCAACTCAACACTTTCTTTCTTAGAAATATGCATCACCTGCGTGATCTTTCTCACCTCTTCAAGGTATGACTGTGGGTCCTCACCGGCCTTGGACCCATAAAACTCTAGCGGATTCATCCGCATGAAATCATAGATACTAGAAGTAGCTATATCACCTCCCTGCTGATTTGTAACTACAGATTAGTTATTGGCCCAAACATTAGCGGTGATTGCTTTGGCTAACGCCTTAAAGGTCGCCCGAAATTCAGCATGAGACACCATCTTATTTAAAGAATCAATAGGTAGGGGTTGCTCATCATCATTTCTACGGGCATTCTCTCTTTGGAGAGGTATTTTCTAAAATAGAAGAGCACGAATTATTAGATGAGAGGGACAACTGCAGGCATGATAGAATCTGAAAGAAAGAAACAATTTTTTTCTAAAACGTCTTGTAGTCTCTTGCTCATTGATGTGGCATGCTACACACCAATGATTAAGACTCTACTCAACGCTACTTGTCAGACTCCCTAGGACTCTTTTAATATCTTTGGCTTTGATACCGAGTTTGTAATGACCCAAAATCACCTCCTGGACGTCACACGGTGCTTAGGGCTACAAGTAACCCCAGGCTAACCCTTTGAGCCTATCACTTCTCATAATAACTCATTCAAGAAGGAATATATAAAATACTGGCACTGTCATATCAAATAAAAGAAAATACGAAGGTAATACTCCGTCCAAAGGACCACAATACTGGAATTCTCAACACAACCACAGTCAGATAACTAGTCTGACAAAGCCTCTTCTACTCCATGAACTTGAGAGCCATTGGGACATGTCCCCAACTGACTCAAACTAAAATAAAAGTAATAACATAAACACTCAAATACTGAAATGTCTAAAGATAGGTCCTCAAACCATGAGGATTCACCACTGTAGAAATATAGACGAAGGTACTCGGGAATCACTAACAAGGCTGAGTCTGAGCACCTAAACCTATATTATATGACAATGTATCACATAGACATATATGTCGATCAATACTTGAGAATGTACAGAGTATATGGGGGTGTATGCATTTACATAAAACAATATCAATACTCTTTAATCAAATCATGCATGAAAATAAGAATGACTCACATGGCTTGAATAAGTCTAAAATGTAAAGCTCATAAATCATGTAGAATGAAACATGTAACATAAATCTCATGAGTCATTATACTTTGGCTTTAAAATCTGTGCTCTCCTCTTATTTTCATTACTCATAGGATGAAGGAAGCTTTAAACAATACTTTCAACTCATGCATATGTCTCATAGAGAGTAAAACTTCTTTATTGCTCAAGAACTTATAACTCTTTTGAACTCAAAAACTTGGAACTCGAAATGATATGATTTTGGTTTAAAAGTTGATGATCAACTCTTATTAGTAGAGAAAACTACTTTCTTCTTTGGAAAATACTCAAAAATAATTCGTTCACTTTGTAAAATATCTCATCTCAAAGTTTTAGGGAAAATATTCTATATCAATGGAAAATACTTTAGTTTAGGTAGGTTATCTTAACCGACATAAACCATACGAGCTACATGGAGTCCAACGTCTTGTCCTCCTAAGGAAACAATCTCATATTGGGGAGGGGCGTGATACTTTTGACAAGGAGTATAGCCTCAACTTAGTGATCACTTATCTCGGCCTCGGGCCCAATCATCTCAGCCTTATGCCCAAAATCTCAAACCTACGGTGGCATATATTTCTGGGGTAAGAAACTATGGTAACTTACCCAACTCGGTACTAAATACTACTCCCTTTTGTTTATCTCGCTCAACTCATGGAGATCCACTTTCAAAATAATCTCATGGTTCCTAAGAACCCAACAATCAAATCTGTAATCTTATGTGGTAGAGTTGATTCCAAAACTCTATGACCATTAGGTCAAAACATTTCACAATAATCTTAAAATACTAAAATCAGGGGTGCTTATAGCACAATAGTTCATAAAATTGCAAGTGACAAGTAGGGCTTAATGACCCATATTTCAATATCAGATTAAAACTCATCATAATGCATAATAGATAGCATATAGATTCATAATTCATGTATAAATATGGAAGTTAAAGCAATTTGTCTCAAATTATCAACATACTGATATACTTTAGTTTCTAGAACATTGAAACTCTTAAATTCTCAAGGAGTAACAACATAGGGTATAAACCAAACTTTAGCTTCTTAAGAAGACATGCAAAATCATGCTATTTGACTTTAAATTCATGGGAAACATCAAGACATTGCAATCAATAACAATGGGTGAAGAACCCTAATTCAATATCATGTAAAATCTTATAGATTGCAGAAAATTATAGGTTAAATAAGACTTTGGGCACAAGGGTGAAAGGATTACCCTTGTTCAAAACCCCACATACCTTAGATTATGAAAGTTTATGATCAAGCTTGCTTTAAATGATTCTTCTTACTCTTGAGAGAGGGTTCTAGCAACCCTTGAAATTGGGGAGCTTAAATCTCAACTCAAATTGTAAAATCTATGGTGAGTTCTTGGATTTCTTGGAGAAGGGTTTTAGATTTGATCTTGAGGGAGAAACCCTAGATCTCTTATGTTTTGGATGATGAATGAAGTCATTTTCTTCATTTGGAATATATCTGGTTGATAAAAGAGTGGAAATACCAAAAATTTCCTTTTAAAAATGACTTAAAATACTAAATGGGGGCTGCGACGGTTGAAGCGACAGTCCATCGCTAACCTGATGGTCCGTCGGATTATCCATCGCATATCGATCAGAGAAAGAATACACTGCCTGGATGTGATAGTCTCAGCGATGGTCCATCCCAAACTCGATGGTCCGTCGGATCATTCATCGCACGTTGTCCAGGATGAGGCCACATTGCCTCAACGGCGACTGTCTCAGCGATTGTCCATAGCAGTCTTGACGGTCCGTCGTCCTAGCCATTGCACTTAGGCCAGAAAAGGAAGTTACTGCCTTGGTTATGATGGTATGAGCGATGGTCCATCACACATTCGACGGTCCATCAACCTATCAATTGCACCTAGGCGGTTCTGACAACTCTCAGTAAAATGGCCATAACTTCCCACCCCGATGCCGGATTGGGACAAAATTTGTATCATTGGAAAGCTAATTTAATCTTCTACACTATAGTAAGTAATTTTAAGGAAAATCCAACAATATTAATATACTAATAATTTGGGAAGTCTCTTATCTATCTCTTAGGGCCTAAATTACACTTCATTTGACACGCTCAAGTCTCAAACTACAAGGGAACTTTGCGGGGTCTTACATTTATCTTCGAATGAAAACTAATTAAGCTAAAATGTTAGGGAAAGAGTTGAAATGCCAACATTGAATTTATAAGATCTGAATACTAACATGATGTTTGAGTCAGTAACTAGAACATGGACTGAACTAAACTTCTAAAAGCATGTTATTACATTAGAATCACTACGTGAAATAAGACCAAAAGAATTAATTAATTAAGGAGAAAATATTATGTCATGCTGGAGCTGAGTTTGATAAGAAAATAATTGGGGGGGGGGGAGATACTTGGTCATCATATCTACCTCTGCATCCCAAGTAGTTCCCAAACATTTACGAAAGTGACCTTCTTATTTCTCAACTTATGAACCTGATATTCCAAGATCTCAACTTAACCTCTTTGTAAGAGATACTATCTTCCACACATACACTCTTTATGAGGACAAATGATACGGGATCACCAATGCATTTTCTTAACAAGGAAGACTGGATGCACTAATTCTAAGTCTTTCGGAAAATCTAACTCAGTAGCTACATTTCCAAAATAACCCTCATTCTTATTAGTAACATCATAACATGGACTGAGCTTTACCTTCTTACCAAATCTTCTAACATCTTTCAAGGGTGAAACTTTCAAGTAGACAAAATCTCCAATAGCAAGCTCAACTTTCCTTCTTCTCATATATGGATAGGACTTCTAACAACTCTGAGCTATTTTTGACCTTTCTCTAATCAATTGAACTTTATCCATAGCCTCACGAACTGAATATCGCCTTATCAATATAGCTTCATCAACTTCAAACCAACTAATAGGAGATATACATCTTCTACCATAAAGTGCTTCAAATGGGGTCATCTTAATAGTATAGTGATAATTGTTATTATAATAAAACTTTATCAAAGGAAAATGAAAATCCCGACTATAATTTAAATTGATCACACACACTCTCAAAATGTCATATAAGGTTTGAATGGTCCTCTCTGCCAAACCATCCGTCTTTGGGTGAAAAGTTATATTAAGATGAACTCGGGTGCCAAGATCCTTATGAAACATCTTCTAAAATCAAGAGGTAATGAGTACCTCAATTTGAAATAATAGTCAAAGGGAATCCATACAATTTCACTAACTTCCTAAGGTAGAGTATAACATGGTCCTTGACTGAATCTAAAGTGTTGACTGGTAGATAATGGGTTGACGTAATCATCCATTCTATGATAACCCACATAAATTCATATTGTTAATGAGTATAACCAACTCTATAATGAAGACCATAATCACCACTTCCTATACCTAAGTAGGAATACTGATGTCCTAAAGTGTAACGCCATGTCTCCAGTGCTCAACCTTAATCTGCTAGCAATTTGGGCACTTAGCCATAAATTTTATAATAGCCCTTTTCATACCTTTCTACTAATCAATTTTTCATAAATCATGGTAAATCTTAGTGGCCTAGGATTAATAAAATATCGTGAACCATGATCTTCTTCTAGTATCCACTATATCAAGTCATGTACATGTAAAACACACAGTCTGGCTTAAAATTGAAGAACACTATCTTCCCCTTGGGAGAAAACCTCACCCTTCTTACTCTTCATCTATTCTTTCAACCTAAGAAATATAGGATCACTATCTTGATTTTTTTCACCTCATCACACAAAGAGAATTTTGAACAATTTTAAATCAAGATATTACCTTTGGGTGAATCAACCAACTAAATTCCCAATCTAGCTATCCCATGAACTTTGCAAATTAACTATTTATTCTCATCTTCTACATGAGAAATACTTTTCATTGATGATATGCTAAGAGCATCTACTACTATATTTTCTTTACCCGAATGGTATAAGACACTCATTTCATAATCCTTTAACAACTCTAGCCATCTTCTCTGACAAAGATTTAGATCTTTATGAATGAAAACATACTAAATGTTCTTTTGATCTATGAGCACATCAATATAAACCCCATAGATATAATATCTCCAAATCTTTAAGAAAAAACAACTGCCGCCAACCTAAGATCATGGCGGGTAATTCTTCTCATGATGCTTGAGTTGTGTTGAGGGATATCCTTTAAATTTGCCCTATTACATCATCACACAACCAAATACAACTATATTAGCATTGCAATAAACAAAAAAACCATATGAACCTTTTAGAAGAGTTAAAATTGTAGCGGATATGAGTCGAGCCTTCAACTCCTCAAAACTTTTCTCACATGAATTGTACCACTAAAATTTCACTTTCGTCTGAGTTAATATAGATATTAGAGAAGCAATAGAGTAAAATCCTATGGAAAACCATCCAAAATAGGTAATAATCTCAACCCACTGGTATAATTGATTTTCGTTTATACATTATCACTTGACTTGACTTATTTCTTGAAACTAATGCATGGTATACATGGTTAAATGGTTAATGATGGTTTTGAAAAACCTATTGGGTTACATGGGAATCCCCCAAGTGATTTTATTATGAAAACTTTGTGAGGTATATGGGAATCCCCCAAGTGAATTTAATAATAGTGTCTGCAGAGTACGTGGGAATCCTGTAAGTGTTGACTAATGATATTGCTTGCAAGCAATAGTCGGTATGGCGATACCACTTAATAATGTCTTAATAATTTACTCTTAGCATTGATGGTTTGGTTATGTGTTAATTGTTTTAATTGGCCAATAATAGGGGTTGTGATCGCTAGCTGTGAAGGTGTAAATCTGAAGGACAGACATTAGGAACTCACGTTTGCCAACATGAGGGTTAGTTTTGATGACCATAGGCTTGCAGAGTACAATTAAATCCCCCAATCCTATAAATTTATATATGTATCAAGTAGGGCGAAGGGTACAAGGGAATCTTCAATCATCTACGATATCTAGGATTCATGCGGTTAACATGCATCGGGCCCATTTAGGGGTTTACACTGGACCCATATAGCCTGTGGGTAGACTTATGATGGTAAATCTATACAATCCAAGTAAATGTTTTAAATTTTTATGCTAAACTTTCTCCCTGCTCCAACATGGTAGATATATACATATATATATATATGTATGTGTTTATTTGCATATGGTTATGTTCATTGGTTTGATTTGATTTTGGCTTGATGACATTACTTTATCTTTATCATTGAGTTACATGCTAGCATTCACCCTGTTACCTTTCTTCGAACATTGTATCCTAATGCGATGCAGGAATCAACCATACTTCCACTCTTCCTGCTTAGTGATGTGGTGATTCGAGAATAGCTTTTGAGTCAAACTAAAGTGGTGATCTTATGGAATACCCCATTTCATGCTATGTATTTCTTTATGTCTTTATTACTCTTTTTGGTTTTGGTTTAGCAATGTTTGGGGGCATGTCTCAACTAGATATTCTTTGGTTTGATTAGAGGCTTTGTTAGACTACTGTGGGCATAGGTGGTGTCGATATCGGTATCGGTATTGGTATCGGCATTGGCATTGGCCCTAGTTGGTTATTTGGGTATGGCTGGTTCATTTTGGTTATAAGCTTAGTATAATATTTTTAATTTTATATTCTCTTTTCTTGTTATATGTTTGGATTCATCCAACATAGGGTATATGGTAGTTGGGTGCTTTAGGTATTACGGGAGGTGTCCAATTCTTATTGGACTTGAGATACCCGTCATGGCTAGGCCCTAGTTTAGGTTGGACAAGATCGTATTAGAGAACTAGGTTCATGGTCAATTGGATATTTACAAAGACGTGATGAGTAGAGTCTCTTTTAAGAGTGTGTAGAGTGCCACACTCACAAGGGAGAGGATACGATGTATTTAGGAATATTTTACTTTCTTGTGTTCTATTTTTGATCTGTACAATTAAAGGTCCTTAAATCTTCTCTAATGAACGCGTGTTCACCTTTTAGATCATGCCTCCTAGATGATATGAAGCTCATCGAAACTCTTTTATCCTACTCGAGGATAATATTGATGTAACACCCCAAAATCGGGTCTCGAGATGTCACACGGTGCTTAGGTTCACAAGTGACCCCAGCTAGCCCTTCTACTGGCATAACTCATAAGCAACTAAATAAGATAGATAAATCTAAACAAAGTAAGCGGAAGATACATCTTTTCTGAATCTGATCAATACATAAGTGAATTCACATAATCACAACTCTGCTTTTACAAAGAAACAGAGATAAATACAATGACTCTACTGACTGTCTATGAAACCTCTACTAATACTGATTATAGATAGCTAGGATGCGACCCCAACTATCACCAATCAATAAATAAGAATAATAAAGAAAGAAAATATATAAATGACATCTAACTTAAATCCCTGAAGTAGGAGGACATATTATCTGCTGGCTGAAATCTGCGACCGTCTGAGTCTGATGTGCATACTAAAACTTGTACCTACATTATGAGACAATGTAGCACATATATGTATATATCAACACTTTGAGGATGTATTGTGTATATGGGGGTGCAATGCATATATAAAATAATATCTCAATATCATCACAGTTTGTAAAATTATGCATGCTGACATAAATGACTCACATAGCTTGGATAATATCTGAAATATAAATCTCATAAATCATGAATAATGAAACATTTAGTATAAATGTCGTGAGTCATTTCACTTCATTCTAAATCTGCATTCTTTCTTTGTTCTCAAACTTGTAGTATAGATAATGTCTTAAAACAACATCTTTCTGAACATACACTTTAATCTCATGAAAATTAAGAACTTCTCTAAAAACTTAAATATTTTGACACTTGAGAACCTTAGAAATCTTGGAATCATAGCTTTTGAAAAATATATACCTTTATCTTAGATAGAGTGGGGGACTACTTTGGGAGTTTCTCTTAATCGACATAAACCATGTGAGCTACATGGAGTCCAACGTCTTACCCACATTGGGGAGAGCTATTCTATCCTTGCCATTGGATAGAAACTTAACTTTTCTATTCATTAGTGATCACTATATCAGCCGCAGGCTCACATCCTACAGGGGCACATAGTTCTAGGAAAGTACCACACTTCCTACTCGATGCTATGCTACGTACCAGACTTAGCTCAAAACTTTAAAGAAAATCCACAATAAACAATTCAAAAATTTGCATCAGAAGCCAATTTGCTACCCCTTTATCATAAATCAATTAAATGTGGATTTCTTTTCTTACTTGGGTTCAAAAACTAACTCTTTCTTGAAATCTTGATAGACTCATCATCAAAGCTTTAAAAATTTTATAATAATGAAAATATAACCATACTTCTTGAAATTCTTTAAAAGTCCTTAGTAACTCATTCTTAAAATAACAATCTTTAAATAGGGGTTAATGACCCATATATCAAACTTGTATTAAAACACCAAAAAATTCATGCTTGATAATGTAAATATTGATGAATCAACACAAAATCTGAAAATTTCAGCAATAAGCATGAAAATATAAATATACTCATGTAATATCATAGCAAAACATCATACTCAATATACTTCTTGAAAATACTTCAACAATGTCAAAATATAGAAATGAAAAATCACAATATAATGCTTAAACTCACTTGGAAAAATCTGGAAAATCACATTACTTACATAAATATGTGAAATTAGTCATACATTTGCACTTCTAAATCATTGGGAACCTTATTAGCTTGTAATTAACAACCATGGGTATAAACCCCAACTTGAATTGCATGAAAAATAATCAAAAATTCAGTAATTTACAATCTAAAATAAGTTTTGGGCACAAGAACGAAAGGGTGTTCTTGTTCAAACCCCACATACCTTGAAATTTAAGCTTTGGATGAACTCTTAACTTCGGATTGCTATTCTTGAGATTAATGGGTGCTTTTCATAGCCCTTGAAATGGGGAATCTGAATCTTGAAAAATTATTGAAAAACTACAGTTGAATCTTGAGATATTTAAATTTTTAGGTTGAAACCCTAATGAATGTTCTTGGTAATTTTGAGTGAAAGTAAACTTATTTTGGTGTTATGGGAGTTTAATCCTGTATTATATCTTAATTGGGGTTGGAAAATACCATTTTTTCCCTTAAAAATATGGAAATAGAACCTGAAATTTATTAGCATGCGGTAGAGCGTGCATCGCATGCTTATCGCATGGTGCTACTGCCCCAGCCACTAAAATGGCCATAACTTTTCACTCAGGTATCATATTTTGTGAAATTAATATAGTTGAAAAGCTAATTTAATTATCTACAATTTGATAGGTCTTGGTATGAAAAATTCTATGTATATTAAGAGATATACACATTTGAAGTAGACCCTTGTAGAATCGAATGTCAAACTTTGGATGAATCAATTGATCTTAGCTCAACTTTGTTCTAGGTCATTGCTATGAACATTTTTCACCTATATGCTACTCCATAGACTAGGATAATGATCATGCAACTTATATTCATGTGAGAATCACTTGGATTAGAGCTTAGACGCGTAGAAATGATGGTTAGAATTCCAGCACGAAAATATGAGGTATTACAATTGATGGGACATGCCTTACTTATGAGGTCCAGAATCGGTATAAGGGTCTAATTTTTAATTGACTTACTGGAGTTCCACTAGTCCCCTAAAGTCCTTCTCGAGCTCCCTAGGCTGATGTGATGAATGCTGAGTTTTGTCAATTTATTCATATGTTGTCTCAGTTTGTAGAATCTTAGTCTGAGCATTGCGCTTTAGTTACTCTATCTTCTGAGGCCACAAGAGTCGACCAGTTTATGAGGTTGAGTCTTCCAACCTTTACTGGTGTTGAGGTTGAGGAGGATCCTCAAAATATCCTTGATGAGATAGAAAAGATCTTCTATGTGATGCATACCACTAATATGGAGGTGTGGAGTTTGCTGCCTACCAATTAAAAAGTATGGAGTATCAGTGGTGCGAGAAATGGTACCAATCAAGGGGTAACGATGCCGAGTCAGCCCCGTTGGATAATTTTTCTAGTGCTTTCCTGGACTGCTTCTTTTCTCAAGAGCTGAGGAAGGCGAAGGTGAAAGAGTTTGTTAACCTGAGCAACATAAGATGTCAGTCAAGGAGTATTCCTTGAAGTTTCAATAGTTATCTTGGTATGCTTCAGAGTTAAGTGTATAGCATGAGGGTTAGAATAAGGAAGTTTTCTTTTAAGTTATCCTGAGACTTGATTTTAGAGAGTAAGGATGCCTTGTTATACAAGGACATGGATATCTCTAGGTTGGTTTGTACATATAATAGCTGGATAAAGAGAAGAAAAAGTAGGCAGAGATAGAAGAGAGACAGAGTAAGAAGTTTAGATTTTTTGATTAGGGTAGAGATCAATAGCAGAGTGATAGGGATAGTGGAAAGTGGTCTAAGACAAAGTGCATGATTCTAGGTTCTATTCGACGGCTAGTGGTCCCTACCCAAAGCCATCTGGTGATAGGCGTTTTTAGGGTGGTGATGGTTCTAGGGCATAGGGCGCTCAATCTCAGGCTAGTGGGGGCCCAATAAGCTCTATCATATCTTCTTTACAAATTTTGTGGTCTGTTACATCGTTGTTTTTGTGATAAGGGTAGGGATAAGTTCTTCAACTGTGGTCATCCAGGGTATATGCTTAGAAACTGTTCAATAGGTATATGCTTACAAATTTTGTGGTTTGTTACATCGTTGCTTTTGGGGAAATAAGCTTCCTATTTCCTCTTCATCAGCTTCGGCACCAAAGAGTGCCCCATCTAGCTCCAACACTGGTCGAAACCATCTCTATGCTCTCACTCCTCATCAGGAGTTTGAGGTATCACCTAATATCGTTATTGGTATATTGAATCTCTTTTCCCTTGATGTTTACTATTTACTTGATCTGGGGTCCACTTTTTTATATGATCCTATTTATGGCCGTGCATTTTGGTTTTAGTCCTGAGTGTATTTCAGACCCCTTTTCTATTTTTTCCTCGATGGGTAACTCTGTAGTGATTTGAAGAGTCTATAGGGGTTGTGTGGTATCTGTGGGTAGGAGAAAGACATTGGTGGATTTGGTAAAGTTAGACTTAGTTGATTTTGATGTCATATTGGGGATGGATTGGTTTCACTAGTGCTATGCTTCTCTAGTCTGTCGAACCAGTAAAGTCATTTTAAATTCCCTAATGAGCCAATTATTTAGTGTAAGGTGGTTCTGTAGTGCATAAGGGATGGTTTATATCATATATCTTAAAGCTCGAATATTAATCTCCTAGGGATTTCCTTATTATTTTGTCCAAGTTAAAGATTCTAACTGTGAGAGTCCTTCTTTATATTTCATCCCGGTGGTGAATGAATTTCCTATTGTCTTCCCTGATGACCTTCTTGGTGTCCTTTCTAAAAAAGAGATTGATTTTGGGATTGATCTTGTTTTGGACACTCATTCTATCTCTATTTCCTAGTATAGAATGGCTCCAGATGAATTGAAAGAGCTTAAGGAGCAGTTCAAAGACCTCATAGACAAGGGGTTTAACTATCCTAGTGTGTCTCAATGGGGTGCACCTATTTTGTTTATGCATAAGAAGGATGGTTCCTTACGGATGTGTATTGATTTCCGTCAGTTGAATTAGACGATGATAAAGAATAAGTACCCTCTCCCCTGGATTGATGATTTGTTTGATCAGCTTTAGGGTGCTAGATATTTCTCTAAGATTGATCTTAGGTTGGGTCATCATTAATTAAAGATTAGGAAAGTGGATATCCATATGACTGATTTCAAAACCCGATATGGTGATTATGAATTTTTAGTCATGTCTTTTGGGTTGACCAATGCCCGATGACATTCATGGACATGATAAATAGAGTCTTTTGCTAGCTCCTGGATCTATTCGTTATTGTATTCATAGATGATATTCTTGTGTACTATAAGAATTAGGCGGATCATGCCGATCACCTCTATATTATATTACAAACCTTGAAAGATCATTACTTAAATTCTTTGTTTTAAAAGTGTGAGTTCTGGTTGAATGCTATTACTTTTTTGGGATATGTTATATCTACTGAAGGGATTATGGTGGATCCGCAGAAAGTGGAAGTGGTTATGAAGTGGCCTAGACCCTCGACTCTAATAAATATTTGGAGTGTTTTAGGTTTAGTCGGTTACTATAGGAGATTTGTGGAGACTTTCTCTACTATAGATTCCCCATTGACTAAGTTGACCCAGAAGAAGGCAAAATTCTTGTGGTCTAAAACTTGAGAAGGGAGTTTTGAGAAGCTGAAAGATAAGTTGACTTTGGCTCCAGTTTTGACCCTGCCCTAGGGTAATGATAGATTCGTGGTCTATTGCGATGCATCACATATAGGACTTGGGTGTATGTTGATGCAGTATGGAAGGATGGTGGCCTATGTTTCTAGCTAGTTTAAAGATCATGAGAAGTACTACTCGACTTATGATTTGGAGTTATTAGCTATGATGTTTGCATTGAAGATCTGGCATCACTATCTCTTTAGAGTTTATGTGGATATCTTTTCTGAACATTAGAGCCTATAATATGTATTCACTCAGATAGAGCTTAATCTCAAGCAAAAGAGGTGGATTGAGTTATGAATGACTATGATATGAGTCTCACTTACCACCAGGTAAAACTAATATAGTTGCTGATGCTCTTAATAGGTTATCCATGAGAAGTCCTGATCATGTGGATGAGGATAAGCAGGAATAGGTGAAAGATATTCACCATTTGGATAACCTTGGGGTTCGTCTCTTGGACTCTAAGGACGATGGTGTACTTGTGTATCAGGTGGCACAATTATCTCTTGCTGCTGAGATAAAGGAAAAGTAGGTATTGGATAGATTAAGGGAGATGTGGTTCAGTAGATGGTTGAAGTTTTTGTGATTTGGTAGCGATGATATCTTGAGGTATCAAGGAAGACTATGTGTTCCCAATGTAAATGGATTACGAGAAAGGATCTTGGCTGAGGCTCATGGGTCATGTTATACTATTCATCCTAGTTTGACGAAGATGTATCATGATATAAAGGAGATTTATTGGTGGAATAATAAAAGTGGTATATGGCCAATTTTGTGGCTAAGTGCATGGTGTGTCAACAAGTGAAGGTTAAGTACTTGAGGCCAGGTGGTTTGTCTCCGGAGATTGAGTTGCCTATGTAGAAATAGGCGATAATCAATATGGACTTTATTACCGACTTTCCTTGGTCTTGAAATCAGTTTTATTATATTTGTATCATCATAGATAGGATGACTAAGTCTGTTCAGTTTTTGCTAGGAGGACAATTATTCAACTAAGGATTATGCCAAGTTGTTTCTTAGGGATATTATAAAGTTTCATGGTACTTAGGTTTCTATTATTTAGGATCGTGGTACTCAGTTCTCATCTAACTATTGGCGATCATTTTAGAGAGGTTTGGGAACTAAGGTGACCCTTAGTACTGCGTTTCACCAGCAGATGGACAGGTAAGTGGAAAGGACAGTTCAAGTCTTAGAAGATATCCTTCAGGATTGGGTGATTGACTATGGTGGTAGTTGGGTCGATTAGTTGCCTCTCATAGAGTTTGCATATAATAATAGTTATCACTGTAGCATTGGTGTGGCTCCTTTTAAGGCATTGTATGGTAAGAAGTGTCATTCTCTTATTGAGTGGTATGAAGTTATTTAAAATAAGTTGTTTGGTCCCGCCTTAGTTTACCAGCCATAGAAAAAGTGAAGGTGATTTAATATAGTCTTAAGATAGCCCAAAGTCACCAAAATTCCTATGCATATGTGGGCGTATGGATTTAGAGTTTGAGGTTGGTGATTGGGTGTTCTTAAGGGTGTCTCCCATGAATGGGTTATATGGTCTTGAAAGAAGGGAAACCTTAGTCCTCGTTATAATGGTACATACTTGGTTTTAAAGAGGGTTGGTAGCATTGCGCATGAGTTGGAGTTGCTTTCTAGTTTGAGCTTCATTCATCTGGTGTTTCATGTCTCGATCTTGAGAAGGTGCATGGGTGATCGTTCGTCGGTTGTCCCTTTGGAGGGGATAGGTATTTTGGACTCCTTGTCTTATAAGGAAGTCCCAGTTGAAATCTTTGATCAGCAACATCGGTTGCATATGAAGGGTGTGGCTTCAATAAAGGTTCTTTCGAGAAACCACAGGGTTGAAGAGGCCACTTGGGAAGCTGAAGAGGACATGAAGTCCATGTATCCATTTATATTCCCCATTTCGATAAATCATTCCTATGGTATGTATTATTCTTAATATCTTTGCTTTCAAACTTTATTAAAGGTAAGAGTAGAGTTAAATGGAGTCCAATCATGCCTTGACCCATCATTCGAGGATGAATGATCCAAGTGGGGGAGAATGTCATGCCTTGAATTTTTGGCCCTTAAAAATTCTTCAGCTTTGGTCTCACTGCGTTGGTCATGAATCATGGTGACGAGTCATGAGATGTGGTTACGGGTCTTAGGACCCTGGTTCTAACCAAATCAAAAACTTAATGGAAACGTTCTACTCTGAGTACAAGTGGCTCACTATGGACCGTGAGGATATGTAATGAGTTATAGATTTAAATCGTAGGATGTCCAATGTTCAATTCATTTGGGTTTAGTGTTGCTCACGAATATACCATACGAGTCATAAGATCTCATTATGAGTGGGTTGTGGACTCATAAGGTGGGCTGTGTATGGGGGTCCTAGACACTGTTTGGTTACAACTCATGGCCACGAGTCGTAATGTGTGGGTGCGAGTCAGGGGCTTGTCTCGTAACAAAAGGTGACTTTTTTTCCAGTTTTTTAGTTGAGGGCATTCTGGACATTTCCCCTCTTGTCCAACTTAAAACCCATGTCTTATAACTTCCTTAGGGAAGCATTAGCTATCATAAACACATCAAATAACCTCTCAGAACACTCCCAAATCCTCAAGGTCAAGAACACTTAGGGTTTTCATCAAGCTAATCAATTGGGGCTTCCAAGGGTGATTTCTCTCAATATGTCTTGGTGTTTAAGGCATATTACTCTTCCTTCATTGTCAATTTTGTAAAATCATGTGATTTAGAGATTTGTTCATGTGATATTGATGTTTGGTTTTGAACTGTGGGTTGAAGGTTTTTAATATAAATTGCTTAAGTGTTTCTTCCATGATTTTTTTAAGCTATTTTGCTTAAATTGATGGTTTGTAAATGCATTGCGGGTGTATGGGAATGTTGGATGGTGGATGGGAATAGGGGTAAAAAGGAATCCCCAATTCAAATTGTTTGGTATGGAAATCGGTAATAATCTCAACCCACTTGTATAATTGATTTTGGTTTATGCATTATCACTTGGCTTGACTTGTTTCTTGAAACTAATGCATTGTATAAACGGTTAAATGGTTAAGGATGGTTTCGAAAAACCTTGTGGGGTACACGGTAATCCCCCAAGTGATTTTATTATGAAAACCTTGTGGGGTACACGGGAATTCCCTAAGTGACTTTAATAATGGAGTCTGCGGGATACATTTGAATCCCCTAAGTGTTGACTAATGACATTGATTGCAAGCTATAGTCAGTATAATGATACCAATTAATAATACCTTAATAATTGACTATTGGAATTGATGGTATGGTTATATGTTAAATGTATTAATTGGCAAATAATAGGGGTTGTGATGGCTAGCCATGAATGTTTGAGTCCGAAGGACGGACATTAGGAATTACGTTTGCCGACATAAGGGTTGGTCTTGATAACCGTGTTCTTGCCGGTGAAGGGTGAAGGGTACAAGATAATCCCCGACCATCTATGATATCTGTGGTTTGTGCGGTTAACACACACTGGGGCCCATTCAGGGGGTAACACTGGACCCATACAGCCCGTGGGTGAACTTATGATGGTAAGGCTACACAATCCAGAAACTCATGGTAAACCTTGCTCCCTTCCCCGACATGGTATATATATATGTATGTATTTTTATATGGTTATGTGCATTGGTTTGACTTGATTTTGGATTGATGACATTACTTTATCTCTATCCCCGAGTTACATGCTAGTGTTTACCCTGCTAACCATCTTCGAAAACTGTATCCCAAGGCGATGCAGGAACTAACAATAATTCCACTCCTCTTGCTTAGTGACATGGTGATTCCGGGATAACTTTTGAGGCAGACTGAAGTGGTGAGCTTCCATATTCCGGAAAACTCCATTTCACGCTATTGACTTTTTTATGTATTTATTACTCCTTTTAGTTTTGGTTTGGCTATGGTTGGGGGCACGTCTAGGATGGATATTCCTTGATTCGATAAAAGGCTTTATCGAACTACTGTGGGCATGGCTAGTGTCGGTATTGATACTAGTATTAGCATTGGCATTGGTTGGATATTTTGTTGTGGATGGTTGGTTTTTGTTATAAAGTTAGTATAATGTTTTTAATTTGATATTCTCTTATCTTGTTATATGTTCATAATTCATCCGATGGGGTGTATGGTGGTTGGCTGCTTTAGGTATTGGGGGTGGTCTCTGATTCTTGTTCGACTTGAGATACCCCTCACAGCCAAGACCCGATTTGAGCCGTGATAATATGACCAAGGAATGCTGCTTATTTCAACAATAATTCACACTTGCTAAACTGAGGAATGACTAGCGATCTTTCAGAGTTAGCAAGAAAATCCTCAAATTGTCTATATATTCATCCTCACTTCGAGAATAAATAAGGATGGCATTTATAAAGTTAATGAAGAGTATGTCTATGCAATGATTGAACAACTTGTTTATCAAGTTCTTAAAAGATGCAGGAGCATTCATTAGTCCAATAGACATAAAAATAAATTCAAAGTGATCATATTGATTTCCGAAGGGTGTCTTCAGAATGTCACGTTCTTAAAATCTGAGATGGGGATAGCCTGATCTAAGGTCTATCTTAGAGAAACAATTTTTACCCTAAAGTTGGTCAAACAAGTAATTAATCTTGGGAATGGGATCCTTATTCTTGATCTTTACTTTGTTCAGTTGACGATAGTCGATGAACATTCTGAGATAACCATCTTTCTTGTGCATGAAAAAATTTGGAGCACCCCATGGAGAAATGTTGGGCCTAATAAAACCCTTGTCTATGAGATCTTTCAACTATTCCATCAACTCCTTAAGCTTGGATGAAGCGATTTATAGGGTAGAATTTATATAGGTTAGTTATCTTAAAGGAGATCTATTCCGAAGTCAATTTTCAATTTGAGAGAAACTCCAGTAGATCTCCTGGAAACACTTTTGGAAAGTGATTTACCATTGGAACTGACTCAAGAGTTGAGGCTTCTGATTTTGAATCCTTAACCCAAACAAGATGATAGATGCACCTTCTGGAGATCAATTTTCTATCCTTAAGGTAAGGGACGATTCAACCCATACGCACTAAAGTACTACCCCTCTACTCTAGAACTAGTTTATTTGGAAACTGGAATTGGACTACTCTCTTTCTACAATCAATATAGGCATCGCAAGAGTGTAGCCAATCCATGCCAAGAATGACATCAAAAGCTACCATGTATAACTCTACATGGTCAGCTAAGGTGACTTATTAGGAAATTATGGCTGGGAAATTTCTGTATACCCGTCTAGCTATACTGAATCACCAATTGCATTAGAAACTGTTGATCTAGGGTCTAATTCCTAAACATGAATATGGAAGACCTATAATGTACCACTAACTACATCATAATAATCTTCCTGATCCTGTTGGATCAGAAGGGTATAAAATATGTTCTAATGCCGAACGCCACCTGCTCTAGATGAGGTACCCTGCTGGAGTTGCTAAAATATTAGATTGAGTCCGCTGACAAACATCTCCACGCTTTTGATTATCACCTATTCACTCTTTCAAATGATGCCTTAGCTTGTCATACCCAAATAAATTCTACTACCGACCATACACTCTTTATGGTGATTTTTGCCGTACCTCTTACAAACTAGATTAGTACGTACACTAGTAATTGAGACCTAGGACTTAGAGCCTTGTGCCCTATCCTAACACTCTTGCGTAAACTTAGGAACTAGAGCACTAGCATAAGATAGGATTGTATAAAAAGATTTTTGGCAGAACTAAGAACAATTTCCACCATTTGACCTCTCCTGAGAGAAATTAAAACAACTTGTTTAGTCCATCTTACTCTCCTTTTCCTTCTCCATAATTTTCTCTTATTTATTTTGTTGAGAATGAGCCATCAGTTTGGAGATATCCATCTCCTTAATAAACATAATAGTACTACACTCTTTAACCACAACCTTAGAAACACCATACATAAACTTACTCATGTAGGCCCTAGAGTTAGTAACCATAGCCAGACATACTTTTCCAACTGAGTAAATTTAAAAGAATACTACATCACACTTATGTTACCCTACTTTAGATATATTAATTCTTGCACCTTGTCCTCTCTTATCTCAAGTAGGAAGAAGCTTTCCAAAGATGTAATAGTAGACTCATCAGTCTATCGATCCTACATCTCTACCTCTATCCTCTATCTATTGCTTGTATCAGGTGTGAGCTCCTTGTAGCTGTGAAGCAGCTAAGTTAGCACTTTTAGTTAAGAGTGATACCCACGATCTTAGTAAATTTCTAAATACTATCGTAGAACTCTTATTGATCCTTATCAGAATTATACCCAATAATTACTAGAGGATTCATCCGAATGAAATCTTGAAATCTAGTAGCTGTCATGTTTACTATTGGGTTTGCTGGTGCAACCACTTTCTGGTTATTTTAGGTGTTCATAGATTGGGCTAACACTGTGAAAGAAGCCCTAAATTTCGCATGGAATACTTGATTATTCAGAGGGTTTACTGGAGCTAGTGGTGGTACTTGTTGATTGCTAATCCTTTTTTTATTAGTAATATTGGGAGGCATAGTTTGTAAACGTGTATATCACGAGTTAGAAGAAGTTTTTAATAGAGTTCACACTTCATCACATGATATGAAAATTAAAGTAAAAGTTTTCCTAATACATTTCATAGCCTCTTATTCCTAAGTGTTGCTGCTTCATATCCATGAATAATACACTACCTAACACGACTTTCAGACACCCTGGAACACTTTAAACCTGATGGTCTAATACCAAGATTTGTATGAACCAAGATTACCCCCTATTACAAGATGATTCTTAGAATCACAAGTGACCCCAAGCTAACCCGAGGCCTAGCGTGATACTAAGAATGCTGAAATAACTAATATAATACTGTGTGGAAGCAATACTAAATGCTATATTAGTGATCAAAACCAATAAAAATATATGAGTTTAAAATCATAAAGATGAAAAAAAATCTATCTAATTATCTATAAGCCACTAATTAAGATGATTTGCTAGTACAAGCCCCTAGCTAACTCTAATTATCTAAAACTGAAATAAGAAAATAAAATACTGATACTAGTCCTCAAATGAGGTGGACTTCACAGCATACTACAGTTGATATGGTAGGGATCATACCATGTTTGGTTAGATGCTGAGCATCCAAACCTATATTATAAGTCTTTATAGCTCAAAGAGAGGTATATATTCAGTACTTTAAATGCACTGAGCATACGAGATATGTAGTACACTATATAAGCTAAGAATGCTAAAATTATATGATGAGCTAAATATGAACTAAAAACTGTAGACTGATGCAATAACCCAGTAATAATCATAAAATAATTTAATGTACTAAAATAACTGAACATATGGTCATTTTAGGTCTGAGACCAAATTATGGGAGCTACTATTAATCGATATATCTGAGCTAAATAGGGCCCAACTAGTGACCCTAGTTAGATGATTGTTAGTACCATTCCAAGGTACGAACGCTAGTTATTGTGAATCCACTAAACTGATGTCCAAATAACTATAATGTTAACCTACGGTGGCAATGTAGTTCTAGGACTTAGGTTATCTGACCTTGTGGCTTCCCAATGCTAAGTACAAATCCCAACTAAAAGAAAACTAATATATTGAAATGCCCAACAATATTTATATTTTTAAACTGAAAAGCAAATGCCTTATATGAAAGCATTCCAAATCATGAAGACAAAAATACTTAGCAATCAACTAACAATGTATGATATCCTAGGTCATCGGGTGTACATAACCTTCCAACTTAAAAGAATGCAACTATTATAACAATTTCATAAACTTAGTGAATTTAAAGAATTTATTAATTAAAATACAAAATCATGAATTTTACAATATAATTAAGGTTTAAGATCATGAACATGTAATGGTACTGATGTTCATGATAAAATATGAATTGCAACTTAATAATACCAATGAACTGAGGTATTAAGGAATGTATAATATTCATGAATCCTATACTTTGAAGAAGGAATTGATTTTAGTAATTGCATTAACATTAGGACTCAATGGGTGAAATGATACCCATCGATAAAATTCCACATACCTGTATATGAGAAACCTGAAGAAATCTTTTAAATTGAAAACCTGTAGAAGATGAACCCTAGCACTTCCTCGGAGAAAGAAATCACCTCTTTTCTCCATGTTAAAACTAAGTATGGAATGTGTTTTTGAGTAAAGATGGATTAGGTAATATTAACCTTAATAATCAGATGTGAAATTAACTTAAACACTATAGTTTTGATGTTAAAAGAGTGGAAAAAGACAAATCTGCCATTTTAAATTCGTACCTAAAAAAGTTGCATAGTAAGTCATATGCACCAACCCACGATCGTGGGATCCACCTACAATTTTGGGTGGTGATTTTGGTTGGGAGGATGAACTAGAGGTTATTTGAACATGATCAGATGAGCCATAGTATAATCGTGGGACCCACTCACAATCGTTCTTTGGTTTGTAATTTGGAAGTTCAAATCGGATCATGGTCGTGGTTCCCCCATATTGTTGGAAGATATACTTGTAAATTTCCATGTTTTAGAGGCTCTTTAAACCAGATGATACCACTATATGGTTATATAATGTAACCTGGCAGTGGTTTGGCTCACGAAATCTCACCGCTGGACAATGCTTCACTAAAATGGACATAACTTCTTACTCCGATATCAGATTACAGTGAAAATGTATGTGTTGGAAAGATAATTAAAACATATATAATTTTATTGGTCTTGAAACCAACAATACTTCAAAGTATAGGAGTTATTCTAATTTAAAGTTGATTGTTGAAAGTTTCTTCTCAAGAAATCATTCGATAAGGAAGGTATTGACTTGACCCTGAGCTAGGAGGTTTTTGAGGACTTAATACATGTATATATCACTAATAATACTATAAAAACATGATGTTTGATCCTAAATGGACTTGAAGCATGATTCTAATCATTGCTTAAATTATTGGGGTGTTACATTCTATTATAGTGATAGGCTCACTGCTATAGCGCAATAAATCCCACTATAGCCGGATGACATCAGTTGTGTCTCTACACAAGCATTGAATGATATCACAAAATTTCTGAGCTTTATACTAATATTGAGGCACTTTCTATTAATGATAGATTTGGTCATTACAATTATGCATTGATTTCTTTATAAAAAATGGAAAGCTAACACACCATATTGGGTACAATGACTTTTAAGTAAATTTGTACTTGTAGCACAAATATTCTATACGTAAAAGCTAAGACACCCATCATGGGTGGTCATTTTCTCTAATTTGCTATTGTTCCTTTTATTTTCAAATTTTTTTAGTTAGATGTCTTCTCCTTTTTACCTCCATTAGGTAACAATTGATGTTTATTTCTCATAATCTTCAGAGGTTTTTGTTGTTCTATGTAATTTCTATGTATAGTTGTAATTGCTTGTAAATAGGTCATCTCATTTTTGTGTGCTAAAACTCATTATGTGAGTGGGTAAATCCTATGTACTCTCTTATGGATGAAGAACGTTTCAATAGCATTATGTATGTTTTGTCATTGTATTAAGTTGTCTTGATTCAAATTTTTTTTTGTGTTAGTGGTTAAATTTGTTTTTTGGTGTGACATACATCATCTTTACTACCAGCAAAGGTATAACGACCCTTTCTTTCATTAATAACATGTCCTTGATAAAAGTTGAAAGAATTCAAAAACTTCCATATATTTGAATTTGAGTATAAATTAACCTTTTATTTCGCTTAACAATCATTGAAGAAATAAAATTACCAAAGTGGTTCCGACATTACAAGGTCCGCTACAAGAAAACTAAGAGTTTTTGTAGGAAAAATATGAAAAAAATCCTATCACGACTCGAGGCTACCCCCTAGTCGCGACAACGGTGCTTACGATCAAAAGTGGCCACTAGCAAACCCACGAGCTGGTACCTCCTATGAGCACTAGTATAATTTATGCAGAAGATAAACTGATAAAATGCTAACAAAATCTAACTACTGAAATATCTAAATGATAAGTCTAAAATGTCAGTGATCATTGATAATATTGAAATGGCTGGCTGACTGTCAAACTGACTGTCTGAAAGCTTCTAAACATCATCAAGAGTTCATCGGACAATCCCCCAACTAACTTTAACTGACTGGACATAAGAAAATGCTGAAATAATTAAAATAAATATATCATGTCCTCGATGGATGAGGACTCACCACTACTGCTGCTGATTAATGGTGAGCTATCTAAGAACGGTCTAGAAACTGAGCATCCAAAGCTATGTTATAACATAACATATCACAAAAGAAAAATATGCAGTCAGTACTTTGAATGTACAGGTATATGAGATGAGGACTGGCTGAAATGTATGAGGTACCTAAGCATGAATGCATGAACATCTAATTTCTGAAAATGCAAGACCAAGTACAAACATATTTTTGAGATAAACTGTAATTAAAGACTAAAAGCTGTATAACTGAATAACTAAAAATTTGTACACTTGGACAAGCAAACCTAAACTGAATACATTGATTACTGTACTAATACTGTGGGAGGTATCATATAACTGACATGCCCCAATATGAGCTAATTGGGGTCAAACTTGTAACCCCAGTTAGAGGCTGTCAGTACCTTGCCACGAGTACTAACATTGGCTGTGTGGATCTACAGATCTGATGTCCCGAAGGACCAGGGTGTCAAGCCTAAATTGATGGGTGACCCCTAATAGGAATTAAAGCCTAAACTAATGGATCGCCCCTCATATCCTACGCTGGCTACATAGTTCTAGAATACATGGACTGTTACTAAAGACTTTATCTAACTAATGGGAAAGCCACCGTCCCTGCATTCGCTCGGTGCTAAATCTTACTCCTAACTGAATTGACACTGGTACTAAACTAAACTAAGTTTAACTAAACATTATTTCTGATAACTGATAGTTCTTATCATGATCATAAATATCCGAGTAAATAAAAAAACTCATGGTTTCACTGAATTGTTATTTGAATATCTAAAATTATGCAAAATAAGTAGGTATCGGGTGTTCATAACCCACCAACACTGAATGATCATTAAATACAATGTTAAGGCTCAAAACTGTAGTATGAAATCATGATTCAAAGACTCAAAGCATAGGCATTTCATCAAACATGTGAGAATCATGAACTTGAACATGAGAATGTCTTAAAACATGGAAAAACAACATGGTTATGTGACTAAGGTCATAACTTGATAATATAACATGAAATTCACTTGAATATAACGTGAGAGATTGAAGCTTATAGCATGAGAGAACCTAACTTACCATGGAATCATTCTTGGGCATGAATTAAGAAAAACTACTATAGAGAAACATGAATTAAAACTCATCTTGAACATATAAAACTCCATAATAAGAGAAAAATCCATACTTTACTTGAAAAGAAGGTTTATGGATTCCATGGGTGAAAGGGACCCATGGATGAACATCCCACATATCTTATTAGATGAATTCTTAAAGATTCCTTGAGGATTTCTTGAACTTGAAGCTTGAATTCCTTGATTTCTTGTGAAAGAGTTTGGACTTGTTCTTGGGAAAAGGGAGGGTTTCTTGAGATCAATTTGTGAATAAAAGGGAAAATAATGCTCTTTGGAAGCCCCAAATTCTTGCTATAGATGGATTAGGGAAGGGAAAAGACTCAAATACCCTTAAAATGCTAAGAAATAAAAATTGGACATAATACAGAGGGTGCGGCGTAGGCTCTGGAGTGGTGGACTAGGCCGAGTGGTGCCCACCTTAGAGCAATGGAATGGACTAGGCAGCGCCTGCCTTAACTCGATGGACTGGAGGGGGCGGCTTCCACTTATCTCTGTGGTGCCACTGGTTTGGTTTCCTAAACACGCCCCTATGCTCATACGAAAATTCCAAAACTCATCTAAGACATACTTTGAACAACCCGATCATGAATTAACTCAAAAATTGATGTCCCAAGGTCCGGAAGGTTAAATGTAAGATCATCAAAGTTTAGGGGTCTTGAAAATGCCTAAGTCCCCAACACTTGATGAAAATTCCAAGTCTTGGACCCCTTAAACATGCAATTGTGAGCTGAATTGACCTTTGGATCTTACGGAGTATTATATTATCTCCCCCTTTGGAATATTCATCCTATAACTGGACTGGTTAGACTAACAAACTATGGAAAGTGAGATCATAGATTAAACATGCATGACTGGAAACATGATTATATAACTGAGTCTGAAATGTAATACATGAAGTGAACTGATTTTTGTGAATACATGTACTGAAAAGAGAATGATTACATAGCTGAAACTGAGAATGAAAAGAGTAAATCTAAGGAAAATTGTTACCTCAAGCTGAATCTTGGTTTGCGGAGTAGAGGTGAGGATACTTGCTTCACATATATGCTTCTACTTCCGAAGTAGCTCCTTCAATAGACGGATTCCGCGAAAGAACTTTAACCAAGGGAACTTCTTTATTCCTTAGCCTATGAATCTGCCGACCAAGGATCTCAACTGGGAATTCTTCATAGGAAAGGCTATCCTTAACGTTCATATCTTCTAAAGGAATAACTACAGCTGCATCACCAATATATTTCTTTAACTAGGAAATATGAAATAGCAGATGTACTAACGCCAAATCTATCGGCAACTCTATCTCATAAGCTACATTTCCAAAATTACTCAAGATTCTATATGGGCCTACATAGCGGGGACTGAGTTTCCCCTTCTTTCAAAATCTCTTTACACCCTTCATAGGCAAAATTTTCAAATAGACTGAATCACTAATATCAAACTCAAGATCCCTTCTTCTCATATTTGCATAAGATTTCTGTTGGCTTTAAGCAATCTTCAGTCTCTCCTATATCGACTGAACTTTCTCCATTGCCTTAAACGCTGAATCTAGCCCTATCAAAGCAGCTTCACCTGCCTCAAACCAGCTAATAGGATATCTACATCTCCTTATAGTGAGAGCCTCAAATAGAACCATCTAAATACTGGAGTGATAACTATTGTTATAGGTAAACTCAATTAAAGGTAAGTGGTCATCCAAACTACCTTTAAAGTCAATAATACATGCCCCCAACATGTCCCCCAACTAACTTTAAATCCAATAACATATGCCTTCAACATGTCCTCCAAAGTCTGAATGGTCCTCTCTGCCTGACCATCTGTCTGAGGATGAAAAGATGTACTGAGATAAACTTGGGTACCAAGACCCTTCTAAAAATCCTCCCAAAAGTGAGAGGTAAACTGAGTGCCTGTATCTGAAATGATAGACAACAGAATCCCATGCTACTTAACTAACTCCCTAATATAAAGCCTGGCATAATCCTTAACTGAGTACGAAGTATGAACTGGCAAGAAATGAGATGATTTGTTCATTCTATCGATAATGACCCATATCGAATCATGCTGATGATGAGTACGGGGAAATCCTATCACAAAATATATGTTCACCTCTTCCCACTTCCAAGTGGGGATACTAAACTCCTGTAATGTGCCACTATGCCTTTGGTTCTCAACCTTAACTTGCTGACAATTTGGGCACTTAGCAACAAAGTCTGCAATATCCCTCTTCCTACCACCCTACCAATAGATTTCTTGCAAATCACGGTATATTTTATTGGCTCCTGGATGGATCAAGTATCGCACACCATGCGCTTCTGCAAGTATTCGCTCTCTCAAAGCATCAACACACGAAACACATAACCTGCCTTAACAACAAAGCACACCATTTCCCTCTTGAGAGAAAACCTCTACTTTTTGATCTCTAACTGCCTCCTTTAACTTAACCAAACTAGTATCCCTATCTTGCTTTTCTTTCACTTTGGCAACCAATGAAGATTTCAAAACATTCTGAACCCATTTACTATCTTTAGCTGAATCAACCAATCAAACACCCAATCTAGCAAGCTGATGAACCTTATGAACCAACATCTTCTTATCATCCTCTACATGGAAAATACTACCCATAGACAACCTACTAAAGGCATCTGCCACTACATTAGCCTTGCCCAGATGATACAATACACTCATATCATAAGCCTTTAACAACTCAAGCTACCTTCTCTAACAAATTTAGTACTTTCTGCGCGAACACATACTGTAAAGTCTTATGGTCAGTGAACACAAAAACATGAACCCCATAAAGATAATGTCTCCAAATATTCAAGGCAAAAACAACAGCTGCCAACTCATGATCATGGGTAGGATAATTCTTCTCATAGGGTTTAAGCTATCTAGAAGAGTAGGCTATAACCTTGCCTCTCTGCATCAGAACAAAACCAAGAACAACTCTAGAAACATCAAAATAAACTACAAACCCATCTGTGCCATCTAGCAAAGTCAAGACTGGAGAGAAAGTGAGTCGAGTCTTCAACTATTGAAAACTTTTCTCACAAGAATTTGACCATTTAAATTTGGCTTTCTTCTGAGTCAATTGAGACATGGGGGATGTAATAGAAGAAAACCCTTTGACAAACCGTCTAAATTAGCCAGCCGAACCCAAGAAACTCTTGATATCTTATAGAGAGATAGGTTTGGGATAGTTTCTCACTGCTTTGGTCTTCTGAGGGTCAACTCTAATGCCATCACTGAAAATAATATGGCTAAGAAAAGATACTGAACTCAACCAAAATTCACACTTACTAAACTTGGCGAATAACTGATGAGCTATAAGGATCTCCAACATAATTCTTAGATGGTCTGCATGATGATTCTCACTACGAGAATAGAAAATAATGCCATTAATAAAGACTGTTCCGAACATATCCAAGTACTATTTTAACACTCTATTTATCAAGTCCATGAAAGCTTCAGGGGAATTCATTAATCTAAAAGACATAACTAAGAATTCACAGTGACCATAACAAGTTTTGAAAGTTATTTTTGGAATGTCATGTTCTCTTACTCTGAGCTGATGATAGCCGGATCTGAGGTCTATCTTAGAGTAATAACTGGAACCCTGAATTTGGTCGAACAAGTTATCAATTCTAGGGACTGGATGCTTATTTTAGATAGTGACTTTTTTTCAAGTGACAGTAGTTGATAACAAACTGAGAGAATTGTCTTTCTTACGCATGAATCAAATTGGTGCACCTATGGAGAGATATTCGGCCAATGAACCCTTATCTAAGAGATCTATTAACCACTTTTTCAATTCTTCAAGCTCAACTAGAGCCATTTTGTAAGGTGGAATAGAAATAGGTTGGGTATCTGGAATGAGATTTATTACGAAGTCAATTTCCCTATCGGGAGGGACTTTGGGAATATCTTTAGGGAACACATCTAAAAATGTGTTTACTATCAGAACTGACTCAAGACTTGGGGTCTCAGTACTTGAGTCTTTGAATCAAACATGATGGTAAAGACACTCTTTAGATATCATCTTTCTTGCTCTAACATATGAAGTAATCTGACCCCTAAGCACTAAAGTACTACACCTTCATTCGCTAACTGGTTCATTAGGAAACTAAAACTGAATGACTTTATTTCTGCAATCAACTAAATCATAGCATGAGTGGAGCCAATCCATGCCAAGAATGACATTGAAATAGGTTATCTCTAGCTCTACGAGATCAAATAAGGTAATTTTTTGAGATGCCGTGACCAAGCAATTTCTGTATACTCATCTGGAATTAATAAATTTACCCACTATTGTAGACACTGAGAAAGGCATTAATAAATTTACCCACTAGGAGTATAACTCACCAACTGTGTAAACTGTAGTTAGTACTCCTTTACACTTAAACTAGCTTAAAATTGATGAACTCCTACACCTCAGCTCCCCTCAACTCTAATGGAAAGAATCTGTCTAAGAAAGTTATGGTAAATTCCTCCTACTTAATAGGCCCTGCCTCCACACCTCTGTGCTTTTTCCACTGCTTAAACAAGGTATGGGCTACATCCTATAACTGATATGCTGCCAACCTTACACTCTCATTCAAAGTAATGCCCATGTTACCAGTCATCTTTTGTACCTTATCCTGAAAGCTCAGTGGATCCTTCTCTGACCTAGATCCCAAAAACAAAGGAGGAATAATCCAAGTGAAAGCCCAAATCCTAACTGCAATTGTATTTACCACTGGATTAGCTGGGGCAATAGCTTGCTAGTTGTTCTAATGTAATGCCTTAATTTTCTGAATCGGAATGCTACATGCTGCTCATGACCCTGAAGGACCACAAGCTAACCCGTGACTTATATCTGTACCTGTATGCTGCAAAAAGACTAAAAAATATAGAAACATGAACTAAAAGGCCATAAGGTTCAAACTGGATAAACATCTGATAAGAGCAATGTCTAAAAATGGTATAACAATACCAAAATAACTGAAATAACTTTCTGAACATACTATAGTCTGAAAGCCTATAAACTGTCAGAATAAGGAGTTGATGGGACATGTCCCTAACTAACTCCGACTACTGAAATAAACTAAAATCTTAAATACTAATATGATCATCATGTCCTCGACGGATGAGCACTCACTGCTAACTCTGATCGCTGAACTGGGATGCTACTGGTTCTCTGGAGCTCGTGCTTCTAAACCTATGGTATAAGACACCATAGCGCAAATATGTCAGTACTTTAAATGTACTGGTATACAAGTGAGGTAGGCTGAATGAAAATGGTTCATAGGTATAAACAACACCAACTAACTGACTAATATGAATATGAGAATACATATATGACTACGTAACTGTAACTGAGAACGTGATAGGATTGAATACTGAGTTTTGACTACTGAGTTTACTGATATAGCCATTTGAGTCACTGATGAGTGAGAAATATTGATACTGTATTATTGTCATGCCTAAAATCCTATTGGGGCGGACTGTCACCCGTAACTGAGGAGGCCTTAGAGAACCAGCTCATAACCTTATACTTCCCATGCATACCTTTATGACAACCCAAAATCTGGACAACATTATGTCTCATATAAAAGGAAATAATCACCTGTATAAGCTCGAGCACACACACACATATATATATATATACAATACTTGGCCGTTGGAACCATCACGTCTATTAACAAAACCCCACCCTGACTGTACATTAGGTCTACAAAGCCTCTAGATAATATATAGAGTTTAACTAAGGTTGGGACACAACCCGCCATATAACTGACTTCTATACAATACCAAAAGTGATTGGATATGAAACGGAAAGCCCCGAAGAAAACTGGAGCTCACCAAAAGCACTAGATATCCTGGCTCCTACTCGTGTGGTGTATGAGCTGAGGTACCTGTACCTGCAGCATGAAATGTAGGTCCCACGTGGGGGACGTTAGTACAACATTTGTACTGAGTATGTAAAGCTGTAGATAATCAGATATGAAATAGGAGCTCAATCGAAATCAAAAACCACTGAATAAATTGTACTAGGAGTGGACCACACTTACTAGAACTTGTGACAACCTATACATTATATTTATTCAAACACTTTACCTTCGTTCTTATCATCTTGTAATCATTACTGTACTATACTGTGACTATTAGGCTGCCTCCCGTATATATCAACTGGGATTGACCCATGATAGGCTTATGCCCCTGGGATACCACCCATAAACACATAAATAGGGATCAATCCATGATAGGCTTATGCCCCTGGGATACCACCCGATAAGAGAGAACTTCCATCACTTAGTTCAATTAATCTTTGAGTTTGTTATTTCGGTCTCCACCACATTTTTGATACTTTGAAACAATGATACATCAATAAGAGACATATAAATAGACCATCAATGCAATAACAATGAAGTAAGAACTCATTGGCATATCAATGAAGTATTTTGGCGTCATCAATGCCATAACAATGAAGTAGGAACTTATTGGTATATCAATGAAACGTTTTGGAGTCATTAATAGCACATGGATCTTGTTTGAGTAACCGGATACCTTCTGACATTCATTAATGTAATAAACATGTAAGATTTGGAAAACAAATAAGTATTGGAATGTCTTGACATCTTGTAGGGTGGAAACAAGTTCATTGGTAATGTAGGACATCATACAAAACCATTATGGATCACATGTTACTGAATAACATTGGAAACTTTCTTAATAGAACAATTGTTCACTTTAATGCCAAAGATATGGTATAGAGTATGCTTTACATACCTAACTGTCAACCTTCAATACTAGTCCCAAATGGAATTCCCGTCTTTTCGGATTGCTTATCTACAATGAACATATATAGCAATCTAGTATTAGCAACCAAACGTCACAATTTAATTATTTGAATTCACCAAACTAGTGGTTAAGTAGTAAGCCTTAATTAAACCATAAAAGGTGTCACTTTAACCCTCTTATACTCCAATTACATTCACATTCCATGCATATTCATACAACATCCTCCAATACCAAGTTTGGATTCATTTATCCTTACAACCAATCCATTAAACCAAATTGAGCCATAGACATAAATAATCATCAATTCAATAGTATATCACCATATCCACCTTCCATAACTCAATTATCATATCCACCTTCCACAATTCAATACAATTAAACCATGCAAAATAGTCCATAACCCTATTTCCATCACATTTCAATAACAACCAATACATATAATCCTCTATCACACATATACATATGGAAAAGAACAAAGGTAAATAATATTCATACCTTATAATTCACATCTTGATTATGTAATTCTGTTTGCACAAATAATAGGTGCCGTTCGAAGCTCTCGAGATGACAAACACAGTTATCAGATTACTTTAGAATTTCTACGGTTGAATCAAAAGTAATTTAAAGGTCAAATTTGGCTAGGGTTTGTTCTTCCTCAATGATTGATGATGAAAATGAGTTTTAGAACTCATATACATGGATATATACACATAATCCCATCCATAATATAATACGAAATGACCAAAATGCCTTTAAAATTTAAATAATGTCAAATCTGTCCTTTGGTGGACTATTTTGATAAGCTAAAGTAGATCGACCATAACCCTTTACTCCGATATTAGATTTGGGTGAAATTGGTATCGTTGGAAGGATAATTTAAAGGTATTTCATTTCATATAAGGTAGGCCACCCAGTTCGTCCTGTACAAGGAGTTATGGTCGTTTGAAGTTGACCCTAAAAATCTGTTTTGATAGGCTGAAGTAAAACGAGTATAACTCCTTACTCAGATGTTGGATTTGGATGAAACCAATTGAATTGGAAATAAGACTTAAAGATATTTCTTTTCATAGGTCGAAGCACTCCCAATTTATTATATTAAGGGAGTTATGATCATTCAAAGTTGATCTAAAAATTCGGCTGGCCTCAGTAGTTTGTGTGCAGGAAATTTTTCTGCACGTTTACTATTCACAAATATCCCGGCCACCGTTTTATAGTTTTGAACATGCTCGATTATATCCAAAACCTATCCATTTTTGGAAATACTTATATTGTTGGAAATCTTATTCAATAACCTTCGTATAGAACCATCGACGGGCAAATTTCGGTATAAATAAAATAAAAAAAATTAATTCCATATAAATAAGACCAATACACGTACTTGAATACACCAATACACATACTTGAATATGGGGTGTTACATCCTCCCACCATTTAGGACATTCATCCTCGAATGTTAGCGTAGTTATTCAACCGAAACAAGTCAAGTCCATCGGTAATATTCACGTCATCACATAAATACTATGCATATAAAAAAAAACTTACTTGATAATGTTCTAACTCTGTTTCTTGAACTTCCTCTTCATCTTTGAACAAATGAGGGTACTTATATTTCATTGCTTTCTTAGCTTCCCATGTAATCTCTTCCCTTTGACGACTTCTCCAACGTACTTTCCCAGATGCTATCTCTTTATTTCTTATTTCTTAACTTGGCGATCTAGAATAGAAATAGGCACTTCCTCATAGGTAAGATATTTCGAAACTTCCACATCCTCAATAAAAGTGATATGTGATGGATCTCCGATGTACTTTCAAAGCATTGACACGTGAAATACCGGATGTAATGATGAGAGCTCTTGGGGTAGCTCTAATTCATATGCAACTTGTCCAAACCTTTGAGTGATCTTATACGGGCCTATATAACGTCGAATCAACTTCCCTTTCTTGCCAAATCTCATTACCCCTTTCATTGGTTCTACCTTCAAAAATACCCAATCACCTATAGAAAACTCTAGCCCTCTCCTTCTACTATCCGCATATGACTTATGTCGACTTTAGGCTATTTTCAGTAATTGCTGAATTACATTAACCTTCTCTATTGCTTGATAAACAAGATCTGGTCCGAACAAAAGAGTTTCACCCACTTTGAACCATCCTATTGGTGATCTACACTTCCTTCCATATAAAGCTTCATATGGTGCCATTTTGATACTTGAATGATAGCTATTATTGTAGGAAAACTCAGTAAGAGGTAAATGATAATCCCAGTTGCCCTTAAAATCTATTACACAAGCTCGTAGCATATCTTTAAGTGTTTGGATGGTACGTTCTACTTGTCCATCTGTTTGAGGGTGAAAAGCTATACTCAACTTCACTTGTGTTCCCAAACACCTCTGAAAAGACTTCCAAATGTTTGCGGTAAATTGGGTTTTCCTATTTGATAAAATATAGATTGGCACTCCATGTAATCGGACTATCTTTTTAATGTACAGCTTCGCATACTCTTTAACTGTGTAAGTGGTCCTAACTGGTAGGAAATGTGCGGATTTGGTAAGCCTATCAACAATCACCCATATATAATCAAACTTTCGAGATGTACGAGGCAAACCAATAACGAAATTCATGTTGATTATGTCCTATTTCCAGCTTGGAAGATCAATGCATTGCATATAACCTCCAGGTTTTTTGTGCTCAACTTAAATCTGTGACAATTTGGACATTCAGCTACAAATTCTGCAATGCTCTTCTTCATGTCATTCCATAAATACATATCTTTCAAATCTTGATACATTTTGGTTGATCCTGGATGAATGGAATACCTTGAATAATGTGCCTCTATCATAATATTCTTTCTTAGCCCATCTACATACGGCACACACAATCGGTTTTGGCACTGAAATACTCCTTCTCGCGCAAGCTCAAATGCCTTGGTCGCACCACTCCGAATGTTCTCCTTAAGCCGTAATAAAATAGGATCTGGATATTGCTTCTCTTTCACTTTAGCCACTAATGAAGATTCCGCAGCATTATGTACAATAAGGTCTTTATCCAGAGTGTCAAGAAGGCAACTCCTAAACTAGCTAACTGGTGAATATCTTTAATCATCCCTTGCCTTTCTATAGGCGCCATCATAGCCTTACGACTTAACGCATCAACTACCACATTTGCTTTCCCTGGATGGTACAAGAATTCAACATCGTAGTCCTTTAATAGTTCAAGCCATCTCTGCTGCCTTAAATTTAGATCCTTTTGATTAAAAATATATTGCAAGCTCTTATGGTTAAGGGTGCTGAAATAGAAGAAAAGCCTTCAACAAACCTTTTATAATAACCGTCCACCCCGAGAAAACTATGAATCTCCGTAGGCGTTGTGGTCCTTGGCCAGTTCTTCACAGCTTCCATCTTTTGAGCATCAACTTTATCCCTTCACTAGATACAATATGACCCAAAAATTCCACCGACTTTAACCAAAACTCACATTTAGAGAACTTTGCATAAAGCTTACAATCACGAAGAGTCTGCAATGCTTGTCGTAAGTGATTGGCATGGTCCTCTTTTGATCTAGAATAAACTACAATATCATCTATAAAAACTATCACAAATACATCCAGGATTGGCTTAAACACCCTATACATCAAATCCATAAAAGCTGTGGGTGCATTTGTTAGCCCAAATAACATCACTAGAAACTCATAATGACCATACCATGTTCGGAAAGCTGTCTTAGGTATATCCTTCTCTTTGACCCTCACTTGGTAGTAACCTGACCTCAAATCAATCTTAGAAAAGCACTTGGCGCCCTGTAACTAATCAAATAAATCATCAATTCTTGGGATAGGATAGTTATTCTTAATAGTCACCTTATTCAATTGCCGATAATCAATACACATCCTCAGTGATCCATCCTTTTTACGTACAAATAACACTGGTGCTCCCCAGGGGGACAAACTAGGCCTTATGAATCCCTTCTCTAGCAAATCTATCAATTGCTCTTTCAATTCTCATAATTATGCTGGGGCCATTCTATACAGAGGAATGGAGATTGGTTGGGTGCCTGGTATTACATCAATACCAAACTTTACTTCTCGTTCAGATGGCAAAACTAGAAGATCTTTAGGAAATACATCAGAAAATTCATTTACCACCGGAACAACGTGAAGAGTTAGTTTCTTTGATTCTGTATCCCTTACTCTAACTAAATGATATATGTATCTCTTGGAAATCATTCTTCTTGCCTTAAAATAAGAAATAAATCTACCTCTTGGCGCACCAATTTCACCTTTCCATTCAAGCACTGATTCATTTGGAAAATGGAAATATACCTTTTTTGTGCAGCAATTAATTGTGGCATAACAAGACGCCAACCAGTCCATACCCATTATAACATCAAAATCTACCATTTCTAACTCCACAAAACCAGCCATCATATCACGGCCACAAAAAGTTACTATGCAGTTTCGGTAAACTCTTCTAGCTATAATAGATTCCCCAACCGGTGTGGACACTTCAAATGGCTTAACTAACAGTTCGGGTATTCTTTCAAACTTTCCAGCAACCAATGGAGTAACATAAGATAATGTAGAACCGGGATCAATTAAGACATATACATCGAATGAAAAGATAGACAACGTACCCGTAACCACATTTGGGGAAGCCTCTAAATTTTGTTGACCCGCTAGAGCATAAATATGATTTTGAGCCCCGCTAGAACTCGTGGCTCCTCTATCACCTCTAACACAACCCATTGGTTATGCACCCTTTCCTGAATAAGACATCGATGATGATGATGCAATAAATGACCCCGTAGGTTGTGCTATGCCCCCTATTCCCCTTCATGGGCATTCTTTTATCATATGCCTTGACATACCACACCAAAAGAAAACATTAGTCCCCAGCCAACATGAGACCAAACAATACCTTCCATATTTATTGCATGGCTCTCGAGGGGGTCTCGATTGGCTCATATTCCCTTGCCCTTGGTACCCCACTGTCCATAAACTCTGACTCTCACTTTTGTGCCCAAATTGATTTCCTCTGGACCCTTGGAACTATGGTGGGGCACTGGCTGCAGAATAAGAAGGTAATGACCTAGGTGGTCTAGTAGAAAACTGTGGTCTGAACCCTCCTCGGGATGCCATGAACTTCCCTGTAGATCTGGCCCTCTTGGAATATTCTCTTTCTAATTCCTGTGTTCTTCTCCTCTACCTCTGATCTTCCATTTTCCATGCAAAATCTTGGATCATCGCTATGTTCATATCTTTGTTCAAAGCGGCAATAGTACAATCTCTAACCAGATATGGATCCAACCTATCCATATATTGATGAACTCTGTCATCCATATTAGCTACAACATTAGGAGCATATCTAGACAAGGAATTAAATTGGAGACTTTACTCCCTCACGCTCATATTCCCCTGACGAAGATTTAAAAATTGATCTACACGGGCCTGACAAATCTCGAATGGAAGATAATGATCAAGAAATGCCTCTTTGAACTCTTTCCAAGTAGATGGGGGTGCATCAATACCCCTAGATCATTTCTAGTCCTCGTACTAATATATAGCCTCCCCTTTGAATCTATACACCGCTAACTCCACTGCCTCTTTACCCGTTACATGCATAACATCTAAGGCCTTTTGAATTTGATCAATAAAGTCCTGTAGGTCCTCGTTAAGATTTGATCTAGTAAAAGTGGAAGGATCCACCTTAAGAAAATCCTGTGTTTGAAGGCTAGCCGCCCTATCTGTACCACTAGGACCCGTGGTAGGAATGACTTGCCCTTGAGCTTACCCAATAACTGTACGAGTCAAAGTTGCACTGCATTACTAAGATCTTGATCAACAGCATTAATAGGTGGCTCTGGGGATATAGTACTCCTTCCCCTTATTTCTTCCGGAGTGGAAGAAGTTTTTGATGCATGCTCAGTTGGAGCCTCACTTTGATTAGCTAGTATAGTGGGTGACTTACTAGTCCCCTCTCTGGTAGCCACATCTACTTGTTTACCGGTATTCTTGCTTCTGGTAACCAGCATCATTACTATAATAAGAGAAACAAATAGATTCAGTGGTCATCTATGACTTCATATACAATATAGGCTCTATCGCACGATCTAAGACATGAAGAAAAAAATAATTCCTAAATGTCCATAGCCTTCTGTTTATAGATATGGTGCACGACACACCGATAAACAAGACTCTACGTAGACACGGCTTTGTAGACTCACTAGGACGAACTTCTCTGATACCACTTTTGTCATGCCTCAAATCCTATTGGGGTGGACTGGCACCCGTAACTGAGGAGGCCCGGGAGAACCAACTCATAACCTTATACTTCCCATGCATACCTCTATGACAACCCAAAATTCTGACAGCATCATGTCGTATATAAAAGGAAATAATCTCCTGTATATGCTCGAGAACACACATATATATATACAATACTTAGCCATTAGAGCCATCACGTCTATTAACAAAAAACCACCTTGATTGTACATTAGGTCTACAAAGCCTCTAGACAATACACAGAGTTTAACTAAGGTCGGGACACACCCCGCCATATAACTAACTTCTATGCAATACCAAAAGTGACTGGATATGATGCAGAAAGCCCCAAAGTAAACTGGAGCTCACCAAAAGTAGCTGGATATCCTAGCTACTACTTGTGCGGTGTATGAGCTGAGGTACCTGTGCCTGCATCATAAAATGCAGGTCCCCCATCGGGGGCGTCAGTACGAAATATGTACTGAGTATGTAAAGCTGTAGATAATCACATATGATATAGGAGCTCAATAGAAATCAGAAACAAGTGAATAAATTGTAATAGGAGTGGACCACATCCTTCCAATATCAAGTTTGGATTCATTCATCCTTCCAACCAACCCATTAAACCAAATTGAGCCATAGACATAAATAATCATCAATTCAATAGTATATCACTATATCCAGCTTCCATAAATCAATAACCATATCCACCTTCCATAACTCAATTACCATATCCACCTTCCACAATTCAATACAACCAAACCATGTAAAATAGTCCATAATCCTATTTCCATCACTTTTCAATAACAACCAATACATATAATCCTCTATCACACATATACATATGGAAAAGAACAAAGAAAAACAATATTCATACCTTAGAATTCACCTCTTGATTATGCAATCCTATTTGCACAAATAATAAGTGCCGTTCAAAGCTCTCGAGATGACAAATGCAGTAATCGGATTACTTTAAAATTTCTATGGTTGAATCAAAAGTAATTTAAAGGTCAAATTTGGCTAGGGTTTGTTCTTCCTCAATGATTGATGATGAAAATGAGTTTTCGAACTCATATAAATGTTTATATACACATATTACCATCCATAATAGAATAGGAAATAACTAAAATGCCTTTAAAAATTAAATAATGTCAAATCTGTCCTTTGGTGGACTATTTTGATACGCTAAAGTAGATCGACCATAAATCTTTGCTCCGACATTGGATTTGGGTGAAATTGGTATCATTGGAAGTATAATTCAAATGTATTTCATTTCATATAAAGTAGGCCACCCAGTTTATCCTGTAAAAGGAGTTATGGTCGTTTGAAGTTAACCCTAAAAATCTGTTTTGATAGGCTAAAGTAAAACGAGTATAACTCCTTACTCAGACGTTGGATTTGGATAAAACTAATTGAATTGGAAAGAAGTCTCAAAGATCTTCATTTTAATAGGTTGCAGCTCTCCCATTTCATTATATTAAGGGAGTTATGATCGTTCAAAGTTGACCCAAAAATTCGGCTGGCCTCAGTAGTTTGTGTGCAGGAAATTTTCCTGCATATTTACTATTCCCAAATATCCCGGCCACCATTTTATAGTTTTGAACGTGCTCAAATATATCCGAAATCTATCCGTTTTTGGAAATCTTTATATCGTTAGAAAGCTTATTCAATAACCTTCGCATGGAACCATTGACAGGCAAATTCTGGTATAAACCCCTCCTAGTAGGTAACCCAAATAAGATGTATATATATATCCCTAAATGCATAGGGTGAATCTCAACCTACGCTGGCCACGTAGTTCTAGAACACAAGGATTGCTTCTAAGGATCACACCTTCCACTGAATAACTGGTGAGTCCCCATCCTTGGGTTCACTCGGTCCTGAATCCTACTTCTAACTGAATAGACACTGAATTGATTAACTAAACTGAACTTATTAACTAATGGTATTATTTAGCGGAGCTAAATTAAATTTACTGAGTTTCGTTGACTGATGAAATGTACTGACTTCTGAGGACTGACTTAGACTACTAAAGTTACTGAGATTTCTGAGATTCTTCCTGAGTCATATGACTGACTGAGTTCTATGGATCATAGCTTGACTGAGGAGATCATGAAAACATGACATGGCTCTAGACAAACAGCTAAATGTTTCGAGTACAAGTAGCCCCAGGACTCGATGAGAAGAAACTAATGTAATATGACTTACGTGAATACATGACCAACAACACAATTCATAATTCATATATTGAAGCATTTTGTCAAACCTGTGATATGCATTAACTTGTACATGATTGGGGATTTCATGATATAATACTAGTTGGGCATGTTTCCTTCATCCAGGCATTTAATCCTACACATAATAGGCATAGAATTTGTAAACAACATTATACAACAATCAAACATCATGATTCATCTCTAATTTCATCATCCAAGGGTTTTAATCCTAGGTTTACAGGAATCTACGTCATTAGTAATCGATTACATATGCAATTTATCACCAAACATGGATTAAAATGTAATTAATAATTATCAACATGAACAAGAGCCATACAATCATGAAATTCATAAAGAAAATCCATAACTTGAATTTATAAAAAAGATTCTTGGACTTCATGGCGAAAGGAGTTTATAAATGAACACTACACATACCTTAGTTCTTGATTTTATGAAGATTGATGGAGTGATTATTGAAATTTGATGGTGAATTCCCTTGGAATTAAACCTTCTATGAAAACCCTAGGGCTTGTTCTTGAGAGTTTTTTGGAGTAACAGAGTATAAGCTACTGAATTATGGCCAAATCTCGTGTTATAAGGCTTATATAGGGTGGAAAATTGACCATTTTAACCCTGGGACACATTTAATTTCTGAGAAAATTTCCCGATTTTCATCCTTGGCGCGACGCGCCATTATCGCACCAAGTCACTGGAACTGGACAATTGGGAATCTGTATGGTGGCGCAACGTGGAGCTATCTTGTTGCCACCTTGTTTGAGACCTGGAAGTTTGGAGCGATGATCCACTATCGCGAAGCAATACTGGAAATTGACAATTTCCATTTGGGCTATCCCCACGATGCGCTGAAGGCTCAGGTGATACACTGTCTCAGTAAAAAAGCTCTAACTCTTCGTTTGGGTGTCCGATTTGGGCAAATTTGGTATCGATGGTAAGCTTAGTGAATTTACCATATGAAAAAGAGTGAAAATCTTGAAAATACCACATCTATAAAATTGTATTCATCTTTCAAATAAATCTTCTAACATTCTTGGGGAAAAATTTCAAGCTAGAAAAAGTGCGGGTATTACAATATCTCTCCCTTGAGAAACATTCGTCCTCGAATGAGATTGAGTGAGAGGAAAAGAATACAAACTGACGTAAATACTGAACATGACTGGCTGGAATATAATTTCATGACTGACAGACTGATGGCTGAATATAACACACTGAACATGCATATCTGATGCATGACTAGTAAGCTGAATTCATGCATATGTAATGCATGACTGATAATTGACTTATGAGTACATGACTGACTATTCTGATGAACTGAATTTCTTGCAGTGAGTATGCATGATTACATGATTAAACTGGTATATGAATGCACGATTGAATATACAAGAGTACTTAGTACCATGTTTGTAATGGGGATCTAAACATGAATTGAATACCAAGTTTGTAATGGTAATTTGAACATAGAACTGAGTAAGTTTAAGAAAACTGTTACGTAAACTAAGAAGTACTTATGAACCAATGATTATGCTAGAAATATGCATGAATGGGGAACATGAGAACTTAACTGAGTTTGGTCTGATATATAACATACAAACTAAACGTCATGAACGGAACTGCGCCTCTGAATACTTGGCCCAAAGCTGAGGTTGGGACTTTGAGGGTCAACTTATGAGTATCCTCTACTCTAAACTGGATTCTTTTCGAGAAGAACGAATGAGATGTTCTTGTCATTACAGTTTTGGGGTTTATAGCGTATCTCACCCTTGGGACACTAGGGTTCTTTAGGAATACTGGCTCGGCTGAGCTGCTGAGGAAAGCTGAGGCAATGCACAAGGCACCTAGGAACTGAGTCGTAACTAATTATCTAAGATCTAAGACTGAGGTATGGTACATGAACTAAGCTGAGCTTGCACCTATCTGATTGGTCCATCTTAGAATGATTACATCCTTTCATAAGATTTTGGCTAGAGCACATAGCTGGGGATATGGAAACCAAACTGTATGAATTTATTTGTATAAGATAGCTGAGTAAGAAGATCGTAACTTGATTGAGATTCGGTAAGATGCATTGAGGCCTACTAACACCATTAAATATGAAATGACTAAGCCTCTTGCACTGCAACTAAGACTACTGAAAAGATTCACGAGGTGCTGAGCACGAATGCGTAAACATACTAACTTATCTGATTAATTGGATAACTGATAGTTGAATACTAGGTATGATAGACTGGTCTATACTTAGTTTGAATAACTAGTCTAAGGCTATAAAACATTATGCATAGGAGATAATGATTGAATAGATAACATGAGGTAACTGGGCATGGATTTATGAAAACTGTATTGCCTTAAGAATGCAAGGCTTGACGTATATCATAGTTTGGAAACATTCTGTAGTCTGAGGTACCAAAACACTACTAACAGAGTGACTGATAGCTGTAGCATTGGTCAAGAATATATAGAACTGAACTAAGTTTCCGATCTGATTACTGAACTGAAGTTGGTATTATAACTAAAATTGTAACTGAGATTCTTACTGAAATCGAATGTTGGGTTCTGATAATTTAGGTTTAGACTAATATTGAAATACTAAGACTGGATATTGATAACTACTTGGGGAAAGATTGGCATAGGCAAGGATCCGATGCTTAAATAAATACTCTATCAACCTAAACAATCAACTAAGGCCTGAGGAACTAAGTACCAACATTATGGATTTATCAACAGATTTAAACTGGAGGTATACATGACGTAATCTGAGCTTTAACGATCACTAGGAGTAGAGCATAAGTCATGTGGACTGAACATATGGTAAAACATAACATGAGTGCCTAAGTCATGAGCTGCATGACTTAAGTCTAAAATTTTTGTGTTCATGGAACATGGCTCATACTACTGAGGGTATTGGAACCCATCTTGCTAGGAATTCAACACGCAAATGATCCTATGGGAAGTGAGTGAAATATGCATAGGTATGGTAATGACTGTGGTATAAAACAATTACACTGAGATAAGTGTAGGTCGGGAATCAAATTCCCTCAGTGATTACCTACACATACTGGACCTATAACTAGAATTTAAAGGCTTGACTTTCTGACCCCATGGTTTAACTGCTATGCAAGGTTTCTAAAGAAAAAGGAACTCATGAATATGAAGAAGTGTGAACATGTAAATGAGAGATCTATAACATACTCATTACTGCATCAGGAGGATCTTCCTGATTCTATTGAGATTGAAGTGCATAGAGTCTACTTGGGCATTGCCCACTGATAGCGCTGGAATTGGCACCCTACTGATTTGGGCGACCGTACTGAAATGACGAGCGATATAAATCTGATAACCTGGCTGGGGATAGTCTCTGACCTTGTGATCTAACTAACCATATCCAAAACACACACCACTGCCAGCTCTACAAACACCCTTATGATGCTTACCACACTCTGCGCAGAACGGATGAATAAGAATCCTACTCTCACTATTCTGAGCCTTAGAGCCTAATGCCCTATTTCTACAGTCATTTCTAAACTTTGGTACTGAGGAACTAGCTGAAGAGTGAACTGGGGCTAAACATTTCTGACACATTTGAGAATGGTTGCCATTCTGTGACCCATGAGGTGCAAAACTATAACTACCTATTCTATCTCTCTTATTTTCTCTCTTCTTCTTCTTAAGCTTCTGCTCTTCCATCGGTTGGGCATATATCATAAGTCTAGATATGTATATGTCACCAATCAACATCGCAGTCCTACACTTCTTAACCACTTTACCTGATACCTCAGACATAAACTTACTCATTCTGGATTTGCTATTTGCTACTACATGGGTAGCGTACCTAGCTAACTGAATAAAATTGAGGGAGTATTATTTTACGTTCATTGTACCTTGTTTGAGATTGATAAACTCTAACACTTTAGCCTCTTTCTGCTCTATAGGAAAGAACCGATCTAAGAAAGCTGTAGCGAACTCTTCCCACTCTATGGTCTATGTATCTGTATCGCTGTCTACCTTCCACTATTTGTACCATGTATGGGTTACATCTTATAGCTAATAGGTGGCTCTCTATGCTCTCATTGAAAGTCACTCCCATGATATCTGTGACTTTCTGAACCTGATCGAGAAACTCCTATGGATCTTCTTCAGACTTGGAACTGGTGAATATAGGAGGATTCATTCAGGTGAAGAATCGAATCCTGAATGCAGTAGAATTTTCCATTGGGTTAGCTGGTATAGCAGCTGGCCGTTCATTCTAGGCTGCGACTGTAATACCCCGATTATTTTTTAAGCCTAAATCCATATTTTGAGTGAATGTTGATGAATTCCAAATTTATTGTTATTTATTTAATGTTTTATTTCCCTAAATTCTACTCTTGATAATGTGGATAATTGGATAAGCTTTCCATTGACATAAGACACACCCAAATTGGACACCCGGTGAGGAAGTTAGGGTCATTCTGTAATTCCTCGAGACTCTAACCAATAGTGCAACCATGAATCAAGATCTTGAGAAATAAATTATAGTGCTTTGGTTGTTTTATAATCAAGGATGGTGTGTATTAAGGCCTTAAATATGTCCTAACGATTGGGCGAATGAAAACATTCCTTACCGATTGAGTTCTTGGGAAGGATATTGGTTAAGTCAACTACAAACATATATATCTCTTATTATACTTGGAATTTTTGAGCTCATGACCTATCAAAAGATAGATAATTGAATTAGATTTCCAACGATACCAATTTCGTCAAAATCTGATATCGGAGCAAAGAGTTATGCCCATTTTACTTAAACATGCTCAAGTTGGAAAACGATGACGATGGTTCTGATGGGCTGTCACGTTTTTGATGCCATTTATGACGAAATCATCACTTTCTGATGCCATTTCTGATGACATCATCAGCCTTAGGCAGAAAATAAAAAATTTGACCCTTTTGTGACGGCCTATCACGGGTCTGACGGCCGATCACGGATGTCGTCAGCCATTTTTTTCAGCAATTAAGGGGCATTTTTAAAAGGTATTTTGGTCTTTTCCACCCATTTTGACCCTCTATATATATCCAAGTAAATAATAAAACTTCATTCTTCTTCCATTTCATCAAGAATACTAGGATTTCTCTCTAAAAAATCCAATCCAAATTTCCCAAGAACATCAAGAATCCAACCATAGGTTTTATAAATTGGTTCAAGATTCAAGGTACCCAAGTCAAAAGCATCAAGAACACTAACTCAAGAAGTGGAAAAGGAGTCTATAACAAGTTTCTTCATTCAAATCCATAATCAAGGTATGTGGGGTTTGAATAAGAACACTTCTTTCATTCTTGTGCCCAAAGATTTAATTTCTACTATTGAAATCCATGATTTTGCAAATTGGGTTTACACCCAAATTACTTTATTAATGATTTATGATATTTGATCTATTCAAGATCGATACACATGACTATTTCATCAATTTATTTCTTAAATTGAGAACTTATGTCATGAGTTGAGTATTATTATTATGAGTTGATGATTTCTGAATGATTTGAGATAAGATTCATGATTTAAGCTTTTCTATGAGAATTTTTATTTTTGAATATATATATATATATATATATATATATATTGATATTTGAGCTTGAGAGTCAAGAATGAGTTCTATGATGTTTTCTTGAAGTTTTTGATACATGATTATTTTACAACTTCTATATTATGACTTGATATTTAATATTGTGAATTTCATGTTCTACCATAAGTTCGTATTTCATGTGCTTTCAAGACATATGTCAAGCTTTAAGATTCCTTATGACAAATTGGATTATTGAGTATATTGATTCATAGATTGAGTTGTTATAATGAGTCTTGATATTTCCTCAAAGTTATTGATGTTGGCATGACTAAATGAATTGATACATATTGATGTTGAGAAAGATTGTTTGATTTTGAGTCGAGTTAGGAATCAACAGTTTTATATGATTTACCGATGAGATATATGTTTATGTTTTGGTCTTTATAATGGACCGACGAATTGATATTGATTAAGGTGTATTTCCAAATACGTTTTGAGCTGAGTCTAGGAGGAGTATTTTGCATCAAGCGGGAAATGTCATATTTCCCTAAAACTGCGTGCAACCATATAATTGATATTGATGATTGTGGGCCAGAGGCCGAGTATGGGATTGTGATTGAGAAATTAAGGTTTTACTCCTTGGCAAGAGTATGACACCCCCGTCAATGTGGCATTCTCTCCTTAAGAGGGCAAAACATTAGACTCCATCGGCTCACATGGTGTAGTTATATCGGTTATAAAAAACTCCCAAGTCCATAAGAGTTCAAGTTTCATGAGTTACCGAGTCACTCTAAGTCATGATTTAAAGAGTTTGAGTTAATTAGAATAATTTATGAGATATATAATGCTTGTATTACTATTGATGATTTACAAGGAATATATTTCAGTTAATTCAAGCGAAGAAAGTTGTTATCATCAGCATGCATGATTTTCATAATAATTTATGATATCATTTATAACGTTGCATTGCACCCCTACATACTCAGTACATTCCTTAAAGTACTGACCCTCATATATTTCTATATGCTACAGTGCCTTATAATGTAGGTACAAGTTATAGTGTAGATACCGCATTCAGTCAGTTCGCAACTTTCAGTCAGCAGGTGATGAGTCCTTTTGATTCGAGTGCATGAGTCAGTTATACAGTTCGAGAATTGTTGTATTCTTATTACTTTAGTCAAATTGAGATTGGGTAGTTGGGAATCATGACCCTCTATCTGAAGTCAGTAACAGTAGAGGCTTCATAGACAGTCAGTAGAAATTGATGTATTTAGTTTCAGTTTCATTTGTAAAAGTAGAGTTGTAATTTTGTAAAGTTCATGTTTATATTGATCAAGTTCAGAGAAGTTCTATATTTTTGCTAACTTTATATAGATTTAAGCATTTTATCAAGTTGTTTATGAGTTATGCCAGTAGGAGGGTTAGCTTGGGGTCACTTGCGCCCCTAAGCACCGTGTGACGTCTCGGGACCCAAATTTTCGTGCATTACAAACTTGGTATCAGAGCATAGAGTTCAAATGTCCTTGGGTGTCTATGAAGCCGTGTCTAGTAGTGTTTTGTAGAATGGTACGGAGATGTTTGTACTTTTCTTTGAGAGTCTAGAAGATATTTAGGAAAGGTCTCCATTCTTTCAAGTCTTAGATTGTTCTATAGAAAGGTTCATTGAGAAACTTAAACAGATTCTCATCTTACCCTATTCGGGGCATCCCAGCGTTATTTTCAAGGTATTAGAGATAGTCAAACTCAATTCTTTGTAGATAGTACTTTCTTAAACAGTCCCAACAGATAGTTATGAAGTTGTAAATGAGCTAGAAAGTACCCTATTATTTCCTTATCGTGCTTTGCTTGTAAATTGTGCAATAAGCCCAAGTCAGTTACACTTCCAGATTTCCTTCTCAGAATCCATATTGATAATCTATACTTTCTTATCTATGTATTGTTCCTAAGGTAACATGATCAGCAAGTTCCAATTTTCTCTATCTGATAACGCTTTCAGACTTGCAAGAGAGAAATTTCAGAAGTCTCATAAAGCTGCCTGAGAAGATCTTACCAACGTGTTATAAGTTTCCTAAGTTCAATTTTATGCCCTCTCCCTTATGATTCTTTCTGTTAAGACAGAGTAAGATGTGTATTCTTAGATTATCATATATTGTATGGTGAGTTTCTATCTCTTGTAACCTTGTTATCTTCATGATATTGGAACTGAAAGTCTAGTGAAGCCGTGTGGGGCTCTTTCGATTCACTAGTATAATTGCTTTGTTATCTATGTCAAATTCTTTTTCAAAATGCAAATCAAAGACTAGTGAAACTGGGTGAGGCCTATTTTGATTCACTAGCGACTCCTTGTGTATCTTGTTTCCTCGTACTGGTTAGAACTGGTTAGGGTGGAAAGTGTGATTTATTGAAAGTATGTATAGCTGAGCCTTTTGCATGTGATCGAGTTCGTGATAAAGTGATATTGTTCTTGTGTGTCAGCTCATGGAAAAAAGAGAAAAAGTTATTGGTAGAGGTAAATAATGGTTTGCTTAAGGTATGAAAAGAGTTGTTGATGGTGTGTTGCACAATATAAGTATAAGTTACAGATGATGATACTTAGCGGATGAGTGTTGTTAACTTAGATGCTCCTGAGATTGCAAGGGAAAGTTAAGTTAAGGCTTAGAGAGTTATGAACTAAGTTAAGTTGTGTATGAAGGATAGATAGTAATGATGGGTAGAAGAAGGGCATGTTTATGGATTATAAATGATAAAAGCCATATGATTATGACCAATTATTGTTATTAGGGGGTTTAAGTGGACTAGTGTTTATTGATGTTTTGTTTTATAGTTTCCAAGTGAGAATGGTGTGTGTGAGGTGGAGTTATAAGTTATGCTGAGCACTAGGCATTAAGCTTGGATGAATGGTGGCTATGTAGGTGGATGTGATGATTCCTTAGCTAATGGTGCTAGTTACAGGGAAGTGATCTAATGGGATTGGATAGTGTATGCGAGAGCTTGAGTCTGATCAACTTGTAATTAAGTTTGATTTTGTGTTCTTGGTGAGAAATCTTGCCCAAGGTTCTGTGGAGCTGCTTTATTTTTTTCTAGGGTCATTCTATGTGGTGTAATTAGTAAGTGTGGTTGAGTTTCTAGGTGGACGAAGACTAGTTAGGCATTGAACGATGTTCCAAATAATTGAGTCAAGAAGTGTGATGGCTTTTGTCTAAGGGGGAGCTAGTAGAACCAGTGACCAAGTTAGTTTGTCAGGTTCTAGTGGGTATGCCAATAAGTTGTGGAGTAGCTGTGAGAAGGGATACTGCTCAACCTATTTTTATTTTAGTATTTTCAGTCATTCCTGTATTTATTCATGCTTTGTGTTTGATTCCATGATCATGATTCATGTTCACCCATGCCATAAAAATATCCTGTCCTCACTTAGTTACCAAAATGCGGAGTCTCAGACCTTTCACCGGTTGGAATCACAATTCATAGTTACGAATTCACAATTTAGGTCATGCAACGCATGACTTATGTACTCAAGCTTTGTGATATGTTCAGTTCCAATGTTCAAGTGCTACTTTTAATGATCAGCAAGAAAGGAATTCAGATTCATATCGTGCATGTCCCCTGGCCGTATTTCTTTGATGGGTTTATGATGTTAAATCCTCTATTCCTCAAGCCTCAGTTGAGTGTCAAGTTATTCATAGTATCTATTCATGTGTCAGATCCTCATGCTCTAATCTTTTAGTTATCTTTCCTTACCCAAGATAGTGGTGGTGAATAGTTGTTTAGCCAGGAGAGAAGAGAGGGTTCCATGCCTACTTTGGCTTGGCGGTAATGTGAAGTAAGATTGAGGCTAAGTCTTTGATACATGTTACAGTTAGTTGAAGTTTAATGTGTTATGATTGGGAAGATTGTGGTGTGTTCATTTTGTGTAATTTCATGAGTTATAATTCCATGAGTTGGAAGGAATATTGGAGTGAAGCATTTGTGTAGGACTCGATTAGTAAAGAGTATGTCAGGTGTGCTTGAGGTGTGTGCATGGAAATTTTCTTGATAAGAGGTGTGTAGGATATGAAGAAGAGGCTTTATAAGTGTTTGATTAGGAATACACATATGGTTATGAAGATAGGCTTGAATGTTGTGTTTGTGTGCATACGGATGGGTGCCTTGCACCTTAGTAAATGGCTAGTGCTAGGTGGATTGGAATTGTCGAAGTGGTAATGAGAATTACTCTTAAAGTGAGAGGTTGTAAGAATGTAGATGTGTGGGATATCATGATTCAGAATGGGGTTATGTGGTGATTCTTGAGGTTCTAGGTTACGTATGAAAATGATGAGGGGGTTTGCTTCAAGGGGACATGAGTAGATGGAAGTATTGGTGTTATGTAAGGATTGTAAGCCGAATCGATCAAATATAGTATCAGAAGGGTATAGTATAGTCGAGAGGGTGTTTGAGAAGTGTGGTTGAGTTGAGAGTAAAGAGTTGCGTTTCTTGAAGCTTAGTACTTTTATCCTGACGTATGATTCATAGGTTTAGGTTTCAAGTTATGGGATTATGGTAATTTTATGATCTCCGATTCAAATGTCTTATTTAGATATTTCCTAAAGTTCTTTGGTCCTTCAAACCATTACAATTCCTTGGAAGGGTGTTGCAGAAATCCTCTACCTAAGTATGAGTATCTAGTACAATTCAATTTGCATAGCTAGCAACCCAATTTTTAAATTTGGCAGATAGATTTCTATGGTCTTCCATTTTTTTTCCGAACTAGTCTGGTCTTACCACTCGAAATTTCATAGGTATGAGAGATTCGATAAGTAGTTGCTCACGCCCAAAATCTATGAATTTAGTTCAGTATATGTATCAGGCATCAGTTTCAAATTCGGATATATAATTGTGATTCAGTCTGTGAGCATTCATTGAACAATCTTTTTTTCCAAGTATTCTAGTCCATACAATGTAATACCCATTGTGTAGTCTTATCCTTGTTTCTCATGACCTATGCCTGCAAAAATTATCTCTTCACCATCGATGAGTACGATTGCACCCTTATCACATCAAGTGAATTCTAAACTCTCAGTATGAGCCCGCTCTTTAATATAGGAAGAAAGCAAATCAGCTCAGATTCAGTAGAGAATTACAGTTGTCCCCTTTCTATATTTTTCCAATCACGGATCCAGCTGTAGAACTATTCTCATCATGAGTTTATACATTCAACGAAGTACTTCAAAGTTTTGAAAGACATAGATTTATATTTGCAAGTTGTTTCAGCTGTGTGTCTTCAGTTTTCTCTAAATTCTTGGCCAAAAAGCAAAATTCGAGGACGAATGTTTCCAAGGGGGAGATATTGTAATACCCCAATCGTTTCTTAAGCCTAAATCCATATTTTGAGTGAATATGGATAACTTCCAAATTGATTTTTATTTATCTCATGTTGTATTTCCCTATATTCTACTCTCAATTATGTGGAGAGTTGGATAAGCTTTCCATCAACATAAGATTCACCCGAATCGGACACCCGGTGAGGAAGTTAGAGCCATTTTGTAATTCCCCGAGACTCTAACCAATAGTGCAACCATGAATCAAGATCTTGAGAAATAAATTATAGTGCTTTGTGTTTTTTCTAATCAAGGATGGTGTGTATCAAGGCCTTAAAGATGTCCTAACAATTGGGCGAATGAAAACATTCCTTACCGATTGAGTTCTTGGGAAGGATATTGGTTTAGTCAACTTCAAATGAGCATATCTATCATTATACTTGGAATGTTTGATCTCATTACCTATCAACATATAGATAATTGAAGTAGATTTCCAACGATACCAATTTCGCCAAAATCCGATATCGGGGCAAAGAGTTATGCCCATTTTACTCCAACATGGTCAAGCTGAAAAACAGTGACGACGGTTCTAATGGACTGTCACGTTTCTGACGCCATTTCTGACGACGTCGTCACTTTCTGACAACATTTCTGACGACGTCATCAGCCTTAGGAAGAAAATCAAAAATTTGACCCTTTTGTGACGACATTTCGTGATGGCCTATCACGGATGTCGTCAGCTATTTTTTCAGCAATTAAGGGGCATTTTTAAAAGGGTATTTTGGTCTGTTCCACCCATTTTGACCCTTTATATATATCCAACTAAAGAAGAAAACTTCATTCTTCTTCCATTTCATCAAGAATACTAGGGTTTCTCTCTCAAAAATCTAATTCAAATTTCCCAAGAACATCAAGAATCCAACCATAGATTTTATAAATTGGTTCAAGATTCAAGGTACCCAAGTCAAAAGCATCAAGAACCCTAACTCAAGAAGTGGAAAAGGAGTCTATAACAAGTTTCTTCATTCAAATCCATAATCAAGGTATGTGGGGTTTGAACAAGAACACTTCTTTCGTTCTTGTGCCCAAAGATTTAATTTCTACTATTGAAATCCATGATTTTGCAAAGTTGGTTTACACCCAAATTACTTTATTAATGATTTATGATATTTGAGCTATTCAAGATCGATACACATGACTATTTCATCATTTTATTTCTTAAATTGAGAACTTATACCATGAGTTGAATAGCATTATTATGAGTTGATTTTCGAATGATTTGAGATAAGAGTTATGATTTAAGCTTTTCTGTGAGAATTTTTAATTTTGAATATATATATATATATATATATATATATATATATATATATATATATATATATTGATATTTGAGCTTGAGAGTCAAGAATGAGTTCTATGATGTTTTCTTGAAGTTTTTGATACATGATTATTTTACAACTTCCAAATTATGACTTGATATTTAATATTGTGAATTTCATGTTCTACCTTGAGTTGGTATTTCAAGTGCTTTCAAGATATATGTCAAGCTTTAATCTTCCTTATGAAAAATTATATTATTGAGTATATTGATTCATAAGATTGTGTTTATTATAATGTGTCTTGATATTTCCTCAAAGTTATTGATGTTGCCATGACTAAATGAATTGATACATCTTGATGTTGAGAAAAATTGTTTGATTTTGAGTCGAGTTAGGAATCAACAGTTGTATATGATTTACCGATGAGATATATATTTATGATTTGGTATTTATAATGGACCCACGAATTGATATTGATTAAGATGGATTTCCTAATGCATTCTGAGCTAAGTCTGGGAGGAGTATTTAGCACCGAGCGGGAAATGTGGTATTTCTCCAAAACTACGTGGCACCGTAGGATTGATATTGATGATTGTGGGCCAGAGGCTGAGTATGGGATTGTGATTGAGAAATTGAGGTTGTACTCCTTGGAAAGAGTACGAAACCCCCGCCAATGTTGGGTTCTCTCCTTAGGAGGGCAAAACGTTGGACTCCATGCGGCTCACATGGTGTAGTTATGTCGGTTATAAGAAACTCCCAAGTCCATAAGAGTTTAAGTTTCATGAGTTACCGAGTCATTCTAGGTCATGATTTAAAGAGTTTGAGTTAAATATAATAATTTATGAGATTTATAATGCTTGCATTACTATTGATGATTTACAAGGAATATATTTCAGTTAATTCAAGCGAAGAAAGTTGTTATCGTCAGCATGCATGATTTTCACAATCATTTATGATATTATTTATATTGTTGCATTGCACCCCCATATAATCAGTACATTCCTTAAAGTACGGACCCCCATGTATTTCTATATGCTACAGTTCCTTATAATGTAGGTACAAGTTATAGCGCAGATACCACATTCAGTCAGTTCGTAGCTTCCAGTCAGCAGGTGATGAGTGGATGAGTCAGTTATACAGTTCGAGAAGTTTTGTATTTTTCTTACTTTAGTCGTATTTAGATTGGGTAGTTGGGATTCATGACCCATCTATCTGAAGTCAGTACCAGTAGAGGCTTCATAGACAGTCAGTAGAAGTTGATGTATTCAGTTTCAGTTTCATTTGTAAAAGTAGAGTTGTAATCTTGTAAAGTTCATGTTTATATTGATCAAGTTTAGATAAGTTCTATATTTTCACTAACTTTATATATATTTAAGCATTTTATCCAATTGTTTATGAGTTATGCCAATAGGAGGGTTAGCTTGGGGTCACTTGCACCCCTAAGCACCGTGTGACATTTTGGGACCCAAATTTAAGGGCGTTACAAAGACTGAACTGGCTAGAGTAGTGAATGCATTCCTAAATTCTGAATGAGAGACATGATCATCCAGAGGATCTGGCTCGACGGGCTGAGGTGTTGACTGATTTCCATTCCCCCCTTCGCTAGCCCTTTTTAGAGGCATGATCTGTAAAAGAAGGAAAGAAGTGGATTAGCCTGAGAGTTTAACTTTGAGCCTATGCTCACTGGCATGACATGAATACTGAAAGAAGGGAAAATGTTTGTAAAACATCTCATAGCCTCCTACACATAAGTGTGGTGCACAACAGACGCATCTACAAGAATCTACTAGATGCGGTTTTTCAGACTTCCTAGGACACTATTGAACCTTAGGCTGTGATACCAAGTTTGTAACGCCTCAATTTTCTGAACTGAAATGCTGCACGGTGCTCATGACCCTGAAGGACCGTAAGCTAATCCATGACTGATATTTGTACCTGTATACTATATAAAAAACTGAAAAAATGTAGAAACATAAACTAAAAGGCCATAAGGTTCAAACTGGATAAACATCTGATAAGAGCAATGTCTAAAAATGGTATAACAATACCAAAACAACTGATATAACTGTCTGAATATACTATAGTCTAAAAGCCTCTAAACTGTTTGAATAAGGAGTTGAGGGAACATGTCCCCAACTAACTCCGACTACTGAAATAAACTAAAAACTAAAATAGTAATGTAATCATCATGTCTTCGAAGGATGAGGACTCACTGCTAACTCTGATTGCTGAACAGGGGTGCTATTGGTTCCCTAGAGCTCATGCTTTTAAACCTATGGTCTAAGACACCATAGCGGAAATGCCTCCGTACTTTGAATATACTTGTATGCAAGTGAGGTAGTCTAAATGCAAATGGTTCACATGCATGAACAATACTAACTAACTGACTAACATGAATGTGAGAATACATAATGACTATGTAACTTTAACTGAGATTATGATAGGACTGGATACTGAGTTTTGACTACTAAGTTTACTGATATAGACATCTGAGCCACTGATGAGTGAGAAAGACTGATATTGATTACAATTTTGATTATAAGAAACTGGTCTGGTTGACTGTATCTAACAATTTTGAAGATGAATATTGATAACATGAGTTTTGAGAACTGATATAACTGATAACATTTGTGACTGTATCTGACAGTCCTAAGTCTGATGAAACTATATGAGTTCTTTTACTGAGACTGAGACTGAGACTAAGATTGAGACTGTGGGAGGTAATCATCTAACCGACATGCCCCAGAACTACATTGGAAGGGTATCAATACTGTGCTACGGGTAAAGACCTTCTGTGAGTATACCCTCGCTGACAGGGAGCTCTTTCGTAATAGGGAGCTCTTTCGTTAACTCCTCCTAGTAAGTAACCCAAAGGAGATGTATATATATATATATATATATATCCCTAAATGCGTAGGGTGCATCTCAACCTACGCTGGCGGCGTAGTTCTGAAACACAAGGATTGCTTCTAAGGATCACACCTCTACTGAATAACAGGTGAGTCCCCATCCTTGGGTTCACTCGGTATTGAATCCTACTCCCAACCAAATAGACACTAAATTAATTAATTAAATTGAACTAATTAACTGATGGCATCATTTAGCAGAGCTAAAACTGAATTTACTGAGTTTTGTTGACTGATGGAATGAACTGAGTTCTGAGGACTGCCTGAGAATACTGAAGTTATTGAGATTACTGAGATTTCTTGAGTCACATAACTGACTGAGTTCTATGGATCATATCTTGACTGAGGAGATCATGAATACATGACATGGCTCTAGGCACACAGCTAAATGTTTTGGGTATAAGTACCCGCAGGACTCGATGAGAAGAAACTGATATAACATGACTTACGTGAATACATGGCCAACAACACAATTCAGAATTCATATATTGAAGCATTTTTTCAAACATGTGATATGCATAAATTTGTACATGATTGAGGATTTCATGATATCATACTAGTTGGTCATGTTTCCTTCATCAAGGCATTTAATCATACACATAATAGGCATAGAATGCTTAAACAACATTATAAAACAATCAACCATCATGATTCATCTCTAATTTCATCATCCAAGGGCTTTAATCCTAGGTTTACAACAATCTACATCAGTACTAATTGATTACATATGCAATTTATCACCATACACGGATTAGAATGCAATTAGTCTATATCAACATGAACAAGAGCAATCCAATCATGAAATTCATAAAGAAAACCCATAACTTGAATTTAGAAAAATGATTCTTGGACTTCATGGACGAGAGGAGTCCATGAATGAACACTGCACATACCTTAGTTCGTGCTTTTACGAATATTGATGGAGAGATTCTTGAAATTTGACAGTGAATTCCCTTGGAATTGAAACTTTTATGAAAACCCTAGGGCTTGTTCTTGAGAGGTTTTGAGAGTAATTGAGTAAAACCTACTGAATTATGGCCAAATCTTGTGTTATAAGGCTTATATAGGGTGGGAAATTGACCCTTTTAACCCTAGGACACATTTAATTTCTGAAAAAATTTCTCGATTTTTATCCTTGGCGCGATGCACCACTATCACACCAAGTCACTGGAACTGGACAACTGAGAATCTGCATCGTGGTGCGACATGGAGCTATCGCGTTGCTACTTTGTTTGAGACCTGGAAGTTTGGCGCGACAAGCCACTATTTCAGAGCAACATAGAAAATTGACAATTGCAATTTGAGCTATCTCCGCGACGCACTAAAGGCTCAAGTGATACACTGTCTCACTAAAAAGGCTCTGACTCTTTGCCCAGGTGTGGGATTTGGGCGAATTTGGTATCGATGGAAAGCTTAGTGATTTTCACACATGAAAAAAGTGAAATTCTTTAAAATACGACATCTATAAAAGTGGATTGATCTTTCAAATAAAGATTCTAGCATTCTTGGGGAAAAATTTCAAGCTAGAAAAAGTGCGGTATTACATCTAAGCAGCTACTTAATAGGATAAAGTCATTAAAGTGGCCCTGAACTTAGCGTGATAGACATGCTCATTCAGGGGATCTTTCTCAACAGGTGGTGGTGCAGGATACTCTTCATTCCTTCTCCCATTGTTTCTTTTGGGAGAAATTGTCTGTAAATGAAATAAAAAATGGGTTAGAAAAAGGAATTTAATAGAGCCCATGTTCTTTCGCACGACACGAGCATTGAAAGAAGGGAAACTTTTCTAAAATGTTTCATTGTTTAGTGTCCATAAGTGCGGTGCTCTTCAGACATACACAAGACTCTACTCAATATAGCTTTCAGACTCCCTAGGACACTTTAAAACCTTAGGCTCTGATAGTAAGTTTTGTCACAACCTGAGGCTACCCCCTAGTCGTGACAACGGTGCTTACGGTCACAACTGACCACAAACTAACCCATGAGCTTGTACTTGTTGTGAGCACTAAATAAAATGGTACTTATATAACTTATGCGGAAGATAAATTGATAAGTACTTAAGAAAATCTAAATACCAAATATATGTAAATGACATGTCTAAAATGTTGGTGACCATTGATTATACTGAAATGACTGACTGATTTTCTGAAAGCCTCTAAACATTATGAGGAGTTGATGGGACAAAACATCAACTAACTCTAATTGACTGGACATAAGAAAATACAGAAATAATTGAAATAAATATATTATGTCCTCGATGGATGAGGAATCACCATTACTGGTGTTGAGTAATGCTGAGCTATATAAGAATGGTCTGGAAACTGAGCATGCAAATGTCACGACCCGAACTAGGGCCTGGTCGTGACAAGCATTCCGAACCATGGAGACCTGAAACACCCCTATCTTTCTGGTAATCATGCATCTAATGCATATAATCAAAGTAATGCATAAGAAACACAATATAATGGAAACATGGTCACGAATCATATGAAAATTAAAAGGGAGAATAGTGTCCCACAATCTAAATCAACATCTCTAAAACCGTCTGCGAAATCTCTACTACATGACTGAAACAGTATCTATCTGAAAACGGGGACAAGGCCCCCACTAGACCCAAAAATTGAATATAAGATAAAAGGACTGCAGGACATAAGACCTTTCGAAACATAGAAGGCTCACCACTTGTCTCTACAGCTCTGTCTGAAAGTTCTACTATAGTCCCAATTTGGGAATGACATGAAGTCAAGTACACAGATCGCTTAGCCTGGTACCAATATTCCGTGTCGGCAAACACGTTTCTCATGTAAAATCAATGCATTCAAATTTCATTTAGTTCAATCACGTATCGTATTCTGTAGGATATCGTCATACCTGACTTGCAAGTCATCAATATCACATCCACATATGCATAATCATGTAAAAACCAAGGTTCTTATCATTTACAAGTGGTGAACAATATTTATTTCAAATTCATGCTTTCTTCTGTTGATCACAATAAAATATGGAGTATCGAAACATTATCATGGGAATTTGAAAACAATTTATCATTCATATTTATCAACTTCCATGGAAAATCTCAAATCACATATGCATGGTTTCAACCATTGAAGTATATAGGCAAACAATTCCCATGACATAAAGAAAATTACTTAGAAATCATATTTAAAGCAAGATATCAGCATTTGATTGAAAATCCCCATTTAAAAGAATGCATGTTCATAAATACTACCCCATGAGATTTTTTGATAACCTCACGTACCTCTATTTCCAAGGATAATAGGTGTTTCTTGAAGCTTGCAGATTGATGAATCCAAATATGTAATTATCTTTGAAAATCTACGGTCAAGTCGTGAACTATTTGGGTTTGTATTTTTGAAACCCTAAGGAGAATCTTGAGTATTTTTGATGAAAGAATATGTATTTTGGGGTCCTTGGAACTAAATCTCATGTTTTAGGGCTAAGTAAGGGTGGAAAATGACCACTTTGTCCTTAACACGGAGTGTTTAATTCACCAAAATTCCTTACATAGGCGCCGCCCATCCCATCGCCTATCTTCACATAGGCGCCGCCTAGGCTATTGCCTATGTTTACATAGGCGCCGCCTAGGCTATCGCCTATGTTCACATAGGCGCCGCCTAGGCTATCGCCTATGCTTTCCAATGGCCATGGGCGATTGGTTAGGCGTCGCTTATCACTTTGAAAGGTCATAAATTCTTGCTCAGGTGTCTGATTTTAGGAAAATTGGTATCGTTGGAAAGCTAACTCGAATACATATCATTTGACATGTAGTAGGCTTCCTAATTTGACATATATAGAGAGTTATGGTTGATGGAAGCTGACATATTTTACAACGTCTACTAAAATTTAGTCGATCGAAATATTTCCAACTCGTCCTTGAGTTAAAGGACCTCTATGGTCTAAATTCAAGCTGGAGAAGATTCACAAGCTACACCATAATTAACATGCCATATTGGCATAGGATTTTATGGCTTCGGGATTAGCAACGCATCGAAATTATGGTCTATATTGTAGGCTGTATTGCGGGGCATTACATTATCCCCCCTTAGGATCATTCGTCCTCGAATGATGATGCGAGACATAGATAGACACGATTTCAATCATAAAAAAGGACTAGGAAATATATGATAGGAATAGTACCTTCTTTCTCCTCCTCTATCGAAGTAAACAAATTGGGATATCTAATTCTCATGTCATCTTCTGACTCCCAAGTTGCTTATTAAACTTTTTGATTCCTCCATAGTACCTTTACTAAAGCTATCTCTTTGCTCCTCAGCTTTCGAACTTGGCAATCTAAAATTTCAACGGGCTCTTCTTCGTAAGACAAGGAGTCTGTCACTTTGATACCCTCTACTGGAAATACCATATAATGATCTCCAATGCATTTCTTCAACATGGATACATGGAATATCGGATAAACGAAACCCAAACTTGCAGGCAATTCAACTCATAGGCAACTGTACCAATCTTTTTCTAAATCTGATATGGCCTTACATAACGAGGGCTCAATTTACCCCTTTTTCTAAACTGCATAACTCCTTTCAAAGGAGAAACCTTGAGAAATACCCAATCACTAATTTCAAACTCTAGTTCTTTTCTTCAAACATCGGCATAGGACTTCTAATGACTCTGAGCAGTCTTGAGTCGTTATCTAATGATTTTTACTTTCTCCATTGCCTGATGAACAATATTAAGTCCATACATCTGAGTTTCACCCACTTCATACCATCATATCGGAGACCTACATATTCTCCCATACAAAGCCTCAAAAGGGGCCATCTTGATGCTGGCATAGTAACTATTATTGTAAGCAAATTAAACAAGTGGCAGGTGATCTACCTAACTACCTTTGAAATCAATGACGTATTCCCTCAACATATCTTCGAGGGTCTAAATGGTATGATCAGCTTGCCCATCCGTCTGAGGGTGGACAACTGTGATCAAATTCATTTATGTACCTAAACCCTTCTGAAAGGATCTCCAGAACTGAGATGGAAACTACGTACCTTTGTCGGAAATAATGGACACTGGTTCCCCATGCAATCGAACTATCTCCTCAATGTAAATCTTAGCATAAACCTTTCCCGAATAATTAGTTCACACAGGCAAAAAGTGGGTTGACTTGGTGATAACGCTCAATCTACAGCTCTCGTAGGAGTGTAAAGCCGTCGCTAGAAAATATAGAACCCAACTGGGTTGGGTATCGATCCTACAGGGAATAGCTTGGTCAATAAGTAAGCAACGATTACTAGACTTTTAGTGCAAGTCTCGTAAGTAGGGGGGATTGTAAAGTGTAGTAAAAACTGAAATAGCAAAGTAAACAGAAAGAATAGTTATTAAGTTGTAAACAATGAGAATTGAGGAGTTGGAGTTATGTCCACCTTCTGAGTTATACGTCTCTATTGACTATGAGTGTGTTGAATACCGACTTGCATGTGCTTATAGAGAATTGTATTCGATGGTAAATCCAGGCGTCTTTCGACCTATTCGAGGATTATTTCACTTTAACTCTTTCAAGCTTAAAGCGTGTCTAACGGTACGAATTCTCCAAGAGGTTAATCCAGTTATGGCACTAACTTTTTAATAAGGGATGAGACCCTACTACCTTGACATTATCTCTTTTCCAGACAGATAACCTTTCTTTCGAACAAGTTAAATGTTATACTAGCATATTCTTGCGTTTGCAACCACAAAGAATTTAGGTTAAAACGAAGAGAATAATGATATAAGCAGCATACGTGTCACGAACTCACAAACTCATAGTAATAGATAGTATCTCATTCGGCTTCCATAACCCCAACAGAGAGGTTTAGTTACCCATGAGTGCGAAGGAAATCACAATTGACGTTGTTATTATACCACAATAAGAATTTCGTGTAGCACAAGTGTGGTAGGCGTTAGGCGTGATTTCTTGCAAGTAACGTTTCTCTTGTTGCGGAAATGAAGAATAGAAGAATAGAAGAATAATAAAAAGTAGAATTAATGGAAGGGTTAGAAGAAGAGTTATAGAGTAATAGAATTAATAAGGAATGAATTAGAAGTAGAATTAATTAAAAATCTCTAGCAAAATAGGGTATTTGTAATACCCATATCCTATTCCTACTAAGCTAATGAAATACTTAACCTAATTGTACTAGGTTAATGTATCATTATCCTAATCCTAATAAATTACTGCTAATCCCAAAGTCTTCAGAAATGCTGTTTTAGCTCGGGACAGATTTTCCATTCATCACTTTTGGTCCTTAGCCGTCCAAGACTCCCTTTTCTCCTTTCGTGAAGCTTTCTTTGGCGTCAAGTAATCCATAAAATGCTAAATTCTGCATCATTTATACCTGAAACATTGCTAATCATGTTCGTTAGCTCACTTACAGGAAAAAGGACTAAAAGTGCATGAAATATATAATTTGTTCTCAAAACTTGGCTAAAATATGGGCAAAATCTAATGCTATAGGCGTGTAACTTCACCTATCATCAACACCCCACACTTAAATCTTTATTCGTCCTCGAACAAAATATCATGTCCCTCTAAACATTAACTTCGGGTTTCACAGTATCAACACAAAATATTCGTCAAGACAAGCATAGAAATCATTAACAAAGAGTAGTTTTCTGCTCATTAGTAGAAACAATTCAACCTCCAACATAGACTCGTGATGGTGGTCAACTCATACTCAAAAGTTAAGGCACAAAGAATCATACACCACTATCCAAAACTCATCAACCATGTGTGTCTCACAATATATTACCCATAATCACTCACAAGTATAGCATCTTTTTCAAACATGGGTATAAAAATATCCTTGCTCTCGCTCTCACAAAGAATTCATATGTTGCAACTGATGACCATAGGCTTGCCCTTAGTGTAATGCTCCACTAAATATCAGAATGCTATGCTTAGGATCAAGTAGGTCTTTTGATGGTTGTAATGTAGGCTAAGGGACGGTTAGGACTATTTTGGCCAGAAATAGTGACTATGTTCCTAAGCGCTTTAATATATCACATTGTATTATTAACACTTTTCTTTCAAACAACCTTTCTACTTTCTTTTATTCTACCACCCTTTTTCTCCTCTTTTGTTTTTCAATTTTAAGCAACTTTTCAGCTTTCCTTTCCTTTTGCTTTTCATAACATACCTCTTATGATAGCAATTCTTTTTCATAACAAATTCAAGCACCATTGCATTCTTAAAGCATCATACTCACCCAATTTCCTCTTATTTTGTCACATGAATTTTACACTTTAAAGCACTTAGGAATTTGGATCAAATTATGGTCTTGAAAAAAAATGGATTAGGCTTACATATGAGGTTGTCAAAGAAAATAGGCTAAAGGCTCAAAAGGGTTTAACTAGGATGATGTCCATGGGTAGGTAAAAATGAAGGTAATTAATCATAGGTTGCCAAAGAAATGCCTAAATCATCTCCTAAACTTGCATTCTTTATTTTCGCTTTGCACACATACCAGGCAAATTCTAGCATCAGCCACAAACATAGAATATACTATTATCTCACACACACAAGGCACATAGTCGACTTTATTGGGAGTAGTATAGACTCTTGCCCCAACATATGAAGGAATTAAACCACATGATATCACATAGTGAGTCATAATTAGAGCCTAAACGTCTCAATAGTCATGATGTTAGCACAAACTCTTCTTATAATCTCATGCTGCCTATTAGAATGATTTTATGTAAAGCTAAGTAAGAAAAATTTTACTACTAAAAAAAATTGAAAAAAAACAAAAAACCAATTTCGAAAAACAACAAACTAAGAAAACAAACATAAATAAATGCAAATGCGGATAGAGAAGTAAAACATGCAAATACCACCACCCCACAATTAAACGGGACACTACCCTCAGTGGAAAATAAATACAAAGAACCTGGTCAGTCGGACTCCTCCTCTATGTCGGGGGTCATACCCCCTTCGTCGGAATCATCATGGGAGTCGTCGTCATTAGAATTCTCCTCCATGTCAGAGTCTGGCATGCGTCGATCATCATCGGTTGGCACATCATCATCAAGAGGTTCCTCAAAGTATGTACCTACTCTACACATCTCCCTCACATGCATATTCATTGGATAGTCATGGTCCAGCTATTGGAGCTCTGCAGTAGTTGGAACACGACCTCCGCTCATCATGGTGAACTGTGTCATGCCATAAAGATGATGGAAGAAACTCTCATCTCGAGCATGTCTCTCCGCAGTAGTAAGGTTGACGCCATGTGTTGTTTCAGCATCTTTGACCTTTGTGAGGTCAACCTTCTTCGGGTTATGTGGGAGTTTGTGATCAGCTGGTTCCTCTTCGATGTCCTCCTTCCGCAAGATTGCTGTCAACAGGTTGCCAAAGGTGAAGTGGGACCGCTTGTGTAGTCTGGCCTTCCGCATTGTAGAACGAATGATTGCCCCAATGTTGATAGGGACATTCGTCATCAATGCATAGACCAAACACACTCTATCTCTTATTATTTTGGTGTACTGGGTCCCAGGAATAAGGCAGGAGTTGACAATACGCAACCATATTCTTGCTTCCCTATTCAAAGGAGCATAGGGAAGGTGTTGTGTCGTCCGGTGTCTTTATGTCTACTCCACCTTGCCATGGATCTACTTCCACAAAGTGTGTGTCGAATTGCTCTATAAGGAGGTCTACTGTACAGCTCTTTGAATGGTGCTGGATCGACTGAAGGCAAGCCAAGAAAGGAGTTGATCAAATCCGCATTGAGTTGTAGAACTCGGCCCCGAATCTTGACTTTGCTGCCTGTGATTTTCGGCGACCAGTAGGCATAAAATTCTCGTGTCAAATCAAGATTGCATTCTCCCATGTTGTGGAATATGAAATCCAGATTTAGTGCCATGATTTTCGCCAACATGCGCGGCTCCTTCTTCGCTAGGCTGTCCTTGTTGATCAAGTCGACATGAACGTATTTTCCTTCCTTGTTGTTCCTATACCATTCCTTGGCTTCTTCCTCAAGAACCCATTTTATTCCAAACATGCAGCATGGTAATTGCATTGAGGATGATTCTCCTTGGTCCTTGCGACCTCTTTTCTTGCCCTTTTGGGAAGTGGTAGCCTTATCTTGTCTTGCTTTGGGTGCCATTGTACCTGAGATTTAAACAATATTCCTATTAGCATCAGCTCGATATATACAATCTATACACAAGCAGTAAGGGTACCACCCCACACTTAGGTTGTTGATACAAATTAGTGAGGTGGAAGTAGTCGATTACTTAGACTTCAGCGACATGCATTTTAGGTGCTATATTCCGACAAGAAAATCAGAGATGTATCACTTCTTGCAACCGTAGCAATACTTTCATGTTAGGTATAACAAGACTACTACATAGGGATTACTTCCTGGTATAGTTTCTATCAATAATCACAACCTCCTATGTCGGTAGGCAACTATAAGTCTTATCCTGATGAACGGGATCTTCTAACATGTTGGTATTCAAGTGGCAAGGTTATGCAATGTTCATGACTATAGCAATTCCGCAATTAGTATAACAATGCATCAAAATCAAATTCAAGTCGGAAACAGTTTAAGATCATCCTAACGTATATGTTCACTCACATGGTTTTGTATCAACAATTCAAACACATTAACATCACCAATATTTCTTCAAGATGTAGCAATTCATAATAGACATAGAAACATAGTACTTACGAAAAATAGATGAAGACTAAAAGAGTACTTACGTGATTGAAGCCTTTGGAGATGTTCTTGTGAAGTGGGAGAGCCAAAACAAAAATTTTGAGATGTTTTGGGGAGTATGTGCGGCGCCAAGGTCAAGTTTCCAATGTGTTTATATTTCATGACTAAGTCCCCTTTATATAGGAAAAGAATGGGTCGGGTTTTGACCCATTTAAAATCGGTTTTGGAGACAAAAAGTGACCATAGGCGGCGCCTTTAGCTTTGCATATGCATGGTATAGGCGGCGCCTAATGCAAACCATTTGCTAGCATAGGCGGTGCCTAGTGCAATGCCTTTAGTGACCATAGGCGGCGCCTTTAGCATGGCATATGAGATTTTGAGACCAAATGCTTTAGCATAGGCGGCGTCTATGCTATAGCATACTTGAGCATGGGCGGCGCCTATGCCTTTGCACACTAGATTCCAAGACCTTAGGCTATAGAATAGGCGTTGCCTTGTTCGTGGCCTAGTTTTACCTAGGCCTAGCCTTGCTCGATGCCTATTTTGTCATGAGCAATGCTCAATCCATAGCCTTATGCATCTTAATTCTAAACTTACCACCTTTACAATGCAATACGTCCAAATCGTCATTTGAAACCAATCTCCTCGTTGAATACCTCTTGCACCTATATTTGCTCAAAACCAATGAAAACGATTAGTACGATGGGTTGCCTCCCACCAAGCGCCTTAGTTTTGGTCGTGGCACGACTCTTATTTTTGGATTTTCATTTATCAAAAGCAAAACAAGTACTAGAATGAAAGAAAGACAAAACGATAAATGATAAACGATAAACGATAAACGATAAACGATAACCGATAAACGATAAGCAATAACCGATAAACGATGGGTTGCCTCCCATCTAGTGCCTTATTTATTTTCGCGGCATGACATAGTTACCTCGAGTACTTAGACTTCGTTGAGATAAGTGATGGCCATATAATTCATCGAGTCAAGAGGACCGATATAAGGTTTAACACGTTGACCATTCACCTTGAAGACAACACCATTATTGTCTTCCAATTCGACTACTCCAGACGAGTAGACTTGGATAACTTTGTATGGACCAGACCACTTAGACTTTAACTTACCTGGGAACAACTTCAATCTAGAGTTGAAGAGAAGCACCATATCATCCTTTTGAAAGTTTCGTCGAACAATCCGCTGATCATGATACTTCTTCATCTGCTCCTTGTATAGGTCTGACCTTTCATATGCATGGAGACGGAACTCATCTAATTCGTTCAGCTGCTCCAACCTCAGATTCATCGCATCATCACAATTCAAATTCAATTGCTTCAACGCCCACAATGCCTTATGTTCGAGCTCAATGGGTAAATGACAAGCCTTCCCATAAACTAGTTGATAAGGGGACATGCCGATGGGTGTTTTGAATGCAGTCCTATACGCCCATAGTGCATCATCTAGCTTCCGAGACCAATCCTTCCTATTAGCATTTACCGTCTTCGCAAGGATTCGCTTGATCTCCCGATTGGAAACCTCTACTTGTCCACTCGTTTGTGGGTGATAAGGCGTGGCTACCTTATGTTGCTTAACACCATACTTGGCCAACACGGATTTGAATAGCTTGTTGCAAAAGTGAGATCCTCAATCACTTATGACAGTACGTGGTACTCCAAAGAGAGAGAAGATATTCCTCTTCAAAAATGCTACAACACGCTTTCCCTCGTTGTCGGCCAACGCTACAGCTTCAACCCATTTCGAGACATAATCTACAACAACTAAGACGTACTTCATTCCAAATGAATTCACGAATGGACCCATGAAATCAATGCCCCACACATCAAAGAGTTCTACCTCAAGAATTTTCGATATGGGCATCTCATGGTGTTTCGAAATAGCACCTTGTATTTGGCATTGGTCGCATCTTCTAACAAAGTCATAGGCATCTCTAAATATCGAAGTCCAATAATATCCACTCTGCAATACTTTCCTTGCTGTTCGATTACCTGCGTGATGTCCACCAACTTGGGAAGTGTGGCATGCTTCCAATATATTAGGCACCTCTACATGGGATATACATCGTCGGATAACACCATCCGCGCATCATCGAAACAAATATGGCTCATCCTAATAGTAGTGTTGTACGTCATGCATAAACTTCCTCTTTTGATGGTATGATAAATTGGCAGGTATTACCTTACTCACCACAAAATTTGCAAAGTCAGCATACCGTGGTAACTTTTCTATTATCGTCGCTAGGATCTCCTCGTCAGGGAATGCATTATCAATCTCGATATCAGGCTGCGCCACATGCTCGTCCTCGAGTCTAGATAGATGGTCGGCCACTTGGTTCTTGCAACCTCTTCTATCTTTAACTTCGAAATCAAACTCTTGCAGCAGCAATACCCATCGAATTAATCTTAGTTTTGCATCCTTCTTTGTCATTAGATACCTAAGAGCTGTATGGTCTATATGAATGATCACCTTAGTACCCAATAGATAGGCACAAAACTTCTCAAACGCATACACAACCGCTAGGAGTTCTTGTTTTGTCACAGTGTAGTTCCGTTGGGTTTTATTTAGGACCATGATCGCATAGTAGATAGGATGAAATAGCTTCTCCTTTCTGTGTCCAAGTACAACACCAACGGCTACACCACTAGCATCACACATGACTTCGAACAGGAGAGACCAATCTGGTGCTACCATGATAGGGGCTTCAATGAGTTTTCCTTTGAGGCATTCGAATGCCTTTAAGCAATCTTCATTTAAGTCAAACTTCTCATCTTTCTCCAAAAGTTTGCACAATGGACTAGGAATTTTGGAGAAGTGTTTGATGAATCGACGATAGAAACCTGCATGGCCGAGAAAACTACGAACTCCCTTCACCGAAATTGGAGGTGGTAGCTTCTCAATGACTTCGATTTTTGCTCGATCAACCTCAATTCCTCTTTCGGAGATTTTGTGCCCAAGAACGATTCCTTTTTTTACCATGAAGTGGCCCTTCTCCCAATTCAGCACTAGGTTGAATTCTACACATCTTTGCAACTCCATACTTAGGTTTGCCAAGCACGCTTCAAAAGTCTCACCAAAAACTGAAAAATCGTCCATAAATACCTCCAAAGTGTCTTCAACCATATCAGAAAAAATTGACATCATACAACGTTGAAAGGTGGCTGGTGCGTTACATAGCCCGAATGAGATACGTTTGAAGGCAAACGTACCATATGGGCATGTAAACGTTGTCTTCTCTTGGTCTTCGGGTGCAATACAAATCTGATTATAGCCTGAATAACCGTCTAAGAAGCAAAACCATCCTTTCCCCGCTAATCGATCTAGCATTTGGTCCATAAATGGCATTGGAAAGTGATCTTTGAGTGTCCAAGAATTCAACTTTCGGTAGTCCATGCATACTCTCCATCCAGTGACGGGTCTGAGTGGAATAAGCTCATTCTTTGCATTTGCGACCACCGTCATGCCTCCTTTTTTGGGAACACATTGTACCGGGCTTACCCATGTACTATCAGAGATTGGATACACAACCCCCGCGTCCAACCACATGATAATTTCTTTCTTCACCACTTCTTGCATAGGTGGGTTTAGACGTCTTTGATGCTCAATGGTGGGTGTGCAATTCTCTTCAAGCTGAATTTTATGTGTACAAATCCCAGGTGGAATACCAATAATATCCGCAATGGTCCATCCAATGGCTCTAATATACTTCCGTAGAATAGCAATGAGAGCTGCAACTTGTTGCTCACCCAAATCTGCTGCAACAATGACTGGAAGTGTGTTTCCGCTTCCTAGGAATGCATACTTTAAATGTCTTGGCAGCTCCTTCAATTATAATGTGGATGGCTCTTCAATAGATGGCTTAGCTGGTGGTGTGGGTCGATTCTTGAGATCAAGGTCCAACTTCTTGGGAGCATAGCGATATGTCCCTAATCCTGATAGAGCACAAGTAGCTTCTTCACAATTTTCAGCATCCTTACTCTCACCATTCATAAGTACAACCGCCAAAGGGTCATCAATAATTTGCTCTTCTTCAAGTAATTCTTTCTCATCATCAAAGAAAACATCAGCCACCGAAAATACACTCAGATCTTTGGGTTGCTTCATTGATTTGCAAACATCAAAGCAAACTACTTCGTCATTTATTCGGAACGAAAGTTCATTAGCTCTCAAATCAATAAGTACGCTTCCTGTAGCAAGTAAAGGACGCCCCAAGATTATGGTAACTTCTGAGTCTGCCTCATAATCCAAAATAACGAAGGCTGCTGGAAAGATAAATGAAGAAACCTTTACCAAGACATCACATAGAATACCAACAGGTCGTATTACCGACCTATCCACCATTACGAGCCTCATGTTGGTTGGAGTAGGATCACCCAACCCAAACTTCTTATAGATAGATAATGGCATCAAATTGATGCTGGCTCCTAAGTCGCATAATGCCTTGGCAAAATTTAAAGATCCAACGGTGCAAGGAATAGTGAAAGCGCCGGGGTCAGCCTTCTTCTGAACTATTGATCGGGTAGCGATTGCGCTGTAGTGATGAACATCATCTTTCAACTCATAACTTGCTGCCCTCTTCTTTGTCAAAAGATCCTTCATAAATTTCACATACCCAGACATTTGTTCAAGTACCTCAACCAATGGAACATTAATGGTCAGCTGCTTTAACATACTCATGAATTTGCTGAACTTTGTGTCATCCGCCACCTTCTTCAATCTTTGAGGGAAAGGTGGTGGTGGGTATGGGATTGTTCTCTCCACGGATTTCTTCTCCTCTTGCTTCCGTTTTTCAGCTTTTTCAGGTTGCAAATTGTTGGGGTTGACGTCGTTGACGATAGGATTAGTTGCAGCGGCATCTTTTCCTTTCGCCTTATCATCAATGTCCACTACTTCGTCAACCACTTGCTTGCTTTTTGCTGAAGTTTCCAGCATCTTACCACTTCGGGTAGTGATGGCCATGAATGACCCATCATTCCTTGGATTTTGCACAGTATCACTAGGTAAAGTGCCAGCTTTTCTTTGATTGAGTGCTGCTGAAAGTTGGCTTAATTGCTGCTCTATTTGCTTGATTGAAGTGGAATGAGAATCAACTATTTGTTTGATAGAGGACAAATCATTAACTTCCTCCGTTACTCCCGCGCTTGTTGGTTCCACTCCTTGTAATATTTTAGCTAGCATGTCTTCCATACTTCCAGAACTAGATGTGGTGGCGTCACGTCTTCCAAGGGGAACGTACAAACCACTCTTTTCATTCTTGTTCTTCCAACTACCTTGGTCCTTGTTTCCAGATTTATCATAATATTTTCGACCTTAGTTTCCTTGGGTATTACCTCGGAAACCCCCCTGATTGTTCAAGTAGTTGACCTCTTCTTCCGAATCAGATCCGTCTCTTTCTTTAGACGCAATAGCTTTCACTTTTTCGGTCTTCCCTGATAATAAATGCTTTGTAAGAAGATCCACTTGTGTTTTCATGTGCGCCATATCTTGATCACGTTCTTCTTCTCTTCTTCTTTGGTCTGCAGTCATGCCAATAGATAAAGTGGGTCTTGCTACATCAGAATCCCTGGTATGCCAAGCTCTACTTTGCTTCGTCATACGATCTAGCATATTGCTTGCTTGACCAAAGGTGAGGTCCATAAAAGATCCTCCAGCTGCATTATCCACCACTGGTTTAGTTATTGAATTCAAGGCTCTGTATAATATCTCCATTAGGTGAACATTAGTCATGTGATGGTTTGGGCATCTCGCTAGCTTTGTCTTGAACCTCTCCCATGTTTCATGAAGAGCTTTAGTGGGAAGCTGACGAAAGTTGATGATTTCATCTCTTAATTGTGCTCTTTTGGATGGCGGAAAGAATCTTTCTAGGAAAGCGTCTCTCAATTGCCTCCAATTTGTAATAGAATCAGGAGTCAGCCCATTCAACCATAGAGTTGCCTCCCCAGACAGAGACAATGGAAATAGACGTAATCGAATTGCATTCTTACCAACACCAGGATTGTCAAACGACTTGCATGTAGAAATAAAGTTGATGAGATGCATATTCGGATCATCGCCTGCTAGTCCACCAAATAATCCCTTGAGTTGCAATAACTGAATCATGGTGCTTGTGATGTTGAACATGGCTCTGGGCGCTAATGGTGGAGGAATAATGGCTCCTGTGGCTCCGGCTCCATCAAGATCATCATCATCGTCGTCAAAATCTGGTTGCATGGGTTGGCGATCATACCTAAACCGAGCTTGACGACCTTTTCTATTGGCAGGTGTTGCGATTTCAGCATCATGCCTTAAGTTTAGTAACTCGTCATCACCTAAATCCTCATCGTCAGGATTTGTTGCTTGCCCAAGGTGATCAATGTTTTATTGGTGTACTTGGGCGGCGGCAAGAGCTGCTAATCTCGCCTGCTCCTGTTGAGCAGCCATTCTTTCGATTTCCGTTTGTGCCTCCATTCTGCCAATTCGTTGTGGTTCAGGATTGATAGGTAATAACGGTTGACCAGAACTTCGAGTATGGGGCATGCACTGAATAAAAACCTGCAGTAAACAAAAACAAAAACTGAAAGTAAAAGTACAAGAATCTTTGACCAAAGGGTCTAGTAATTATCACAAACTTGATTGACACTCGTATTCCCCGGCAACGGCGCCAATTTTTGATAACGCTCAATCTACAGCTCTCGTAGGAGTGTAAAGCGGTCGCTAGCAAATATAGAACCCAACTGGGTTGGGTATCGATCCCACAGGGAATAGCTTGGTCAACAAGTAAGCAACGATTACTAGACTTTTAGTGCAAGTCTCGTAAGTAGGGGGGATTGTAATATGTAGTAAAAACTGAAATAGCCAAGTAAACAGAAAGAATAGTTATTAAGTTGTAAACAATGAGAATTGAGGAGTTGGAGTTATGTCCACCTTCTGAGTTATACGTCTCTATTGGCTATGAGTGTGTTGAATTCCGACATGCATGTGCTTATAGAGAATTATATTCGATGGTAAATCCAGGCGTCTTTCGACCTATTCGAGGATTATTTCACTTTAACTCTTTCGAGCTTAAAGCGTGTCTAACGGTACGAATTCTCCAAGAGGTTAATCCAGTTACGGCACTAACTTTTTAATAGGGGATGGGACCCTACTACCTTGACATTATCTCTTTTCCAGACAGATAACCTTTCTTTCGAACAAGTTAAATGTTATACTGGCGTATTCTTGCGTTTGCAACCACAAAGAATTTAGGTTAAGACGAAGAGAATAATGATATAAGCAGCATACGTGTCACGAACTCACAAACTCATAGTAATAGATAGTATCTCATTCGGCTTCCATAACCCCAACAGAGAGGTTTAGTTACCCATGAGTGCGAAGGAAATCACAATTGACGTTATTATACCACAATAAGAATTTCGTGTAGCACAAGTGTGGTAGGCGTTAGGCGTGATTTCTTGCAAGTAACGTTTCTCTTGTTGCGGAAATGAAGAATAGAAGAATAGAAGAATAATAAAAAGTAGAATTAATGGAAGGATTAGAAGAAGAGTTATAGAGTAATAGAATTAATGAGGAATGAATTAGAAGTAGAATTAATTAAAAATCTCTAGCAAAATAGGGTATTTATAATACCCATATCCTATTCCTACTAAGCTAATGAAATACTTAACCCAATTGTACTAGGTTAATGTATCATTATCCTAATCCTAATAGATTACTGCTAATCCCAAAGTCTTCAGAAATGCTGTTTTAGCCCGGGACAGATTTTCCATTCATCACTTTTGGTCCTTAGGCGTCCAAGACTCCCTTTTCTCATTTTGTGAAGCTTTCTTTGGCGTCAAGTAATCCATAAAATGCTGAATTCTGCATCTTATACCTGAAACTTTGCTAATCATGTTCGTTAGCTCACTTACAGGAAAAAGGACTAAAAGTGCATGAAATATATAATTTGTTCTCAAAACTTGGCTAAAATATGGGCAAAATCTAATGCTATAGGCGTGTAAATTCGCCTATCATCACTTGGTCAACCGATCTACAATCACCCATATAGAATCATACTGGTTTCGGGATCTCGGAAGTCCTGTAATGAAGTCTATATTTATTATCTCCCACTTCCATTAAGGCAGGGCTATCTCTTGGGAAGTACCACCCGACCTCATGTGTTCTACCTTCACTTGCTGACAGTTCAAACACTTGGACACAAAATCAGCTACATCATGTTTCATGTTATTCCACCAATACAAGGTTTTAAGATTGTGGTACAACTTAGTAGAGCCTGGGTGAATGACATACCTCGAAGTGTGCTCCTCATTAAGGATTCTTTCCCTATCCCATCAATATTCGGAACGCACAACCTACCCTGAAATCTCAGAATACCATTGCCACCAATTTCAAACAAAATAACCTTTTGTTGACCCATATCTTTCTTGATTTGCATGAAGATGGGATCTTCAACCTGCTTCTCCTTAACTTCAGCACAAAGAGATGACTTAGCTAAAGAATGAACAATCACCCCTCCATCTTTGGAATCTAAGAGTCGCACTCCCAAATTCGCAAGGTGGTGAATATCCTTCACCATCTCTTTCCTTCCTTCTTATACATGAGAAAGGCTGCCCATAGACAACCTGCTGAGGGCGTCGGCTATAACATTTGACTTGCCCGGATGGTAATGCAGACTCATATCATAGTCTTTCAAAAGCTCCATCCAATGCCTCTGCCTGAGGTTCAATTCTTTCTGTGAGAAAACATGCTGCAAACTTTTATGGTCTGTATAAATATCAACATGCACTCCATAGAGATAGTGCCTCCAGATTCTAAGTGCAAACACCACGGCTGCTAACTCCAAGTCATGAGTGAGGTAATTGCTCTCATGCACCTTTAACTGCCTAGATGCATAAGCTATGACCTTACCACGCTGAATCAATACACAACCAAGTCCCATACGGAACACATCACAATAAACCACAAAATCATCTATACCCCCGGGAAAGGTCAAAATAGGAGCAGTAGTTAGCTTATCCTTCAATTTCTTAAAACTACTTTCACACAAGTTAGACCACACAAACTTTATCTTTTTCTGAGTCAGTTAAGTAAGCGGAGTAGCTATGGAAGAAAAATTCTCTACAAACCTTCTATAATACCTCGCCAAACCCAAGAAGCTCTGAATATCGGTTGGAGTCGTGGGTCTGGGCCATTTTCTCACTGCTTTAAATTTCTGGGGATCCACTCTTATCCCATCAATGTACACAATATGCCCGAGGAAGGCAATAGCGTCTAACCAGAATTCACACTTAGAAAATTTGCATATAACTGATGATCCTTAAGGGTCTGAAGAATAATTTAGAGGTGATTGGTATGATCCTCTTTACCCTTAGAATAGATCAGAATATCATCAATAAATACAATGACGAACAAGTTAAGAAACTGATGAAATTGTCTATTCATAAGATCCATGAAGGCTACAGGGGAGTTAGTCAACCCGAAGGACATGACTAGAAATTCGTAGTGACCATATCGAGTTTGGAAGGCTGTCTTGGGTATGTCTGACTCCCTAACTTTCAACTAATGATAACCCGAATGAAGATCTATTTTTGAAAAACACTTGGCACCCTGAAGCTAGTAAAATAGGTCGTCAGTCCTAGGAAGAGGATATTTATTTTTAATCGTGATCTTATTCAACTGGCGGTAGTCTATGCACATACGAAGGGACCTATCCTTCTTTCACACGAAGAGCACGGGTGCACCCCATGGGGAAATACTAGAATGAATAAAAACTTTGTCAAGGAGGTCTGCAAGCTGTTCCTTTAACTCCTTTAGTTTCGCGGGAGCCATTCTATATGGCGGAATAGAAATAGGATGAGTGTTTGGCAACACATAAATGCCAAAATTTATATCCCAATCAGGGGGTATCCCTGGGAGATCTTTGGGAAAGACTTCTGGGAATTCATTTACTATAGGAACTGACTGCATAAGAAGGTTTCCAACCTTTGAATCTTTACTCAGATTAGATGGTACACACAACCTTTGGAGATAAACTTTTGGGCTCTAAGATAACAGATAAAGTGACTTCTAGGTTCCATGAAACTCCCTACCCATATAATTGGTGTCTCATTCGGAAAAAAAAGTGACCTTTTGGGTTTTACAATCAAGGGTGGCATAACACGAATGGAGCCAGTCCATCCCAAGAATGGCATCAAAGTCTATCATATCCAATTCTATAAGTTCTGCCACCATTTTCCTACTATGAATAGACACGACACAATTTTTATATACCCTTTTTGCAACAACAAAATCACCTAAAGAAGTAGAAATAGAGAAGGGTTCTACAATAACTTCGAGCTCAAACCCAAAACCAACAGCCACATAAGGGTTCAGATAAGATAAAGTAGACCCGGGATCAAGCAATACATAAACATCAAGAGAAAATATTCGTAACATACTGGTGATAACATCCTGTGAAGCTTCCGCCTCCTGGTGGTTAGTCAAAGAATATAACCGGTTGTGACCGCTTCCGGCAGCTGAAGGGGCAACCTTAGGAAAAGGAGCTGTGGAGGCGGCTTAGGACTTAGCCCTCCCCCCATTTCCTCCAGAAGAAGGACAATTTCTTTGAAGGTGACCCACTTTCCCATAAGTATAGCAGTTTCGCCCCTCAAACCAACACTTCCTTAGACGATTCCTTTCACAAACCTCACACCGTGGATGAGTACGATGCTGCTGGGCCACACTACCCTGAGACTGTGTACCTAGAGCTTTGGACCCATGAAGAGTCTGAAAATTATGAATTTTTTTATCTGTCGGTGGTCTGGGTGCTGGGGTGCTGGCTGCTGACTGTGCATTATTCCAAAACTTCTACTTCTTCGACCACTTATTACCTCAGTCACCACTCTGTGGCTAACTCTGGTGCTGGTCCGCAGATCTAGCTCTCTTAGTCTGTCTGTCTTTCTCTCTAGATTCAGCAATCTTTTTCTTCTTCTCTTCTACTTGATGTATATGAACAGTCAGTCGAGCAAAGTATAACTCCTTATTCAACATAGCACCCTGGCACTTAAATACCAGGTCATCAACAAGGCCAAATGCAAATTTCCTCATCCGGGCCCTCATATTACTAGTCAAATCTGGTGCATAACGGGCTAATTTATTAAACTTTAAAGTGTACTCTTGGACACTACTACTGCCCTGCTTCAGATTCATAAACTCTTCCGCTTTGGCCTCCCTCAACTCCAGAGGAAAGAATCGATTAAGGAAGGCTTCCACAAATTAGCCCCTAACTGTGGGCTCAGCACTTTCACCTTTTTCATCTTCCCATTCGGCATACCACTGACTCGCAATATCTTTGAGCTGGTAGTTTGCTAAATCCACCCCTTCAACCTTATCCACATGCCTCACCTTAAAGATCTTTTCTATTTTATCCATGAACTCCTATGTATATTCCTCCACCTTGGTGCCAGTGAACTTAGGTGGGTTCATCTTTATGAAATGTCCGACTCTAGTAGCCTCAGATATAACAGATGCAGACCCAACATCTTCCGATCGTTGAGCTTAGTTGGCTACCAACTGTGTCAGTATATGAATAGACTATCTGAATTCTATATTTGAAATATCTCCTTGAGCAGTTGGGGGACGATTGACATTAATCCGCAGAGCTCGAGGTTGACTAGTTGGGACTGGAGGGACTCCAGGAGTAGGGAAAAATTCTAGAGTGTGAGCCCTATTACGGGTCCACATCCTATGGGTGGGACAGACCTCATCTGCCTGAGCATTCTGATCAACGATACGACATGGAGGCATAACAATGTTTCTGAAACACAAGTAATCATTGATTATGGGACAGTTTATACTATGAAGCACGAACTAAATCACAAAGAAGGGAAACATTTCCTAAATGCCTAGTAGCCTTCTGCCTGTAAGTGTGGTATGCTACACACCCATAAACAAGAATCTACCCGATGCGATTTTGCAGACATCCTGGGACCATGAACCGTGATTTGATACCGAGTTTGTCATGACCCGAACTAGGGACTGGCCATGACAAGCATTTCGAACGATGGAGAACCAAAACACCCCTATCTTTCTGGTAATCATGCATCTAATTCATATGATTAAAGTACTGCAGAAGAAACACAATATAACGAAAACATCATCAAGAATCATATTAAAATGAAAATGGGGAATAATGTCCCACAATCTAAATCAACATCTCTAAAACCATCTGTGAAATCTCTACTACATGACTGAAATAATGTCTATTTGAAAACTGGGACAAGGCCCCCAGTAGACCCAAAAACTGAATATAAGACAAAAAGACTGTAGGATATAAGACCTTCCAAAACATAGAAGGCTCACCACTTGTCTCTACAGCTCTGTCTGAAAGTTCTACTAAATCTCTTGACCCCTAGACTGGGCCTCTGAACCTGAGAGGTTGGAGAGGGGAAGGGGTCAGCACAAAAGTAATGGCACATAGAGATATCAAAACAAAACATAATATTTTTACAAAGTATAGTTGAGAGACATGATAAAACAATTTCGTATCAAATCATTTGAAAATACATGGGTGTAATGCAATAGTGTTTCTCAGTAATTATGAAATGCAACTGAGCTAGGTGGAATAGCATACATAATTTACACCAACTATTAAACCTTGATTGCCGCTGAGATTAGAGTATAAATGAGGGAGAGACACTCAAGACCACAGAGCATAGTGTCTCGACCCAATGGTAGTGCCTAAGATCTCTTGACTCGGGCTCCTACCTATAGTCCCAATTTGGGAATAACACAAAGTCAAGTACACAGATTACTTAGCGTGGTACCAATATTTTCGTGTCGGCAAACACGTTATTCCAGCGATGAGCCCTTGTGTCTCAAACACCTTCTTCGGGCATTGACCTTTCTTATATAAAATCAATGCATTCAAATTTCATTTAGTTCAATCACATATCATATTTTGTAGGGTATCATCATACCCGACTTTCAAGTCATCAATATCACATCCACATATGCATAATCATGTAAAAATCAAGGTGCTTCATCATTTACAAGTGGTGAACAATATTTATTTCAAATTCATGCTCTCTTTTGTTTATCACAATATAATATGGAGTATCAAAATATTATCATGGAAATTTGAAAAAAATTTATCATTCATGTTTATCAACTTCCATGGAAAATCTCAAATCATCTATGCATGGTTTCAACTAGTTCCATCAAAATAGTTCCAACTCGTCCCTGAGTTGAAGGACCTCTATGGTCTAAATTCAAGCTGGAGCAGATTCACATGCTACACCATAATTAACATGCCGTATTGGCATAGGATTTTATGTCTTTGGGATTAGAAACACATCAAAATCATGGTCTATGTTGTAGACCGAATTACGGGGCATTACAGCAAACCTATGTTATATGACAACATAGAGTAAATGAAAAGATGCAGTCAGTACTTGAATGTACTATCATATTAGATGAGGATTGGTTGAAATGCATGAGGTAACTCAGAATGAATGCATGAACATGTAATATCTTAGAATGCAAGACCAAGTATAAACATGATCCTAAGATAATATGTAATCTGAAAGACAGAAAGTTGTATAACTGAATAACTGAAAATCTATACACTTGGTTAAGAAAAACTGAATTGAATACACTAATTACTGTACTAAGACTGTTGGAGGTATCATATAATTGACATGCCCTAATATAAGCTATTTGGGGTCTAAATTGTAACCCCAGTTTAAAAGGTGAACGTACAGTGCCATGAGTACTTACACTAGCTATGTGGATCCACTAATCTGATGTCTTGAAGGAACAGGGTTTCCAGCCTAAACTGACGAGTGACCCCTGAGAGGAAGTCAAACCTAAACTAATGGGTGATCCCTTATATCCTATGTTGGATATGTAGTTTGGGAATACAGGGATTGCTACTAATGACTCTTCCTAACTGATGGGGAAGCCTCCGTCCTTGTGTTCGCTCGGTGCTAAATCCTACTCCCAATAGAACTGACACTGGTTTTGAACTGAACTAAGTTTAAATAAACATTATTTATGATAATTGATAGTGCTCATCATGATCATAAATAATTGAGTAAATAACAAGACTCATTGTTTCACTTAATTATTATTTAAGGCTCAAAACTGTAGCATGAAATCATGAGTCAAAGTCTCAAAGCATAGATATTTCATCAAACATGTGAGAATTATGAACTTGAACATGGGAATGTCTTAAAACACAGGAAAACAATATGGTTATGTGACAAAAGTCATAACTTGATAATATAGCATGAAATTCACTTGAATATAACAAGAGGAATTGAAGCATAAAGCATAAGATAACCTAACTTGTCATGGAATCATTCTTGGGCATGAATTAAGTCAAATTACAAAGGAGAAACATGAATTAAAACTCCTCTTGAACATGTAAAACTCCATAATAAGAGAAAAATACATACTTTAATTAAAAAGAAGTTTTTGGGCTCCATGAGTGAAAGGGACCATGTATGAACATCCCACATACCTTACTAGATGAATTCTTAAAGATTCCTTGAGAATTTCTTAAACTTTAATCTTGAATTCCTTGATATATTATGAAAGAGTTTGGATTTTTTCTTTGGTAAAAGGATGGTTTCTTGATAGAAATTTGTGATAAAAGGACAACTAATGCTCTTTGGAAGCCCTAAATTTGTTTTATGGATGGATTAGGTGAAGGGAAATGACTCAAATACCCTTAAAATGCCAAGGAATCAAAATTGGATGGAATAAGAAGGGGGTGGTGGGCTCTGGAGTGATGGACTAGGCCAGATGGTGCACGCCTTAGAGTGGTAGACTGGACCAAGTGGTTCCCACATTACCCTCGAGGGCTGGAGGGGGCGGTGCCTACTTATCCCAGTGGTTCTACTGGTTTGGTTTTCCAAACACACTCCTGTTCTTATACATAAATTCCAAAACTCATGCGAGACATACTTTAAACAACCCCAATTATAAATCAACTCAAAAATCAATGTACCGAGGTTGGGAAGCTTAAAAGTAATACCATAGAAGTTTAGAGGTCTTGAAAATGGCTAAGTACTCAACACTTAGTGAAAATTCCAAGTCTTAGACCCCTTAAACATGCAACTGTAAGATTAATTGAGCTTGGGATCTTATGGGATATTAGATGAGCACCCGCCTTACCCCATGGATTGGAGGGGGCGGTGTTCACTTATCCCAGTTGTGTGTGGTTTCGTTTTCTCAAAATGCCCCTACGCTGGTCTAAAAAATATGAATCTCACCTGAGACATACTTTGAATAACCTCGATCATGAACCAACTCAAAAATCGATCTCCAAGTGTCGGAAGGTTAAAAGTAAGATCATCGAAGTTTAGGGGTCTTGAAAATGACTAGTCCTCAACACTTACTAAAAATTCCAAGTCTTGGACCACTTAAACATGCAACTATGAGCTGAATTAAGCTTGGGATCTTATGGGGTATTATAAATCCCTTATAAATTACTCCATTTCATTAACATTTCTTATTCTACAAAGAGATCTCTCCTAAAAATTTTCTAGGATTAATTTTTTAATGGAACACCAAGTGAGAGGAAAATATCTTAAGGAAATATGATTCTATCATTCTCCTAAGAAAAATTCTAGATCAAGAACAAGGGGCAAGTTTGGATGCATCCTATGGTAGCAGATTAGAGTCGAAGTAGGATACTATCTTATGAGTAGTAGACTATGTTTATAAAACACATAAAAAATATATAATTAATTTGAGAAGAATTAGTATGCCCTCAGATATGATATTCTGATGGATAAAAATATTTAATAAATATAAGAAGATCTAGAACGTGTGATAATATATTGATGTATGAATTTTAGATATGTAACATATATATATAGGATTTACATGATTAGGAGCAATGTGAAAAAGGTTAATATGGGTGACGGTGGAGTAAACGTGTATCTATGTAACCCATAAACTTAAAGTTAATAACATTATGAGTTGATAAAAATAGGGGGAGGGGAATGAAATCAATTGTGTGCACATTCCTTGAATGTGTGTCCTTCTTGTTGTAAAATTGCTATTGTAGGTTAAGATTAAAGAGGGAAGCATGGTTCAGTCTGAGGGTGCAGCTTTTGGTAAAAGATGAGAAAACTAAGGTTAGTATTGTATGTGAATGTTGACAGGTAATCTAATAAATGGTTAATGAAGAAGAATTTATAAACCTAATAATATCATGAATAAAGGGTCAATATGCTAGTAACTGAATATATCAATCCTTGATGTAAATGATGGTATTCCAGTAAGTGAAGGAACTTATGATCATGTGCATTAAGTTAGACTTAGTTTAGTTCTTGTATTGTTCTAAAGTGGATAGTTAGTTGGTTTTTCAGACATACATGCAATTAGTTGATTTTTTGGTTTGATAATGCCTTAACAGATAAAGTGTTGATTATTCAACTTGTTTGAATTTGAGATATGATATCGCCCAAACTATACCCTCCTCAAAGATAAAATGCGGTCACAGTCAAATTATAGTAACCCAAATAGGTTGGGGTTAATGTGCTATAGTTTTATAACACTTTTGACACTTAACTAAAAGAATATGTAGATACTTAGGTTGTTTTGTTAGATATGATGTGTTTTATGTTGTGTTTTGTAAGAAACTAGGTTTTGGGATCTAAACAACAGAAAAAAAGTGAAAATTGAAGATTTGAATGACCTGCGTAGGGACCTATGACCTGTAGGTGCTACCTACGTGGTGTAAATGCCAGAATAATTATTAGGGAGTTGATTTTCAGAGATTGAAAAGCTGAGAGTTTAGCTCTGCTACTCATGATGGGGCACCTACAATTTTTAGGTACCACCTATGGCCTATAGGTGCCAAAATAAGTTAGATAAGTTAACGTTTTAGAGAGATGTTGCAGAAGTTTTGACCCTATCACCTATGGACTATCACCTATGGACCAAAGGTGCCACCTATGGTAGGTAAATAGCTCCATAGGTGGCCATCAACTTAAGTTTTACGCTTTTGTTTTGGAAAGGTTTCCTAGTGTTTCCATGTAATCTATAAATACCCTTTTGATGTTCTTAGTTAGTTTACACACTCATACTATTCACAATCATATATTTTGATTATGAGATTAGCTTTTCATCTTGGGATTCTTGTGTTCTTAGTTTTTGGCTGATTTATTGATTTGAGACTTTGGGTTTTCTTAGTATATTATTGTGTGATTGATTATATGCTTTCACTTATGAATTCTATGTGTTTTTTCACAAATATGAGTGTCTAATTCCCTTAGTTAAGGGTATGGGAACCTTGGTTGAAAACAAAAGTAGGGGAAGTGCAATGTTTTTTTTTTCAACCAATATTCTTGCGTGTATTGTATTCACTACTTATTTCTTAAGAGAGGTAGAGATTAGGAACAAAAGATCACAATAGTAATTTGTGATTCACCTTCTTCTTATAATTATGCCATCTAATCTAATTAACTAGAGACTCAAAAGGTAATAGTTAATCTGGGATCTAGGATAAGGGTTAGTAAGGCAACACACTGAGACTCAAAAGGTAAAGAGTGAAAGTCACTAAAGGCGTCCACATGATGGTTAGTGATACCTAACTTATAAAATTCTGCATGCAAGATATTAGGTTAGTTAAATGGAGAACGATAAACCTACAAAGTTAGAAAGCCAGGGAACACAGTCCTACTGTTTGTTTCAGATTATTTACAACCAAAAGTACCTAAGTTTTTTTTACTTTCTACTGATCCAAGAAATCCCCCTATTTATTTTTCTACACTGCCCGAATGTTTCAACAATTTTGAGAGATAGTTCGATGCTATTCCCTACGAGTTCAACCCTAACCTAGTTGGGATACCATATTCTGGCATCAACCACTTTATACTTCTAAAGAGGTATACTTTTGGACAGCTTCAGAATTTTGGCACCGTTGTCGGGAAATATGTTTATGGAGTGTTTGATTGAAGTTGTTGAAGTTCATGGATTTATTTGTCTATTTTTCTTGAGGCATATGTTGGTGTATGCCTAGGACTAGTAGTCAAGGCAACCCCTTACTCCTACTTCATCCTAAATAAGAGAGAATCCTACAACTTAATCATAGGATATCAAAACACGAACGAGAAGGTGAGCTTGAGGAGTTTTGCAATAACCCAAATAATTTCTCTCCTCCACTTGGTGTTCCTTAGGAGACTGTAGATTAGACTACTAAGTAATTATTGAGTGAAGCAAATGCAATGAAGGATATTGTAGCTACCTATCATGCAGCTCAAGAGGTAGATCTAGCAAGGTAGAGACTGGTAGTTGATCGTCGAGAAAAACTTTATTGAGGTAGATGGGGTAGATCTCAAGTACTTCCAGCATAACAGTACTAGCCAGTATATGATGATTTAGAGGAGGACTTGCGAAATGTTGAGCCTACTGATACATGAGCTATTAATCCTCTTGCATTGCCATTGAGTGTGAAGTTCGATATTACTAGTACTATGATCCAGTTGTTTAATCTGAAAGGTATGTTTCTAGGTTTGCCTATGAATGAAACAAACATGTACCTTATTAAATTTATTGGAATTTACACATCATACATTATACTTGGGGTAGATTAGGAAGCAATCAGACTTTTAGGTTGTTCCATTTCTGTCTTACCGATGAAGCTATATTGGGGGTTAAGGAAACGTCCTCGTGGATTAATCACTAATTGGAATAAGTTGCAGAGGTGGTTTTTGGATCATTTCTTTCCACTATCCAGAATGCTACAATTAAAGGATGAGATCTATCATTTCTGGCAGTTGCACTCTGAATTAATGCATAATGCATGGTTTTTATTTTAAAAAAAGTTGATAATGGTGTCGAATCATAGAATTATGGGAAGAAAATTGTGTGAAATATTCTATAGAGCCCTAAAAATTAGTCCAAATGCTATGGCAGACACTATAAATGGTGAAGCATTCATGCACCTGCGTTGGGAGGCAATATCAGATATATTAGATCAGATCACTTTCACAAATCGAGAGGGTATAATTGGGAGGTAGAAAGAGGCACCAACAATTATGATATTGATGCTTCCAGAGAGCCCAGAGTTGTTGATAATTTAGTGGCACAAGATTTTTCTTAGCTAAGGATGGAGGTTGGATTGATGACAAAGAAGTTCGTGATGATGACTTTTGAGAAGGTGAATGTAGTGGGTTCTTAGGATAAGGCCACTAGATCACATGATTCTGATTTAGAAGAAGAGGCAAAATATCTTGATAGAGAGTTAGTGTGTTTCCGAACCAAGGGGCAAGGAAACCATATAAGAATTACTATAGGGATAAGTACAAATATTGTAAAGCTGAGAGAGGGATGGTGACTGAAGATGCAAGGTTATTACAAAGAGAAGGGTGGAGTATATGTTCCACTAGGATACCATGATAGTGAATTAGTGATGGAGGCTATATTGTTCAAGCTAGTAAAGGGTCAATAAAGTTAGGAAATTAGCCTTAAAGAGATTAAGGTAGACATTTCTTGGTTGACCCAGAAGGTAGAATCACATGCTACTGCGATCAAGCAATAGGAGAAGCAATTTGGGTAGATGTCTGCAACCTTGAATCTGAGGAAGTCGGGCACACTTCCACATAATAAAATGCAAAATTCTAAGAATAACGGTCATTATCTAGCCATCACCACTCAGAGTTGTAAGGAAACTATTGATCCCCCATGCTTGTGATTGATTAGCCAAGGAATGATAGTGTTGAGGTTGATGAGACATCTGGTGCTAAGTTAGAAAATTCAACAGGTGTGGCATAACGTTGAGAAGGATAAGGGTAAGGAAAAGGTCATTGAGCCAGTAGTGAAGACAATCCTATGACTTCCCAGACCTTTTTCTCAAAAATTGAAGTAGAATAAAGAACAATAGAAGTTCAAAAAGTTCATTTATATGTTAAAAGTGTTGAGTTTGAATATCTCTCTGCTTGAAGCTCTCGAGCAGATTACTAGATGTGCGAAATTTATGAAGGATTTGGTAACAAATAAGAGATTTGTTAGTTATGAGCATGTTGCTGGATTGCATCATTATAATGTAATAACTTCACGATCTCTAGCTTAAAAGAAGGGTGATCCCGGAGTCTTCACGATCCCACACACCATTAGGACATCTAGATTTGGTAGAGCACTGTGTGAATTGGGTGCTGACATTAACTGGATATCACTGGAACTACTTAAATTGTTGGGCTTCAGACCTCCTAAATAAACAATGATGTGATTGTTGATGGCAAACCTTACAGTGAAGAAGCTTGTGGGCAAATCATTTGATGTGATAGTGAAAGTGGACAACTTCATCTTTCCAGCTGGCTTTGTTGTTTTGGATTATGAACTTGAATTTGAGATGCCCATAATCTTGGGAAGACTAGTTTTGTCCATGGGAAGAGCTTTGGTGGATATAGAGAAGGGAGATCTTTAGTTCAGGCTACTTAAAATGTTCGTACAACTATGAGGAAAATGATTGACATGAGGGTGGTTTTGATGATAAACAGTATTGATGACCTAGGAGGACATTTATATTGTTACCTTGATGAAGTATGAGTAATCAAGGAACCCGGGTTGTTGCTCGATGTTAAATCAAGCACTGCATGGAAGGCAACCCATGGGCTTGTTGGTGAAGCCCGAGTAACCAACATAGCCATGTCTTACCGCGAAGTTAAATCAAGCATTGGGTGGAAGGAAACCCATTATTTTAGTGTTCACATTATTTTTTTCTTTTTATAAGTTTATAAAATAAATAAATACCTGGAAAATTGTAAAACATTACTAACTTCAGAAAATTCCAGGTAAGGGGACTTAGTGACCCACTTATGGGGGTCATAGGTCCTAATCGGGCTAGGTAAGTTGTGCAACAAATGTCAAAAAGGAAATTTGGAGGATTTTTGGGGATTTCTTAACTTCTACATATAAACCTACTTACGGTGTCGTAAATACCACTTACGACATTGAAAACTATGTTTTAGATGTCAAAACACAAAGTTTAGAGGGCCAAAAAAAATCCTGTTGCTTATGGGCTGTAGGTAGGACCTACGGGCCATAAGTGGCTCCATAAGTGGTAGACTATTTTATGCCTACCCCAACCTGACCCAAGCCAAAACTGACCTACCACTCTATTCAAAAGCATAGAAGCCAGTCCATCAACCCCATAATCCTCACATTTCTAACTCCCTCTAAAATTTAAACTCTTCAACTTTCTCCAAAGTCCTATAAATGGCAAGACTCATCAATCAGCCCATCACGTGTGCGCTTAAACATTCTCCAAGGCTAATGTTTCTATACTTCAAGTTTCTACTTCCATCTCTTTAAATCGAAGGTAAATTTATCGGCTCCCATTAGTAAATTCTTGTGCTTAGTAAAAAATAAGCCAGTATTTGTATTTGCTTGCAAATTATGTAAAAATCAACAAACTTATACTTAGGATCCTTGAATAATTAAAATGCTTAAATTGGTGAATTGATCTTGAATTAAAACACTGTGATCATGCCCTAAATAGAAGCAGAAGTTGAAAAGGTTGATGAACCCCAAAAGTCTTATGTGCCTTACTTGTGTTATAATAATTGTTATAAGTTGAGTGTGCAAAATTGGACTAGTATGGGCTGATTATACTATATAGGTATGTAAAATTTGGAACATAATTTGAAGTTTGGAAATTTTAATTTTTATTGAATGTTGCACTCCCTTATATTCCTCCCAGAACTAACACTTGCTTTTTATGGTACTATGGCACCAAAGGCTTCAACAAAGAGGGAAGGAAATTTGAGATGTTGGGATGAATCCCCTAAGCATAGTGGCTAGGTGGAAAAGTACCCGATCATCCTGGATAAGCTATCAGCCCCACAAACTAGGGGCCAAAGATAGGCTACAATTGAGGCCATTGTTGTAGTCACCCCGGGATTCAGCTAATAGCATGGACATAGTGGGGCACTCATCCCGCATCTACATAGGGTGGATCCTAGAAAACTGCAACCATACTAGTTCCTTGGATAAGGATGAAGTCAGCTAGGACTTCACCCCCCCACACTGCCCATTTAAAGAGCGAGAAGAGGCTTTTGAGAAGGAGGGTGAGTTCCAATTAGTAGAGGAGAAGACTACATAGGATACCCAATTTGACGAGGGGTTAAAAGGTGAGTTCAAAACATTAACTATCGAGTTAGCATCGACAATACCCCAGTATAGGGATGGTATATCTCAAACAGCATATTAGGTGCCCTCATCTCCAAAACCATCCATAAAGCTCCCCACACCGCAACCTTAGTGTAACGACCTTAGACTACCCTTTAGTTGTAACATGATGCTTAGAGTTACAAGAAACCCCAACCTAACCTATGGCCTGGCATAGGAAATTAATATTGAAAGAATGTTGCAAAATATTGGACGGAAGCTATTTCAAGTAAAATAAACAGAATAATCATAATAACAAGGTAAATATTATCAAAAGATACTCTATGAAACTGAAAGAAAATATGTCTAACTATGTAAAAGACTATAACCCTGATGAGTTGTTGAAATAAGCCCCTAACTAACTCTAAGTAATGGAAATAAGATAAAGTACTGACATAAATTATTGATAATATAACTAGTCCACAGCTGATGAGGACTCACCAAAACAATAGCTGAGTGTTGTGTGAATGCACTAAGGGCAGTCCGGGTACTGAGCATCCAAATCTATATTATGAAAAAATATAGTGCAAAGAAGTATGCGATTTGTACTTTGAATGTACCAACTATGCAAAATGAAAAGCTAGCTGATATGCATGTATACTAAAAATGAATGCATAAACATGAAAATCAAATGTAAGACAAAGTATAAACATGTGTGGGCATTTGTATAACTAAATACAGAACACTTGGTCATGCAAAACTGAACTAAACATAATCTGAATATTGAACTAAAGAAAATTGGAGACAATATTTACGACATGCCCCAATTTGAGATAATGAAGGTCCAACATATATCCCTAATTGGAAGGGTGTCAGTACCTTTCCAAGGGTACCGATACCGGCTGGCATAGATCCACTAAAATGATGTCCCAAAGGACTAGGGTGTCAAGCCTAAGATGATGGGCGACCCCTTATAACCTATGATGGAAATATGGTTTTATAACTCAGGGACTGCTACTAACAGTCCTTGCCTAACTGGCGAGGGAACCGTCATCTCTGCAATCACGGTGCTAAGTATTATCCCAACTGAATGACACAAAAGTATAACTGAATCCTGAACTGATAACTAATATTCTCAAGTCATGGAATTTTGAAAGTAACAATGCATGCATAATTTGAAGTAATCACGAACATGTAAACTGATATCTGTATATACTCCTAGGTATTGCGTGTTCATAACTCCCAAACTCTATCTAATACAACTAGACCTAATAATAAGTTTGAAGCATGATAATGGAGTTTCACAAGTTAAAACTAACTAAACAATCTATCATGATGGGGAGAATTCATGATTTTTAAACATAGGGATAAAATAATTTTAGGGAAAAATACCTATTCATGGTTTAGTTACACACATAAAAAGATGGGAGTAGCAAATCTCAAATTTGACCTGGAACCCAATTAAAGAGAAAAAGGAATTGTACTTGTAAATATAGGGAGTTGTTGGGACTCAATGGTTTGAAGGGACCCATTGATGAAATCCCACATATCTAAGAGCAAACCACTTAAAGACATCATCCTGAAACTTGAACTTTCTGGATAAGTTCTAGTAAGCTTTTGAAGAGAAAGGAATCACTTTTTTTTCAATGTCTTGACAAATTTATGAGTTATGAGAGGTTATGGTACTGTTTACCCTTGATAACTAATGTTTTTGAGGAGTTTCAACACTGTGGGTTTGGGTAAAAGAGGTGGAATTTACTAAAAAATCCTTTTTAAAATCGTGGTGGAATGTAGTTCCTAGTCATCATAGCTCACTTGATGACTTGTACCTTTTGGTCATAAGTCATGGTCTGAGTCGTGGCCTGAGGTTCTGAGATGTAGGATCTTCACTGCTAAGGTAAATCCTCCTCCTCCTAATGACTTGTAAGGCTTGACTATGAGTCATTAGGAACAGACGTAGTATGAGACAAAATTTCTAGGTTTCTTTCGGCTAAGGTGACAAGACCACCTAGTGACTCTTCATCACTGATAATGAGTCATAGGGTCTAGTAATTACCCTTGGGATAAATTTTGAGTTCTTTACTAGAGTGGAAATGACTCACATGTAATGACTCATAACATCTGGTATCGAATCGTTACCAGAGTCACGGTCATTGCAATGTGATAGGCTATTAGTAAAAATTTCCTCAACTTTTTACCATGACATCCAATTAAGGCGAGACTTCTGGCATTGGAAAGCTACCTTGATGGCCTATCTTATGATGGGTATAGATCTCTAAAACTTGGGGTATTACAATATCTCCTTCTTGGGGTCATTCATTTTTGAATGAAACTGTATAAGCTAAAATACAAAGGAAAAGATAAGATTATGCATTGAATGTTTATAAGTTGAACTACGAGCTAATATCTAAATTTGTGACTGATGCATAAACTAGACTGAACTCATGAATGCATGCTATGACATGAAGATTGATAATGAATGATATGGAAATAAAAGAATTAATTATTTAAATAAACTATTACCTTAAACTATGATCGAGTTCAAAGAGAAGAGATAGGGGTACTTGGTCATCATATTTGCTTCTTCTTCCCAAGTACTTCTCTCAACTGATTGGTTTCTCTATTGAACATTTACTAAAGTGACCTCTTTATTCCTCAACCTATGGACCTGATTAAGGATCTTAACTAGGATTTCTTCAATCGAGAGGCTGCGTTCCATGCTAATCTTTTCTAATGAGACCACTGATGTTGCGTCACCAAGGCACTTCTTCAACAAGGAGACATGAAACACCGGGTCATAGATGCTAACTCAGCAGGCAACTCCAACTCATAAGTGAAACTCCAACTTATAACGGCCAACATAGCAAGGATTGAGCTTCCTTTTCTTTCCAAACTGCTTTACCCCTTTCATGTGCAAAATTTTCAAGTATGAAAAATCACCAATATCAAACTCATGCTCCTTCATCCTCACATCTACATAGGATTCTGATGTCTTTTGGACGTTTTCAACTTCTTTTGAATCAACTGAACCTATTTTATTACCTCATGGATTGAGTCTGGACCTATCATTGTTGCTTCACTAACCTCAAACCAACAAATAAGAGGTCTACATCTCTAACCATACAAAGCCTCAAATGGGGCCATTTGAATATTGGAGTGATAACTGATATTGTAAGAAAACTCTATCAACGGCAAGTGATCATCCCAACTACCCTTAAAATTTATTATGTAGGCCCTCAATATGTCCTTAAAAGTCTGCCTAGTCCTCTCTTCTTGAATATCAATCTATGGGTGAAAGTTGTACTGAGATGAACTTGGGTACCATGACCTCTCTGGAAAGTCTTCAAAAAATAAGAGTTAAACTGGGTACTCCTGTCTGCAATAATGGTCAAAGTGACTCTATGAAACTTTACTAACTCCCTACAATAAAGTCTAGCATAATGTATAACTGAGTTTGAGGTATTTACTAGCAAGAAATAAGCTAACTTGGTTATCTAATCCACAAAGACCCAAATAGAATTATGATGACAATGAGTATGAGGCTATCTTATGACAAAATCCAAATTCACCACATCCCACTTCCAAGTGGGTATGTTGAATTCCTGAAGAGTTCTACTAGGTATCTATTGCTTAGGCTTAACCTTCCGGTAGTTTGGACACTTAGCCATGAATTCTACTATATCTTTTTTCATACCAATTTGCTAATAGACTTTATACAAATTACGGTACATCTTAGTAGCTCTAGGATGAATCAAATATCAGAAACCATGAGTTTGTGTTAACATCTGCTGCCTTAAATCACTCCCATTCAGAACATATAACCTATCCTAGTAACTAAGAATACCATCTCCCCCTTGAGACAAAACCTTAATCTTTTGATTCCAAACTTCCTCCTTTAACTTAAGCAAAATAGGATAACTATCTTGCTTTACCTTTACATCGGCAACCAAGGAAGATTCCAAACCATATTCCAAACCATCTTGAACCCAAACACTACCATTGGTTGGATAAACCAACCAAACTCCCAATATAGCAAGCTGATGAACCTCACGAACTAACGCATTCGTATTATTCTCCACGTGAGCCACACTCCCCATAAACAACCTACTAAGGGCATCAACAATAATATTGGTCTTACATTGATGGTACAAGACACTTATATCATAATATTTTAATAATTCTAGCCACTTTATCTGATCAAGATATAGGTATTTTTGAGTGAAAACATACTATAAACTCTTGTGATCATATCAACATGGACCCTATAAAGGTAATACCTCAAAATGTTTAAGGCAAAGAAAACTGCTGCCAGATCAAAAATATGAGTCGGGTAGTTCTTATTATTAGGTTTGATCTATATAGAGAATATGCTTAACCTTTCCTTACTGCATCAAAACACAACCAAGAACAAACCTAGAAACATCGCAATACACTATGTAAGCATCTGAACCCTCTAACAGTGTTAAACTAGAGTGGAGGTGAGTTAGGTCTTCAAATCCAAAAACTATTCTCGCAAGAATCTAAATGCTAAAACTTGACTTTCTTCTGAGTCAGTTTGGACATGTAAGAAGAAATAGAAGAGAATTCCTCAACATTCCATCTGTAGTAACCAATTAATCCAAAGAAACTCTTGATATATGATTGAGAGATGGGTCTAGGGTAGTTCCTCTCAGCTTTGGTATTTTGGAGGTCAACTCAAATGCCCTCACTAGAAATGATATGACTAAGGAAGGCTACTAATTTCAATGATAATTCACACATTCTAAACTTAATGAATAACAGATGATCCTTGAGAGTCTACAAGACAATCCTCAAATGGTTTGCATGCTCACCCTTACTTTGAGAATAGATAAGAATGTTATCTATGAAGACTATAACAAACATGTCTAGATATTACTTGAACACTCCGTTCATCAAGTCCATAAAAGCAATAAGAGAATTCACTAGTCTAAAAGACATAACTATAAATTAAAAATGGTAATATTGAGTTTTGTAGGTTGTCTTCAAAATGTCATAATTTATAACTTTGAGCTGATGATATCAAAATCTGAGGTCTATTTAGAAAAAATAGTTTACACCCTGAAGTTAGTCGAAGAAGTCATCAATCCTGGGGAGTGGGTACTTATTCTTAATTATGACCTTGTTTATCAAGTGCTAATCGATGCATATTCTGAGAGACCCATCTTTCTTTTGCATAAAAATAATTAGGGTAACCCATGAGAAAAAACTAGGTCTGATGAAACCGTTATCTAGAATATCCTTTAACTGCTCTTTCAATTCTTTCAACTCAGTTGAGCCATTCTTAAGGTTGAATTAAGATAGGTTGGGTATCTAGAAGAAGATCTATTTTAAAGTCAATTTCCTTCTCAGAAGAAACTCTGGTAGATCTTCGGGAAATACTTTTGGAAGCTCTTTTACTATTGGAATTGACTCGAGACTTGGGGTCTAAAAAACTGAGCCCTTGACTCGAATGAGATGATAGACGTACCCCTTGGAGATCAACTTCCTTGCCTTATGATAGGAGACGAATTGACCTATAGGCACTGAGGTACTACCCCTCCATTCCATAAATAGCTTATTAGGATACTGAAATGGGACTATTCTAATTCTACAATCAACTGAGGCATAGATATAGTGGAGCCAATACATACAAAGCTGAGTGTCATCAGTGATTGAGATTCGCAAAAGACAAATACGCGATAAGGGATTCCGATCATAAGAGATAGATACTAGATTTGGTAAGATGGATCACCAACCTAATTTTTGATTTGGGAGATGACACCACCTAGATTGAGGGACAGAGGGAAAATAAAAAGGTGACACTAAAATTTTGCCACAATGTTCTGGTAGACCATGATTAATTTTTTATTTATGTCCAACTGCTGTGGATAATTTGTTGATATGGGACTGAGCTGTATTAATAGAGAGTTTGATAGCAGGTTATGAGATTGACTTAGCAACTATTATCAGGTACGAGTTGCATGTAAGAGTATGTAGGGTTTTGACCACTTTGCCCTTTTCTTGCTTCAACCAACAATTATGTTATGAGGCAGGAGTTCCTGCGATATAAAATAGTGATAGGAGATTATAGGTAATGAGAATTGGAAAACTAGTATGATCAAGGATCCAGCAAACTCGGTCCTTGCCCAGATAGTTTGTGTACCTCCGATAGTGATTCAAGATAAGTTTGAGGGGCCCTCAATTCTGGCACCATAGTTTGATAGGCCAAATATGGATATTTGTGATATAGGAGTTAATAGTATGTTTTGTATGGAAGAACATAGAGATAAGCCTGTGATGATTTCTCAAGGATAGGGGGCCCCAACCACTTCTACTTTAGCCCTACCTTACACTTCTAAGTCGGTTGGGTAATATTTTATGCCTACTCATCCCTCTACTATGACTCCTGCCATAAGTTTGATATTAGTGCCATGGGAGTTTTTATAATTCTTAGTAAAGTATCAGGATGTGGCTACCACCCTACTTGAGAATGTTGAGTCAGAGCTTGTATCGTTGTATGGGAAAATCCGGCCTTGGGTTTAGATGAAATTAGAGACTACTCAGTTTAGGTTATGAGCTGCACTTTGGCATAAGATTTTAGAGTTAACTACTAAGTTGCACACTAGTATTGATGCTTTTAAGAGAGTATCAGCTCAGTTAATCAATATAGAGAGTTCTAACCTAGGTGGTACTCATAAGAAGGTCGCGATACTCTGAGTATAGGTATGATTTCTTACTGAGAGCCAGATTTTAGCCATTCCTCTAGTTATCACTTTATTTACTATGCCTGTTCTTCCATGTGGCCCTATAAAATTTGATTTGTTTATGGAGTATAAAGAAGTATTCTCAACTTTGGGGACCAATAAATCTAGGATAAAGGATCTATAGGACCCCTCTATTCTATTTGATCAGGCCCTAAGCTTGGCCACTTATGATTCTAGGAAATTCATAGTAGGTGATGTGGTGCGACGAGCTGATATTATGGTGGTTGTATCATCTAGTAGTTCCCCACCGCCACCACCGCCGCCACCAGTAAAGATACCCCCTGAGGGGGACGATTATGACACGCAAACCTAGTGCATTTTAGGTATGTCCCCATTCTCTTGCTTTATATCATTGTCATGCACTGGGTATAGTGCATAGTCTTTTAGTTAAGGGTAGGGTATATCACAACTGCCAATGATTCTTATTGTCATGCTTATTTTTTATCAACTGCAGTAAGATTATAGAATTGGTATGTTTGGGAAATATCATAGTATATTGGGTTTTGTTTCATATTTTATGTGTTTTTTGGTGTAACTAGGCAAAAAATGAGTATCTAAGGCTATTGATAGGTTTTGATTATTCTTTAAATGTTTTTGGAAAAATGATACCCCTTCAAATATTTTGTATTGAATTATGTAAGGTCTATATATGTGTAATCATTGTGAATCTCGTTATGAAAGTAGGATTATAGACATAATAATCATAGCTAATATTTGGAATAACTAATTAGGTAGTGGTGTGTGATGAGACCCTGTGCCATGTATATGCGAGATGCTTACGTTGTTCCCTTTGTGTGTCCAATCCAGAAGTTGCCTAGTTAGTCTTGCCTAAGCTGTAGGATAGTCGGTTAGGAAAGTATCATAGGCCATTTTTAAAGTCATTCCACTGTTAGCCTAAATGACCTTCCAAATGTGAATTAAGTATTCCTTAATCCCTATTTTAAGCCTGTATTGACTATTTTTCTTATTTTCACTGTTCACCTTCCTATTCATGTTATAATGAACCTATTTTTGTCCTGGTCTTTCTTGGATGTTGTGCACCTCAACTCAAGCCAATTTTCTAAGTTGAGGATGGATATCACAAGGGTGCGTGATGTAAAGTTGGTATGGAGAGGGGTAAATAAGAGAAATGAAAGTAGGGCTGGGTTTGGTACAAAAAGCAAAAAAAAAAGATAAATAAAAAGAGAAGAAAATTTATTTAAAAAGAAGAAAACCATACCCAAACTAAATGAGTTGTAAAAGAATAAAAAGAGAGAAATATGGGTGGTATAAAAGAAATTGATTGATAGGTGGACCTTCTAAAGTAAGTGTAGTACTAAGAAGGCCTAGTCACTAAATTCCCATATGTATCATACTAAGCCCCAAGCTTACATTACAAGCCCAATAAAGTCTTATTGTGATCCTAACTCGACTGTCTGAAAGCTAAGGTGAAGAAAATAAGGGCAAGCCTATGGAATTTTGTTCAAAATATTGGAAATTATTTTCAAGTTGAGTGTCTCATGATCGTTCATGCATTAGCATATATTATTCTATTAAGTGAGTGGGACTTCTTTGTTGTGAGGGTACATGGGTTGTGTTGCTAGCTGTTTATCTGTTCGGATTGTGTAACTTGTATATATGCATGATTATTTGTTGCTAATGTAATGCCATATCTTGATTTCTTTGTGTCATATTGTTTTGCTTCATTGATAAACAGTTGGGTTTAAAGTGTTAGAATAGGAGAGGGTAGTGTTCTTAAGATTAAAGTTGATGATTGACTGCCATGGATGTCTTAGATTTCACCTGGTTAAGTATAGTGTTTTTTTTTATTGTGTTTTTGTTGCCTGAGGACATGCAAATGTTCTGAGTTGAGAGTGCTTAAGTTCTATGGTTTCATAGAACTTTTGACTCTTAAAATTACAAAAATGTGTAGTTACTTAGGTCGTTGTGTCAGATATGATGTGCTTTATGCTGTGTTTTGCAGGAAACCAGGTTTTGGGAGCTAAAAAAGAGAAAATAAGTTGAAATTGAAGATTTAGACTACCTACATATGGGAACCTATGACTTTAGGTATAATCTACGTGGCTTTGGTACCAGAATAAGTAACCAGGATTTGATTTTCATAATTTCAGAAGTTGAGATTTTGGACTTATTACCTACGGGACAAGTACCAAATGTTGAAGTTTCAGAGAGGGGCTTCTGAAGTTTAGACCTTGTCACCTACAGACTGTAGGTTCCACCTACTTCTTGTATGTGGCTTCGTAATAGACTGACTCTAGTTTTCCTTTTTTTTTTTTTGGAAAGGTTTCCTAGGATTTCCATGTATTCTATAAATACCCTTTTGATGTTTATAGTTAGTTTACGCACTTATATAATTCACAAACATATATTTTGATTCTAAGGTTAGCTTTTGATCTTGGGATTCTTGTGTTCTTAGTATTTTATCGATTTATTTATTTGAGACTTTGGGTTTACTTTTTATATTATTGTGCGATTCATTCTATGCTTTCACTTATGAATTCCATAGATTATTTCACAAATATGAGCAACTAATTTCCTTAGCTAGGGTTGTGGGAGCCCTGATTGATTAACAATATAGGGGAAGTGCAACGATGTTCCCAGCCAATATTCTTGCATGTATTGTGACCATCTTCAGTTTAATAAATACCTTAGCTATTGCAAGCATTTTGAACCCGCTTTTATTCACTCCTAACCTCAAAAGAGAGGTAGAAATTAGGAAAAGAAGATCAAAACAGTAATTTGAGATTCATCTCCATCAAATAATTCTGCCATCTCATTTAATTAATTAAAGAGTCAAAAGGTAATAGTTAATTTAGGATCTAGGATGAGGGTTAGTAAAAGGACACTATGAGGCTAAAAAGTTAAACAATAAAATTCAATAAAGACATTCATAAGACGGTTAGTGATACATGACTTATAAGATTCTTTATACGAAATATTTGGTTAGTTCAACAGAGTACGATAAACCTAAAGAGTTAGAAAGCCAGAGGGAACACAATCCTAGTCTTCATTTCAGATTATTTAAAATCAAAACTATTCAAGTTTTGTTACTTTCTACTGATCAAAACAAATCACCCCATTACATTTCTGCACTGCCCGACTTTTTCAACAAGTTCCAGAGATAGTTTTTCCCTATTCCCTATGGGTTCGACCCTAACCTAGTTGGCTTACTATATTTTCGTATCAACCATTTTGTACTTTTAAGGGGGTGTACTTTTGGGAAACATTGAGAGTTGATCCCATAGGTAATAGGTCAAACTTATATCTCAAACTTGCTTAAGTATGCAGAAGTACGGGAAAGTAAATAAGAGTTTACAGTAATCAGTAAAGAGTAACAAGTTTTGAATGGTTTTAGTTGTAAACGATCTGAAATGACACTAGGACTATGTTCCCCTGGCTTCCTAACTCCATAGGTTCTCGTGCTCAATTCAACTATATTACTATTACACACCAAAGTTTGAAAATCTAGGTATTACCAAATGTCTTATGGACTCGTAGGTAAAAGATATGATCCGAACTAGGCCTGGTCATGACGGGTATCTCAAGTCCAACAAGAACCGGAGACCACTCCCAACAGCCACTGTAGACCAGCTTGCATCCATGCCAGATGAATTCCAAACTATAACAAGATAAGGGAACTTGAAATTTAAGATATTATGATATGTCAATAACAAATACAAACTAACAACAAAACCATCCCAAGTCCACAATAGTCCGACAAAGCCTCTACCAAACCGAATGTCAATAAAGTGTCGGGCAATGCACCCGAATATAGCCAAAAATATTATCCAATAGTTTGTAACTAAAAAGGAAAATAAAATCTTGAAATGGAGGCTTCCAAAGCATGGAAGCTCACCATTTCAAGTCAAATATCGATCAATCCATAATCATTGAGAAGAAAAAGTAGAAGTATGGCCAAATCCAACATCATATGGGGACACAACGTCCGAAGACAGTTAGCGGGGTGAACGCTAGCATTTAACTTAGGGATGAAAATAATATAATGCCGTCAATTAAAAGTCAACCAATGCATATATCAATATGCAAATACATGCATATATATATATATATTTCATGTCGGGATAGGGAACAAGGTTTATCATGCACTTTAAAATTTAACTTGGATGGCATAGCTCAACTGTCATATAATAGTACCCACGGGCTATATGGGTCCCAGATCTTACCCCCTGGTCGGATCCCAGTGCATGTAGTCACATGAACTAGAGAATAATCTCATATATATGTACACGGGGGTCTCAAAATATCAAACGTATACTAAGGTGACTTCAACACCCGATCATATAATGATTTTTGGCGAACTTGAACCTCCATAATCATGAAGTAATAATAAAGGGGACTCAAACCTCCCTGGTTATCTTGACCCCTGTGTTGCCAAACGTGGTTTACAGTGTTGGTCACCTAAAGCTCTACTTTCACGACTTAGATACACAACCCTTATTAGAGCCTAAGTAAACTATTTGTCACACAATCATATGTTGGTTTTGTCATACCAACTACACTTTCAAGGTAACAACAATATGCCAAGAAAGTTTTCCATTAACTTGGGGAAAAAAACTCTCTTTGTTAATTAATACATGGTGGGGGAGCACCGATTCTCTTTGTTTATTAGATCAGACCATTATGTTTCAAATACCTTTTTATATCATGCAATAGTTCAAGACCAGTTCAATTTTACAAATTTCCACCTTTTCATAATTAAAACCAATTTTACATTATGGGGTGGGGGTCATAACCACTTCTAAGTCACAAGTTTGGGAAAATCACAATTTCCTAGTTCATTCACCATACCCATGCACCCACAATTTTAAAACCATATTTAAAGCATGATTAATCATATATAAACCATAGGAATTGTTCAACAACAAGCATTAAAACCCCCAAACTTTGTATCAAAACCAACATAAACATCTCATGAATAGTACTTTAAAATACATGATTTTACAAAATTAATAATGAGTGAAGAGTCACATACCTGAAATAGTAAGTGTACAAAGAGAAATCACCTTTGAAATCCCTAATTTATCAACTTCTTGGAAATCCCAAGTATTCTTGACCTAGAGGAATTAAAGAGTGTTGAGAAGTTACTTTGATATGTTTGTGAGTGCTAATGCCACCCTAAAAGAATTATAAGATGTGGGTTTCAAGTTAGGTATGAGGGAAAATGTCTAGAATGCCCTTAACTTAAAAGCTGAAAAAGTGATACCTTTGACTACGGGTCAACCCGTGACTCATAACCACTTCTTATGACTCATCACCATGAGTCGTAACCAAGATAATACCACCAAGGAAACATACGCGGATGACCATATGACTCAGCCACAGGAATTATAATGGGACCCTATGATTCGTAGGGTCCAGTCGTAATCAACACAAAATCCAAATTGGGACTTGCACAGGACACCCTATGATTACACCAAACGACTCATAATATATCATTATATCTCTTAGTAAGACACTTGTCCTAAGAGGAGAATCAAGCCACAAACTTACTGATTTGGTTATGACTTGTCAGGACATCCTACGACTCATATGGTAAGTTGTTACCAAGGGGTGGAGCTCAAACTCAAGAAATTTCCAAGGGCCAAAAATCTGGGGTGTTTCAATTCTCCCCCATTTGGATCATTCATCCTCGAATGATGGGTCAAGGCAATTACTTGCATGATTTGACTCCATATACCCCTACTCTTGCCTTAACAAAGATAGAAAACAAAGATGCCAAGAAAATCATTCTTTTCTTTAACAAAGTTAGAAAACAAAGATGTTAAGGAACACATATATCTTAAGCATGATTATATGGAGTGGAAAATAATAATTGATACTTGGATTTCATGTCCTCTCCAGCTTCCCAAGTAGCCTCTTCAACCTTGTGGTTCTTCCATAGAATTTTTACCGAAGCTATGTCCTTCATTCGCAACCAACTAACTTGCCAATCCAAAATTTTAACCAGATCTTCCTCATAAGATAAGGAATCCCTAATACCTACCTCTTCCAAATTAACAATTGTTGAAGGATCACCCACGTACTTTCTCAACATCGAAACATAAAACACCGGATGAATAGATCTCAAACTAGGGAAACTCTAATTCATATGCAATATTGCTGACCTTCTTCAACACCAAGTATGGATAAATATTTCAGGGACTAAGCTTTCGCTTCTTACAAAACTTCATCACTCCCTTTATGGGGGATACCTTTAAGAATACCCAATCACCAACACTTAACTCTAACTCCCTTTGCCTCATATCCATATTGGCCTTTTGGCGACTTTAGGAAGCTTTAAGTCTATCTAAATCACCTTTACCTTATTTGTCGCTTGGTGAACTAAATCTAAGATAAATATCTCAGCCTCACAAACTTCAAACCACCTAATGGGAGACCTACACCTCCTACCAAACAAGGCCTTGAAAGGATCCAAACCAATACTAGAGTGACAACTAGTATTATATGCAAACTCTATAAGAGGCAAATGTTCAACCCAACTACTACCATAGTCAATCACACAAGCTCTAAGCATGTCTTCCAGTATTAGAATAGTACTTTTCTCTTGCCCATCTGACTCCGTGTGGAAAGCAGTACTAAGGCTCACCTTACGTACCAAACCTCTATGAAAGAATGCCAAAAATATGATGCGAACTACCACGATATGACATGACAGAAACAGGTACCCATGACACTTTATAATATCCTGGAGGAACAACTTCTTATAGTTTTCTGCCAATAAATTAGTCCTCAGTGGCAAGAAGTGAGTAGACTTTATCATCCTACCCTCGATGACCCAAATTGAATCAAACTAACTCTGAGAATGATGAATACCAGTAATGAAATCCATATTAATTACTTCCCACTTCCATACAGGCAACTCAATTTCTTCATTCAATTCTCCGTGTCTAAAGTTCTTAACTTTCACCTGTTGACACACCATACATTTATCCTAAAAAGGGCCACATCTCACTTCATATTATTCAACTAATAAGTCTCCTTATGATCATGATACATCATCATGAACTAGGATGAATGTCATAACACGACTCATGATCTTTATCCAATATCCTCTCTCACAACCCATCTACATCGCGAACACATAATCTTCCTTGGTACTCAAGATACCATTGCCACCAATCTCAAAAGCTACAACCTTTTGCTGACCTAAATATCTCTTAAGTTTCATTAAGACAAGATCTAATACCTGTTTCCCCTTTATTTCTACAACAAGGGATGACTTCGCCACTTCTTGCACAAACACACCACCATTCTCAAAGACTAAGAGATGAACTCCAAGGTTAGCCAAATAGTGAATATCTTTAACCAACTCCCACTTATCCTAATCGACATGAGTTAGACTCCCTATGTATAACCTACTAAGAGCATCAACAACCACATTAGCTTTACCTCGGTGGTAATAGAGACTCATGTGGTAGCCTTTCGGTAACAAATGACACCTTCTCTGTCTAAGATTCAACTCCTTCTGTGTGAACACATTGCAAGCTCTTATGATCAAAAAAAATATCTACATGGACTCCATACAAATACTGATGCCAAATTTTTAAAGCGAACACCACAACCAACAACTTCAAGTAATTACTTGGATAATTCTTCTCATGAACTTTCAACTGCCTAGAAGCATAGGCCACCACCCTACCTTCAGCATTAATACAAAACCAATTCCCACATGAGACATATCATAATAAACCATAAATACATCATTACCCTCTGGTAGGGTCAAAACTAGAGCAAAGTCAACTCATATTTCAACGTCTCAAAACTACCCTCATAAGCATCAGACCATAAGAACTTCACCAGGGAAGATATAGTGAAGAAGATCTCCAAAATCTCCTATAGTATCTGGCTAAATCGAAGAAGCTCCTAATATCGGTTAGAGGAGTGAACCAAGGCCACTTGTTAAATACTGAAACTTTCTGTACATCCACCATGATCCCTTCACTAGAAATGACATGACCCAGAAAAGTAACAGATTTCAAACAGAACTTGCACTTTGCAAACTTAGCATACAAATGCTGATCTTTCAAGGTTTGCAACATAATACAGAGGTGATCGACATGATTCACCTCACTCTTGGAATACACCAGAATATCATCTATAAATATGATAATAAAAAAATCCATTAACAAATGGAAGACTATATTCATCAAGTCTAAGAATGTCGGTGGGGCATTCGTCAACACAAAAGACATGACTAGGAATCATAGTGACCATACAGGGCTCAAAAGGAAGTCTTAGGGATATCCACTTCCCTAATATTTAGTTGATGATAGCCCAACTGAAGATCAATCTTAGAGAAACGTCTAGCACCCTAAACTAGTAAAACAAATCATCAATGTGAGGAAAGGGATACTTTTTCCTTATTGTTACTTTATTTAATTAGCGGTAATCAATACATATCCAAAGGGATCCATCCTTATTACACACGAAGAGAACAAGAGCATCCCATGGTGAAAAGCTAAGGTGGATAAAACCATTGTCAAGAATATCTTTCAACTACTCCTTAATCTGCTACAACTCATCAATATCTATTCTATAAGAAGGGATTAAAATAGGACAAGTGTCCGTAATAAGGTCAATCCCAAAGTTAATCTTCCTATTGGGAGGGATACCAGGAAGATCATCAGGGAAAACCTAGGGGAATTCGTTAACCATGGGAATAGATTGTAAGAAAGGACCCTCCGCGTTAGAATCTTTAACTTGGACCAAATTATAAGGACATCACTTGGAAATCCAATTTTGGGCTCTAAGATATAATATGAACCTCCCCTTAGGAACTAGAGAACCCCCTTCCCACTCAATAAACGGCTCATTTGGGAACTTAAACATGACATTACGGGTTTGACAATCTAAGGAGGCATAGCACGAGTGGAACCGTTCCATCCCATTATGATATCAAAATCAACTGTCTAACTCTATCAGATATACTAGAGTTTCTCTGCCACCAACAGATACCATAAAACCCCTATAGACTCTTCTAGCAACCATAAAGTCACCCACTAGGGTAGAAATAGAAAAGAGACAAGGGATACAGTTGAGACCAAAACCAAAATGTGCAACCACAAATGAGGTCACATAATAAAGAGTAGACCCTAGATCAAGCAAGCAATATACATCACAAGAGAAGAGTCGTAACAACAAATGATGACATCGGGAGATACCTCAGAGTCCTGGCAGGTAGAAAAAACATACAAGCGATTTTGTCCAGTGTCTGTACCAGAAGCAGAAGCAACACTATTTCATGCAGGAGCCGATAAAGTAGAAACATGAATCTTATTTTCCCTTAAAGCAACCTTAGAAGGACAATCCCTCTGTAAATGACCGATCTGATCATATTTTAAACACCCATTCCTCTTCTCTTCACAAAACCCACAGTGCGCCTATCCGCAAAATCTATAAAAAGGATATAATAAAACTGACTAAGCCCCACTATCCTGAGATTAGGCACTCTATTCCTAAAACCTATTATCATACTGTGAGTGAAGATCACCCGATGACTTTGGATAATGAGCACTAGCTGTAGAGCAGGAACCAGAACTCTCCCACTTCTTCTTAGTTCACTTTCCACTATCTACACCACTCTGCTACCAACCTCCGACTTGATTAGAAAATCTAAACTTCTTATTCTACCTTTTCTCTATCTCTGCCTACTTCTTTTTCTCTTTCTCAACCTGATGCATATATACAACCAATATGGAGATTTTTATATCCTTGTTTAACAAGGTAGCCTTACTCTCTAGAATAAAATCATGGGGCAACCCAAAAGCAGATTTCCTCATTCCATCCCTCATGCTAGACACTAACTCAGGAGCATATAGGGATAACTGATTAAATTAAAAGGCATATTCTTTGACCATCATTCTACCTTGCTTTAGATTAACAAACTCTTCTACTTTTGCCTCCCTCAACTCCTAAGGAAAAAAGCAGTCCATAAAAGCACTAGAGAAATCATCCCACAGTATGGATTCAACATCACCTCACCTTAACTATCCTATTTTCTCATACCACTAGTATACTATATTGTTCAGTCGATAGGCAACAAATTCCACACCCTCAACATTCAAAGCATGCATAACCTAGAAGATCTTCCCCATCTCATATATAAGACCTTGAGGATACTCTTCCACCTTAACACAAATAAAAGTTAGAGGACTCAACCTCACAAATTGGCCAACCTTTGTGTCCTCAAAATATGGAGTAATAGAAGCTATACGCTCAAACTGAGAAGTTACCAACTAAGCTAACATATGAATAGGCTGACAAAATTCCACATTTGACACAACTTCCTAAGGATCTCAGGGAGGACTAGATAGGAAAGGTGGAACTCTAGAAGGGAAATCAGGAACTGGACCTCTAGGCTGGGTCTGTACCATATAAGCAGGGCGTGTCCTATCAACATTGTCCTTACGTAGGACAGATAGGTTTATGAGGTTCAGATCATCTAGGAGGAACGACATAAAAAGAAAACACACAGGAATTAGAGAGACTCAAGACCTTAGACTCTATTGCTTAAAATAGAACAACAAGAAAGGGAAATATTCCTAAATGCCTCGTAGTCTCTCCCTTATAAGTCTGGTATGCTACAAACACATAAAAGAGACTCTACTTAATACGAATTTATGGATACCCAATTGACCATGAACCTAGGATCTTATACCACCTTGACACGAACCAAACCAAGGCCTGGTCATGAAGGGTATCTGAAGTTAAACAAAGATCGGAGACCACCCTTAACACCCACTGTAGACCACCTTATAACTATGTCAGATAAATTCTAAACATATAACAAGATAAGAGAAATTAAAATTCTAATATATTATAATATGTCCATAACCAGAACCAACCAATAACCAAACAATCCTAAGTCCACAGTAGTCCAACAAAGCCTCTACCAAATCGAATATAAAAATAGTATCAGGACATTTCCCCGACTATAGCCAAAAGTAGTTTCTAATAGTCTATAACTAAAAAAGAACACATAATCATTAAATGGAGCCTTTCAAATCATTGAAGCTCACCACTTCAAGTTGAATCTTGATGAATCCACCATCACTGAGCAAGAGAAGTAGAAGTGTGGCCAAATCCGACATCGTGTGGGGGTACAAAATCCGAAGATGGTTCGCGGGGTGAGTGCTACCATGTAACTCAAGGATAAATATAAAATAATGCCTTCAATTTAAACCAAGTCAACAAATGAACATAACCATATGACATATATATATATATTTCATACCGAGATAAGGAAAAAGGTATAAGATGCACTTCAAACCTTAACCTTTATTTTGTAGCTCAACCATCATATAATAGTACCCACGGGTTATATAGGCCCCATATATCACCCCCTGGTCGTGCCCCAGTACACATAGCTGCACGAATCAGAGAATAATTTCATATATATGCACACAGGGGAGTCGAACCTCAAATATGTATTAAGGTGACTTAAGCACCCTTTCATGTAATAATTTTTGGGGGACTCAAAACTTCCTAATCATGAAAGAATTATATAGGGAACTCGATCCTCCCTGGTCATCTTCACCCCCTGGTCAACAAATATGGTTTCCATCATCGGTCACCCGGACCTACACTTTTACAACTCAGCTACACAACCGTTATTAGAGACCAATTAGAATATCTATCATAAAATCCCATTCATGAACTATATTTCACATTAAGGAATACATTGTTGGCATCGTCATACCAACAATACTTCCAAGGTGACAACAACATGCCAAGATAGTTTTCCATAAACTTAGGGAAAATTACTCCCATTGCTCATTAATACAAGGTGGAGAGACACCAACATCCTTTGTTTATTAAATTAGACCATTGTGTTTCAAATATCTCTTTATATTATGCAATAGTTCAAGACTAGTTCAATTTAACAAATTCCCACCTTTCTAATAATTAAAACAAATTTCATATTATGGAGTTCGGGTCATAACCACTTTAAAAGTCACAAGTTTGGGAAATCACTATTACCTAGTTAATTTATCAAACCCATTCACCCATAAGTTTAAAACCATATTTATAGCATCATTAATCATATATAAACCATAGGAAAACATTGTTCAACAACAAGCATTCAAATCCCCCAACGTTTGTTTCAAAACCAACATAAACATCTCATGAATAATACTTTAAAACACATGCTTTTAAGAAATTAACAACTAGAGAAGAGTCACATGCATGAAATAGTTAGATGTACAGAGAAAAATCACCCTTGAAAGCCCTAATTGATCAACCTTTAAGAAACTATAAGTTTTCTTAACCTTGAATAAATTGAGTGTTGAGAAGTTACTGTGATGTGTTTATGCGTGATAATGACACCATAAAGGGTTTATAAGATATGGGTTTCAAGTTGGGTAAGAGGAGATATGTCTAGAATGCCCTTAACTTAAAAGCTGAAAAAGTGCCACCTTTGACTACGAGTCAACCCTTGACTCGTAGACACTCTTTATGACTCATCACCACGAGTCATAACCAAGGAAGTACCACCAAGGAAGCATACATTGCTGACCTTACGACTTAGCTATAGGAATCATAATGGGACCCTACAACTCGTAAGGTCCAGTCTTAATAAATATAGAACCCAAATTGGGACTTACATAGGACACCCTACAATTACACCTAATAACTTGTAACATATCCTCAAGGTTCGTAGTGAGCCACTTGTAATTAGAGCAGAATCTATCCATAAACTTATTGATTTGGTTATGACTTATACCAGGGACTCATCAGGAAACTCTAGACTTATAGGGTGAGTGTTATAAAAGTAGCGACCTCAAAGCTCAAGAAATTTTTATGGGCCAAAAATCAGGGGGTTTTCAGTAAATCTCACCCTTTACCTTGTAAGTCTCAAGGTGTCGCCTTACTAACCCTTGTCATTGATCCCAATTTAACTAACACCTTGTGGGTTTCCCGTTATTAGACGAGGGTTGATACCCTTGAATCATTATTGTAATCCCCTTTTCCTAATCTCGATTTCTCCAGTGAAGACGATCTCAAATATAGGAAAGTTCTTAGAGGTGGCTGCAACTAAGAAAAAAAATAAACTGAAGAAGTTTAGACTACACATGTAAATAATGATCTATTTAAGCCTCACACTTCCCTAACTTTATTATTTTACCAGTGTTCCCACAACGCTAGTTAAGTGAATTAGCCGCTCATAGTTGAACAAAAATACATAGAGTTCAATAAAGAAATCATAGAATTAATCTCAAAATAGTGAAGAATAAAACTCAAATTATTAATTACTAAACAAAAAATCAAGAACAAGAGAATTCCAGGATAAAAAATCCAACCTTCATTAATTTCCACAAGGGATTTACTTGGCTATCTTTTGTACTTTTGTTAGTATGCTCAAAACGATCCACACAATGACTTGTTGTCACTCTAATTGAGTCATGGTTATCCTCTACTTCAATCCTTAGAATTATCACCCTTATGTTATCAGTGCAACTTGGGCTGCAAGCCGTATAGTGAGACAATGACTCGTAGTCAATTAGTAACTTAATTTTTTCTAGAGTTTTTTCATCTATTTTTCATATCTAACAAAATAGCCTAAGTATTTTCATATATTCGTTGTTTGAGTAGTGAAAGTGACATAAGCCCATGTCACATAAACACCCTCATCTTAGATGTTTGTGTGTTCTCAGGAAACCAAAATGAAACAACTCAAAGTGATGCTTAACCATGATGAATCTAAGATACTTATGGCAATCAATCATAAAATTCAGCTCAAAACATTTTACCCTCTCCTACTTTTACTTTTCAAACTAACATTATGTGGATCCATGTAGGAAAATGATGTGAAATAAAGGAATCAAGCTATGTAATTACATTAGAAACAAACAACTATGCATATATACAAATTACATTACCCGAACAAACAAGAAGCTAGCAACACAACCTAAGTGCCCTTATAATAAAAATGTCCCACTTACTCAGATAAATCATTCATGTTAATACATGGACGGTCATGATACACTTACATTCACTAATAAGTTCCAATAATGTGCACAGAATACCATAGACTTGCCCTTACTTTCTTTACCTTATCTTTAAGAAAGTCAAATTAGGATTATTAAAGGACTTTACTCATCTTGTAATGTAGGCTTAGGGGATGGTATGGTACATATGAAAATTTTAGTGACTAAGATACCTTGGAACTATAGTTACATTAGGGGTCCACTTATCAACAACCTTATATTTTGTTCTGCCCTTATTTCTCCCCTTTTATTGTTTTATTGCTTATTTAGGCTGGGTGTGGTTTTTGTTATTCTTTCTTTTTAATTTATTTCTATTTTCTCAAATCCATTTATTTTTTTATTTTTTCTTTTCTTTTTGCATTTATTTTTCACAACTAGTCCTATTTTTTTCTCCTTTTTACACCCTTCTTCATATCCACTTCTAATTATGCACCTCTATGATAGCCACCCTCAATTTAGGCAATTTACCTAAGTTGAGGTGCACAATGTCCAAGAAAAACTAGGGCTAAAATAGGTTCATTGTATTAAAAATGGGAAGGTGAAAGGTGTACACAATAAAATAGGTCTCTAAGGCTCAAAAGCTAGATTAAGGGATACTCATTCACATTTGGTAGGTCGTTTAGGATAAAAGTGGAATAATTTCAAAAATGGCCTATAATCCAATCCTAACCTACTATACTGTAACCTAGGCAAGACGAACTAGGCATGTTTTGGATTCCATACATAAAGCACACTACACAACATCTAAAACACATGTGGCACAGAGTTGTGTCGCAACCACTATCTATTTGGTTTATGCAAATGTTAGCTGTGATTATTATATTCCTAGTCCTAGTGACTTTATGAAATTCACAATGGTCACTTGCATGTACATATGACACAACTTAAAAGCAATTTTTTTTGAAGGTCTTTTTTGAGGTGTATAATTTAAACACAAACAAACAAAATACATTAACTGCCTTAGGTACTCATTTTCTCCTAGTTAAACAAAAACACAAAACTATACAAAACAAAATACACCACAAAACAATTTTATTCTAGGCATGCCAATTCTACTATCATTCTTTGATGAACGAGAAAATAAGCACGATAATAAGAACACGTGTTAATATTATGCCCTCCAGCCTGAGGCTTTAACTGGGCAGTCTCAGTGTGATGTCACTAATATTGGTAAACTACAAAGTGTTAATATTATGCCCTCCAGCCTGAAATTCCTCATAAAGTAAAGTGGCTCCAACCATCGCCTTTGAAATAGGGTTGGTAACATCTCTGATCAACCTCAATTTAGTTGTCCCACTCAGCTAAAGGGACTGTACCACAACATTTAGCTTTAGCATTCCCTGATCTAAACATATCTACATCAGCAAGTAGGGGAATACCAAGGACGTATTTGTGCTTATTGCTAGGTCCAGGATATCCCTCGCTATCAGCTTATCTACGTCTATCTCGTAGTCCACTATGATACCTACTACCACAGTGGATCATTATGAACTGATTATATTGTCCCTATTTGTGGGGCTCAACCTATGATTCACCTGCATCAACCATGCCTTCACAACAAAATTTTAACTACTCTTCATTATCTATGTCGAAGAGCCGACTCCTTCACCAACAACCCAAGGCGCCTTCTCATATGCCATAATAATAAAATAGGCCATCTACTAAAAATAATCAAACTATCATCTGAAATAATATATTTATCCTCACCTTCTGCATGTTATCTATGTGATGGTCTATTTTAGCAGTGTTGGAAGGAAGCTAAAAATCCTGCGCATGAAGAAACTTGGACATGGTTTTTGTGGAGATGTTCACCCGAACATCTCTGATTAAAATGGATATCAAGGGTTACCTTACTTTCCATATATAATCTGCAGATGGTCCCACTTTAGCTCCATCTAATAAGTGGAATAAAAACCCAGACCAATGCCGAGTTGTACTATCTTAGAGCTATGGTCATCCACTCAAAGTGGTACTGTCTAAATCTAAGCTTCAAATTCTGGCATCTCAGACATAGTAGTAGTACTTAGCTTGGGCTCTACGTAGAACCCCCTCTTTGGTATTTGAGTGGAAAGGTGATAATACTGTCTCTCTAATATAACTCCTACATCTCGAGGTACCCTCATTGATTAGTGGTGGAAATTAGGGTAGGCTCTATTTGTAGTGGCTCTGCAGGTATTAGAGGAGGTAGTATTTCCACTAGGGTATCACTGGACTCCCTATCCTCCTCATCCTTATTCTCCAATCCCTCATTGTCGGGCTTACTGCTGTAAGCATCTTCTATTTTATTCTCATCCTTGGGGCTAGACCCATCTCATTACTCACTGTCCTCTTCAGACTGGGACTATTAATGTGGTAGTCGTTGGCTAGGATTTTTTTATCTTTGGCCTTGTGGGTGGTTGTGAGTATTCCCATAAAGAAATTTTAGCCCCCTAGGTAATTTCTTCCTTGGTTCCACTACCTATTCGATTAGGTATTCTTTGATAGACCCACTTGACTCATCATTAGTGGTATCATCCTTGAGGTGTCGTGTTGAATGGAGGGATAGATTCTTGGAAGTTTTCTTCTTTTTGGAATCATTATTGGGTTCCATCGCTACCTGTTGAAATACACATGTTAGTATATCCTAGGAAAATAAAAGACAATTAAGAAAAAATTCACAGGTTAGTTAACTGGTCCTCCTAATGAGTCGTTCATTTAGACTGATAATCACTCATTGTCTAACAATAAACCATTCCTCGGTACCTTTTTTTGTGTCCCCATGAGTCATTACCATGAGTCATATAGTGAGACAATGACTCATGGTGTGAGTCGTTATATCTACAAAACACCAACTTCTATTTACACCTGTGTTTTTAGGGGCTATGAGTCATAGAACGACTTATTTGGTGACCTTACAAGTCATTATGAGCCCTATAGCCCCTATTACATGGGTTTTAGAGGGTTAAACTTTGATTTTCATAACCCAAATGGGTACATAGACTTCCCTATGATTTTAATATGTACAACACTCTCACATTTCATTCTATAAATAAATTTTAGCACAAATTTATTTTACACCTATTTTTATTTATAATCGACACATTTCTCAAGAACAAGTTAATTTTCAACAAATGAACATAAGTTGATCAAGGAATCCAAGTAATTTTTACCATATGTAGTACCAAATTATGAGATAAACTTATTAAAGGACAAACTTACTTGATGGACTTGCTTGGATTCCTTGACAAATTTTTGTACTTAAACCCTAGTTCTTCAGAGACAATTTTTTTTTATGGAAAATTTCTTTTGAATTGTATATAAAGGGGATGAATTTAGAGTATATTGTAAGAGTTAATGGATGAATTTGGGAAGGAGAGAGTCACAACTTTTGAAATTGAAGGAAATCAGTTTATTTTCTTTTGTTTCCAGTTATATTAGCCGATTTGAATTAGGTCGACCCATTGGGCCCACAATGTTAGGCCCCACAATTAGTCAATGCAACAACTCATTGTTATTGATGACGAGTCGTATTCTCCCTCCATTGTGACTGGTACCTTACCTAGGTCTCCAGTCATAATGACTTAAGGTGATGAGTCATTGTCAATAACAACAACTAGTTTTAAGAGTCGTTATTACTTTAGAGAGCACTTACCTGAAGGTGATATGAGCCTTTAACTTCCTATAACTTTAGTAATAAATTATTGTATGACACGACAACTTGTGTGGTCCCTTGTAGGGACCTAACACCTAAAAGTTTTTTGGTTTTTTTCTGCAATCTCTAACCCTGTACACTAAACAAATAAGTTACCTATAATGTAATAAGTACAAAAGATGGGTTTCCTTCTATGCAATGCTTGATTTAACATCGCGACGTGATGCAACTCGGTTGGGTAATTGGAATTCACCAACCAGACCATGGGTTTCCTCCCATGCAACGCTTGATTTAACATCGTGGCATGACTCAATTTCCTTGGTTACTCAGACTTTACCAAGGCATATATCAATACATGCTTTTACCTCATTAGGCTTTCCCATATAGTGTTTCATCTATCGTCCATTCACTTTAAAAGGAACTTCACCATCCCGTTCCAGCTCAATAGCACCATATGAGAATACCCAGACCATAGTGAATGGTCCATACCACCTAGACTTCAACTTTCTAGGGAATAAACGAAGCCTTGAGTGATAAAACAAGACCAAATCACTGGGCTCAAATACTTTTTTCTCAATTTTCTTGTCATGATACAACTTTATCTTTTCTTTGTTTAAAGTAGAACTCTTATACCACTTATTAACCTTACTCAACCTCAACTTAGCTGTATCATGCCACTCCAAATTGAGCTTTTTCAATATTTATAGTGTCTTATTCTCAAGTTCAATCGACAAGTGGCATGCCTTTCTATACACAAAATGATATAGAGAGACACCTATTGGGATACTAAAAGCTATCTCATAAGACCACAAAGCATCATCCAACTTCCTTGACCAGTCAGTCCTGTAAGCATTCACAATATTTGCCAATATAGACTTGATCTTTCTATTGGAGACCACAACCTACCCATGCATCTGAGGACAACAATGTGTTTCCACCTTATGATTCACACCATATTTATCAATTAGGGACTAGAAAATAAGATTGTACAAGTAAGACCCACTATCACTGATAATAGCACGGGGACTGCCAAATTGAGAAAATATGTTTTTTTTAAGAAAAAAGTGACACTTTGACCCTCAGTGTTGGGAAGTGAAAATGCCTCCACACTCTTTGAAATATAGTAGACTGCCATAAGAATGTACTTCATACCATAAGATCTTACAAACGGACCCATGAAGTTAATCCCCCATATATCAAATAACTCCAACTAAGGATCTGTGTCATGGGGAGTTCATGTCTCCATGAAATATTGCCTTGACCCTGACAATGGTCAAAGTCTTGCGCTTAGTCATGATCATCCATGAAAATAGTTGGCCAGTAATACCCATACTGTAAAATCTTATAGGCTATGCGGGTACCACCACGTTGACCCCAAATTGGTGATGAATAACAAACCTCAAGGATGATCATCATCTCCACCTTAGGAATACATCTCTGAATAACACAATCCACATAATGTTGAAAGAGATAAGGGTCATCCCACACAATTTTTCTTATCTCATATATGAATCAATTTCTCTTCTAGGTATGACAAATGTTTTAAAACAAGATTACTTTCCAAAAAGTTGGCAAAATAAGCAAACTAAAGGATTAAGTCTTGAGATTCTACCAAGACCCGCTTATCTAGAAAAGTATCATCTATGTCAAGCTCATCCCCTAATTTTTGCATTGCTTCTTCCTTAAGGCATGATAAGTCATCAACAAACTGGTTTTTTATGCCTGCCTATCAATTCTTTTACTCAATGTTAAATTCTTGTAACAAGAGGACCCAATGTCTCAATCTTGGTTTGGCATCCTTTTTTAACATAAGGTACCTCAATGCTGCATGGTTTAGGTAAACTATGTCACGATCTAATTTCTCAGGTCATGATGGCGCCTACCATAACCCACTAGTAGGCAAGCCAAACAACGTAGTCTAGAACTACTAGTAATGTACTACTAAGAGAATGAAGGGAAGAATGATGAATCGATGTAATAAAAGATAAATATAGATAATATAATATCGACAACTAGTGAAATCAATACAAGAGCTTCTAACATTATAAGGATAAAAATAAGGTACTAAATGGATATACATAGTATACAACCATCTCTGAATATAACATAGAGACTAGTCTAGTAGATAAGAGAGAGGAAAGTAATACTCCTAAAATCAAGAGCTCACTCTATGTCTATGAACCATGGCTACTCTGTACGATGGAAACAACACCGACAATAACCCGTATTCTGATGTGCAGGCTGCAGAAGTATAGTATGAGTACCAAACACATGGTACTCAGTAGGAAAAAATCAACTAAGCTCCAAATATAATGCAGATATATACAACACGTAAACAAAAATAGAGTCAAAATCTAAATGTATAACAACCACATAATAAAGGTAGTGAGATAGTGAGGCCAAGCAATCATACTCATATCCAAGAAACTAACATAATATGGCTAAGAAAGTATTAAGGATGAACTATCCTATTCTATCCATACTCAGGAATCTCAGCACTATACCATATATCACTGGCTAATATAGAAATAAAGGATGAAAGAAGGATATATAACAATATATAATGCCAAGAAATAAATATACAGTCTGAGTAAATAAAGGAAAAAAGGGATATATGGTAATACCATAGCTACATATAAATATATATACATATATGTATAAATGTGATCATCAAACTAGCATCTTAAGGCCACATAATAATAGCAACAACTAGTGCTAGTATATTCACGATTTCCAATTCATATGGCTAAGAATGAGTTAATCATACATAACAATTTAAATGTAAGATGAAAGAGCCAGAATCATACCTCAAATCTCAATACCAGGTCATTAACAAAGATTCCATAAACTAGCCCAACTGTGATCATAAAAACAATAATAACAATAGCGATGACAATGCTAGTAACCTTCTAGTCTAAAAAAGTAATAATTAATTGAGCATTTCACGAACTCCTACAACCCTAGACTTAGAAGGTCCAATCAACATACAACACATAATAATCCATACTCATCATCTATATCTATGGAACCCGCATAAGGCTGATAGATATAGGCGCATACTGGTGATAGGCATTGTGCATACAAGAATGAATGCTTAGATATAATCTGTAAACCACAACCAACCAAAATATAATAAGTAACATAGTGTATAACCTTTCAAGAATCAATCTCTGTTGGAATGAGAAATCTTTCAGAAAAAGATTACTTGCTAAAAAATTAGCAAAATCAATAAGCCAAAGGATTGTCTTGAGATGCTGCCAAGATCCACTCATCTAGAAAAGTATCATATATGTCAAGATCATCTCCTAATTTCTGCATTACCTTCTCCTTAAGTCAAGACAAGTGATTTGAAACCTAGTTCTATGAGCCTTTTCAATCTCTTACCTTAAAGTCAAATTCTTATAACAAGAGGACCCAATGTATCAATCTTTGTGGCATCCTTTTCCTACATAAGGTACCTCAATGCTCTATGGCCTGTATGAACTATGCCATAACCAAATTTCTCAGGTCATTATGATTCTTATCATACCCTACTAGTAGGAAAGCCAAACCCCATAGTCTAAAACTGCTAGTAGCAAACTACCAATTAAATTAAGGGTAGAATGCAAAATAGATGTAATAAAAGACAAACATACATAAGAAAATCCCAAAACCTGGTGGAATCAGTACACGAGCTTCTAAAATAAGAAGGATACAAATGAGGTACTAAATAAATTTACAGTTACAACCATGCACGAATATAACATAAAAACTAGTCTAGTACATAAACGGGAGGAAATTAATACTCCAACTATCAGGAGCTCACTCTATGTCTCCAAAACATTACTCTGTATGATGCACACAACATCAATGATAACCCATGTTATAATCTGCCAGTTGCATAAGTGTAGTATGAGTACAAAACATGTAGTACTTAGTAAGAGATTTCCAACTGAGAACCAAAGTTAATGCAAATATATATAACATAGAAATAAAATAGAGTCTAATTCCAAATATCCAGTAACAATATAATAAAGCTTGTGAGATAGTGAGGGAAAGCTATCCTACTCGTAACTAAGAGAATAACATAATACGGCTAAGAAAGTATTAATGATGAACTATCCAATTCCAACCATACTCATGAATCTCAATACTATACCATATATCATATGCAAACATATGAATAAAATATGAAAGAATGATATATAACAGTACAAAAGGCCAAGAAATAAATATAATCTGAGTAATTAAAGAAATAAAGGGATATACGATAAAACCATAGCTACATATAAATAGATATACATATATGTATAAATAAGGTCAATTCAAGATACAACTTAAGCTACCTGACTAGCATCTTAATGCCTCATAATTATAGTAGGAACTAGTGCTAGAATACTCAGAGTTTATAATACATACAATTAATCATTAGTTAACTCAAACATAATAGTCTAATTATAATATAAAAAAGCCAGAATCAAACCTCAAATCTCAATACTAGGTCATTAACAAAACTGCCACAAACTAGCCCTAACAATGATCATAACAACAATAATAACCATAGAAATAACAACACGAGTAACTGGGTAGTACGTATAAATAATACTTTACTAAACCTTTCATGAACCCTATTCACCCTAGGCTCAAAAGGTTCAATCAACATATAGTATACTATAAGTCATACTTAACACCCTGGTTTCTGGACCTTAGAAATTTATTTTGAATTCTGATCTTTGGACCCAACATGCCTCATGTGTATGAGCCATATATTGAGGTACAGATGGTATGGTCCAGTTGTATGTTGAGCAGTTTTGGTTGGTGAAAATGATTTTGGTTACTGGGATGGATATGCCCAAGGGGTATGAGTTGTATTGGTTGTTATGGATTATTTGTTTCCTTAACTTAAACTTAGACTTTGTTTCTTGGGTTAGATCTAAGTATGAGTGGATCACCATGAGCCGTAAGCCAGGATACGAGTCATACCCAGGACTCGTATGGTGGGCAGTGTCTAAATCTTTCTTGGGTTAAATTTGCCAAGGATACGGATGAAGGGTACAAATAAAATGCTTTGGATACGACTTGTATAGATGAGTTATATTCTAGATAGTGTTGGATCTAAAGATTGATGCCATGATATGAGTAGATGGTACCATACGTATTAGAAGGGTATGACTCATGAGGATCATTATACCTCTGTGATGGGATTTTGGTGCAACTTAAGTTGGGGTATTTTGGATATTTCCACACCTATCCTAATAAGGTACCATGACTTATAACCTACTTGGAATGATATTTACCCTGTTATGCTATTCATTAACACTTAGAAACTTGTTAAGACCCAAGGATACCCTTAGTTGCGATAATAGTGTTTATGGTCTCAAGTGACCAAAATCTAACCTATGAGTTGGTACCTGCTGTGAGCACTAAATAAAATATGAACATAACACATGTAAAGAATATAAATTTAGAAGGAAAATATAAATCTGAATATTAAAAAACCAATTCAATCATAGTCTCAAACATCTGATAAAAACTAAAAGTAACTGACTGACTATCTGAATGTCTGAAAGCCTCTAAAATGATTGAGGATTTGATGGGATAGACCCCCTACTAACTCTAACTGATTGGATAAAATGGAATGCTAAAATAGCTGAATAATCATAACACATCTTCGATGGATAAGGACTCACCACTATGGCTGCTCTATTACACGTAGATGTCTAACTGTAGTCGGGAAACTGTGCGTCCAAACCTATGAAATAAGACATCATAGCACAAAGAAGAGTATGCGAATAGTACTTTGAATGTATTGGTATATGAGATGAGGTTAGGATTTTATACATGGGGTACTGTGCATATAAAATAAGGGCTAACTAAATATCATGAGATAACTGAACATAAATGTATGAAAACAGTAATATTTGAGAATGCATGACCAAGCATAAACTTATATCTAAGATAATATGTAAATTGAAAGACTAAAATCTGATAATTAAATAAATAATAATCTGTATACTTTGGTCAGGGAACCCTAAACTTAAACTATGTTGAATACTATACTAAAACTATGAGAGGTATCATCAAATCGATATGCCCTAAGTTGGAAGGTTGTCAGTACCATTCCAAGGGTACTAACACTGGCTATGTGGATTCACTAAATTGGTGTCCCAAAGGACTAGTAAGTCACCCTCAACTGACAGCTGCTTTAATGAGATATGTGTCACCCTCAACTGGCAGGTAGAAATCTTTAACCCATGCAGACTATGTAGTTATGTAAATCGAGGATTTCAACTATGGGTCACACCCTCTACTATCAGGTATGCCCTCATCCCTGAGTTTACTCAGTGCTAAATCCTACTTCTAACTGAAATAATATGAATACTTAAGTGTATGAACTTGACTGAACATTATTACAAAACTAATAGTTCTCATCATGATCATAAACATGTAAGTATACTGATAAGAGTCATGGATTAACTATCTAGGTACTTGAAAAGCTAAATTCATGTAAGACACATAAATATAGAGTGTTGATAACCCACCAGTAGTGAATGAACAAGAGTATGCAATATCAAATGTTAAATACACTAATAAATGATTATGGTTTAAAGACCTAAACATGACATCACAACAAAACATATGATAATCATACACTTAAATTGTTACTTCCTAGGTTTTGGCCATAGTAATTTTCCTTGATAGCCGTTCTTTGGACCTAATACAACTCTAGGGTATGAGCCGTATGCTGGGTATATGTAGTATGGTCCTATCATAAGTTGATCAGTTTAGTTGGTGGGATGGTTTTGATCGCTGGAGTAGTCACGACTTAGGGGTACGAGTCTTATGGAGTGATACGAGTCGAGTCGGTAACTTGTATAGTGGGTAGTGTTTGATCCTCCTAGTAATTCATTCTTCCAGGGATACAAATCATGGGTACAGATCATATGCTGAGGTTATGACTTGGTTGGATGAGTCATATTCTGGATAGTGTCTGATCTAAAGATTAAGGCTTGCGTACAATTGGTAGAAACTAATCGTAAAGAAGGGTATGACTCGTAAGAAGATCAGTTGTATCCGTGTGATGGGTTTTTAAAGTACTTAAATGTGTGTATTCTGGACATTTCCCTACTTACCCTAATTATGACCCACAAATTTTGATACACTTAGGAGGTTATTTACCCTATTATTCTCTTTATTAACACTTAGAAAACTATTTCAAAACACATCATAATTCTCTTAATAGCTTTTGGGGTAAGGGAGCTAGGGTTTCAACTTAGGGATATCTTTGGGGCTTGATTTGGTGATTTTATTCCATAATCTTTCTTGGTTTAAAGCATGTGTCACTTTCCTACTTCTTATTTCTAAGAAGGCATGGATTTTATGGATGTTTTTATGGTTTCAATGTTGCATGGTTTATGGTTTTCAACTATTAATTAGGGTTTTTTTTATAATGGCTTGGTTGTGGCTTCCTATGGTTTAATTATGCTTTTATATGCATTAATGATGGTTTTGTGAAATTGGATTGCATGGTAATGGTTTAATGGTCTTTGGAATTAGTTTTGGTTATATTATGCCCCAAAGGTGTTTGATAAAATGCTTATAAATATATGTTCATTGCATTGACTTCATTAAATGGAACTGTTGCTTGTTTTTATCTTATATGTGAAACTATAAATAGTTTAAATAATTTTCAAAGGTTAAAGGATAATTAGTTATACTTTTGGAGAACATGGTAGTCTCCCAAGAGGTTAATATGGTAAATAGAAAAGTTACTTGAGATTCCCCTTAACCTATATGGTTTGGCTATGGATAAATCGTGCAAGTGTGGTTGGTATGACGATATCACTAATAATTTACCTTGGTTGATAAATGGTAATTGGATTGTTTATAAATGGTTTTAATTTGGGAATTAATGGTGGGATGTGTAACTAAGCCTAAGGTGGTGGTTCTGGGGGAACCAAAACTGGAAACTTATATTTGCCAATATAAGGGGTCTTTGATTACCACGTGCGAGTGTCACATTTTATATTGAAAGGATGTACAAGTCATCCCATGGGGTATTTCCTAGTCGTATGGCTACAGACACTCAGACTCTTTTATCAAGGTGAGATAAACCCATACGGCCTATGGGTGTGGTGAAATGACAAGGTTACATAACCCAGGTAAAAGGTTTCAAATGCATGATAAACACGGATTCCCTTTCCCGACACTTATATATGTGTATGGTTGTATGCATCATGTATGGTTTTACTTGGTTGTTTAATGACATTACTTTATCTGTATCATGAGATACATTTTAATGATCATTCGCTGACCCGTCTATTGGCGGATATATACCCACGCTATGCAGGAACTATTCGTTCGACTCCTCCTTCATAATGATTGACTCAGGGACAACTTTTGGATTGAAGTGGTAAGCTTCCATCTTTTCGAAAGGCTCCATTTCATGATATGGACATTCTTAGACATTTTTCTTTTGATTTGGATAATGGTTTTGTCTGTGATTGGGGGCATATCCCAACAAGATATTTGTATTCTTTTGGATAGAGGCTTTTTGGTACTTCTGGGGGTTGGTATGGGTGGGATCGGTATTGGTGTTGTCCTTGGCAGTAGAATAAGATGGGAGGTAGGCATTATACATGATTTTTCACTATTCCATCGTATTATATTTTAGGTTTGATTATCATATTATGTTTTGATATTCTCTTTGGTTTGTTATGGTATGGATGGTTGGTTTTGTGCAAGTAGACTCGGTTGGGTCGGTCACCATTGTGACCCTATCCCAGAGTCTTCATGAGAGCATTTATGCAATCTTATTATATGCTCAATATTTAGCTTATCTAAGGCTGTGAAAGGTGGTTGGGTTAGGTTAAGGGGTGGTCCTCGGTCCTGGTTGGACTTGGGATTCCCATTATGTCTACGCCCTGGTTTGGGTCGTGGCATAAACATATGTATATTTTAAACTTGAGAAAACAATAGGATTTTATGGCTAAACTCGTAACTTTAGAATTCATCCCGAAACCAATTGAACATGACATGGAAATTTTAATACTAAAACATGATACGGTTTATTCTACTTGATAATATTAGTAATCATAACTTGTAATTGAATTAACAAGAGATTTAGGGAATTAGTTTAACCTAAACATTTAAACCTCATAATTTAAAACACCAAAAAGGGTTCTTAGACTCTATGGGTGAAAGGAACCCATGGATGAACATCACACATACCTCACTAGATGAATTTGTAAAGATTCTTGAGAATTTCTTGACTCCTTGAGAATAGGTTAGGGTTTGTTCTTGAGGTGGAATATGGTCTTGTTGAGTGGTTTTATGAATAAAGGAGAAAATAATACTCCTTAGGGACCTAAATTTCGTGTTATGAACGAGTTTGGGTGAGGGGAAATGACCCAAATGCCCTTATTTGATGAAGAACAAAAGATGGACAAAAAGGGTTGGGGCGACGCGGGCTCTAAAGCACCTGACTGGAGCAGGCAGTGTAGGATTTGGAGCGGTGTAGTGGAGGGCGTGGCACGAGCTCTTGAGCAGTGCACTGGAGGGCGCAACACAGGCTTATCTTAATGATGCTACTATTATGGATTGCCAAAGATGCCTTTACACCTATCAAGAAATTTTGAAACTCACCCGAGATGTACTTTTAACTACCCCAATTATTAATCAACTTAAAAATTAATGTCCCAAGGTCCGGAAGGTCAAAAATTAAATCATCAAAGTATAGGGGTCTTAGAAATGACTAAGTCCCAGCACTTAGTGAAATTTTCAAGTTTTGAACGTCTTAAACATGGAACTGAGAGTTGAAATGTGCTAAGACTTTTACAGGGTATTACAAAACTCTTCTAAACACTCTATAATTCTCCCAAAAGCTTTTGGTCAAGGGAATTTAGGGTTTAAACTAGAGGATTGATTTGGGACTTGTCTTGGTGATTTCTTTTTATCAATACCTTATTTTAAGGCATATTCTCTTTCCTCACTGTTTATTCTAACTATAATCATGGTTTTTATGAATGTTTTCATAACTTCACTAATTGCATGATTATGGATTTTTAACTATGATTTAGTCGTTTTGGTTATAAATGGTTGGTTATGTTTTTCCCATGGTTTAAGTATGCTTTTATATGGATTAATGATGGTTTTGGATGATTGGATTGTATGTGAATGGTTTAATGGTAACTGGAATTGGTTTTGCTTATATTATACCCCTAATGTGTTTGGCAAAATGCCTATAAGCATGTTTTCATTGCATTGCGTATTTTAATGGAACTCTTGCTTGTTTTAAAACTTAGTAAAGGAATTATGCACCATTTAAATGGATTGGAAAGGTAAATGGCTAAATGGTTATGCTTGTGGGGTACATGGAATCCCCCAAGTTGTTTTATGGTAAATGTAATGGCACTTCGAAGTCCCGTTAAAACTATATATAGTTGGCTATGGATAGTACTTGCAAGTATGATCAGTATTCCGATACCACCACTAAATGATCTTGGTTAATAAATGAAAAATGGATTGATTGGTTGCTTGGCAATGGTTTTAATTGGGCAATAATGGTGAGATGTAGCAAATCCGTAGAAGGTGGAGTTCCCCTAGGGACCAAAATTGGAAATTCTAATTTGCGAATGTGAGGTTGGTCTTGGTGACCGTGTGCATGATGTCACACTATATTTTGGGGATATACTAGTCATCCCAGGTTTTTATTCCCTAGTCCTACGTCTACACCCATTGGGGCCCTTTCAGCAGGGGGAGATGAACCCATATAGCCTTTGGGTGGTTTAGGATGGCAAAGCTACACAACCCAGGTAAGGGTTTTAAAGGCATACTAAACCTGATCCCCTTTCCCGACATAGTGTTATATATATATATATATGTATTGTTATGTGCATATGGATGGTTTTACTTAGTTTCATAAATGGCATTATTTTATCCTTATCCAAAAATCATACTAGCGTTTACTCGCTAATCCATCTACTAGCGGCTGTATACCCATTCTATGAAGGAATCGACTGTTCTACTCCTCCTATATAATGATAGACCTGGGGACAACATTTGGACTGAAGTGGTGAGGTTCCACCCTTTTTGAAGGCTCCATATCATGTTATGGACATTTCTAAACACTTTGATTTTATTCTTGATATTGGTTTTGGTCATGGTTGGGGGCATGTCCTAACTGGATTTTATTACGCTTTTTATTAGAGGCTTTGTGGTACTACTATGGGTTGGAATGAGTGATATAAGTATTGGTGTCAACCTTGGCATTGGAATAAGCTGGAGGGCTAACATCATCAGACATAATTTCTCACTGATTCATATTTCATTTTGGGATTAATTATATTATGTTTTGGAACATCATTAGTTATGTCCTGGTTTATGGCCCTTGTTTTGGTATCGGTTTGGTATTGTTGGATTGTTGGTATGGGATGGTTGGACTCGGTTGGATATGTCCCAATTTTGATCTTATCCCAAACTCTTCATGTGAGCTACTGCACTATCTTGCTACATGCTTAAAATTTAGTCAACTCAGGGTAGGCGACTGGAGGTTGGATTGGGTAACAGGGGTGGTCTTTGGTTCCACTCATACTTGGGACGCCCATTACGACAAGGGCCTCGGTCGGGTCGTGTCAAATCATTACCCATACATATATAACCCCCTATAAGGTTAATAGATATAGGCTCATTTTGGTTATAGGCAATATGCATGCAAGAATGAATGCTCAAATAAGCTAATACCACAACCCACCAAGATACCATAAGTAACCCAGTGTATAACCTCACATTATCAATGTCATGATCAATATCTTGACTTGAATCAGTAAATATATAATCAATACCTTGACTTTAATTGGTAGATATATAATCAATAACCAAACTTGAATAGGTAAATATATAATCAATATCTAGATTAAATCCGGTAAATACATAATCACTGCCCATACTTTAACCGATAAATATATAAGAAATATCTATACGTGAACTGATAATTATATAATCAATATCACAACAACATCAACATCATCATTATCATCAACAGCATCAACCCTCATGTTTTACTCAGAATTGATATCATCAATGCCATCCTCCTCCTTTATCCTATACCAATGAGACGCGTAAATAGATATATAATCGGTGCACAGACTTAAGTCATGGCTATAAAGAGTGTAAATCCATAAATCAATCACCTGAGGTAAACTTTGGGACTAAAACATTATAAAAGTGTAAAAGGGTCAAAATCTGTCACAACTAGAGTAAAGTGTAGTATCAGAATCTTAGACTAGAATCTGTCTCAGTTAAATCTTTAAAACATCATTTCCAAATCTCTTTACACATAGGTTATTCACTAAGACAGTGCAATTATTGTTACAAAGAATTCCATTTTTAAGGTAAAAAGTGGGATTTTCATCCCTATTTAGGAAAAAAGTAATAAAATCATATTTTATTTGGAATTGTATCATTTACCGTATTTAGTCATCATGAATGTACCAAATCTATGCATTGCATCACCAATATTCACACAATGAAATCATAAACATCAACATGTCAATAAACTATGGCCACATCCTTTTCAAGGATACACACATTCATAATCCAACAAATATCATAACACATACTTTAGCCCAATAATAGGTACATATCAGATATAACCATAACCTCAAGATCTAGGAATCACCATCACAATCAACCAAGTACATAATAAACTTATTCTAAGTTTTATTAATCTTGACAATGCCTAAATGCTAGCAATCTAGGATTCATCTAGCCCAAAATTGACATTCTAGAGCTGATGCCACTGTCAAAATTTTCATCTGAAGTCATCTACTAGGTTTTTAGGTCTAAGAACAAATCCTAAATAGTGAAATCTCAAAAACTTGGAAAATAGCCTAAAATCCAAATGAGTTGTCTGACCACCAAATCGAACTACATGTTATAAGTGACCTATAGCAGTTGTAGGAAGGCTCAAATTATCGAAAATACACATAAATTAAGGAAATGACTTGGAAGGTCATTACAAACTATGACTTTGGTCCCTATTAAATAGGACCAAAACTTTTTAAAGGCAAAAACCACTATAAGTAACTCCTACTCAATGACTGTGTAATTCTTCTGTGTGTGGTTTAATGCCTTGCTAGCATAATTGATTGGGTAACGGATTTTCTTATTCCTTTGGAAAAGGATAGCATCAAAGGAAACTCCACCTACATCATACATAACCTCAAATGGTAAATACCAATAAGTGTATAAAATAATAGAAGCCAAAATCAACCGTTCTTTAAGGAACTAAAAGTCTTTGAGACATGTATCATCAAAAATAAATTTCACCTCCTCCTCTAAAAGCTTGCATAGAGGATTAGAAATTTTAGAGAAGTCCTTGATGAACCTTCTATAAAAGCTAGCATGGCCCAAAAATCTTTGGATGCCTATGACTAATACTGGAGGAGGCAATATTTCAATCAACTTAATCTTTGGTCTATCCATCTCAATTCCCCATTTTTAGATTTGGTGATCAAGTACAAGATGTTCCTGCACCATAAAATGGCACTTCTCCCAATTAAACACTAAGTTATACTCCTCACATCTCTAGAGTGAGTTGACCAACTATGCCGAACAATTTTTCAAAGAGTCCCCAATGAGTGAAAAGTCATCCATGAAGACCTCTATCATGACCTCTACCATGTCATAAAATATAGTTATCATAGATCTATAAAAGGTGGTGGGAGCACTATATAATCCAACTGACATCCTCTTGAATGCAAAAGTCCCATAAGGGCATGTGAAATTAGTTTTTTCCTGGTCCTCAATAGTGGTAGAAATATGTTTGTATACCAAATACCCATAAAGAAAACAGTACCAATCCCAGCCTGCTAATCTATCAAGTATCTGATCCATAAAAGACATGGGAAAAGAGTTCTTTTGAGTCTAGGTAATCAAGTTTATGTAGCCCATGCATACTGTCCGTCCAGTAACAAATCCCGTGGACACAAGCTCATTCTTTTAATTTTTGAACACAGTGATCCAATATTTCTTAGGAACACATTACATTGGGCTGATCCACTTGCTCCCAACAATGGGGTAAACCACTTCAGTAGCTAACCACAAAATGATCTCTTTCTTTATGATCTCCTTCATAGAAGGGTTCAGCCGACACTGATGCTTATTTCTGGGAATATAATCCAGCTCAAGCTGTATTTTATAGGTAGAAATATCGGGAGGTATCCCCACTATTTCTACAATGGACCATTCGATGGCCCTTTTGAATATCTATAAAATTGATATCGATTATTTATCCTGTGCCTCTAATAAGTCAGCAAAAAATAAAGACCAAAAAGGTATTGTTGGCCCCCAGAAAATACATACCACAAGTGAGATGAGGGGGCTTTTAATTCAAATATTAGTGGCTCTTCAATAGATGGTCGAGTTAGAGGAGTGGTTCTATTCTTCAAATCAAGGTCAAGATTATTTGGAGCATAATTATAAGAATCTTTATCATACAATGGGTTCACCATCTTATCATACTCATCAATGCCATAGCTATCAAAATTCATAATAACTGGTGCTAACGCCTCAATCCCAAGTCTTTCTTTAATGAGCACAATCACTACATCATCATCAATAGTATTAATGACACACACAACTCTCATATAATATGGTCTCCGCCTCGATTGACACACATTAAATATCACCTTCTCATTATTTAGTTTGAACTTTATCTACCCCAACTAGATATCGACTAGTGCCCTACCCGTAGCTAGAAGGTATACCCATGATAATTGGGACTTTGATGTCCACCTCATGATCAAGGATCATAAAGTCAACTATAAATATGAATGTTGCAACTTTCACAAACATATCCCACAAAATTCCAATTAGTTTCTTCATAGTCCAATCAGCCATCAATAACCTCATGGATATAGATTTACGTTTCCCTAACCCTAACTTCCTGAACACTACCAATGACATCAGATGGATACTATATGCCAGTCATATAAAGCTTAAGAGCGGTTGAATGAAACAATGGTACATGGAATAGTAAATGCTCCAGGGTCCTGCTTCTCCTCAAGCACTGATTGGGAAGAGATGACACTGCAATGATGAAAATTATCAATGGGATCAAAAATCACCTTCGACTTTTTAATAACCAAATACTTCATGAAATTATTGTAGCCTGGATTCTACTCCAATACTTCTGCAAGAGGTATAGACAATTCTTTCAACATCGATAAGAACTTTTGATACTTTCATTCCTCTTATTTATTCTTCAATCTTTGTGGAAAATAAGAGAAGGGAATGGAATGGTCTTCAACATAAGCTCGTATACCTTTCCCTTTTATTTATCCTTCTTAATACTTTAATCATCACGTGTCGATGTTTGAGATGACTTACCATAATTCATAAATTTTTTAGGTTCTGCTTTAGGTGCCTCACCTACACCAACAATATCATTCCTTGATTCATCCACTGTTGTCATGGAAGGATCAATGGTGGCCTTACCACTTTGGGTGGTGATGGCCAAATAGTGTATCATATTTAGGGCACCCCATCGACACTACTTCAAGGTTGCTGGCATTTGACCAAATTGCTTTTCCAATTCCTTTATTGTAGTGGATTAAAATTTCACTTTGAGTCATACCTGAAATATCTACCTTAATCTCCTTAAGGTAAGATTCCTAACTTTTTGAAACCTTGACCATCTTAGTGAGAAAAACAACTATCCTTGACTAAGTGTCACAGTTTCCCAGTAGAATATTTGCACATCTTTATGCCTCCAGTCTCCATCTCTCTCTAATCTGATCCCTGTATCTATCCCTATAATGGTTCCCTTGCCCTGTATTCTTAGTGTCTTGGTTATACTCTTGTCCCTTGTCTTGTAAACCTGCCAAATATCTATCTAGATAATTTATCTCTTCTTCCAAATTAGAATTATATGACATAGAGGCTTTAACCTTTGTACCTACTATATTCACCTTCTCAGTATTTATCATTGCAAACTGCTTTGTTAGTAACCCAACCTCCATCCTTAGCTGAGCAACCTCTTTCACCATTGTGTCATCTGTAACTCTGTGGTCGCTGGAATACCTAATAGCATAAGTGCTACTGCCTCTCTCGGCCTTCTGAGTGTGCCTCTCTCGGCCTTCTGAGTATGCCATCCTTGATTGGTAAGAGACATTTGATCTAATATCTCCAATTCTAGCTTCCAACGTAGGTGCATGAATGCTCCACTAGTAATTGTATCTTCCATAACTTTCCAACAAGTATTAGGGCTCAATATAATATTTCAACCAAGTTTATTCCTGTAATTATATGATTTGACACCATCATCAACTTTCTTTTAAACCAAAATCATGTCTCATACATTGATTTTGAATGCAGCTAGATGAAATTATATATCTCATCCTTCAACTGTAGTATCCTAGATAAAGGGAAAACCAATATTAAAACACCCTCCATATCTCTTCCAATTAGTAATGGACCCATGAGAAAGTTCCACTAACAATAATGTAGCTTTACCAGTTAGATAGAAAGGAAATAACCTGAGTCTTAACGCTTCCTGATCTACCTAAGGTATAGTGTATAAAGTGCAAATTCCAATGAAATTAATTAGGTGAATGTTTTGCATCATAAGTTGGAAATCCTTCAAACACGCCCTTCAAATTCCAAAGTTGGGTCATAACACTCGTAATATCGAACTTCACATCCAGTGGAAATGTAAGAGGAATGATAACTCTTGTCTCGGTAGGCTCAATATATGGTGCCAAGTATTGATAGGCTTGGCGTACTTGACCTCTACCTCTTCTAACATTGTTTTGGTTTCTGTTGTGTTTGGCTTGATGATCTTCTCCTTTCCTCTACCTCACTAGCTCAACCTCCTGAGTTATATGATAAGTATTAGTGCCCCTCCTTGTATTAGTAGAAATTTATTTTTCTAATAATTGATCAATGGTTAGATCAATTATCTCCTAAACATTTCCTAAAGGAGGAGAATGCAAGCTAGTAGGATTGTCCTGAAGCCCCTAAAGATGACCTTCATTTGTGTTCTGACATCCTACGATTGTAAGTCCCAGGGTGTTACCATACTAACCCTTGTATTTGATCCCATTTTAACAATCACATTTTGGATATTAAGTTATTATATGAGGATTGATAGCCTCGAATCACTTGTATAATCCCCTTTTCCCAATCGTAATTTCTCTGGTGAAGACGATATCAAACACATGCAAGTTATTAGAGTTTTCCACCAATACGAAGGAATATAAACTAAAGAAGATCAATATATATTTGTAAACAATGATCTGGATGAACCTCACACTTTCCCTACATTATTATTCTACTAAGGTTCCCACAACCCTTGTTAAGAGAATTAGTTTCTCATAGTTTAAAACAATCCATAGAGTTCAATAAAGAAATCATAGAATTAATAACACAATAATAAAGAATAAAACTTACAGTTTTGAATTAATTACTAAACCAAAAATCAACAACAAGAGAATTCAAAGATCAAAAATCTAATCTTCGAATAAAAATATGTTCTTAAGAATATAAGGTGCATAACCGAATGCAAGAGTACCTCAAGGGTATTTATATTTTCACAAAATAACCAATAAAACTTAACAAAAACATAGGAAAATTACGTCAGAACTGGTCATTCCTCATGCAATGATTCGTTAGGCCTGACGATGACTCATTGGCTACTTTTGTTGCTATTTTCTATGCATAGTGATTATGAATTATGGTAAGACATCATTAGTCGTTGGCTGAAAGTCGTTGTCACTCTAATGAATTTTCAAATTTTAGTACTTTTCTCTCTACTCTCAAAATGACTCCTCACTATGAGTTGTTTTTCTCTCCTAACGACTTGTAGCCTTCATTTGTTTCCCAGGAGCTTCACTTGTCTATCTTTAGAAATTTGCTAATATGCTCAGAACGACTCACACCACGACTCATTGTAACTTCTAACGTGTAGTGGTTAGTCTCTACTTCAATCCTTGGAATCAAAAGCCTTTTGTTATTACCACGACTTGGTCTATTAGTTGTATAGTAAGATAATAACTCATAGTTAAGTCAATAACTTCAATTTTTTTAGAGATTATTCCTATATTTTTTGATTCAAGTCTCTTCCATCCTATTTTACCTTCAATATACCCAAAAGAACACATCATACCTAACAAAATAGCCTAAGTATTTGCATATTTTATGGTTTTAAGCATCAAACTGCCATGAACCTATGTCACATCAAGATACAAGTGTGAAGTGTACTTGTAAATTTAGTGCACTTGTGATATCATCCTTAGAGATAGTATGGATGAAACATAAATCAATATTCTAAGTAAAGTAATATCTATCTATCTATCTATCTACCTATCTATCTATCTATCTGTCTATCTATCTATCTATCTATCTATCTATATATATATATATATATATATATATACAGACATACACCTGTTGGTTAATGAGTGGCTCATGTTTGATGTGAGCTTATGGATGAGTAGTTTTATTATGGATCAGGTACAATATTTATATGGTATTATTTGATAGATAGGGTCCTACACTATTACGATATTAAAACATCCTAGGTTTTGACCCTTAGAATATTTCCTAGAAATCCATTCTCTGGACCCAATATGATTCATGGTTATGAGTCGTATGTTAGGGTACTAGTGGTATGGTCCTTTTGTATGCTGACTAGTGTTAATTGGTGAGATGGGTTTGGTTACTAGAATGGGTATGACTTAGAGGTGTGAGTCGTAAGGGTTTGGTATGAGTCATATCAGGGACTCATAAGGTGGACACTATTAGATCCTCTTGGTATTTCATTCTGCCAGGGATACGAGTTATGGATACAGATCATATACTTTGGTTACAACTTGGTTGGATGAGTCGTATTCAGGAAGGTGTTTGATCCAAGGGTTGAGGTTTGAATATGAGTGGTAGATACCGATTGTATAGGAGGGAAAGGACTTGTATAGGTCAGCATTTTTGTGCAACTTAAGTGAGGGTATTCTGGATATTTCCCTACTTACCCTAATTAGGAATCATGACTTTTAATACACTTAGGAGGTTATTTACCCTATTATTCTATTAATTAACACTTAGAAACTATTCCAAAATATCTCATAATTCTTTCAAGAGCTTTTAGGGAAAGGAAGCTAGGGTTTTAACTAAGAGATTTCTTTAGGGACTTCCTTGGTGATTTCTTTCCATTAATTCTTTGGTTTAAGGCATGATTCTCTTCCCTCATTTTAATTTGAACTAAAGGCATGGTTTATATGATTGATTTTATGGTTTTACTATTTCATGATTATGGTTTTTCAACTATTATTGGGGGTTTTCATATTTAATGTTTGATTATGGTTTCTATGATCTTAATTATGCTTTAATATGCATTTATGGTGGTTTTGGACAATTGGATTGCATGGTAATGATTTAGTCGTCTTTGGAATTGGTTTTGGTTATAGTATGCCCCCAAGGTCCTTGATGAAATAGTTATTAAGATATGTTCATTGCATTGACTTTTTTTAATGGAAATCATTTATGTTTCAAACTGGATAAAGGATTTATGCATGGTTTAAATGGTTTGAAAAGGTAAAATACTAAATGGTTAGGCTTGTGGAGAACATGAAAGTCTCCCAAGTGGATTTAATATGATATATGGAAAGGGCACCTAAGGTCCCCTTAATCTAAATAGTTTGGCTATGGATACTACTTGCAAGTAAGGGGTGGTATAATTATAGCACCAATATTGGTCTTTGTTAATAAATGGTAAATGGACGTTTTGGACATGGTTTTAATTGGGCATTAATTGTGGGGTGTGTAGCTAAGTCGAGGAAGGTGGCGGTCCCGGGGGACCAAAATTGGAAACTCATTTTTCTGATATGAAGGGCCCTTGATGACCACATGCGAGTGTCACGTTTTATATTGGAGGAATGTACTAGTCATCCAAAGGGTTATTTCTTGGTCATGCAACTACAGGAACAAAGACCCTTTCAACTAGGGGAGCTAAACCCATATCACCCATGGTGGTAAGGATGGTAAAGCTATACAACTAGGTAAAGGTTTTAAGTGCATGCTAAACCCAGTCCATTTTCTTGGCACTTATATATTTACGATTGTATGCATTATAGATGATTTTATGACGTGCATTATTTTATCCTTATCATGAGATTCATGCTAGCGGTCATTCTCTAACCCCTTCTACAGGCGGTTGTATACCTATACTATTTAGGAACCGACCATTCTACTCCTCTTATTTAGCACATGGAGTTGGTATCAACACTTGAACTGAGATGATAAGCTTCCAGCCTTTCGGAAGGCATTATTTAATGTTATGGATTTTCTGTAGACACTTTTCTTTTATATTGGATATTGGTGGCATGTCCCAACTAAATTTTTTTACTTTTTTGGATAAAGGATTTGTGGTACTTCTGGGGGTTGGTATGGGCGGGATCGGTATTGGTGTCGGCCTTGGAATTGGAATAAGCTGGTGGGATGACATCATTACACAATATTATTGGTTGTTCCATCATATTACATTTTGGGATTGATTTTCAAATTATGTTTTTGTATTCCCTTTGGTTTATGGTCTATCATTTGGTTGGTACGGTTAGTCTTTTGGTGGGATATGGCTGAACTCGGTTGGGTCGATCATTATTGTGACCTTATCCTATTATATGTTCAAAATTCATCCTATCTAAGGATGGATATGGGTGGTTAGTTAGGGTAATAGGGGGCAGTCCCCGGTACTAGTTAGACTTGGGATGCCTATTACGACAAAGCCTGGGGTCGTATCATGTCAAGTTGGTATCAGAGCTTTAGGTTCATGGTCAACTGGTAAGTCCACTCCTTCGTAGAAGGCTCAGACATATGATACCACTACAGGAGATAAGGTTCCCGAGATTGAACTTAGGGATCTTGTCAGTACTCGAGGATGACCTATATTTCATGGACAACCCAAGGATGTATCTCCAGCTAGGTGTCAGGATAGACAGACTTTATTATATCCTATTCCTACTCTTGAGCTATAGATTTTTCCACCTCAATCAAAGGTGGGCCAAGGACTAACCTAGTCTCCACAGTTTCTTATTTCTTTTTTAATGCTTAGGATGCTTTGGATCTACTTTTGGGATTGGTTGGTCATGCATAATATGGTGGTGCATAGTCTATAGATTAGAGTGGTACGGAGGTAGGGGTGTATCTTGTAGCTATGACTCTTAGGATTGAGGTCCCTTCTGCACCGATCTAGTAGTTACTCAACTTATAGTTGCCCATCCTTCTATGTCTGCTAAGGAGAAAAACATGTTGGGTGTATTGTTGATATTAGCCCAATTTAGTTTTTCTAGTACATCGAGCAAGGTTTCCTATGAATTCATGATCTCTTGTAAGGATAAGCTCCATAATTTAGACCTAGATGAGACTCATGGAACTTACATTACTTTTTAATTGGTCTTGGCAGCTCTACATTGGTGGAGAGGTTATTTTGATTTCAAGCCAGCTGGATCTCCCTGATTGACATGGACCCAGTTCTCTGAGATCTTTTTTAAATGTATATGCCCCGTAGACTTAGGGATTATTTAATAGATTAGTTCTTGAGGTTCGACCACGGTTCTATGACTATTGTTTAGTATGACATTAAATTTCATGAGTTGGCTAGGCATGCTAGCTTAATTTTGACTATTTTCTATGAAAGGGTTCGTCACTTTGCTCGAGGAATGAGAGTAATACCCCATACTTTTTCTTAGCTTAAAATTGTTTCAAGAATGTTAGAAGCTTTCTTTAAAAGGTGAATCCACTTTTGTACACATGGAATTTTTAAGATTTTCACTTTTTATCACGTGGGAAATTGAATAAGCTTTCCAATGATACCAATTTGGTCCAAATCTGATATCGGACTAAAAAGTTATGGATGTTTTACTCAGAGCTGCCAGAATCGCCCAAGTGTGATGGCTAGGTTGATGGACCGTTGACCTAGTGATGGACCGTCGCCTTGACCGTCGCAACAAATCAGAGTTAGTAGTGAGTCCTCATCTTTCAAGGACATGATCATTACTTTATTATCTCATTAATTAATTTATTAGTTGGAGTTAGTTGGGGACATGTCCCATCAACTACTTATTCATACAGTTCAGTCATAATTCAAAGGCTTTTCAGACTGCAGTATGTTCAGACAGTTTATTTCAATTGTTTTAGGTATTTCATACCCCACCCAGATGTTATATTTTTATCATATATTATATCTTCGTTTTTAACCTTATGGCATTTCAGTTCATGTTTCTGCATTATATAGTATATTATGCAGTATGTAGGTACAAATATCAGTCATGGGTTAGCTTATGGTCCTTCAGGGTCATGAGCACTTTGTGGCATTCTGGGTACTAGATTTAGGGCGTTACAAACTTTCTCTCAAAGCCTAAGGTTCAACAGTATCATAGGAAGTCTGAAAGCCGCATCTAGTAAAGTCTTATACATGGGTGTGTTGCATGCCATATTTATGTACAGGAGGCTATAAGATGATTTAGGAACAGTTTCCATTCTTTCAGTATTCGTGTCATCCCAGTAAGTATAGTCTCCAGTAAATCTCTAAGTCTAATTGATTTCTCTCTTTCTAAAATAGAACATGCCTCCAAAAAGAATAAATGGGAAACTTTCATCTCCTTAGCCCAAAGTACCTTTGAGTGAACATGTTTCTCATACAGAGTTCAGAGCTTCATTCACTACTTTTCGCCATCCCAGTGGCCAATTCTACTGCAGCCATCATTCGATACTTCACTCGAATGAATCCTCCATCCTTTTTGGGTGTAAGTCAAAGGAGGACCCTCAGGAATTTCTTGATCAGGTTCAGAAGGTTACTGACATTATGGGGGTGTCAGTTTTTGAGAGTGTTGGTCTAGCATCATATCAGTTGTAGGATGTTACTCACACATGGTACAACCAGTGGAAGTCAGAAAGGCCAGATAATGCAAATTCTATTGAGTGGGAAGAATTTGTCACCACATTCTTAGAGAGGTTATTTCCCCTAGAGATGAGAGTAGATAAGGTGTTAGAATTCATCAACCTCAGGAAGGGCAATATGATGCTGAAAGAGTATCCTCTTAAGTTTACTCAATTAGCCAAATATACTCCTTATGTGGTCGCAGATAGCAGGGCTAGGAGGAGTAAGTTTGTTTCTGGGGCGAATGATAGTCTAGTCAATGAGTACAGGTCTGCGATGTTGAATATTTACATGAACATAGCCAGTCTTATAACTCATGCCCAGTAGATAGAGGAGTAAAAGATTAAGATGAGGGATAAGCATAATAAGAGAACAAGGACAGGTAGTTTCAACTGTGCTCATCCCAAATCAGAAGGAGGAAACCGTTCTCAGTTTCATCCTAAGTAATTAGTTCTAGCTCCTTTTTCAGCTAGTGCTCCAGCTTCAAAGTTCAGGGATTGTAATAGAGATAGGGCGCCAAGATCAAAGTCTTTGGGCAGTGTCAGTAATGCCCGAACTAATCCCCTTTGTCAGACTTGTGGTAAGAACCACAAGGGTGCTTGTAGAGCTGGTAGCGATGTCTGTTTTGGATGTGGTAAGCCAGGCCACAGAGTTAGAGATTATCCCCAGTCAGGTTATTAGGGTTAGCAGAACCATTCCTCAGCTTAGTCTAGTCGCCAAAACCAGTAGTGTGCCACTTCCAATGCTACTAGTGGGCAACACCAAAATAGACTTTATTCTCTCCAGTCCCGGTAAGATTAGGAAAATTCTTCTAATGTGGTTACAGGTGCGTTACAGATCTTTCATGTACATGTTTACGCTTTGCTAGATCTAAGAGCTTCTTTGTCTTTTGTTACTCCCTATCTAGCTGTTGATTTATCAGCCAGTGAGTCCCTATCCTGGTCCACCTACGATGGTAAAGAAAATAGACCATCAATCCAGTGACAGACCATCGCATGAGCCACACAGGTCCCATTCAGTGAATTTCAAGTCATTTTTAGACGGTATTTGTGTATTTTTCCACCCGTTTTAAAACCCTAATTATATCAAACCAAGGCTTATAAGTTCATTATTCTTCCACAACATAAATAATTAGGGTTTTCTACCTAAGAGCAATACTTAAGTAATAAAATTCAAATCTTCTTCAAGAACTAAGAGATTCAAAATCTTCAAGTTTAAGAACTTCAAGAAACTTGCTACCAGGTATGCATAGTTCTCAGTAATGGACTCCTTTCATCCATGAAGCCCAAAAATCTCTTTACAAAGTTCAAGTGTATGGATTTCTTTATGAATTTCATGTTAGGTTTTCTTTTGTTCATGGTGATAGTGACCAATTGAATTCTAATCCATGTTGGGTGATCAATTTTAGGTGGAATAGATTAGTATAGGTGTAGATTCATGTGAACCTATAATTAAACCCTTGGATGATGAAATTAGAGTTGAATCATGATGTTTATCAGTTGAATAATGTTGTCTACATATACTATGCTTACCATGTGTTTGATTAAATGCCTATGTGAAGGAAAAGTGCCCAACTAGTATGATATTATGCAATCCTCATGTACGTACAAGTTTATGAATATCACATGTTTGATGAAATGCCTCAATAAATGAATTATGGATTGTGATGTTGGTCATGTATTCAATAAAGTCATGCTTTGTCAGTTTCTTTCCATCGAGTCCTATGGGTACTTGTACCCGACAATGTAGTTGTGTGGCTAGAGCCAATTTCATATTTTCATGATATCCTCAGTCAAGCCATGTTCGTAAAAACTCAAAAATCCAAGTAATATCAGAAAGCTCAGTAATACAGAAATCTCAGAAATATTCCGTTAGTCCACGGAACTCAGTTAACTCAGTCCAATTCAGTTTAGTAATTCATGTATAGTGTCTATTTAGATAGGAGTAAAAATTATCCCCAAGTGAACCCAAGGATGGGAAAACACACTGTCAGATGATGGTGTGATTCTTAGAAGTCATCCTTGCATTCCAGAACTATGTAGCCAACATAGGTTGAGACATCAAAACTGTTAGATGAGGGTTGATGATATGGATAAGCACTGTTAGATGAGGGGCCCACCATTCTCTTTTAGGGACACTGTTAGATGAGGGTCACTCACAGCTTATCCTTACCGGTGGTGCGGTATTGACACCCTTCCAATTGGGGTCACAAATTGGACCCCAACTCAGCTATAATGCATTATTTGAGGCATATCGGTTAGATAACTACTTTCCACAGTTTTAGCTACAAAAATTAGGACTGTCAGATACAATTATTCAGTCTCAGTAATAAAAATCAGATAGTTCTATAAAATTTAGGACTGTCAGATATAGTCAACTCAGAACAGTAAGCAAATCTGTTGGTTCCATCAGATTTAGGACTGTCAGATATAGTCACTCATGTTATCAGTTATATTAGTCATCAAAACTCAGTTACCAGTTATGTTAGTTATCGGTGAATTCATGTTATCACGATCTTAGTTTTAGTTACTATGTATTCATGCATGCATTTTCACGTTCATATTAGATAGTTAGTCAGTATTGTTCATGCATATGAACCCCATGCATTCAGCCTACCTCACATGTATACCAGTTTATTTAAAGTACTGACGCATTTGTGCAATGGTGTCTTATACCATAGGTTTAGGGACACGAGATCTAGAGGATTAGTAGCTTCAAGTCTCAGCAAATCAGAGTTAGCAGTGAGTTCTCATCTTTTGAGGACATGATCATTACTTTATTATCTTATTAATTAATTTATTAGTTGGAGTTAGTTAGTGATATGACCCATCAACTCCTTATTCATACATTTCAGTCATGATTTAGAGTCTTTTCAGACTACAGTATGTTCAGACAATTTATTTCAATTGTTTTGGGTATTTCATACCCCACCCAGATGTTATAGTTTTATCAGATATTATATCTCAGTGTTGAAACTTATGTCCTTTTAGTTCATGTTTCCATATTATACCGTATATTATGTATTATACAGGTACAGATATCAGTCATGGGTTATCTTGTGGTCCTTTGGGGTCATGAGTATCGTGTAGCATTATGAGTACCAGATTTAGGGCGTTACAATAAGACTCCCTTTTTGCATATCGACATATAGTTTTATTATAATGAGTAGATATTTTGCTAAGGTTTTTAATTATTCCCAGGTTATAGAGGTGATGTATTGTGAAGCCTAAGGGGTAGCGATAAGTGGTAACTATATCAAGGTACTTTCAGTGGGATCTGTAGTATCTCACAGTTTAGAGGCATTGGTTCTCAGGGTATTTACCTCCATGTTAGTAATATTAATATCAGGGTCAGTCTAGTAGGCCCATTAAGGCCGTCCTTTAGATTATTGATGGGGGATAGTCTAGTTTTAGTGATCATCCTAGCTTGGGTAGCAGTCTATCTTTGAGTAGTTCGTCTTCCATTTATTCTAGTCATGGAGGTTATTTCGGGTCAATCAAATTTTCTAGTTTTAGTAAAACACTTAGGGAATGTTATGGTTGAAGAACTTTTGGTTATTTCTTAAGAAAGTGCCCCACCTGTGGTAGCAATAGTTCTTTTAGTTCAAAGTGTTCCACCGATTTGGGTAGTTCTGTCCTAAGATGAAGGTAGTATGTATGGTCGTAGGGGTGGTCCGAGGGTGATCGTAGAAGTTCTATGTCAGGTAAGATAGTAGATCGGTTTAGAGCCCAACCAGGTGGATGGCATAGTTAGTTGTATGTTGAACCTGCCAGACCTGAGGCTGAGTCTTCAGGTGATGTTATCATAGGTATTATCTTTGTTTGCCATCAATCAACTTTTTCTTTACTTTATTTGGGATCCACTTATTCTTATATATCTGCTTATTAATCCTCGTGGTTAGAGTTATCATAGGATGTATTATCTATGCCATTATGTGTACCTACTTTCATGGGTTATTCTTTAGTAGTGGATTAGGTTATGGATCATGTGTTGTGATTGTTCGAGAGTTTGATGCCTAGGATAATATTGTTATGTTAGATATGGTGGATTTTTATATGATTTTGGGCATGGACTGTTTATCCTAATATGATGGGGTCCTAGATTATTTTTCCAAGACATTTACCTTAGCTATGCCCTGCATACCTACAATTATGTGGCAGAAAGTAGCTAGCTATAAGCTAACGGAGATTATTTATTATATTTGAGCTAGGGGACTTATTTTGAGGGATTTCAAGTCTTACCTTGCTTATATTTGTGAGATTAGTATGGATAGTATGTCACTTGACTTTGTTCCTATAGTTCTTGAGTTTCATGATGTTTTCCCTAATATACTACCTGGTCTCCCTCTTGAGCGTGATAGAGAGTTTGTTACTAATCTTCAGTACAGAACCCAACCAATTTATATGGAACCTTAATATTTGGCTCCTGCTGAGCTTAAGGAGCTAAATTCTACGCTTTAGAATCTTCTTGGTAAGGGTTTTAGATGATTGAGTATGTCTCCTTAAGAATCTCCTTTGTTATTTGTGAAGAAAAAAGATGGTTCCATGTGTATGTATATTAGTTATAGGAATCTTAATAAGGTGATGGTAAAGAACTAACATCCTATGCCTGTCATAACCCAAACTAGGGCCTGGCCATGATAGGTATCCTAAGTCATCAATGGATCAGAGACCACCCTATTTGCCTAGTCACATAGAACATAATACAGCTAGCAGCGGATAAATTCTGAACATATAATAAGATATATTAGCAACAGTAAGAATGAGCTAATAATCCTTAAACCAACTCTAAATACACAACAATCCACAAATCCTTTGGATAGACAATAACTAATATAAGTCGGGACATGTCCTTGACAAGAGAAAAAAAGGTAACTTAAGAAATAATCTATGCCAAAAACTAGTCCGTTAAGTAACGGGCCATCAAGATGAAAGGAGGATCGCTACTTCATGTTGACTCACAATATCTAAGAACCACCTATCATAGCACAGGAAAAGTAAAAGTATCTCTATTCCCTGCATAATATGTGTATATAACATTTGGAGATGGTTAGCGTGTTGAGCCCTAGCATGTAACACAAGGATAAGGGAATAAATTAGTGCTATGACCGACAACTCAAAATCATTCAATACCAATTCAGATAGTCATATATATATATATATGTAACATGCCTGGATAGGGAACAATTCTTATCTTGAACTTTAAAACATTAGCCTAGATTATGTAGCTCAACCATCATAAAAAGGCACCCACGGGCTATATATGCTCAGCTCTCCCCTGTTGAAAGGGCCATAGTGTGTAGAGTTACAAAAAATAGAGAATAATCAAATGTTACATACGTACTATGGGATAATCAAACCTCTCAATCATATATCAAGGGTGAGTACATTTCCCAGTCATTTAACAAATGGGGACTGATGAGTGGAATATTTACCACGCATTGAAACCCAAATCCATGCACACTACTATAATTTAAAGGGGTTAATGAGACAAATTTATGATTTGAATGCAATAATTCTTATGTTTTGTAGGTATATAGGTGATGGGAAGAAAAGAAGTAAAATGTGCTGAAAAGAGATAAAAAAGGGAAGCGTTATTGCAAAATATGAAGAAAGCATGAGCAGGAATTGACCCTCAGTTACCATAATTGCATCATAAGGCTCACTATCACGACAAGTCAAGATTAGTCAAGATGGAGATCATGATTGTCTCACCACAATAGCGATCAAGATCCGTCGATTGCGTTCGAGAGAAAAATAGACTAGGGGCAGATTCGTCATTTCTATAGTTGGTTCCAATACACTATACAATGAAAACCCTTTTATTTATTGGAGATCTCTAACTTGAATTTTAAGATTTGGCTTTGTAAAATCCTATTAATTTGCGCAAGAATATTGTGCTTAACTTTCCAATTTTAATTTAGTTATAAATGATATTAAATTTAAGAATACCCTTGGTTCCATATTGAATGGAATCTTTGAATGACCATTTTTGTAACACCCCGCATTTTTGGGCTAGACTTTGAACCGTTGTTCCTACGTGTGTAAACTTTAATTCCATGCTTTATATGTGAATATATTTTTCATGATCTTTATCTTAGTTTGTGAAGTGCTTATGAGGTGAAAAATGATCATACAAATCACTTAGAGAAAAGTTGAGCTAAGAGCCTTTAATTCAGCCAAATCTTTATATTCGATTCTACAAGGGTCAACTTTGAACAAATTAAATTCTTATATATGTCTAACTTTTTGGCTTAAGACCCACCAAATGATATATAATTCAGTTAGCTTTCCAACAATACAAAGTTTACCTTAATCCAATACCTGAGCTAAAAGTTATGGCCTTTTTTATGAAAGGCAGTAAGGGCAGGCGACAAACCCACGCTGCATGGGCTATTACCCCAAGATAAGGCGAGCAGTGTGGAGGCTGCTCTCTGGTACTAAGGGGTGGGATGCGGGGTCTGTTCCTTCTTTGTTTCATCATTTTAAGGATCAAGAGACACTTTGATCCTTTCCCCTCAACCCCAAACGTCTAAGGCACGAATTATATCACCCAAAAGGGCATTATTTGCCCATTATCTTCAAATTAACTCTCACAAAAACCCTTCCTATCCCAATAACAAAATCCAAAATCTTTTCCCCAAGAAATCAAGAGTTTAAGCTTCCATATTCAAGAATCTTCAAGAAAACATCAAAAATAGAGTTCCTTTCACAAGGTCATCGTTCAAATCCCAATATTCAAGCTTTCTTCCTGAAGAATTCAAGGGTTCAAGTTTTGATTCCACGTTTCTTCAATAATTTGTTCGGTTAAGGTATGTCAGAATTCATTCATGGGTCCCCCCTTTCACCCATGGAGCACAAAAATATTTATTTGATTAAAATGATGAGTTTTCTTTTATTATGAAGATGCATATATTCAAGATGAGTTTATTTTAAGCTTTTCCTTATTTATTTGAACTCAATTCATGTCCATATATGATTTCATGGATAATGTATGTTATCTCATGCTTTAAGTTTCAATTTCCCATGTCATATTCATGTGAATTTCATGTTAAAACCCTAATTTATGAATTTAGTCATGTAATCATGTTGATTTCTCATGTCTAACACATTCCTATGTTCAACTTCATGATTCTCATATGTTTGGTGGAATGTTCATGTTTTGGGTCTTTGAACCATGATTCCCATCCTACAGTTTTAAATGTTGATATTGTTCTTTTTTGTCATTTAGTGTTGGTGGGTTTTGAATACATGCTACCTATGTGTTTATTTATGATTTAAGTCTTTTAAGTAATAATTCAGTGAAATAATGAGTCTTATTATTTACTAAGTTATTTATGATTATATGAGAACTATCAATTAGGTAATAATGTTTAATTGGATTTAGTTTAGTCCAGTGCCAATGTCAGTTCAGTTGGGAGTAGGATTTAACACTGAGCGAACCCAGGGATGGGGGCTTACCTTCTAGTAGAGAGTGTGACCTATAGTAGTAGTACCTTTATTTTAGAACTATATAGCCAACACAGGTTTGAGATGTCCACCTGCCAGTCAAGGGTTAACACATATCTCATGAGAGCACCTGCCAGTTGATACAAGTATGATCATGATCATGACACTTTTTGAGTAATTTTGAAGACTAGTCACTAAATGGTCATTTTGTCATTTTGGATATTATTGTATTGTAGTATAAATAGAAAATTGTAGTGTTTATTTCTTTAGTTGTTTAAAGATATTGAAACAACACTTCTCTTAGAGAGAGAGTCCCAAAATTGAAACTAGGGCATTACATAAGAGTGAAATCATTTGTATGTTGCATTTTTCTTGATAGGTTGGTGCTTAAGGGGAAGACTCCTCTCTTGTATCATTATAAGAGATATGTGATTGTAGTATGTAGTGTTAAGGGTCCAAGAGTGGAATAGGCTCTTGGGTTCTTAAGATTACACCTCTATTTTTCTACCTTTCTATCGTTATATTGTCATAACTTTGTAGTTTTTATTGTAGTAGTGAAGCCGTGTGTATTGTTGTTGTTATTGTTGTTCCTTTTATTGTTGTTAATAAAGTTTGATGGTTGGATATTTTTGATTTTAAACACCTTGTAAACTCTTCCTTCTTGTTCTTGTTCTTAAATCTGAGAGTGGTCATCAAAAGGGTCCTTGGTTCCTAGAACTTATGGACTATTTTGGTGTATGTTTTGTGCCTTTCCTTGTCATTTTTGTATAATTTGGTATCAGAGTGTGGCTTTATCTTGATCTAACAAGATTAATCTTGGGCTTGAAAGTTAAAAAAAAGTTGTTCTTGTTCTTGGCCGAAAGTTGGATCTTGTTTTTGTCTTGGCCGAAAACTTATATGTGTGTCTAGATTTGGAAGTCATTTTGTTTGTTTAGGGTGTTTCAACTCTTGGTTTCTTTCTCACCAACATTAAAAGTGTCAAGATCTAAAGTTTGAGCTTAAAATTATGACATTGTTTATGTGAATTTGAAGTTGGCCGAATCTTGAAGTTGTTGTTCTTGGCCATATGGTGATGTTATTGTAGTTCTTGAAGGTTAATTTTTTGTTATTGTTCTTCTTCATTACTTCTCTTATCTTTACAAACTTAAAGTAGCTAATAGATCTAGAAAAGGTGAAAAAAAAGTTGCAAAACTTGTTGGTGAAAGGACTTGATCACATCATTCTTTGACTTGACAACAACTTTTTCAACCACTTTCCCTATTTCAAGGACCTTGTTTTGTGGGAATAGTACAATTCAAGTCAAACCTTTTTAAGATTGAATTTGAAAAGGATTCTAAGACTTGAACTTTCCCTACAATTTTAATTTCATCCATTCCAAATTGTGAAGGATCCAAACTATCACAATTGATAAATAAAATTTGTTGAAATCTCGGCCAATTGAAGGGTGACATGTCATCAATTTTACTGTACACATGTTAATTTGATATCAAACTTGGATTACTAGTTTCTAATTTTTTGTTTCTTTAGTCTCGTTTGTTGACTACATTACTAATTTATAGGCTGATATTAGATTGTAAGTTAATTTTGAAACCATTCTTCATGTTAACATTACTTTGTGTGCTTTATTCTTGTGAGTCATTGTAAATTCTTGGTTCTCCTCTTAAGAACGGATTACAATCAAGCTTGCCATACTTATGTAATTGAGTTAAGAAACCCAAGAGGCAAAGAACTAAAGAGAGAGTGAGAGAACCTTTTCTTTCACAACTAACTCATTTATTATTTTGTAGGTAACTTTCTATGTCTAATGGAACCCGAGGATTCAAATGCTCAAACAATGGACAATAATGCCATCAATCTCATTTTGGCTCACCTTGAAACAATGTACCGAGATGTGGCTAGGTTGAATGTGGGTCTTGAGAAATTAGATACTGATGTGGAATCAATGAGTGGGAGATTAGAGCGTGTAGAAAGCCAAAGGAGTTAACCTTCCACCCTTCAAAACAATTCCCCAACTAATACTCCCAAGACCTTGCACCAAATGCTATATCCACCAATTACAACAAATCCAACCAATCTTTACTCCCAAAGCCGAGAACAAGATAGACCAAGTCATCCTCTACTCCACTAACTCCAACAAGAAGGGCTTGGAACCCAAATATTACCACAAAATTTGAATCCTCTCATCCAAACTCCACTTGACCAAAGATATCACTATCCAAATCTAATTCCACCACTACAAGCTCCACTTAACCTAAATAGACCCATCCATGTTGAGGGCTATGGTAGGGAAGGAAAATATGATATTTATGGGCCATATAATGATGCTTACATTATAGGTGGAGAGATAAGGGGAAGGTATGGTGATCTATGTAAAGTTCATGGCCGATAAAGTAGAGTTGGTTATTGGAACTAACAAGGGAAACAAAACCGTGATATAGGGCTAAATAACATCAAGATGGGGCTTCCAATATTCAAGGCTCAGAGTGATCCCAAAGAGTTTCTTTCATAGGAATCCACATGTGAGAGAGTCTTCCAAGTTAATGATCCTACCGAGGACAAAAAGAGTTGCTCTGTCATTTCTCACTTTAAGGGTTATTCTACTACATAGTGGGAGTATGTTAAGCATTTTGGCAATATTTTAATTGAGAGGCAGTCCCCTCCTTGGTTTCAGTTAAGGTACTTCATGAGACAAAGGTACTTACCCAAAAGATATCAACAAGATCTCTTTGCCAAGTTGTATAACTTAAAGAAAAGAAATAAGAGCATCGTGGCTTACTATGATGAGTTCCAATAACTTATCCTGAAACTTGATCATAGAGGGGAGCAAGTGAGTTACAACATCATTCGATTCAAGGTGGGGTTGAATAGAGATATTGTCTCATGTTTGACACTTCATAAGTTTGACACTACTAATGATATCTTCCAAGCCGTCTTAGAGGTTAAAAGGGATATTAAAGAGAGCTTATCATGGATATCCAAACCAAGATCACCAAGGCTTCCCCCAAATAGTCCCCAAGGTATGAAGGTAAATGAGTTTCCACTTCTAATTCTAAGGTATTTCAATACTTCATATGTCAAAGGTTGGGGTACAAGGATATTGAGTGCCTAAACCGGAGAAACATGATCCTAAGGGAGGGAAAATTGTACTATCTTAGGGAAGAAGTAGTAATTGAATCAACTAAGGTTGATGGTAATCCTCAAGATGGAGAGAAAGAAGAGGTTTAAATGCAAGGTGTGGGAGATGGAAAAGATGTGTGGCCGCATAAAAGAGATTGTTATGTGCCTTCGTAAAAGAGCCGAGGCCGTGATTTTGTTATCAAATTCCTCTCAAGATGGAGAGGATGATACAAGTATGATCATGATGATGACACTTTTTGAGTTATTTTGAAGACTAGTCACTAAAGGGCCCTTTTGTCATTTTTTCTATTATTGTAATGTAGTATAAATAGAACATTGTAGGGTTTATTTATTTAGTTGTTTAAGGATATTGAAAGAAAACTTATCTTAGAGAAAGATATTGTCCCAAAATTGAAACTAGGGCATTGCACAAGTATGGAATTATTTGTGTTGCATTTTTCTTGATATATTGGTGCTTGAGGGGTGGACTACTCTCCTGTGTCATTGTAAGAGATAGGTGATTATAGTGTGTAGTATTAATGGTCCAAGAGTGGAATAGGATCTTGGGTTCGTAAGATTACACCTCAATTTGTCTACCTTTCTATCTTTATCTTATTGTAACTTTGTAGTTTGTATTGTAATAGTGAAGCTGTATGGATTGTTGTTATTATTGTTGTTCCTTTTATTTTTGTTAATATAGTTTGGTAGTTGTCTGTTTTTGGTGTTAAACACCTTGTAAACTCTTTCTTATTGTTCTTGTTCTTGAATCCGAGAGTGGTCATCAAAAGGGTCCTTCGTTCCTAGAACTTGTGGACTATTTTGGTATATGCTTTGTTCTTTTCCTTATAATTCTTGTATCACCAATAGAGGGTGACTTATTTCTTTGGTACTCTAGTTTAGTGGATCTACACAACTATTGTTAGTACTCGTGGCACAGTACTAAACCCCTTCCAACTGAGGTTATAGGTTGGACCTCGATTAACTCAGATTGAGGCATTTAGGTTACATAATACCTCCCACAGTTTTAGTCTAGTTATTCAGACTAAGTACAATTCAATATTTAAATGTCAGTTGATCGATATTCATATGTCAGTTATTCTGTATTCAATCATCATCTATTCAGTGTTCGTATATTAGTTAGTCCATATTCATATATTAGCTACTCAGGACAGAGACATTAGTTATCCCTTTCCTTAGATTTCAATTATGCAGTCACACAGGCATCAGTTATTTAGTTAATCAGATCAGCTCAGTACATGTTATGTTTTGTTTTTTATGTTCATGCATTCATGCTCAGTATATCAGTATATTTAGATCCTTGAGTTATGCAGTTTCCATCCCATTGTTTTAGACCCAGAATTCATACATGATCCTCAGTATAGTTTTACAACATATTCAGCTTTACATGAGATGTACATTTAGTATTTATATTTTACCACTTCCCAGCTTTAGTTATACTTATTCTACAAAAGTAAAGATTTTTAGAAACTAAGTGTATTGATACACCGGCTTATCAAATTATATTTGTTACTCATGTTTTATGATACTTTAGCTTTTAGTTTATCTCAGTTTCTTGGTGAGTCTACTTGCACTTAGCATGTATGTTTTTAATATTATGTACCTATTCAGTCTAACGTATTTCATTCACCCCCACTTACTCAGTACATTCCAAATTATTGATCCACATATATGTCTATATTCTGCATTATCTCATAAAGTAGGTACTAATTATAGCCTACACATCATAATACAATAGTTTACTGCTTCCTGCCAGCAAGTGATGAGTTCTTCTATTTTGGGTACTCCAGTCAATTGTAGTTTATGTACTTTATTTTGATTATTCATGTGTATTGATTAGTGTTAGTTGGAGGTATGTCCCAGCTATCCATACTCCATATAGTAGAGGCTTTATAGATAGTCAGTTAGAGTCATGAAATGTAAATTACAGTTCTCTTTTTAGTTTTATTAGGTTGTCAACTTTATCAGTATTTTGTTTATCCAGATTTTGTCATGATTAGATTTCCGCACAGAAAATTTATCTATTTTATATATTCTAAATTAGTTGCTCAAGAATTATGACAGTTCATGGGATAGCTTAGGAACACATGTGGTTCTAAGCACCATGTTATGACAAGGGGATAGTCTTAGGTTGTGACAATTTTGGTATATTTATTACCTTAAACTTCATGAGTAGATAAATATATATTTTAGGATTATGTTGAAATAGAGTTAAAATATGTGTGGGTTTTGATTACTAGTGTAGATTCTTGGTTAATGATGTTGGGTTTTCACTAATGCTTTGTTGTTGAATGGAAATTTGTGGGTGAAAACCCCAAGTTTCTGAAATATCACATCATCCTTGAAAGAGGGATGTGAGTATACATTTGGACCCTATATCTTCCTTGAAAGAGGGATATGGGTCACAAGGTATTAGTGAACAATAGTTAGATGTAGTTTATTCCCTTTTCATTATCTTAGAAATAAGGGTGGACTGAGAATTTGCTAGGTTTTAGGGTTTTCCTAGAAATAGGGATGCCCAATTGTGGTTTTACTTGGATGTATTATTCATAGCCATGAGGTATCCGAAAGGATCCATGGGTGATATTTTTAGTTATTGGTTGAAAAACTAGCATCAAAACTCCTAACCTAGCCTACCCATATAGTCATTAACTAGCATTTGCATTTAATTATCATGAACCCATGCATTATTTTTCCCTAGGAAAACATAATCCCAAGAGTTCTTTCTTATTGAAATCTTATCCATATTTGTTTCCCTTAATTGGTAGTTTGAGTAGATTTTGGTAAATCAACCCTTCCAAACCATACAACCCCCCAAATTTTAATTTAGGTATTTCAGTTCATTTACAATAGGGGTATATACTTAGATACTTTCATCACCTATAGGATTTGAATACAAGATTCACTCCTCGAGGATTCGACCCCAACTTACCTTGGGTTATTATATTTGACAACAATCGGCTTGCCCATAAATTATGGAGTAAATTGAGAGTGATCAAAATTGCATCGTTGCTAGGGAGTGAAACTAAGTTTTTGGTTATGGGGTGGTGATAATATCTTTTTTATCTATGGTGGTTTTTATTTATTTTGGTTTTTGTTCATATTTCTTTTTAGGTGATTTCAATAGTGTCCACAACATAATCAGTGATTATGTGAGTAATTTCAGGACATTTGATAGGCCCCTTGATGACGAGGAGAAACTCTATGATATTGGACGTGTGAGTGTTATTTGTATCCCACCTAATCAAGGAAATGGGATGTTCCACATCACGAGTGTTATGTTGCACATGCTTCAAATGAAAGGTCTCTTTGGGGTCAAGCTCATGAGGACCCAAACTAGCATTTTATGAATTTTGTGGAAGTTTGTGCCAATTTTGATATTTCTCACATATCACTAAAATCCATGTGATTGAGCCTCTTTCTATTTTCTATAATGGGTAAGGTGGTGTTGTGGTTACGATCTCTTCCCACTGGGTCCATCGCATCATGGGATGAACTTACCATTGCTTGCTTAGATCGTACTTCCCACCATCAAAGATGTTTAATTGTATGACAAAATTACAAACTTTCATTAATTGAATGGATAGCCTCTATATGAGGTATGGGAGAGTTTTAATGGTAAGATTATGAAATGTCCAAAACATGAGGTCCCAGAGAAGATTCTTCTCTAAATCTTCTACCAGGATTTGGATCAACAAAATAAAATCGTGGTGGATAATGCACCTGGGGTCACTTGTGAAGTTGTCTTATAATGTGGCTTCAAAATTTCTTGAGAAAGTCACAAAACAAAATAAGAGGTCACATACCTAGGACACCGAGGTATCTAAAAAGTCCCCTACCACCTCCTACTTTGATAAAGAGCAAAGAAAGAAAGAAAAAAGGAAGGGAGGAAAACATGGCAAAAATGATAATGCAATAAGAACTCCTAATAAAGCATGTACTAGGTACACCTATAAAAATGGTATAAGTCGTGGAATACAAGGGGTATGATGAAGAAGAGGCCAAGAGGCTTGATGAAGAAATTTGATACTTGGCTAACTATTCGGGGGAGAGGGGGATCCCGCCTGTCCTACCAAAGTCAAGGTGGGAATCAAGGTTGGACCAATCGTGATAGAGAATAGGAATGGCATGATAGGGATAAATATCATGATTGGAGGGACAAGAAAAAGGATTATGATAGATATGTTCCCCTATGACTTAGTGAAGCACAAAGAGGCAAACCTTGTTGATCTCAAAAAATTCAAGACTAAGGATGTGATAGCAAGAATCTTTATGAGAGTGGATGGAACATACAAGACGATCCGAGAATTAAAAGGTGACTTTTCATAAATAAACCAAATGGTTGTATCAAACTTAGCCTAAATCAAACAATTGGAGACTAAAATTTTCCAAAATCTCCATTTGACTTAATGCTAGACAAAAATGGGTCCTTCCTAGTGATACCCATGGAATTACAAGTAGTGTCTGTCATTGATGTAGTGGAAATGGAGGTAGATGATGGTTCCCTCAATTATCCACCTTTAAATTTGTCGAAGATTATGCCGCGATGATAAATTAGGCGCTAGATGGGAGGTGATCCATCATTGCCTAGAAAGTGACTTGTATCCTTTGAATTTTTACCATTAGAGTAGGTTTCAATTTTATTTGTGATTAATCCATAAAATTATGGTACTTTGAGGTGTGTTGAATGAGGTTGAGAAAGGGTAGGGTTGTGCATATGAGTAATGCTTTGAATAGTAGAAAATAGGGGAGCCAAAATATCCTTTGTTATCGCGATCTCAATGGAATGGGGTTCGCAATTGCAATGACATGGGTTTCATATTTGTGGTCCCCCGACAGCGATAGTGATCATTGATGTTTCAAAAACTGAACAGTCTCACCCCCAACCATTTTCCTACTCAAACTTTTACAAATTTTCTCTTAATTTGCACCAGTTTTTGGTTATATTTAAAGAATCCAACCTATGCATTGCATCCCTCTATGCATCTCTCAATCGGTATGTGCTTCAAACTCTATTTTATGCATATGTGTAGGCCTTAGAACTCATGTCTTATGATTGGCCTAAAATTAAACCATTCATGCTAAATTTTTATGTCATTATGCTTGCTTGGTCTGGATTAGCTGTTGTTAGTGGTGTGCATATCCTTGACTTGAGCACCCAAAATTATTCAAAATTATAATAATTGATTATGAACACTAAGTGTTTGATTAAATGCCCCAATGAATTCCTTAATTGTTTTCATATGTTCTAAGGGTATGATTGAACACCTAGGGACTATGTTTCATGTTTATAATGTAAGATCTTTGATATGGAGCACGAATGGGCAATGAAATTAGAAGTGTAGGAGTTTGAAAAGATGAACAAACTTGCCTTATTTACCATGATCACGGTAATTCCATCGCAATAATTGAGAGCATGATCCTAACTGACCTCAGGAATTGGGATTGTAATCTAGGTAGACCGTGATCACAATAACCAAGACCAGTTGGATCGAATGGTCCTTATAAGGTTTTGAATTTTGAGCCTGCCCATGTCCCATAAGCCTTTTCTTTAGTTGAATTAAGTTAAATAGCACACGATCCTCATATTTTCCTTATGAACTATTACCATTTGTGTGAATCCTAGGTACGAAATAGAACCATATGATAACCACCATTGGTGTATGGGATTTCCTTCTCGTAAGGAGGCATGTAGACTAATTGAGGTAGTAGAAATTGTCATCTTCCCATAAATGAGGCAAAAGTGTATAGTTGAGTTGCTTTGGATAGGGAGTCATTTCTAGAGAGTTGGTGATTGTTTCATTGATTTTTCCATAAAGCTTTTTGCATCCTTGAAAATTGTGTTTCATGTGAAGGAAGTCGTGATAATAGATTTGCCCATGTTTGAGGGGTACTTTCTGCTGTTAATCAAGTCTGTAGTCATTGTGATTATTTAGTCATTTAAATGTTCTTACAATTGCATAGTCTCATTGAGTTAGAAGTAGTGCTGCTTGAGGATAAGCAAAGTTCTAAGTTGGAGGTGTAGATGAGTGGTAAATTTACCACTTGTTGACGCCCAAATTTATGCACAGTACTATGTTTAAAGGTGTTAATGAGAAAAAAATATCATTTAAATCCCTAATTCCCATTTTTTGTAGGTATATATTTTATGGGAAGTGAAGAAGTGAAATAAGCTGAAAAGAGATCAAAAAAGGAACTGTGAGTGCAAAAGCTGGGAAAAGCATGAGCAGGAATTGACCCTTAGTTACCGCGATTGCGTTTTGAGGGTCAAGCTCCGGCGATTGCGATTGGGCAAAATATAGCCCAGGGGCAGATTTGTCATTTCTGACAATTAGTTCTAATTCTCTATCGGACGAAAACCCTTTCATTTTTTGGAGATCTCTAACTAGATTTTGAAGCTTTTTCTTTGCAAAACCCTACTAATTTGGGCAAGAATATTTTGGTTAATTTTCCAATTTGAGTTTAGTTGTAATTGAAGTTAATAGAAGAATAGCCTTTCTTGCATATTAAATGGAAGCTTTGAATGACCATTTTAGCATATTTATTTCCTTAAATTTCATGGGTAGCTAAACATCTATCTTAGGAGTATGTTGAAATAGGATGCAAATTTGTATGGGTTTTGATTATTTGCATAGATTCTTGGTTAATGATGTTGGGTTTCACTAATGCTTGCTTGTTGAATGGAAATTTGTGCGTAAAAACCCCAATATTCCAAAATCTCACATCATCCTTGATAGAGAGATGTGAGTATACTTTTGGACCCTATATCATCCTTGAAAGAGGGATATGAGTGGCAAGGTATTAGTGAACAATAGTGAGATATAACTTATTCCCTTTTAATTATATTAGAAATAAGGGAGGATTCAGAATTTGCTAGGTCTTGGGGATCTTCCTAGAAATAGAGATGCCCAATTGAGGTTTTTGGTAGATGCATTTGCCACTCCTATGAGGTATCCAAAAGGATCCATGGGTGATATTTTTAGTGATTGGTTATCAACACCCCTAACCTAGCCTACCCATCTAGTCATTAACTAGCATTTGGATTTAGTTATCATGAACCTATGCATTATTTTCCCCTAGGAAAACATAATCCCAAGACTTCTCTCATATTGAAATCTTATCAACATTTGTAGCCATTAATTGGCAGTTTGAGTAGATTTTGGTAAATCAACCCTTCCAAATCATACCCCCAAAAATTTTAATTTATGTATTTCATTTCGTTTATACTACGGTATATACTTAGACACTTTCAACACCCATAGGAGCTAAATACTAGATTCTCTCTTCGAGTATTCGACACAAAATTACATTGTGTTATTATATTTGACAATGATCGTGTTGCCCAAAAATTATGGAGTAAGTTGAGCAAGATCAGGGACTCGAACTGCCTACTCATTTAGTAAGGGGGACTCAAACCACCCGATTATTTTGACCCCTACATAGACAAATGCAGTTTCTAGTATCGTTCCCTCAGGACCTTTACATTCACAGTCCATCTACATACTTCCCTTTTAGCCCATTTAAAATAGTTTTCACACATACCCATTCATTGAACCAATTTACTATGGTACCTCATTGGTATCATCATACCAAATTAACTTTCAAGCTAACACTGGCATACCATATCAATTAACTATTCACATTGGTGAATTCGTGACCCCTATAGGTTAAACTACTCATTCATTTGGGGAATCCAAAGTCCCCAAAGTTCAATAAAATCAATTCATGTTTCAAATGCCTTTTATGCAATACAATGGATCCAAAAGTATTTTCAATATATGTATACTCAAATTAAGACAATTTCACAATATTGGGTTGAGGCTATAACAATTGAATTATCAAGATTCACCAAAAAGGGTAAAACCATGACCCCCTACTTTATTCACCATACCAATGCACCCTGCAAGTTCAAAAACATAAATGGAGCATTAACAATGCATATAAAGCCATGGGAATTTAATTGACGAAACATTCATTCCAAAACCCTCGACCATTTCAAATCCCATGTTCAATTCCACATAAACGATCTGATAATTTTCATGCTTTAAGTAAGAGAAGTGTAAGGGTAGAGTCATATGCCTGAAAGTATCACAATTATGGAGAGAATCTGCCCTTGGAAGCTTTAGGCAATGAACCATGAAAAACCTTACGTGTTGTTGGACTTATGGATTTGAGAGAGTAAAGAGAGTGTTTAAATTTTTTAAATGATAAAAATAAGAACCCAAAGGTCTCTTATGGTCATGGGGTCTAAGTGGGGAAAGAGGAAACTGACAAGAATTTCCTTACTTAAAATGCTGAAATTTGGTTGTCCAGTTGCTACAGGTCTCATGACAACTTGTTAAGACACATTACGACTTGTCACCATGAGTTGTTGTCAAGGCAGTTTCATTGGGTACCCATATTGGTAACCCTACAACTCATATCACATGACTCATCACATGACCCTACAACTCGTAGAGTCCTAATCGTACTCAAGATAGAATAGTTGCAAAATCACACTGGTCACCCTATGATTTGGTGCCTTATGACTCTTATAGAGTCATTACTACTCATATGGACAAGTCGTAGTCAAGGTAGTGAGCTTAAAGCTTAGTGATTTTTAAAGAACTAAAATTCGGGGTGTTACTTTCTCTCGCCTTAGGATCATTCATCCTCATATGATGAATCAAGGCATCCATTAGACCGATCTAACACTGAACACAACCGCAATATCCTTTAACAATGACAAAAAACAAAGATATTAAGAATACACATACCTTAATAACGATCATTCAAGGGGGGAAGTAAGAATGGATAGTTGGACTTTGTGTCCTCTTCATCTTTCCAAGTAGATTCTTCGACCTTATGGTTCCTTTATAGAACCTTTACCGAATCCAGATCCTTAGTCTTTAAACGAGGGACTTGCCTATCCAAAATCTCAATCGAGACCTCCTCATATGACAAGGAATCCAAAAAATCAACACTCTCCAATGGAACAACAAAGGAAGGATCACCCATACACTTCTTCAATATCATAACAAGAAACACTTGATGGGTAGAACCCCAACTCGAAGGCAACTCAAAGTCATGAGCCACTTTGACCACTCTCCTCAAAATCAAGTACCAGTAAACATAGAGAGAATTGATCTTTCCCTTCCTTTAAAACATCACCACTCCCTTCAAGGTAGACACCTTCAAGAACATCCAATCACCAACATCAAATTCCAACTCCCTTCACCTCATATCCGCATATGAATTTTGGTGACTTTGGGCGGTCTGAAGCCTATCTTGAATCACTTTCACCTTCTCCATAGCTTTGTGAACCAAATCAGGGCCAAATAATTGAGTCTTACCAACTTTGAACAACCTAATAGGATACCTGAACCTCCTACCATACAAATCTTTGAGCGATGAAATCTGAATACTCGTGTGATAGCTATTACTATATGCAAACTCTATGAGAAGCAAATGATCCTCCTAACTACCTCCAAAATCAATAACACTAGACCTTATAATATCTTCCAAAGTCTAAATAGTCCTCTCCTCTTGTCCTTCCATCTGAAGTGGAAAATAGTGCTGAGGTTCACCTTAGTTCCCAAATCCCTTTGGAAAGAATGCCAAAAGTGCGATGAGAACTGCATACCTTCATCAGAAATAATAGAAACAAGAGCACCATGCAACTTGATGATCTCCTGAATGAAAAAATTATCATAATCCTCTACCAAAAAATTAGTTCTCGCTGGCAAGAAGTTAGTGGACTTAGTTTTCCTATCAATGATGACCAAAATTGAATCAAACTGAATTTGAGACAGCGGAAGACCATTAACAAAGTCCATATTAATCACTTCTTACTTCTACACAGGAAACTCAATTTCTTGAAATAGAACACCAAGCCTCAAGTTTTTTACTTTCACTTGTTGGCAAACCATACACTTGGCCACATCCCTCTTCATGTTATTTCACTAATAGATCTCTTTCAAATCATGATACATATTTATTGAACAAGGATGAACCATGTACCTTGACTCATGATCCTCAAACAAGATTCTCTCTCGCAGCCCATCAACATCGGGAATTATAAATCTACCTTGGTACCTCAAGATACCATCACCACCAATATCAAACGCCATTACTTTCTGGTAACCCACATCATCCTTAATATGAATTATGATAATATCCAAAACCTGCTTTTCCTTCACTTCAACACCAATACATAACATCATCACCTCTTGAATGATCGCACCTCTACCCTTAGTGTGTAAAAGATAAACTCCAAGATTAGCCAAACAGTGAATAGCCTTCACCAACACTCGCTTTTATTCCTATAAATGGGATAATCTATGCCACCAACACTCATTTTTATTCCTACAAATGCGACAAGCTACCCATAGACACCCTGCTAAGAGCATCAGCAACAATATTTGCTTTACTTGGGTGATAATGAAGACTCATTTTGTAATCCTTGAGTAACTAAGCCATCTCTTTTGCCTAAGATTTATCTTCTTTGGGATGAACATATACTGCAAGCTCTTATGGTCTATATATATGTCATGATGAACTCCATACAAGTAATGGGACCCAATCTTCAAAGAAAAAACCACAACCAACAATTCAAAATCATAAGTCAGATAGTTCTTATTAGGCAACTTAAGCTGCCTAGAAGTATATGCCACAACCTTGCCATGCTATATCAAAACACACCCTAGTCCCAAAAGAGATGCATCATAATAAACAATGAAACCATCAGTACCCTAGGGTAAGGTAAAAATTAAAGATGAAGTCAACTTATCCTTCAATGTATCAAAGCTACCCTAACAAGCATTGGACTACAAGAACTTTACCTTTTTTGAGTCAACTTAGTCAATGGGGCAACAACCGAAGATAAAATCTCCACAAACTTCCTATAATACCCAGCTAAACCCAAGAAGCTCTATATATCAGTTGGAGTTGTGGGTCAAGAACATTTCTTAACTACCTTAACTTTCTGTGGATCCACCATTATCCCCTTACTAGAAATAACATGACCTATAAAAAACAACATTTATTAAGAACTCACACTTCGAGAACTTAGCATACAATTATTGATTCCTAAGACTCTACAACACTATACGGAGGAGATAGGCATGATCCTTCTCACTCTTAGAGTATACCGGAATGACATCAATAAAGACAATGATGAATAAGTCTAAAAACTGATGGAATACCTGGTTCATAAGATCCATAAATATTATTGGGGCTTTAGTTAATTCAAATAATATGACCAAGAACTCATAGTTGCCACACCAGGTATGAAAAGCAGTCTTAGGGATATCCACCTCCCTATTCTTCAACTGATGATACCCTAACCAAAGATTAATCATACAAAAGTACTTAGCACCCTAAAGCTGGTCAAATAGGTCATCAACCTAGGAAGAGGATACTTATTCTTCATGTCACCTTATTCAATTTCCGATAGTCAATATACATTTGAAAGGATCCATTATTCTTATGCACGAATAGCACAAGATCACCCCATGAAGAAACACTATGAAAAAAAACCTAGCAAGAAGATTTTTTAACTGCTCCTTAAGTTCTTTCAATTAAGCTAGAGCCATTTTATAATTACGGATAAAGATAGGATGGGTATTTGGTAGAAGATAAATCCCAAAGTCTATATCCCTATAGAGAGGGATACTAGAAAGATCATCAAGAAACATTCTAGAAAACTCATGGACCATGGGGACGGATTATAAAGAAGGGCTCTCAGAACTTAAATGCTTAACCCAAACTAGATGATATAGGCACCCCTTGGAAATTATTGTTTGGTCTCTATGATTTGAAATAAACCCCCCCTTAGGTCCTAGGGAACTGCCTTCCCATTCAATCAATAGTTCATTAGTGAATTTAAAATAGACCTTTCGGGTCCTACAATAAAGAGATGTATATCATGAATGGAGCCAATCTATTCTAAAAATAACATCAAAGTCGAACATATCCAGCTCTATCAGATCCACCAATGTCTCCCTGTCATAGATAGATACCACACAACCTCTATAGACTTTTCTAGCCATAATAGAGCCACCCATAGGGGTAAACACATATAACAGATCAGGAATACATTCAGGAATAAATCCAAAATAAATAGCCACATAAAGGGTTATGTAAAAAAGAGAAGACCCTAAATAAAGTAACCAATACATATCATGAAACAAAATATGTAACATACTAGTGACAACATTACGAGATGCCTCAAATTCCTAACGGGTGGTAATATCATAAAGATGATTTCAGCCAGGGTTGGTACTAAAAGTAGAACCCTTTAGAGCAAGAGATTAAGAAATAGTTACTGGAATCTTATTATCTCCAGAAAAAACCTTTGAAGGACTATCCCGCTGCATGTGACAAAGATAACCATACCTAAAATACTATTTTCTCCCCTTATCACATACTCCATGATGCACCTTTCCACAAAATCTTTAAGAAGGATATGATGGAGCAGGATGAGCTCCACTGTCCTGAGATTGGGTACCTAGTGCCTTGAACCCATTGTTAGTCTAAAAGCGATCATCATTAGACCACTTTGGATATAGATCACTAGCTGTAGAATAAGAACCATTGTTTCCCTACTTCTTCTTAGACCACTATCATACATCTTTACCTCTATTCGGTTGGCCTTCACCCTACTTAGAATACCTAAATTTATTACTCTACCATTCCCCAATTTCAACTTGCTTCATCTTCTAATACTCCAGTTATTACATGTACACTACTAGCCTAGAGATATCCATGTCATTATCAGCATTATAGTCTTGTACTCAAACACCAAGTCCCGAGATAAGCCCAAAGAGAACTTCCTCATCCTAGTCCTCATACTAGATACTATATCAAGAGAATAGCAAGACAACTGATGAAATTTTAAGGCATACTTCTTTACACTCATTTTCCCTTGTTTTAGATTTACAAACTCCTCAGATTTTGCCTCTCTCAACTCTTTTAGAATGAAACAATCTAGAAAAGTATCAGAGAAGTCATCCTACATAATTGGGTCAACATCATCTCCTCTCAACTATTCTAACTTCTCATAACTACTGAATGTGACATTGTTCAATTAATATGCAGTGAACTTCATACCCTCATAGGTTGAAGCATACATCAGCATGAATATCTTCTCCATCTTATCAACAAACCCTTGAGGATCCCCCTTTACCCTTGATCCAGTAAGGGTCGGGGGATTTAGCATTATGAACTTTCCAACTATAATGGCCTCAGAAGATAGAGCAATAGATCTAATATAATTAGGCAGATGAGACTGAGAAGACACTAACTTAATCACCAGATGAATAGACCAATAAAAATCAGCATTTGAAATATCCCTTTGGAGAGGAGGGGCATGATCATCATCAGCTTGAGATGCTCGGGTGAGCTAGTAGGAACACTTGAAACTCTATGACAGACAGTACAACCAGGAATTGGAACCCAAGACTAGGTTTGTACTACATAAGTGGATTGAGTTCCATACACATTATCCTTAAATGGGACAAAATAGATTCAATGAGCATCAGATCTTCAGGGAGGCATAATCTAAAATGTGAACAAATGAAATTAGAAGAGTTTCAAGGCCTTAGACTTTATAGCCAGAAATTGGGTCATAAGAAAAAAAATTCCTAAGTGCCTCACACCCTCTAACTTATAAGTGTGGCATGTTACGTACCTATTAAAGAGGCTCTGCTTGACACGACTTTGTAGAAAACCTATTGACCATGAACCTAGATTTCATAGCAATCTTATCATGACCCAAACTAGGGCCTATCTATGATGTGTATCCCAAGACCGTCGTGGACTAGATACCACCCTATTTTCCTAGTCACACAAAACATAATATAGCTAGAAACAGATGAATTTTGAACATATAATAAGATAGAATAAGAAATAATAAGAATGTGCTAAACATCCATAATACCAACTCCAAATCCACAGTAATCCACAAAGCCTCTAGACAAACCAAAACCAATATATGTTGGGACATTCCTCTGATAATAACTAAAAAGGTTACCAAAGAAATAGTCTATAGCAAAAACTAAATCATGGAGTAGTGGACCATTCGAAGGAAGAGGGCTTACCACTTCAAGTTGACTCATGAACAATCCAAGAACTACCTATCACTGCATAGAAAAATTAAAATGATCTCTATTCCCTCCATCGCGTGGTGATACACCATCTATAGAAGGTTAGCAGGTTGAGCGCTAGCATGTAACTTAGGGAGAAGGAATAAAATTATGCCATAATTGAAAACCCAAATTATTTAATACCAATTCATATAGTCATATACATATATATACATATATATACATATATATATATAATATGTCAGGATAGGGAGCAAGGGTTAGCCTGAATTTAAAATATTAGCATTAATAGTGTAGCTCAACCATCTTAAAAGGCACCCACGAGCTATATAGGCTTAGCTTTCCCTGCTAAAAAGGCCCCCATGTATATATCCACATGAAATAAAGAATAATCATATGTATATATAAGACCCTGGAAAATCCTACATTGATAATTAACTCCTTTAGCTCTAAAAAGCTCTTTGGAAGGTTCAACACTTAGAATATTTTAGCTAGGTGTTCAACACTTAGTCTCATTTTAAGCCTTCAAACTTTGGGGATTCAGTTGAAGACCTTCCCTACCTCTATTTTCCAATTTTCAAGTTGTGTTGCGATGGGGCAAGTCTATAGTAAATTTTGGGTAAGTTTCAAAATTTTCGGAATCCATTTAGGGCAAGTTTGGATTTTGAACCATTAGCTAAAGGCTATAAGGGGGCGCCACCCATCTTATAGCCTTGTCCCCATACCTCAATCGAAAGGTACCGCCCAACTGCAAAAGGCACTGGGAAAGGCGCCGCCTTGCTATAGCCTTTGTGCCAAGTTTTTCAGCATTTCACTTCTATGCTTTGAGGGGTAATGTGGTCATTTTTCCACCCCTATATATATCAAAAATATGGAATTTAGCCCTTAAAATACCAAAATATACTTCTTTTCATCAATTTATCTCAAGAACAAGAACAAGAGTTTCAATTTGAAGACCCAAATCCAAAAGATTTCACCGTAGATCATTAAGGAACTTTTATCTAAGGTATGCGTTGTGTTGATTTATAGATTCCTTCCATACATAAAGCTCAAGAACCCTCTTTAAAATTATGAAACATGTTATTATGTTGTGGGTTGATATTTTCATGTAATTGATGTTGTAAAATCCTCAAGTTAGGGTCTTTGTGTGTTTTTATGAAGCTAGGATATCATATGAGTTGAAAATATGTAAATTTGGTTCTTCATGATGAATAATTTGATGATTATATCTATGCCTAAGTTGTCTATGTAAGGTGTTTGATAAAATGCCTAGGAAACTATAAAATATGTATTATAGCTTAATTGTGACCTAAATGACAAATGATTCGACACCCTTATAAAAAAAATGACTTCAATGATATTGTGTGAATTATGATTATTGATGGGATATTCATGAAACTAAATTTGATGGACTTATGGAATGTTGTTATATGCATTCCCTTCCATGTATAAAATTATGAGAACTACGTGTAGAATGAAATCCCCAACTTAAGGCATTATGAATTGTGGGCTTTTTTCCTATGATCAAGAATTGTCATGTTATGTCAGTTTCCTTCTATCGAGTCCTGGAGGTACTTGTACCCTAAAACATAGTTGTGTGCCTAGATCCAATGTTATGTTTTCATGATCCTCTCAATCAATCCATCTTCAGTAGAATGTAGTCAGTCATGTAACTAAGGAATGTTTAGCAACTCAGTAATCTCATTAGTATTCCGTTAGTCAATGGAACTTTATGAATCTAGTCAGTTCAATCTGGTTAATCATATTCAGTGTCTATTCAGATGGGAGTAGGAAAGAGCACTGAGTGAACCCAAGGATGGGAACACATACTATCAGGTGAGGGTGTGATTCTTAGAAGTTATCCTTGCGTTCTAGAACTATGTAGCCAACATAGGTTGAGACATCAATATTGTCAGATGAAGGTTGATGAGGTGGATAAGCACTGTTAGATGAGGGCCCCACCATTATCTTTTGGGGACATTGTCAGAAAAGGATTGCCCACAGTTTGTCTCTACCCGTAGTATGGTATTCATACCCTTCCAATCAGGGCACAGAATGGACCCCAACTTAGCTATTATAGCATATTTGGGGAAAGTCACTTAAATAACAATCTCCCATAATTTAAGAATTAGTCTCAGTAAAATAACTCAAATAGTTCTTCAGATTTTAGGACTGTTAGATACAGTCAACTCAGATACAGTACGGAACTCAGCTAGTTCCATCAGGTTTAGGACTATCAGATATAGTTACCCATGTTATTATATATATTAGTAAACTCATGTTATTAGTACTCAGACTCAGTAATCATGTTTTCACGATCTCATTTATAGTATTATATGTTCATGCATGCTTTCTCACATTCATGTTAGTCAGCCAGTTAGTATTGTTCATGCATATGAACCCCATGCATTCAGCCTACCTCACATTCATAGCAGTATATTCAAAGTACTGATGCATTTGCGCTATGGTGTGTTATATCATAGGTTCAGAAGCACAAGCTCCAGAGCATCAGTAGCATCCTAATTTCCGCAGTCAAAGTTAACAATGAGTACCCTTCCTTCAAGGACATCATCATTACTTTATGTTATTATTTATTTCTTCTTAGTTTTGCTAGAGGGAGTTAGTTGGAGACATGTTCCTACAACTCCATATTCAAATAGTACTTAGACGCTTTCAGATTTGATTCAGAATTCAGTTGTTTTCAATTTTTTTTGGTATTGATATACCACACTATTGAGAAATTCTTATTTCATTTATGTTTCACTGTGAACCTTATGGCCTTATAGTCTTTATTTTTGCATTTATTTAGTATATTATACAGTGTATAGGTACAAGTATTAGCCATGGGTTAGCTTGTGGTCCTTCAGGGTTATGAGCACCGTGTAGCATTTCGGGTACCTGATTCGGGGTGTTACAAACTTAGTATCAGAGCATAAGGTTCAATAGAGTCCTAGGAAGTTTGAAAGCCGTATCTAATAGAGTCTTGTACATGGGTGTGTTGCATGTCACATTTATGTGCAGGAGGCTATAAGATGTTTTAGGAAGAGTTTTCCTTTTTTTAGTATTCATGTCGTTCTAGTGAGCATAATCTCAAGTTAATCTCTCTATCTAATCCATTTATTATCTTTATTTCAGAACATGCCTCCCAAGAGAAGAACCCATCGTGTCTAAGATAATCTCTTGGACGAACATATTTTTTTTGCGGAGTTCAGGGCTGTATTCAATACTCTTGCTCAGTCAGTTACTGCTCAGAATGAATGAATAGTTTTCGATCCAGCAAACTCAGTGGCCAATTTAGTTGCAGCCAGGATTCGGGACTTTACCCTAATGAACCCTTCTTCATTTCTTAGGTATAAGTTAGGTAAGAACCCTTAGGAATTCATTGATTAGGTTAAGAAGGTGATAGATAACATGGGGGCGACTATTGTTGAGAGTGCTGAGCTAGATGAATATTAGTTACAGGATGTGGCTCATACTTGGTTCAGATAGTAGAAGTTAGAGAGGTCAGATAATGCAAGTCCTATAGAGTGGGAGGAGTTTGTCACTGTATTCTTAGACAGATTTTTTCTCCAAGAGCTTAGGGAAGCTAAGGTGTTAGAATTAATCAACCTCACCTAGGGATAAATGATGGTCAAAGAGTATTATCTTAAGTTTACTCAATTTGCCATACATGCCCCTCATGTGGTTGCAGACAGCGGGGCTAAGTTGAGTATGATATTTCAGAAAGTGACTTCAACAGACTTAGTCGAGTTAGAGATGACTGATTTTGATGTCTTTTTTGGCATGGATTGGCTTTATTCCTACTATGATACAGTCGACTGTAGAAACAAAATAGTCCACCTTTAGTGGAAGGGTAGTGTGTTTGGTTTTAGAGGTCAGCTTATTTCCTACCTTTGGGCAAGGTAAATGATATCTAAGGGATATGTCTATCATATTGTTTGAGTTAAGGGCACTGGTTCTGAAACTCCTAGCCTTGAATCAGTCCCAGTTGTGAATGAATATTCAGATATTTTTCCTGAAGATCTTCCAGGAATTCCTCCCAAAAGGGAAATAAACTTCGACATTGATCTACTTCTAGATACTTAGCCTTTGTCTATTCCTCCATACAGAATGTCACCAACACAACTCAAGGAAATGAAAGAATAGTTAAAGGATCTCTTAGATAAGGGATTCATTAGGCCCAGTGTTCCCCATGGGGTGCACCAGTCTTATTCGTGCGAAAGAAAGACGATTCTCTCAGAATGTGCATAGACTACCGTCAACTCAATAAAGTCACAGTCAAGAACAAGTATCCACATCCCAAAATTGATGACTTGTTTGACCAACTTCAGGGTGCCAGTTACTTCTCCAAGATAGACCTCAAATCCGACGATCATCAGCTCAAAGTCAGAGAATATGACATTTCAAAGGCAGCTTTCCATAATCGGTATGGTAACTTTAAATTCCTAGTCATTTTCTTTAGTCTTACCAATACCCCATCAGTATTTATGGACTTGATGAACCGTGTGTTCAATTAGTACTTGGATATGTTCATCATAGTCTTCATAGATGATATTCTGGTCTATTCCCACAGTGAGAGTGATCATGTAGAACATCTTAGAACAGTACTTCAAACTCTCAGAGACTATCAGTTGTTCGCCAAATTTAGTAAGTACAAATTTTGGCTAAGGTCAGTACCATTCATTGGTCATATTATCTCCAGTGATGGTGTTAGAGTATGTCCTCAAAAGACCGAAGTGGTAAAAAACTGTCCTCGCCCCATCTCTCCATCAGATATCAGGAGCCTCTTGGGTTTGGCTAGCTATTACATGTGGTTTGTTGAGGTATTTTCTTATATTGCATCCCCTATGGAAAGATTGACTTAGAAGAAGGTCAAGTTTAAGTGGTCAGATCCTTGTGAGAAGAGTTTTCAGGAGTTGAAGACTTAACTCACCTCAGCTCTAGTTCTAGCATTACCAGATGGTTCATATGGGTTCGTAGTGTATTGTAATGAATCCAGAGAAGGTTTGGGTTATGTCCTCATGCAGTATTGTAAGGTCATAGCCTATGCCTCTAGACAACTTAAATCCTATGAGAATAATTATCCTACTCATGATCTTGAATTAGTAGCCGTAGTATTTTCCTTAATGATTTGGACGCATTATTTCTACTGAGTTCATGTAGATGTGTTCATGGATCATAAGGTCCTTAAGTATGTATTTTCTCATAGAGATCTCAATCTTTCTTAGATCTATTAAAAGATTATGACATAAGTGTCCTTTATCATTCGGGCAAGGTTAATGTAGTGGCCGATGCTCTCAGTAGACTGTCCATGGGTAGTGTTGCTCATATTGAGGACAGTGCTAGACTAGGAATTTTCTTAGTCGAGACAAAAGAGGGTGATATATGGGTTTAGAGTAGCTCAGAATCATATCTAGTATGCGAGGTAAAAGAAAGTCAAGATAAAGATCCCAGCCTTGTTAAGTTGAAAGAGTTAGTCAAGTATCTCAAAGTAGAGGTTTTCTCCCAAGGGGGAGATGGTGTATTGAATTGTCGGGGTCGTATCTGTGTCCCAGGTATAGATGACTTAAGGTGGTAAATTCTTGCAGAAGTGCATGGTGCGTGCTACTCTATTCATCCCGGGGCCACTAAGAGTACCGCGACTTGCAGAAAATCAATTGGTGGAGTGGGATGAAGAAATATATTGCAAAGTTTTTGGTTAAGTGATCTACATGTCAATAGGTTAAGATAGAGAATCATAAACCTAGTGGTCCTATGTAGGAGTTCATTATTCCTACTTGGAAGTAGGAAGAAGTAAACATGGACTTCGTGATGGGTTTACCTTGAACTCATCGTCAGCATGATTTGGTTTGGGTCATTGTAGATAGAATGACCAAATCAGCTCATTTTCTTCCAGTTCATACCTCATATTTAGACAAGGATTACGCCAAACTCTACATCAGAGAGTTGGTCAGATTGCACAGTGTTCCAATATTTATTATCTCAGACAGAGGTACCCAATTCACCGCCTTTTACTTCTGGAAAGAATTCCAAAAGGTTCTTGGTACCTAAGTCCATCTCAGTACAACCTTTCATCCTCAGATAGATGGTCAAGTTGAAAGGACCATTCAGACTCTATAAGATATGCTAAGGGCGTGTGTAATTAATTTCAAAGAAAGTTGGGATGACCACTTGCCTTTTATTGTGTTTGCATACAACAATAGCTATTATTCTAGTATTTAGATGGCTTCATTCAAAGCTCTCTATGGTAGGAAATGCAGATCTCCAATATAGTGGTTCGAAGTTATTGAGGCCTCAGTCATAGGCCTGACTTAGTATTCGATGCCTTAGAGAAAGTCCAATTGATCAGAGAAAGACTTTAGGCTGATCAGACAGAAAGAATTCTTATGCAGATGTTTATAGAAAAAATCTCGAGTTTGAGATTGGTGACTATTTGTATCTAAATATCTCTCTCATGAAAGGAGTGAAGCGGTTCGACAAGAAGGGAAATCTCAGTCCCTAATAAGTCGGTCCCTTTAAGATACTCAGTTATTTCGGCAAGGTAGCTTTTGAGCTCGAGTTTGCTTTAGATCTAGCCTTAGATCATCTAATATTCCATGTCTCTTTGCTCAAGAAGTGCATAGGTGACCTAGTAGTTGTAGTCCTTATTCAGAGCATAGATGTTCAGAACAACCTCTCTTATGAATAGATTCTACTCAAAATCATAGACTATCAGACTCATAGACTGAGGATCAAAGAAGTCCCTCTAGTCAAAGTTCTTTGGCAAAATCATTCCGCTGAGGGCTACTTAAGAAGCAGAAGCAGACATGCATTCCAAGTATCCTCACCTCTTCTTCGCCAACTCAGTCTAGCTCAAGGTAACAGTTCCCCATAAGCTTTTCAGCTTCATGTCTAGTATTCATTACAAACTTAATATCCAGTTGCATGCTCATGTTTCCATTATAAACTCGGTATCATGTGTCATTGCATATTCAGTCATGCATTCATGTATCAGTTTAGTTATATAATTTTGCATCAGATATGCATTCTCATTGTGAGAAACTTAGCTCATCATAAAACTCAGTTATGCATTCATGAATCAGTTATACATGCATCAGATAAGCATGTTTAGTATGATATGTTCAACTCATTGGTCATGTCAGTCATGAAATCATATTTCAGTTGTTCATGCTCAGTATTCACATTAGTTGTCTTTTCTCCCCTCTCAGTCAGTCTCATTTGAGGATGAATGTTCCCAAGGGGGAGATATTGTAATACCCCACAAAATCTTATGTTGATAATCAACTCATTTAGCTCCAAAAATCTCTTTGGAAGGTTCAACACATAGAATATTTCAGTTAGGTGTGCAACACTTAGTCTCATTTAAAACCTTCAAACATCGGGGATTTAGTTGATGACCATTTTGGAATTTTCTAAATCCATTTAGGGAACGTTTGGATTTCGAACCAGTAGCTAAAGTCTATAAAAGGGGGACGCCCAGCTTATAGCCTTGGCTCCCTCCCTCAATATCAAGGCACCGCCCAGCTACAAAAGGCTCTGAGAAAGGCGTCGCCTTGCTATAGCCTTTGTGCCCGGTTTTTATGCATTCCACCTCCATTCTTTGAGGGGTGATTTGATCATTTTCCCACTCTTATATATATATCCCTCAAAACACCAAAATATACTTCTTTTCATCAATTTTTCTCAAGAACAAGAACAAGGGTTTCAATTTAAAGACCCAAATCTAAGAGATTTCACCATATATCGTTAAGGAACTTTCATCTAAGGTATGCATTGTGTTAATTTATGGATTCCTTCCATCCATAAAGCTCAAGAGCCCTCTTTTTAATTATGAACCATGTTATTATGTTGTGGGTTGATTTGTTCATGTAATTGATGTTGTCAAATCCCCAAGTTAGGGTCTTTGTGTGTTTGTATGAAGGTATGATATCATATTATTTGGAAACATATAAATTTGGTTATTCATGATGAATAATTTGATGATTACACCTATTCCTAAGTTGTGCATGTAAGGTGTTCGATAAAATGCCTAGGAGACTAGAAATCATGTATTATAACTAAATTGTGACCTAAATGACAAATGCATGCTACAGGCTTATGAAAATAATGAATTCTATGATATTGTATGCATTATGATAGTTGATGGATGTTCATGAAACTAGATTTGATGGACTTATGGTATGCTGTTATATGCATTCCCTTCTATGTATAAAATTATAAGAACTATGTGTAGTATGAAATCCCCAACTTATGGCATTATGAATTATGGGCTTTATTCATATGATCAAGAATTATCATGTTATGTTAGTTTCCTTCTATCAAGTCCTGGGGGCACTTGTAACCAAAAAGATAGTTGTGTTCCTAGATCCAGTGTCATGTTTTCATGATCCTCTCAGTTAAGCCATCTTCAGTAGATTTCATTCAGTCATGTGACTCAAAAAAGTTCAGCAACTTAGTTATCTCACTAGCATTTCATCAGTCAATGGAACTTAATGCATCCAGTCAGCTTAGTCTAGTTAATCATGTTCAATGTCTATTCAGATGGGTATAGGAATTAGCACTGAGTGAACCCAAGGATGGGAACGTACACTGTCAGGTGAGGGTGTGATTCTTAGAAGTCATCTTTTCATTCCAGAACTATGTACCTAGCATAAGTTAAGACATCAACACTGTCAGATGAGGGTTGATAAGGTGATAAGCACTATCAGATGAAGGCCCCACCATTCTTTTTCGGACACACTATCAGATGACGGTTACCCACAGTTTGTCTCTACTAGTGGCGTGGTATTGACACTCTTCTAATCAGGGCATAGACTGGACCTAGCTTAGCTATTATAGTGCATTTGGGGCATGTCGGTTAGATAATTGTCTCCCACATTTTTAGAATTAGTGTCAGTAAAAGAATTCAGATAGTTCTTCAGATTTCAGGACTGTATATACAGTACAGAACTCAGCTAATTCTATCATGTTCAGGTTTCTCAGGTACAGTCACCCATGTTATAAGATATATCAATAAAGTTATGTTATCAGTATTCAGACTCAGTAATCATGTTATCACGATCTCATACATTCTTTTGTGTTCATGCATGCTTTTTCCCATTCATGTTAGTCAACTATTTATTATTGTTCATGGATATGAACCCCATGCATTCAGCCTACCTCAGATGCATACCTGTACATTAAAAGTACTGACGCATTTGGGCTATGGTATCTTATAACATAGATTCAGAAGCACGAGATCCAGAGCATCAGTAGCATCCTAATTTCCGCAGTCAAAGTTAGTAGTGAGTCCCCATCCTTCAAGGACATCATCATTACTTTATGTTATTATTTATTTCAGCTTAGTTTTGCTAGATGGAGTTAGTTGGAGACATGTTCCTTCAACTCCATATTCAGATAGTACTTAGAGGCTTTCAGATTCAATTCAGACTTAAGTTGTTTTTAGTTTTATTTTGGTATTGATTTACCATACTATTCAGACATTCTTATTTCATTTATAATTAATTGTGAACCTTATGGACTTACAACCTTTATTTTCTCATTTATTTAGTATATTATGCTATGTACAGGCATAGGTATCAGTCATGGGTTAGTTTGTGGTCCTTCAGGGTCATGAGCACCGTATAGCATTCTGGGTACCAGATTCAGCACGTTATAGTATATATGTACGATAGGACTGAAACCTTTCGATCATAAAACTAGGATGAATTAAGCACCCAGTCATTTAACATGTGGAACTCAAACTTCCCAATTATTTAATAAAGTGGACTTGAACCACACAGCTATTTCAACCCCTACACTAACAAATGTGGTTTCCAATATTGGTCTCTCGGGACCTCCACTTTTATGAATCAGCTACACAATCACCTTTAAGCCAAACTAAAACATTTTTCACACCTTCCAATTCGTTAACCAACTTATTAAGGCACCCCATTGGTATTGTCATACAAACTTTATTCCCACGCTAACACTGTCATGCCATATTAATTAACCATTCACATGGTGGAATTCATAACCTTGGTATGGTCAATTACTCATTCATATGAGGAATCCTTAATACCTAAAGTTTAATAGAATCAATTCATATTTCAAATACCTTTTATGCCATACAATGATTCCAAAAGTATTTTCAAGGTGTGTAAACTCAAATTCAAAGCCAATTTCACAATATTGGGCTGAAGCTATACGAATTTTTTATCAAGATTCGCAAAATTAGGGAAAACCATGAAACCCTAGTTTATTCACCATACCTATGCACTCTGCAAATTTAAATCCATAAATAGAGCATGAATAATACATATAAACCATGGGAATTCAATTTCAGAAACATTTATTCCAAAACCCTCATCCCATATCAAAACCCATTTTCAAATCCAGATAAATAATTGGATAATCTTCATGATATAGGATAAGTGTAGATTCAAATGCCTGAAAGTATCATAATTATGGAAAGGCTCTGCCCTTGGAAGCTTTAGACTATCTTTCTTGAGTAACCTTAGGTGTTCTTTGACTTAGGGATTTAAGAGTTTAAATAGAGTGTTCTAATTTTTTGAATGATGAAAGTAACGCCCCAAAGGTGTTTTATGGTTGTGGAGTCTAAGTGGGGAAAGAGGGAATTGACAAGAATGCCCTTACTTAAAAAGTTGAAATTAGGTTTCCTAGTCACTACAGGTTTCATGATGACTCGCTAATAAACATTGCAACTCATCACCATGATCCGTAGTTGTAATACCCCGATCATTCCTTAAGTCTAAATCTATCTTTCGAGTGTATGGAAATTACTTCGAAAGTGAATGATGATTTAACCGTGTAGAATTTCCCAAATTTTGACTTTTTGTCTTGTATAGCATTGAATAAGCTTTCCATCAATACAAAATTCAACCAAAACTAACATTCGGGTGAAGAGTTAAAGTCATTTTGAGTGACATAGTGTGCCACCTAGAACTTAGTGCATTGCGTAGCCATCCAAAATGGTAATTGTCATTTCCTAGTGAGCCTCTGCGATATTGACGCATCGCACCAAGGCTCAATATTAGGATTGTCAAATTTCAGTGCACCAATGTGATTATACAGCGTCGCGGTGCCCTTCCAAGTCACAACCAAAGGTGACAACGCGATTTCACCGTGTCGTGCCACTGAGGAGTTTCCCAATTGTCCAAATCCAGTGAAGGACCACGATCCTAGCACATCGCACATCGCGCTTGAACAAAAATATCCCTTTATTCTTGTGCCCAAAGATTTGATTTTTACTATTGGCAATTTCATGATCTTTGCAAGTAGGTTTTCACCCAAACTACTTTATTGATGATTTATGAGATTTGAGTTGATTAAATTTTATATTTATAATTATTTTACCATCACATTTCCTAAATTGAGAAATTTATGGCATGAGATGTATATTGATATTATGAAATAATGATTTCTAAAGTGATTTAAGATAAGCGTCATGATTTATGATTTTCCCTGAGGAGTTTGATTATTGAATATATATATATTGATATTTGAGCTTGAGAGTCAAGAATGAGTTGTATGATAGTTTTTTAAAGTTTTGACATTTGATATGATTTAATGAGAAAGTCCACTTGATCTTGAGAAAGATTATTTTGAGATTGAGTCGAGTTAGGAATCCACAAGTTAATTATGATTCACAGATGAGATATATTTATGATTTTTGTCTCTATGATAGAACTTTGAGTTGATTGAAGTGGATTTCCTAATGAGTTTTAAGCTAAGTCTGGAAGGAGTATTTAGCACCGAGCAGGAAGTATGGGTTCAACGCATTCTACTTTTCCAAAACTACGTGCCATCATAGGATTGATATTTGAGGGCCAAAGTGCCGAGTTTGTGATCATAAAGATGAGTTTAAGGTTACACTCACAGGCAAAAGTATAACGCTCCCGTAAATGTAGGGTACCTTTCTTAGGAGGGAAAAATATTGGACTCCATGAGGCTCACATGGTTTATGTCGGTCATAAGAAACTCCCAAGTCTATAATAGTCTGAGTTTCTTAAGTTACCGAGTCACTCTAAGTCATAAGTCAAAGAGTTTGAGTTGAGTCCAATGATTTTTGAGATTTATGAAGCATGTCTTACTATTGATGATTTATGAAAAACTGTATTACAATTTAATTCAAGCGAAGAGAGTCATTATTCTCAGCATGCATGATTTTATTTTACACTTATGATATTATTTAAAAATGTTGCATTCACCCCCACATACTCAGTACATTCCAAAAGTACTAACCCATATATATATGTCTATGTGCTACATTGTCTCATAATGTAGGTACAAGTGGTAGCGCACATACCATATTCACTCAGTTTGCAGCTTCCAGTCAGTAGGAGATGAGTCCTTTTGATTCGAGTGCTTGAGTTAGTTTTATAGTTCGAGAAGTATTGTATTTTCTTATTTTAGTCGTATTGAGCTTGGATAGTTGGGATTCATGACCCGGCCATCTAAAGTCAGTACCAGTAGAGGCTTTATAGACAGTCAGTAGAAGTTGATGTATTCAGTTTTAGTTTTATTTTGTAAAGGTAGAGTTGTAATCTCGTAAAGTTATATTGTATAGATCAAGTTTAGAGAAGTGCTATGTTTTCACTGATTTTATATAGTTTTAAGAATTTTATTCAGTCGCTTATGAGCTATGCTAGCAGGAGGGTTAGCTTGGGGTTACTTGTGCCCCAAAGCACCGTGTGACATCTAGGGACCAAATTTTGTAGTGTTACAAACTTGGTATCAAAGCCCAGAGTTCAAATATCCTAGGGTGTTTGTGAAGCTGTGTCTAGTAGAGTTTTGCGAAATGGTAAAGAGATATCTGTACTTTTCTTCAAGAAGACACAACACATTTAGGAAAGATCTCCATTCTTTTAAGTCTTAGATAGTGCTATAGAAATGTTCTTTGAGAAACTTATACAAATTCTCATCTTACTCTATTCAGGGAATCCCTACCTTATTTTCCAGGTAATAGAGACAGTCAAGCTCAACTCTTTACAGATAGCACTTTCTTAAACAGTCTCCATAGATAGTTATGGAGTTGTAAATAAGATAGAAATTATCCTATTAGTGCCTTATCATGTTTTGCTTATAAATTATGCAATAAGCCCAAGTCAGTTGTACTTCCAGAATTCCTTCTCAGAATCCATAATATTAATCTATACTTCTTTATTTATGTACTATTCTTGAGGTAACATGATCAACAAGTTCCAATTTCCTCCCTATGATAATACCCTTAGACTTACTAGTGAGGAGTTTCAGAAGTTTAACAAAGCGGCTTGAGCGAAGCCTTCCAGCGTGTTATAAATTCCCGCAAGCTTAATATTATTCCCTCACCTTTAGGAGTCGTTCAGTTAAGACAGAGTGAGATGTTTATTCTTAAATCATCAAAAATTATATGTCAAGTTTCTACCTCTCATAATCTTGTCATCATTATATTGTTGAAACTGAAAGTCTAGTGAAGTCGTGTGGGGCCCTTTCGATTCACTATCATAATTACATTATTATCCACCTCAATTTTTTTTCAAAATGTCAAATCTAAGACTAGTGAAGCCGGGTGAGGCCTATTTTTGATTCACTAGCTACTCATTGTTCATCTTGTTTCCTCATGCTGGTTGGAACTAAGTTTAGAGGTATAGTGGCAAGAAGGGTGGTAAGTGTGATTTATTGAAAGTATGTATAACCGAGCTTTTTTGCATTTGATTGACTTAGTGATGAAGTGATATGTCCTTATACGCCAGCTCGTGGAAGAAAGAAAAAAAGTTACTGATTAAGGTAAATAATAGTATTCTTAAAGTATGAAGAGAGTTGTTGATGGTCTGTATTGCATAAGAGAAGTATAGGTTCCAGATGAAGATACTTAGTAGATGAGTGTTGTTAACTTAGGTGCTCCTGAGATTACAAGAGGAAGTTAAGTTGAGGCTAAGAGAGCAATAAACTAAGTTAAGTTGTGTATGAAGGATAGATAGTAATGATGGGTACAAGACAAATGTGTTGATGGATTGTAAATGAGATAGCCATATGATTATGACAAATTATTATTGTTATAAGGTTTAAGTGCGCTAGTGTTTATTGATGTTTTGTTTTATAGTTTCCAAGTGAAAAATTTTGTGTGTGAGGTGGAGTTGTAAGTTATGTTGAGCACTAGGCATTAAGATTGAATAATTGGTAGCTATGAAGGTGGATGTGACGATTTCTTTGTTAATGGCACCAGTTATAGGGAAGTGACCTAATATACTTTAACAGTGTATGCAAGAGCTTAAGTTTGATTGATTTGTAGTAAAGTTTGAGATTGTATCTATGATAAGGAAGTTTTCCCAAGGTGATATGGGGCTGCATTATTTTTGAAAATAATTGCATGTGGTATAGATAGTGTCACCGTATAGCTACTAGGTTGAGGAAAGACTAGTCAGGTAATGAACGATATTCTTGATAGCTAAGTTAAGGAGTTTAGATTGAAAATATTGAGACTTTTTGTGTGATTTTGATTCTCATTGTTTAGAAATATAAGTTTACAAGTGTGCCATTAGTAGGCTATGACGGTAATAGTATGGTCCGTCAAAGGTTGGGAAGTATTCAAATTAAATTCTATTGTTCTTGTTTATTGATTATATCCTGGACTCTAGAGTGAAATAATTTAAGTTTAGACTAGCATGTATTTAGTGGTTTACCTACTCAAAGTGAAGGCTTAAGTCTAAGGGGTAGATGATAGGACGAGTAACCATGTTAAGCTTTCAAATTTTAGGAGATGTACCAGTAAGTTGTAAGGTAGTGGTGAGAAAGAATGATGCTCGACTCATTCTTATTTAAGTATTTTTTAGTTATCCCAATAATTACTCATGCTTTACATTTCAGTTCTATGATCATAACTCATGCATATCATAAAGAATCATTCCCTCTTAGTTGCCAAAATGCAGAGCTTCAGATCTTTCAGCAGTTGGAATTACTTTTCGTAAGTTGTGAGTACCAAAGTTTGGTCATGCGGCTCATGGCTCATGTACTCCAGCCTTGTGGTATGATCAGTTAAAGTACTCAAGTAATGTTTCTAATGATTAACACAAAAATTCAGATTTATATCGTGCATGTCCTCGGGACGTATTTCTTTGATAAGTTTATGATGTTAAATCATCTATTCCTCAAGCCTTAGTTGAACATCAAGTTATTCTTAGTATCTATTCATGTGTCAAATCCTCAATCTCTAATCTTTTAGTTAGCTTTCCTTAATCAAGGTAGTGGTGGTGAATAGTTGTCTAGATGGGAGAGAGAAGGTATTTCCTTATCAATGATAGAGGGTGGCATGCTTACTTTGTCTAGGCGGTAATGTGATGTGAGATTAAGGCTATGTTTTTGATACATGTCACGGTTAGTCAAAGTTTAATGTGTTATGATTGGGGAAATTTCTATATGTTTGTTTTGTGTAATTCCATGAGTCTGAAGGAATATTGAAATGAACCATTTGTGTTGGACTTGATTAGTTAGGAATATGTCGACTATGCTTGCTTAAGGTGAGTTCATGGGAGTTTTATCTTGATTAAAAGTGTGTAGGATATGAAGAAGAGGCTTTATAAGTGTTTGATTAGGAATGCATATGTGGTTATGAAGATGGGCTCAAAGGTCATGTTTCTGTACATGTGTATGAATGCATTGCACGTTAGTAAATGGCTAGTACTATGTGGATTGGAGTTGTCAAAGTGGTAATAAGAATTACTCTTGAAGTGAGAAGTTGTAAAAAAATGTAGATGTGTGAAAGTCCATGATCCAGAATGGTGTCATGTGGTGAATCTTATGGTTCTAAGTTAGGCATGAAGATGATGAGAGGGTTTGGTTTGAGAAGATATGAGTAGATAGAAGTATCAATGCTATGTGAGGATTATAAATCGTATCGATCAAGTATAGTATCGGAAGGGTATAGTATAGTCGACAGAGTGTTTGAGATATGTCATTAAGTTTGAGAGTAAGGAGTTGCATTGCTTGAGGCCTAGTACTTCTATCCTGACTTATGATTTACAGGTTTATATCCAAGCTATGGGATTATGGAAATTCTATTATCTCTTATTTAGATTTCTTGTTTATGTCTTGCCTAAAGTTCCTTGCTCCTTTATACCATTAGAATTCCTTGGAAGGGTGTTGAAGAAATCATCCACTTATGTAAGAGTATCTAGTACGATTCAGTTTGCATAGTCAGCAGCCCAGTTTTAAAATTTTGCAGATAGGTTTCTATGGTTTTCCATTTTTTGAACTAGTCTGGTCTTACTACTCGAAGTTTCATAAGTACGGTCAATCCGATAAGTAGTTGCTCGCACCCAAGATCTGTGAATTCAGTTCAAGTATATGTATCAGGAATCAACTTTAGATTTGAATATCTAATTATGATTCAACCTGTAAGCATTCATTGATCAATCCTTATTTTCCAAGTATTCTAGCCCAGACAATGTAATACCCATTGTATAATCTTAGCCTTGTTTCTCATGACTTATGCATCCATAAATTATCACATCGCAGTCTATAAGTACGATTAAAACTTAATCACATCAAGTGAATCCTAAACTCTCAGTATGAGCCCGCTCTTTATTATAAGAAGAAGGAAAATTAGCTCAGACTCAGTCACGAATTACAGCTATCCTTTATTCTATTATTTTCCAGTCTCGGATCCAGCGGTATAGCTATTCTCATCACAAATTTGTACAATCGAAGAAGTACTCCAAAGTTTAGAAAGATATAGATTCAGATTAGCAAGTTGTTTCAGCTGTGTATCTTCAGTTTTCTCTGTATTATTGGCTAAACTAGCAACATTCGAGGATAAATGTTTCCAAGAAGGAGATATTGTAATGCCCCGATCGCTCCTTAAGTCTAAATCCATCTTTTGAGTATATGGAGGTGACTTCCAAAGTGAATGATGATTGAACCGTGTAGAATTTAACTAATTTTGACTTTTTGTCCTGTAGAGCATTGAATAAGATTTCCATCAGTACCAAATTTGCCCAAATCTGACAATCAGGTGAAGAGTTAGAGTAATTTTTAGTGAGACAGTGTGCCAAGTCATTTTTAGTGAGACAGTGTGCCACCTAGCACTTAGCGCATCGCGGAGCCAGCCAAAATGGCAATTGTCATTTTTCCAGTGAGACTCCGCGATATTGATGCATTGATCCAAGGCTCAATATTAGGATTGTTAAATTCCAATGCACCAACATGATTCCACCATGTCACGGAGCCCTTCCAGGTCACAACAGAGGTGATAGGGCAATTTTACCGTGTCGCGCCACTAAGAAATTTCCCAATTGTCGAAATACAATGAATGACCACAATCCTGGTGCATAGAGCTAGGGACAAAAATCCAGCTCCAGTTCTATAATTTGCTCAAGGGTATTTTGGTCTTTTCCACCCATTCTTACCCTCTATATATATCCAAGTAGAGAAGAGAAATTCATTTCTCTCTAATTTCTTTCCCAGAACATTCAAGAAGCTAGGGTTTTCTCTAAACCCAAAAATCCAATCTTCTCTAAGAAAATTCAAGAACCTTCCATAAATACCTTCAAGTGGTTCAAGATTTAAGATATCTAAGTCAAGACATCAAGAAATTTAGCTCAAGAGTGCGAGAAAGAAGTTCCAATCAAGTTTATTCATCTCAAAAATCATAATCAAGGTATGTGGGGCTTGAACAAGAATATCCTTTCATTCTTATGCCCAAAGATTTGATTTTTACTTTTGGAATTTCATGATCTTTGCAAGTGGGTTTACACCAAAACTACTTTAATGATGATTTATGAGATTTGAGTTGATTAAGTTTGATAATTATGATTATTTTACCATCATATTTTTTAAATTGATAAATTTATGCCTTGAGATGTATATTGATATTATGAAATGATGATTTCTAAAGTGATTTAAGATAAACGTCATGATTTATGATTTTCTATGAGGAGTTTGATTATTGAATATATATATTGATATTTGAGCTTGAGAGTCAAGAATGAGTTCTATGATAATTTCTCAAAGTCTTGACATTTGATATGATTTAATGAGCAGGTCCACTTGATGTTGAGAAAGATTATTTTGAGATTGAGTCGAGTTAGGAATCCACAAGTTGATTATGATTCACAGATGAGATGTATTTATGATTTTGGTCTCTATGATTGACCTTTGAGTTGATTGAGGTGGATTTCCTAATGCATTTTAGCTAAGTCTGGAGAGAGTATTTAGCACCTACCGGGAAGTGTGGGTTCATCACATTCTACTTCTCCAAAACTACGTGACACTGTAGGATTGAGATTTGAGGGCCAAAGTGCCGAGTTTGTGATCAGAGAGATGAGTTTGAGGATATACTCCCTAGCAAGAGTATAAAGCTCCCACCAATGTGGGTTTCCTTCATTAGGAGGGCAAAATATTGGACTCCATGTGTCTCACATTGTATATGTCGATTATACTAAACTCCCAAGTCCATAATAGACTAAGTTTCTTGAGTTACGGAGTCACTTTAAGTCATGAGTCAAAGAGTTTGTGTTGAGTCCAATGATTTATGAGATTTAATAAAAATGTGTTACTGTTGGTGATTAATGAGAAACTATATCACAGTTTAATTCAAGAGAAGAGAGTTATTATTCTCAGCATGTATGATTTTATTATACACTTATGATATTATTTAACAATGTTGCATATACCCTCACATACTCAGTACATTCCCAAAGTACTGACCCATATATATATGTTTATGTGCTACATTGTCTCATAATGTACGTACAAGTGGTAGCGCACATACCATATTCACTTATTTTGCAACTTTTAGTCAGTAGGAGATGAGTCCTTTTGATTCAAGGGCTTGAGTTAGTTTTACAGTTCGAGAAGTATTGTATTTTCTTATTTTAGTCGTATTAAACTTGGATAGTTGTGAGTCATGACTTGATTATCTAAAGTCATTACCAATAAAGGCTTCATAGACAATCAGTAGAAGTTGATGTATTGAGTTTCAATTTTATTTTGTAAGGGTAGATTTCTAATCTCGTAAAGTTCATAATTGTATTGATCAAGTTCAGAGAAGTGCTATGTTTTTGCTGCTTTTATACAGATTTAAGAATTTTATTCAGTCGCTTATGATTTATGCCAACACGAAGGTTAGCTTGGGTCATTTGTTCCCCTAAGCATCGTGTGACATCCCAGGACCTAATTTCGGGGCGTTATAAACCTTGTATCAAAGTCCAGAGTTCAAGTGTCCTAGGGTGTCTGTAAATCCGTGTCTAGTAGAGTTTTGCGGAACGGTACGTAGACGTCTATACTTTTCTTTGAGAGGCTACAAGGCATTTAGGAAAGGTCTCTACTCTTTCAAGTCTTAGATCGTTCTATAGAAAGGTCATTTGAGAAACTTATACGGATTCTTATCTTACTCTATTCAGGGCCTCCCCGCCTTATTTTCAAGGTATTAGAGACAGTCAAGCTCAACTCTTTACAAATAGTACTTTCTTAAATAGTCTCTATAGATAGTTATGGAGTTGTAACTGAGATAGAAAGTATCCTATTAGTGTCGTATCATGCTTTACTTATAAATCGCCCAATAAGCCCAAGTCAGTTTCACTTCCAGAGATAATCTATACTTTTTTATTTATGTACTGTTCCTGAGGTAACATGATCAGCGAGTTCTAATTTCCTCTCTCTGATAATGCTCTCAGACTTACTAGTGAGGAGTTTTAGAAGTTTCACAAAGCGACTTGAGTAGAGCCTTCCAGCGTGTTATAATTTCCACCAAGCTTAATATTATGCCCTCTCCCTTATGAGTCGTTAATTTAAGACAGAGTGACATATTTATTCTTAAATCATCGAATATTGTATGTTAAGTTTCTACCTCTTGTAATCTTTTCATCATTATATTGTTGAAACTGAAAGTCTAGTGAAGCCGTGTGGGGCCCTTTTGATTCACTAGCATAATTGCTTTGTTATATACCTCAAATTCTTTTTCAAAATGTAAAATCAAAGACTAGTGAAGCCGAGTGTGTCCTATTTTTGATTCACTAGCGACTCGTTGTTTATCTTGTTTCCTTGTGCTAGTTGGAATTGAGTTTAGAGGTATAGTGTCAAGAAGGGTGGTAAGTGTGATTTATTGAAAGTATGTATAGCGGAGCCTTTTTGCATGTGATTGACTTAGTGATGAAGTGATATGTCCTTATACGTCAGCTCATGGAATAAAGAAAAAAAGTTACTGATTAAGGTAAATAATAGTATTCTTAAAGTATGAAGAGAGTTGTTGATGGTCTGTATTACATAAGAGAAGTATAGGTTTCGGATGAAGATACTTAGTGGATGAGTGTTGTTAACTTAGGTGCTCCTGAGATTACAAGAGGAAGTTAAGTTGAGGCTAAGAGAGCAATGAACTAAGTTAAGTTGTGTATGAAGGATAGATAGTAATGATGGGTAGAATAAAAATGTGTTGATGGATTGTAAATGAGATAGCCATATGATTATGACAAATTATTATTGTTACGAGGTTTAAGTGCGCTAGTGTTTATTGATGTTTTGTTTTATAGTTTCCAAGTGAAAAATTTTGTGTGTGAGGTGGAGTTGTAAGTTATGTTGAGCACTAGGCATTAAGATTGAAGAATTGGTATCTATGACGGTGGATGTGATGATTTCTTGGTTAATGGCACCAGTTATAGGGAAGTGACCTAATATGCTTTAACAGTGTATGCAAGAGCTTAAGTTTGATTGATTTGTAGTAAAGTTTGAGATTGTATCTATGATAAGGAAGTTTTCCCAAGGTGATATGGGGCTGCATTATTTTTGAAAATCATTGCATGTGGTATAGATAGTGTCACCGTATAGCTACTAGGTTGAGAAAAGACTAGTCAGGTAATGAACGATATTCTTGATAGCTAAGTTAAGGAGTTTATATTGAAAATGTTGAGCATTTTTATGTGATTTTAATTCTCATTGTTTAGAAATATAAGTTTGCAAGTGTGATATTAGTAGGCTATGACAGTTGTAGTATGGTCCGTCAAAGGTTGCGAAGTATTCAAGTTGAGCGTTAGAATCTAATATTTGAAATTTTGAAGTTAAGTTAATAGAAATAAGGGTTGTTGAAGTGTTAGATGGTGTGTACTCTGACTATAGGGATGATCATTTAAATTCAAAATTAGTGAGCATGCAAGTATCATATGATGACTACTCGAGGTATAGAGGGATAGGATGTAACTCAGACGGCGGTGTAAGGAAGTGGTTGTGTGTTTTCAGGTGTAGTCATTCAGAATAAATTCTGTTGTTCTTGTGTATTGATTATATCCCGGACTCTAGAGTAAAATGATTTTAGTTTAGCCTAGCGTGTATATAGTGGTTTACCTACTCAGAGTGATGGCTTAAGTCTAAGAGGGAGATGATAGGATGAGTAATAAAGTTAAAATTTCAGATTTTAGGAGATGTACCAGTAAGTAGTAAGGTAGTGGTGAGAAAGAATGATGCTCGACCCATTCTTATTTTGGTGTTTTTTAGTTATCCCAATAATTACTCATGCTTTATGATTCAGTTCTATGATCATAATTCATGCGTATCATAAAGAATCATTCCCTCTCTTAGTTTCCAAAATGCGGAGCTTCAAATCTTTCAGCAGTTGGAATTACATTTCGTAAGTTGCGATTTCAAAATTTAGGTCATGCGGCTCATGACTCATGTACTCAAGCCTTGTGGTATGGTCAGTTCAAGTACTCAAGTATTGTTTCTAATGATCAACAAAAAAATTCAGATTTATATCGTGCATGTCCTCGGGACGTATTTCTTTGATAAGTTTATGATGTTAAATCCTCTATTCCTCAAGCCTCAGTTGAGTGTCAAGTTATTCATAGTATCTATTCATGTGTCAAATCCTCATTCTGTAATATTTTAGTTATCTTTCCTTAATCATGATAGTGGTAGTGAATAGTTGTCTAGATGGGAGAAAGAAGATATTTCCTTATCAATGATAGAGGGTGGCATGCTTACTTTGGCTAGGCGGTAATATGAAGTGAGATTGAGGCTACATTTTTGATACATGTCACGGTTAGTCGAAGTTTAATGTGTTATGATTGGGGAGATTGTTGTATGTTCATTTTGTGTAATTTCATGAGTCTAAAGGAATATTGAAGTGAAGTGTTTGTGTAGGACTTGATTAGTTTGGAATATGTCGGGTGTGCTTGCTTAAGGTGAGTGCATGGGAGTTGTTCTTGATAAAAGGTGTATAGGATATGAAGAAGAGGCTTTATAAGTGTCTGATTAGTAATGCATATATGGTTATAAAGATGGGCGCGAAGGTCGTGTTTGTGTACTTACGGATGAATACATTGTACGTTAGTAAATCTCTAGTACTAGGTGGATTGGAGTTTTCGAAGTGGTAATGAGAATTACTCTTGAAGTGAGAAGTTTTAAAAGAATGTAGATGTATGGCAGTCCATGATCCAAAATGGTGTCATGTGGCTAATCTTGTGCTTCTAAGTTAGGCATGAAAATGATGAGAGGGTTTAGTTCGAGGAGATACGAGTAGATAGAAGTATCAGTGCCATGTAAGGATTATAAGTCATATTGATAAATATAGTATCGGAAGGGTATAATATAGTCGAGTGAGTGTTTGAGAAGTGTGGTTAAGTTTGAGAGTAAGGTGTTGCATTGCTTGAGGCCTAGTACTTCTATCCCGACTTATGATTTATACATTTATGTTCCAAGCTATGGGATTATGACAATTCTATGATCTTTGATTCAAATTTGTTGTTTAGATCTTGCCTAAAGTTCCTTGCTCCTTCATATCCTTAGAATTCCTTGGAAGGGTGTTGAAGAAATCCTCCACATAAGTATTATTATCCAGTAAGATTTAGTTTGTATAGTCAGCAACCTAGTTTTAAAATTTGGAAGATAGGTTTTTAGGGTTCTCCATTTTTTCGAACTAGTCTGGTCTCACTACTCGAAGTTTCATAAGTACAGTCAATTCGGTAAGTAGTTGCTCGCACCCAAAATCTACGAATTCAGTTCAACTATATGTATCAGGCATCAACTTCAGATTCGGATATCTAATTAGGATTCAGTCTGTAAGCATTTATTGAATGATCCTTATTTTCCAAGTATTCTAGCCCAGACAATGTAACACCCATTGTATAACCTTAGCCTTGTTTCTCATGACTTATGCCTGCATAAATTATCACTTCGCAGTCTATGAGTACAATTGCACCCTGATCACATCAAGTGAATCCTAAACTCTTAGTATGGGCCCACTCTTTATTATAAGCAGTAGGCAAATCAGCTTAGACTCAGTCGAGAATTATAGCTGTCCTCTATTCTATTCTTTTCCAGTCTCGGATCCAGAGATATAGCTATTCTCATTATGAGCTTATACATTCAAAGAAGTACTCCAAAAGTTTAGCAAGATATAGATTCAGATTAGCAAGTTGTTTCAGTTGTGTATCTTCAGTTTTCTCAGTATTCTTGGCCAAACTAGCAATATTCGAGTACGAATGTTTCCAAGGGGAAGATATTGTAATACCCCGATCGTTCTTTAAGTCTAAATCTATATTTTGAGTATATAAAAATGACTTCCAAAGTGAATAATGATTGAACCGTGTATAATTTCCCTAATTTCGACTTTTTGTCCTATAGAGCATTGAATAAGTTTTCCATCGATATAAAATTCGCACAAATCCATGAATCGGGTGAAGAGTTAGAGTCATTTTTAGTGAGACAGTGTGCCACCAGGCAGTTAGCCCATTGCGGAGCAAACCAAAATGGCAATTGTCAATTTCCAGTGAGCCTCCTCGATATTGACACATCGCGCCAAGGCTCAATATTTGGATTGTCAAATTCTATTGCACAAATGCGATTCCACCGCGTCGTGGTGCCCTTCCAGGTCACAAGAGAGGTGACAACACGATTTCACCGCATCAAGCAACTGAGCAGTTTCCTAATTGTCCAAATCCAGTGATGGACCGCGATCCTGGTGCGTCGCGCCAGGGCCAAAAATTAAGATTCGGTTCTAGAATTTGCTCAAGGGTATTTTGGTCATTTCTACCCATTCTTTCCCTCTATATATATATATCCAAGTAGGGAAGAGATATTTATTTCTCTCCAATTTCTTTCCAAGAACATTCAAGAAGCGAGGGTTTTCTCTCAACCTAAAAATCCAATCTTCTCTAAGAAAATTCAAGAACCTTCCATAAATACCTTCAAGTGGTTCAAGATTTAAGATATCTAAGTCAAGACATCAAGAAATTTAGCTCAAATTGCGAGAAAGAAGTTCCAATCAAGTTTCTTCATCTCAAAAATCATAATCAAGGTATATGTGGCTTGAACAAGAATATCCTTTCATTATTGTGCCCAAAGATTTGATTTTTACTATTGAAATTTCATGATCTTTGCAAGTAGGTTTACACCCAAACTACCTTATTGATGATTTATGAGATTTGAGTTGATTAAGTTTGATATTTATAATTATTTTACCATCACATTTCTTAAATTAAGAAATTTATGCAATGAGATGTATACTGATATTATGACATGATGATTTCTAAAGTGATTTAAGATAAGCATCATAATTTATGATTTTCCATGAGGAGTTTGATTATTGAATATATATATTGATATTTGAGCTTGAGAGTTAAGAATGACTTCTATGATATTTTCTCGAAGTTTTGACATTTGATATGATTAAATGAAAAAGTCCACTGGATGTTGAGAAAGATTATTTTGAGATTGAGTCGATTTAGGAATCCACTAGTTGATTACAATTCACAAATGAGATATATTTATGATTTTGGTCACTATGATAGAACTTTGAGTTGATTGTGGTGGATTTCCTAACGCGTTCTGAGGTAAGTCTGGAAGGAGTATTTAGCATTGAGGGGAAAGTGTAGGTTTAGCGCATCCTATTTCCCCAAAACTGCGTGCCACCGTAGGATTGATATTTGAGGGCCAAAGTGCCGAGTTTATGATCATAAAGATGAGTTTGAGGTTATACTCACTGGAAAGAGTGTAACGCTCCCGCCAATGTGGGTTTCCTTCTTTAGGAGGGCAAAACGTTGGACTCCATGCGGCTTACATGGTTTATGTCAGTTATAAGAAACTCCCAAGTCTATAATAGTATGAGTTTCTTGAGTTACCGAATCACTCTAAGTCATGAGTCAAAGAGTTTTAGTTGAGTCCAATGATTTATCAGATTTATGAAGCATGTGTTACTGTTGATGATTTATGAGAAACTATATTATAGTTTAATTTAAGTGAAGAGATTCATTATTCTCAGAATGCATGCTTTTATTTTATACTTATGATATTATTAAAAAATATTGCATACAACCCCACATACTCAGTACATTCCAAAAGTACTAACCCATATATATATATATGTCTATGTGCTACATTGTCTCATAATGTAGGTAGAATTCGTAGCGTACATACCATATTCACTCAATTTAAAGCTTCCAGTCAGCAGGAGATGGGTCTTTTGATTCAAGGGCTTGAGTTAGTTTTACAGTTCAAGAAGTATTGTTTTTTCATATTCTAGTCGTATTGAGATAGGATAGTTGGGAGTCATGACCCAGCTATATAAAGTCAATACTAGTAGAGGCTTCATAAACAGTCAGTAGAAGTTGATGTATTTAGTTACAGTTTCCTTTTGTAAAGGTAGAGTTTTAATCTCACAAAGTTCATAATTGTATTGATCAAGTTTAGAGAAGTGCTATGTTTTCGCTGATTTTATTTAGATTTAAGCATTTTATTCAGTCGCGTATGAGTTTTGCCAGCATGAGGGTTAGCTTGGGGTCACTTGTGCCCCTAAGCACCGTCTGATGTCTTAGGACCCAATTTTGGGGCGTTACAGTAGTCAAGGCAGTATCATTGATCACCCACATTGTTCACCCTATGACTAATATCACACGACTTATCATGTGACACTACGACTCATAAAGTGTTAGTCGTACTCAAGACAGAATAGTTGGATAATCACAATGGTTACCTTATAATTTGTTGCCTTATAAATCATATTGAGTCATTACGGCTCATATGGACAAGTTGTGGTTAGGTAGTGATCTTAAAGCTCAGAGATTTTTCAAGGATCAAAATTCTGGGTATTACAATCCCTCACATTGATGATTTATTTTACCATCTTCAAGGAGCAAAGATGTTCTATATGATTGATTTGAGGTCTGATCACTATTAGTTGAGGATATCCTAAAGATAACCTTTAGGAACCGGTATGGTCATTATGAGTTCCTAGTGATGTCTTTTGGGTTGACAAATACCACAACCATATTTATGGATTTGTTGAACTGCGTGTTCAAACCTTATTTAGATTCCTTGGTTATTATGTCCATTGGTGACATCCTTGTCTACTCGAGGTGTCGAGAGAAGCATATGATGTATTTTAGGATTGTGTTATAGACTTTGAGAGATCATATGCTCTTTGGAAAATTCTTAGTGTGAGTTTTGGCTTGTGTAAGTTTTACAGTTCGAGAAGTATTGTTTTTTTTTATTTTAGTCGTATTGAGATAGGATAGTTGGGAGTCAAGACCCAGCTATCTAAAGTCAATACCAGTAGAGGCTTCATAAACAGACAGTAGAAGTTGATGTATTCAGTTACAGTTTCCTTTTGTAAAGGTAGAGTTTTAATCTCATAAAGTTCATAATTGTATTGATCAAGTTTAGAGAAGTGCTATGTTTTCGCTGATTTTATTTAGATTTAAGCATTTTATTCAGTCGCGTATAAGTTATGCCAGCAGGAGGGTTAGCTTGGGTCACTTGTTCCCCTAAGCACCGTGTGATGTCTTAGGACCCATTTTTGGGGCGTTACAGTAGTCAAGGCAGTATCATTGGGCACCCACATTGTTCACCCTATGACTAATATCTCACGACTTATCACGTGACACTACGACTCATAAAGTGTTAGTCGTACTCAAGACAGAATAGTTGGATAATAACAATGGTTACCTTATAATTTGTTGCCTTATAAATCATATTGAGTCATTACGACTCATATGGTCAAGTTGTGGTTAGGGAGTGATCTTAAAGCTCAGAGATTTTTCAAGGATCAAAATTCTGGGTATTACAATCCCTCACATTGATGATTTATTTTACCATCTTCAAGGAGCAAAGATGTTCTATATGATTGATTTGAGGTCCGATCACTATTAGTCGAGGATATCCTAAAGATAGTATGAATTCCTAGTGATGTCTTTTGGGTTGAAAAATACCACAACCATATTTATGGATTTGTTGAATTGCGTGTTCAAACCTTATTTAGATTCCTTGGTTATTGTGTCCATTGGTGACATCCTTGTCTACTCAAGGTGTCGAGAGAAGCATATGATGTATTTTAGGATTGTGCTATAGACTTTGAGAGATCATATGCTCTTTGGAAAATTCTTAGTGTGAGTTTTGGCTTGAGTTAGTTTTACAGTTCGAGAAGTATTGTTTTTTCTTATTTTAGTCGTATTGAGATAGGATAGTTGGGAGTCATGACCCAGCTATCTAAAGTCAATACTAGTAGAGGCTTCATAAACAGTCAGTAGAAGTTGATGTATTCAGTTACAGTTTTTTTTTATAAAGGTAGAGTTTTAATCTCACAAAGTTCATAATTGTATTGATCAGGTTTACAGAAGTGCTATGTTTTCGCTGATTTTATTTAGATTTAAGCATTTTATTCAGTCGCGTTTGAGTTATCCCAGCATGAGTGTTAGCTTGGGGTCACTTGTTCCCATAAGCACCGTGTGATGTCTTAGGACCCAATTTTTGGGCGTTACAGTCGTCAAGGCAGTATCATTGGGCACCCACATTGTTCAACCTATGACTAATATCACATGACTTATCACGTGACACTACGACTCATAAAGTGTTAGTCGTACTCAAGACAGAATAATTGGATAATCACAATGGTTACCTTATAATTTGTTGCCTTATAAATCATATTGAGTCATTACGGCTCATATGGACAAGTTGTGGTTAGGGAGTGATCTTAAAGCTCAGAGGTTTTTCAAGGATCAAAATTCTGGGTATTACAATCCCTTACATTGATGATTTATTTTACCATCTTCAAGGAGCAAAGATGTTCTATAAGATTGATTTGAGGTCCGATCACTATTAGTTGAGGATATCCTAAAGATAACCTTTAGGAATCGGTATGATCATTATGAGTTCCTAGTGATGTCTTTTGGGTTGACCAATACCACAAACATATTTATGGATTTGTTGAACTGCGTGTTCAAACCTTATTTAGATTCCTTGGTTATTGTGTCCATTGGTGACATCCTTGTCTACTCGAGGTGTCGAGAGAAGCATATGATGTATTTTAGGTTTCTTCTATAGACTTAGAGAGATCAGATGCTCTTTGGAAAATTCTTAGTGTGAGTTTTGGCTTGAGTTAGTTTTATAGTTCGAGAAGTATTGTTTTTTCTTATTTTAGTCGTATTGAGATAGGATAGTTGGGAGTCATGACCCAGCTATCTAAAGTCAATACAAGTAGAGGCTTCATAAACAGTCAGTAGAAGTTGATGTATTCAGTTACAGTTTCCTTTTGTAAAGGTAGAGTTTTAATCTCATAAAGTTCATAATTGTATTGATCAAGTTTAGAGAAGTGCTATGTTTTCACTGATTTTATTTAGATTTAAGCATTTTATTCAGTCGCGTATGAGTTATGCCAGCATGAGGGTTAGCTTGGGGTCACTTGTGCCCCTAAGCACCATGTGATGTCTTAGGACCCAATTTTGGGGCGTTACAGTAGTCACGGCAGTATCATTGATCACCCACATTGTTCACCCTATGACTAATATCACACGACTTATCATGTGACACTACGACTCATAAAGTGTTAGTCGTACTCAAGACAGAATAGTTGGATAATCACAATGGTTACCTTATAATTTGGTGCCTTATAAATCATATTGAGTCATCACGGCTCATATGGACAAGTTGTGGTTAGGGAGTGATCTTAAAGCTCAGAGATTTTTCAAGGATTAAAATTTTGGGTATTACAATCCCTCACATTGATGATTTATTTTACCATCTTCAAGGAGCAAAGATGTTCTATAAGATTGATTTGAGGTCCGATCACTATTAGTTGAGGATATCCTAAAGATAACCTTTAGGAACCGGTATAGTCATTATGAGTTCCTAGTGATGTATTTTGGGTTGACAAATACCACAACCATATTTATGGATTTCTTGAACTGCGTGTTCAAACCTTATTTAGATTCCTTGGTTATTTTGTCCATTGGTGACATCCTTGTCTACTCGAGGTGTCGAGAGAAGCATATGATGTATTTTAGGATTGTTCTATAGACTTTGAGAGATCATATGCTCTTTGGAAAATTCTTAGTGTGAGTTTTGGCTTGAGTTAGTTTTACAGTTCGAGAAGTATTGTTTTTTCTTATTTTAGTCGTATTGAGATAGGATAGTTGGGAGTCATGACCCAGCTATCTAAAGTCAATACAAGTAGAGGCTTCATAAACAGTCAGTAGAAGTTGATGTATTCAGTTACAGTTTCCTTTTGTAAAGGTAGAGTTTTAATCTCATAAAGTTCATAATTGTATTGATCAAGTTTAGAGAAGTGCTATGTTTTCACTGATTTTATTTAGATTTAAGCATTTTATTCAGTCGCGTATAAGTTATGCCAGCATGAGGGTTAGCTTGGGGTCACTTGTGCCCCTAAGCACCATGTGATGTCTTAGGACCCAATTTTGGGGCGTTACAGTAGTCAAGGCAGTATCATTGATCACCCACATTGTTCACCCTATGACTAATATCACACGACTTATCATGTGACACTACGACTCATAAAGTGTTAGTCGTACTCAAGACAGAATAGTTGGATAATCACAATGGTTACCTTATAATTTGTTGCCTTATAAATCATATTGAGTCATTACGGCTCATATGGACAAGTTGTGGTTAGGTAGTGATCTTAAAGCTCAGAGATTTTTCAAGGATCAAAAATTCTGGGTATTACAATCCCTCACATTGATGATTTATTTTACCATCTTCAAGGAGCAAAGATGTTCTATATGATTGATTTGAGGTCTGATCACTATTAGTTGAGGATATCCTAAAGATAACCTTTAGGAACCGGTATGGTCATTATGAGTTCCTAGTGATGTCTTTTGGGTTGACAAATACCACAACCATATTTATGGATTTGTTGAACTGCGTGTTTAAACTTTATTTAGATTTCTTTGTTATTGTGTCCATTGGTGACATCCTTGTCTACTCGAGGTGTCGAGAGAAGCATATGATGTATTTTAGGATTGTGCTATAGACTTTGAGAGATCATATGCTCTTTGGAAAATTCTTAGTGTGAGTTTTGGCTTGAGTTAGTGACATTCCTTGGACATGTGATGTCTAATAATGGGATTGGGGTAGACCTGACAAAGACTGAGGCTATTCATGATTAGGAAAGAACCTCATCTTTGACTGAGTTTTGTAGTTTCATCAGTCTGGACGATTACTATAGGTAAGTCATTAAGTGTTTTGCAAGTATTGCAACACCAATGACTAGTTTGACTCGAAAGGAGGTTCCTTTATAATTTTCTGAGGATTGTGAGTAGAGCTTTGGAAAGCTTGGGTTTTGTGTTTATATAAAAGTGTCAAGTTATTAGTTACGTGTCAAGATAGATATTTTTTGGTTGTGGTAGTTTTCACGCTTAAGATTTGGAGACATTATCTTTATGGTGTACACTGAGAGATAATCATTGATTATCATAGTCTTCAACATCTTATGACCTAGAGAGATTAATTTTACGGTGCATAGATGGATGGAGCTACTTAAGTTTTATGATATCTCTATCTTATATTATTTGGGCAAGAGCAGACGCCTTCAGCTCGAAGGCAGTGAAGTAAGGGTTGATTATCTTGTATTTCAATTTCTCAGAGGCTATTGCCTTAGGACATTAAATCCTTGGCTAACTTAATTGTGCGATTTGACATTTCTAACCCTAGGAGAATTCTTGCTAGTTTTGAGGTAAAGTACTCACTACTGAGCATATTCATAGTCGTCTGATTGAAGATAAGAGACTTCACATCATCTGTTATTAGGCGTTGAGTCCATGATGGCTACAATGGATTTTGAGGTTGTTTTTATGTTCGATAGTCATTTTTGTATCCTAAGGGTGGATAACTTGATCCAGTCAATTTCTTGTAAGGCTCACAGCTCTAGATATTTTATTCACCAGGGTATAACTAAGATGTATAGATATTTGAGATAGCATTACTAGTGGAGTGGTATGAAAAAAGATATGGAATACTTTGTAGTTCGTTGCCTATGTTGTCAAAAGGTGAAGATCAAGCATCATAGACCATTTGGCTTGATTTAGAGATCTCCTATTCTCGAGTGGAAATAGGATAAAATTACCATGGACTTTGTTAGTGGTTTGTGACACGACGTAAACCAGGGCCTTGTCATGATGGCTAACTCAAGGACAACAAGGACCAGAGATCACCCCCAACACCCTAAATTGCAAACCACCTTACACCCATGTCGGATGATTTCCAAACATATAACAAGATAGTGTACAATAACTTAAGAATGTTGTAATGCAAGTCTATAAACAACCACCGACGACTGGGCGAACGACTGATCAACACTATATAATAACCATAGTAGTCCAAGTAAAGTCTTCTAAATAATGAACTGAATTGAATATCAATAAAGTGTTGTGACATGCCCCCGACTATAGCCAAAAATAGCATCCAATAGTAAATAAATAAAAAGAGAAACAAAATTCTGAAATGGAGCCTTATGAAGTATGAAAGCTCACCACTTCAAGTCGACTCTCTATCAATCTATGATCACTTAGAAAGAGAAGTAGAAGTATGGGCAATTCCTACATCTCATGAGAATACAACATCCGAAGATGGTTAGCTGGGTGAATGCTAGCATGTAACTCAGGGATAAGGATAAAATAATATTGTCAATTGAAATAGAGTCCACCAATGCATAATAACCATATGCAAATACCTATATACATTATATGCAGGGAAAGGGAACAAGGTTTAGCATGCACTTTGAAACCTTAACATGGACTGTGTAGCTCAACTGTCATATAATAGTACCTACGGGTTATATGGTCCCCATGTCTCACCCCATGGTCGGGACCTGGTGCATGTAGCCATATGAACCAGAGAATAATCTCATATATATTCACACGGGGGTCTCAAACCTCCCAACATATACTAAGGTGACTTAAGCACCCAATCATATAATGACTTATGGGGGACTCGAACCACTTTAATCGTGAAGTAGTAATAAGAGGAACTCGAACCACCCTGGTCACCTTGACCAACGTGTCAAAAATTATGGTTTCTAGTGTCAATCACCCATACCTCCACTTTCATGACTTAGCTAAACAACACTTATTAGAGTCAACCAAAAAAAGTATCACACATTCCACATTAAGGCAAACATTGTTGGTATCATCATATCAACTACACTTGCAAGTTAACAACAATATGCCAAAACAATTCTCATTAACTTGGAGAAAACAACTCCCTTTGTTCATTAATACATGGTGGGAGACACTGACTCTCTTTGTTCATTAAATCATACCATTGTATTTCAAATACCTCTTTATATCATGCAATAGTTTAAGACTTGTTCGATTTTACAAATTTCCACAGTTCTCATAATTGTTGCTAATTTCTTATATGAGGTTGGGGAAATAACCACTTTAAAAGTCACAAGTATGGCAAAATCGCAATTCCCTAGTTCTTTCACCATACCCAAGCACCCACAGTTCAAAACTATAAATAAAGCATGAAAAATATATATAGACCATGAGAAGCATTCTTCAATTCATAAATATTCAAAATCCCCAACCCTTGATTCATAACCAATAGAAGTATCTCATGAAGAATACTTTTAAACACATGATTTTACAAAATTAACAATGAGGGAAGAGTAACATGCCTTAAATAGTAAGATGTACGGATAAAAATCACCTTTGAGAGTCCTAATTGATCAACCTTTTAAAACCCCTAACCGTTCTTGACCTTGAGGGATTGTAAGTATTAAGAAGTTATTTTGATGTGTTTTGAGAGTTAATAACACCCTGAAGGGTTTATAATATATGGGTTTAAAGTTAGGTAAGAGGGTAAATATCCAAGATGCCCTTAACATAATAGTTGAAAAAATGCCTTCTTTGACTACGAGTCAACCCTTGACTCATAACTACTACTTACGACTCGACACCATGAGTCATAACTAAAGTAGTACGACTAAGAAAACATATATTTTTGACCTTATGACTCAACCACAGGAATAATAATAGGACCTTACAACTCATAGGGTTAAGACGTAGTCAAAACAGAACCCAAAATAGGATTTACACTAGACACCCTATGATTACACCTAATGACTCAAACATATATTTATGGCTCTTAGCTAGCCACTTGTACTTAGAGCAGAATCAAGCCATAAATTTATTGTTTTGGTTATGACTTATCCCAACGACTCTTTAGAAAACCTTACGACTCATAGGGCCGAATCGTTAGCAGGGTAGTGAGCTCAAAGCTCAAGGAATTTTAAAGGTCCAAAATTTAGAGTGTTTCAGTTTGCCTCATACTTCTCATGTCTCTGATGGTATTTGGGTCATAGCGGATCGGTTAATCAAGTTGGCATATTTCATTCCTATTCAGATGTCTTTCAACACCAAAAAGTTAGCCCATATCTATATTAGTAAGATAGTTTGTTTGCATGGTATGCCTTTATCTATCATTTCAAACTAGGGTTTAATGTTCACTTCTAGATTTTGGAGAAATTTTTAGGAAGAGTTGGTCACTCAGGTTGATCTTAGTACAACCTTTAATGCTCAAACCAACGATAGTTGGAGCATACTATTAAGGTTATCAAGGTGCTCTGATCCTATATTATGGATTTTGAAGGATAGTGGGAGCAATACTTAGACTTGGCAGATTTCGCATAGCCATTAAAGTATTAAAATGATGCATTTTAAGGCTTTGTATGGTAGACGATGTCGTTCTTTGATTTGATGGTTGAGACCTCTGAGGTTAGACCTTGTGGTGCTGACTTGCTTCAGGAGTCACTAGATATAGTCGGGGTGATTTAGGATAGGGTGAGGGCAACTCAGAGTAGGCAGAAGGCTTATGCAAATTGTAGACTTCGTGCCTTGAGATTTAGAGTTGGTGACCTACTACTCCTTAGAGTATTTACCATGAAAGATGGGATAATATTTGTGAGGAAAGTTAAGAACAACCAGAAATATATTGAACCCTTTGTGATTCTTTACACAGTTGTTGAGGTGTCTTATGAGTTAGCTATCCCTCAGATTTTGCTGCAGTCCATCCAATTTTCCATGTTACTATATGGATACAATACATTCCTGACCCATATGATATGCTTAGATGGGACTTAGTTCAATTGCATGAGCTTTTGACCTTCATGGAGGAGCTTATGCTCATATTGGTTAGTGATGACAGGCGGTTGTGCACTAAAGAGATTCCAGTAACTAAGGTTTAGTATTGGCAGTTCCTAGTATGGGAGGCTATTTAAGATATTGTAAGCGAGATGAGAATCTGGTATCATTACCTGTTCAAGGCTTCAAGTACATCTTAATGCTTTACTTTTACGGATAAAAGTTTTTTGTGCTGAATATTATAATGACTTCCAGGTCATTTTCTGTATTTCCACTCATTTTTTTTAGACCTTTCCTATAGCTTTCCCAATTCACTTATGACTTTTTGGAATATATAGTTTGATTACCGAGAAGTTTGTTTGGTTTTTAGAGAAAATTTGCTCTTTTGAAGCTTCGTTGGTTCAAATTGGCTGCCGAGCAAAAATATCAATCAAATGAGCTCATATGCCAATTATAACTGTTCCAACATCTCCTAAACATTGATCTAAGGCTAAGTGGACCCTTAATTTGGGTTCCAAGGCTTTCAGACTTATTTTAGGATATTGTAGAAAGCTAAAAAATAGCAAATAGGTGTGGAAATCACTTTTTGTTGAACGACCTCAAATGGAAATTTCCACTTCACCATTGAGTCTGAAATGCCAAATTTGATTCGGTAGCATAATAAATTTATGTATATGGGATTTTGGATGAATCCTGAGGGGTTGGCAGAGACTTGGAAAAGTGTTGGTGCACCATTTAAGCACCCTTTTGTCCACTTAAGAAAGGGGACTCTAAAGCGGTCGGTCCATTGTTTAAGAGACTGGGTTGCCCAGTAGAGATATGCTTGAGTGGAACTTCTACCGCTTAAGAAGTATCCTCTAAAGAGGCAAGGGGCCACTTATGTGGTACCTATGTAGTTGACCAAGTATCACTAAAGCAACACTAGGTTGCTTAAGCAGTGACCACTTAAGAGGCCCTGTGTCAGCTTAAGTGGTACCCTAATAACTTGGAGGGATATAAAAACCCCACTCACGCTGATTTTCTCTATGTTTCTTTTATATTCATGTCTGTGGAACCCTAAAGAGTATAGAAATTTAGGAGTATGTAGGATCAATTAATGCATTTCTTCTTTGAATTCTTAGTAAGTTTCATCTAATTTTATGGCTAATTTCTCATGATTTATCAAAAAATTCCAAATCATTAATGGGTTGATTATAGCACCATTAGAGCTCATAATTCTCTTATTTTTAGGGTAAATTTTCCTTAAGCATAGAGGGATGTTTTATCTATTTCAAATTCTTTGTTAACCCTTTAATATGGATAGTGCTCATGAGAGAAGATAGTGTTAACCTAGATTGTTAAATAGAATTCATATACGAGGGATATTGCAACCTATAGTATTATTATTTATTAGTAGTAGAATTTTTTTTTTAATAGTTAGAAGTATAGTTATAGAAGTGTAGTGGCATGAAAGGTGGATAAAGAGCGATTAGTTATGCTGAATTGTTGTTTGCTTGAAGTATGAACATAGTTACTGATGGTATCTATTCTATTTGAAAATTATTGGTTATTAATGAAAGCATTTGGTGGTTTAGTATTGTTAATTTAGGTTTCCCTTGTGGCTGCCTAAAGGAGTTTAGTTTAAACTTATAGATCTATGAAAGTAACATAGGTGGATAGATGGGTAAATAGTTATAATATGTAGAAGAAGGAAGTGCTAATGTATTATAATATGATTACCATGTGATCATATGATCATTTGTTATTATTATGAGGTTCTAGTGTACTAGTGTTTCTTGATGCTATATTTTATACCTTCCAAGTGGGAATAGTATGTGAGGTGGGGTTGTAAATTATGTTTAGCACTAGACGTTAAGTTTGAATAGTGGATGATCATCAAGGGGGAAGTAATAATTGCATAGTTAGTGATGCTAGTTAAATTGAAGTGATCTAGTAGGCTTGGGTAGTATATGCAAAAGTTTAAGTCTATTTTATTCATAATTAAGTATGATTTTATACGTATGACATAGAAGTGTGCCCAAGGTGATATGGGGTTGCTTTATTTTCTAAGGTTATTGTGTGTTGTGTGTAGCCAGTAGTACCATTGATTCGCTTAGTGGAAGGAAGCTAGTTGTATAGTATTTGACGTTTTTAGTAGCTAAGTTAAGGTGTTATGGATAGATGATGTTGAGCCTTCTTTGTATGATTTTGATTCTCATAGTTTAGGGAAAAATATATGTTTAGAGATGTTATATTAGTAGGCTATGATGGAAGCAGTATTGTTCATTGAAGGTTTGGGGATATTTATGTTAAGTGTTAAGATCAAAGTTTGAATCCTTAAAGATTGAGCAAATAGAAATAAAAGTTGAAGCTCTAGATGGTGAAAACTTAGGATATGAAGATTCTAAGTTTGTAAGTGTTCAAGTTATTATACGATGACTATTAGGCTATAGAAAGATAGAGTTGTATCTCAGAAGGAAGTATTAGTAGTGGGTTTTTCACTTTCATATGTAGTCTTTCTGAATAAGTGTATTATTCACGTGTATTGTTGTATTCCAAACTCTACAGTACAACGAGTGTAGTTCAGTTTAGAGTTTAGTAAAAGGTTTCACATACTTGGAATGATGGATTAAAGATAAGGGGGGAGATAATAAAACAAGGAACGAAGTCAGGCTCTTAGATTCTAGTAGTGATGCCAGTCTGTTTAGAACACCAGAAAGGAAGGATGAGGCCCAACCCATTCTTATTTAAGCTATTGTACTTTAGCTATCCTAATATCTACTTATGCCTTACATGTCAGTTCCATGATCATAGTTCATGTTCATATACATAATAGAGAATCATGTACTCTCCTAGTTCCTAGTATGAGGATTTCCAGTTCATTCAATTGTCAGAATCATATTCCATAAGTTATTAACTCCAAATTCAGGTCATGCAAATTATGCCTCATGTACTCATGCTTTATAGCATGTTCAATTCCTGTACTCATGCAAAACTATTAGCAATCAGGAAAATTCAGATCTATATCATATATGTCCTCAGATTAGATTTTTTTAATGAATCTATATCGTGAATACTTTATTTCTCAGGAATCAATAAAGTGTCAAGGTATGTTTGGTATCCCTTCATGTTTTAGGCCCTGGTATCCCAACCTTTCAGTGACCTCCCCTTAGATCAATATAGTGATGATGAACAATTATGTAGATGGGAAAGAGTAAATATCTTATGGTGGGAAAGATGTTTGTACACTTGTTTTATGTAAGTCTATAAGTGAAGGAATATTGAGGTGAAGATTTTTGAGTATGAATTGGTTAGTTGGGAGTATTTTATGTGTGTCTTCTTAAGAATAGTGAATGAGAGTTGTTATTGATAGAGGTATAAGAGAATATGAGAAAGATGCTTTTAAGGGTGTTTGTTTGGAAGTGCATATGTGGTTATGAAAATAGGTTTGAATGTTATGTTGATGTGTCATTGGATGAATGCATTGCGTGTTAGTAAATTCCTAGTAAGAGGTTGAATTTACTTGTTAAAGTGATAAGAAGAATTATCCTAGAGATGAGCAGTTATGAGAATGGTTGGGGCACCGAATTAATAGTTCAGACTAGTATTATGGTGTTATGTGAAGTACCTTGTGATTTCGAGTTAGGCTTGACCATGATGAGAGAATTTTGTTCAGTTTAGACTTTAGTAGATGGATTTACCAATGCACATGTGAGAATTATAAGTTGAATCAAGTGAATATAGTATTTAAGGGGATATTATAGTTGAGGGAGTATATAAGAAGCATTGCTAATCTTGAAAGTAAGAAGTTGTATTGCTTAAGGCCTAGTAATTCTATCCTAGCTTATGATTTATAGGTCTATGTTCCATGCTATAGAGTTGTAGCAATGTTGAAATTTCTTATTCAAATGTCATGTTCAAAGCATGCCTAGAGTTCATTGCTCCCTAATATCGTTAGAACTCCCTAGAAGGGTGTTGAATAAATACCCCATTTAGGTGTGATTATTCAGTATGATCTAGTCCATATAGCCTACAATCTAGTTTAGCAATCAAATATATAAGCTCCTATAGATTTCCAACTTTCCATCTAGCCATACTACCCAAAGTTTTGCGAGTATGGTTATTCTATGAGGTAAAATGTTTAAATTTGTGCAAATTATGAGGTCTGCTCCGTCCATGCATCAGGCATCAGTCTTAGATTTAGCTATTTAGTAATGTTTCAGTTCATAAGTATTTAGTGGATGATCTTAGTTTTCTAAGTATTCTAGCTCAGACAATGTAATACCAATGGTATGATCTTAGCCTTGTTGTCTCATAATTCGTGCCCATATAATTTATCACTTCTTAGTTCTATATGTATGATTGCATTATCAACACTTTAAGAAAATTATAAACTCTCAGCATGAATCAGCTCCTTATAGCAAGTAAAGGAAAGTAAACTCAGATTTCAGTTTCATGATAGTGGTTTCTAAAGTTTTAGACTTATTCATGTAAGTATATTTCCGGACGTGCATGTTTAGTATATAATATCAGTTACCTTAGTTCAGAATTCTCAGTCCAATCAGTCTCAGTCAAGGATGAATGTTATCAAGGGGGAGATATTGTAATACCCCATACTTTTTCTAGTCCCATTTAGCTCCTAGTCTATCAAGGGTGAACTTTAAAAGTAAATAACCCTGGATACGTGTATACTTTTGCAGTTCTAAACCCTCCAATGTGTAGAAAACTGAATCAGCTTTCCAATGATACAAATTTTGCCTCAATTCTATACTCGATTGAGAAGTTATGGCAGTTTTAGTGAAAGAAGTAGGGCATCGCGATGAGCACCGCATTGCGGTGAAGGACAAATTTGCAGTTGTTCGATTTCCAGTGGAGCACCGCGATTGGCCCGCATAGTGGACAAGTTCCAGTTCCCATTTATCCCTTACAAGTAGCTCAACGCAATTTGCCTATATCATGTCAAAATTCTCAATTGGACAGACACTGCATCACGGTGGAGTGCAAAGTAGCAGTCGACCCTTTTCTAGTGAAGCAACGCGATTTTACCGCATCATGCCAGAGGCCAAAATGGCGGTCTTCTGCTTTCTATTAAGCCACTGTGATACTGGTGCATTGCAGTGTTGTGCCAAATTAGGATTTTCCAATTCTGAGTTAAATTTTACAATGGGCCCTCTAGTCATTTCCCCAAGCCCCAAATCATGTAAAACAAAAAATCTTGCCATATCTAAGCAAATTATGCATGTTTTTCATCCACTTTCTCTCAAAAAAACTCTAATAGATCAAACCTTAATCCCCAAGAAATCCAAATTCCACCATTCTTTTTCCAAGATGACTCAAAATTAAGGATTCCCCAATTTAAGAACTTCAAGAATCAATCTTCAAGAGCACAACTAGAAACACAAACTTCAAACTTCTTCATTCAGTCCTCAATTAAGGTATGTGGGGTTCTTAAACAAGGATAATCATTTAATCCTTGTGTCCAAAATTAGTGTTAAAGTTGAATTTTTCATGAAATTATATGAATTTCAGTTTAAGGTTTATACTCACTCATCACTATTTGAATATTTTGATACAAGTGATTTAGATGATGAATTGCATATCTACTTTCATATTTTTATGCGTGTGACAATATTTTCCAAATTTAGAAATGAGTTATCAAGATTTTCATTATTTATGAACTTTATGATGATTTGACATGAGTTAAAGGATTGGTCTTAAGCCCTACTTTGAATATTGATGTTTCAAGAAAGATGTCAGTTTTAAGCATCCCATGACTTGTTATATTCAGATTTTTAAAAAAGATTTCATCTTTTGATCTCATCTTAGATATAGAATCCACTTCACAGATTTAGCTACAGTTTATAGTAAATAGATTTACAAGACGTTTTCATTGTAAACCCTTATATTAATTTTAAAAGTGGATTTCCTATAGAATGAGTGAACAAATTAAAGGGAGTAGTATTTAGCACCAAGTGGGAAGTATGGATTTAGCGCATCCTACTTCCCTAGAACTATGAGCCAACATAGGTACATATTTAGATTATTCCCATTTCTATATGGATGATAGTTACAGATGTGATCACTTAGCTTAGGTTATACTCCTTGGAAAAAGTATGACACCTCTCCCCATTGTGTGGTTTTCCAATGAGGGAACTAGATGTTGGACAATATGATAGATCACATAGTGTATGTCGGTTGGAAGAACCTCCCTACAGAAAAGTTTAATCCTAACAGAAAATAATTACAACACAACTTTTAGAAACTAAGTGTAAAGGCTCACAATTTTATTCATATTTTTCTTTACATAAGTCATTAGCCATGAGATTTCACCTTTTAGTTTTATAAGACCCTACAAAGTTCCTTCGTATTCTGGGCTTTAGAGCGTGTCAAGTGAAGTGTAATTCTAGTCCTAAAAGATTGAGAAAAGACTTTCCAAGTGAATGGTATTTAAACCATATAGAATTTTCTTAAATTTGACATTTTATCATGTAGAGAATTGAATTATCTTTCCAACGATACCAATTTCATCCAAATTCGGCATCGGGGAGAGAAGTTATAGCCTTTTTACTGAGAGTTATCGGAACCACCCAGGTGCGACGGACGATCCGATAGACCGTTGAGTCTACAATGGACCTTCATGACCAAGGAAGAAACTCCCTTTCCTAGCACAAGTGCGACGGCTAAGACGACGGACCGTCAAGGCTGCGATGGACAATCGCTGAGACCGTCGCCAATAAGGCAGTGTGGTTTTATCCTAGCCATCATGCGACGGATAATCTGATGGATCATCGAACCTATGATGGACCATTGATCTGACCGTGGCATCGAGATACTGTATTCCTTTTCTGGTCATCGTGCAACGGACGACCCGATGGACCATCGGACTTGCGATGAACTGTCGCTTCGACCGTCGCAGACCCCATTCAGTATTTTTAGATCATAGTTAAAAGGGATTTTTGGTCTTTTCCACTCTTTTATCAACAATATATATTCCAAACGAAGAAAATGGCTTCATTCATCATCCAAAACACATGAGAGCTAGAGTTTCTCCCTCAATATCAAATCTAAAACCCTTCTCAAGAAATCCAAGAACTCACCATAGATTTACAAATTGAGTTGATATTTAATCTCCCAAAGTTCAAGGGTTGCAAGAACCCTCTCTCAAGAGTAGGAATAAGAGTTTGAAGCAAACTTGTTAATCCAATTTCATAATCTAAGGTATGTGGAGTTTTTCACAAGGGTAATCCTTTCATCCTTGTGCCCAAAGGCTTATTTAAACTATGATTTTCTGCAATCTATGAGATTTTACATGAATTTGAATTAGGGTTTTTCACTTATTATTATTGATTGTAATATTTTGATGTTTCCCAGTATTTGAGAGTCTAATGGAATGATATTCACATGTTTTCTTGAGAAATTGCAGTTGGTTCTATACCCCATGATTTTAATCCTTGAGAAATTAATAGTTGAAATATTTCAGATATTGAAGTATATGAGTATGTTGAGATTTTGAGACAAATTGCTGAAATTTTCAGATTTCTACAAGAGTTATGAATCTATATGCTATCTATTATACTTTTGATGAGTTTTAACTTGAGAGTTAATTATGGGTTATTGAGCCCTACTTGAGATTTGCAATTTTATGAACTCTTATGCTATAAGAACCCATGATTTGAAGTATTCTAAGATTATTGAGAAATGTTTTGACCTAATGGTCATGGAGTTTTGAAATCCACTTTACTACATGAGATTACAGATTTGATTATTGGGTTCTTGATGAACCATGAGATTATTTTAATGTTAATTTCCATGAGATGATCAAGATAAACTAAAGGGAGTAGTATTTAGCATTGAGTTGGGTAAGTTACTACGGTTTCTTAACTCAGAACTACGTGCCACCAAAGGTTTGAAATTTTTGGCCTAAGATTGAGATATTAGGCCCGAGGCTGAGATATGTGATCACTTAATTGAGGTTATACTCCCTGGAAAGAGTATGACACTCCTTCCCAACGTGGGGTTTCTTCCTTAGGAGGACGAAATGTTGGATTCCATGTAGCTCGCATGGTTTATGTCAGTTAAGAGAACCTCCTTTGATACAAGTTATTTTTCCTAATAGTAAAGTTGTAGATTTGCTCCCTAAGACCAAAGTATTTTCCCTTGATATAAGTATTTTCCCTAAAGCTTGAAACGAGATATTTTCCTAAAGTGAATAAAATGCCTTCAAGTATGTTTCAAAGTTATATGATTCCGAATTCCAACTACTTGATTTTAAAAGAGTTATGAGTTTTTGAGAATTAAAGAAGTTTTACTCTTCATGAGACATATGAATGAGTTAAAAATATTGTTTAAAGTTTCCTTTAGCCTATGGGTAATGAGAATAAGAGAATATTACCGATTTCAAAGTTAAACTATGATGACTCATGAGATTCGTGTTACATGCTCCAGTCTACATGATTCATGAGCTTTGCATTTTATAATTATTCGAGCCATGTGAGTCATTACTTAATGCATGCATGATTTGATTAAAAGTTTTGATGTTGTTTTATATAAATGCATACACCCCCACATAGTCAGTACAATCCCAAGTATTGATCATTATTTATGTCTATGTACTACATTGTATTATAATGTAGGTTCAGGGGCTCAATCCCAGCCTTGTCAGTGACTTTCGAGTACCTCTGTCTACATTTCTATAGTGGTGAGTCCTCATGGTTTGAGGACCTATCTTTAGACATTTCTGTATTTGAGAGACTATATTTTTACTTTCAGTTCATTTTGAGTCAGTTGGGGACCTGCCCCAATGGCTCTCTAGTCCATGGATTAATAGAGGCTTTATCAGACTAGTTATCATATTGTGATTGTGTTTAGAATTTCAGTATTATGGTCGCTTGGATCGAGTATTTTCTCTGTATCTCCCTTCATATGATATGACTATACTAGTGTTTGATTTATTTTATCTTGAAATGAGTTTTATTAGTAGAAACAGGCTCAAATGATTAGCTTAGGGCTACTTGTTGCCTTAAGCACTGTGTGACATCCCAGGAGGCAATTTTGGGTCTTTAAAAAATTGGTATGAGATCCTAAGGTTCTAAGGAGTCCTAGGGAGTCTGACAAGCCACGTTAAGTAGAGTCTTGATCATCTGTGTGTAGTGCGCCACATGTATGAGCAAGAGGCTACAAGATGTTTTAGGAAAAGGTTGTTTCTTTCTTTCAGATTACATCACTCCTGTAGTTGTCCCCCTCATCTAATAATTTGTGCTCTCCTATTTTAGAAAATGCCTCTCCGAAAAGTGAATGCCCACATAAATGATGATGAGTAACCCCCACACGTTGATCCATTGAATGAGACTGTGTCTCATGCTGAGTTTCCGGTGGCCTTTCAGGCATTAGAACAAGCAGTCACCGCTAATGTTCGGGCCAATAACCAGGCCATAGATGCAAATCAGCAGGGAAGTGATGTAGCTACTTCTAGGATCTATGATTTCATGTGGATGAATCCACCAGAGTTTTATGGGTCCAAGGCAGAGAAAGACCCATAGTTGTACCTTAAGGAGGTGAGAAGATCACGCAGGTGATGCATGTTTCAAAGGAAGAAAATGTTGAGTTAACGTCTTACAGGTTGAAGGACATAGCTTTTGACTGGGTTGTATCATGGAGGAGGGGTAGAGGTGAGGATGCTACTCCTATGACTTGGCAGGTATTCCAAGATTCATTATTGGACAAGTTTTTTCTGCTTGAGATGAGGGAATTAAAGATTGAGGAGTTTATGAACTTGAGGCAGGGCTCTTTGACTATTAAGGAGTACTGCTTGAAGTTCAACCAGTTGTCCAAGTATGCTCCTGATTTGATTTCTGACACCTGGGCTAGTATAAGCAAGTTCGTGATCGGTGTTTCTGGGTTGGTACTGAAGGAGTGTAGGACTATAATGTTGTATAGGGATATGGATCTAGCTAGGTTGATGACGTATGACCAGAAGATAGAGGTAGAAAGATTAGAGAGAAAGATAGAGTGAGGGGTAACAAGAGGGCTAGATCTGAGTAGCATAAGTTTAGCCAGTCTAGGTTCCATGGAGGGAACCGCCCTCAGTTTCATAGACGTCCGTCTATACCAATGCCTTCATCAGCTAGTGCTCTCATGCCTAGAGGTAGACAAGAGCAAAGTGGTAGGCCTTTTATGTCCAGGTTGCAGAACAATGTTGGTAACAGGCCCCTTATCCTCCTTGTACTAAGTATGGTAGGGATCATCTCGGTGAGTGTTTTGTAGATTTGAGGGGAAATTTTGGTTGTGGCAAGCAGGGCCACAGACTTAGAGATTGTCCTCATACTAGACATGGTAACAGAGATGCCCGACCTCAGGCACAAGCTACTAGTGCACCAGCTCCTGTTCCCAGTCCCTCCCCTCCTTAGGGCGCTTCATTTAACACTACTAGCGGTAAGCACCAGAATAGATTCTATGCCTTACCATTCCATCAGAAGAAGGAGGAATCTCCCAATGTTGTTAAAGGTATGCTTCGTGTCTTTTTCTTTGATGTCTATGTGTTATTGGACCCCGGGTCAAGTCTCTCTTATGTGTACCCACTTGTAGCTGTGAATTTCAAAATAAGTCCCGAAAAGATTTTTGAGCCTTTCCTAGTTTCTACACCAGTAGGGGAGTCAGCTGTTGCTAAACAAGTGTATAGAGATTGTCCTATTACTGTTCTTCATAGAGTCATACTTGCTAATTTGATAGACTTAGACATGGTGTATTTTGACCTTATTTTGGGTATGATTGGCTTTATTCTTGTTATGCATCTATAGACTATTGTACCCGTGTGGTCAAGTTTTAGTTCCCTGATGAGCCAGTTTTTGAGTGGTCTGAGAGTTCGGTATCTCCCAAGAGTCATTTTATCTCCTATCTCAAAGCGAAAAATCTAATATCCAAGGGTTACATCTATCACCTAGTTAAAGTCAAAGACACTAAGTACAAGGCTCCAACTATTCAGTCAAGTCAAAATTATCAATGAGTTTCCAGATGTTTTTTCAGAATATCACCCAAGGGTACCTCCCGATAGAGAGATAGAATTTGGGTTTGACCTTCTTCCCAACACTCACCCCATTTCTATTCTGTCATACAGTATGGAACCTGCTGAACATAAGGAGTTGAAAGAGCAATTCAAAGATCTTTTAGACAAAGGTTTCAAAAGGCCCAGTATTTCTCCTTGGGGCACACCTATTCTATTCTTACAGAAGAAAGACGGTTCTTGTAACACCCTAATTTTCTGAACTTGAATGCTTCACGGTGCTTATGACCTCGAAGGACCACCAGCTAACCCATAACTAATATCTATACCTGTATACTACATAATATATCACAAAATGCAGAAACATGAGCATGAAAGCCCATAAGGTTCTAACTGAATAAACGTCTGATAATAAAATGTCTAAAAAAGGTATAACAATACCAAAACATGTCATAAATACTGAAAATAATGAGATCAGAATATCTAATCTGACATTTAGTCTGAAATCCGCTAACTGAACTGAATAAGGAGTTGAAGGAACATGTCTCCAACTAACTCTATCTAGCAACTGAATAGTAAATATAGCAATAATCATATCATCCTCGAAAGAGAAGGACTCACTACAAACTCTGAACACTAGAATACTACTGCTAATCTGGAGCTCGTGCCTCTGAACCTATGGTGTAACATAAGAGAAAGCACCATAGTGCAAATGAGTTAGTACGTCTAAATATACTGAGTATACGAGTGAGGTAGGCTAAATGCAAAGGTTTATATGCATGAAAAATGCTGACTAATATGAATGTGAGAATACATATATGCATACATAACTGTAACTGAACTCGTGGAGAAACTGACTACCTAGTCTAAATACTGACTACATGAGTGTACTGATACTGAGATACTAAATATATGAATGACTATTTTTGATAGTTTGAATTATGAAGAACTGGTCTGAATGACTGTGTCCAACAGTCCTGAAATTGAGTACTGATAGTATAAGTTCTGAGAACTAGTAATAATAATAACATCAGTGACTGTATCTGATAATCCTGAATCAGATAGAACTATATAAGTCCCGTACTATATTTTAGTTGATTGTATCTAACAGTCCTAATATACTGAAATCTAAAGAACTATCTGAGTTCTTTTTAGAGATTGGGTGACTGTAGCTGACAATCTTAAGATCTGTAACTAAAACTGTGGGAAGTACTTGTCTAACTGACATGCCCCAACCTAGGCTGACTGGGGTCCAATCTCTACCCTGACTGGAAGGGTGTCAATACCGCACTACTGGTAAGGACAACATATGAGCAACCCTCATATAAAAGGTAACTTTAGTGAGAATGGTAGGAACCCTCATAGAACAGGTTAATCCACATATTCTACCCTCATATAACAGGCTGTGATGTCTCAACTTATGCTAGCTACATAGTTTTGGAACTTAGGGATTGGTTCTAAGGATCTCAGTCCTAATTTAGCGGGTAAGTCCCCATCCCTAGGATCACTCGGTGCTGAATCCTACTCCCATCTGAAAGACACTGAACTAAATAAATGGGATGAACTGAATAACTGAATTGAACTGATTAGCTGAACTAATACTGATTAACTAGATTGATACTAGTGGTATTGTTTAGCGGAGCTAAACTAAATTTACTAGATTCCGATGACTGATGGAATGTACTAAGTTCTGAGGACTAGATGAGACTACTGAAGTTACTGAGATTGACTTTGAATACTGAAGTTATAGATATCACTGAGTACTGAGATTACTTAGATTAGTGAACTACTGAGATTACTGAGGTTTCTGAGCACTGAAATTACTGAGAATACTGAACTTGTCAGATTACTGAGTTTTCCTGAGTCACATGATTGACTGAATTCTACTGAATCATAGCTTGATTTTGTATATCGTGAAAGATGACATGGCTCTAGGCACATAACTATAGTTTTTGGGTACGAATAACCTCAGGACTTGATGGAAGGAAACTGACACAACATGATAGACTTGATTATAAGATTGGAGTCCACAATTCATATTATCATAAATAGAGGACATTATACATCATGTACTTCCTCAACATATTAAGCATGGTAGGGAGTTCAAAGCTATATTTTGTGTGCATATTGTATATCTCCATTATTATACATGCTTCATACCACAACAATAGCAACACATGAAAAGCATGGAATTAATATTAAAGTATATTGCTAACATGGACTTGTCATTTAGACATCATGGAACCATATAAACATGAATTTCTCGCATCCTAAGCATTTTATTGAACACCTTGCATGTATTCTTTAAGGAATAGGTGTGCTTCATAAATTGTACCATTTTACACTATCTAAGGTTCATAGTTTTCAACTAACAAACATATACGTTCCATGAAGACACCCCTAGATATCATCTTGAAACTAAAACAACAATCATCAACATGTACATGCTCATAGCACCACAAAAAGTTCAGAAAATAGTATTTGAAACATGGTTCTTGAGCTCTATGAATAGATTGGATCCATAGATAAACACTACGCATACCTTAAATCTTGATCTTGAAAGAGATCTAATGTTTTTAAAGGTTCCTGAAGATATCCTTAGGCTTTCCCTTGATTTTTCTTGACTAGGGTTAACCTCTTTGGGAAAGAATGTTTTTGTTCCTGAGGAGATGATCTGGATAGAAACCCCTAATCTTGTGGTTGAAAGCATAAGAGAGGTTTTGGAGATACTTAACTGAAGAAAAATGAGAAAAATTATGCCTCTTTAGGGTTATAAGTCGTGGGAAGTGAAGGGAAAAGACCAAAATCTAAAGAACTATCTTAGTTCTTTATTGAGACTGGGTGACTGTAGCTGACAGTTCTGAAATTTATAACTGAAAATATGGGAAGTATTTTTCTAACCGACATGCCCCAAGCTATGCTGACTGGGGTCCAATCTCTGCCCTGACTGGAAGGTTGTCAATATTGTGCCACTGGTAAGGACAACATGTGAGCAACCCTCATATAACAGGTAACTCTAGTAATAACGGTGGGACCCCTCATATAACAGGTTAAGCCACCTTATCTACCCTCATATAATAGGTTGTAATGTATCAACCTATGCTGGCTACATAGTTATGGAACTTAGGGATTGCTTCTAAGGATCTCAATCCTAATCTAGCGGGTGAGTCCCCATCCCTAGGATTACTCGATGTTGCATCCTACTTCCATCTGAAAGACACTGAACTAAATAACTGGGCTGAACTAAATAACTGAACTGATTAGCTGAAATGATACTAATTAACTAGATTGATACTAGTGGTATTGTTTAGTGGAGCTAAACTAAGTTTACTAGATTCTGATAACTGACAAAATGTTCTAAGTTTTGAGGACTAGCTGAGAGTACTGAAGTTACTGAGATTGACTTTGAATACTGAAGTTAAAGATATTACTGAGTACTGAGATCAATGAGATTAGTGAACTACTGAAATTACTGAGGTTATTGAGGTTACTAAGCACTGAAATTACTAAGAATACTCAACTAGTGAGATTACTGAGTTTTCCTGAGTCACATGATTGACTGAATTCTACTGAATCATAGCTTGATTTTGTATATCGTGAAAGATGACATGGCTCTAGGCACACAACTATAGTTTTCGGGTACAAATACCCCCATGACTTGATGGAAGGAAACTGACACAACATGACAGACTTGATTATAAGATTGGAGTCCACAATTCATATTATCATAAATAGAGAACATTATACATCATGTACTTCCTCAACATTTTAAGCCTGGTAGGGAGTTCTTAGCTATATTTTGTGTGCATATTGTATATCTCCATTATCATACATGCTTCATACGACAATAATAGCAACACATGAAAAGAATGGAATTCATATTAAAATGTATAGCTAACATGGACTTGTCATTTAGACATCATGGAACTATATAAACATGAATTTCTAGCATCCTAAGCATTTTATCGAACACCTTGCATGCATTCTTTAAGGCATAGGTGTGCTTCATAACTTGTACCATTTTATACCATCTAAGGTTCATAGTTTTCAACTAACATATATGTTCCATAAAGACACCTCTAGATATCATCTTAAAACTTAAAAAACAATCATAAACATGTACATGCTCATATCACCACAAAAAGTTCACAAAATAGTATTTGAACCATGGTTCTTAAGCTGTATGAACGGATTGGATCCATAGATGAACACTACACATACCTTAAAGCATGATCATGAAAGAGATCTAATGTTTCTGAAGTTTTCTGAAGAAATCCTTAGGCTTGCCCTTGGTTTTTCATGACTAGGGTTTAACCCCTTTGGCAAAGAATGTTCTTGTTCCTGAGGAGATGATCTTGAGAGAAAACCCTAATCTTGTGGTTGAAAGCATAAGAGAGGGTTTTTGAGATGCTTAATTGAAGAAAAATGGGAAAAATTATGCCTCTTTAGGGTTATAAGTCATGGGAAGTGAAGGTAAAAGACCAAAATACCCTTATGAAATAAATTCTCAATTGCTGAAAATAATAACTGATGATATTTGTGACATGGCATCAAAAATAAAGTAAGCCGTCAAAAATGTCATCACATAGAAGTTGGATTCTGCCTAAGGATGACGACATTTGTGACATGGCATCAAAAATATAGTAAGCAGTAAAAAATGTCGTCATACAGTAGTTGGATTCTGCCTAAGGATGACGATATTTGTGACATAGCGTAAAAAATATGGTAAGCTACGCCGAATGTCATCACTTAGGAGCTGGTTTCTGCCTAAGGCTGATGACCTTCATGATAGGGCGTCACAAATGTGGTAAGCTACCACAAATGTCGTCACTTAGGAGCTGGTTTTTGCCTAACGCTGACGACCTTCGTGATAGGGCATCACAAATGTGGTAAGCTACAATGAATGTCATCACACTGTTTCTATCCTGACATACTGGAGTAAAATAGGAATAACTCTTTGCTCCGATATAGGATATATGCAAAATTTGTATAGTTGGAAATCTAATTCAATTATCCATCTTTTAATAGGTCATGAGCTCACAAATTCCAAGTATAATGAGAGATATGCTCATTTGAAGTTGACTATACCAATATCCTTCTGAAGAATTCAATCGGTAAGAAATATTTTAATTCGTCTGATAGCTGGAGTTATTTAAAGCCTTAATATATATCTAACTTAATCATTAAACTATAAAAGAACCATGATGTACTATGCATGAGCTTGGTACATGGCTCTAATATTGGTTTGATTTTTCAAGGTATTACAATTCTTTGTGTATCTATATTGACTATAGTCAATCTAACCAGGTCACAGTCAAAAATAAGTATCCTCTTCTGAGAATTGATGACCTGTTAGATCAATTGTAAGGTACGAGTTATTTCTACAAGATATACCTTAGATCCAGCTATCACCAATTTAAAGTGAGGGAAATATGATATTCTAAAGAAAGCCTTTCGAACCCGCTATGGTCACTTTGAGTTTTTTGTCATGTCTTTCAGGCTAACCAATGTACCAGTAGTTTTTATGAACCTTATGAATCATGTGTTAAAGCAATATCTTGATATTTTTGTCATAGTGTTCATAGATTACATCCTTGTCTTCTCCCGCAGTTAGCATGATCATGAAGATCACCTTAGAATTGTTATGAAAACTCTAAGAGGTCACCAATTTTTTGCCAAATTTAGTAAGTGTGAATTTTGGATAAGGTCTGTAGCCTTTCTGGGTCATATTATTTCAGCCAAAGGTATTAGAGTTGATCCCCAAAAGACAAAAGTTGTAAGAAATTAGACTAGACCTATCTCTCTGTCTGACATTAGAAGTTTCTTGGGTCTAGAGGGCTACTACCATCATTTTGTTGAAGGTTTCTCTTCTATTGCATCTCCCATTACCCAATTGACTCAAAATAAATTTAAGTTTCAGTGGTCAAATACCTGTGAGAAGAGTTTTCAAGAGTTGAAGACTCGACTTACTTCAGTCCCTATGTTGACTTTGCCTGATGGTATAGATGGTTTTGTGGTGTATTGTGATACCTCTAGAATTTTTTTGGGTTTTGTGTTGATGAAAAGTTGTAAGGTTATAGCCTATGCCTCTATACAGTCAAAGCCGCATAAGAAGAATTACCCAACCTATGATCTTGAGTTAGCTGTTGTGGTCTTTGCTTTGAAAATCTGAAGACACTATCTTTATGGTGTTTATGATGATGTATTTAATGATCATAAGAGCCTACAACATGTGTTTACTCAGAGGGAGTTGAATCTTAGGAAGAGAAGGTGGTTAGAGTTGTTAAAAGTCAATGATATAAGTGTGTTGTATCACCCGGGCAAGGCTAATATAGTGGCGGATGCCCTTAGCATATTTTCTATGGGTAGTGTTGCTCATGTAGATGAAGGTAAGAAAGAGTTAGCTCGTGATATGCATTGTCTGGCTAGATTGCATGCCAGGTTGCTTGATTCAACTGAGGGAAGTACTTTGGGGAAAAGTAATTCTGAATCCTCTTTAGTTTCGAAAGTAAAGGAGAAGCAAGATAGAGATCCTAGTTTGGTCAAACTGAAGGAGGCCGTTAAGGACCAAAAGGTAGAAGTTTTCTCCCAAGGGGGAGATGGCGTGTTGAGATTACAGGGTAGACTGTGCATTTATTGTATTGATGATCTGAGGTAGAGGATTATGGCTGAAGCGCATGGAATATGGTACTCTATTCATCTCAGCGCTACCAAGATGTACCACGACTTGTGGGAAATCCATTGGTGGAATGGTATGAAGAAGGATATAGCTGAGTTTGTAGAAAAGTGTGAAATATTCAAACAGGTTAAGGTAGAACACCAAAGACCTGGTAATGTGATGAAAGAGTTTAGTATACCCATTTGGAAGTAGGAGATAGTAAATATGCACTTTGTGACCGGATTACCTCTTTCGTGTCATCATCTTGATTCTATTTGGGTTGCTATTGACAGGATGACTAACTTCGCACACTTCTTTCTCGTGCATACATCTTATACAATGGACGATTATACTAGATTGTATATCTGGGAGTTAGTCAGGCTGTACGGAGTTCCCTCATCTATCATTTTGGATAGGGGTACTCAATTTACTTCTCAATTTTAGAGGGCATTTCAGTAGGGTCTTGGTGCCCAAGTTCTTTTGAGTTCTATTTTTTATTTGCAGATAGATGGTCAGGCTAAAAGGACCATTCAGACCCTATAAGATATGTTGAGGGCGTGTGCTCTTGATTTTAAAGGTAGTTGGGATGAGTATTTGCCATTGATAGAGTTTGCCTATAACAATAGTTACCATGCTAGCATCGGGATGACAGTATTTGAGTCCTTGTAAGGTAGAAGATATAGATCACCCATAGGTTGATTTGAAGTGGGCAAAGCTACCGTGATTAGGCCTGATGCAGTTTTTGAAGCTATGGAGAAAGTTAAGTTGATTAGAGAAAGGTTTAAGACATCTCAGAGTCATTGAAAGTCATATGCTGATGTGAGGAGAAGAGATCTTGAGTTTGAAGTGGGAGATTTGGTGTACTTGATGATTTCACCCATGAAAGGGGTGAAGAGGTTTGGTAAAAAAGGAAATCTTAGTCCCCATTATGTTGGACCGTATAGAGTTTTGAGCCATTTTGGCAAAGTAGCCTATGAGGTTGAGTTGCATGCAGAGTTTCAGCCATTCATCTTGTTTTTCATGTCTCCATGCATAAAAAAAATATTGGTGATTTCGCTGTGGTAGATCCTTCAGAGAGTGTTGATATTCTGAATAGTCTTTCATTTAATGAGATTCCCATTGAGATCCTAGATTTTCATATCCATAGACTGAGGAACAAAAAGGTTCCCTTGGTCAAAGTGTTGTGGCGGAACCAGTTAGTGGAGGGTGCTACTTAGGAGGCAAAAAAAGATATGTGATCCAAGTACCCGCACCTCTTTTCTGCGAGTTCAGATCGATCCGAAGGTATTATTCTTCCTTAATTAAACCCTTCTAATCTAAAGTTTAGCATATATCTATTCTTGCATGAGTTCTTCCAATTTTTGAGGTATTCAAGAGTTTAGAGAGATTTTGAGCTGTTTAGCAAATTGCTTCAGCTATGTGTACTTTATTTTTCCTAAGTTCCTAGTCTAACTAGTGACATTTGAGGACGAATGTTTCCAAGGGGGAGATATTGTAAGACCCCGCAAAGTTTCCTCGTAGTCTGGGCCTAAGAGCGTGTCTAGTGAAGTATAATTCCATCCCTAAAAGATTGAGAAGAGACTTCCCAAGTGATTGATATTTAAACCATATAAAATTTTCTTAAATTTGACTTTTTTTTTATGTAGAGAATTAAATTAGTTTTCCAACGATACCAATTTCGTCCAAATCCGGCATTGGGGTGAGAAGTTATGGCCATTTTACTAAAAGTTGTTGGAACTGCCCAGGTGCGATGGAAGATCCGATGGACCATCGAGTCTGCGATGAACCATTGCAACCATTGCATAAACTCCTTTTCCTGGACCAAGTACAACAACCAGGACGACGGATAGTCAAGGCTGTGACGGACCATCGCTGAGATCGTCGCCACTAAGGCAGTATGGTCTTATCCTGGCCATCGTGCGATGAATAATTGGACGGATCATCAGACCTATGATGGACCATCGATCCGACCGTGGCATCGAGGTAGTGTTCCCCTTTTCTGGTCATCGTGCGACGGACGATCTGACGGACCGTCAAACTTGCGACATACCGTCGCTCCGACCGTCGCAGACCCCGTTTAGTATTTTTAGCTCATTTTTAAAAGGGCTTTTAAGTTTTTTCTACTCTTTTATCAACCAGATATATTCCAAATTAAGAAAATGGCTTTATTCATCATCCAAAACACAAGAGAGCTAGGGTTTTGTCCCTCAAGATCAAATCTAAAAACCTTCTCCAAGAAATCCAAAAACTCACCATGAATTCTATAAATTAAGTTGAGATTTCAGCTCCCTAAGTTCAAGGGTTGCAAGAACCCTCTCTCAAGAGTAAGAAGAAGAGTTTGAAGCAAGCTTGTTCATCCAATTTCATAATCCAAGGTATGTGGGGTTTTGAACAAGGATAATCCTTTCATCCTTGTGCCCAAAGGCTTATTTAAACTATGATTTTCTGCAATCTATGAGATTTTACATGAATTTGAATTAGGGGTTTTCACCCATTATTATTTATTGCAATATTTTGATGTTTCCCATGAATTGAGAGTCTAATGGCATGATTTTCACATGTTTTCTTGAGAAATTGCAGTTGGTTCTATACCCCATGATTTTAATCCTTGAGAAATTAATAGTTGAAATGTTTTAGATATTGAAGTATATGAGTATGTTGAGATTTTGAGATAAATTGCTGAAATTTTCAGATTTGTACATGAGTTATGAATCTATATGCTATCTATTATGTTTTTGATGAGTTTTAAATTGAGATTTAATTATGGGTTATTGATCCCTACTTGAGATTTTCAATTTTATGAACTCTTATGCTATAAGCACCCATGATTTGAAGTATTCTGATATTATTGAGAAATGTTTTGACCTAATGGTCATGGAGTTTTGAAATCCATGAGATGAGAGAGATAAAATAAAGGGAGTAGTATTTAGCACCAAGTTGGGTAAGTTACTACGATTTCTTAACCCAGAATTAAGTTCCACCGTAGGTTTGAGATTTTGGGTCTAAGGCCAATATATTGGGCCTGAGGCCTAGATAAGTGATCACTGAATTGAGATTATACTCCCTGACAAGAGTATGAAGCTCCTCCCCAACGTGGGGTATCTTCCTTAGGAGGACAAAACGTTGGACTCCATGTAGCTCGCATGGTTTATGTCGGTTAAGAGAACCTCTCTTGAAATAATTTATTTTTCCTAATAGTAAAGTTGCAGATTTGCACCCTAACACTAAAGTATTTTCCCTTCATATAAGTATTTTCCCTAAAGCTTAAAACGAGATATTTTTCTAAAGTGAATGAAATGTCTTCAAGTATATTTCAAAGTTATATGATTCCGAATTTCAAATACTTGAGTTCAAAAGAGTTATGAGTTCTTGAGCATTAAAGAAGGTTTACTCTTCATGAGACATATGAATGAGTTGTAAGTATTGTTTAAAGTTTTCTTTAGCCTATGGTAATGAAAATAAGAGAAGATTACCAATTTCAAAGTTAAACTATGATGACTCACGAGATTCATGTTACATGCTACAATCTACATAATTCATGAGCTTTACATTTTATACTTATTCAAGCCATGTGATTCATTACTTATTACATGCATGATTTGATTAAAAAGTATTGATGTTGTTTTATATAAATGCATATACCCCTACATACTCAGTACATTCCCAAGTGTTGATCCATATATAAGTCTATGTGCCACATTGTCTTATAATGTAGGTTCAAGTGCTCAGTCCCAGCCTCATCAATGACTTTCGAGTACCTCTTTCTACATTCCTATAGTGGTGATTCCTCATGGTTCGAGGACCTATCTTTAGATATTTTTGCATTTGAGAGACTATGTTTTTACTTTTAGTTCATTTCGAGTCAGTTCGGGACCTGTCCCAATGGCTCTCTAGTTCATGGATTAGTAGAGGCTTTGTTAGACTAGTTATCAGATTGTGATTGTGTTTAGAATTCTAGTATTGTAGTCGTTTTGATCGAATATTTTCTCTATATCTCTCTTCATATGATATGACTATGCTAGTGTTTGAAGTATTTTATCTTAAAATGAGTGTTATTAGTTAAAATAGACTCAAAGGGTTAGCTTGGGGCTACTTGAATCCTTAAGCACCGTGTGACATCCTGGGAGGCGATTTCGGGTCGTTACAAGTTTAGAGATTCAAAGGTGAGTCCTTTTACACTTAGCCTATATGATTTGAAAATAGACTTAACCTCAGTTCTACTCAGTCTACTAGCAGAAAGAGTAAAAGTACAACTTTTAGAACTAAATATTATGGCTCATAATTTTTATACTGTATGCTTTATTATTCATGATTCATGATTTTTAACTTTCAGTTACTCCTGCCAATGTTATCCATTTATACTTAGCATGCATCCTTTTTACAAGTTTATGTGAACATTAAGATATTGTTTTACTTATGCATTTACCCCCCCCCCCCCACATGGTCAGTACATTACAAAAGTACTGATCCACATATACGTCTATGTGCTACATTATTTAATAATGTAGGTACTTATTCAGTTTTAGTCCATCTATCACGATTAGACAGTTGCAGATTCCAGCCAGCAGATGATAAGTCCTCCTACTTTGGGAATTTCATTTAGATGTTATTTATGTATTATACTTTCTCACTCATATGTATTGGTTAGTAGTAGTGGGGGTCGCGTCCCAGCTAACTATAGTCAGTATAGTAGAGGCTTCACAAATGTAACTTAGTGTCAGTCATATAATTTCAATTCTGCTCTTCAGTTTTATCAGAATGTAAAATTGTATCTGTATTGTATTTTCTCACATTTCTTCATGATTATATTTTCGCATAATACACTCAATCATTTTATACATATTTGGATCAGTTGCTTAACAGTATGCCTGTACAACAGTTAGCTTGGGATCACTTGTGGTCCTAATCACCGTGTGATGTCTCAGGACCCATTTTCTTGGTGTTATATTGGGTCTAATTGGTATCTTGTCAATTCCAATTAGTACATGGCATTAAGGGTTATGTTAACATAATGGTCGTTTGAATTTTAGACTTCATAATGTTAATTATTATTTGTTAAGTCAACAGTAAATTTTTGTATTTTAAGAATACAAGGCATTATGTGTGTTCATACAATAATGAAAAATAGTAGTTCGATTCTAATTGACTGTAAATAATTTCACCAATGATTAAGATAGTAAAATCTCAAAATGAGTAGGCTAAAGCAAAAATCTCTTACGGTTGTATTCATTTGTTGAAGAGTTAGAATTAGAGTGCTTTGTTTGGTGATGTTATGTTATGTTTAGGGGTAACCTAGTGATCTATACCTCCATAGAAAATCATAGTATTTTGAATGGGATAGTGGCATAATATTTTAGTGGTCAAAGCATATAGATTTCTTTGCGATGTCCTTGTATAACACTATGTTAAGAAATGGTGGAAATGACTTAGATTTTTCCCGCGCTATTGGTTTAGGGATGCTAACAGTGGGGATTCCACTATAACAAGACTATTTTAATAGTCGATTTTTTTTCTTAATGGGGCTATGGATATTTTTTAGTGCTATTACAGCAGGTCATATACCACTGTAGCGAGATTAGTGCAGCATGTGAGGACCAGTTGCAGTAAACATTAGACAGTAGACCAACTTCTTGTATCCTTCTTCAAAGACCTCACTTTCTAACATAGTTTCCAGGAAAATTTCATTAAAAAGGTGATTAAATAGAAATATACTTGTATTTAAAATCAACAACTCTTGTATACCTAAAAACATAGTAATAAAATCACCCAAAGTGCAGAAAAATAGAAATTTTCTGTAGGCAACCCTAACTAGGGCAAAACAACCAGTATTTGAATCTAAAGGGGGAATAAGAGGCGAGGGTGCTCATTTATGGGACCTAAATAGATTCTCATCATATCTGGTTCTTGAGTCATTAAAATAATCATCTTGTAAGATTCTTAGGAGAGAAAACTTCTAGGCATCCATTGCCTTTACCACGGGACTTATCCTCTTCAAGGAAAAAGTCTTTAGAAGGATTTTTATCTCCCTCCAAATTCAAATGAGCATCTTGTCCTTAGAGAGCAGTTTATTCTTTTCCGTTTACTAATTTCCAAGAAGTCTATAAGTTCCTAGGATAAGGTATATAAGTACCTTACAAATTAAATAGTCCTGCAATACGAGATGATGTAGACTATAGGGAAGACATGGGCAACCCCCTCAGCATCTCTTTGACCTTGGCACTGTAACTGCTCTAACTACACCAACCAAACCACTTTAAAAAAAAAAAAAATCTCTTTAAAGTTCCTACAGTTAACCATTTTCAAACAATTAAGTCACCAACCAAACCACATTCAAAACAAAAGAAATCTCTTCAAAGTTCCTAGACTTAACCATTTTCAAATAACTAATTCACTAACCAAACCACATTCAAAATAAAAAAATACCCTTTAAAGTTCCTACACTTAACCATTCTCAAGCAACTAAGTCACCAACCAAACCACATTCAAAATAAAAAAAATCTCTTTAAAGTTCCTACACTTAACCATTTTCAGCCAACTAAGTCACCAATCAAACAACATTCAAAGAAAAAAAATCTCCTTTAAAGTTCCTAGACTTAACAATTTTCAAACAACTAAGTCACCAACCAAACCACATTCAAAACAAAAAATTCCCTTCAAAGTTACTAGAATTAACCATTTTTAAACAACTAAGTCACCAACCAAACCACATTCAAAACAAAATAATACCCTTTATAGTTCCTACACTTAACCATTTTCAAACAACAAAATTACCAACCAAACCACATTCAAAATAAAAAAATTCTCTTTAAAGTTCTACACTTAACCATTTTCAAGCAACTAAGTAACCTACCAAACCAAATTCAAAACACGAAAAATTCATTTAAAATCCATACACTTAACCATTTAAAAGCATCTAAGTCACCTACCAAACCACAATCAAAACAAAAAAATTTCCTATAATGTTCCTACACTTAAACATTTTCAAGCAAAAAAGTCACCAACAAATCTACATTCAAAACAAAAAAATCCCCATCAAAGTTCCAAGACTTAACTATTTTCAAGCAACTAAGTAACCAACATAACCACATTCAAAACAAAAAAGTCCCGTTTAAAGTTCCTACATTTTATCATTTTCGAGTAACTAAGTCACCAACCAAACCACATTCAAAACGAAAAAATTCCCTTTAAAGTTCCTACACTTAACCATTTGCAAGAAACTAAGTCACCTACCAAACCACATTCCAAACAAAAAAAATCTCTTTAAAGTTCATACATTTAACCATTTTCAAGCAACTAAGTGACCTACCAAACCACATTCAAAATAAAAAATCCCTTTCAAAGTTCCTAGACTTAACCATTTTCAAGCAACTAAGTCACAAACCAAACCACATATAAAACAGAAAAATTCCCTTTAAAGTTCCTACACTTAAGCACTTTCAAGCAGCTAAGTCACCAACTAAACCCCATTCAAAATAAAAAAATTCCCTGTAAAGTTCCTACACTTAACCGTTTTCAGGCAACTTAGTCAACTACCAAACAACATTCAAAACAAAAAAAAATCCCTTTACTACAGTTAACCATTTTCAAGCAACTAAGTCACCCAACAAACCGCATTCAAAACAAAAAATCCCCTTCAAAGTTCCTAGATTTAACCATTTTCAAGCAACTAAGTAAACAACCAAACCACATTCAAAACAGAAAAATATCCTTTAAAGTTCCTACACTTAACCATTTTCAAGCAACTAAGTCACCAACCAAAGCACATTCAAAATAAAAAAACTCTCTTTAAAGTTCCTACACTTAACCATTTTCAAGCAACTAAGTCACCTACCAAACCACATTCAAAACAAAAAATATCCATTTAATGTTACTACAGTTAACCATTTTCAAGAAACTAAGTCACCAACCAAACCACATTAAAAACAAAAAATACCCTTCAAAGTTCCTAGATTTAACCATTTTCAAGAAACTAAGTCACCATAAACCACATTAAAAATAGAAAAATCGCCTTTAATGTTCCTACAATTAATCATTTTCAAGCAACTAAGTCACTGTAACTGGGCAACCCCCTCAGCATCTCTTTGACCTTGGCACTGTAACTGCTCTAACTACACCAACCAAACCACATTAAAAAAAAAAAAATCTCTTTAAAGTTCCTACAGTTAACCATTTTCAAACAATTAAGTCACCAACCAAACCACATTCAAAACAAAAGAAATCTCTTCAAAGTTCCTAGACTTAACCATTTTCAAATAACTAATTCACTAACCAAACCACATTCAAAATAAAAAAATACCCTTTAAAGTTCCTACACTTAACCATTCTCAAGCAACTAAGTCACCAACCAAACCACATTCAAAATAAAAAAAATCTCTTTAAAGTTCCTACACTTAACCATTTTCAGCCAACTAAGTCACCAATCAAACAACATTCAAAGAAAAAAAATCTCCTTTAATGTTCCTAGACTTAACAATTTTCAATCAACTAAGTCACCAGCCAAATCACATTCAAAACAAAAAATCCCCTTCAAAGTTACTAGAATTAACCCTTTTCAAGCAACTAAGTAACCAACCAAACCACATTCAAAACAAAATAATACCCTTTAAAGTTCCTACACTTAGCCATTTTCAAGCAACTAAATCACCAACCAAACCACATTGAAAATAAAAAAATTCTATTTAAAGTTCCTACACTTAACCATTTTCATGCAACTAAGTCACCTACCAAACCACATTCAAAATAAAAAAAATTCATTTGAAGTTCCTACACTTAACCATTTTCAAGCAACTAAGTCACCAACCAAACCGCATTCAAAACAAAAAATCCCCTTCAAAGTTCCTAAACCATTTTCAAGCAACTAATTAACCACCAAACCAAATTCAAAACAGAAAAATATCCTTTAAAGTTCCTACACTTACCCATTTTTAAGCAACTAAGTCACCAACCAAAGCACATTAAAAATAATAAAACTCTCTTTAAAGTTCCTACACTTAACCATTTTCCAGCAACTAAGTCACCTACCAAACCACATTCAAAACAAAAAAAATCCCCTTTAAAGTTTCTACACTTAATCATATTCAAGTAACTAAGTTACCAACCAAATCACATTCAAAACTAAAAAATTCTCTTTAAAGATCCCACACTTAACCACTTTCAAGCAACTAAGTCACCAACCAAACCACATTAAAAAAAAAAAATTCCCTTTATAGTTCCTACACTTTACTATTTTCAAGCAACTAAGTCACCTACCTAACCACATTCCAAACAAAAAAATTCCCTTAGAAGTTCCTACACTTAACCATTTTCATGTGACTAAGTCACCAAACAAACCACATTCAAAACAAAAAAAATCCCTTTAAAGTTTCTACAGTTAACCATTTTCAAGCAACTAAGTCACCAACCAAACGACATTCAAAACAAAAAATCTCATTCAAAGTTCCTAGACTTAACCATTTTCAAGAAACTAAGTCACCAACCAAACCATATTCAAAATAGAAAAATTTCCTTTAAAGTTCCTGCACTTAACCATTTTCAAGCAACTAAGTCACCAACCAAATGACATTCAAAATATAAAAATTCCCATTAAAGATCCTGCACTTAACTATTTTCAAGCAACTAAGTCACCTACCAAACAACATTCGAGACAAAAAAAATCAATTAAAAGTTCTTACACTTAACCATTTTCAAGCAACTAAGTCACCTACCAAACCACATTCTAAACCAAAAAATTTCCTTTAAAGTTCCTACACTTAACCATTTTCAAACAAATAAGTCACCAACCAAACCACATTCAAAACAAAAAAATCTCATTCAAAGTTCCTAGACTTAACCATTTTCAAGCAACTAAGTCATCAACCAAACCACATTCAAATCAAAAAAATTCCCTTTAAAGTTCCTACATTTAACCATTTTCGAGTAACTAAGTCAGCAACCAAACCTCATTCAAAATTAAAAAAAAACAATTTAAAGTTCCAACACTTAACCATTTTCAAGCAACAAAGTAACCTACCGAACCACTTTCAGAACAAAAAAAATCCATTTAAAGATGCAACCCTTAACCATTTTCAAGCTACTAAGTCATCAACCAAACCACATTCAAAACAAAAAATCCAAATTAATGTTTCTATACTTAATCAAATTCAAAAAATAAGGCACCAACCAAATCACATACAAAACTAAAAAATTCTCTTTAAAGATCCCACACTTAACCACTTTGAAGCAACTAAGTCACAAACCAAACCACATTAAAAGCAAAAAAATTCCCTTTATAGTTCCAACACTTTACTATTTTAAAGCAACTAAGTCACCTACCTAACCACATTCCAAACAAAAAAATTCCCTTTGAAGTTCCTACACTTAACCATTTTCAAGTGACTATGTCACCAACAAAACCACATTCAAAACGAAAAAAATCTCTTTAAAGTTTCTACAGTTAACCTTTTTCAAGCAACTAAATCACCAACCAAACCACATTCTAAACAAAAAATCCCATTCAAAGTTCCTAGACTTAACCATTTTCATGAAACTAAGTGACAAACCAAACCACATTCAGAACAGAAAAATTCTCTTTAAAGTTACTACATTTAACCATTTTCAAGTACCTAAGTCACCGACAAAATGACATTCAAAATATAAAAATTCCCTTTAAAGTTCCTGCACATAACCATTTTCAATAAACTAAGTCACCTACCAAACCACATTCAAAACAAAAAAAAAATTAATTCAAAGTTCCTACCAAACCACATTCAAAACAAAAAAAATCTCTTTAAAGTTTATACACTTAACCATTTTCAAGAAACTAAGTCACCTACCAAACCATATTCAAAACAAAAAACCCCTTCAAAGTTCCTAGACTTAACCATTTTCAAGCATCTAAGTCACCAACCAAACCACATTTAAAACAGAAAAATTCCTTTTAAAGTTCCTACACTTAAGCATTTTCAAGCAACTAAGTCACCAACCAAACCCCATTCAAAATAAAAAAATTCCCTTTAAAGTTCCTGAAATTAATCATTTCCATGTAACTAAGTCATCAACCAAACCATATTAAAAACAAAAAAATCACTGTAAAGTTCCTACACTTAACCATTTTCAGGCAACTTAGTCACCTACCAAACAACATTCAAAACAAAAAAAATCCCTTTACAGTTCCTACAGTTAACCATTTTCAAGCAAGTAAGTCACCAACCAAACCACATTCAAAACAATAAAGCCCCTTCAAACTTCCTAGACTTAACCATTTTCAATAAACTAAGTCACCAACCAAATCACATTCAAAACTAAAAAATTCTCTTTGAACATCCCACACTTAACCACTTTCAAGCAACTAAGTCACCAACCAAACCACATTTAAAACAAAAAACTTGCCTTTATAGTTCCTACACTTCACTATTTTCAAGCAACTAAGTCACCAACCAAACCACATTCAAAACGAAAAAATTCCCTTTAAAGGTCCTACACTTAACCATTTCCAAGCAACTAAGTCAACTACGAAACAACTTTCAAAACAAAAAAAATCCCTTTAAAGTTTCTACAGTTAACCATTTTCAAGCTACTAAGTCATCAACAAAACCACATTCAAAATAAAAAATTCCCTTATAAGTTTCTACACTTAATCATATTCAAGTAACTAAGTCACCAACCAAATCACATTCAAAACTAAAAAATTCTCTTTAAAGATCCCACATTTAACCACTTTCAAGAATCTAAGTCACCACCCAAACCACATTAAAAACAAAAAAATTCCCTTTATAGTTCCTACACTTTACTATTTTCAAGCAACTAAGTCACCTACCTAACCACATTCCAAACAAAAAAATGCTCTTTGAAGTTCCTACACTTAACCATTTTGAAGTGACTAAGTCACCAACCAAACCACATTCAAAACAAAAAAAATCCCTTTAAAGTTTCTACAGTTAACCATTTTCAAACAACTAAGTCATCAACCAAACCACATTAAAAACAAAAAATCCAGTTCAATGTTCATAGACTTAACCATTTTCATGCAACTAAGTCACCAACCAAATCACATTCAAAACAAAAAAATTCACTTTAAAGTTCCTACACTTAACCATTTTCAAGCAACTACGTCACCAACCAAATGACATTCAAAATATCAAAATTCCCTTTAAAGTTCCTGCACTTAACCATTTTCAAGCAACTAAGTCACCTACCAAACCACATTCAAAACAAAAAAAATCAATTTAATGTTCCTACACTTAACTATTTTCAAGCAAATAAGTCACCAACCAAACCACATTCAAAACAAAAAAATCCGATTCAAAGTTCCTAGACCTGACCATTTTCAAGCAACTAAGTCACCAACCTAACTACATTATACACAAAAAAGTTACCTCTAAAGTCCCTACATTTCACCATTTTCGAGTAACTAAGTCACCAAGCAAACCACATTCAAAACGAAAAATTCCTTTTAAAGTTTCTACACTTAACGATTTTCAAGCAACTAAGTCAGCTACCAAACCACATTCATAACAAAAAAGATCCATTTAAAGTTCCTTCAGTTAACCATTTTCAAGCAATTAAGTCACCAACCAAACCACATTCAAAACAAAAGAAATCTCTTCAAAGTTCCTAGACTTAACCATTTTCAAATAACTAAGTCACTAACCAAACACATTCAAAACAAAATATTACCCTTTAAAGTTCCTACACTTAACCATTTTCAAGCAACTAAATCACCAACCAAACAACATTCAAAATAAAAAAATTCTCTTTAAAGTTCCTACACTTAACCATTTTCATGCAACTAAGTCACCTACCAAACCACATTCAAAACAAAAAAAATTCATTTAAAGTTCCTACACTTAACCATTTTCAAGCAACTAAGTCACCTACCGAACCACAAACAAAACAAAAAAATTTCCTTTAAAGTTCCTACACTTAACCATTTTCAAGCAAATAAGCCACAAACAAAACCACATTTAGAACAAAAAAATCCCAATCAAAATTCCAAGACTTAACCATTTTCAAGCAACTAAGTCACCTACAAAACCACATTCAAAACAAAAAATCCACTTCAAAGTTCCTAGACTTAACCATTTTCAAGCAACAAGGTCACCAACCAAACCACATTCAAAACAGAAAAATTCCCTTTAAAGTTCCTACACTTAAATTTTTTCAAGCAACTTATTCACCAACCAAATGACATTCAAAATATAAAAATTTCCTTTAAAGTTCCTACACTTAGCCATTTTCAAGCAACTAAGTCACCAACAAACCACATTCAAAACAAAAAAAATAAATTTAAAGTTCCTACACTTAACCATTTTCAAGCAACTAAGTCGCCTACCTAACCACAATCCAAACAAAAAAATTCCCTTTAAAGTTCTTACACTTAACCATTTTCAAGCAACTAAGTCACCAACCAAACCACATTAAAAAAAAATCCCTTTAAAGTTCCTAGACTTAACCATTTTCAAGAAACTAAGTCACCAACCAAACAACATTCAAAGCAGAAAAATTTCCTTTAAAGTTCCTACACTTAATCATTTTCAAACAACTAAGTCACCAACCAAACCCCATTAAAAATAAAAAAATTCCATTTAAAGTTCCTGCACTTAACCATTTTCAGGCAACTTACTCACCTACGAAACAACATTCAAAACAAAAAAAATCCCTTTATAGTTCCTACAGTTAACCATTTTCAAGCAACTAAGTCACCAACCAAACCGCATTAAAAACAAAAAATCTCCTTCAAAGTTCCTAGATTTAACCATTTTCAAGCAACTAAGTAACCAACCAAACCACATTCAAAACAGAAAAATATCCTTTAAAGTTCCTACACTTAACCATTTTCAAGCAACTAAGTCACCAACCAAAGAACATTCAAAATAAAAAAACTCTCTTTAAAGTTCCTACACTTAACCATTTTCAAGCAACTAAGTCACCTACCAAATTACATTCGAAAAAAAAAATCCATTTAATGTTACTACAGTTAACCATTTTCAAGCAACTAAGTGACCAACCAAACCACATTAAAAAAAAAATCGCCTTCAAAGTTCCTAGTCTTAACCATTTTCAAGAAACTTAGTCACCAACAAAACAACATTCAAAATAGAAAAATTCCCTTTAAAGTTCCTACACTTAATCATTTTCAAATAACTAAGTCACCAACCAAACTACATTCAAAATAATAAAATTACCTTTAAAGTGCTTACACTTAACCATTTCCAAGTAACTAAGTCACCAACAAAACCACATTCAAAACTAAAAAATTCTCTTTAAAGATCCTACACTTAACCATTTTCAAGATACTCAGTCACCAACCAAACCACATATAAAATAAAAAAATTCCCTTCAAACTTCCTACACCTAACCATTTTCAAGCAACTGAGTTATCCACAAAACCACATTCAAAATAAAAAAATTTCCTTTAAAGCTCCTTCATATAACCGTTTTTGAGTAACTAAGTCACCAATTAAACAACATTCAAAACGAAAAAATTCCCTTTAAATTTCCTACACTTAACCATTTTCAGGCAATTTAGTCACCAACCAAACCACATTAAATTAAAAAAAATCTCTTTAAAGTTTCTACAGTTAACCATTTTCAAGCAATTAAGTCACCAACCAAACCATATTAAAAACAAAAGAAATCTCTTCAAAGTTCCTAGAATTAACCATTTTCAAATAACTAAGTCACTAACTAAACCAAATTCAATATAAAAAAATACTCTTTAAAGTTCCTACACTTAATAATTCTCAAGCAACTAAGTCACCAACCAAACCACATTCAAAATAAAAAAATTCTCTTTAAAGTTCCTACACTTAACCATTTTCAAGCAACTAAGTCACCTACCAAACCACATTCAAAACAAAAATAATCTCTTTAAAGTTTCTACAGTTAACCATTTTCAAGCAATTAAGTCTCCAAACAAACAACATTCAAAACAAAAGAAATCTCTTCAAAGTTACTAGACTTAACCATTTTCAAATAACTAAGTCACTAACAAAACACACTCATAATAAAAAAATATCCAGTAAAATTCCTACACTTAACCATTTTCAAACAACTAAGTCATCAACCAAACCAGATTTCAAATAAAAAAATTCTCCTTAAGGTTCCTACACTTAACCACTTTCAAGCAACTAAGTCACCTACCAAATTACATTCAAAAAAAAAATACATTTAATGTTACTACAGTTAACCATTTTCAAGCATCTAAGTCACCAACAAAACCACATTAAAAACAAAAAATCGCCTTCAAAGCTCCTAGTCTTAACCATTTCCAAGAAACTAAGTCACCAACAAAACAACATTCAAAATAGAAAAATTTCCTTTAAAGTTCCTACACTTAATCATTTTCAAGCAACTAAGTCACCAACAAAACTACATTCAAAATAATAAAATTACCTTTAAAGTGCTTACACTTAACCATTTCCAAGTAACTAAGTCACCAACAAAACCACATTCAAAACAAAAAACTTCTCTTTAAAGATCCTACACTTAACCATTTTCAAGATACTAAGTCACCAACCAAACCACATTTAAAATAAAAAGATTCCCTTCAAACTTCCTACACCTAACCATTTTCAAGCAACTAAGTTATCCACAAAACCACATTCAAAACAAAAAAAATCCCTTTAAAGCTCCTACATATAACCATTTTTGAGTAACTAAGTCACCAATTAAAAAACATTCAAAACGAAAAAATTCCTCTTAAATTTCCTACACATAACCATTTTCAGGCAATTTAGTCACCAACCAAACGACATTAAATTAAAAAAAATCTCTTTAAAGTTTCTACAGTTAACCATTTTCAAGCAATTAAGTCACCAACCAAACCATATTCAAAACAAAAGAAATCTCTTCAGAGTTCCTAGAATTAACCATTTTCAAATAACTAAGTCACTAACCAAACCAAATTCAATATAAAAAAATACTCTTTAAAATTCCTACACTTAACCATTCTCAAGCAACTAAGTCACCTACCAAACCACATTCAAAATAAAAAAATTCTCTTTAAAGTTCCTACACTTAACCATTTTCAAGCAACTTAGTCACCTACCAAACCACGTTCAAAACAAAAAAATCCCGTTCAAAGTTCCTAGACTTAACCATTTTCAAGAAACTAAGTCACCAACCTACCTACATTATACACAAAAAAGTTCCCTCTAAAGTCCCTACATTTCACCATTTTCGAATAACTAAGTCACCAAGCAAACCACATTCAAAACGAAAAATTCCGTGTAAAGTTTCTACACTTAACGATTTTCAAGCAACTATGCCACCTACCAAACGACATTCAAAACAAAAAAGATCCCTTTAAAGTTCCTACTCTTAACCATTTTCAAGTGATTAAGTCACCAACCAAACCACATTCTAAACAAAAAATCCCCTTCAAAGTTCCTACATTTAACCTTTTTCATGCAACGAAGTCACCAACCAAACCCCATTCAACACAAAACAATTTCCTCTAAAGTTCATACACTTAACAATTTCAAGTAACTAAGTCACCAACCCAACCGCATTCAAAACGAAAAAATTCCCTTTAAAGTTCCTACACTTAACCTTTTTCAAGAGAAAAAAAATCCCTTTAAAGTTCCAACACAAAACCATTTTCAAGCAACTAAGTCACCAACCAAACCACATTCAAAACAAAAAGTTCTCTTTAAAGTTTCTACACTTAATCATTTTCAAGTAACTAAGTCACCAACCAACCTACATTCAAAACTAAAAAATTCTCTTTAAAGATCTAACACTTGACCACTTTCAAGCAACTAAGTCACCAACCAAACCACATTTAAGACAAAAAAATTCCCTTTTAGTTCCAACACTTTACTATTTTCAAGCAAATAAGTCACCTACCTAACCACATTCCAAACCAAAAAAATCCCTTTAAAGTTCCTACACTTAACCATTTTCAAATAACTAAGTCACCAACCTAACCACATTCAAAATGAAAAAATTCCCTTTAAAATTCCTACACTTAATCATTTTTAAGTAACTAAGTCACCAACCAAACCACAGTCAAAACCAAAAATTCCCTTTAAAGTTTCTACACTTAATCATTTTCAAGTATTTAAGTCTCCAACCAAACCACATTGAAAACTAAAAAATTCTCTTTAAAGACTCTACACTTGATCACTTTCAAGCAACTAAGTCACCAATCAAACCACATTTAAAACAAAAAAATTTCCTTTATAGTTCCTACACTTTACTATTTTCAAGCAAATAAGTCACCTACCTAACCATTTTTCCAAACAAAAAAATTCCCTTTAAAGTTCTTACACTTAACCATTTTCAAGCAACTAAGTCACCTACCAAACCACATTCAAAAAAAAAATCCCTTTAAAGTTCATACACTTAACCATTTTCAAGCAATTTAGTCACCAACCAAGCCACATTCAAAACAAAAAATCCCCTTCAAAGTTCCTACACTTAACCATTTTCAAAGCAACTAAGTCACCAACCAAACAACATTCAAAACAGAAAAATTTCCTTTAAAGTTCCTACACTTAACCATTTTAAAACAACTAAGTCACCAACCAAACCACATTCAAAATGAAAATATTCTCTTTAAAGGTCCTACACTTAACTATTTCCAAGCAACTAAGTGACCTACCAAACCACTTTCAGAAAAAAAAAAACTCTTTAAAGATGCAACCCTTAACCATTTCCATGCTACTAAGTCATCTACCAAACCACATTCAAAACAAAAAATCCCCTTTAAAGTTTCTACCCTTAATCATATTCAAGCAACTAAGTCACCAACCAAATCACATTCAAAACTAAAAAATTCTCTTTAAACATCCCACACTTAACCACTTTCAAGCAACTAAGTCACCAATCAAACCACATTCAAATCAGAAAATTCCTTTTAAAGTTCCTACATTTAACCATTTTCGAGTAACTAAGTCACCAATCAAACCACATTCAAAATGAATAAATTCCCTTTAAATTTCCTACACTTAACCATTTTCAAGCAACTAAGTCACCTACCAAACCACTTTCAGAACAAAAAAAATCCCTTTAAAGATGCAACCCTTAACCATTTTCAAGCTACTAAGTCATTAACCAAACCACATTCAAAACCAAAAAAACCCTTTAAAGTTTCTACACTTAATCTTATTCATGTAACTAAGTCACCAACCAAATCACATTCAAAACTAAAAAATTCTCTTTAAATATCCCACACTTAACCACTTTCAATCAGCTAAGTCACCAACCAAACCACATTAAAAACAAAAAAAATCCCTTTATAGTTCCTACACTTTACTATTTTCAAGCAATTAAGTCACCTACCTAACCACATTCCAAACAAAAAAATTACCTTTCAAGTTCCTACACTTAACCATTTTCTTCCCTTTGAAGTTCCTACACTTAACCATTTTTATGTGACTAAGTCACCAACCAAACCACATTCAAAACAAATAAAATCCCTTTAAAGTTTCTATAGTTAACCATTTTCAAGAAACTAAGTCACCTACCAAACCACATTCAAAACAAAAAAAATCAATTTAAAGTTCCTACACTTAACCATTTTCAAGCAACTAAGTAACCTACCTAACCACATTCAAAACAAAAAAACTCCCTTTAAAGTTCTTATACTTAACCTTTTTCAAGCAACTAAGTCACCAACCAAACCACATTCAAAACAAAAAAATCCCTTTAAAGTTCATACACTTAACCATTTTCAAGCAATTTAGTCACCAACCAAGCCACATTCAAAACAAAAAATCCCCTTCAAAGTTCCTAGACTTAACCATTTTCAAGCAACTAAGTCACCAACCAAACAACATTCAAAACAGAAAAATTTCCTTTAAAGTTCCTACACTTAACCATTTTAAAACAACTAAGTCACCAACCAAACCACATTCAAAATGAAAATATTCTCTTTAAAGGTCCTACACTTAACTATTTCCAAGCAACTAAGTGACCTACCAAACCACTTTCAAAAAAAAAAAAACTCTTTAAAGATGCAACCCTTAACCATTTTCATGCTACTAAGTCATCTACCAAACCACATTCAAAACAAAAAATCCCCTTTAAAGTTTCTACCCTTAATCATATTCAAGCAACTAAGTCACCAACCAAATCACATTCAAAACTAAAAAATTCTCTTTAAACATCCCACACTTAACCACTTTCAAGCAACTAAGTCACCAATCAAACCACATTCAAATCAGAAAATTCCTTTTAAAGTTCCTACATTTAACCATTTTCGAGTAACTAAGTCACCAATCAAACCACATTCAAAATGCATAAATTCCCTTTAAATTTCCTACACTTAACCATTTTCAAGCAACTAAGTCACCTACCAAACCACTTTCAGAACAAAAAAAATCCCTTTAAACATGCAACCCTTAACCATTTTCAAGCTACTAAGTCATTAACCAAACCACATTCAAAACCAAAAAAACCCTTTAAAGTTTCTACACTTAATCTTATTCATGTAACTAAGTCACCAACCAAATCACATTCAAAACTAAAAAATTCTCTTTAAATATCCCACACTTAACCACTTTCAATCAGCTAAGTCACCAACCAAACCACATTAAAAACAAAAAAAATCCCTTTATAGTTCCTACACTTTACTATTTTCAAGCAACTAAGTCACCTACCTAACCACATTCCAAACAAAAAAATTACCTTTCAAGTTCCTACACTTAACCATTTTCTTCCCTTTGAAGTTCCTACACTTAACCATTTTTATGTGACTAAGTCACCAACCAAACCACATTCAAAACAAATAAAATCCCTTTAAAGTTTCTATAGTTAACCATTTTCAAGAAACTAAGTCACCTACCAAACCACATTCAAAACAAAAAAAATCTATTTAAAGTTCCTACACTTAACCATTTTCAAGCAACTAAGTAACCTACCTAACCACATTCAAAACAAAAAAACTCCCTTTAAAGTTCTTATACTTAACCTTTTTCAAGCAACTAAGTCACCAACCAAACCACATTCAAAAAAAAAAATCCCTTTAAAGTTCATACACTTAACCATTTTCAAGCAATTTAGTCACCAACCAAGCCACATTCAAAACAAAAAATACCCTTCAAAGTTCCTAGACTTAACCATTTTCAAGCAACTAAGTCACCAACCAAACAACATTCAAAACAGAAAAATTTCCTTTAAAGTTCCTACACTTAACCATTTTAAAACAACTAAGTCACCAACCAAACCACATTCAAAATGAAAATATTCTCTTTAAAGGTCCTACACTTAACCATTTCCAAGCAACTAAGTGACCTACCAAACCACTTTCAGAAATAAAAAATCTCTTTAAAGATGCAACCCTTAACCATTTTCATGCTACTAAGTCATCTACCAAACCACATTCAAAACAAAAAATCCCCTTTAAAGTTTCTACCCTTAATAATATTCAAGTAACTAAGTCACCAACCAAATCACATTCAAAACTAAAAAATTCTCTTTAAAGATCCCACACTTAACCACTTTCAAGCAACTAAGTCACCAATCAAACCACATTCAAATCAGAAAAATTCCTTTTAAAGTTCCTACATTTAACCATTTTCGAGTAACTAAGTCACCAATCAAACCACATTCAAAATGAATAAATTCCCTTTAAAGTTCCTACACTTAACCATTTTCAAGCAACTAAGTCACCTACCAAACCACTTTCAGAACAAAAAAAATCCCTTTAAAGATGCAACCCTTAACCATTTTCAAGCTACTAAGTCATTAACCACACCACATTCAAAACAAAAAAACCCTTTAAAGTTTCTACACCTAATCTTATTCATGTAACTAAGTCACTAACCAAATCACATTCAAAACTAAAAAATTCTCTTTAAATAACCCACACTTAACAACTTTCAATCAGCTAAGTCACCAACCAAACTACATTAAAAACAAAAAAAATCCGTTTATAGTTCCTACACTTTACTATTTTCAAGCAACTAAGTCACCTACCAAACCACGAACAAAAAAAAAATCCTAGTCAAAGTTCCTAGACTTAACCATTTTCATGCAACTAAGTCACCAACCAAACCACATTCAAAATAGAAAAATTTCCTTTAAAGTTCCTACTCCTAACCATTTTCAAGTAACTAAGTCACCAACCAAATCACATTCAAAACTAAAAAATTCTCTTTAAAGATCCCAACTTAACCACTTTTAGGCAACTAAGTCACCAACCAAACCACATTAAAAACAAAAAAAATCTCTTTATAGTTCCTACATTTTACTATTTTCAAGCAACTAAGTCACCTGCCTAACCACATTCCAAACAAAAAAATTCCCTTTGAAATTCCTACACTTAACCATTTTCAAGTGACTAATTCACCAACCAAACCACATTCAAAATAAAAAAAACCCCTTTAAAGTTTCTATAGTTAACCATTTTCAAGCAATTAAGTCACTAACCAAACAACATTCAAAACAAAAAATCCCATTCAAAGTTCCTAGACTTAACCATTTTCATGCAACTAACCAACCAAACCACATTCAAAACAGAAAAATTCCCTTAAAAATTTCTACACTTAACTATTTTCAAGAAACTTATTCACCAACCAAATGATATTCAAAATATAAAAATTCCCTTTAAAGTTCCTGCACTTAGCCATTTTCAAGCAACTAAGTCACCTACCAAACCACATTCAAAACAAAAAAAATCAATTTAAAGTTCCTACACTTAACCATTTTCAAGCAACTAAGTCACCTACCTAACCACATTCAAAACAAAAAAATTCCCTTTAAATTTCTTACATTTAACCATTTTCAAGCAACTAAGTCAACAACCAAACCACATTCAAAAAAAAAATCCCTTTAAAGTTCATACAATTAACCATTTTCAAGCAATTTAGTCACCAACCAAGCCACATTCAAAACAAAAAATCCCCTTCAAAGTTCCTAGACTTAACCATTTTCAAACAACTAAGTCACCAACCAAACCACATTCAAAATGAAAATATTCTCTTTAAAGGTCCTACACTTAACCATTTTCAAGCAACTAAGTGACCTACCAAACCACTTTCAGAAAAAAAAAATCCCTTTAAAGATGCAACCCTTAACCATTTTCAAGATACTAAGTCATCTACCAAACCACATTCAAAACAAAAAATCCCCTTTAAAGTTTCTACCGTTAATCATATTCAAGTAACTAAGTCACCAACCAAATCACATTCAAAACTAAAAAATTCTCTTTAAAGATCCCACACTTAACCACTTTCAAGCAACTAAGTCACCAATCAAACCACATTCAAATCAGAAAAATTCCTTTTAAAGTTCCTACATTTAACCATTTTCGAGTAACTAAGTCACCTACCAAACCACTTTCAGAACAAAAAAATCCATTTAAAGATGCAACTCTTAACCATTTTCAAGCTACTAAGTCATTAACCAAACCACATTCAAAACAAAAAAACCCCTTTAAAGTTTCTACACTTAATCTTATTCATGTAACTAAGTCACCAACCAAATCACATTCAAAACTAAAAAATTCTCTCTAAATATCCCGCACTTAACCACTTTCAATCAACTAAGTCACCAACCAAACCACATTAAAAACAAAAAAAAATCCCTTTATAGTTCCTACACTTTACTATTTTCAAGCAACTAAGTCACCTACCTAACCACATTCCAAACAAAAAAATTGCCTTTGAAGTTCCTACACTTAACCATTTTCTTCCCTTTGAAGTTCCTACACTTAACAATTTTCAAGTGACTAAGTCAGCAACAAAAACCACATTCAAAACAAATATAATCCCTTTAAAGTTTCTACAGTTAACCATATTCAAGAAACTAAGTCACCTACCAAACCACGTACAAAACAAAAAATCCAATTCAAAGTTCCTAGACTTAACCATTTTCATGCAACTAAGTCACCAACCAAACCACATTCAAAACAGAAAAATTTTCTTTAAAGTTCCTACTCCTAACCATTTTCTAGTAACTAAGTCACCAACCAAATCACATTCAAAACTAAAAAATTCTCTTTAAAGATCCCACACTTAACCACTTTCAGGCAACTAAGTCACCAACCAAACCATATTAAAAACAAAAAAAATCCCTTTATAGTTCCTACACTTTACTATTTTCAAGCAACTAAGTCACCAACCAAACTACATTCAAAATAATAAAATTACCTTTAAAGTGCTTACACTTAACCATTTCCAAGTAACTAAGTCACCAACAAAACCACATTCAAAACTAAAAAATTCTCTTTAAAGATCCTACACTTAACCATTTTCAAGATACTCAGTCACCAACCAAACCACATTTAAAATAAAAAATTCCCTTCAAACTTCCAACACCTAACCATTTTCAAGCAACTGAGTTATCCACAAAACCACATTCTAAACAAAAAAATTCCCTTTAAAGCTCCTACATATAATCATTTTTGAGTAACTAAGTCACCAATTAAACAACATTCAAAACGAAAAAATTCCCTTTAAATTTACTACACTTAACCATTTTCAGGCAATTTAGTCACCAACCAAACCACATTAAATTAAAAAAAAATCTCTTTAAAGTTTCTACAGTTAACCATTTTGAAGCAATTAAGTCACGAACCAAACCATATTCAAAACAAAAGAAATCACTTCAAAGTTCCTAGAATTAACCATTTTCAAATAACTAAGTCACTAACCAAACCAAATTCAAAATAAACAAATACTCTTTAAAGTTCCTACACTTAACCATTCTCAAGCAACTAAGTCACCAACCAAACCACATTCAAAATAAAAAAATTCTCTTTAAAGTTCCTACACGTAACCATTTTCAAGCAACTAAGTCACCTACCAAACCACATTCAAAACAAAAAAAATCACTTTAAAGTTTCTACAGTTAACCATTTTCAAACAATTAAGTCACCAACCAAACAACATTCACAACAAAAGAAATCTTTTCAAAGTTACTAGACTTAACCATTTTCAAATAACTAAGTCACTAACAAAACACACTCATAATAAAAAAATATCCTGTAAAATTCCTACACTTAACCATTTTCAAACAATTAAGTCATCAACCAAACCACATTCAAAATAAAAAAAAACTCTCTTTAAAGTTCCTACACTTAACCATTTTCAAGCAACTAAGTGACCTACCAAATTACATTCAAAAAAAAAAATCCATTTAATGTTACCACAGTTAACCATTTTCAAGCATCTAAGTCACCAACCAAACCACATTAAAAACAAAAAATCGCCTTCTAAGTTCCTAGTCTTAACCATTTCCAAGAAACTAAGTCACCAACAAAACAACATTCAAAATAGAAAAATTTCCTTAAATTTCCTACTCTTAATCATTTTCAAGCAACTAAGTCACCAACCAAACTACATTCAAAATAATAAAATTACCATTAAAGTGCTTACACTTAACCATTTCCAAGTAACTTAGTCACCAACAAAACCACATTCAAAACTAAAAAATTCTCTTTAAAGATCCTACACTTAACCATTTTCAAGATACTAAGTCACCAACCAAACCACATTCAAAATAAAAAAATTCCCTTCAAACTTCCTACACCTAACCATTTTCAAGCAACTAAGTTATCCACAAAACCACATTCAAAACAAAAAAATTCCCTTTAAAGCTCCTATATATAACCATTTTTGAGTAACTAAGTCACCAATTAAAAAACATTCAAAACGAAAAAATTCCCTTTAAATTTCCTACACTTAACCATTTTCAGGCAATTTAGTCACCAACCAAACCACATTAAATTAAAAAAAATCTCCTTAAAGTTTCTACAGTTAACCATTTTCAAGCAATTAAGTCACCAACCAAACCATATTAAAAACAAAAGAAATCTCTTCAAAGTTCCTAGAATTAACCATTTTCAAATAACTAAGTCACTAACCATACCAAATTCAAAATAAAAAAATACTCTTTAAAGTTCCTACACTTAACCATTCTCAAGCAACTAAGTCACCAACCAAACCACATTCAAAATAAAAAAATTCTCTTTAAAGTTCCTACACTTAACCATTTTCAAGAAACAAAGTCACCTACCAAACCACATTCAAAACAAAAAAAATCTCTTTAAAGTTTCTACAGTTAACCATTTTCAAACAATTAAGTTACCAACCAAACAACATTCAAAACAAAAGAAATCTCTTCAAAGTTCCTAGACTTAACCATTTTAAAATAACTAAGTCACTAACAAAACACACTCATAATAAAAAAATATCCTGTAAAATTCCTACACTTAACCATTTTCAAACAACTAAGTCATCAACCAAACCACATTCAAAATAAAAAAACTCTCTTTAAAGTTCCTACACTTAACCATTTTCAAGAAACTAAGTCACCTACCAAACCACATTAAAAATAAAAAAATTCCCTTTAAAGTTCCTCCTCTTAACCATTTCCAAGTAACTAAGTCACCAACCAATCCACATTCAAAATAAAATTATTCCCTTTCAAGGTCCTACATTTAACCATTTCCAAGCAACTAAGTCACCTGCCAAACCACTTTCAGAACAAAAAAAATCCCTTTAAAGATGCAACCCTTAACCATTTTCATGCTACTAAGTCATCAACCAAACCACATTCAAAATAAAAAATCCCCTTTAAAGTTTCTACACTTAATCATATTCAAGTAACTAAGTCACCAACTAAATCACATTCAAAACAAAAAAATTCTCTTTAAATATCCCACACTTAACTACTTTCAAGCAACTAAGTCACCAACCAAAACACATTAAAAACAAAAAAATTCCCTTTATAGTTCCTACACTTTACTATTTTCAAGCAACTAAGTCACCTACCTAACCATATTCAAACAAAAAAATTGCGTTTGAAGTTCCTACACTTAACCATTTTCAAGTGACTAAGTCATCAACCAAACCACATTCAAAAAATAAAAATCCCTTTAAAGTTTTTACAGTTAACCATTTTCAAGCAACTAAGTCACCAACCAAACCACATTCAAAACAAAAAATCTCATTCAATGTTCCTAGACTTAACCATTTTCAAGCAACTAAGTCACCAACCAAACCACATTCAAAACAAAAAAATTCCCTTTAAAGTTCCTACACTTAACGATTTTCAAGAAACTAAGTCACCAACAAAATTACATTCAAAATATAAAAATTAACTTTAAAGTTCCTGCACTTAACCATTTTCAAGCAACTAAGTCACCTACCAAACCACATTCAAAACAAAAAAAATCAATATAAAGTAACTACAATTAACCATTTTCAAGCAACTAAGTCACCTATCAAACCACATTTGAATCAAAAAAATTTGCTTTAAAGTTTCTACACTTTACTATTTTCAAGCAAATAAGTCACCTACCTAACCACATTCCAAACAAAAAAAATCGCTTTGAAGTTCTTAGACTTAACCATTTTCATGGAACTAAGTCACCAACCAAACCACATTCAAAACAAAAAAATTCACTTTAAAGCTGCAACCCTTAACCATTTTCAAGCAACTAAGTCACCAACCAAATGATATTCAAAATATAAAAATTCCCTTTAAAGTTCACCAACCAAACCACATTCAAAACAAAAAAATCTCATTCAAAGTTCCTAGACTTAACCATTTTCAAGCAACTAAGTCACCAACCAAACCACATTAGAAACAAAAAAATTTCCTTTTAAGTTTCTACACTTAACAATTTTCAAGCAAATAAGTCACCAACCAAACCATATTCAAAATAAAAAAATCCCATTCAAAGTTCCTAGACTTAACCATTTTCAAACAACTAAGTCACCAACCAAACCACATTCAAAACAAAAAATTCCTTTCAAAGTTCCTAGACTTAACCATTTTCAAGCAACTAAGTCACCAACCAAACAACATTCAAAACAGAAAAATTTCCTTTAAAGTTCCTACACTTAACCATTTTCAATAAACTAAGTCACCAACAAAACCACATTAAAAATAAAAAAATTCCTTTTAAAGGTCCTGCACTTAACCATTTCCAAGTAATTGAGTCACCACCCAAACCACAGTCAAAATTAAAATATTCCCATTAAGGATCCTACATTTAACCATTTCCAAGCAACTAAGTCACCTACCAAACCACTTTCAGAACAAAAAAAATCCCTTTAAAGTTTCTACACTTAATCATATTCAAGTTACTAAGTCACCAACAAAACACATTCAAAAATAAAAAATTCTCTTTAAAGATCTCACACTTAACCACTTTCAAGCAACTAAGACACCAACCAAACCATATTAAAAACAAAAAAATTCCCTTTATAGTTCCTACACTTTACTATTTTCAAGCAACTAAGTGACCTACCTAACCACATTCCAACAAAAATATTCTCTTTGAAGTTCCTACACTTAACAATTTTCAAGTGACTAAGTCACCAACCAAACCACATTAAAAACAAAAAAAATCAATTTAGAGTTCCTACACTTAACCATTATCAAGCAACTAAGTCACCTACCAAACCGCATTCGAAACAAAAAAATTTCCTTTAAAGTTCCTACACTTAAGCATTTTCAAGCAAATAAGTCTCCAACAAAACCACATTCAAAACAAAAAAATCCCATTCAAAGTTCCTAGACTTAACCATTTTCAAGAAACTATGTCACCAACCTAACTACATTATACATAAAAAAGTTCCCTCTATAGTCCCTACTTTTAACCATTTTCGAGAAACTAAGTCAGCAATTAAACCATATTAAAAGCGAATAAATTCCCCTTAAAATTTCTACACTTAACCATTTTCAAGCAACTAAGTCACCTACCAAACCACTTTCAGAACAAAAAATATCCCTTTAAAGATGCAACCCTTAACCATTTTCAAGCAACTAAGTCACCAACCAAACCACCTTAAAAACTGAAAAATTCCCTTTATAGTTCCTACACTTAACAATTTTCAAGCAACTAAGTCACCAACCAAATGACTTTCAAAATATAAAAATTCTCTTTAAAGTTCCTGCACTTAACCATTTTTAAGCAACTAACTCACCTACCAAACCACATTCAAAACAAAAAAAATCAACTTAGAGTTCCTACACTTAACCATTTTCAAGCAACTAAGTCACCTACCAAACCACATTCGAAACAAAAAAGTTTCCTTCAAAGTTCCTACACTTAAACATTTTCAAGCAAATAAGTCACCAACCAAACCACATTCAAAACAAAAAAATCCCATTCAAAGTTCCTAGGCTTAACCATTTTCAAGCAACTAAGTCACCAACCTAACTACATTAACCATTTTCGAGGAACTAAGTCACCAACCAAACCACATTCAAAGCGAATAAATTCCCTTTAAAGTTCCTACACTTAACCATTTTCAAGCAACTAAGTCACCTACCAAACCACTTTCAGAATAAAAAAAATCCCTTTAAAGATGCAACGCATAACCATTTTCAAGTAACTAAGTCACCAACCAAAACACATTCAAAACAAAAAATCCCATTCAAAGTTCCTAGACTTAACCATTTTCATGCAAATAAGTAACCAACCAAACCACATTCAAGACAGAAAAATTCCCTTTCAAGTTCCTCCACCTAACCATTTTCAAGCAACTAAGTCAGCAACCAAACCACATTCGAAATAAAAAAAAATCAATTTAAAGTTCCTACACTTAACCATTTTCAAGCAACTATGTCACCTACTTAACCATATTCCAAACCAAAAAAAATCCCTTTAAAGTTCTTACATTTAACCATTTTTAAGTAACTAAGTCATCTACCAAACCACATTCAAAAACAAAAAAAACCCTTCAAAGTTCCTAGACTTAACCATTTTCAAGCAAATAAGTCACCAACCAAACAACATTCAAAACAGAGAAATTTCCTTTAAAGTTCCTACACTTAACCATTTTCAAGCATCTAAGTCACCAACCAAACCACATCAAAAATAAAAAAATTACCTTTAAAGTTGCTGCACTTAACCATTTCCTAGTAACTAACTCACCAACCAAACCACATTCAAAATGAAAATATTCCCTTTAAAGATCCTACATTTAACCATTTCCAAGCAACTAAGTCACCTACCAAACAACTTTCAGAACAAAAAATATCCCTTTAAAGATGCAACCCTTAACCATTTTCAAGCTACTAAGTCATCAACCAAACCACATTCAAAAAAAGAAAAACCCCTTTAAAGTTTCTACACTTAATCATATTCATGTAACTAAGTCACCAACCAAATCACATTCAAAAATAATAAATTCTCTTTAAAGATTCCACACTTAACCACTTTCAAGCAACTAAGTCACGAACCAAACCACAATAAAAACAAAAAAAATCCCTTTAAAGTTTCTACTGTTAACCATTTTCAAGAAACTAAGTCACCAATCAAACCAGATTCAAAATAAATAAATTCCCTTTAAAGTTCCTACACTTAACCAATTTCAAGCAACTAAGTCAACAACCAAACCACATTCAAAAAAGAAAAATTCTCTTTAAAGTTCCTACACTTAACCATTTTCAATCTACTAAGTCACCAATCAAATGACATTCAAAATATAAAAATTCTCTTTAAAGTTCCTGCACTTAACAATTTCAAGCAACTAAGTTACCTACCAAACCAAATTAAAAACAAAAAAAATCAATTTAAAGTTCCTACATTAAACCACTTTCAAACAACTAAGTCACCTACCAAACCACATTTGAAACAAAAAAATTTCCTTTAATGTTCCTACACTTAACCATTCTCAAGCAAATAAGTCACCAACCAAACAACATTCAAAACAAAAAAATCCCATTCAAAGTTCCGAGACTTAACCATTTTCAAGCAACTAAGTCACCAACCGAACCACATTCAAAACAAAAAATCTCCTTCAAAGTTCCTAGACTTAACCATTTTCAAGCAACTAAGTCACCTACCTAACCACATTCCAAACAAAAAAATTCCCTTTGAAGGTCCTACACTTAACCATTTTCAAGCAACTATGTCTCCAAGTAACTAAGTCACCAACCAAACCACATTCAAAATGAAAATATTCCCTTTAAAGGCCCTACATTTAACCATTTCCAAGCAACTAAGTCACCAACCAAACCCTTTGCAGAAAAAAAAATCCCTTAAAATATGATACCCTTAACCATTTTCATGCTACTAAATCATCAACCAAACCACATTCAAAACAAAAAATCTCCTTTAAAGTTTCAACACTTAATTATATTCAAGTTACTAAGTCACCAACCAAATCACATTCAAAACTAAAAAATTCCATCTAAAGATCCCACACTTAACCACTTTCAAGCAACTAAGTCACAAACCAAACCACATTAAAAACAAAAAAAATCCCTTTATAGTTCCTACACTTTACTATTTTCAAGCAACTAAGTCACCTACCTAACCACATTCCAAACAACAAAATTCCCTTTGAAGTTCCTACACTTAATCATTTGTAAGAAACTAAGTTACCTACCAAACCACATTCCAAACTAAAAAAATCTCTAAAAAGTTCCTACACTTAACCATTTTCAAGTGACTAAGTCACCAACCAAACCACATTCCAAACAAAAACAAACCCTTTAAAGTTTCTACAGTTAACCATTTTCATGCAACTAAGTCACCAACAAAACCACATTCAAAAAATAAAAATTCCATTTAAAGTTCCTACACTTAACCAATTTCAAGCAACTAAGTCACCAACCAAACCACAATAAAAACAAAAAAATTCTCTTTAAAGTTCCTGCACTTAACCATTTCCAAGTAATTGAGTCACCAACCAAACCACATTCAAAATTTAAATATTCCCTTTAAAGTTCCTACATTTAACAATTTCCAAGAAACTAAGTCACCTACCAAACCACTTTCAGAACAAAAAAAATCCCTTTAAAGATGCAACCCTTAACCATTTTCAAGCTACTAAGTCATCAACCAAACCACATTCAAAAATAAAAATCCCCTTTAAAGTTTCTACACTTAATCATATTCAAGTAACTAAGTCACCAACCAAAACACATTCAAAACTAAAATATTCTCTTTAAAGATCCCACACTTAACCACTTTCAAGCAACTAAGTCACCAACCAAACCACATTAAAAACAAAAAAATTCCCTTTAAAATTCCTACACTTTACTATTTTCAAGCAACTAAGTAACCTACCTAACCACATTCCAAACAAAAAAATTCCCTTAGAAGTTCCTACACTTAACAATTTTCAAGTGACTAAGTCACCAACCAAGCCACATTCAAAACAAAAAAAATCATTTTAAAGTTTCTACAGTTAACCATTTTCAAGCAACTAAGTCACCAACTAAACCACATTCAAAACAAAAAATCCAATTCAAAGTTCCTAGACTTAACCATTTTCATGCAACTAAGTCACCAACCAAACCACATTCAAAACAGAAAAATTTCCTTTAAAGTTCCTACTCTAAACCATTTTCAAGCAACTAAGTCACCAACCAAATGACATTCAAAATATAAAAATCCCCTTTAAAGTTCCTGCACTTAAGCATTTTCAAGCAACTAAGAAACCTACCAAACCACATTCAAAACAAAAATAATCAATTTAAAGTTCCTACACTTAACCATTTTCAAGCAACTATGTCACCTACCTAACCACATTCCAAACAAAAAACTTCCCTTTAAAGTTCTTACACTTAACCATTTTCAAGCAACTAAGTCACCTACCAAACCACATTAAAAAAAAATATCTTTAAAGTTCATACACTTAAGCATTTTCAAGCAACTTAGTCACCAACCAAACCACATTCGAAACAAAAAATCACCTTCAAAATTCCTAGACTTAACCATTTTCAAGCAACTAAGTCACCAACCAAACAACATTCAAAACAGAAAAATTTCCTTTAAAGTTCATATACTTAACCATTTTCAAGCATCTAACTCACTAACCAAAGCACATTAAAAATAAAAAAATTCCCTTTAAAGTTCCTGCACTTAACCATTTCCAAGTAACTAAGTCACCAACGAAACCACATTCAAAATAAAAATATTCCCTTTAAAGATCCTACATTTAACCATTTCCAAGCAACTAAGTCACCTACCAAACCACTTTTAGAACATAAAAAACCCCTTTAAAGATGCAACCCTTAACCGTTTTCAAGCAACTAAGTCATCAATCAAACCACATTCAAAACAAAAAATGCCCTTTAAAGTTTCTACACTTAATCATATTCAAGTAACTAAGCTACCAACCAAATTACATTTAAAACTAAAAAATTCTCTGTAAAGATCCCACAGTTATCAACTTTCAAGCATCTAAGTCACCAACCAAACCACATTAAAAACAAAAATATTCCCTTTATAGTTCCTACACTTTACTATTTTCAAGCAAGTAAGTTACCTACCTAACCACATTCCAAACAAAAAAATTCGCTTTGAAGTACCTACACATAACCATTTTCATGTGACTAAGTCACCAACCAAACCACATTCAAAATAAAAAAAATCCCTTTAAAGTTTCTACAGTTAACCATTTTCAAGCAACTAAGTCACCTACAAAACCACACTCAAAAAAAAAAATCCCATTCAAAGTTCCTAGACTTAACCATTTTCGTGCAACTAAGTCACCAACCAAACCACATTCAAAACAGAAAAATTCCCTTTCAAGTTCCTGCACTTAACCATTTTCAAGCAACTAAGTCACCAACCAAATGACATTCAATATATAAAAATTCTCTTTAAAGTTCCTGCACTAAACAATTTTTAAGTAACTAACTCACCAACCAAACCACATTCAAAACAAAAAAATCCCATTAAAGTTCCTAGACTTAACCATTTTCAAGCAACTAAGTCACCAACCTAACTACATTATACACAAAAAATTTCCCTCTAAAGTCCCTACATTTAACCATTTTCGAGGAACTAAGTCACCAACCAAACAACATTCAAATCGAATAAATTCCCTTAAAGTTCCTATACTTAACCATTTTCAAGCAACTAAGTCACCTACCAAACCACTTTGAGAACAAAAAATATCCCTTTAAAGATGCAACCCTTCACCATTTTCAAGCAACTAAGTCACCAACCAAACCACATTAAAAACAAAAAATCTCATTCAAAGTTCCTAGACTTAACCATTTTCATGCAACTAAGTCACCAACCAAACCACATTCAAAACAGAAAAATTCCCTTTCAAGTTCCTGCACTTAACCATTTTATAGAAACTAAGTCAGCTACAAAACCACATTCAAAATAAAAAAAATCAATTTAAAGTTCCTACACTTAACCATTTTCGAGAGACTATGTCACCTACTTAACCACATTCCAAACAAAAAAGAATTCCCTTTAAAGTTCTTACATTTAACCATTTTTAAGTAACTAAGTCACCTACCAAACCACATTCAAAAAAAAAAAATCCCTTTAAAGTTCATACACTTAACCATTTTCAAGCAACTTAGTCGCCAACCAAACCATATTCAAAATAAAAAACCCCCTTCAAAGTTCCTAGATTTAGCCATTTTCAAGAAAATAAATCACCAACCAAACAACATTCAAAACAGAAAAATTTCCTTTAAAATTCCTACACTTAACCATTTTCAAGCATCTAAGTCACCAACCAAACCACATTAAAAATAAAAAAATTACCTTTAAAGTTGTTGCACTTAACCATTTCCAAGTAACTAACTCACCAACCAAACCATATTCAAAATGAAAATATTCCCTTTAAAGGTCCTACATTTAACCATTTCCAAGCAACTAAGTCACCTACCAAACCACTTTCAGAAAAAAAAATCACTTTAAAGATGCAACCCTTAACCATTTTCAAGCTACTAAGTCATCAACCAAAGCACATTCAAAACAAAAACTACCCTTTAAAGTTTCTACACTTAACCACTTTCAAACAACTAAGTCACCAACCAAACAACATTCAAAACAAAAAATCTTATTCAAAGTTCCTAGACTTAACCATTTTCATGCAACTAAGTCACCAACCAAACCACATTCAAAACAGAAAAATTGCCTTTAAAGTTCCTACACTTAACCATTTTCAAGCAACTAAGTCACCAATCAAATGACATTCAAAATATAAAAATTCCCTTTAAAGTTCCTGCCCTTAACCATTTTCAAGCAACTAAGTCACCAACCAAACCACATTCAAATCAAAAAAAATCAATTTAAAGTTCCTACACTTAACCATTTTCAAGAAAATAAGTCACCTACCAAACCACATTCGTAACAAAAAAATTTCCTTTAAAGTTCCTACACTTAAGCCTTTTCAAGCAAAGAAGTCACCAACCAAACCACATTCAAAACAAAAAAAATCACATTCAAAGTTCCTAGACTTAACGATTTTCAAGCAACTAAGTCATTAACCAAACCACATTCAAATCAAAAAAATTCCCTTTAAAGTTCCTACATTTAACCATTTTCGAGTAACTAAGTCACCAACCAAACCACATTCAAAACAAATAAATTCCCTTTAAAGGTCCTACACTTAACCATTTCCAAGCAACTAAGTCAACTACGAAACCACTTTCAAAACAAAAAAATCCCTTTAAAGTTTCTACAGTTAACCATTTTCAAGCTACTAAGTCATCAACAAAACCACATTCAAAACAAAGAATCCCCTTTAAAGTTTCTACACGTAATCATATTCAAGTAACTTAGTCACCAACCAAATCACATTCAAAACTAAAAAAATTTCTTTAAAGTTCCCACAGTTAACCACTTTGAAGCAACTAAGTCACGAACCAATCCACATTAAAAACAAAAAAATTCCCTTTATAGTTCCTACACTTTACTATTTTCAAGCAACTAAGTCACCGATCTAACCACATTCCAAAAAAAAAAATTACTTTTGAAGTTCCTATACTTAACCATTTTCAAGTGACTAAGTCTCCAACCAAACCACATTCAAAACAAACAAAATCCCTTTAAAGTTCCTACACTTAAACATTTTCAAGCAACTAAGTCACCTACCTAACCACATTCAAAACAAAAAAAATCAATTTAAAGTTCCTACACTTAACCATTTTCAAGAAACTATGTCACCTACTTAACCACATTCCAAACAAAAAAGAATTCCCTTTAAAGTTCTTACATTTAACCATTTTTAAGTAACTAAGTCACCTACCAAACCACATTAAAAATAAAAAAATTACCTTTAAAGTTGTTGCACTTAACCATTTCCAAGTAACTAACTCACCAACCAAACCACATTCAAAATGAAAATATTCCCTTTAAAGGTCCTACATTTAACCATTTCCAAGCAACTAAGTCACCTACCAAACCACTTTCAGAAAAAAAAAAATCACTTTAAAGATGCAACCCTTAACCATTTTCAAGCTATTAAGTCATCAACCAAACCACATTCAAAACAAAAAGTACCCTTTAAAGTTTCTATACATAACCACTTTCAAGCAACTAAGTCACCAACCAAACCACATTCAAAACAAAAAACCTTATTCAATGTTCCTAAACCATTTTCATGCAACTAATTTACCAACCAAACCACATTCAAAACAGAAAAATTCCCTTTAAAGTTCCTACACTTAACCATATTCAAGCAACTAAGTCACCAATCAAATGACATTCAAAATATAAAAATTCCCTTTAAAGTTCCTGCCCTTAACCATTTTCAAGCAACTAAGTCACCAACCAAACCACATTAAAAACAAAAAAAAATCAATTTAAAGTTCCTACACTTAACCATTTTCAAGAAACTAAGTCACGTACCGAACCACATTTGTAACAAAAAAATTTCCTTTAAAGTTCCTACACTTAAGCCTTTTCAAGCAAATAAGTCACCAACCAAACCACATTCAAAACAAAAAAATCCCATTCAAAGTTCCTAGACTTAACGATTTTCAAGCAACTAAGTCATTAACCAAACCACATTCAAATCAAAAAAATTCCCTTTAAAGTTCCTACATTTAACCATTTTCGAGTAACTAAGTCACCAACCAAACCACATTCAAAACAAATAAATTCCCTTTAAAGGTCCTACACTTAACCATTTCCAAGCAACTAAGTCAACTACGAAACCACTTTCAAAACAAAAAAAATCCCTTTAAAGTTTCTACAGTTAACCATTTTCAAGCTACTAAGTCATCAACAAAACCACATTCAAAACAAAGTATCCCCTTTAAAGTTTCTACACGTAATCATATTCAAGTAACTAAAAAATTTTCTTTAAAGTTCCCACACTTAACCACTTTGAAGCAACTAAGTCACCAACCAATCCACATTAAAAACAAAAAAATTCCCTTTATAGTTCCTACACTTTACTATTTTCAAGCAACTAAGTCACCTATTTAACCACATTCCAAACAAAAAAATTACCTTTGAAGTTCCTATACTTAACCATTTTCAAGTGACTAAGTCTCCAACCAAACCACATTCAAAACAAACAAAATCCCTTTAAAGTTCCTACACTTAAACATTTTCAAGAAACTAAGTCACCTACCTAACCACATTCAAAACAAAAAAAATCAATTTAAAGTTCCTACACTTAACCATTTTCAAGAAACTATGTCACCTACTTAACCACATTACAAAGAAAGAGAATTCCCTTTAAAGTTCTTACATTTAACCATTTTTAAGTAACTAAGTCACTTACCAAACCACATTCAAAAAAAAAAAATCCCTTTAAAGTTCATACACTTAACCATTTTCAAGCAACTTAGTCGCCAACCAAACCATATTTAAAATAAAAAAACCCTTCAAAGTTCCTAGACTTAGCCATTTTCAAGGAAATAAATCACCAACCAAACAAAATTCAAAACAACAAAATTTCCTTTAAAGTTCCTACACTTAACCATTTTCAAGCATCTAAGAACCAAACCACATTAAAAATAAAAAAATTACCTTTAAAGTTGCTGCACTTAACCATTTCCAAGTAACTAACTCACCAACCAAACCACATTCAAAATGAAAATATTCCCTTTAAAGGTCCTACATTTCACCATTTCCAAGCAACTAAGTCACCTACCAAACCACTTTCAGAAAAAAAAATCACTTTAAAGATGACACCCTTAACCATTTTCAAGCTACTAAGTCATCAACCAAACCACATTCAAAACAAAAAATACCCTTTAAAGTTTCTACACTTAACCACATTCAAAACAAAAAATCTTATTCAAAGTTCCTAAACCATTTTCGTGCAACTAAGTCACCAACCAAACCACATTCAAAACAGAAAAATTCCCTTTAAAGTTCCTACACTTAACCATTTTCAAGCAACTAAGTCACCAATCAAATGACATTCAAAATATAAAAATTCCCTTTAAAGTTCCTGCCCTTATCCATTTTCAAGAAACTAAGTCACCAACCAAACCACATTCAAAACAAAAAAAAATCAATTTAAAGTTCCTACACTTAAACATTTTCAAGAAACTAAGTCACCAACCAAACCACATTCAAAACAAAAAAATACCATTCAATTTTCCTAGACTTAACCAATTTCAAGCAACTAAGTCATCAATCAAACCACATTCAAATTTAAAAAATTCCCTTTAAAGTTCCTACATTTAACCATTTTCGAGTAACTAAGTCACCAACCAAACCACATTCAAAACGAATAAACTCCCTTTAAAGTTCCTACACTTAACCATTTTCAAGCAACTTAGTCGCCAACCAAACCATATTTAAAGTAAAAAAAACTTTCAAAGTTCCAAGACATAGCCATTTTCAAGCAAATAAATCACCAACAAAACAAAATTCAAAACAACAAAATTTCCTTTAAAGTTCCTACACTTAACCATTTTCAAGCATCTAAGTTACCAACCAAAACATATTAAAAATAAAAAAATTACCTTTAAAGTTGCTGCACCTAACCATTTCCAAGTAACTAACTCACCAACCAAACCACATTCAAAATAAAAATATTCCCTTTAAAGGTCCTACATTTAACCATTTCCAAGCAACTAAGTCACCTACCAAACCACTTTCAGAAAAAAAAATCACTTTAAAGAAGCAACCCTTAACCATTTTCAAGCTACTAAGTCATCAACCAAACCACATTCAAAACAAAAAATACCCTTTAAAGTTTCTACACTTAACCACTTTCAAGCAACTAAGTCACCAACCAAACCACATTCAAAACAAAAAATCTTATTAAAAGTTCCTAAACCATTTTCATGCAACTAAGTCACCAACCAAACCACATTCAAAACAGAAAAATTCCCTTTAAAGTTCCTACACTTAACCATTTTCAAGCAACTAAGTCATCAATCAAATGACATTCAAAATATAAAAATTCCCTTTAAAGTTCCTGCCCTTAACCATTTTCAAGCAACTAAGTCACCAACCAAACCACATTCAAAACAAAAAAAAATCAATTTAAAGTTCCTACACTTAACCATTTTCAAGAAACTAAGTCACCAACCAAACCACATTCAAAACAAAAAAAATACCATTCAATTTTCCTAGACTTAACCAATTTCAAGCAACTAAGTCATCAATAAAACCACATTCAAATTTAAAAAATTCCCTTTAAAGTTTCTACATTTAACCATTTTCGAGTAACTAAGTCACCAACCAAACGACATTCAAAACGAATAAACTCCCTTTAAAGTTCCTACACTTAACCAATTCCAAGCAACTAAGTCATCTAATAAACCACATTCAAAAAAAATATCTCTTTGAAGTTCATACACTTAACCATTTTCAAGCAACTTAGTGACCAACCAAACCACATTCAAAACAAAAAATCTCCTTCAAAGTTCCTAGACTTAACCATTTTCAAGCAACTAAGTCACCAACCAAACAACATTCAAAACAGAAAAATTTCCTTTAAAGTTCCTACACTTAACCATTATCAACCATCTAAGTCACCAACCAAACCACATTAAAAATAAAAACATTACCTTTAAAGTTCCTGCACTTAACCATTTCCAAGTAACTAAGTCACCAACCAAACCACATTCAAAATGAAAATATTCCCTTTAAAGGTGCTACATTTAAACATTTCCAAGCAACTAAGTGACCTACCAAACCACTTTCAGAACAAAAAAAATCACTTTAAAGATGACACCCTTAACCATTTTCAAGCTACTAAGTCATTAACCAAAGCACATTCAAAACAAAAAATCCCCTTTAAAGTTTCTACACTTAATCATATTCAAGTAACTAAGTCACCAACCAAATAACATTCAAAACTAAAAAATTCTCTTTAAAGATCCCACACTTAACCACTTTCAAGCAACTAAGTCACCAACCAAACCACATTAAAAACAAAAAAATTCCCTTTATATTTCCTACACTTTACTATTTTCAAGCAACTAAGTCACCTACGCAACCACATTCCAAACAAAAAAATTACCTTTGAAGTTCTACACTTAACCATTTTCAAGTGACTAAGTCACCAATCAAGCCACATTCAAAACAAAAAAAATCCCTTTAAAGTTTCTACAGTTAACCATTTTCAAGCAACTAATGCACCAACCAAACCACATTCAAAACAAAAAATCTCATTCAATGTTCCTAGACTTAACCATTTTCAAGCAACTAAGTCACCAACCAAATGACATTCAAAATATAAAAATTCCCTTTAAAGTTCCTGCACTTAACCATTTTCAAGCAACTAAGTCATCTACCAAACCTCATTCAAAACAAAAAAAAACAAATTTAAAGTTCCTACACTTAACCATTTTCAAGCAACTAAGTCACCTACCAAACAACATTCGAAACAAAAAAATTTCCTTTAAAGTTCCTACACTTAAGCATTTTCAAGCAAATAAGTCACCAACCAAACCACATTCAAAACAAAAAAATGCCATTCAATTTTCCTAGACTTAACCAATTTCAAGCAACTTAGTCATTAATCAAACCACATTCAAATTTAAAAAATTCCCTTTAAAGTTTCTACATTTAACCATTTTCGAGTAACTAAGTCACCAACCAAACCACATTCAAAACGAATAAACTCCCTTTAAAGTTCCTACACTTAACCAATTTCAAGCAACTAAGTCACCAACCAAACCACATTCAAAACAAAAAATCTCCTTCAAAGTTCCTAGACTTAACCATTTTCAAGCAACTAAGTCACCAACCAAACAACATTCAAAACAGAAAATTTTCCTTTAAAGTTCCTACACTTAACCATTATCAACCATCTAAGTCACCAACCAAACCACATTAAAAATAAAAAAATTACCTTTAAAGTTCCTGCACTTAACCATTTCCAAGTAACTAAGTCACCAACCAAACCACATTCAAAATGAAAATATTCCCTTTAAAGGTGCTACATTTAAACATTTCCAAGCAACTAAGTGACCTACCAAACCACTTTCAGAACAAAAAAAATCACTTTAAAGATGACACCCTTAACCATTTTCAAGCTACTAAGTCATTAACCAAAGCACATTCAAAACAAAAAATCCCCTTTAAAGTTTCTACACTTAATCATATTCAAGTAACTAAGTCACCAACCAAATAACATTCAAAACTAAAAAATTCTCTTTAAAGATCCCACACTTAACCACTTTCAAGCAACTAAGTCACCAACCAAACCACATTAAAAACAAAAAAATTCCCTTTATATTTCCTACACTTTACTATTTTCAAGCAACTAAGTCACCTACGCAACCACATTCCAAACAAAAAAATTACCTTTGAAGTTCTACACTTAACCATTTTCAAGTGACTAAGTCACCAATCAAGCCACATTCAAAACAAAAAAAATCCCTTTAAAGTTTCTACAGTTAACCATTTTCAAGCAACTAATGCACCAACCAAACCACATTCAAAACAAAAAATCTCATTCAATGTTCCTAGACTTAACCATTTTCAAGCAACTAAGTCACCAACCAAATGACATTCAAAATATAAAAATTCCCTTTAAAGTTCCTGCACTTAACCATTTTCAAGCAACTAAGTCATCTACCAAACCTCATTCAAAACAAAAAAAAACAAATTTAAAGTTCCTACACTTAACCATTTTCAAGCAACTAAGTCACCTACCAAACAACATTCGAAACAAAAAAATTTCCTTTAAAGTTCCTACACTTAAGCATTTTCAAGCAAATAAGTCACCAACCAAACCACATTCAAAACAAAAAAATGCCATTCAATTTTCCTAGACTTAACCAATTTCAAGCAACTTAGTCATTAATCAAACCACATTCAAATTTAAAAAATTCCCTTTAAAGTTTCTACATTTAACCATTTTCGAGTAACTAAGTCACCAACCAAACCACATTCAAAACGAATAAACTCCCTTTAAAGTTCCTACACTTAACCAATTTCAAGCAACTAAGTCACCAACCAAACCACATTCAAAACAAAAAATCTCCTTCAAAGTTCCTAGACTTAACCATTTTCAAGCAACTAAGTCACCAACCAAACAACATTCAAAACAGAAAAATTTCCTTTAAAGTTCCTACACTTAACCATTATCAACCATCTAAGTCACCAACCAAACCACATTAAAAATAAAAAAATTACCTTTAAAGTTCCTGCACTTAACCATTTCCAAGTAACTAAGTCACCAACCAAACCACATTCAAAATGAAAATATTCCCTTTAAAGGTGCTACATTTAAACATTTCCAAGCAACTAAGTGACCTACCAAACTAGTTTCAGAACAAAAAAAATCCCTTTAAAGATGACACCCTTAACCATTTTCAAGCTACTAAGTCATTAACCAAACCACATTCAAAACAAAAAATCCCCTTTAAAGTTTCTACAGTTAATCATATTCAAACAACTAAGTCACCAACCAAACAACATTCAAAACAGAAAAATTTCCTTTAAAGTTCCTACACTTAACCATTATCAACCATCTAATTCACCAACCAAACCACATTAAAAATAAAAAAATTACCTTTAAAGTTCCTGCACTTAACCATTTCCAAGTAACTAAGTCACCAACCAAACCACATTCAAAATGAAAATATTCCCTTTAAGGGTGCTACATTTAACCATTTCCAAGCAACTAAGTCACCTACCAAACCACTTTCAGAACAAAAAAAATCCCTTTAAAGATGCAACCCTTAAACATTTTCAAGCTACTAAGTCAATAACCAAACCACATTCAAAACAAAAAATCCCCTTTAAAGTTTCTACACTTAATCATATTCAAGTAACTAAGTCACCAACCAAATAACATTCAAAACTAAAAATTCTCTTTAAAGATCCCACACTTAACCACTTTAAAGCAACTAAGTTACCAACCAAACCACATTAAAAACAAAAAAATTCCCTTAATATTTACTACACTTTACTATTTTCAAGCAACTAAGTCACCTACGCAACCACATTCCAAACAAAAAAATTACCTTTGAAGTTCTACACTTAACCATTTTCAAGTGACTAAGTCACCAATCAAACCACATTCAAAACAAAAAAAATCCCTTGAAAGTTTCTACAGTTATCCATTTTCAAGCAACTAATGCACCAACAAAACCACATTCAAAACAAAAAATCTCATTCAATGTTCCTAGACTTAACCATTTTCATGCAACTAAGTCACCAACCAAACCACATTCAAAATAGAAAAATTCCCTTTAAGTTCCTACACTTAACCATTTTCAAGCAACTAAGTCACCAACCAAATGACATTCAGAACATAAAAATTCCCTTTAAAGTTCCTGCACTTAACCATTTTCAAGCAACTAAGTCATCTACCAAACCTCATTCAAAACGAAAAAAATCAATTTAAAGTTCCTACACTTAACCATTTTCAAGCAACTAAGTCACCTACCAAACAACTTTCGAAACAAAAAAATTTCCTTTAAAGTTCCCTCACTTAAGTATTTTCAAGCAAATAAGTCACCAACCAAACCACAGTCAAAACAAAAAAACACCATTCAATGTTCCTAGACTTAACCAATTTCAAGCAACTAAGTCATCAATCAAACCACATTCAAATCAAAAAAATTCCCTTAAAAGTTCCTACATTTAACCATTTTCGAGTACTTAAGTCACCAACCAAACCACATTCAAAACGAATAAACTCCCTTTAAAGTTCCTACACTTAACCAATTTCAAGCAACTAAGTCACCTACTAAACCACATTCAAAAAAAAAATCCCTTTGAAGTTCATACACTTAACCATTTTCAAGCAACTTAGTCACCAACCAAACCACATTCAAAACAAAAAATCCACTTCAAAGTTCCTAGACTTAACCATTTTCAAGCAACTAAGTCACCAACCAAACAACATTCAAAACAGAAAAATTTCCTTTAAAGTTCCTACACTTAACCATTATCAACCATCTAAGTCACCAACCAAACCGCATTAAAAATAAAAAAATTACCTTTAAAGTTCCTGCACTTAACCATTTCCAAGTAACTAAGTCACCAAACAAACTGCATTCAAAATGAAAATATTCCCTTTAAAGGTCCTACATTTAACCATTTCCAAGCAACTAAGTGACCTACCAAACAACTTTCAGAACAAAAAAAATCCCTTTAAAGATGCAACCCTTAACCATTTTCAAGCTACTAAGTCATTAACCAAACCACATTCAAAACAAAAAATCCCCTCTAAAGTTTCTACAGTTAATCAAATTCAAACAATTAAGTCACCAACCAAACAACATTCAAAACAGAAAAATTTCCTTTAAAGTTCCTACACTTAACCATTATTAACAATCTAAGTCACCAACCAAACCGCATTAAAAATAAAAAAATTACCTTTAAAATTACTGCACTTAACCATTTCCAAGTAACTAAGTCACCAACCAAACCACATTAATAATGAAAATATTCCCTTTAAAGGTTCTATATTTAACCATTTCCAAGCAACTAAGTCTCCTACCAAACCACTTTCAGTACAAAAAAAATCCCTTTAAAGATGCAACCCTTAACCATTTTCAAGCTACTAAGTCATTAACCAAACCACATTCAAAACAAAAAATCCCCTTTAAAGTTTCTACACTTAATCATATTCAAATAACTATGTCACCAACCAAATCACGTTCGAAACTAAAAAATTCTCTTTAAAGATCCCACACTTAACCACTTTCAAGCAACTAAGTCACCAACCAAACCACATTCTAAACAAAAAAATTCCCTTTATATCTCCTACACTTTACTATTTTCAAGCAACTAAGTCACCTACCTAACCACATTCCAAACAAAAAAATTCCCTTTGAAGTTCCTACACTTAACCATTTTCAAGTGACTAAGTCACCAATCAAACCACATTCAAAACAAAAAAAATCACTTTAAAGTTTCTACAGTTAACCATTTTCAAGCTACTAAGTCATCAACAAAACCACATTCAAAACAAAGTATCCCCTTTAAAGTTTCTACACGTAATCATATTCAAGTAACTTAGTCACCAACCAAATCACATTCAAAACTAAAAAATTTTCTTTAAAGTTCCCACACTTAACCACTTTGAAGCAACTAAGTCACCAACCAATCCACATTAAAAACAAAAAAATTCCCTTTATAGTTCCTACACTTTAGTATTTTCAAGCAACTAAGTCACCTATTTAACCACATTCCAAACAAAAAAATTACCTTTGAAGTTCCTATACTTAACCATTTTCAAGTGACTAAGTCTCCAACCAAACCACATTCAAAACAAACAAAATCCCTTTAAAGTTCCTACACTTAAACATTTTCAAGCAACTAAGTCACCTACCTAACCACATTCAAAACAAAAAAAATCAATTTAAAGTTCCTACACTTAACCATTTTCAAGAAACTATGTCACCTACTTAACCACATTACAAAGAAAAAGAATTCCCATTAAAGTTCTTACATTTAACCATTTTTAAGTAACTAAGTCACTTACCAAACCACATTCAAAAAAAAAAATCCCTTTAAAGTTCATACACTTAACCATTTTCAAGCAACTTAGTCGCCAACCGAACTATATTTAAAATAAAAAAACCCTTCAAAGTTCCTAGACTTAGCCATTTTCAAGCAAATAAATCACCAACCAAACAAAAGTCAAAACAACAAAATTTCCTTTAAAGTTCCTACACTTAACCATTTTCAAGCATCTAAGAACCAAACCACATTAAAAATAAAAAAATTACCTTTAAAGTTGCTGCACTTAACCATTTCCAAGTAACTAACTCACCAACTAAACCACATTCAAAATGAAAATATTCCCTTTAAAGGTCCTACATTTCACCATTTCCAAGCAACTAAGTCACCTACCAAACCACTTTCAGAAAAAAAAATCACTTTAAAGATGACACCCTTAACAATTTTCAAGCTACTAAGTCATCAACCAAACCACATTCAAAACAAAAAATACCCTTTAAAGTTTCTACACTTAACCACATTCAAAACAAAAAATCTTATTCAAAGTTCCTAAACCATTTTCGTGCAACTAAGTCACCAACCAAACCACATTCAAAACAGAAAAATTCCCTTTAAAGTTCCTACACTTAACCATTTTCAAGCAACTAAGTCACCAATCAAATGACATTCACAATATAAAAATTCCCTTTAAAGTTCCTGCCCTTATCCATTTTCAAGAAACTAAGTCACCAACCAAACCACATTCAAAACAAAAAAAAATCAATTTAAAGTTCCTACACTTAACCATTTTCAAGAAACTAAGTCACCAACCAAACCACATTCAAAACAAAAAAATACCATTCAATTTTCCTAGACTTAACCAATTTCAAGCAACTAAGTCATCAATCAAACCACATTCAAATTTAAAAAATTCCCTTTAAAGTTCCTACATTTAACCATTTTCGAGTAACTAAGTCACCAACCAAACCACATTCAAAACGAATAAACTCCCTTTAAAGTTCCTACACTTAACCATTTTCAAGCAACTTAGTCGCCAACCAAACCATATTTAAAGTAAAAAAAACCTTCAAAGTTCCAAGACATAGCCATTTTCAAGCAAATAAATCACCAACCAAACAAAATTCAAAACAGCAAAATTTCCTTTAAAGTTCCTACACTTAACCATTTTCAAGCATCTAAGTCACCAACCAAAACATATTAAAAATAAAAAAATTACCTTTAAAGTTGCTGCACTTAACCATTTCCAAGTAACTAACTCACCAACCAAACCACATTCAAAATAAAAATATTCCCTTTAAAGGTCCTACATTTAACCATTTCCAAGCAACTAAGTCACCTACCAAACCACTTTCAGAAAAAAAAAATCACTTTAAAGAAGCAACCCTTAACCATTTTCAAGCTACTAAGTCATCAACCAAACCACATTCAAAACAAAAAATACCCTTTAAAGTTTCTACACATAACCACTTTCAAGCAACTAAGTCACCAACCAAACCACATTCAAAACAAAAAATCTTATTCAAAGTTCCTAAACCATTTTCATGCAACTAAGTCACCAACCAAACCACATTCAAAACAGAAAAATTCCCTTTAAAGTTCCTACACTTAACCATTTTCAAGCAACTAAGTCACCAATCAAATGACATTCAATATATAAAAATTCCCTTTAAAGTTTCTGCCCTTAACCATTTTCAAGCAACTAAGTCACCAACCAAACCACATTCAAAACAAAAAAAAATCAATTTAAAGTTCCTACACTTAACCATTTTCAAGAAACTAAGTCACCAACCAAACCACATTCAAAACAAAAAAAATACCATTCAATTTTCCTAGACTTAACCAATTTCAAGCAACTAAGTCATCAATAAAACCACATTAAAATTTAAAAAATTCCCTTTAAAGTTCCTACATTTAACCATTTTCGAGTAACTAAGTCACCAACCAAACCACATTCAAAACGAATAAACTCCCTTTAAAGTTCCTACACTTAACCAATTCCAAGCAACTAAGTCATCTAATAAACCACATTCAAAAAAAATATCTCTTTGAAGTTCATACACTTAACCATTTTCAAGCAACTTAGTGACCAACCAAACCACATTCAAAACAAAAAATCTCCTTCAAAGTTCCTAGACTTAACCATTTTCAAGCAACTAAGTCACCAACCAAACAACATTCAAAACAGAAAAATTTCCTTTAAAGTTCCTACACTTAACCATTATCAACCATCTAAGTCACCAACCAAACCACATTAAAAATAAAAAAATTACCCTTAAAGTTCCTGCACTTAACCATTTCCAAGTAACTAAGTCACCAACCAAACCACATTCAAAATGAAAATATTCCCTTTAAAGGTGCTACATTTAAACATTTCCAAGTAACTAAGTGACCTACCAAACCACTTTCAGAACAAAAAAAATCCCTTTAAAGATGACACCCTTAACCATTTTCAAGCTACTAAGTCATTAACCAAACCACATTCAAAACAAAAAATCCCCTTTAAAGTTTCTACACTTAATCATATTCAAGTAACTAAGTGACCAACCAAATAACATTCAAAACTAAAAAATTCTCTTTAAAGATCCCACACTTAACCACTTTCAAGCAACTAAGTCACCAACCAAACCACATTAAAAACAAAAAAATTCCCTTTATATTTACTACACTTTACTATTTTCAAGCAACTAAGTCACCTACGCAACCACATTCCAAACAAAAAAATTACCTTTGAAGTTCTACACTTAACCATTTTCAAGTGACTATGTCACCAATCAAACCACATTCAAAACAAAAAAAATCCCTTGAAAGTTTCTACAGTTATCCATTTTCAAGCAACTAATGCACCAACAAAACCACATTCAAAACAAAAAATCTCATTCAATGTTCCTAGACTTAACCATTTTCATGCAACTAAGTCACCAACCAAACCACATTCAAAATAGAAAAATTCCCTTTAAGTTCCTACACTTAACCATTTTCAAGCAACTAAGTCACCAACCAAATGACATTCAGAACATAAAAATTCCCTTTAAAGTTCCTGCACTTAACCATTTTCAAGGAACTAAGTCATCTACCAAACCTCATTCAAAACGAAAAAAAATCAATTTAAAGTTCCTACACTTAACCATTTTCAAGCAACTAAGTCACCTACCAAACAACATTCGAAACAAAAAAATTTCCTTTAAAGTTCCCTCACTTAAGTATTTTCAAGCAAATAAGTCACCAACCAAACCACAGTCAAAACAAAAAAACACCATTCAATGTTCCTAGACTTAACCAATTTCAAGCAACTAAGTCATCAATCAAACCACATTCAAATCAAAAAAATTCCCTTAAAAGTTCCTACATTTAACCATTTTCGAGTACTTAAGTCACCAACCAAACCACATTCAAAACGAATAAACTCCCTTTAAAGTTCCTACACTTAACCAATTTCAAGCAACTAAGTCACCTACTAAACCACATTCAAAAAAAAAATCCCTTTGAAGTTCATACACTTAACCATTTTCAAGCAACTTAGTCACCAACCAAACCACATTCAAAACAAAAAATCCACTTCAAAGTTCCTAGACTTAACCATTTTCAAGCAACTAAGTCACCAACCAAACAACATTCAAAACAGAAAAATTTCCTTTAAAGTTCCTACACTTAACCATTATCAACCATCTAAGTCACCAACCAAACAACATTCAAAACAGAAAAATTTCCTTTAAAGTTCCTACACTTAACCATTATCAACCATCTAAGTCACCAACCAAACCGCATTAAAAATAAAAAAATTACCTTTAAAGTTCCTGCACTTAACCATTTCCAAGTAACTAAGTCACCAAACAAACCGCATTCAAAATGAAAATATTCCCTTTAAAGGTGCTACATTTAACCATTTCCAAGCAACTAAGTGACCTACCAAACAACTTTCAGAACAAAAAAAATCCCTTTAAAGATGCAACCCTTAACCATTTTCAAGCTACTAAATCATTAACCAAACCACATTCAAAACAAAAAATCCCCTCTAAAGTTTCTACAGTTAATCATATTCAAACAATTAAGTCACCAACCAAACAACATTCAAAACAGAAAAATTTCCTTTAAAGTTCCTACACTTAACCATTATTAACCATCTAAGTCACCAACCAAACCGCATTAAAAATAAAAAAATTACCTTTAAAGTTACTGCACTTAACCATTTCCAAGTAACTAAGTCACCAAACAAACCGCATTCAAAATGAAAATATTCCCTTTAAAGGTGCTACATTTAACCATTTCCAAGCAACTAAGTGACCTACCAAACAACTTTCAGAACAAAAAAAATCCCTTTAAAGATGCAACCCTTAATCATTTTCAAGCTACTAAGTCATTAACCAAACCACATTCAAAACAAAAAATCCCCTTTAAAGTTTCTACACTTAATCATATTCAAATAACTATGTCACCAACCAAATCACGTTCGAAACTAAAAAATTCTCTTTAAAGATCCCACACTTAACCACTTTCAAGCAACTAAGTCATCAACCAAACCACATTCTAAACAAAAAAATTCCCTTTATATCTCCTACACTTTACTATTTTCAAGCAACTAAGTCACCTACCTAACCACATTCCAAGTAAAAAAATTCCCTTTGAAGTTCCTACACTTTACCATTTTCAAGTGACTAAGTCACCAATCAAACCACATTCAAAACAAAAAAAATCCCTTTAAAGTTTCTACAGTTAACCATTTTCAAGCAACTAATGCACCAACCAAACCACATTCAAAACCAAAAATCTCATTCAATGTTTCTAGACTTAACCATTGTCATGCAACTAAGTCACCAACCAAACCACATTCAAAACAGAAAAATTACCTTTAAGTTCCTACACTTAACCTTTTTAAAGCAACTAAGTCACCAACCAAATGACATTAAAAATATAAAAATTCCCTTTAAAGTTCCTGCAGTTAACCATTTTCAAGCAACTAAGTCATCTACCAAACCACATTCAAAACAAAAAAAAACAATTTAAAGTTCCTACACTTAACCGTTTTCAAGCAACTAAGTCACCTACCAAACAACATTCGAAACAAAAACATTTCCTTTTACAGTTCCTACACTTAAGCATTTTCACGCAAATATGTCACCAACCAAACCACATTCAAAACAAAAAAATCCCATTCAAAGTTCCTAGACTTAACGATTTTCAAGCAACTAAGTCATTAACCAAACCACATTCAAATCAAAAAAATTCCCTTTAAAGTTCCTACATTTAACCATTTTCGAGTAACTAAGTCACCAACCAAACCACATTCAAAACAAATAAATTCCCTTTAAAGGTCCTACACTTAACCATTTCCAAGCAACTAAGTCAACTACGAAACCACTTTCAAAACAAAAAAAATTCCTTTAAAGTTTCTACAGTTAACCATTTTCAAGCTACTAAGTCATCAACAAAACCACATTCAAAACAAAGTATCCCCTTTAAAGTTTCTACACGTAATCATATTCAAGTAACTTAGTCACCAACGAAATCACATTCAAAACTAAAAAATTTTCTTTAAAGTTCCCACACTTAACCACTTTGAAGCAACTAAGTCACCAACCAATCCACATTAAAAACAAAAAAATTCCCTTTATAGTTCCTACACTTTACTATTTTCAAGCAACTAAGTCACCTATTTAACCACATTCCAAACAAAAAAATTACCTTTGAAGTTCCTATACTTAACCATTTTCAAGTGACTAAGTCTCCAACCAAACCACATTCAAAACAAACAAAATACCTTTAAAGTTCCTACACTTAAACATTTTCAAGCAACTAAGTCACCTACCTAACCACATTCAAAACAAAAAAAATCAATTTAAAGTTCCTACACTTAACCATTTTCAAGAAACTATGTCACCTACTTAACCACATTACAAAGAAAAAGAATTCCCTTTAAAGTTCTTACATTTAACCATTTTTAAGTAACTAAGTCACTTACCAAACCACATTCAAAAAAAAAATCCCTTTAAAGTTCATACATTTAACCATTTTCAAGCAACTTAGTCGCCAACCAAACCATATTTAAAATAAAAAAACCCTTCAAAGTTCCTAGACTTAGCCATTTTCAAGCAAATAAATCACCAACCAAACAAAATTCAAAACAACAAAATTTCCTTTAAAGTTCCTACACTTAACCATTTTCAAGCATCTAAGAACCAAACCACATTAAAAATAAAAAAATTACCTTTAAAGTTGCTGCACTTAACCATTTCCAAGTAACTAACTCACCAACCAAACCACATTCAAAATGAAAATATTCCCTTTAAAGGTCCTACATTTCACCATTTCCAAGCAACTAAGTCACCTACCAAACCACTTTCAGAAAAAAACATCACTTTAAAGATGACACCCTTAACCATTTTCAAGCTACTAAGTCATCAACCAAACCACATTCAAAACAAAAAATACCCTTTAAAGTTTCTACACTTAACCACATTCAAAACAAAAAATCTTATTCAAAGTTCCTAAACCATTTTCGTGCAACTAAGTCACCAACCAAACCACATTCAAAACAGAAAAATTCCCTTTAAAGTTCCTACACTTAACCATTTTCAAGCAACTAAGTCACCAATCAAATGACATTCAAAATATAAAAATTCCCTTTAAAGTTCCTGCCCTTATCCATTTTCAAGCAACTAAGTCACCAACCAAACCACATTCAAAACAAAAAAAAATCAATTTAAAGTTCCTACACTTAACCATTTTCAAGAAACTAAGTCACCAACCAAACCACATTCAAAACAAAAAAATACCATTCAATTTTCCTAGACTTAACGAATTTCAAGCAACTAAGTCATCAATCAAACCACATTCAAATTTAAAAAATTCCCTTTAAAGTTTCTACATTTAACCATTTTCGAGTAACTAAGTCACCAACCAAACAACATTCAAAACGAATAAACTCCCTTTAAAGTTCCTACACTTAACCATTTTCAAGCAACTTAGTCGCCAACCAAACCATATTTAAAGTAAAAAAAACCTTCAAAGTTCCAAGACATAGCCATTTTCAAGCAAATAAATCACCAACCAAACAAAATTCAAAACAGCAAAATTTCCTTTAAAGTTCCTACACTTAACCATTTTCAAGCATCTAAGTCACCAACCAAAACATATTAAAAATAAAAAAATTACCTTTAAAGTTGCTGCACTTAACCATTTCCAAGTAACTAACTCACCAACCAAACCACATTCAAAATAAAAATATTCCCTTTAAAGGTCCTACATTTAACCATTTCCAAGCAACTAAGTCACCTACCAAACCACTTTCAGAAAAAAAAAATCACTTTAAAGAAGCAACCCTTAACCATTTTCAAGCTACTAAGTCATCAACCAAACCACATTCAAAACAAAAAATACCCTTTAAAGTTTCTACACTTAACCACTTTCAAGCAACTAAGTCACCAACCAAACCACATTCAAAACAAAAAATCTTATTCAAAGTTCCTAAACCATTTTCATGCAACTAAGTCACCAACCAAACCACATTCAAAACAGAAAAATTCCCTTTAAAGTTCCTACACTTAACCATTTTCAAGCAACTAAGTCACCAATCAAATGACATTCAAAATATAAAAATTCCCTTTAAAGTTCCTGCCCTTAACCATTTTCAAGCAACTAAGTCACCAACCAAACCACATTCAAAACAAAAAAAAATCAATTTAAAGTTCCTACACTTAACCATTTTCAAGAAACTAAGTCACAAACCAAACCACATTCAAAACAAAAAAAATACCATTCAATTTTCCTAGACATAACCAATTTCAAGCAACTAAGTCATCAATAAAACCACATTCAAATTTAAAAAATTCCCTTTAAAGTTCCTACATTTAACCATTTTCGAGTAACTAAGTCACCAACCAAACCACATTCAAAACGAATAAACTCCCTTTAAAGTTCCTACACTTAACCAATTCCAAGCAACTAAGTCATCTAATAAACCACATTCAAAAAAAATATCTCTTTGAAGTTCATACACTTAACCATTTTCAAGCAACTTAGTGACCAACCAAACCACATTCAAAACAAAAAATCTCCTTCAAAGTTCCTAGACTTAACCATTTTCAAGCAACTAAGTCACCAACCAAACAACATTCAAAACAGAAAAATTTCCTTTAAAGTTCCTACACTTAACCATTATCAACCATCTAAGTCACCAACCAAACCACATTAAAAATAAAAAAATTACCTTTAAAGTTCCTGCACTTAACCATTTCCAAGTAACTAAGTCACCAACCAAACCACATTCAAAATGAAAATATTCCCTTTAAAGGTGCTACATTTAAACATTTCCAAGCAACTAAGTGACCTACCAAACCACTTTCAGAACAAAAAAAATCCCTTTAAAGATGACACCCTAAACCATTTTCAAGCTACTAAGTCATTAACCAAACCACATTCAAGACAAAAAATCCCCTTTAAAGTTTCTACACTTAATCATATTCAAGTAACTAAGTGACCAACCAAATAACATTCAAAACTAAAAAATTCTCTTTAAAGATCCCACACTTAACCACTTTCAAGCAACTAAGTCACCAACCAAACCACATTAAAAACAAAAAAATTCCCTTTATATTTCCTACACTTTACTATTTTCAAGCAACTAAGTCACCTACGCAACCACATTACAAACAAAAAAATTACCTTTGAAGTTCTACACTTAACCATTTTCAAGTGACTAAGTCACCAATCAAGCCACATTCAAAACAAAAAAAATCCCTTTAAAGTTTCTACAGTTAACCATTTTCAAGCAACTAATGCACCAACCAAACCACATTCAAAACAAAAAATCTCATTCAATGTTCCTAGACTTAACCATTTTCAAGCAACTAAGTCACCAACCAAATGACATTCAAAATATAAAAATTCCCTTTAAAGTTCCTGCACTTAACCATTTTCAAGCAACTAAGTCATCTACCAAACCTCATTCAAAACAAAAAAAAACAAATTTAAAGTTCCTACACTTAACCATTTTCAAGCAACTAAGTCACCTACCAAACAACATTCGAAACAAAAAAATTTCCTTTAAAGTTCCTACACTTAAGCATTTTCAAGCAAATAAGTCACCAACCAAACCACATTCAAAACAAAAAAATGCCATTCAATTTTCCTAGACTTAACCAATTTCAAGCAACTTAGTCATTAATCAAACCACATTCAAATTTAAAAAATTCCCTTTAAAGTTTCTACATTTAACCATTTTCGAGTAACTAAGTCACCAACCAAACCACATTCAAAACGAATAAACTCCCTTTAAAGTTCCTACACTTAACCAATTTCAAGCAACTAAGTCACCAACCAAACCACATTCAAAACAAAAAATCTCCTTCAAAGTTCCTAGACTTAACCATTTTCAAGCAACTAAGTCACCAACCAAACAACATTCAAAACAGAAAAATTTCCTTTAAAGTTCCTACACTTAACCATTATCAACCATCTAAGTCACCAACCAAACCACATTAAAAATAAAAAAATTACCTTTAAAGTTCCTGCACTTAACCATTTCCAAGTAACTAAGTCACCAACCAAACCACATTCAAAATGAAAATATTCCCTTTAAAGGTGCTACATTTAAACATTTCCAAGCAACTAAGTGACCTACCAAACTAGTTTCAGAACAAAAAAAATCCCTTTAAAGATGACACCCTTAACCATTTTCAAGCTACTAAGTCATTAACCAAACCACATTCAAAACAAAAAATCCCCTTTAAAGTTTCTACAGTTAATCATATTCAAACAACTAAGTCACCAACCAAACAACATTCAAAACAGAAAAATTTCCTTCAAAGTTCCTACACTTAACCATTATCAACCATCTAATTCACCAACCAAACCACATTAAAAATAAAAAAATTACCTTTAAAGTTCCTGCACTTAACCATTTCCAAGTAACTAAGTCACCAACCAAACCACATTCAAAATGAAAAATATTCCCTTTAAGGGTGCTACATTTAACCATTTCCAAGCAACTAAGTCACCTACCAAACCACTTTCAGAACAAAAAAAATCCCTTTAAAGATGCAACCCTTAAACATTTTCAAGCTACTAAGTCAATAACCAAACCACATTCAAAACAAAAAATCCCCTTTAAAGTTTGTACACTTAATCATATTCAAGTAACTAAGTCACCAACCAAATAACATTCAAAACTAAAAATTCTCTTTAAAGATCCCACACTTAACCACTTTAAAGCAACTAAGTTACCAACCAAACCACATTAAAAACAAAAAAATTCCCTTTATATTTCCTACACTTTACTATTTTCAAGCAACTAAGTCACCTACGTAACCACATTCCAAAGAAAAAAATTACCTTTGAAGTTCTACACTTAACCATTTTCAAGTGACTAAGTCACCAATCAAACCACATTCAAAACAAAAAAAATCCCTTGAAAGTTTCTACAGTTATCCATTTTCAAGCAACTAATGCACCAACAAAACCACATTCAAAACAAAAAATCATATTCAATGTTCCTAGACTTAACCATTTTCATGCAACTAAGTCACCAACCAAACCACATTCAAAATAGAAAAATTCCCTTTAAGTTCCTACACTTAACCATTTTCAAGCAACTAAGTCACCAACCAAATGACATTCAGAACATACAAATTCCCTTTAAAGTTCCTGCACTTAACCATTTTCAAGCAACTAAGTCATCTACCAAACCTCATTCAAAACGAAAAAAAATCAATTTAAAGTTCCTACACTTAACCATTTTCAAGCAACTAAGTCACCTACCAAACAACATTCGAAACAAAAAAATTTCCTTTAAAGTTCCCTCACTTAAGTATTTTCAAGCAAATAAGTCACCAACCAAACCACAGTCAAAACAAAAAAAACACCATTCAATGTTCCAAGACTTAACCAATTTCAAGCAACTAAGTCATCAATCAAACCACATTCAAATCAAAAAAATTCTCTTAAAAGTTCCTACATTTAACCATTTTCGAGTACTTAAGTCACCAACCAAACCACATTCAAAACGAATAAACTCCCTTTAAAGTTCCTACACTTAACCAATTTCAAGCAACTAAGTCACCTACTAAACCACATTCAAAAAAAAAATCCCTTTGAAGTTCATACACTTAACCATTTTCAAGCAACTTAGTCACCAACCAAACCACATTCAAAACAAAAAATCCACTTCAAAGTTCCTAGACTTAACCATTTTCAAGCAACTAAGTCACCAACCAAACAACATTCAAAACAGAAAAATTTCCTTTAAAGTTCCTACACTTAACCATTATCAACCATCTAAGTCACCAACCAAACAACATTCAAAACAGAAAAATTTCCTTTAAAGTTCCTACACTTAACCATTATCAACCATCTAAGTCACCAACCAAACCGCATTAAAAATAAAAAAAATTACCTTTAAAGTTCCTGCACTTAACCATTTCCAAGTAACTAAGTCACCAAACAAACCGCATTCAAAATGAAAATATTCCCTTTAAAGGTGCTACATTTAACCATTTCCAAGCAACTAAGTGACCTACCAAACAACTTTCAGAACAAAAAAAATCCCTTTAAAGATGCAACCCTTAACCATTTTCAAGCTACTAAGTCATTAACCAAACCACATTCAAAACAAAAAATCCCCTTTAAAGTTTCTACACTTAATCATATTCAAATAACTATGTCACCTACCAAATCACGTTCGAAACTAAAAAATTCTCTTAAAAGATCCCACACTTAACCACTTTCAAGCAACTAAGTCACCAACCAAACCACATTCTAAACAAAAAAATTCCCTTTATATCTCCTACACTTTACTATTTTCAAGCAACTAAGTCACCTACCTAACCACATTCCAAGTAAAAAAATTCCCTTTGAAGTTCCTACACTTAACCATTTTCAAGTGACTAAGTCACCAATGAAACCATATTCAAAACAAAAAAAATCCCATTAAAGTTTCAACAGTTAACCATTTTCAAGCAACTAATGCACCAACAAAACCACATTCAAAACAAAAAATCTCATTCAATGTTCCTAGACTTAACCATTTTCATGCAACTAAGTCACCAACCAAACCACATTCAAAATAGAAAAATTCCCTTTAAGTTCCTACACTTAACCATTTTCAAGCAACTAAGTCACCAACCAAATGACATTCAGAACATAAAAATTCCCTTTAATGTTCCTGCACTTAACCATTTTCAAGCAACTAAGTCATCTACCAAACCTCATTCAAAACGAAAAAAAAATCAATTTAAAGTTCCTACACTTAACCATTTTCAAGCAACTAAGTCACCTACCAAACAACATTCGAAACAAAAAAATTTCCTTTAAAGTTCCCTCACTTAAGTATTTTCAAGCAAATAAGTCTCCAACCAAACCACAGTCAAAACAAAAAAACACCATTCAATGTTCCTAGACTTAACCAATTTCAAGCAACTAAGTCATCAATCAAACCACATTCAAATCAAAAAAATTCCCTTAAAAGTTCCTACATTTAACCATTTTCGAGTACTTAAGTCACCAACCAAACCACATTCAAAACGAATAAACTCCCTTTAAAGTTCCTACACTTAACCAATTTCAAGCAACTAAGTCACCTACTAAACCACATTCAAAAAAAAAATCCCTTTGAAGTTCATACACTTAACCATTTTCAAGCAACTTAGTCACCAACCAAACCACATTCAAAACAAAAAATCCACTTCAAAGTTCCTAGACTTAACTATTTTCAAGCAACTAAGTCACCAACCAAACAACATTCAAAACAGAAAAATTTCCTTTAAAGTTCCTACACTTAACCATTATCAACCATCTAAGTCACCAACCAAACAACATTCAAAACAGAAAAATTTCCTTTAAAGTTCCTACACTTAACCATTATCAACCATCTAAGTCACCAACCAAACCGCATTAAAAATAAAAAAATTACCTTTAAAGTTCCTGCACTTAACCATTTCCAAGTAACTAAGTCACCAAACAAACCGCATTCAAAATGAAAATATTCCCTTTAAAGGTGCTACATTTAACCATTTCCAAGCAACTAAGTGACCTACCAAACAACTTTCAGAACAAAAAAAATCCCTTTAAAGATGCAACCCTTAACCATTTTCAAGCTACTAAGTCATTAACCAAACCACATTCAAAACAAAAAATCCCCTTTAAAGTTTCTACACTTAATCATATTCAAATAACTATGTCACCAACCAAATCACGTTCGAAACTAAAAAATTCTCTTTAAAGAGCCCACACTTAACCACTTTCAAGCAACTAAGTCACCAACCAAACCACATTCTAAACAAAAAAATTCCCTTTATATCTCCTACACTTTACTATTTTCAAGCAACTAAGTCACCTACCTAACCACATTCCAAGTAAAAAAATTCCCTTTGAAGTTCCTACACTTTACCATTTTCAAGTGACTAAGTCACCAATCAAACCACATTCAAAACAAAAAAAAATCCCTTTAAAGTTTCTACAGTTAACCATTTTCAAGCAACTAATGCACCAACCAAACCACATTCAAAACCAAAAATCGCATTCAATGTTTCTAGATTTAACCATTGTCATGCAACTAAGTCACCAACCAAACCACATTCAAAACAGAAAAATTTCCTTTAAGTTCCTACACTTAACCTTTTTAAAGCAACTAAGTCACCAACCAAATGACATTCAAAATATAAAAATTCCCTTTAAAGTTCCTGCAGTTAACCATTTTCAAGCAACTAAGTCATCTACCAAACCACATTCAAAACAAAAAAAAAACAATTTAAAGTTCCTACACTTAACCGTTTTCAAGCAACTAAGTCACCTACCAAACAACATTCGAAACAAAAACATTTCCTTTTACAGTTCCTACACTTAAGCATTTTCAAGCAAATAAGTCACGAACCAAACCACATTCAAAACAAAAAAATACCATTCAATGTTCCTAGACTTAACCATTTCCAAGCAACTAAGTCATCAATCAAACCACATTCAAATCAAAAAAATTCCCTTTAAAGTTCCTACATTTAACCATTTTCGAGTAACTAAGTCACCAACCAAACCACATTCAAAACGAATAAACTCCCTTTAAAGTTCCTACACTTAACCAATTTCAAGAAACTAAGTCACCTACTAAACTACATTCAAAAAAAAAATCCCTTTGAAGTTCATACACTTAACCATTTTCAAGCAAATTAGTCACCAACCAAACCACATTCAAAACAAAAAATCTCCTTCAAAGTTCCTACACTTAACCATTTTCAAGCAACTAAGTCACCAACCAAACAACATTCAAAACAGAAAAATTTCCTTTAAAGTTCCTACACTTAACCATTATCAACCATCTAAGTCACCAACCAAACCACATTAAAATTTAAATAAATTACCTTTAAAGTTCCTGCACTTAACCATTTCCAAGTAACTAAGTTACCAACCAAACCGCATTCAAAATGAAAATATTCCTTTTAAAGGTGCTATATTTAAACATTTCCAAGCATCTAAGTGACCTACCAAACCACTTTCAGAACAAAAAAAATCACTTTAAAGATGCAACCCTTAACCATTTTCAAGCTACTAAGTCATTAACCAAACCACATTCAAAAAAATAAAATATCCTTTAAAGTTTCTACAGTTAATCATATTCAAACAACTAAGTCACCAACCAAACAACATTCAAAACAGAAAAATTTCCTTTAAAATTCCTACACTTAACCATTATCAACCATCTAAGTCACCAACCAAGCCGCATTAAAAATAAAAAAATTATCTTTAAAGTTCCTGAACTTAACCATTTCCAAGTAACTAAGTCACCTACCAAACCACATTCAAAATGAAAATTTTCCCTTTAAAGGTGCTATATTTAACCATTTCCAAGCAACTAAGTCAACTACCAAACCACTTTCAAAACAAAAAAAATCCCTTTAAAGATGCAACCCTTAACCATTTTCAAGCTACTAAGTCATTAACCAAACCACATTCAAGACAAAAAATCCCCTTTAAAGTTTCTACACTTAATCATATTCAAGTAACTATGTCACCAACCAAATCACATTCAAAACTAAAAATTTCTCTTCAAAGATCCCACACATAACCACTTTCAAGCAACTAAGTCACCAACCAAACCACATTCAAAACAAAAAATCTTATTCAAAGTTCCTAAACTTAACCATTTTCATGCAACTAAGTCACCAACCAAACCACATTCAAAAAACAAAAAAAATTCCTTTAAAGTTCCTACACTTAACCATTTTCATGCAACTAAGTCACCAATCAGATGACATTCAAAATATAAAAATTACCTTTAAAGTTCCTGCACTTAACCATTTTCAAGCAACTAAGTCACCAACCAAACCACATTCAAAACAAAAAAAATCAATTTAAAGTTTCTACACTTAACCCATTTCAAGCAACTAAGTCACCTACCAAACCACATTCGTAACAAAAAAATTTCCTTTAAAGTTCCTACACTTAAGCATTTTCAAGCAAATAAGTCACCAACCAAACCACATTCAAAACAAAAAAAATCCCATTCAAAGTTCCTAGAATTAACCATTTTCAAGCAACTAAGTCATCAACCAAACCACATTCAAATCAAAAAATTTCCCTTTAAAGTTCATACATTTTACCATTTTCGAGTTACTAAGTCACCAACCAAACCACATTCAAAACGAATAAATCCCCTTTAAAGTTTCTACACATAATCATATTCAAGAAACTATGTCACCAACCAAATACCATTCAAAACTAAAAAATTCTCTTTAAAGATCCCACACTTAACCACTTTCAAGCAACTAAGACACCAACGAAACCACATTCAAAACAAAAAATCTTATTCAAAGTTCCTAAACTTAACCATTTTCATGCAACTAAGTCACCCACCAAACCACATTCAAAACAAAAAATCCCATTCAAAGTTCCTAGACTTAACCATTTTCATGCAACTAAGTCATCAACCAAACCACTTTCAAATCAGAAAAATTCTCTTTAAAGTTCCTACACTTAACCATTTTCAAGAAACTAAGTCACCAACCAAACCACATTCAAAACAAAAAAATACCATTCAATTTTCCTAGACTTAACCAATTTCAAGCAACTAAGTCATCAATAAAACCACATTCAAATTTAAAAAATTCCCTTTAAAGTTCCTACATTTAACCATTTTCGAGTAACTAAGTCACCAACCAAACCACATTCAAAACGAATAAACTCCCTTTAAAGTTCCTACACTTAACCAATTCCAAGCAACTAAGTCACCTAATAAACCACATTCAAAAAAAATATCCCTTTGAAGTTCATACACTTAACCATTTTCAAGCAACTTAGTGACCAACCAAACCACATTAAAAACAAAAAATCTACTTCAAAGTTCTAAGACTTAACCATTTTCAAGCAACTAAGTCACCAACCAAACAACATTCAAAACAGAAAAATTTCCTTTAAAGTTCCTACACTTAACCATTATCAACCATCTAAGTCACCAACCAAACCACATTAAAAATAAAAAAATTACCTTTAAAGTTCCTGCACTTAACCATTT